>BSBN01001247.1:2926154-4214808 GCA_027924645.1 Cunninghamia lanceolata | reverse complement strand
ACATTGTTCTGCAGTAATCAAAGATACTGGTTTTGCAAAACTTACCTCAGGTATTCGATACCTCTTTTCTCCCAACTTGATGGTAACGATGTGTGGCCTTGACTCATAGACTCCATGGCGCTTGTACATGTATGGGTGCCCCAACAATACATTGCCTACATCCAAAGGTGCCACATCACATATCACTTCATCTTTGAATGGCTTGATAGAATAAGGTAAGAGTCACTATTTATTCACCAGAATGTCTTGTCCCTAACTTACCCATCCCATATGATATGGCTGTAGATGTCATGTTGTCTGCAGATTCAATCTTTTCATAGTTTCAGCAGAAATCAAATTCTTTTGGCTTCCACTATCAATAATGAAATGAAGAGCCTTTCCATTTACCCACATCTGTGAGTGGAACAAGCATTCATCATCTTCATAGGGCATGACTTTGGTAGTGGCAACTATGGCATGTGGGTTAGCCTCAATGATTTGTTCACCATCATTTTGTTCACAAGGATTTGTAGGCAGTGATTCCTGTTCCATCTCTCCTTGACATATTTCTGCTAATAAAGTCTTCGAGGCATAGCAGTCTTTAGTGTTATGACCAGGACTCTTATGGAATTCACACATCTTCTCCTTACCCTTATTTGTTGTTGATGAGGTTTGTGAGGAGAAGTCTTTTGTTGTTTGTTTCCCACCAAATTTGTTACCAACTTCATCCTTGAATTTGTTGTTTGAGGAATAATCCTCCTTCCCCTTTTGTTTGAATTTCTCCTCTATCTTTACTGCATATTTGAAGGCAGTACTAAAGGTCTCAATATGTAAGAAATCCATTTCTATTTGAATATACTGATGAAGCCCACTGCAATACTTCAATACCCGATTCTTTTCTATGTCACGGATTCCCAACTTTGCATAAAGTGCATGAAATGTATTTGTATAATCTTGAACAGATTTGTCCTTCTTTTGTTGAAGTAATTGCCACTGTATGTACTTCTCTTCATATGATTTTTTAGGGTAGTATTCCTCCTTAATGTATTCCACAAATTCTCCCCATGTGGGATTGTCATCCTCCAACATTTCAAATCCTTGGCTGTCAAGGCCATCATCTCTAGCTAGTAGTCTATTCTCCCAAGATTGTTTCACATGTTCCTTAGCTTTGAGGAGTGCAAAGGTTATTTTCTCAACATCTGTGAAGTGGTTTACAGAAAAAATTTCTCTAGTTTTGATAGCCAATCATCAACAACATCTGCATTAATTTTTCCTTCAAAATTTGGAATGTCAAAATTTACTTGTACCTTGAATGGGGTGTGACCATGAAATGACGCTCCAGATGCATCTTCTGATTGATGATTTCATTGGAGAATTTGAGAGAATTCTGTCATCATATCCTCATGTTGCTTTGCCAAATCTTCTTGTACCAGCTCCTTGAAAGGGTCGGATCCATCTCCTTGTTCTCCCATCTTCGGTCGTGTGCGTCTGAAGGGTAGGTAATCTGATGGGTCTCTTGTTTGCAATCCCAACCTTTCATAAACAGATTGTGTACGATGTGACATACAGAAGTAAATTGCTCTGATACCACTGATCTAAATTTTAATGGAGAATTTAGATAACAATACCTAGTGCTGAGCCTATGGTATTGTGAAAATAGACAAATTGTTCAATGTATAGAATTTGTAAAAAGTTGCAGGCAACCAAAGAGGATTTCTTATTGCATCAAAAGTTGATTATATACAATGAGCAAGAATGTGAAAGGTCACCTTATCTATAGAATTTGAAATGGATAGTTGGAAGGTGACAAAACTACCAAAATTCAAATTTTCAATTTTTTTTCAATATGTCAAAAAACTACTAAATTCGGGACCCCACTAGGTAGGGTCATAACTTTTAGCTAGCTAGTCGAAATCTAGACATTTCAGACTCATTGGAGAGATCCCCTAAAGAGCTAGATTGAGTTACATCGAGCCGTGCCTGCGGCTACCACTCAAAGCAACCGATGAAAGTCTTGACCCTAAATTCTGCTTTGAAAGCCTTCGAAAATGCCAATTACTAGGATGTAGACAAAACTGGGAAAAAAATACTAAAAAACTAGAGTATAGTTGCCTGAACAAATGCCACCCTAATGCTTCTGAATCTCTGCGGGATCAGGATACATGAATTATATCAATTCATAAATATGAATTTTTCTTCCTATCTCATTACCTGCCCTATTCTAATTACTTCTATACCTGATTCAATATTTGTTTGCATGCATTGAAATAATTAAGTTCTCCTTAGCGCACATGTTTGGAATTGGTATTGTTATGCCTTGATTTTCTTCACCAATTCCCAATATCTAAACGTTTGTTGTGGTCCTATTCCTACATAACAAGCAATAGATCACAACATTCATATTAATAGAGTAGTTTCATATGGTTAAATTAATTTTATTTACTAGTAATTATCCAAATTTAGTGTAATAGTCATTATCTGAAAGTTTTAAGAGTTTTTTTAAATGACTCAATATTATTTTCCATGGATAAAACCACATATTGCCTAATTCCTTGACATGGTTTCTTAAATTTCACTTCATTGCTTTCACAAGATGGCATAAGAGAAAATTTGTTCTCCTCTAATGTTGACTATTACTTAGAGTTTGTTCCAAGTACACAAGTGAACAATGAAAAAGTGGTCACTAAATAAGTGATAATTGAAAAGGAAATTTCAACTAATTGAGTAGAAATCATAGAAAATTAGTCTCATGTACCTCCTCAAGCAAAAAGTAGAGTTCATTGGAGCATTGAAACATAATGGTTCTAATTGAAGCTAAATGAATTGAGAGAGAAACATAGTCAAGTGTTGGTACAATGAGAAAAACATTAAATTCCATTGAAAAGTGGAAAATTATTCAAGAATATTGCTATGCCCATGGTGTTCCTCGCATAGCTAACCAATATCAAGATCGTTGGGAGCATCTTCAACGTGATTACAAAATAAAATTAGAGACTATTAACATAATATTCGATCTAGCCATTATAGCTACTATAATATGACAAGTTGGGAGAGGGTTGAAAAGAAACTTCCTGAAAAGTTCATTGCTAAACTTTATGATGCAATGAAGACCACATTTGGTAAAGATCAAACCATCAATCCAAGAAATATCACTATTGACTCTCCTGACACAAGTTATGCATTTGATGAGAACAATCCTCCAAATAAAGAAAAGCCATTGCATGAACCTAAAACACCAAATATGGGAAGTTATGACCAATCTAAAAATGGTAGTGAAAGGGACAAACCATGCACAGGGAGAAATGAAAATCAATGTCTAATGCAATAGGCATCAAGGATGCTATTTCTAACAATAATAGGTTGTTGTTTTCTACTCAACAAATGGCTAAGAAGGGATGCATGAAATGCCATGAACAAAGATGACTTGAATGAAGAAAGGTTAAACTAAAACTTGAAGAGAAAAAACTAATGTGCAAATGAGCAGGGTTTCAACACTAAATAATATTGGTCAAGCAATGTTGAAAATTAGCCAATCACATGCAAAAGAAGATTGATTTTGTATTTGTTACCATCATACCACTAATAAATAAAACAAATAAGATGTATAAAATTGCTTATGAATAAAGAGCATCTTTTGTTATAGTAATATTTATCTTCTATGTTGAGTGTGTATTGTGATGACCATCACTTTTGGAATTAACATGTATTGATTCATATTGTTATCTTGAACTACATCATTATATTTGTAATTACAATATTTATGAAAATATTACTAGATGGGAGATGAAGGGATCATGTCCGATAGTATTTCAGGATTCTACAAAATGAGGAAAATGAAATAAACGAAAAAGGTGAAGGATACAACAAATTTTTATGAAAATTTTACATGGGAAAGGAGGTTAAGATAGGATATTGAATAGGTAGAGTACATTTGGTAGTCCATTAAAACTCCACAACTCTGCAAAAACCTTAGAAATGAATTAAAACCTCCCAAAACTTGGAACATTCTTCAATTTTTACAACTTCAACATATGGTAAGGACATGAGGCATGACTTTGAACAAGAATTAGGCAAAATTTGACCAAGGGAACACCCACTTAAATTTTCTCAGATTAGTTATATATGGTGGGCAAAAAAAGCCAAGTGCACAAAGGGGACAAAGACTTAGATGATTTTGCATTTTTCAAGTTGGGTGACCCCAACAAGATGAATTTGGTATGTCATGAGGAGATATAGGAACTGTATGGACATTGTATTCTATTGTTTTGTAAGTGGTAGCTATTATAATGTTGTTCGAGTTGTAGTTATAATAAAAAGGGTTACATAAAAAATTAAATATGAATTTCAAATGTTTAAACTAGTGAACGTTGTAGTTGTTAGTTAATACCCACAAAGGTTGAGAACCTAATCTCGATGTAAATGGTGAAATCTTGTAACCAATTTTTTCTCAATAAAAGAAAAGTATGGACAACCCTTTAAGAGAACTACATGACCTTGATTTCTTGGGTGGGATATGTAGGCAATCCAAGGTGATGGATTTGGGTGAATTGGTCATGCATAGGGTTTTGCAAACAAAGACAATCCTTACTCGGTTTAGACATCAAAAGATCAAGGCAAGTCAATTCCAACAATCTATTTCATGTAACTCCAGTCCCACAAATTGTAGCTCAATTTGCACACTCGGTTTAGGTCTGCACTTGCATAGGTGAAGTATAGTAGAGTTTGATCAGCGTGCAGATTCTAAGACATTCATTTGAGAAAGACCTAAACTCCAATGCTATGAATAATCGATTTCTAGTACCTTCAACATCACTTTTCCATGTTCAAAATTGAAGTTTAATTATAATTTAATTCATTTAAATTCTACATTTATTATAACAATATTTCAACTAAATCTCAACTTTAGATCCTATGTTAAATTTATTTATCAATGTAAATTCATTAATTGTAGTATAATATTTGTATGAAGGGTTCTTTTGAATAGGAATCAACCATCCTCTTACCTTAAGTCTATCCCAACTTTAAATCCTATGTCAAATTTATTTATCAATGTAGTTTCATTAATTGTAGTAGAATATCATTCTACTTAAATATCATCCACTTCAATAGGCAAACAACTAATAGCAATTTACCACCTCATTCACAATAAAAAGTGGCAAATATTTGTCCTATTTTTGTTGGCCAAAATTGACCTTTGACTGTTGAAGTGGATGATATTTAAGAACAGCCGTAGAATATTTGTATGAAGGGTTCTTTTGAATAGGAATTAGCCATCCTCTTACCTTAAGTCTATCCCAACTTTAAATCCTATGTTAAATTTATTTATCAATGTAATTTCATTAATTGTAGTAGAATATTTGTATGAAGGGTTCTTCTGAATAGGAATCAACCATCCTCTTACCTTTGAAAGACTTAAGTAATCCAACTATACAGTTTCTTCGAGTTTCTGGTTTAAGAATAATAGATTCCCTTCGATAAACAGTTTGAAGTGTATTGTAACATGTTTGTTGTTGTAGATTAATACAAATTGGTTTGATGCTTTGGAGTGGGGTTTTTTTTACCTGAAAGGGTTTTCCCACGTATATTGATGTCTCTTCTTTTCTATCTATCTTTCTTCTATTCTTCTTCCTTCATGCTTCTAAAGTGTTAATTTGCATGCCGCAATGCTAGTGAAATTTACTTAGATCTGCAAGCTACATTATCTTTCTTTTAATGGTTAATGTGATGAGAAATCATCTAAGTTTGTTTCCGCTTTAAGAGCATAATAATATGTGCCTGTATGAAGTTATTGAATATCCGATTAAAAGAAAAACATAGGATGGTCTCTTTCCATTTCAAAATGGAAAATCTCTTGGGAAATTTATGCTTTAGATTTTTATTAGAGAGATTTCTCTTTCAGGATATTTGTTAAGAGGAAGGAAAAAAGAGAAGAAACTAGGTGAAGGCGAGATATGAAGGTAGAGAAAGCATATAAAAGCATATATATATATATATATATATATATATATATATATATATATATATATATATATATATATATATATATATATATATATATATATTACATAGCAAACATATGTATATTACATGAGAAACATAGACGTTTGTTTATTTATTTAGATAAGGGAAAGCGGAATCAACTTTATCACTTCTGATAACCTAGTTTGGAACGAAGATACTATGATTCAACCAAACCTAGATCAAATTAGAGAACTCAAGTGCTCATTTGATAAAAAATCCATCATTATGGTCATTCCATTACAAACTACAAAGAAAAGTGATTGACAATGAGGTGAGTCTCTTAGAGAAAGACCTAGTAGAAGAATCTTGTATAGCATGAGAGGCTCCCCATATAGCTTATCAACATGAATGAGATGAAGCATTCCAAGGGGTACTAGAAAGCTTGCTTGTGGAAAGAACCAACATGACTACTCAACCCTTGCTTACTAAACAAAACTCACCTCATGATGGACAAATACAAAACATAGGAGATGCTACCTCAGGAGCTCTCATATCCACCATGATCCAATAGATCAAGATCCTTGAAGCTCTGATCCTTGAAGAGAGAGGTGGGGAGATAGAGGGGGAAACATAGATAGAGATAGAGAGGGGGAGAGAAGGGGAGAGAGTGGGGAGATTAGGATATATAGATAAAGAGAGGGAGAGGGAGGGAGGGAGGGAGGGAGGGAGAGAGAGATAGAGAGTCAGAGAGTGACAATGAGATATAGATATAGCGAGAGGGAGAGATAGAGATAGCGATGCAAAATGTGGAAGCATATATAAGGCACATGAGCTATTTGACAAAATTCTTGAAAGAAATATGTTCTTATAGAATGCCCTAATTGTAGGATACAAAAAAAATGGATTTGTTTAAAAGTCTTAGAAACTTTCAACCAAATGCAATGGGCAGGAGTATGTTCATGTTTTGTTGAGGCTTTCTAATAGTATTATGTAAAATATTTTCCCAAATAGCACATATGTCTTGATCTATTTGTCTGTATATTTATCAAAACTGAAGATTTGAAATGGAGTGTAAAAACATACAACATTATTGGCATCTCTCAGTGGAAGTGTGCCTGCACATGTTGAATCCTAGGTCCCTAGCCTTCACTCTGGATTCAACAATGGAGTTAAGTAATCATGAAATAACAAACCCACTTCCATTGCTCTCAAGTTGATCTGATAATGTAATACTTGCACACCATCAAATACGCAATCTCTAAACTCAAACTAAACATTACTCTTTTGAAACTTAAACTACATGGTGATCGACATTTTGTCATGCACATACTCAAAATATAGTAACAAACTATTCATGCAATTGAAGACAATCTATAAGATTGTACATTGAAAACTACTTTGAATGCTTTGATATTACGCTTATTGAAAACAAAACCAACTGAAAAAAAAAGAACTATTGTTGCATCTGTAACTTATTTTGAACAACTAAAATTAACTGTTATATACAAACACAAACATGAGGACATGACCATTCATAGGGACAATAAAATAACTTCCTCACTTGATGATCCTACTCCATGCAATCGACTTTGAAATCATGATGGACCAGAAAAATTATTTAAAGAAAATAGGAGAAATCAGTACATTTTCACCTTTCAATGTACCGGTGTTCATGCCTTTGAACTAATTTTCCATTTGTTTGACATGAGTGCTCTGCTTCATTAAGATGAGGTTGGAAAGGAATGATAGTTTGATGAAGAGCATGCACTTTCTTGCACTCAAACATGTGTGGAATAATATTGTTGATCCCATGTACACCTTGTTCTTTTCATGATTCACATGGCTTGAGGAGATGCTAAGACTGGGCTTGACAGTAACTATGCTTCCCAAAATGGTTTAGAATCTCTTTGTATACATGCTCAAGATGCATTGATCATGATTTTGATATGATGTTTCAAGATCTTCCACATCAAAGTACACATCATAACAATTCTCCTCTTGCTTAAAACTTGAGATAGCATCCTGAAATTCACACTTTATTCTATCCTTTGATTCACCAGGTGCTAAGATAAGAGCTTGATCATTATTAAACTCAACAAACAAGGACTCTAGAAGAGGATATTTATACATCACAAATGTATAAATATAAATGTTTTCAAAAATGTGAGAGCGTTTTGAAGAATTATAGATGGTGGCCACTTTTTGGTCCCCCATCTTTTTGCACTTACCTAGGAGCTTACTAAGGGATGATTATGTTCTCAATTGTCATGTCACTTTTTTTGGACTAAAATAAAAATAATATTATTTGAAGTTGGGCCCAATAATTTCTAATTAAAGGGGAAACTTAATAATAATATTATATAAAAAGTGTTTTTTAATAGTATAATAAAAAATAAAATTAAAAAAGTATTTTATAAAAAACTTTTTATTAAATGCTTGGGGCCAAAATTTTTAAAAAAAAATTAAATGTGAGGGTCCAATTTTTGAAACATAGGCAAAGACAAATGGAGCGCTTGGCTTCTCATTTCATCATCAATCAAGTTATCTTCTTTACATAAAAATTTTAGGCATCTAATGACGAAAACCTTTGGTTTGTTCATGGTTTGAGAGGACAAAAACCCTCTTGGATTCCACATTTGGGGTCCAAGATAAAAACCCTCGTTTCCAATCTTGAGTGATTCCATTCAAGGATCACAATTGTGCTGAATTGTTAAAGATTTGAAGATATTTTCAATTTTCTACAGTATTGCTACAATGCAACTATAGTGTTTCTACTGATTTTTGGTGGTTTCAACAAGATTCTAGTGGGAGGCAATTTTGATTTACAAGAAAATGTCACCATTTTGTTATTAAAGCATGATTGAAGGATTCCAGGTTGATTTTTAGAATTTTGATGAATTTTCCAATCATCATTTAGGGTAGATCTTATTTATTTCCATCATTGTAGCTGGTCACCACACTTGGAGCGATACAATCAATTATTTTGGCATTGAATTAGCCAAACCAACCATTGATCATTTAAGTCATCATGGGCAAGTGGAAGTGGAATGCCAACCTTGGAGGAAGAGAAATTATGATTTTAAAAATTTTGCATATGCTTTTAGAGCAAATTTAAGTGATTAGCATTTTTGTGAATTACTATAGCGAGTCATACCATTCCTAGCTAGTCGTTGTACATTTCCAAGGTCTAGAAAAATTAGAAAAACACATCACTTACACACAAAGTATTATATAGAAGCTAAGTCAATTAAAATGAGTCTAAAATTAATTGAAAGAGTAAAGGGTACTTAATATTGCAGTTCCATAATTAAATCAAATTAGGGGGGACAAATGTACTTCCAAAGTGGCCACTAACATTGAGAAGATAAGACATGTGTGGTAGAGAACAATAAATATAGAATTTAAAAATAGAAGATAATTTTTTTTATGTTAATAGCTTTTAGTTGCATAAAAAACGTCAATAAACATTCCTAAGCATTAAGCCAAGACTATAAATATAAATTAAAAAACTATAAATTGAACATTAAAATCTAAATGGCAATAGCGTATTCAATAACCAAATGATTGTTTTCATAGGATTGGAAATTTAACCAAAATGGCAGCATTGTCAATACGCATTAAGAAAAACATGGCCATAGTTAATTAATAATTAATAATGTGGATGTGGAGTGACGAATGTGGAGTGACGACCTCCACAATCCCTAAATTTATGATGATGTTAATGTTAGTGCTGACTCTACATCCACCGATCTAGGTCAATTTCTTGAATAACAAAAACCTGTAGATGTAGTTCAATTTCTGGAATACCAGAAACGTGCCCTTCTCCCTATAAAAGGAGAATAGAGAAGAGGGAAGAGAGGCAGAAGACAAGTTTAGAAATGAAAATGGGTGGTACTGCTTACTTGGCCTGTGCCCTAATTCTCCTCAATGTCTCATGCTGCACTTGTGTGACAACGACATGGTCGACAAAATGTGGAAGTCTGTCCTATTATGAGAAGCAAACTGTTTACAACGCTCTGCAAAGCTTCGTGAACAACGAGGAGTCCAATATTCAGTTGGATAGAGCCTATCATGCAGGTCGCATATTCTCCCAATACCTGAACGTGAACGGGAAGGGCGTGGCCATAAGATTAAGTCACTGGAGCACCAAATGCAGCGTGAGCATGTTGCAGAGCGAGAAGACCAGAGGCCGCGACTTGCTGAAGTTTTTCCAGGGGTTACTTCCCAAAATGAAAGATTATCTTGTAAATTGTGGCTCCGACTGGGCGGCTCTCTCAAACGGCAGCAATTGGATGGATTACTATGTGAGAGAGTCATACGCACAGCTTCCCCAGCAGCCTACTGACAGTCCATCTTATAAGACTCTTCATGAAAAAGGCACTGTCCCCGACTGCACCATCCGCCACTCTATGTTACTATCCCACCACATAGCCCAACCTTTCAATAAATTGTCTCCTGGAGAAAATCTTATATCTCCCAATGGCAAAATCAAGCTCACCATTCCTCGCTCAGAATGCGTTGCCACTTTGCTTGATCAAAATAACGATGAACTGTGGCGAACCTCTTCTGCCTTGGAACAAAATGTTTGCTTTCTAGCCCTTCGCAGTGACGGAGCATTGCAATTGTGGAACAACAATATCGCCATTTGGGAATCTGAGAGCGCTTGCTCGGTTATAACTACATGTGCTGGAGCTTCATCTTTGGCCGTCGAGAATGATCCAAATATAAAACTCTACAGCAGCGCGGGGGACTACCTCAAGGCTTACTGGTCTGCTATACCCGATTGAGTAACAACACCAGCTGCCCGTTACCTATAGGGATCAAGCATTCACCCAGGCTTTCCCTTATCTAAAGAAATAAACAAACGTCTATGTTTCTCATGTAATATAGGTATGTTTGCTATGTAATATATATATGCTTTCTCTACCTTCATATCTCGCCTTCCCCTACTGTCTTCTTTTTTTTCCTTCCTCTTAACAAATATCCTGAAAGAGAAATCTCTCTTATAAAAATCTAAAAGCATAAATTTCTCTATGCTCAACAAGAATCTATCCAAGAGATTTTTCTTTTTTTTGATAAATAAGCGACCATATTAATATTAATAAGAAAATAGAGTATACATGTCCAAAAAGAAGGGTGGGTGGTTAAAAGACACACCCTGAAGTCACATGGGCAGCGCCCAGAAAGTCATAATGTCATGGCGTAAGCCCAAAACTAAAAAAAATAACAGAAACAATATAAAACAGAAGGCCATTAAGTGGCCAGAGCAATGCCAGTAATGGAGGATCCTTGTTATTCGGGTTGCCCCAAATAGTAGCGGGGTCCGGGATGGCGTCAGGAGGAGCCCAGCCATCATCCTCCTTTTCTTTTTCTGTAGCATTTTCTTCACGGCGAGGTGAAATTGCCAGATCCAAACGTGGGACCCATTTAGAATCACCCATGGGCCAACCAGAACCGCCACCAAGAGTGGAACCACTTGAAGGCCACCCAGAGTCTCTGCTTCCTCCCCCCGGAGCTTCGCCAAAAGGCCACCCCAGGGTAGCCCGCGAAGGAGGAGAGGACGACCACTGTCGGCGAGGGTGAGAGCCGCGATGAGAAGGAGGTTGAGAGTGGGGGCGAGTCCTTGGTAGAGCCACTTCTCCGCCGGCCCCGTGAAGGCGACTGGCCCCTGGAGGAAGTGGGAGAGGGAGGCCCACACGTGCCACAATGCAAGGGGCATTGCTCCAGTGGTCCAGCAGCTCCTGAAGGTGAGAAACTTCAAGCGCAACTTTGTTAGCTTGCACTTGAATCTGCAGAAGAACATTAGAACAAATAATAGCTTTAGAATATAAAGAAACAATAGTATCCATCTTGATGTGAGAAAAGATGCATGAATTTCTATCTTTCCATAAAGTGAAGAGGATTTCCACCCTAAAAGTGTGCCAAATCTGGGTATACTTTGCAGGAATCCTAGGATAGTCTCCCAATAGAGCCATATGCCAAGAAAAAGGTTCTGGCTGAAATAGCTGGAAGAAATCGTGGATCCAATTCCATAGTTGCTGCGCTCTGGCACAGTACCAAACG
Organism: Cunninghamia lanceolata; assembly: GCA_027924645.1. NCBI lineage: Eukaryota > Viridiplantae > Streptophyta > Pinopsida > Cupressales > Cupressaceae > Cunninghamia > Cunninghamia lanceolata. The sequence continues at coordinate 4,202,805 of BSBN01001247.1, read as the reverse complement.
AGATGTTGGAATGATTCAACCTGTCCATAGAAAGGGCAAGGATGGTCCTGAATCCCTAAATGAAATAGCTGAGCTCCCATCGATACACCTTGGAAAAGAATACACCAAGCAAAGTGGGCAAGCTTGGGTTCAGTAATTGCAGACCAAACAGCCGAGAATCTTTTTTGCCAAATGGCTATCGAGGACATAAGAAGCCATTGTTGATTGAGGGCATCAATCGTGGGAAAATTAGGTGAAAACCATTGATATCCAAGCTGAGGCTTGTAGTTTCTGAAAGGGGTTTCTGGAAACCATTTCCAGTCCTTCCACCATGGTTTATTGGAACGGATACCCACTTTATGAAGCATATCAGCCGGGATGGCACTCACCAAGCCGTTGTAGGTTTCACGGTCATGGTTTTGAAAGCTGAACTGGACACAAAAATCTTCCCACGAGAGAATGTGCATGGTGGGTCTATGAAAGATATCTTGTAAGGTCCAAACACCCTTCTTTTGAAATATGAGAGCCTTGAGCCAGGGAAGCTTTGTCTCTTATAAAAAGTACCTCTTTCCAAGCTATCCAAAACAATCAAAATTCTACATTTAGTTCACTGCACACCATCCCCATTGAGTTTGACAAGGGCCTAGTGCGGTGAATGAAGAAATTTTTTTGATAGAACATCTCTCCCACGAGCTCATGGAATTAAATGATCTTACAAATTGAACAAAGTGAACAAGATTTTATGCATCCACACACTTTGGAACAACAACTTAGCTTGTATCCTCTTGTCAACACCTTACCTCCTCTTGCACAAATGATGCAAATCCCTAGATTTGATAGATATATTCCTTGTTCCTCTTCAAACTTGGTCCTTCCTAAGCTCGATTTTTAGCAAGAAAGTGTAGAAAAGAAAGTTTTCTATCAAATAGACATAATGGATAGCCATAATGAGAAAAATAATGTCAAAAATTAGCAACATAAGAAAATTATTGTTTATGCATGTTTTCTAGCACATCATGATCATCATGTGCATGTAGAAAGTGTGAAATTAGTTTGACCATTATATCCATTGTATTTTAGCTCCTTCAAGTCTTTTTCTATTTCTCTTTATGAAGAAAATAAGGAGAAATTGTAGCTATCAAACAACATAAAACTTCAGGCACAAAGAGAAGGCAAAGGTAAGTGTTAGGTGAAAGAAAAATCAAGTATTGAAGAACTAAAAATTGATGACAATATGGAAAAATCATGTATTGAAGAACTTAACATTACAACTATAATTAAATCAAAATAGGGGGGACAAATGTACTTCCAAAGTGGCCACTAACATTGAGAAAATGACTTGTGTTTCTCCAAGTTTTTGAGATAAGGAAAGATGAGGCATGTGTGATAGGGAACAATAAATATAGAATTTAAAAGTAGAAGATATTTTTTTGATGTTGATAACTTTTAGTTGCATAAATAAACATTGTAAACATTCTGAAGCATTAAGCTAAGACTATAAATATAAGTAAAAAAAAATGTAAACCCCGTGAATGACATTGAACATTAAAATCTAATGTGTGATAGGGAACAATAAATATAGAGTTTAAAAGTAGAAGATATTTTTTGATGTTGATTACTTTTAGTTGCATAAATAAACATTGTAAACATTCTAAAGCATTAAGCTAAAACTGTAAATATAATTCAAAAAAATTGTAAACCCTATGAATGACATTGAACATTAAAATCTAATGTGTGATAGGGAACAATAAATATAGAATTTAAAAGTAGAAGATATTTTTTTGATGTTGATAACTTTTAATTACATAAATAAACATTGTAAACATTCTGAAACATTAAGGTAAGATTATAAATATAAGTCAAAAAGTTGTAAACCCGGTGAATGACATTGAACATTAAAATCTAAAGGGCAATACGGTATTCAATAATCAAATGATTGTTTTCAAAGGATTGGAAGTTGAACCAAAATGGCAGCATTGTCAATACGCATTATGGCAAACATTGCCTAAACTAATTAATAATGTGGATGTAATTTCATTAATTGTAGTAGAATATTTGTATAAAGGGTTCTTTTGAATAGGAATCAGCCATATCTTTGTTGATAACTGAGAGGGGGGGGTGAATCAGTTATCCTAATTATTTCTTTTTTTGAACTTTATTGATCAATGCAGTATTGAATCAAACAAACAAACATTACCATGAAATGAGAAACACATGACACATTATTTTTGACATGGAAACCCTGTTAAGGGAGAAAACCACGGGGTGATTAACCCAAAGATTATTCTCTGTTAGAAGAATAAGGAATTACAAAATGGCACTTGCCAATTAGGGCTCACTGCCCGAGCACACTGCTCACAAAGAGGCACACTGCCTACAAGGAGACACACTGTCTACAAAAGAATGTTATATAGTACTTGAACTAATTGGAAGCATCTACATATGTTGGAGTTCAGTTCAGGTTAGGCTCAGTACACTGATCTGCTGCACTTCATTTTTCCTCTGCTCTTTATTCTGCTTTCCTTTCACATACCGGATCTTTCTTACTACTTCTGCTCTACTTTGCACTTATTCACATACACCATCACATAACCTCACATCTCATAGCTAAATCCATCGTGCATATATATCCGCACAAGTAATTTCATCACCTTTTTAGTCGGCATCCGGAACAGTCTATTTTCTCACAAACTCTGTTCTGTCGGCTGAATCCTTGCACATCAAGTAATGCGGATCAAGCATATACTTGTAGATATCATTAATCATGTTGGCCAAACATGATTCATGCCTTCACAACCTTTACCATCAACAGTAACACATCTGAAAAATACTCTGTTGTTCTGTCAGTCAGTTCTTCCTCTGTTCTCACTGTCACTTAGGAATCCGGTACTCAACTATTCATATCTTTTTCTTTGTCCATCACCGGAGGCTAAATCCTTGGAATATACCACTCAAGGTAGTCCTCTTGACTTCCCCAAATCCGTACTGCACCAAGACACTTCCTCTGAGAGATCCGGACCAATCTGTCAGATCATTGGTTTGGGCGGTAGTCTGAGCATCACTTATGGCCTCATGCATAGTTTCTAACTTAGGGATTATAATCCTTCTAAGTTCTCGCATCCGGTTAGTTATATTCTTCCTTTCCTTCTCAAAGTTCTTTATTGCATTTGTGATTGCAATAGTTTGACATTCTTGATTCACTATGGAGGAAGAGAGAGGATCAAAACTTTGAGACAAACTTTGTAGTTTGTCCTGTTCCTCTTTTATTTTCTTATCAATTTCTACTGTTGCCTTTGACCAGGAGATACAAAATTTTTAAATGTCACCACCATCCTTAAGAGCATTTTCTAAGCTCTTAATTCCAATACTCATATTTCTCCTATCATTAGAGATTAAGCCTAGTACTTCAGAAAATCTCTTATCCAAAAACTCCTTCCAGACCTTTTCTTTAGCTAATTTTTCTAGTGATTCAAAATGTGTACTAACATTGCTGACTAAGGTTTTGAGATTACCGGAAGAGGAGGCTGTGGGATCTTTCTGGATTGATGGCATAATCTTCTCAAGCACTCCGGAAGCAGCCTCTATCAACTCACAGTCTTCCATATGAGACTTTAGAAGTTTTTCATTTGCCTTAGCATTAGCAAATGAAGCTATCTTCATTGTCTGCACCGGAGAGAGGGAATCAAAGTTGAATGGACCTTGTAGCAGTTCTGGTTCATCAATCTCTATTGCTTCTTTGCTCAGAAATCTTTAGACAGTTTGTGCAGTGTCTCTTGCCGGAGACAGATGTTTCTTCTCTTCTGCAGTCTTGGAGCTGTCCATTGGAATTTTCCCTTCCTCTACATTCCCACCACTGACAGGTGTGGTTTTCTCTGGTGAAGTCTTCTGTCCTTCTGCAATCTTTGCACTGTCACCTTCTTTTTCTTTCACCGCTGCTCCTTTCTCTTGTAGTTTCTCTTCTTCTTTGGATCCGGAGATTGTAGGGGAAGCCGGAGGAGAGATGTTAGTCTGTTTAAGGGCCACTTCTTCCGGAGCAGAGGATTCCAAGTCCACAGCTGTTTCTGCACCTAAGTCCTCTACAACAGGAAGATTAAACCTTTTGAAGGCCTTCCGGAGGATCTCTTCTGTATCCATGGCTACCTTGTCAGTCTCACCAAGCATGAGTTTATTCATCCTTGCTTTACTTCTGAACTCATCTTTGCAGTCTTTGAATATTATGTTCATTGTCTTGGGATCAATTTGAGGATATAGCTGAATAGCTATCTGCTCCCGAATCTCAAGATCTTTTGCCTGAGCATTATTCTTTCTTATTTCTAATTCCTTCTCTAGACTCTTAGGAATTTCAGAGATAATCTCAATAAAACCTTTATTGTAAATGTTGAGGTACCTAATTGTAGCTTCTTGCAGGATCTTTTGGTCTGCCTCATTGTAGTCATCATAAAATTCAGCCACTGGTTGAAGGTTCCCATCCACAGTGATTGATTTGATTACACTATCTAGAGACAAGGTGGGCTTTTCAACAAATTTTTCTGCCATTTCTTCCTTGTCTTGGCCTGTGGAGGGTTTACCGGATCCCTTCTTCTTCTGCTTCTTTAATTCCTTTACTCCCTCATTTGATTCAGTTTCCTCTTCATCTCTTTGACTCTCATAAGCCCTTGTGGCTTTTGTCTTGGATCTTTTGCCGGATGCCTGGACTTCCAGTTTTGAGCTTTAGGTTGTGGGAGGTGCAGATCTTTTTGATGATCTGATCTGGGTGGAGGTTTCAACCGGAACACTTTCTTCACTTTTCTTTTCTGCCCTCTTCTTCTCTTTCTCATCCCCTTCCTTCTTCTTCCGGTGAGCATCAAGTGCTTCCATGGAGATCCCAAGGCCTTGTGCTATGTGTTCTACTTCTTTTCTAACCTTCCTCTTGATTTCCGGTTCTCTGAGTTCAACATGAATTTTTATACTCAGTTCCTCAAATGTTCCGAACCTTTCTGCCTTTGGATCTTTAGGCTGACTTAGCATGTGTTGAACATGCAGCTCCACAATCTGTTCATCCACTTCATACCCCATGGGCATGATCCACATAGTTCTTGGTTCTACTGCCTCCATTAGACACTGATCTGTTTCTACCATAAAGCATACTATGTCTTTGTACTTTTCAACAAGAGACTGGGGTATTCTTTCTCTTGCATGCATCATGCTCTGGAAGTTCTTGAAATATCCCCATAGAGCTATTTTTCTTGCTTTAGCATCCCCAAGTCCATGCAAATAATCTCTGATTTGGATGGCAACTGGTCTGTCATTCTGCCATATCCATCCACTGGATCCGGGAAGCTCATTCATGTAATAAAAGAAGAGACAAAGAATCAAATTGCCATACTTGAAGGAGTTTTTCTTGTCCTTCTTGATGTTCTGCAGATTTTCAAAAAGTTGGTTTACAAGAAGCTCACACAAGTCATAGTCAGCATTCTCCTTTAGCATTTGATAAGATGTGTAAATTGCAGTTCCTGGTACTGAATTTTCCCTACTGGAGTGATAGAACTTGTAACCAATTATCATAGATGCAAATTTGACATCCGGTTCAGTGATGTCTTCAACTGTCATAGCTCTCTTGTTAAACTTAGATCCAGTTGCATCACTAACTGTCTGATTTTTGACAGACTTGAGAACAGGTAATCCACCGGATGAGTGCAGACCGGTTACAGCCCTAATTGCATCTTTGGTGATCTTAAAGGGCTTGTTCAACCATAGGAAGTTGTCATGCACTCTACTTAGTACATACCAGACCCATTCATCTTCTTCAAAATAGGGGAAATGGATGCACTGTACAAAGTGCTTATCCTGGATGGCTTTGTACTGAGATTTAATCTCAAAGGAGTCATCTATCAACTGTTTGTGATAGATATCCATCAATTTTGAATCCCCAAATTCTTCAAAATTAGCATGTATGTAAACCCTAATGTCCTCCGTATGCAATACACCATGTAGAACACTAGAGAAGGCTCCTAGGGGATCTACCTCCAAGGATTTGTATGGATGTTTCTTGAATGTGGGGTGAGGTCTATCAGAGATCTTAACTATATTCGGAGTGGCCATTTTTCAAAGATTTGCAGTGAGATATTGAAAACGAAAAATACCTTATGCGCCTTTGGTTATACGGAGTGGTTGAATTGATTTCTGTGTGTAATAACTTCTGCAAGTGATCTTCGGTGAACTTAATGAATTTTGTTGCAGAGCTCCGCTTTTCCCTTCTTCTTGGGTGTGGAATGAACAAGTGATTATTGAGAAATCCCTTATATTGTTTCACAAACCCTAATATCTGTTTGCAATAAATGCTTGACCTACATTGTTCCGATTTGCCTTATTCGGATAACTTGGAGTACCGGATCAGTCATGATCTATGAACATCATGCAGATCTTCCAACCATGAACAAATCAAGATGACACATCACAAGGACATCCCAAACATTCTGTCCAATCCACAGAATAAGACAATGCACTTCCAGATCTTTCCGGACCTTTTTGTAATCCTCTGTCATTCCGGAGCATCTCTCGGAATAGGTCTTACTTGATCGATCACAACTTCTTCACATCTTCATGCGGACCTCTGAAATCTTATCTGGATCATCTCAAGATTATATATTCAAACCCTTTACTCTGCATCTTGTGCCACATCTGGCACCACTTGATTGGCTGGGGGAACAAGATTTTCTTTGAGTCTCCCCCTGAGCCAGAGCTCACCTTTTAATTTCAGGAAGGAATATTAGCACCAGAGTCTGGTGTGGATCCAACCTCTACATTCTTTGAACTTTTCTTCACCCAAATATTATTCATCTGATTCCTAACTTCATCCGCATTCATCTTTTGTTTACCCTTGTCTTGATTCTGATTATACACCGGACCTCTTTTGTCCTGATTCTTGCTTCTGCAGACTTTTGCATTATGACCGGACCTATTACAGATTTGGCAAATAACATTTCCTTGCATATTTGACTGATAACCTCTTGATCTGCATTGATTAGCCATATGACCTACTCTATTGCATGCAAAGCATCTACCATTGAATGATTTGTTTATTTGCATATTTCTGCATTCATGAGACTTCTGTCCATACCTTTTGCAGTTAAAGCACTGTCTGGAGAAGGATGAATTAGTCTGATTCATTCTCTTTCTGCACTGATTAGCTTTGTGACCAAAGTGATTGCAGCTGTGGCAGTATCCATTGAAGGATGGATATCTTTGGGCATTGGGCTGTCTTACCGAAGGTCTTCTAGGCCTATTCCTTGGATTTTCTGATCCAAAATTCTTTTGACCGGATCCGAAGCTTTCTCCTTTCTCATATCCCAAACCATACTTGTCATCTACCCTTTTTTGACTTCCAAGAAGAACATCAAGTTGAGTAGAACTTATCTTGAATTTTTCTTTATATTAATTTGCTGTTTGAAGATCTCTTTTGAGAGAGGCAATTTGATCCTCAAGTTTTTCTTCATTATCTTTGGCATCTTCAAGATCAGATTCAAGATGTCTTATAATCCTGTCCATCTGGTGGCATTCTTCTGATTTCTCTTTAAGAGATTGTCTTAGATTGTCTTCAACTTTTCTTTTCTCTTCAATCTCTTGAGTATACTTTATAACTCCTGATTCCATTTCATGTCTTACCATAATGACTTCTTTTGATAACTTTTCACATAATTTGGTTTTCTCAGTCAATTCTTCATTTGCATTACTTTCTTCACTTTGTCTTGCCAATTGTTGGAGCAGCTCCTTTCTCTTTTTCATAGAGAGACTTAATTTGTCCTTTAGTTCTCTCATGAATTCATCAGCCTGTTTGAGTCTTTCCTTTAATTCATTGATTTCAGAGTTTGACTGTTCAAGATCCTCAAGGGTAGTCTTGAGTTGCTCCCTTAAACCATATGCATCCATTTGAACTCCTAGATCTTCCTCAAGCTGTTAGGCTCTATTAGGAGGAACTTAGCTCTGATACCAATTGTTGATAACTGAGAGGGGAGGTGAATCAGTTATCCTAATTATTTCTTTTTTTGAACTTTATTGATCAATGCAGTATTGAATCAAACAAACAAACATTACCATGAAATGAGAAACACATGATACAGTATTTTTGACGTGGAAACCCTGTTAAGGGAGAAAACCACGGGGTGATTAACCCAAAGATTATTCTCTGTTAGAAGAATAAGGAATTACAAAATGGCACTTGCCAATTAGGGCTCACTGCCCGAGCACACTGCTCACAAAGAGGCACATTGCCTACAAGGAGACACACTGTCTACAAAAGAATGTTATACAGTACTTGAACTGATTGGAAGCATCTACATATGCTGGAGTTCAGTTCAGGTTAGGCTCAGTACACTGATGTGCTGCACTTCATCTTTCCTTTGCTCTTTATTCTGCTTTCCTTTCACATCCTGGATCTTTCTTACTACTTCTGCTCTGCTTTGCACTTATTCGCATACACCATCACATAACCTCACATCTCATAGCTAAATCCATCGTGCATATATATCTGTACAAGTAATTTCATCACCTTTTTAGTCAGCATCCGGAACAGTCTATTTTCTCACAAACTCTGTTCTGTCGGCTGAATCCTTGCACATCAAGTAATGCGGATCAAGCATATACTTGTAGATATCATTAATCATGTTAGCCAAACATGATTCATGCCTTCACAACCTTTACCATCAACACTAACACATCCGGAAAACAGTCTGTTGTTCTGTCAGTCAGTTCTTCCTCTGTTCTCACTGTCACTCAGGAATCCGGTACTCAACTATTCATATCTTTTTCTTTGTCCATCACCGAAGGCTAAATCCTTGGAATATACCACTCAAGGTAGTCCTCTTGACTTCCCCAAATCCACACTGTACCAAGACACTTCCTCTAAGAGATCTGGACCAATCTGTCGGACCTTGCCACATGCTTTGTTCTTGTTCACCGGACCACAACAATCTTCATTCAGACTTCCGGTAGAGACACACCATGACTTGCGGATATGTGGGATGACCTTTGTTGCCATCAATGACAACAACCATGAATCCATATAGTGTTTCTTGCCAACAATCTTACCTTTGAAAAGTAATCCAACTATACAGTTTCTTCGAGATTCTGGTTTGAGGATAATAGATTCCCTTTGATAGATAAAAGGAAAACCCCTTGGATAAATTTTGGTTGAGCACTGAGAAGGTTATGTTTTAGATTTTTATATCTCATGTATTCTTGGCGGCCAAAGATGAAGCTCCACCACATGTAGTTATATCCGAGCAAGTGCTCTCAGATTGCCAAATGGCCTTATTGTTGTTCCACAATTGTGGCGAAGGGCTAGAAAGCAAGCATTTTGTGGCGAGGTAGCAGCACCACCTCCTAATATTCTAGGGGATCTTTGCAGCACTAACATTAACATCATCATAAATTTAGGGATAGTTTTTCTTAACAAGAGGTCGTCAGTCCACATCCACATCATTAATTAATTTAGGCAATGTTTTCTATAATGCGTATTGACAATACTGCCATTTTGGTTCAACTTCCAATCCTTTGAAAACAATCATTTTGTTTTGTTTGATTATTGAATATGGTATTGATCATTTTGTATCCTGTAATCAAACTCTAGCTAAATATCTCATCTTCCTTCCTCTTAGCACCTACATGCATACCATCTTCCTGGTGAATCCTGCACCTACAATAAAAATACACATCTACAACTAAACTATAAAATAGTTAAAATAATTTGTAAAACACCTTCATTACAAATTTTCTCATTGTCCAACCTTGCATACAGACCAAGAAGAAGAAATTTGAGAGCTTCTAGGACAAAAATGATTATGGACACTTTCATTGCAAATTCTCTCATTGTGCAACCCTACATGCAAACCAAGAAGAAGAAATTTGAGAGCCTCCAAAAAAACAATTATGGAGAAAATTAAAATAAGGTAGTGTCAAACTATAATTTTTATATACTTTTTATATCATTTTGGTAAGTTTTAATATTTAGTAAAATTAGAGCTCCACAACTCCCTATTTTCTAGCTAATGTGATTTAAAATTAAATTAATTTGTAGTTAAATTAGAATTTTAGTAGAATATTGTATGATGTTTAAAATAGAAACCTATTTTATAATTACTGGCTAGGACTGGTATTGTAGTTAAATGTACAATGACTGGCTAGGAATGGTACGACTAGCTATAGTAATTCAAAAAAATGCTAATTAATCAAATCTACTCTGGAAGCATATGGAAAATGTTTAAATCTAGAAAAAAAAACACTTCCCTGAAAACACATTTCTAGAGTATTTTTTTATGTTAGTATATTCCAAAGCTTATAACCTTTAAAAAATTTACCATAACCAATGATAATACATCTTTTTTCTTTAACATCTAACTTAGACCAGTTTTTGTTAGGAACATGAACATAAGAATCATAGCTGGAAATAGTTTTAAATTTGCCAAAGAAGGCTTCTTTCCTATCCACAATTCGTATGGTGTCTGATTAATAATAGTAAAAGTAAGAGACCTATTTATCAAATAGTAAGTAGTATTAACAATTTCAACCCAAAAATTATGTTCCAAATTAGCACAACTTAACATACTTCTATCTATTTCCATTATTTTTTTGTTCATTCTCTAAATTGCCCCATTTTTTGTGGTGTATATGGAGAAGTATTTAGTTTTATAATCCCATAGTGTTTACAAAATTCTTGAGATTCTTTAGACAAATATTCTCCCCCATTATTTGATCTCAAATATTTTATTTATTTTCCTTTTGAGTTTCTACAAGCACTTTAAATCCTTAAATTTGCTAAAAGATTTATATTCATGCCTAAGAAAATAAACCAATCTTTTCTTGAGAAATCATCTAAGAAGGTAATATAATAAAGATATTTACCAAGATATTGCACATTCATTGAACCAAACACATTAAATTGAATTAAATCCAAAATCCATGTTCCCTAATGATTGAAAATGAGAATTTAACTCTTTTTTTGCTTTCTAAACACACAATGCTCATAACAATCAAAATCAAGAGAATATCTAGACAAAACAACAATCATTGCTTTATTGCTCAATACTTTCAATCATTTATCACCTATATGGCTTAATTAGTGGTGCCACATCATTGACATATTAGTAGGCACATTACTAGAAGCCATTATAGAGTTACATAATGTAGTAGCATCCATTTTGAGAAAACTAATATGCCTAACACCCTTTACCATGGAAATGCAAAGTAGTTTTCAAATCATCAAACCCAATAGGTTTATTTTATTTATATAAGGCCAATTATGTGCATTAAGATTGATTATGCACCACACAATTGACCTAGATCAATGACACACTATAGTTTTACTACAAATCAGAGTAGAGTCCATTTTACTATCTATTTAAGGATCACAAAGATAAATCTAATATCATGGCATCATTTGGATGATATAGCAACAGATTCGTAGTCCAAATCCATCAAGACACACCTACAATTAAGTAACTCTAATATATGTTAGTCATTTTGAATAGCATGCTTGTCTATTTTTGATTTACTAGGTGAACTCCAATATCCTTAGTTAAATTTCTTTGTGTATGTATAAAGTGAACATAAAACAACAAGTTAAACTATGCTAACCTATTCCATTCACAATTAAATGAAACCTCTAATTAGATTAAATAGGTTGCATATAACATAAAATGAAGTCAAATGAAAACCACAAATGCAAACATATGATATGTGGATGTGCTCCTTGATATTTGATGTCTTGATTGCTCCTTATACCTGTAGCATAACTTTGCAATCCATGAAGACTTGAAAATGGCTTGCATGAGGTTCAATTTATAGATTTTTTATGGGTTGATGGAGGGTTGAAATTGATTTGAAGGATTTGTTGATAGTAAAATTTGCATCTCACACACAACAATGGGGAATCTTGAAATGTGGGACCTTGCGATGTTGAGATTGTTGCAAGTATGAGGTTATCCAGTGTTGTCATTGATGTCAACATACTCATATTGCATTGACAAGAAGGATTTGATGAGCTGTGTGCTGAGGATATTGAGAAAATTAGTCTCAGTCAGGAACAGTGGAGAACAGTGATGAGAAGAAGGTAAATGTACTGTATAGGATGAGAACCGGAGGATGCGGATTAAAGGGTTAGTAGATATGAGTCTTGAGATGCTCCAGTTAAGATTTCAGAGGTCCGCATGAAGATCTGAAGGAGTTGTGGCTACCGGTATAGAACCGGGTCCGGCAAGTATCCGGAGGTGACAGAGGATCACAAAAAGGTCCGGTGAGGTCCGGAATTGTATTATCCTAATCTGCGGATTGGAAGGAGTGTTTGGGATGTCCTTGTGATGTATCATCCTGATTTGTGTATGATTTCGAGGTCCGGAAGTACCTCTTGCATTATGACAGTGGCGACAGACTGTGTTCTTGAAGTTCCGGATGAGGAAGACAAGAGATCCCAGTAAGCAGAGGAAGTGCGGATGTATCCGGACAGTCAGACAGGTTTGTGAAGGTTCTTGGATCATGTTTAGGTTTTGTTGTTGGTCCGCATTAATGGTAGAGCCCGGAATTGAAGTTATTCTTCCGGATGAAGTTCTTGCTTTGTGTAGCCGACCGGATGAGATGTTCATCCTGCGAATGTTCTTGTGATGGCCGACCGGATGTGTTATTCATCTTGCGGATACTCCTATGGTTGTTTGCCGACTTAGATGCTTGTTCCTAAGTCGATGTCTTGTATAAATAATGATTTGTGAATTCATTTCATAGTGAGCAGTGAGGATGAGTATGGTATAGCGAAGAAACGTGCGAAAGGCAGAGCAGAGATTGTTGCGCTTAATTGGAACTGATCCGGACATGGTAAAGATGTCATTCTCCAGTTCAAGACTGTGATTTTCATCACTTTGTAGACAGTGTGTCTCCTTGTAGGTAGTGGGCCTCTTTGTGAGCAGTGTGCTCGGGCAGTGAGCCCTTATTGGCATGTGCCATTCATTTTTCCTTATTCTTCTAACAGAGAATAATTCTTGGGTTAATCACCCCATGGTTTTTCCCTTAACCGGGTTTTCCACATCAAAATCTTGGTGTTCAATGTGTTGATGCTTATCTGCTTTTGTGTTTATGTATTATGCTTCCATGGATGATTATTTGATATGCTGCTAACTAACAATAGTGAGTTAAGTGTTTGAATGAGAAGAAGTTATATACAACTGATTCACCCCCCCCCTCTCAGTTGTATGCCCTAGATCCAACAATTGGTATCAGAGCCAAGTTCCTCTGACAAGAGCTTAACCGCTTGAGGAGATCCAGGATGTCGTCATACAAGAAGGATAGTCCGAAGTTCGATGGAACCAACTTCACTCTCTGGAAAGGTCGCATGAAGTGTCACTTGGAATGCATGGGAAAAGCATACCTGGGTATGATTTCAAAACCATATGTACCTCCACAAGGTGGTCCGACAACTCTGAATGAAATCACAGAGGCTGAAAACAATCTGCGGACCAAGGAAGCTCTTCTAAGCGCATTGAATGACTCAGATCTCTCGAATGTCATTGACCTACCCACTGCATATGAGATCCTAACTAAATTGGAACTTCTATATGAAGGAGATGAGTTTGTCAAAAGTGCAAGGTTGCAAAGTCTGAAAGGGAAATTTGAAAGGTTGAAAATGAGAGATGATGAAAACATCACTACCTTTATGCCAAGAGTAAATGAGCTGGTATGTGGAATCAGAAATGCTAGTGGAACTTTAGATGAAAATGAGATTGTCTGCAAAATCCTAAGATCCCTTCCTGCTGCCTACAAAATCAAAGTTGCTGCCATTGATGAATTCAGAGCCCACACAACTGTCACAAGAGAACAACTGGCTGGCAAACTAGCTGCATTTGAAATGACCGAGTTTGGAGATGATCCTCCCAAGACTGAATCTGCTTTCAAAGCCAGTGCCTATGTGAAAGGCAAACAGAGATTTGATCCGGGTGAAAACTCATCAAGGAAAATGTCATGGTATGATCAAGCAAGAAGAGACATGGAAGAAGAAGAAGCAGAAACAGCTCAACTTGAAGCCCTCATTGCAAAGAGACTGCCAAGAGGATCCGGTAAGTATGAAGGAAAACTACCCTTTAAGTGTTTCAACTGCAATAAGATTGGTCATTTTGCCTCAAGATGTCCGGAGAGATCTGCAAGATCTAATTCTCACAGACAAAGGTTTCAAAAGAATTGCTATTATGTTCATGAAGAAGATGACAATGAAGGAGTAACAGATGATGAATCAGAACCTGGAAGCAAATCCGGAAATGAGTGGGTGTTTATAGCCATCAAGGAAGAAGATTCCATGCTCTTTGAATCTGTCAATCACAAAGTTGTTGAAAAAGCCTTGGCTGCTCAAGTGGAAGAAAAGGATGATTGGGTTATTGACAGTGGATGTTCTCACCATATGACTGGTGACAAGAATAAGTTCTTAGACTTGGAAAGATATGAAGGAGGAATGGTAAAGTTTGGTGACAATTCTGCTGGCAGAATCAGAGGTAGGGGAACTATTTCCTTTGATGGTAAGAGCAAAACAGGAAATGTACTGTATGTTGAAGGATTGAAGCACAATCTTCTCAGTGTTGGTCAGTTAGTGGACAAAGGCTATGATCTCCGGTTCAAGAATGGAAAATGCAGAATCTTTACAAGCTCCGGAACTGAAATTGCATCCGGTACTCAGACAAAAGGTAACATCTTTCATCTGGTTGGTTCAAATAAAAGTTGTCTGTTTGTTCAAATTGATCAGAGTTGGTTATGGCATAGAAGAATGTGTCATGTAAATTTTGATAACATCATCAAAGTAAGCAATACTCAGGCTGTGAGAGATCTTCCAAAGTTGATAAAACCTACAAATAGTGTGTGTAAAGAATGTCAGTTAGGCAAACAAAGCAGAGTCTCTTTTAAAAGCAAAGATCAGTCTTCTACCGGATTATTGGAATTAGTACATACTGATCTATGTGGTCCGACAAGAATCAAGAGTCTGCAAGGTGATAGATATTTCATGTTGTTGATTGATGATCATTCCCGGATGATGTGGGTTACCTTTCTAAAAGAAAAATCAGAAGCTTTTGAGAAGTTCAAAATCTTCAAAGCTATGGTGGAGAATCAAACCGGATTGAAACTAAAGTGTCTAAGGTCTGATAGAGGTGGTGAATTTACATCTGGTGAATTCATTGACTTTTGTGAGAAACAGGGTATAAGGAGACAGTTGTCTGCTCCTAAGACTCCACAGCAGAATGGAGTAGTTGAGAGAAAGAACCGGACCATCCAGGAAGCTGCTAGGACAATGATGTTGGAAGCAAATGTTCCTCAAATGTTTTGGAAAGAAGCTATCAGCACTGCAGTCTACACTCTCAATCGAGTTCAAATCAGAAACAACACCGGTAAGACCCCCTATGAACTCTGGTTTGGCATCACTCCTACTGTGAAATATTTCAGAGTATTTGGTAGCAAGTGTTATATTAAAAGAGATGAAGATCTAGGAAAGTTTGATGCTAGAAGTGATGAAGGAATTTTCTTGGGCTACTCCACTCAAAGCAAAGCATACCGGTGTTACAATAAGAGATTGAGGAAGATGATAGAAAGCACCAATGTGAAGGTTGATGAAGGAATTGAGAAGCCTTCAAGATTTTATGAGTTTGATGAAGATGACCAAGACAGTGTTCAAGGACCTCAATCCTCTCCGGTGAGACAGAGTCAGCCTGATCCGGTAAATCAGGAAGAAGAGTTAGATTTGAATGAGGCTGATCAAGAAACAACAGTGCTGGATACTCCCAAAATTCCAAGGTATGTAAGACTGAATCACTCTGAAGATCAGATCATAGGTGACAGAAGCAAAGGTGTACAAACTAGAAGGAATATTGCTCAAGATCAGAATGAATGTTGTCTGATTTCAAAGATTGAACCTAAAACAATAAAGGAAGCCTGCAATGATGAAAACTGGACCAAAGCAATGGAAGATGAACTGATGCAAATTGAGAAAAATCATACTTGGGATCTTGTTCCCAGACCTAGAGACAGGAATGTAATTGGAACCAAGTGGGTCTTCCGGAACAAACTAAATGAAGCTGGTGAAGTAATCAGAAACAAAGCTAGATTGGTCTGCAAAGGCTACTCTCAAATAGAAGGAATTGACTTTGAAGAGACTTTTGCTCCAGTAGCAAGAATTGAAGCAGTCAGATTACTTCTTGCATTTGCTGCCTTCAAAGACTTCAAGGTATATCAGATGGATGTCAAGTCTGCCTTCCTAAATGGTGATCTGGAAGAAGAAGTCTACATTGAACAACCGGATGGATTTCAATTGTCTGATAATAATGATATGGTCTGCAAGTTGAAGAAAGCTTTGTATGGATTAAAGCAAGCCCCAAGAGCATGGTATGAAAGGTTGGATAAGCATCTTGTGCAGATTGGATTCAACAAAGGTACTGCTGACAGTAACTTATATTTCAAAATTGATCATGAAAACATTCTAATTGTTGAAGTGTTTGTGGATGATATCATTTTTGGAGGAAGAGATAGTATGTGCAAAACTTTTGCAAATCAGATGAAAAGTGAGTTTGAAATGTCTATGCTTGGTGAAATGAATTTCTTCTTGGGTCTGCAAATTACTCAAACCAAAGAAGGGATCTTCATTTCTCAGACCAAATATGTGAAAGAATTGTTAAAGAAATTTGGTATGGAAGACTCAAAGCCTATGAACACTCCTATGGCAACCGGATGTAAGTTAAGCAAAGATGATGATTCTCCAAAGGCAGATCAGACAAAGTATAGATCAATGATTGGTGGATTGTTGTATCTCACTCAAACTAGACCAGATATAATGCAGGCTGTTGGTCTTGTGGCAAGATTCCAGGCTGACCTAGAGAATCTCATGTTATGGCAATCAAAAGAATTTTTAGATACTTGAAAGGAACAGTTGAGTATGGTCTATGGTATCCTAGAGATCCGGATTTCTCTCTTCATGCTTACACAGATGCAGATTGGGCAGGAGATGTGGATGACCGGAAAAGCACTAGTGGTGGAGCATTCTTTTTGGGGAAGAGATTGGTTTCTTGGCTAAGTAAGAAACAAGATGCAATATCTCTGTCTACAACTGAAGCAGAATACATTGCTGCAGCAGGTAGTTGCACTCAAATCTTATGGATGAAGCAGATGCTAAGAGACATCAAAGTTGAATATGAGGAGCCTATCACAATCTTCTATGATAATTCAAGTGCAATTAATATTTCCAAGAATCCGGTATTGCATTCTAAGACTAAGCACATATCTATCAAATTTTACTTTTTGAGAGAACAAGTAAACAAGGAAGAAGTCAGATTGGAGTATGTTCCCTCCAAGGATCAGATTGCAGATATCTTTACAAAACCTCTTCCCAAGGACTCTTTTGAATATCTCCGGGAGAAGTTAGGGGTCATGGCCCCTCCGGTGATGAACTAAGATGCACTGATGTGCATCAGTCCGGTGGCTATCACAGTCATATCTTGTGATCCGGACTAATGAGGAGCTGCAACTAAGGGGGAGCAGCTAGTATGATTCTGATGCATGAGAATTGCAAGTATGAGCCCTTTGTCATTGATGTCAAAGGGGGAGAGAAGACATGTGAAAAACAAGTGGTTGATGATCAAAGGGGGAGCAGTAAAGGAAGAGAAGACATATGAAAAGATGAAGTTCTTGTCTTAATGGTTTTTCACATCATATGTTGCCATCAATGACAAAGGGGGAGATTGTTGCAAGTATGAGGTTATCCAGTGTTGTCATTGATGTCAACATACTCATATTGCATTGACAAGAAGGATTTGATGAGCTGTGTGCTGAGGATATTGAGAAAATTAGTCTCAGTCAGGAACAGTGGAGAACAGTGATGAGAAGAAGGTAAATGTACTGTATAGGATGAGAACCGGAGGATGCGGATTAAAGGGTTAGTAGATATGAGTCTTGAGATGCTCCAGTTAAGATTTCAGAGGTCCGCATGAAGATCTGAAGGAGTTGTGGCTACCGGTATAGAACCGGGTCCGGCAAGTATCCGGAGGTGACAGAGGATCACAAAAAGGTCCGGTGAGGTCCGGAATTGTATTATCCTAATCTGCAGATTGGAAGGAGTGTTTGGGATGTCCTTGTGATGTATCATCCTGATTTGTGTATGATTTCAAGGTCCGGAAGTACCTCTTGCATTATGACAGTGGCGACAGACTGTGTTCTTGAAGTTCCGGATGAGGAAGACAAGAGATCCCAGTAAGCAGAGGAAGTGCGGATGTATCCGGACAGTCAGACAGGTTTGTGAAGGTTCTTGGATCATGTTTAGGTTTTGTTGTTGGTCCGCATTAATGGTAGAGCCCGGAATTGAAGTTATTCTTCCGGATGAAGTTCTTGCTTTGTGTAGCCGACCGGATGAGATGTTCATCCTGCGAATGTTCTTGTGATGGCCGACCGGATGTGTTATTCATCTTGCGGATACTCCTATGGTTGTTTGCCGACTTAGATGCTTGTTCCTAAGTCGATGTCTTGTATAAATAATGATTTGTGAATTCATTTCATAGTGAGCAGTGAGGATGAGTATGGTATAGCGAAGAAACGTGCGAAAGGCAGAGCAGAGATTGTTGCGCTTAATTGGAACTGATCCGGACATGGTAAAGATGTCATTCTCCAGTTCAAGACTGTGATTTTCATCACTTTGTAGACAGTGTGTCTCCTTGTAGGCAGTGGGCCTCTTTGTGAGCAGTGTGCTCGGGCAGTGAGCCCTTATTGGCATGTGCCATTCATTTTTCCTTATTCTTCTAACAGAGAATAATTTTTGGGTTAATCACCCCGTGGTTTTTCCCTTAACCGGGTTTTCCACGTCAAAATCTTGGTGTTCAATGTGTTGATGCTTATCTGCTTTTGTGTTTATGTATTATGCTTCCATGGATGATTATTTGATATGCTGCTAACTAACAACAGTGAGTTAAGTGTTTGAATGAGAAGAAGTTATATACAACTAATTCACCCCCCCCCCTCTCAGTTGTATGCCCTAGATCCAACAGAGATAACCTCCAAGATTTTAGAAGCCGGCTCTTCGTGAGATTTTCAACAAAATCACTTTCAAATTGTGGGGGAGAAAAGAGAAGGAAACTTTGAAAGAAACCTAACATAATATGCCAATCGTAAACTTCACCAACTCACAGATGATTAAATGTGCACATGATTTGTAAAATAACGAACAAGATAAACACAAATACAATGAATACAAAAGTGCTGGTCACATAATTTATTTAGTTGCATAAGATTTGAAAGTCTTAGATTTACAAAGTAAATGCCTAGATCTAAGAAAAGAGAAGAAGAAATATCTTGAACAACATACAATGGCATAATGAATGGCCTGCAAGAAAACTCTGTTGTTGATGAAGACTCCTCTCTGTCTCTATCACTGTCTCAATCTCTCTATTGTGGTGAATGAAATATACCTACCTGCTATGCAAAACATCTATTTATAAGGAAAATAAAAGCCAACTACCTCTCCGTGCATGCATATTCGCCCAGTTGTCTCCCTGTTTTTATGGTTTTTTATCTCCATCTTTTATGATGAAAAAATATATCCATTTGTTGCATGCTTGTCAAACTTACAGTCTTACTATGACTTTTTCTTTGATAGTATAAAAATAAAAGCATCTTCTTTATTTTACCTCATGTAGCTTTATTTAGCTTTCATGCGGTTTAATAAAGTCGCTTTTAATAAAAGAATCACATCTTGCTTTATATTTTCATAGCCTTAAAGCTATATAGATTCCTTATTAATAAAGCCTTAGCTTTATTAGTTCCTGCCAAGGTAGGAATTCTATTGCATCCATGTGATGCAATTAATTCAATTCAGTTGACCAATGAGACTTCAGTATTAAATTCATTTGGCAAAATCCCTAAAGTTGAAAATTAATTTTTTTATTCAATGATTTAATAAATGCAATTTATCTATTGTACTATTGGTCAATTGGGTGAATAGTAATGGTGAAAAATGGAATTTTTTATTTTTAGTTATATTAAAATTCAGTTAACCAATGAGCATTGAGTATTAAACTCATTTGGCAAGATGACTATCAAAGCATAAAAGAGATGAATTTTCGAAAATGGGAGTTTTTGAAAAGGGTTTGGACATCCATCAAAGCATAAAAGAGATGAATTTTGATAGATTTTGTAGATGCAACAGCCCTGGTAGACATGTATACAAAATGTGGAAGCATAGAGAAGACCCCTGAATTGTTTGACAAAATGCATCAAAGAACTATGGTTTCATGGAATACAATGGTTGTAGGATATGTACAAAATGGATTTGTTGAAAAAGCTTTAGAAATTTTCAAGTAAATGCAAATGGCAGGTGTAAAGCTAGACTCCACAAACCTTTGCCAACATCCTCCTTGCCTATGCCAAAATGGGAACATTGGAATACGGTATGGACCTCTATCAAATCATATGAAACAAGGATATTTGTCTAATATTGTAGTTGGAAATACTCTAGTAGACATGTATGCAAAGTGTGGAAGCATAGAAAAATATCGTGAACTGTTTGATAGAATGCCTCAAAGAGATGTAATCTCATGGAATGCAATGATTGCAAGATATTCACAAAATGGATTTGTTGAAAGGGCTTTCAAAAATTTCAAGCAAATGCAATTGGCAGGTCTAAAGCCAAATTCTACAACCTTTTCCATCATCGTGATACCTCCACCCTGCAGTAATCAGTTTGGTTGACTGTGGTAGTGCAGAGGATACCCCCGCAAACCCGCTAGCCTTTGGCAGGGTACCTTGTGGGGGAGCGGGGAATGGTCCTCAAAGAACTGTGGTTTCATGGAATGCAATGGCTGCAGGATATCCACAAAATGGATTTACTGAAAAAGCTTTAGAAAATTTCAAGCAAATGCAAATGGCAGGTGTAAATCCAAACTCCACAAACCTTTGCCAGCATCATCCTTGCCTATGTCAAAATGGGAACATTGGAACAAGGTATGGGCCTCTATCAAAGCATAATGAAACGAGGATTTTTGTCCGATATTGTAGTTGGAAATACTCTGGTAGACATTTATGCAAAATGTGGAAGCATAGGAAAAGTTCGTGAACTATTTGACAGAATGCCTCAAAGAGATGTAATCTCATGGAATGCAATGATTGCATGATATTCACAAAATGGATTTGTTGAAAGGGCTTTCAAAACTTACGAAGAAAAGCATTGTTAGCAAGCTCTCTAAGGGTGACAATATAACGGGCAAAATTTCAAGGGAAGGCTTTGCCTGCGAAGCATACAAAAGGCTCAAGAATTGTTTGACAGAGTGCCTTCAAGAAATATGATCTCATCGATGGCAATGATTACATACATGCAACCTGTGGAGAAATTTACCTCGAAGGCATTTATTGGCAAAGATCCTAGAGATCTGATACAATACAATGACGAATGGAGTATGCAGAAGAGTACCTGTGCATTCCTGTGTCTCTGCAGAGCTAGTGCTACTAAATTCATACTCAATACAATTGTATTCTAACAAAACAACTCTATCTAACCCACTAGGATTTACACATAATAGCTACTAAATTCATGATAAATTTTAACATTACTTATTGCATGCATTTCTATTGCCTATTAACTTGAATAAAATAAAGTGCATTTAAAACCTATAGGTACATTTTAAAAACATGAATCATTAAATTAATTGCAATATTTACATTAATTAATTACAAGATTCATTGCATTCAACATATCAATGGCAAACTAGATTTAGTGTATGGACATTGCACTAAATGTATGCATCATTTCATTATACATTATTACTATTACAATATTTACATTGATTAATTACAAGATTCATTTCATTCACCATTTCAGTGGCCATTTCAATGGCAGGAACCTAAGGCAATGGGTCTCTTGTTTACATAGGCCCCACCAGATTAAGGACTCACATATAGAAATAAGATTTACTCATGCATTTTTTCAATATAAAAAAAAAAAATTACTTTATTATTTTTTACTCCCACTTAATAGTATATCGTGGCCCAAGATATTACTTTATTACTAATCCTAAGGATTTTAATAAAGACTCATTTAGAACCCTCCCATGAAACTCCAATAAACAAAGAAACAAAAACTTTTCCCCTGCCGCCACGTGGTGGATGGACGCTCCTCCTCATTCTGGAAACCCTGAAAACATTCAAAATGTTGCGCCATTGGCTGGGTGAGCCACGTGGAGGCCTTGGGCATCGTTTCATCGGATGGTTCCTGTGTCTTTATTTTGCCTATGGCTTAACAGTGGCTACGAATGATATCTTTATTTATCTCCTTTGGATTCCATTCTGATATAGTTATATTGAATCTTTAACTGTGGTCTGATGGCGATGGTTCCTTCTTTATACCTGTGCACCATTATTGTGGCTTCTATGACTTGGCTGCTCCATGATATATAGACTGAGCCATTGATTTGGACAACGCCATATCATAAATGGCTACGTACTGAAATTAAGTGTCTTGTGCCTTTTTTTGAAACTGATGCGCTATCTTTTGATGGATTTATGATGCTTTGATTTTAATATGCTTCATTACTCTTTGTTGCACCTTGTTGGAGGCTTGCGTTATATTCTATATTATTGTGCGCTGTGACTTCAATGGGAGCCAAGGCTTTGAACGGGCCACTCCACATAGGCTGAGTGTTTTGAATCTCAGTGGCCTTTGTGCCTTGAATCTTCATTAAATCTACACTGAATTAATCTACCTCTGAATCCACAAATGCAATCCAAAAATTTTGATATGGTGTGCAAAAATTCCACAACAGGATTAATGGTTCAGATTGGTTGTGAGGACTGGATTGATGAGGAGCCTCCAAGTGGCATTATTTGATTGGTGTACAAGGAGGGGTCTTAGATTCAAGGGAGATCAATGGTGGAGGATCTCCTTGAAGAAGTGGATAGAGAAGATTAAAATGGTACCAAGGGTACCTTTTGGAGGGATGTGCGAAGGACTTGCCCATGGCTCATGTAAGAAGACCCATGCCCAAAAGACACGTGTACACTTTTGGAGAGTGTGCAAAGTTTGAATGAGTTAATTATGGTCTAGGATTGTGCAAGTGGGTGATTAGTTGACCAATTGATTTTAGACAACTTAAAGAAAAGTGGACAAAATAGGGAATTAAACAAGAGACGCATTGCGTCATGTTCCTGCCTCTATGTTGGTAATGTTCTTGTAATTTACCATTAGCAAATATGGATTGAGTAACTTTATTGTTGTACTAGAAAGCTGGACAGTGGCTGATGGATGCACAGGTGACAACATATGGTTAAGCAGTAAAGTATGGCATTTATCAGTTCACTATCCGATCAAAGACAATCATCATTGGTTCCGTAAAGAGCATACAAAGTGTACAAAATGTGACATGCATTCAAGTAGAAAGGCACCTATTGTTTTAGCAATTACTTGGTTTATAGGCTTCCATTGCTCATTCTAGTGTACATTGTGTAACATGAACTCAATATCGTGAAAGAATGTCATCTATGATGGAAAAGGTTAAGCATAGTTTCTTCTATACAGCTTCCAAAACTGTTGATACAAACTATTTTTAGAACTTTAACTGCATTCAAGCATAAAAACTATAAATAATTGACAAAAATATTTTTAGAATCTTGATCATTCTTTAGATATAATAGCTGATAAAAGGCATGACTATTGCACTAAATGAAGACTAAATATTCTATTTCAGCGTGTGGATAAAAATAGAATGGCATAATCTTTTCTAGCACTCCGGAAGCAACTGCTATAAGCTCACAGTCTTCCATGTGAGATTTCAGTAGTTTCTTTTTGGCCTTTGCTTGAGCAAATGAAGCTATCTTCATTGTTTGTACTGGAGAAAGAGAGTCAAAATCAAATGGCCCTTTTAGCAGTTCCGGTTCATCAATCTCCATAGTCTCTTTTGTCAAGAAGTCCTTGACAAATTCTGTAGTGTCTCTTGCCGGAGACAGATTCTTCTTCTCTTTTGCAGTGTCAGCTTCTTTACCTTTCACATCTTCTTTTTCTTGTATTCTTTCTTCTCCCTTAGATCCGGAGACTGCAGGGGAAACCGGAGGAGAGATGTTTGTCTGTTTATGAACTTCCTCTTCCAGAACAAAGGATTCCAAGTCCTTATCCTTTTCTGCACCAGTGTCCATGACTTCTTCTGCCATTTTCTCAGTCGATTCTTCTCCAACACTTGTGGCCGAGGGATCAGCACCCAAGTCCTCTATGACAGGAAGATTGAATCTTTTAAAGGCATTCCGCATGATCTCTTCTATTTCCTTAGCTACCTTGTCAGTCTCACCAAGCATGAGCTGATTCATTCTAGCTTTGCTCCGGAATTCATCCTTACAATCTTTGAAGATCATACTAATTTGCTTTGGGGTGATTCAAGGATATAGCTGAATAGCTATTTGCTCTCGGATCTCAAGGTCTTTTTCCATGGCATTATTCTTTCTTATTTCTAACTCTTTTTCTAGACTTTTAGGAATAAGAGATATGATTTCAATAAAAGCCTTATTATATATATTTAGATACTTAATTGCAGCTTCCTGCAAGATCTTTTGGTCAGCTTCATTATAATCATCATAGAATTCAGCCATTGGTTGGAGATTTCCATCCACAGTGATTGATTTGATGACATCATCTAAAGACAGAGTGGGCTTTTCAACAAATTCCTCTGCCTTTTCTTCTTCACCTTGACCGGTAGAGGATTCACCGTATCCTTCCTTCTTCTGCTTCTTTATTTTCTTTATCTCCTCATCTGATTCAGTTTCTTCTTCATCCTTTTGGCTTGCATAGGACCTCGTTGCCTTTTTCTTTGTTCTCTTCTCTACTTTACTAAATGATTTTGCTTCTGGTTGTGACACCTTTGAGCTTTTAGCAGTGGTAGGTGCAGATTTCTTTGAGGATCTGGTCCGGGTGGAAGGTTCTACTGAGCACTTTCCTTACTTTCCTTTTTTGCCTCTTTCTTCTCATTCTTAGCCCTTTGCCTCTTTTCCCTGTTGGCATCAAGTGCCTCTTTTGAGATGCCAAAGCTTTTGGCAACTTCTTCAACTGCTTTTCTCACCTTCCTCTTGATCTCTAGTTGCCTTAGCTCTACATGGATTTTCACACTTAGTTCTTTAAAGGTTCCAAACCTTTCTGCCTTAGGATCCTTTGGGTGACTAAGCATGTGTTGAACATGCAGCTCCACAATGTTCTCATCAACTTCATATCCCATAGGCATGATCCAGACTATCCTTGGCTCCACTGCCTCCATTAGGCATTGATTAGTGTCTACCATGAAGCACACTGTGTCTTTGTATTTCTCAACCAATGATTTAGGGATTCTTTCTCTGGTTTGCATCATATTTTAAAAGTTCTTAAAGTAACCCCACAGATCTGTATTCCTTGCCTTAGCATCCCCAAGTCCATGCAAGTAGTCCCTGATTTGAATTGCTATACGTCTGTTACTTTGCCATACCCATCCAATGGATCCGGGCATCTCATTCATGAAATAGAAAAATAGACACAATATCAGTTGTCCATATTTAAAGGAATTATTCTTGTCCTTTTTGATCTTCTGTATGTTTTCCATCAATTGGCTTAGGAGTTCACATAGATCATAGTCTGCATTTTTTCTTAGCATCTCATAAGCAATATATACTACAGTTCCGGATACTGAGTTCTCCTTGCTGGAGTGATATATCTTATAACCGATTATCATAGATGCAAACTTGATATCCGGATCAGAGATATTTTCAATGGTCATTGCTCTCTTATCAAATTTTGATCCGATGGCCTCAGTTACAATTTGGTTTTTGACAGATTTTAGGACAGGTATCCCTCCGGAGGAGTGTAAACCGGTTACTGCCCTAATTGCTTCCTTAGTGATTTTGTAAGGTCTATTCAGCCATAAGAAGTTATCATGTACCCTACTCAGTACATACCGGACCCATTCATCTTCTTCAAAACAGGGGAAATGAATGTATTGATCAAAGTGTTTCTCCTGGATGTCCTTATATTGTGGTTTAAGCTCAAAATCATCATCTATGAACTGATTGTGATAGATATCCATTAACTTTGAATCCCCAAACTCTTCAATATTCATGTGTATGTAAACCATAATATCTTCTATATGCAACACACCATGTGGAACACTGGAAAATGCTCCTAGGGTTTCTACTTCCAAGGATTTGTATGGATGTTTCTTGAATTTGGGGCGAGGCCTATCAGAGATCTTCACAATATTTGGAGTAGCCATCATTCAAGGATTTACAGAGAGATATTTGATAATGGAGAATACCTTTTCCGCTTGTAGGGTTCACGGAATGAACTTGAATGATTTGCTGATTGAATCAACTCCAACGGTTGGTCTTTGAGAAGTTTGAAGCAATTTGTTGCAGAGCTCTTCTTTCTTTCTTTTCAAATGTGAATGTGCAAATGACAAGCACATGAACCCTTTTATTTGCAAAGAAACCCTAAATCCATACTGCAATAAATGCCCAACTTAAGTTATTCTGATTGCTCTGTATACCTTATTCTGAAATAGATCTTTTTCCGGATCACTGTAATATGCTTAGAGTTATCCTTGGAGATTAACAACGAACTTTCTTACTTTCCTCAGTCATTTATTCACAGATCAAGATGTCTCAATTTTAGAATCACATCAGACAAAACTTGTAAGAAACCTGCTTTTACTAGAAGACTGTTAAATCGGATCTAACTGAAGGGATTAGACTCTTTAAATCTTCATGCGGATCTTTCAAATATTTGCTATGGCTTATCTAAGTATTTCTCTGAAACCTCCTTTGATCCGTAGCCTTTCATGTGCCGATTATAGGCACCACTTGACTGGCTGGGGGAATTGGTTTTTCTTTTATTACTCCCCCTGAGCCAGAGCTCACCTTTTAATTTTTGGAAGGAATATCAGCACCAGATTCTGGTGTGGATCCATCCCCTATATTCTTTATACTTCTCTTCACCCAAATCTTGTTCATCTCACTTTGAACTTCATCTGCATTCACTTTTCATTTTCCTTTGTCTTGATTCTAATGATGTACCGAACCTCTTTTGTCCTGATTCTTGCTTCTACAGAATTTGGTAATATGACCGGATCTATTGCAAGTTTGGCAAACAACATTTCTTTGTATATTTGATTGATATCCTCTTGATCTACATTGATTAGCCATATGACCCATTCTATTGCATGCAAAGCATCTACCATTGAATGAATTGTTCATTTGCATATTTCTGCATTCATGAGATTTGTGATCATACCTTTTGCAGTTGAAACATTGTCCGGAGAAGGATATATTAGTCTAATTCATTCTCTTTCTGCACTGATTAGAACGATGGATATCTTTGAGCATTAGGCTGCCTTACCGGAGGTCTTCTAGGCCCGTTCCTTTGATTTTTTGATCCAAAATTCTTCTGACCAGATCCGGAGCTTTCACCTTTCTCATATCCCAAGCCACACTTGTCATCTACCCGTTTTTGGCTTTCAAGTAGAACTTCAAGTTGAGCAGAACTTATCTTGAATTTCTCTTTATATTCATTTGTTGTTTGAAGATCCCTTTTAAGAGAGACAATTTGATCCTCAAGTTTTTCTTCATTATCTTTAGCATCTTCAAGATCAGATTCAAGATGTCTGATTATTCTGTCCATCTTGTGGCAGTCTTCTGATTTCTCCTTGAGAGATTGTCTTAGATCATCTTCAGTTTTTCTTTTCTCTTCAATTTTTTGGGTGAACTTAATAACTCCTGATTCCATTTCATGTCTTACCATAATGATCTCTTTTGATAACTTTTCACATAACTTGGTTTTCTCCTTTAGATCTCCATTTGAATCATTTGTTTCAACTTGACTTGCCAGTTGCTGAAGTAGCTCCTTTCTCTTTTTCATAGAGAGACTCAGTTTCTCTTTTAATTCATTTATGAAATCATCAGCCTGTTTGAGTCTTTCCTTCAATTCATTGACTTCAGAATTTGACTGCTCAAGATCATCTAGGGTAGACTTAAGTTTCTCCCTCATACCATACACATCCATTTGAATTCCCAGATCTTCCTCAAGCTGTTAGCCTTTGTTGGGAGGAACTTGGCTCTGATACCAATTGTTGATAACTGAGAGGGGGGGTGAATCAGTTATCTCAATTATTTTAACATTCAGAACTTTCTTATTAATTAATGCAACATCAATTCAATTAAGCAAACATAACCATGAAATTGAAATACACATGACATAATATTTTTGATGTGGAAACCCTATTAAGGGAGAAAACCATGGGGTGATTAACCCAAGATTGTATTCTCTGTTAGAAGAATGGAAATACAAAATGGCACTTGCCAATTAGGGCTCACTGCCTGAGCACACTGCTCACAAGAGGCTCACTGCCTATAAGAGACTCACTATCTACAAGTTGTAAGAAGAATAACAGGATCCTTGAACTAATGATATGCATCCACATATGTAGGGGTTCAGTTCCGGTTAGGCTCAATACACTGATTTGCTGCACTTCATCTTTCCTCTTCTTTTGTGCTTCTCTGCTTTAACATACCGGACCTTCCTTACTGCTTTCACTTTGCTCTACAGCTTTTCTTCGCACATCTCAAAACCAAGACACCTCTCACAACTAAATCCATCTTGTATATATATCCGCACAAGTGATTTCATCACCTTTCTAGTCGGCATCTAGAATAGTCAATATTTTCCACAAACTCTAATCCGTCGGTTGAATCCTTGCTTACCAAGTAATGCGGATCAAGGATATACTTGTAGAAGTCATCAATCATGTCGGCCAATCATAACTTATGCCTTAAGAACCTTTACCATTGTTAGTAACACATCTGGAATAATGTCTGATGTTCTGCCAGTCAGTTCTTCCTCTGTCCACACTGCCAATCAGGAACCCGACACTCAAGTATTCATATCTTTTTCTTCATCTATCACCGGAGGCTAAATCCTTGGAATCTATCAGTCAAGGTAGTCCTCTTGACTTCCCCATATCCGCACTTCACCAAGATACTTCCTCTGAGAGATCCAGACCTAACTGTCAGACCTCGCCACATGCTATGTTCTTACTTACCGGATCACAACATTCTGCAATCTGCCTTCCGGTAGAGACTCATCATGTCCTGCGGATGTGTGGGTTAACCTTTGTTGCCATCAATGACAACATTCATGAGTCCATATAGTGTATCTTGCCAACAAAGACATGCCATGAGGAAGGCATGGAGAAAAAGTGTGAAAATGAAGAGGTGAGTAGCGAAGAAAAGAATGAAGATAAGGAATTGGATGTAGTGATAGAACTTGAAGAAAATGCAATAGATGGAGAAGCTAAGATGACAAATTTTGAAGGCCCTATACATGACAAAAAAATGGGCAAAGATGAGGATGATCACTTGTTGAAAGAGGAGATGGAAATGATCAATAGATTGTTTGCAAAGCTTGCTGATGGAGGTGAGGAGATGAACAGTGCAATGAAGAGTGAGAAGATGGATGCCTCAACAACAAAGAATGACGAGGTAACTTTTGATTTTTCTAAATTTTATGATGAGGAAGTTGATATGGATAAATGCATGTTGCTAGGGTGTTAGTGCAAGTATATAGAAAGAAGGAAAATGTAGTTGCAGATTTGTATGCAGATGTTGCATGTTTGTGTGTAGAGGTTGTAGAGGATAGTGCAGGTGAAACTTGGTGGAGATGGTCAGTTTGTGGTGGGTGAAAACCCATGAAAGAGGAGAAGAGTGGAAAGATTGTTTGGTGGAGGAGGCTAGATAGTGGTGGGTTGGATCCCATGAAGGAGGAGAGGAGAAGAGAAAGTCTTTGGAGGAGGAGGATGGTTCATGGTGGACATGAGTCCACGAGAGGAAGGAGGAAAATCTAGTAAAAAAATATTTTATGAGGATGACACTTGTTCCGACGAGATGCTGGAAAAGGAGGAAGAAGAATAATTTTTTGCACATGTTTCAGCGATGGAGTTCACTAAAGATTTCTTGCAATCTAAAGGAATGGTTCTACTATTCAACTCCACCTTTGTTAGCCTATGCTCACAAACCTCCTACTTGACGTGTTTGATGCAGGAGCATTCAGGCGGATTGACAATCAACATCGAAAAAAAATTGTTGTTTATTTTCTTTTAGTTTTGGTTTTTTTGGGGTTTTATATGGAATCTATCATCTTTGGGAATGCTTCATGCTTTTAGATTTGCAAGAATTGAATTTCTATTAGGTGGTAGTTTTGACATGCAACGTGTTAAATTCACGGAAATAATTGTTTTGGGAGATCCAAGAGGTTGAGTGACAAATACTTTAATAGGAGTATTCTTGAATATGTTTTTCCAAATGTGAAAAAAGAGTTGAAGGCATATCTTTCACTGTTTTGGAGATTTTAATGCCAGAAGTTGGCAATAGCAGTTTTACAGAAAGTTTAATATCTCTTGATTTTGGAAGCTTGTATCAAAATCTTTTTGCAGAGGACCTTGGGATGTTACTCCAAGTTTACTCAGTAGTTTTTAGGTGAAACAAAGAACTTTGAATTTTTCCACCCGTCGACACCTGGTTTCACATATTGTGTCACAGTTGCACAATTGGATTTTCTTCAATAGTTGAGCACCTTCAAACATGCAGTGGTCCATGTACGAGTACATTCAATGTCATTCCTCCAAGTCAAGGTTAATTTTGGTCTAGTTTGAACAATTGGTTGAAGTTTGGAGTGATTCAATGATATCTTCACTTCATGATATTCTTCTTTGCACCAAAAGAACTTGTTACACTTTTGGTCATTTAACCATTTCAGATTTATGCATGATTTAGTAGATTGCAAAGTATCAAAAGTAATAAATGGTAAATTGGACTTTAAAGTATTCAATTCAAAGTTTATACTAAAGGGTAAGTTTGTTGGTTCACAAGAGAATTTGCAGATCATCTAAGAAAGTTATAAAGGAAGATTTACAAATTTATATAGGTACCAAATAGTCAAAATACACTTTGCATACTTTATTATTACCAAAGAGTGAATGAAATAATCTACGTGGAAAAAAAGAAGACCAAAAGAGCCAAAACTTATATTACAGGTAAAACACAATTGTTGGTCAAATGCCAAAAGGTAAAGAGGCGTGGAATGAGGAAGGGGAAGTGCCAATTTTAAAGAAAAAAAAGACAACATTAAAAACTAAAAACAACGCCAAGATGAGGGGTGTCTAGGAGGGTATTGAAGGAAAAAAGGAGCACCTGAAGGGAGGAGGTCACTCAGCAAAATGTGAAGAGAGAAGGTGTTTAGGTGAAGAGCACTCAATTCATACAATTTGTTTTGTTTGGTTGCAGAATTAGAGAGAGAGGAGGAATGCCTCTCAGGAAGGAATTTAGCGGTTTCAAAAATATAGTTTTCTACATAAATTGGGAAGAATATACTTGAGAGAGGAGTTGGATGGAATAAAATCATAGATAGACAGGGATTGAAGTAGCTGCAAAGGAATCATAAACAATACCAATGTTGTAGAGGGTTCGATCGGAGGAGAACCAACTGAAGGGAACAACAGAGTGTAAAACAAAGGAATGGTTTTGTTGCAGAGATTGAGCAATGTGAAGTAGGAACAATAAATATGCCATCATGGTAGAATTATTTGAACCAAGATAAGCTCTATTGTATATAAATTCATTGTATTTGTTCCATAAAATCTTGTATAATCAACAATTGAATGTTGCCAATAAAATTTGAAGTTGGAATGAATTCGAATGGAGTGTTTGCAATGGGCTCTGTAATTGTTTGTATTTGATTTGATGGAGAGGGATAGTGATTTAGATGTCTGTAGCTATTGTAGCAAAATTTAAATTTGTTCGATTGATCAATCTGATTGAAATTTTGAGTTGCAGCAGAAGGTCTCTGTTTGTGTGTTGAGAAATTGATTGTGGACAGTGAGGACTACCTCCTGTATTAGGACATAGAAGAATGTGCAGGGTTCAATGTAGAGAATAATAAAAGTATATAGAGTTCCGCCATGGACAAATGAACGAGGATCAACCAGTTTGGTGTAGAGGACAACTTTTGGAGAAGTTGAAAGAAGATGCCTCTTTGAGGCATTTGAATTGTGTTTTTGCTATTGCAGATTGGAGTGCCATGTTGGGAGCGAAGGTGCAAATTTGGTGAGGAAAATATCACCATTCAGTGAGTGAATTGAGAGGAGCTGTAGAGAGGGCAGATTGTCCTATGTGCAGAGAGAGGCCATTGAAGGCCACAATTATAAACATTGCTGCAGATTTCTTTATTTATTGTGTCAAGAATTGAATTAAATAAAATCAAATATGTGTTGCAATCTTTGTATAGTTGAGGGTTCAAATTGGGGCAGAGTGTTGCCTATGTGTGTTGTGTGTTTGAAATTGTGAGTTGTGGGGAGGATGGAGTCCCTCTCTGTATCAATTTCCCTCTAATTTTTCCCTCCAAAATTTACCTGCATAATTCTTTTATTAATATTATTCATGTAATTATCTTCTATACTTAAAATTTTATTTTCCTTTGAAATCATTTTAGTTGTGGGTGATGCCCAAACTTCTTTCTTGTTTATTGTGGATATTGTTTGGTGAGACACATATTTACTACAAGGCATTTAGAGGTATGCAGTCTTCTTTATCAATCTGCATTGTTGTAGTTTACAATTCCAAAAATTTCATTTCTACTTTTATGTATTTTTGTATTTGTTAATTTTTGATCCAAATTTCAATGTAAATGCCCTCTAGGAAGCTGTGGATAATTCATCTATTCCTTGTTATATTGTAAAAATTCTTTGAATTAGCTTTTGTTTATGCTCATGCTCACTTAATTTCATTATGATTCCTTTTATTTTGAGAAGCAATAGCACGATCACAATTTGGGGGTAAACTATAAAATATTTTAATTGAATTCATTGTTACTGGTCTCAGTAATTGAAATCCTTATATAAGTTTTCAGAGTTTAGAATGCTTTAATCTGTAGCATCCACTCCATGCATGTATGTGTGTGAGAAAGGGTGAGATACACTTCTAATGAATTTTTGGTTTAATATATTAAATTTCTCTTTTGTGAATGTTGAACCTACACATATGTTTAGTGCATACAAAAATTTTAATGTGTGTATTAAGTGTGATTTGCAATCCCTTGTGTTGTAACTAGTTATTTATAATTTTTTGATTAGTTATCCCTTGTTTACCAATATCTTAATTTTCATACCTCAAAATGACTCATGGGGACATTAAAACTTAGGAAATTCAATTATCTACTTATATGAAAAGAATGAGTAGTGATGCTAAAGAGTGAGTAGTGAAGATAGCATCAGTTAAATTTCCCTACCTATCTTTCTGAAGCTTCCATGTTTTATTATTCAATATGCTTTTTGGAATAGTTTATTCAGAAAACTTAATTTCTTTTTGGACCTTACCTTTCCTTCACAAGGATTTACTATGAAAGATCATTTGAATTAGATTTTCTATTTATTCATGCTCATTGTGAATCCCTTTGTTTTGAGAAGCAATAGCATGGGCACAATTCAAAGATAAACTAAAAACCATTTCAATCAAGTTGGCCTTTGCTGGTGTTAGTAATTGAAAGCATTTTTAAAATTTTCCAAGGTTAGAATGCTTTATTATCCGACATTCATGTAGTTTTAAATTTCCTAATGATTTTGTGCATTAAATTTCTCTAGTAGGAATGCTGAACTTACACATTTATTAGTGGATATGATCTAAATTTTAATGGAGAATTCAGATAACAATATCTAGCGCTAAGCTTGTGGTATTGTGAAAATAAACAAATTGCTCAATGTGCAGAACTTGTAAAAAGTTGCAGGCAATCGAAGAGGATTTCTTATTGCATCAAAAGTTGATTATATAAAATGAGAAAGAATGTGAAAGGTCACCTTATCCATATAATTTGAAATGGATAGTTGGAAGGTAACAAAACTACTAAAATTCAAATTATCAATTTTTTTTAAAATTTCAAAAAACTACTAAATTCGGGACCCCACTAGGCAGGGTCATAACTTCTAGCCAGCTAGTCGAAATCTAGACGTTTCAGACTCATTGGAAAGATCTCCTGAAGAGCCAGATTGAGTTGCATCAAGTCATTCCTGCAACTACCATTCAAAGCAACTGGTGAAAGTCTTGACCCCAAATTCTGCATTAATGGCCTCTAAAAATGCCAATTACTAGGATGTAGACAAAACTGGAAAAAAATACTGAAAAACTAGAATATAGTTGCTTGAACAAATGCCACCCTAATGCTTTTGAATCTCTGCGGGATCATTGCTTCCCCCTTGAGAGGCAATGGGCCCCATTGTACCTGTGTATTGCAGCAAGTGAGGAAATTTCTTCTCAATCTGGTCCTTAGTGAACCATTTTCCTTGATGTGGAAGTTGTCCTGCCTGTACCACCCAATAGAGAGGAATCTGTTGTTTCTTCAATGTTTTCACCACAACATCAATAATTTGATCACATGTGAGAGGGGCAGTAGTGTTTGGATTCAACTATGAGCAACTTATATGTTCTACAACATCTAAAGTGTCCAACAATGGTGGAAAATATGGACACAATAATTCAACATTGAAAACATGATGTGGTCCAAGAAAAAATGGCAGATTGAGTTCAAAAGCATTTTCACCAACTTGTTTGATGATGGTGTATGGACCATATCGAATAGGACAGAGTTTCTTATTAGGCCCTTAAAGTCTTTCTTTTTGAATATGAAGCCAAACCTTGTCCCCAACCTTAAACTAATGAGGTGTACAATGCTGATCATGTCTGTCCTTATATTTCTGATTGCTATATTGTAGTATCTCATGCACTTGTTGCTGAATATGGCGTATCTTCTCCACAAACTTAGTTTCCCTGTCTACCTCTTTTTTTGAATGTGTTGATGGGTCACTCAACATAGTTGGCAATGCTACATCAATTAGAGCCAATGGTTGGTAGCCAACACATACCTCAAATGGACTGTACCCTATGGAACCATGTAGTGTTCGATTGTAACTATGATGTACATATGGGAAGCTTTCATCCCAAGTCTGAGGATGTTTGGAATGGTACATCCGTAAAATGTGAATGATCATCTGATTCATCACCTTAGTCTGCCCATCTATTTGGGGATGGAAGGCAGTGGATTTTGTCAACTTTGTGTCCATCAAGGCCCAAAGTGCTGACCAAAAATTGCTATGAAATCTACTATCCCTATCAGATATGATGGTTTGTGGCAATCCAAAGTGTACCCAAACATTCTCAAAGAAAAACTTGGCAGTTTCTTCCGCAGTGACTCCTTTCTTGCAAGCCACTATGACATCCATTTTTGAAAACTTGTCTACCACCACATAGACACAATCATGGCCACGTCTGGTAGAAGGTAGTCTGGACATGGAATCCATTGAAACTGAATGCCAAGGTTGGTCAGGGATGGGAAATGGTGTATACAATCCTTGTTTACGATTGGCAGGCTTTGCAATGGCATAAGCAATACAAGCTCAGATGTATAAAATGACATCATGTCTCAATTTGGGCCAATAAAAATACCTCTAAAGTACAGCAATAGTCTTCTCTACCCCGAAGTGTCCTGCAACATGGATGTAGTGTGCCTCCCATATCATCTTTTTCCACTCCTTGGTTGGAACACATATGTGTCCCATGTGACAAAGAATCCCATCCTTCAAGTAGAAATTAGTGGCTTGTTTTCCCTTTGCTAGATTGTTGTAGATCTCAGCAAAATTAGGATCTGTGCCATACAACTGAGCCCAATTTGTTGTGTGGTGGCCACAAGAATCCAATACTTTTGTTAGGGCTGTGATCAGAGGTCTACTCAAACAATTTGCAACTTTGTTAGTAGCTCCCTTCTTGTGGCAGATATTGAGATGAAATTGTTGCAAGTAGGCAGACCATCTTTGATGCCTATCATTTTGTATCTTTCCTTGTGTTTGTAGAAATTGTAAAGGTTTATGTTCCTTGTGAATGATAGTCTCCTTCGCCAGAATGTAGTGTTTCCATTGTTTGCAGGCCTGCACAATAGCATACATCTCCTTGTCATAGGTGGTGTACTTACGCACTGCGTTAGAGAAAGTCTCACTATGGTACAACTGGGTGCTCGTGTTGCATGCGAACTACCCCTAGTGCATAGTCTAAAGCATTTGTTTCAATTTGAAAAGATTGTTGCAGATCTGGAAGTGCTAGTATTGGTGCAGAACATAGCCTCCTCTTCAACTCCATGAATGCTTTCTATTGTACCTCTGTCTAGCAAAATTTTGCCCTTGGTCCTCTCCTCAGTGCCTGATTCATAGGCCATGCCAAATGTGAAAAACCAAGTACAAATCTCTGATAGAAATTGGCTAGACCCAAGAAGCTACAAAGTTCTGTGAGACTTTTGGGAGATGGCCAATCCTTGAGAACCTATATC
Source organism: Cunninghamia lanceolata (assembly GCA_027924645.1). Lineage (NCBI taxonomy): Eukaryota > Viridiplantae > Streptophyta > Pinopsida > Cupressales > Cupressaceae > Cunninghamia > Cunninghamia lanceolata. The sequence goes on along the minus strand of BSBN01001247.1, from coordinate 4,166,441 downwards.
TTTTTAGGGTCCACACAAACACTCGTTCTATCCACAATGTATCCCAAATACTGAATACTCTCCATACCAAAAGAAGACTTATCTTTGTTAGCATATAGCTTGTGTTGTTGCAAGGTTGAAAGCACTTGCTGAACATGCTGCAGATGGTCACCCCATGTTTTGTTGAAGATGAGTATGTCATCTAAATAGACGATAATGAAAGAACCAATGAATGGTCTGAGGACATCATCCATCAATCTCATGAATGTGGTAGGGGCATTGGTCAAGCCAAAAGGCATGACTAGCCACTCAAACAACCCTTCCTTGGATTTGAAAGCAGTCTTCCACACATCTGATGGCTCAACTGGGACTTGGTGATATCCAGATTTCAAGTCAATTTTGGTGAAAAATTTTGCCCCCCTGAGTTGGTCCAACAAATCATCAATGTGAGGGAATGGATATTGGTTCTTCACAGTGATCTTTTTGAGAACCCGATAATCAATACAAAGTCTCCACGTTCCATCCTTCTTTTTGGCCAAAACAATTGGACTTCCACATGGTAAATCACTTGGGTGAATGTGTCCTTTCTTGATCAACTCTTGAATCTGCCGCTTGATTTCTTCATTCTCCAAAACTAACCTTCTATACAGTGCCCCATTTGGTAATGGTGTCCCTGGAATTAGATCAATCCGATGCTTGACTTGGTAGTGTAGGGGTACCCCTGTTGGTGAATTGAATACATCCTGATATGTTGACAATATTTTCTCCATCTATTTCTGTTCAACTTTGGTAGTGGACACTTTGGTATGACTACTGGCCATAACGGACCTCACCTCCTCATATTGAACCATTAGTAGGACAAATTTTCTAGTGTGAACAATCAAATGCTTACATTGTTTTGCAGTAATCAAAGATACTGGTTTTGCAAAACTTACCTCAGGTATTCGATACCTCTTTTCTCCCAACTTGATGGTAATGATGTGTGGCCTTGACTCATAGACTCCATGGCGCTTGTACATGTATGGGTGCCCCAACAATACATTGCCTACATCCAAAGGTGCCACATCACATATCACTTCATCTTTGAATGGCTTGATAGAATAAGGTAAGAGTCCTTATTTATTCACTAGAATGTCTTGTCCCTAACTTACCCATCCCATATGATATGGCTGTAGATGTCATGTTGTCTGCAGATTCAATCTTTTCATAGTTTCAGCAGAAATCAAATTCTTTTGGCTTCCACTATCAATAATGAAATGAAGAGCCTTTCCATTTACCCACATCTGTGAGTGGAACAAGCATTCATCATCTTCATAGGGCATGACTTTGGTAGTGGCAACTATGGCATGTGGGTTAGCCTCAATGATTTGTTCACCATCATTTTGTTCACAAGGATTTGTAGGCAGTGATTCCTGTTCCATCTCTCCTTGACATATTTCTGCTAATAAAGTCTTCGAGGCATGGCAGTCTTTAGTGTTATGACCAGGACTCTTATGGAATTCACACATCTTCTCCTTACCCTTATTTGTTGTTGATGAGGTTTGTGAGGAGAAGTCTTTTGTTGTTTGTTTCCCACCAAATTTGTTACCAACTTCATCCTTGAATTTGTTGTTTGAGGAATAATCCTTCTTCCCCTTTTGTTTGAATTTCTCCTCTATCTTTACTGCATATTTTAAGGCAATACTCAAGGTCTCAATATGTAAGAAATCCATTTCTATTTGAATATACTGATGAAGCCCACTGCAATACTTCAATACCCGATTCTTTTCTGTGTCACGGATTCCCAACTTTGCATAAAGTGCATGAAATGTATTTGTATAATCTTGAACAGATTTGTCCTTCTTTTGTTGAAGTAATTGCCACTGTATGTACTTCTCTTCATATGATTTTTTAGGGTAGTATTCCTCCTTAATGTATTCCACAAATTCTCCCCATGTGGGATTGTCATCCTCCAACATTTCAAATCCTTGGCTGTCAAGGCCATCATCTCTAGCTAGTAGTCTACTCTCCCAAGATTGTTTCACATGTTCCTTAGCTTTGAGGAGTGCAAAGGTTATTTTCTCAACATCTGTGAAGTGGTTTACAGAAAAAATTTCTCTAGTTTTGATAGCCAATCATCAACAACATCTGCATTAATTTTTCCTTCAAAATTTGGAATGTCAAAATTTACTTGTACCTTGAATGGGGTGTGACCATGAAATGATGCTCCAGATGCATCTTCTGGTTGATGATTTCATTGGAGAATTTGAGAGAATTCTGTCATCATATCCTCATGTTGCTTTGCCAAATCTTCTTGTACCAGCTCCTTGAAAGGGTCGGATCCATCTCCTTGTTCTCCCATCTTCGGTCGTGTGCGTCTGAAGGGTAGGTAATCTGATGGGTCTCTTGTTTGCAATCCCAACCTTTCATAAACAGACCGTGTACGATGTGACATACATAAGTAAACTGCTCTGATACCACTGATCTAAATTTTAATGGAGAATTTAGATAACAATACCTAGTGCTGAGCCTATGGTATTGTGAAAATAGACAAATTGTTCAATGTACAGAATTTGTAAAAAGTTGCAGGCAACCAAAGAGGATTTCTTATTGCATCAAAAGTTGATTATATACAATGAGCAAGAATGTGAAAGGTCACCTTATCTATAGAATTTGAAATGGATAGTTGGAAGGTGACAAAACTACCAAAATTCAAATTTTCAATTTTTTTTCAAAATTTCAAAAAACTACTAAATTCGGGACCCCACTAGGTAGGGTCATAACTTCTAGCTAGCTAGTCGAAATCTAGACATTTCAGACTCATTGGAGAGATCCCCTAAAGAGCTAGATTGAGTTACATCGAGCCGTGCCTGCGGCTACCACTCAAAGCAACCGATGAAAGTCTTGACCCTAAATTCTGCTTTGAAAGCCTTCGAAAATGCCAATTACTAGGATGTAGACAAAACTGGGAAAAAAATACTGAAAAACTAGAATATAGTTGCCTGAACAAATGCCACCCTAATGCTTCTGAATCTCTGCGGGATCAGGATACATGAATTATATCAATTCATAAATATGAATTTTTCTTCCTATCTCATTACCTGCCCTATTCTAATTACTTCTATACCTGATTCAATATTTGTTTGCATGCATTGAAATAATTAAGTTCTCCTTAGCGCACATGTTTGGAATTGGTATTGTTATGCCTTGATTTTCTTCACCAATTCCCAATATCTAAACGTTTGTTGTGGTCCTATTCCTACATAACAAGCAATAGATCACAACATTCATATTAATAGAGTAGTTTCATATGGTTAAATTAATTTTATTTACTAGTAATTATCCAAATTTAGTGTAATAGTCATTATCTGAAAGTTTTAAGAGTTTTTTTAAATGACTCAATATTATTTTCCATGGATAAAACCACATATTGCCTAATTCCTTGACATGGTTTCTTAAATTTCACTTCATTGCTTTCACAAGATGGCATAAGAGAAAATTTGTTCTCCTCTAATGTTGACTATTACCTAGAGTTTGTTCCAAGTACACAAGTGAACAATGAAAAAGTGGTCACTAAATAAGTGATAATTGAAAAGGAAATTTCAACTAATTGAGTAGAAATCATAGAAAATTAGTCTCATGTACCTCCTCAAGCAAAAAGTAGAGTTCATTGGAGCATTGAAACATAATGGCTCTAATTGAAGCTAAATGAATTGAGAGAGAAACATAGTCAAGTGTTGGTACAATGAGAAAAACATTAAATTCCATTGAAAAGTGGAAAATTATTCAAGAATATTGCTATGCCCATGGTGTTCCTCGCATAGCTAACCAATATCAAGATCGTTGGGAGCATCTTCAACATGATTACAAAATAAAATTAGAGACTATTAACATAATATTCGATCTAGCCATTATAGCTACTATAATATGACAAGTTGGGAGAGGGTTGAAAAGAAACTTCCTGAAAAGTTCATTGCTAAACTTTATGATGCAATGAAGACCACATTTGGTAAAGATCAAACCATCAATCCAAGAAATATCACTATTGACTCTTTTGACACAAGTTATGCATTTGATGAGAACAATCCTCCAAATAAAGATAAGCCATTGCATGAACCTAAAACACCAAATATGGGAAGTTATGACCAATCTAAAAATGGTAGTGAAAGGGACAAACCATGCACAGGGAGAAATGAAAATCAATGTCCAATGCAATAGGCATCAAGGGTGCTATTTCTAACAATAATAGGTTGTTGTTTTCTACTCAACAAATGGCTAAGAAGGGATGCATGAAATGCCATGAACAAAGATGACTTGAATGAAGAAAGGTTAAACTAAAACTTGAAGAGAAAAAACTAATGTGCAAATGAGCAGGGTTTCAACACTAAATAATATTGGTCAAGCAATGTTGAAAATTAGCCAATCACATGCAAAAGAAGATTGATTTTGTATTTGTTACCATCATACCACTAATAAATAAAACAAATAAGATGTATAAAATTGCTTATGAATAAAGAGCATCTTTTGTTATAGTAATATTTATCTTCTATGTTGAGTGTGTATTGTGATGACCATCACTTTTGGAATTAACATGTATTGATTCATATTGTTATCTTGAACTACATCATTATATTTGTAATTACAATATTTATGAAAATATTACTAGATGGGAGATGAAGGGATCATGTCCGATAGTATTTCAGGATTCTACAAAATGAGGAAAATGAAATAAACGAAAAAGGTGAAGGATACAACAAATTTTTATGAAAATTTTACATGGGAAAGGAGGTTAAGATAGGATATTGAATAGGTAGAGTACATTTGGTAGTCCATTAAAACTCCACAACTCTGCAAAAACCTTAGAAATGAATTAAAACCTCCCAAAACTTGGAATATTCTTCAATTTTTACAACTTCAACATATGGTAAGGACATGAGGCATGACTTTGAACAAGAATTAGGCAAAATTTGACCAAGGGAACACCCACTTAAATTTTCTCAGATTAGTTATATATGGTGGGCAAAAAAAGCCAAGTGCACAAAGGGGACAAAGACTTAGATGATTTTGCATTTTTCAAGTTGGGTGACCCCAACAAGATGAATTTGGTATGTCATGAGGAGCTATAGGAACTGTATGGACATTGTATTCTATTGTTTTGTAAGTGGTAGCTATTATAATGTTGTTCGAGTTGTAGTTATAATAAAAAGGGTTACATAAAAAATTAAATATGAATTTCAAATGTTTAAACTAGTGAACGTTGTAGTTGTTAGTTAATACCCACAAAGGTTGAGAACCTAATCTCGATGTAAATGGTGAAATCTTGTAACCAATTTTTTCTCAATAAAAGAAAAGTATGGACAACCCTCTAAGAGAACTACATGACCTTGATTTCTTGGGTGGGATATGTAGGCAATCCAAGGTGATGGATTTGGGTGAATTGGTCATGCATAGGGTTTTGCAAACAAAGACAATCCTTACTCGGTTTAGACATCAAAAGATCAAGGCAAGTCAATTCCAACAATCTATTTCATATAACTCCAGTCCCACAAATTGTAGCTCAATTTGCACACTCGGTTTAGGTCTACACTTGCATAGGTGAAGTATAGTAGAGTTTGATCAGCGTGCAGATTCTAAGACATTCATTTGAGAAAGACCTAAACTCCAATGCTATGAATAATCGATTTCTAGTACCTTCAACATCACTTTTCCATGTTCAAAATTGAAGTTTAATTATAATTTAATTCATTTAAATTCTACATTTATTATAACAATATTTCAACTAAATCTCAACTTTAGATCCTATGTTAAATTTATTTATCAATGTAAATTCATTAATTGTAGTATAATATTTGTATAAAGGGTTCTTTTGAATAGGAATCAACCATCCTCTTACCTTAAGTCTATCCCAACTTTAAATCCTATGTCAAATTTATTTATCAATGTAGTTTCATTAATTGTAGTAGAATATCATTCTACTTAAATATCATCCACTTCAATAGGCAAACAACTAATAGCAATTTACCACCTCATTCACAATAAAAAGTGGCAAATATTTGTCCTATTTTTGTTGGCCAAAATTGACCTTTGACTATTGAAGTGGATGATATTTAAGAACAGCCGTAGAATATTTGTATGAAGGGTTCTTTTGAATAGGAATTAGCCATCCTCTTACCTTAAGTCTATCCCAACTTTAAATCCTATGTTAAATTTATTTATCAATGTAATTTCATTAATTGTAGTAGAATATTTGTATGAAGGGTTCTTCTGAATAGGAATCAACCATCCTCTTACCTTTGAAAGACTTAAGTAATCCAACTATACAGTTTCTTTGAGTTTCTGGTTTAAGAATAATAGATTCCCTTCGATAAATAGTTTGAAGTGTATTGTAACATGTTTGTTGTTGTAGATTAATACAAATTGGTTTGATGCTTTGGAGTGGGGTTTTTTTTACCTGAAAGGGTTTTCCCACGTATATTGATGTCTCTTCTTTTCTATCTATCTTTCTTCTATTCTTCTTCTTTCATGCTTCTAAAGTGTTAATTTGCATGCCGCAATGCTAGTGAAATTTACTTAGATCTGCAAGCTACATTATCTTTCTTTTAATGGTTAATGTGATGAGAAATCATCTATGTTTGTTTCCTCTTTAAGAGCGTAATAATATGTGCCTGTATGAAGTTATTGAATATCCAATTAAAAGAAAAACATAGGATGGTCTCTTTCCATTTCAAAATGGAAAATCTCTTGGGAAATTTATGCTTTAGATTTTTATTAGAGAGATTTCTCTTTCAGGATATTTGTTAAGAGGAAGGAAAAAAGAGAAGAAACTAGGTGAAGGCGAGATATGAAGGTAGAGAAAGCATATAAAAGCATATATATATATATATATATATATATATATATATATATATATATATATATATATATATATATATATATTACATAGCAAACATACGTATATTACATGAGAAACATAGACGTTTGTTTATTTATTTAGATAAGGGAAAGTGGAATCAACTTTATCACTTCTGATAACCTAGTTTGGAACGAAGATACTATGATTCAACCAAACCTAGATCAAATTAGAGAACTCAAGTGCTCATTTGATAAAAAATCCATCATTATGGTCATTCCATTACAAACTACAAAGAAAAGTGATTGACAATGAGGTGAGTCTCTTAGAGAAAGACCTAGTAGAAGAATCTTGTTTAGCATGAGAGGCTCCCCATATAGCTTATCAACATGAATGAGGTGAAGCATTCCAAGGGGTACTAGAAAGCTTGCTTGTGGAAAGAACCAACATGAATACTCAACCCTTGCTTACTAAACAAAACTCACCTCATGATGGACAAATACAAAACATAGGAGATGCTACCTCAGGAGCTCTCATATCCACCATGATCCAATAGATCAAGATCCTTGAAGCTCTGATCCTTGAAGAGAGAGGTGGGGAGATAGAGGGGGAAACATAGATAGAGATAGAGAGGGGGAGAGAAGGGGAGAGAGGGGGGAGATTAGGAGATATAGATAAAGAGAGGGAGAGGGAGGGAGGGAGGGAGGGAGGGAGAGAGAGATAGAGAGTCAGAGAGTGACAATGAGATATAGATATAGCAAGAGGGAGAGATAGAGATAGCGATGCAAAATGTGGAAGCATATATAAGGCACATGAGCTATTTGACAAAATTCTTGAAAGAAATATGTTCTTATAGAATGCCCTAATTGTAGGATACAAAAAAAATGGATTTGTTTAAAAGTCTTAGAAACTTTCAACCAAATGCAATGGGCAGGAGCATGTTCATGTTTTGTTGAGGCTTTCTAATAGTATTATGTAAAATATTTTCCCAAATAGCACATATGTCTTGATCTATTTGTCTGTATATTTATCAAAACTGAAGATTTGAAATGGAGTGTAAAAACATACAACATTATTGGCATCTCTCAGGGGAAGTGTGCCTGCACATGTTGAATCCTAGGTCCCTAGCCTTCACTCTGGATTCAACAATGGAGTTAAGTAATCATGAAATAACAAACCCACTTCCATTGCTCTCAAGTTGATCTGATAATGTAATACTTGCACACCATCAAATACGCAATCTCTAAACTCAAACTAAACATTACTCTTTTGAAACTTAAACTACATGGTGATCGACATTTTGTCATGCACATACTCAAAATATAGTAACAAACTATTCATGCAATTGAAGACAATCTATAAGATTGTACATTGAAAACTACTTTGAATGCTTTGATATTACGCTTATTGAAAACAAAACCAACTGAAAAAAAAAGAACTATTGTTGCATCTGTAACTTATTTTGAACAACTAAAATTAACTGTTATATACAAACACAAACATGAGGACATGACCATTCATAGGGACTATAAAATAACTTCCTCACTTGATGATCCTACTCCATGCAATCGACTTTGAAATCATGATGGACCAGAAAAATTATTTAAAGAAAATAGGAGAAATCAGTACATTTTCACCTTTCAATGTACCGGTGTTCATGTCTTTGAACTAATTTTCCATTTGTTTGACATGAGTGCTCTGCTTCATTAAGATGAGGTTGGAAAGGAATGATAGTTTGATGAAGAGCATGCACTTTCTTGCACTCAAACATGTGTGGAATAATATTGTTGATCCCATGTACACCTTGTTCTTTTCATGATTCACATGGCTTGAGGAGATGCTAAGACTGGGCTTGACAGTAACTATGCTTCCCAAAATGGTTTAGAATCTCTTTGTATACATGCTCAAGATGCATTGATCATGATTTTGATATGATGTTTCAAGATCTTCCACATCAAAGTACACATCATAACAATTCTCCTCTTGCTTAAAACTTGAGATAGCATCCTGAAATTCACACTTTATTCTATCCTTTGATTCACCAGGTGCTAAGATAAGAGCTTGATCATTATTAAACTCAACAAACAAGGACTCTAGAAGAGGATATTTATACATCACAAATGTATAAATATAAATGTTTTCAAAAATGTGAGAGCGTTTTGAAGAATTATAGATGGTGGCCACTTTTTGGTCCCCCATCTTTTTGCACTTACCTAGGAGCTTACTAAGGGATGATTATGTTCTCAATTGTCATGTCACTTTTTTTGGACTAAAATAAAAATAATATTATTTGAAGTTGGGCCCAATAATTTCTAATTAAAGGGGAAACTTAATAATAATATTATATAAAAAGTGTTTTTTAATAGTATAATAAAAAATAAAATTAAAAAAGTATTTTATAAAAAACTTTTTATTAAATGCTTGGGGCCAAAATTTTTTTAAAAAAATTAAATGTGAGGGTCCAATTTTTGAAACATAGGCAAAGACAAATGGAGCGCTTGGCTTCTCATTTCATCATCAATCAAGTTATCTTCTTTACATAAAAACTTTAGGCATCTAATGACGAAAACCTTTGGTTTGTTCATGGTTTGAGAGGACAAAAACCCTCTTGGATTCCACATTTGGGGTCCAAGATAAAAACCCTCATTTCCAATCTTGAGTGATTCCATTCAAGGATCACAATTGTGCTGAATTGTTAAAGATTTGAAGATATTTTCAATTTTCTACAGTATTGCTACAATGCAACTATAGTGTTTCTACTGATTTTTGGTGGTTTCAACAAGATTCTAGTGGGAGGCAATTTTGATTTACAAGAAAATGTCACCATTTTGTTATTAAAGCATGATTGAAGGATTCCAGGTTGATTTTTAGAATTTTGATGAATTTTCCAATCATCATTTAGGGTAGATCTTATTTATTTCCATCATTGTAGCTGGTCACCACACTTGGAGCGATACAATCAATTATTTTGGCATTGAATTAGCCAAACCAACCATTGATCATTTAAGTCATCATGGGCAAGTGGAAGTGGAATGCCAACCTTGGAGGAAGAGAAATTATGATTTTAAAAATTTTGCATATGCTTTTAGAGCAAATTTAAGTGATTAGCATTTTTGTGAATTACTATAGCGAGTCATACCATTCCTAGCTAGTCGTTGTACATTTCCAAGGTCTAGAAAAATTAGAAAAACACATCACTTACACACAAAGTATTATATAGAAGCTAAGTCAATTAAAATGAGTCTAAAATTAATTGAAAGAGTAAAGGGTACTTAATATTGCAGTTCCATAATTAAATCAAATTAGGGGGGACAAATGTACTTCCAAAGTGGCCACTAACATTGAGAAGATAAGACATGTGTGGTAGAGAACAATAAATATAGAATTTAAAAATAGAAGATAATTTTTTTTATGTTAATAGCTTTTAGTTGCATAAAAAACGTCAATAAACATTCCTAAGCATTAAGCCAAGACTATAAATATAAATTAAAAAACTATAAATTGAACATTAAAATCTAAATGGCAATAGCGTATTCAATAACCAAATGATTGTTTTCATAGGATTGGAAATTTAACCAAAATGGCAGCATTGTCAATACGCATTAAGAAAAACATGGCCATAGTTAATTAATAATTAATAATGTGGATGTGGAGTGACGAATGTGGAGTGACGACCTCCACAATCCCTAAATTTATGATGATGTTAATGTTAGTGCTGACTCTACATCCACCGATCTAGGTCAATTTCTTGAATAACAAAAACCTGTAGATGTAGTTCAATTTCTGGAATACCAGAAACGTGCCCTTCTCCCTATAAAAGGAGAATAGAGAAGAGGGAAGAGAGGCAGAAGACAAGTTTAGAAATGAAAATGGGTGGTACTGCTTACTTGGCCTGTGCCCTAATTCTCCTCAATGTCTCATGCTGCACTTGTGTGACAACGACATGGTCGACAAAATGTGGAAGTCTGTCCTATTATGAGAAGCAAACTGTTTACAACGCTCTGCAAAGCTTCGTGAACAACGAGGAGTCCAATATTCAGTTGGATAGAGCCTATCATGCAGGTCGCATATTCTCCCAATACCTGAACGTGAACGGGAAGGGCGTGGCCATAAGATTAAGTCACTGGAGCACCAAATGCAGCGTGAGCATGTTGCAGAGCGAGAAGACCAGAGGCCGCGACTTGCTGAAGTTTTTCCAGGGGTTACTTCCCAAAATGAAAGATTATCTTGTAAATTGTGGCTCCGACTGGGCGGCTCTCTCAAACGGCAGCAATTGGATGGATTACTATGTGAGAGAGTCATACGCACAGCTTCCCCAGCAGCCTACTGACAGTCCATCTTATAAGACTCTTCATGAAAAAGGCACTGTCCCCGACTGCACCATCCGCCACTCTATGTTACTATCCCACCACATAGCCCAACCTTTCAATAAATTGTCTCCTGGAGAAAATCTTATATCTCCCAATGGCAAAATCAAGCTCACCATTCCTCGCTCAGAATGCGTTGCCACTTTGCTTGATCAAAATAACGATGAACTGTGGCGAACCTCTTCTGCCTTGGAACAAAATGTTTGCTTTCTAGCCCTTCGCAGTGACGGAGCATTGCAATTGTGGAACAACAATATCGCCATTTGGGAATCTGAGAGCGCTTGCTCGGTTATAACTACATGTGCTGGAGCTTCATCTTTGGCCGTCGAGAATGATCCAAATATAAAACTCTACAGCAGCGCGGGGGACTACCTCAAGGCTTACTGGTCTGCTATACCCGATTGAGTAACAACACCAGCTGCCCGTTACCTATAGGGATCAAGCATTCACCCAGGCTTTCCCTTATCTAAAGAAATAAACAAACGTCTATGTTTCTCATGTAATATAGGTATGTTTGCTATGTAATATATATATGCTTTCTCTACCTTCATATCTCGCCTTCCCCTACTGTCTTCTTTTTTTTCCTTCCTCTTAACAAATATCCTGAAAGAGAAATCTCTCTTATAAAAATCTAAAAGCATAAATTTCTCTATGCTCAACAAGAATCTATCCAAGAGATTTTTCTTTTTTTTGATAAATAAGCGACCATATTAATATTAATAAGAAAATAGAGTATACATGTCCAAAAAGAAGGGTGGGTGGTTAAAAGACACACCCTGAAGTCACATGGGCAGCGCCTAGAAAGTCATAATGTCATGGCGTAAGCCCAAAACTAAAAAAAATAACAGAAACAATATAAAACAGAAGGCCATTAAGTGGCCAGAGCAATGCCAGTAATGGAGGATCCTTGTTATTCGGGTTGCCCCAAATAGTAGTGGGGTCCGGGATGGCGTCAGGAGGAGCCCAGCCATCATCCTCCTTTTCTTTTTCTGTAGCATTTTCTTCATGGCGAGGTGAAATTGCCAGATCCAAACGTGGGACCCATTTAGAATCACCCATGGGCCAACCAGAACCGCCACCAAGAGTGGAACCACTTGAAGGCCACCCAGAGTCTCTGCTTCCTCCCCCCGGAGCTTCGCCAAAAGGCCACCCCAGGGTAGCCCGCGAAGGAGGAGAGGATGACCACTGTCGGCGAGGGTGAGAGCCGCGATGAGAAGGAGGTTGAGAGTGGGGGCGAGTCCTTGGTAGAGCCACTTCTCCGCCGGCCCCGTGAAGGCGACTGGCCCCTGGAGGAAGTGGGAGAGGGAGGCCCACACGTGCCACAATGCAAGGGGCATTGCCCCAGTGGTCCAGCAGCTCCTGAAGGTGAGAAACTTCAAGCGCAACATTGTTAGCTTGCACTTGAATCTGCAGAAGAACATTAGAACAAATAATAGCTTTAGAATATAAAGAAACAATAGTATCCATCTTGATGTGAGAAAAGATGCATGAATTTCTATCTTTTCATAAAGTGAAGAGGATTTCCACCCTAAAAGTGTGCCAAATCTGGGTATACTTTGTGGGAATCCTAGGAGAGTCTCAAAATAGAGCCATATGCCAAGAAAAAGGTTATGGCTGAAATAGCTGGAAGAAATCGTGGATCCAATTCCATAGTTGCTGCACTCTGGCACAGTACCAAAAGAGATGCTGGAATGATTCAACCTATCCATAGAAAGGGCAAGGAGGGTCCTGAATCCCTAAATGAAATAGTTGAGCTCCCACCGGTACTCCTTGGAAAAGAATACACCAAGCAAAGTGGGCAAGCTTGGGTTCAGTAATTACAGACCAAACAGCCAAGAATCTTTTTTAGCCAAATGGCTATTGAGGACATAAGAAGCCATTGTTGATTGAGGGCATCAATCATGGGAAAATCAGGTGAAAACCATTGATATCCAAGCTGAGGCTTGTAGTTTCTAAAAGGGGTTTCTGGAAACCATTTCCAGTCCTTCCACCATGGTTTGTTGGAATGGATACCCACTTTATGAAGCATATCAGCTGGGATGGCACTCACCAGGCCGTTGTAGGTTTCACGGTCATGGTTTCGAAAGCTGAACTGGACACAAAAATCTTCCCACGAGAGAATGTGCATAGTGGGTCTATGAAAGATATCATGTAAGGTCTGAACACCCTTCTTTTGAAATATGAGAGCCTTGAGCTAGGGAAGCTTAGCCAACGACTGACCAGTACTAGCTAAAAGAGGAGACCACCATATGTTTTGCTGATTAAGCAAGATTCCATCACGAAATCCATTCCCTGACCATGTGGATCCACGGTTTTACTGCCTCCCAGACATGCCATATGCTTTTGGAGACAAAGGTACCCAAGATCTTAATAGGCTCCCACATAATAAGAAGGGTATGGAGACCAATTCCCTTCCAAGAGGGTTTGTGAGTGGGAAAACCTGCTTCAATATTGTGCTTGAGGAGGATTTTTTAGGCCTCATTACCAGTAAGAGGATGGATGGTCCATTTGACACAAAGAGCAATGCCTTGCCGCTGAGTAGAGAGAAGGCCAAGGCCACTAGAATCTCTTGGGTGACAACAAAACTCCCAGGCAATGTGGTGAAATTTGTGATGGGTCTTAGAAGATGCCCAAAGAAAATCTCTGAGTAATTTCTCCAACTTAGCATACGAGGCCTTGGAAGGGGCCCAACAACAAGAGTAATACACATGAGTTGCTGCACAAACTTTGGAACATACTTGAAATTTCCCAACCAAAGAAAGCGGTTTAGTAATCTAGAAGGCTAATTTTTGCTTAATGTGAGAGAGAACCGCTTGCCAGAGATTAGCAGAAGAAGCTTGAAAGGCAAAGGGAATGCCAAGAAATCAAAAGATTTCACTGGGTACAATCCATTTCCACCCATATTGTTGAATCCAAAAGGGGCTGGGAAGAACTGATTGTCTATAACATAAGGTTTTATGCCACTGAATTGCCGAACCAGAGGCCATGCAAAAGGTCTCAAGACAACACAAAGCAGTTTTGACAGTATTCTCTTCCTCTAGCAAGGTGAGGAAGGAATCATTGGCAAAGTGGCCATTGACAAGCTGAGTGGATGAATTAGGCAAGGAGATCCCGTGAACCAATCCCTGGGAAATGAAGTGAGGAAGAAGATAGCCAAATCCTTTAGCAGCCAAAACATAAAGGGAAGGAGCAAGCGGGCAGCCTTGATAATGGAGCGGAACAAATCCAAGGATTAGGATTGGTGGCCATTAATGGTGATGCAAGCTGAGGCGTTAGAGTACAACATATTTATAGAGTGGAGGAAATTGGGGCCGAAACTGAGCTTAGAAAGCATGGCTAAAATGAAAGGCCATTCAATGTGGTCATAAGCTTTAGCAAGATCAATCTTAAGGAAAATGGCCGGTTGATTAGAGTGTCTCACCCATTCCATACCTTTCCAGACAATAATGATGTTGTCCAAGATGAACTTGGATTTGATGAAACCAGTCTGCTCAAGATGGACAACCTGGGGTAAGAGGTGGCAGATTTTGAGAGCAAGGGCTTTGGCAATGATTTTGTAAGATACATTGAGGAGTGTGATAGGCCACTAGTTACAGATATCCTCAGGCTCACCAGCCTTAGGTATGAATTTTATGTTACCTTTATTGATAAGATTACCTAGAGAATTAGAATGAAAGGCTTCAAGATAAACTTTATGCAAATGTTGTCCAACACAAGGCTACAAAGCTTTGTTAAATTCATAGGGAAAACCATCAACTTTCAGAGCCTTATCATCTGCCATAGAGCAAACAACTTCTTCGAGGTCTTCAATAGTGAGCAATTACTCATAGAAGGCTATCTGGGCTAAGGAAAACCTATTTGGCACAATAGCAAGACATTCCTAAAGCGCATTTGACTGCTCAAGAGTATATTCTTGGGTTGTAAAAACTTGCTTGTAGTGCTTAACAAATGCCTGAAGAATATCAAGTAACTCTGAGAGCACATCGGTACCTTCTTTGATGTTCTTGATGCCAAGTGAGGAATGTCTGGCTCGAAGTGCCATAAAAATTCTTTCGAAGAACGATCCCTGATCTTGAGTCAGTGTAACCTGGCTTTGAGTTGTGCCCCTCTGGCTGCATAGCTGTCAACAACTTGCTTGTGATACCAAAGTTTGGTAACCTGGACTTGCAGAGATGGGGAGAATAGATTGGCTGCCAATGCCTCTATGGTAGCATGGAGGTCAGCCATTGTGGTTGCATAGGACCGCCGGCAAAAGATGGCCAACTGACATCCATAGATACAGAGAAATCTTGCAGTTCATGTGATAGCATCATTCCAAAATTGGATCCAACCCATTGAGTGAGGTCACAGACAACATTCAAGATTCTAGATGGTGTGGATGTGGGCTAGCGTGGGCTGGTGACTCAGCAGAGAGGTATTCAAAATAATTGGGTCCAACTGACATGGGCTTGTCTGGCATGCCATTCAATGCAAAACATAATGGGAAAGTAGTTCGATAATGTCACATCCACTAATAGCGTTACCGGGTGTGGTGAAGATTTGGTGAAAGAGAAAAAAGATTATGCCAAAATCATCGCCCGATCAAGGCGTTTAAATATCCTGTCAGACCCAGCTCAAAAATTGCACCAAGTTTTTGAAATGGAAAGAGACCATCCTATGTTTTTCTTTTAATAAGATATTTAATAACTTGATATAGGCACATACTACTATGCCCTTAAAGTAGAAACAAATATAAATGATTTCCCATCACATTAACCATTAAGATAATGTAGCTTGCAGATCTAAGTAAATTTTGCTAGCATTGTGGCATGCAAATTAACACTTTAGGAGTATGAAAGAAGAAGAATAGAAGAAAGATAGATAGAAAAGAAGAGACCAATATATGTGGGAAAACCCTTTCAAGTAAAAAACCCCACTCCAAAGCATCAAACCAATGTATTAATATACAACAACAAACATGTTACAATACACTTGTAGGCTCAAAGACTTAACATGGAGGTTTATGTCTTGCTTCTCTAGAGGAAAACTAGTAGCATAACTCTGCATAAAACTCTCCTTACAAATGACTCCTCAATCATTCAATTTATAGGAGTTCCAATATAAGAAACCACCAAAATTAAACCCAAAACCATGCGCTAATACCACCCTCAAATGTGGCATCCAAATTGGGTAGGAAATATCCAACGCCTAGTCATGGAGAATCAAATCCACCATAAAATAGAAAGTTGCTTACACTTGTTAAATCATAATTGACTCTCCAAATATGGCACTCCATTTTGGGCTCCTAAAATCATGCTTGTCAAGTTTCCAAGGTAACTCTCTCTTTCAATCTCTTCACATTCTAGCAACTCTTACACACAAACTACAAGTTGTCATAGTTGCATTTAGTAACTTCCATAACAATAAGCGATAAATACAAACTACAAG
This sequence comes from Cunninghamia lanceolata, assembly GCA_027924645.1. Lineage (NCBI taxonomy): Eukaryota > Viridiplantae > Streptophyta > Pinopsida > Cupressales > Cupressaceae > Cunninghamia > Cunninghamia lanceolata. The sequence continues at coordinate 4,149,839 of BSBN01001247.1, read as the reverse complement.
TGACACATAGTGCCACTCCAAGTGGGATGCCTAAAATATGTGTGTGCATAATACATACAAATAAATAAATAGTTCAAATATTAGGACTTGCAAGGTGTATGGCACACCTAATCCCAACATTCTTCCACTTGTCATATACCTTGCAAGAGCCAAAGGGAAACACAACCAATCTATGAACCACCAAGATTACCATACTATCTCAACTAAACTCCAGTGTACTCACAAGCTCTACAAAAGCACCTGCAACATCTTCCAAGTGATCAACAACATGAAAAAATATTAGAATTTCAATTTTGGAGTTTCAATTTTGAAGATGGAAAAGTGATGTTGTAGGTACTAGAAAATGATTGTTCACAATGTTAGAGTTTAGGTCTTGCTCAAATGAATGTCTTAGAATCTACACATTGAAAAAATTCTACTCTACTTCACCTATGCAAGTGCAGACCTAAACCAGGTGTGTAAATTTGATGTCTGAACCTGAGTAAGGATTGTCTTCATTTGAAAAATGTAGTCCAAAATTGCACTACAATACAAAAAAATAAATTTATTTCCTACTCTACCTGGCTACACAAACTAGTAATATTACTTTGGCCATATCTTAAGGGATTCATACTTGAATGAGATGTTTAGAGATTTGTGCATGTAGGAGCTCAACCCATCATGTTGAAATTCATTGCCTTGCAAGTGTATATCTCCAACGAGCTCATGTCAGATAGATATTTATAAGGTTGTGATGATGAGGACACAAGATCTAAGTGTGTAAGTGATGTAAGCGGATTCATCTTTGGTGATTTAAATTAATTATATTTTAGGTGAACATGTATGCTTTCTTGTAATCTATTGTTAATAAGATCTAGCAGGCTTCTCCTTAATCTCCATTAGGGCATGGTGGTCAAATCCATATTCTAATTGTTACCATACATTAAGACCTCAAAAGAATACCACCTTAGATTTTGTAGAGCCTAAAGAAGAAGATCTTCCCCAATCCTATGCATCGATCAAAAATCACCCTCTCTTTGTTGATGTATCACTCTCCCTACTTGAGATACATTGTTCCCCTGTCTCACTCTAGGTCATGGTGCTAGGTAAGAGGGCCTACATTTTTGAGATCCAATGGAAGGGAGACTCTATTGGGGACCATCCCTAGTTAGTCCTATCTTGGGTTACAAGAAGTTGATGATTGTGCTAGTGAGAAGACCCAGAAGAATTTAAACCTTGGTGGTTTTGTCTACTCCGATGGATATCCTCATTTTATGAGGTGGTGAATTTGTTGTCATAATATCAACAATTCTACAACTAGTACATGCCTTCTAGTGGTGATATACATATTCTTCCATACTAGTGCTACAGTAGGTTAAGGTACATGAAATTTTTCTTCTCCTTGGTGTGAATTTGTTTCTTCCTTAGTTGAAACTTATGCTTGTAAGAAGTGATGTCCTATTTTAGCATGTTATGAATTTGTAGTCAAGGCCTTTAGGTCTGATAGATGCTCTAGGGAAGTTCCCCCATATCCACATTCCTATGATTGAAGCCCTAATCATTATGTAGATGAGTATGACTTAGACTATTACAGTAAGTTTCACTATGCTTCTTTCTCTCTTTGCCCATGCAAGTGTTGAATAAGCTCATTGAAAATTTGACAAAAGGTTGGCTTCTAAAATCCTAGAGGTTGTTTTTCAAACCATGTCCCATGTTTGCAAACTTTTCATGTTGGTACAAGTTTGCATGCAAGCGTGGATTTAAACAATTAATAGTTTTGGCATGCCTATGGGACACGAGTCCAAAGTTCTCAATTTTTGTCTTATTGTATCGAATCTTTGTTCTACATTTTATGATTTTTGTAGTAAATCACAAAATTATCAACTCATAGGAGTATGAATCTTCTACCTAGAAACTCCATTAGTAACCCCATTGCTCATAAAATTTTAAATCTCTATTCCTACAAACTATGGAAGCCCCTCATATCTAAGTGTATCTCAACATTTTGGCAAGAAATTTTCCATTTGTGGTATGGTATTCAAGTGGACTATTACAACATCAACAATGGTATCAAATTCTTGAAGTAGCATTAAAGGTACCACCTATCTTTTACAGAGATGGCTTGGTTTCTCGTACATATCACATTCAAGATGTTACAAATTTGTGTAACATTCATAACATTACTACTCAGAGTGTGGGTCTCCAACTACTAGTTTCATCTCTAAAGGGAAAATCATATGAATGGTTCATAACTTTTCATCCTAGTTCAATCACAAATTGGTGATCTCTTCAATCAATTTTGAGAGAATGCAAATATCATCTCTCTTCTTCAGTACTTCATGGAAATCAAGAAGCTCCCTACATAATGCATACATGTGACTTCAACTCATGGTTTAACAAAGCTTGGAAGATATTCTTAGTCAATGTTTATCCACCTCTAGGTTTTGCATTCTTTTACTTTCTAAAAGATTTAAATTTTAAAATTCCAATTGTGATTCAAATTCTAGGAGGTCAAAGTCTTCTTGAATGATATGATTTAGCTATCAAGGTTTATCAGAGTCTAATAGCTACTAGAAAGATAACTCCCATACCTACACAATCTTTGTCTCTTATAAAAAGTACCTCTTTCCAAGCTATCCAAAACAATCAAAATTCTATATTTAGTTCACTGCACACCATCCCCATTGAGTTTGACAAGGGCCTAGTGCAGCGAATGAAGAATTTTTTTTGATAGAACATCTCTCCCACGAGCTCATGGAATTAAATGATCTTACAAATTGAACAAAGTGAACAAGATTTTATGCATCCACACACTTTGGAACAACAACTTAGCTTGTATCCTCTTCTCAACACCTTACCTCCTCTTGCAGAAATGATGCAAATCCCTAGATTTGATAGATATATTCCTTGTTCCTCTTCAAACTTGGTCCTTCCTAAGCTCGATTTTTAGCAAGAAAGTGTAGAAAAGAAAGTTTTCTATCAAATAGACATAATGGATAGCCATACTGAGAAAAATAATGTCAAAAATTAGCAACATAAGAAAATTATTGTTTATTCATGTTTTCTAGCACATCATGATCATCATGTGCATGTAGAAAGTGTGAAATTAGTTTGACCATTATATCCGTTGTATTTTAGCTCCTTCAAGTCTTTTTCTATTTCTTTTTATGAATAAAATAAGGAGAAATTGTAGCTATCAAATGACAAAAAATTTCAGGCACAAAGAGAAGGCAAAGGTAAGTATTAGGTGAAAGAAAAATCAAGTATTGAAGAACTAAAAATTGATGAAGATATGGAAAAATCAAGTATTGAAGAACTTAACATTACAACTATAATTAAATCAAAATAGGGGGGACAAATGTACTTCCAAAGTGGCCACTAACATTGAGAAAATGACTTGTGTTTCTCCAAGTTTTTGAGATCAGGAAAGATGAGGCATGTGTGATAGGGAACAATAAATATAGAATTTAAAAGTAGAAGATATTTTTTTGATGTTGATGACTTTTAGTTGCATAAATAAACATTGTAAACATTCTGAAGCATTAAGCTAAGACTATAAATATAAGTAAAAACAAATGTAAACCCCGTGAATGACATTGAACATTAAAATCTAATGTGTGATAGGGAACAATAAATATAGAATTTAAAAGTAGAAGATATTTTTTGATGTTGATTACTTTTAGTTGCATAAATAAACATTGTAAACATTTTGAAGCATTAAGCTAAGACTATAAATATAATTCAAAAAAATTGTAAACCCTGTGAATGACATTGAACATTAAAATCTAATGTGTGATAGGGAACAATAAATATAGAATTTAAAAGTAGAAGATATTTTTTTGATGTTGATAACTTTTAGTTACATGAATAAACATTGTAAACATTCTAAAACATTAAGGTAAGATTATAAATATAAGTCAAAAAGTTGTAAACCCAGTGAATGACATTGAACATTAAAATCTAAAGGGCAATACAATATTCAATAATCAAATGATTGTTTTCAAAGGATTGCAAGTTGAACCAAAATGGCAGCATTGTCGATATGCATTATGGAAAAGATTTCCTAAACTAATTAATAATGTGGATGTGGAGTAACGACCTCCACATGACCTCATGTTAAGAAAAACAATCCCTAAATTTATGATGATGTTAATGTCAGTGCTGCAAAGCTCCCTTGGAATATTGGGAGGTATTGCTGACTCTACATCCACTAGTGTAGGTCAATTTCTAGAATAAGAAAAAATGTGTGGATGTAGTTCAATTTTTGGAACAACAGAAACATGCCCTTCTCCTTATAAAAGGAGAATAGAGAAGAGGGAAGACAGGCAGAAGAAAAGTAGAAATGAAAGTGGGTTGTACTGCTTACTTGGCGTGGCCCTAATTCTCCTCAACATCTCATGCTGCACTTGTGTGACCACGACATGGTCGACAAAATGGGCCTTCCTCTATGGTTGATTCATATTCAAAGTGACCCTTTATATAAATATTCTACTACAATTAGCAGTTGCACAAAATTTGGGCAACAAATTTGTCGATAGTTGAAATATTTTGAAGAAACAATGCCAATACTTATAGGGAAAATACAAATTAACCAAACTTTTTTTTTAAATTGCATGAAAATTGAAAAGTATGCAAATTCTATTCACACAAACTGTAGCTGCTCACTTCAAGAAAACATTATGCTTGACAAATTCTTCCTAAATGTATAGCTTCATCTTTCTTGAAGATAAAAAATCCTCCATGCTTGAAAACGGTTAATGTTTCTAAGTTAACCCAACCCAACATTACCAGACATATAGCCTCTATTACAACAAATCCTTTTGCATTTCATAATTATGAAATTTTCCAACCTATGCCAAATCCCATTTAGTATAGAAATATCAAAATAAATCATAAGTTGAAACCCTTATGAAGCCATCTTCTCTCTACACTAATTTATCTCATGACAATAAAAATCTTAAACAACTCTTTAAAAGACAAAAATCTTAAGCAACTCTTTAAAAGACTCTTTCTAATCACTTTTAATTTCAAGTACCCTCAGTTCTAATAAAAGCCTAATTCTTATTGGCATCAATGACTTTCAATTTTAGTAACCCTAACAATATGATCATAATCTAAATACATAAGTTTATGTTAAATAACAAATCATAATCTATACACATAAGTTTATGTTCTGGTAGTGAATAGTACTGCTGTAATACAGATTATCCAGATCAATAAGAGACATCAAATTTCCACAGTCCATCATGATTGTAGTTCAATATTTCTGGAATTAACTGTGTACGAGTTTTTTTTTTTTTTTTTATAAAAGGGGTAAAAACTTTATTGAAATTCAGAAAAGAACATTACAAAGCATCAAAGGGCCAAGGCCCTAGTAATCCATAAGAAACAGCCATACAAAGCATGAAACAACATCATCCTTCACCAATACCATTCCCATCCTCAGCAAGAATCTTCTCCAAGTCATATCGGAGCTCATGAGGAACCTGCTCCCATTCATCAATCTTCCAACCATCTAAATGCTCAGAAGCCCACTTAGCCAAACAATCTGCTGCCCTATTCCACTCCCTTGGAATATGGACAAAAGACACCATCTCCATCAAAGAAATTATCTGCAGAATTTGTTGCACCATCATAGCCAACTGCCAACTAACATCAGAAACCTTTTGTGTATTCAGCAAATTAATCAAAACCTATGAATCAGACTCATAGATAACCTTGCGCCATCCCAAAGCATAAGCCCTCTCCAAAGCATAGAGGATCGCCAAACCTTCCATAAGGTTGATAGTTTGCCATCCTTCATGAACAGAGTAGAAAAAAACCACTGATCCCAAAAAATCCCTGCCAGTCCCACCAATCCCAGCAGGCCCAGGATTGCCCCTTGAAGAACCATCAGTATTGAGCTTCAGAATGCCAGACGGAGGGGGAAGCCATCTTCCCACCCTTTGCACTTTCTTTTTCACTCGCCTTCCTTTCCTGACACAAGCAGAAGCTAGAGACAACCCCTGAATACCCAATCTATCCACCAACTCAGCATCTCCTTTCTCCAAAGGGAACACCACATCACACTTAGATTCCACCGTCTCCCAAATCATACTCATAATTTTGTGCCAAACTTGTTGAATCAACAACTTCTCACCTCGAAATATTCTGCGATTCCATTCCAACCAAATCTGCCATAGTATGAAGGAAGGCCCAGCATACCACACATCTTGCAAGAAAGAGGCCATAGAAGGAGGTCTACCCAGACTACTCCAAAAATCCACCAGGGATGAAGCATGAACACAGGGGCTTTTCCAAACTTCCCACCAAAAATGCCAAAGCTGCAAAGTCAAGGGACAACAGAAAAACAAGTGAGAGGAGACCTCCTCTCCACATCCACACATAACACACATAGAAGGACCTTAAAAACCCCGCTTCTGAATATTATCCCAAGTCAAGCATCTATTCCAAGCCAAAGTCCAAATAAAGCAGTTACACTTCGGCCAAGAAAGCTTATTCCACACTTTCTTCCACCAGTGAACCTCCACCCCCTCCAGCTGGTTAGATAACAACACCTGATATCTAGAAGCAACAGTATAGACACCCTTAGGATTAAGAGACCAAGAAAGAACATCCCCTTCCTGGAGGGAGCTACAACGTCTACGGGAAAGGATACTATGAAGCTCAGCACACTCCTCCTCCATACCAACAACAGGCCACTCATCAAGATTCTTCCATCTTGCCACCACCAACTGCCCATGAGAAGAAAAGGACTTGAAGTCACTCACCCTTGACCAACCAACTTCACAGAACCTCTGGCACAGAGTCACCAAATTAGGAAACTGAGAAACAATGGGAGGAAAACCATCCCAAGAATCAGACCAAAAATGAACTTTTGTCCCTCTTTTACAAATCCAAAATAAACCATCCTTGACCAGAGTAGCCCCTTTCTTGAGCGTACTCCAAATCACCGAGCCTTCCCCAACCAGTGGATACCGAGGAATATCAATTTGAGGGATCCCTGGGAAGTATTTCTGAGTTAATATCCTAGCCCAGATCCCATTCTATTCCACACACCACCACTAATACAATTTAGCAGCCAACGCCATCCCTGACAACGACGACTGCCTTAACCTGAGGCTGCCAAACTGCTTTAGGCTACAAACAATGTCCCATCTAACAAGGCTCCATTTAGAGGACAATAAGCTAACAGCCCATAAAAACTGTCTTGCTAAGGAATCCAATTCCCTAACAAAACCCAAAGGGGCCACCTGAATCATACATCTATAAATGGGGAGGGCCTGCACCACAGACTTGAGCAACTAAACACGACCCGCAAAGGACAACTAGCGATGGGTCCAATGATTAACTTTCACATGAAATTTATCTAGAATATTCTACCAAGACTCTTTGGGAAGTCTTCCAATAGAGATGGGAATACCAAGATAGGTCAAAGGGAGAACCCCAGTCTGAAATCTCAAGATATGAGCAATTCGCCTCTGAATGGAACCTGGAGTATTGAAGAAAAAGATGGAAGACTTATCTTCATTGATCAATTGGCCCGAAGCTAGAAGATAAACATCCAACACCTTGCGCAAATTCAAAGCTTCCCTAATTGTAGCCATACCCATCAAAGCAGTGTCATCAACAAACTGCAAGTGAGATTGTGGAGGTAAACCACCTCCCCACCCCCAGCCTTGAATGAAACCTAACTCCACATTCCTTCTTATCAAGCGTCCCAGACCCTCAATAAGAAGAAGAAACAAGTAAGGAGAGAGGGGGTCACCCTGCTGCAAACCCCGAGAGGTGCCAAAAAGCTCAGAGTGCTCACCATTTATTAACACAGAGAAGGAGACTGAAGTAACACAACTCATAACCCAATAAATCCATGCATCCCCAAAACCAAAAGCACCAAGAACCTTCCGAAGGAAGGACCATCGAACACGATCATAAGCCTTAGCCATATCAAGCTTGATGAACATTGCCTTATCTTTGGAATTAGCCATAGAGTGAATGGTTTCAGTTGCAATAACAACCCCACCCAGAATCTGACGTCCCACCACAAAACCACTCTGTTCCTCAGAAATCAGCACTTTAAGCCACTTTTTCAACCTATCAACAATCAATTTAGAGATAATTTTATAAATCACATTGCAAAGTGAGATAGGACGAAATTGACTTAACCTATCCGCCCCATCACACTTTGGGATGAGAGCAAGGAAGGTAGAATTCAAAGCCCGTAACATCTGTTTATTCTTATGAGACTCCTGAACAACTGCCAACAAGTCCAACTTGATAATCTCCCAGAATTCTTGAAAGAACTCAATCGGGAAACCATCAGGGCTAGGAGCTTTCCCCCTCTTCATTTGAAACACGATCCCCTCTAGCTCCTAAATCGAAATATCACTCATAAGATGCTCATTCATCTCCCTAGAAACCAAAGAAGGGATACAAGAAAGGACCTGAGCTTCCTCATCAGAACCCCCCTGCGAGTCCTCCCTAAATAAAGAAACAAAATATTGCATAGCTTCACATGTGATTTGCTGCAAAGAAGAAAGAGTTTCACCCCTATCATTCACCAGAGTAGAAATAGAATTGCCATGTCTCCTGGCTTTCACCGAGTTGAAGAAAAAAGCGGTATTTTTATCCCCTTCCTGAAGCCACTTAATCCAAGCCTTTTGTTTCCAAAAAACTTCCTCTCGTAGCTCACACTCTTCCAATGCTTTCAAAGCCCTAGTCTCTTCCTGAAGCAGGTCCTCAGTCACTCCATCCTCCCTGATCAACCTTGTAATACCATCCGACTCAGCCTGGGCAGCAGTCTTAGCATAGAAAATGTTTCCAAAGCATTGTCGATTCCAACGTTTAAGCTGATACTTGACAAATTGAAGTAACTTAGCAAAAGTATACATTGCTGTACCATAAGCAGGTCTACCATACCTCCACCACTCAACAATATAGTCATGGAGAGAGGAGTCACGCAACCACATAAGCTGGAACTTGAAAGAAGGAGACCGAGGCACACAAGCTGAAGAAATAGCCAGCTTGATAGGCCAATGATCTGATCCCCTCCAATCCAAAATTTCAGAGCTAGAAGACCACAACCCACCAACCCAGTAGCAAGAAACCAAAAAGCGGTCAAGTCGTTCCGCAATGCAGTTATTCCCAATCCTCCGATTATTCCAAGTAAACTAGCCATTAATGGGCTTGATATCCACCAGATTTAAAGCTGAAATGTTATCCTGAAGTAGCAGTGCAGAAGGCTCAAGCCTCGCAATACCACCCCTCTTCTCAGCCAACTCAGAAATAGCATTGAAGTCTCCAGCCATAATCCATGGATGGAAAGGAACCATGCTTCAGACAAACCGGATATTAGACCACAACAGTTGTTTACCCTGAAGTTCAGTAGGCACATAGATATTGGAGAAGAGAACAGACTCCCCTGTCTCAAAACAAGAAGCAATCATAGAGATAGAAGACTAAAGGGACAACCACCAAAGAGGGCGGATCTTCCAAGGATTCCATAAACAAGCCACTCCTCCAGCAAACCCTTGAGCACCAATACACTGGCACTCTCCACTCCCCCACAACTTAGGCACTAAACCAAACATACACTCCACTGATAACTTAGTCTCCTACAAGAAAAGAACATCAGGAGATTGACTTCTAACCAAATCACGAATAGCTTTTTGTCGAGGGCCACTGTTCAAGCCCCTTACATTCCAGGATAGAACAATCATTTCAAGGGGCTCAAAAAATGAGAATCCAAAGTCTTAACAGACCCTGACTCTACCAAAGTTTCCCCTGTTAATTTAATCTTATCCAAATCTTTTTTTCTACCAAGCTTGGAAGACTTCTCCCCAGCCCCTTTTTTTGGATCCTTTTGATGAAGACCCAAATGAGAAGAAGAAGACTTATTAATCTTCACCCCCTCAGTACCTACATTTGAAACAAGAGGAGATCCATCCTCACCACCCTTCTTCCCTACTATAATAGGAACCGATTCCACCTGGACTTCCATTTGAACGTCTGTGTCCATTTGCAAAGCCCTATTATCCTGCAAAACCTGAGTAGCTTCAGAAAGAAGGCCCTCCTATCCTGTACCTGAAGCACCCTAATCCATATTCACCAAGCCTGGATTCACTTCCTACTGGTTGAGATCATCTAAAACTTCAAATCTATTGAAAGAATCTTCATCCTGCCTTTCCTTCAAAGTCCTTTTTTGACCTCGATTCCTATTTCGAGCCTTGACAGGAATGAAACCATTAGCCCCATCCACATCACCAGGAATGGGTTCCTTCCCCTTTTCAACTCTAGGGGGATTGCGGGGAGGCTGAGAAGGCTAGGAGTCCACAGGTGTAGCCTTAGGGCATCTCCTCTGTAAATGTCCATATTCATGACAGAGACGGCACCGAAAAGGAAGAGTCTCATAGTCCAACTGTGGCACCCAAGAGTAAGGACCCGCACACATATCCACCGAATCTGGCAAGGGTTTACTTAAATCAATCTCAACACATATACGAGCAAAAGTCATCACCTTTTTAACTTGAGTCTGTTGTGAAGCACCAACTGGTTTTCCTAGCATTGAAGCTAACAAGTGTAAAACATCATCCCGCCAACATTCCACAGGAAACCTTGGAAGCCGAACCCACACTAGAACCCGGTTCAGAAGCTCTTCAGTAGGATTGAATCTTGCATGCCAAGGTTTAATGAATAACCCAATCTGATTATGAAAATAGGGGCCTCCTTCAAAGGCCTTATTGCGATCTGCCAAGCAATTGAATGAAACCATGAAAAAGTTATTTGCTAAAAGCATAACCTCCATTTCTCCCTCTGGCATCTAAGTCCATTGGGCCCATGATTCAAGAAATTGTAAAGAAACCCGCATCCCCATAAACTTGCACAACAATGCATGCTTCGAATAATAATCAATATCTTCCGCAATCATCTCCAGCGGGATAACCAATTTTGGCCTCTCCTCACAATGTTCAAGACATCCATTGATCTTTGTAATCCGAGTACCACCAGACAAACCTGAACCAACCAACCCTGGATCTGGTGAGAACAAGTTATTATTAAAAACCTTCGAAGTGTGCGAAGGAGAATTTGCACCAACCGCTGCTGAGCGAAAATCCATCTTGGGACTAGCCCCTGAAGACTCCCTGATTGGCATTGAAACTAAACAACATCCAAGGTGGGCAAGCAGGCCCCCAAGAAAAAAGAACCACCACTAGGGTTTAACCGATCCACCACCCAGCACTGCCTTCGAACTGCAGACCCAAACCAACCAGGCACAAAAACCCCACCCACGGCCTCCAACCAGGCACAAAACCCCCGCACGCTCAGGGAGAAAGAGACACTGATGCCGCTAAAAAAATTTGCACTGATAAAAGAAAAAAAAAACACAACCCCAGACCTCCCCAAAACGCATGCACTCCCCACACTTCGCATGAACAGGAAAAAACCAAAGGATCGGGCTAGGGCACGAAAGCCCTAGCTCGACATGCAGAGCAAAAAATCAACATCCTTCCCGAATCTGTGTATGAGTTTTTTAACCTCAAAATCAAGTTACAATTTTCTCAGTAATTACAATTCTCTTTGGAAGATGATGGAATTAGAATTTCAATTTTGGAATATAAACATTATAAAGTGTATTTTTAAAACAATTGTATTAAAGGAATACATTGCTTTACATGGATTAATGGATTAAGTCAAGCTAATAAATAAATAAAAATTCTTAAAATTAATTTTAGAATTGGAAGTTTAAATTAAAATATTATTGAATCGTGGTGCTTCTAGATAAAACTATGTATTGCTCTTTTGCCTCAATGTTTTGGATCACACTCCATGATCCATCATCAGGAAGAAGAGAAGAGAGATTGAATGAATCAATTGCAGATCAAGACTCTAAAAAGACAAGGAGGGGTTGGGTGCGGATTACAAGAGGAGTCAAAGGTGAGGAGACCAAGAAATGAATTAACAAAAAAGAAGAAAAAAGAAGAGCAAAAAGAATAGACAAATGATAAACTAATAAAATATGTTAAGTAAGAGAACTAAAGATGAAAAGACAAAAAAGATGGTAATAAAAATACATCAAATCATAGGTGTGCCTATAAGAAAGACAAAAAATAAGGAAACATTAAAGGATATATATATGATATAGGTGTGTGTGTGTGTGATATCAAGGGTATGTGTGTGTGAACTCGAAATTGAGCAACACAAAAGGGGGGAAGGCATAGAATAGAAAGAAGATTCAAAGACAAGAATGAAAAAGAAGAAAGTGAATAGGCCGAAGGGAGGTATAAGTATAACAATAGAAGAACAAGGATTGAAATAAAGATTAAACGGATGCAACCAAGTGGAATACAATAGTACATAAACAAATAAAACAATCGAGAAGCAAGGGAAAGAGAAAGGGGAACACTATAGAAAGGAGGAGTGCAAAGGAGAGAAAATGAGGAAATGGCATCACAAAAGCCAATAAGGGGGGAACAAATTAATTAAAATAAATAAATATGTAGATAAAGAAAGAGAAAATAAATAGTAATACTATGAAGGATGGAGTAAAGAAAACAAAGGACAAAGTAAATCTGATAAATAGATATACAAATAAAGAAAGAGTAAAAATAGAAAAAACAATAAAGTGAAGGGCGAAGGAAACAAGGAAGAATGAATATAAATACACAACAAGAATAAACAATCCTAACAACTAAGAAAGAGAGAAAGAGAGAGAGGGAGAGAGAGGGAGAGAGAGAGAGAACCTAAACATTGAGAGAACAACAAAAGGAGTGAACGAATAAAATTAAAGGAAGAAACTAAAATAAGTAAATAAGACTAGGGACGAAGAGGGAAGCCAAGAAGACAGAGAAGACATCGAAGGCCTAACAAGAGAAGGGAAGCAAATAGGCCAACGACTAGTGAGAGGCAGACAGCAAGGGGGGGAACAGGAAGACAAAGAGCAACAAAGGACAAGGAAGAGACACGGGATAAGCAAGAAAGAAGAAGGCCAAGGAGAGAGGAAGGATAAGAGAGACATGGAGGACGAAGGGGAAACACAAGTTATGAGAGGGAGACTACGAAGACAAGTGGGCGGTCAGGAGTGGGATAAAAAGAAGGGTGGGGGAGAAATGAAGGGTGGGAAAGGGAGTGGAAAAGGGGAAAGAGAGCATAGAAAAGAAAAGAAAAGGAGGTGGAGAGGGGGAAGTGGGAGATCAAAGAGGAGGATGGTGATTATGCAAGGAATTTAGAAGAGGATTCTAGGTGTGACTCAAGTTCCACCCATCATCTCTATTAAGGTTGGTAGGGTTGGTTCTGATAAAAATAGCCTCTTTAAGTTTTCTCTTAAAAAAGTTATTTTCCTTGGCAAGGACAAGGGTATCTTCGATTCAAATTTGGTGCTTAGTGCTAGAAGAGTGGTTTGCTAAGGCCGATTTGGGGACCCTTTCATGTCTGATGTCTGCATAGTGTTCTTTGATTCTCAAGATGATGGATCTCCCAGTCTCACCAATGTAGGGGGTGCCACACGAGCAATCTATCTTGTAGATGCCTGAGTTTAAAAGAATGTTCCCCACCAACATTCAATTTATCTTTTCACCATGAAAATTTGTTTGAAACCAAACTTATCTTTCACCACATTGAAATTTTCAAATAAATAGTTCCGAGAGGAATACCTTGTTGATGTTGGTTGGCTGTGGTGGACGGAGTTCCCTGGATGCCTTTGTTTGAAGGCACGTGGCAAAAATCATGCAGTTGAAGTTGTGGTGGACATCATGGAAGCCGTGGAATTCATGGACATAGTGGAATAATATGTCACTTTTGGTTTCAAGGGATTTTCACAAATGACAATGAAAACTATTGTTTTCACTTCACATTCCTTTTTAAAAAAATAAAATAAGACCTTTGAATAAAGCTGCCCTTTGCTCGGAGGTGATTTTTGAAAAATCTTTGAGCAAAGGACCTTTGTTCGAAGAAATTTCTTTGAACAAAGATAAATGCAAAAAAAATTTCCATCTAAAAGCAAAAATTTGATGTCCCAAGTTTAGGATCCATTATTGTGGGATGACCCAACAGGATGTTGGAGCTTGAAAATAAATGTTTGATAGTCCATCAAAATTTTACAAACTGAAGGAAATGAATAGAAAGAAAAGGCTAAGGGGCTTAATAGGTTTATGTGAAACTTCTATGTGGGAAAGGAGTTGGATACCAGATGGGTGATGAAGGAATCATGTTTTGTAGTATGTTGGGATTCTACAAATTGAGGAAAATGATGGAGATGAAAAGGTGAAGGACCAAACAAAGTTTTATGGAAATTTTACATGGGAAAGGATGTTAGGACATGATATTGAATAGGTAGAGTACATTTGGTAGTCTACTAAAACTTTGCAACTCTGCCAGAACCTTAGAAAATGAATTAAAACCTCCTAAACTTGGAACTTTCTTTGATTTTTTCAACTTCAACATATGGTAAAGACATGAGGCATGAATTTGAACAAAACTCTAGGAAAAATTTGACTAAGGGAAGACCCACTTAAAATTTCTTAGATTAGTTATATATGGTGGGAAAAACAAGGCAAAGCACAAAGGGACAAAGGCTTAGACGATTTTGCATTTTTCAAGTTGGGTCCCAACAAGATGAATTTGGTATTTCATGAGGAGCTATACAAATTATATAGACATTGTATTCTATTGTTTTGTAAGTGGTAGCTATTATGATGTTGTTTGAGTTGTAGTTATATTAGAAAGGGATACATAAAAAATTTAAATATGAATTTCAAATGTTCAAACTAGTGAACACTTTAGTTGTTAGTTAATACCCACAAAGGTTGAGAACTTAATCTCAATGTAACTGGTGAAATCTTGTAACCAATTTTTTTCTCAATAAAAGAAAAGTATAGACAACCCTCTAGGAGAACTACATGACTTTGATTTCATGGGTGAGATATGTAGGCAATCCAAGGTGATGGATTTGGGTGAATTGGTCATTTATTATAACATTATTTCAACTAAATCGCAACTTTAAATCCTATGTTAAATTTATTTATCGATGTAATTTCATTAATTGTAGTAGAATATTTGTATAAAGGGTTCTTTTGAATAGGAATCAGCCATATCTTACTTTTGAAAGACTTAAGTAATCCAACTATACAGTTTCTTCGAGATTTTGGTTTGAGGATAATAGATTCCCTTTGATAGATAAAAGGAAAACCCCTTGGATAAATTCTGGTTGAGCACTGAGAAGGTTATGTTTTAGATTTTTATATTTCATGTATTCTCAGCGGCCAAAGATGAAGCTCCACCACATGTAGTTATATCCGAGCAAGCACTCTCAGATTGCCAAATGGCCTTATTGTTGTTCCACAATTGTGGCGAAGGGCTAGAAAGCAAACAGTTTGTGGTGAGGCAGCAGCACCACCTCCCAATATTCCAGGGGATCTTTGCAGCACTAACATTAACATCATCATAAATTTAGGGATTGTTTTTCTTAACAAGAGGTCGTCAGTCCACATCCACATTATTAATTAGTTTAGGCAATGTTTTCTATAATGCGTATTGACAATGCTACCATTTTGGTTCAACTTCCAATCCTTTGAAAACAATCATTTTGTTTTGTTTGATTATTAAATACGGTATTGATCATTTTGTATCTTGTAATCAAACTCCAGCTAAATATCTCATCTTCCTTCCTCTTAGCACCTACATGCATACCATCTTCCTAGTGAATCCTGCACCTACAATAAAAATACACATCTACAACTAAACTTTAAAATAGTTAAAATAATTTGTAAAACACCTTCATTACAAATTCTCTCATTGTCCAACCTTGCATACAGACCAAGAAGAAGAAATTTGAGAGCCTCTAGGAAAAAAATGATTATGGACACTTTCATTGCAAATTCTCTCATTGTGCAACCGTACATGCAAACCAAGAAGAAGAAATTTGAGAGCCTCCAAAAAAACAATTATGGAGAAAATTAAAATAAGGTAGTGTCAAACTATAATTTTTATATACTTTTTATATCATTTTGGTAAGTTTTAATATTTAGTAAAATTAGAGCTCCACAACTCCCTATTTTCTAGCTAACGTGATTTAAAATTAAATTAATTTGTAGTTAAATTAGAATTTTAGTAGAATATTGTATGATGTTTAAAATAGAAACCTGTTTTATAATTACTGGCTAGGACTGGTATTGTAGTTAAATGTACAATGACTGGCTAGGAATGGTACGACTAGCTATAGTAATTCACAAAAATGCTAATTAATCAAATCTACTCTGGAAGCATATGCAAAATGTTTAAATCTAGAAAAAAAAACACTTCCCTGAAAACAACATTTCTAGAGTATTTTTTTATGTTAGTATATTCCAAAGCTTATAACCTTTAAAAAATTCACCATAACCAATGATAATACATCTTTTTTCTTTAACATCTAACTTAGACCAATTTTTGTTAGGAACATGAACATAAGAATCATAGCTGGAAATACTTTTAAATTTGCCATAGAAGGCTTCTTTCCTATCCACAATCCGTATGGTGTCTGATTAATAATAGTAAAAGTAAGAGACCTATTTATCAAATAGTAAGTAGTATTAACAATTTCAACCCAAAAATCATGTTCCAAATTAGCACAACTTAACATACTTCTATCTATTTTCATTATTCTTTTGTTCATTCTCTAAATTGCCCCATTTTTTGTGGTGTATATGGAGAAGTATTTAGTTTTATAATCCCATAGTGTTTACAAAATTCTTGAGATTCTTTAGACAAATATTCTCCCCCATTATTTGATCTCAAATATTTTATTTATTTCCTTTTGAGTTTCTACAAGCACTTTAAATCCTTAAATTTGCTAAAAGATTTATATTCATGCCTAAGAAAATAAACCAATCTTTTCTTGAGAAATCATCTAAGAAGGTAATATAATAAAGATATTTACCAAGATATTGCACATTCATTGAAGCAAACACATTAAATTGAATTAAATCCAAAATCCATGTTCCCTAATGATTGAAAATGAGAATTTAACTCTTTTTTTGCTTTCTAAACACACAATGCTCATAACAATCAAAATCAAGAGAATATCTAGACAAAACAACAATCATTGCTTTATTGCTCAATACTTTCAATCATTTATCACCTATATGGCTTAATTAGTGGTGCCACATCATTGACATATTAGTAGGCACATTACTAGAAGCCATTATAGAGTTACATAATGTAGTAGCATCCATTTTAAGAAAACTAATATGCCTAACACCCTTTACCATGGAGATGCAAAGTAGTTTTCAAATCATCAAACCCAATAGGTTTATTTTATTTATATAAGGCCAATTATGTGCATTAAGATTGATTATGCACCACACAATTGACCTAGATCAATGACACACTATAGTTTTACTACAAATCAGAGTAGAGTCCATTTTACTATCTATTTAAGGATCACAAAGATAAATCTAATATCATGGCATCATTTGGATGATATAGCAACAAATTCATAGCCCAAATCCATCAAGACACACCTACAATTAAGTAACTCTAATATATGTTAGTCATTTTGAATAGCATGCTTGTCTATTTTTGATTTACTAGGCTAACTCCAATATCCTTAGTTAAATTTCTTTGTGTATGTATAAAGTGAACATAAAATAACAAGTTTAACTATGCTAACCTATTCCATTCACAATTAAATGAAACCTCTAATTAGATTAAATAGGTTGCATATAACATAAAATGAAGTCAAATGAAAACCACAAATGCAAACATACGATATGTGGATGTGCTCCTTGATATTTGATGTCTTGATTGCTCCTTATACTTGTCGCATAACTTTGCAATCCATGAAGACTTGAAAATGGCTTGCATGAGGTTCAATTTATAGATTTTTTATGGGTTGATGGAGGGTTGAAATTGATTTGAAGGATTTGTTGATAGTAAAATTTGCATTTCACACACAACAATGGGGAATCTTGAAATGCGGGACCTTGCGATCTCAAGATAACCTCCAAGATTTTAGAAGCTGGCTCTTCATGAGATTTTCAACAAAATCACTTTCAAATTGTGGGGGAGAAAAGAGAAGAAGGAAACTTTGAAAGAAACCTAACATAATATGCCAATCATAAACTTCACCAACTCACAGATGATTAAATGTGCACATGATTTGTAAAATAATGAACAAGATAAACACAAATACAATGAATACAAAAGTGCTGGTCACATAATTTATTTAGTTGCATAATATTTGAAAGTCTTAGATTTACAAAGTAAATGCCTAGATCTAAGAAAAGAGAAGAAGAAATATCTTGAACAACATACAATGGCATAATGAATGGCCTGCAAGAAAACTCTGTTGTTGATGAAGACTCCTCTCTATCTCTATCACTGTCTCAATCTCTCTGTTGTGGTGAATGAAATATACCTACTTGCTATGCAAAACATCTATTTATAAGGAAAATAAAAGCCAACTGCCTCTCCGTGCATGCATATTCACCCAGTTGTCTCCCTGTTTTTATGGTTTTTTATCTCCATCTTTTATCATGCAAAAATATATCCATTTGTTGCATGTTTGTCAAACTTACAGTCTTACTATGACTTTTTCTTTGATAGTATAAAAATAAAAGCATCTTCTTTATTTTACCTCATGTAGCTTCATTTAGCTTTTCATTTAGCTTTCATGCAGTTTAATAAAGTTGATTTTAATAAAAGAATCACATCTTGCTTTATATTTTCATAGCCTTAAAGCTATATAGATTCCTTATTAATAAAGCCTTAGCTTTATTAGTTCCTGCCAAGGTAGGAATTCTATTGCATCCATCTAATGCAATTAATTCAATTCAGTTGACCAATGAGACTTCAGTATTAAATTCATTTGGCAAAATCCCTAAAGTTGAAACTTAATTTTTTTATTTAATGATTTAATAAATGCAATTTATCTATTGTACTATTAGTTAATTGGGTGAATAGTAATGGTGAAAAATGGAATTTTTTATTTTTAGTTATGTTAAAATTTAGTTGACCAATGAGCATTGAGCATTAAACTCATTTGGCAAGATGACTATCAAAGCATAAAAGAGATGAATTTTGATAGATTTTGTAGATGCAACAGCCCTGGTAGACATGTATGCAAAATGTGGAAGCAAAGAGAAGACCCATGAATTGTTTGACAAAATGCATCAAAGAACTATGGTTTCATGGAATACAATGGTTGTAGGATATGTACAAAATGGATTTGTTGAAAAAGCTTTAGAAATTTTCAAGTAAATGCAAATGGCAGGTGTAAAGCTAGACTTCACAAACCTTTGCCAACATCCTCCTTGCCTATGCCAAAATGGGAACATTGGAACATAGTATGGACCTCTATCAAATCATATGAAACAAGGATATTTGTCTAATATTGTAGTTGGAAATACTCTGGTAGACATGTATACAAAGTGTGGAAGCATAGAAAAATATCATGAACTGTTTGATAGAATGCCTCAAAGAGATGTAATCTGATGGAATGCAATGATTGCAAGATATTCACAAAATGGATTTGTTGAAAGGGCTTTCAAAAATTTCAAGAAAATGCAATTGGCAGGTCTAAAGATAAATTCTACAACCTTTTCCATCATCGTGATACCTCCACCCTACAGTAATCAGTTTGGTTGACTGTAGTAGTGTAGAGGATACCCCTGCCAACCTACTAGCCTTTGGCAGGGTACCTCATGGGGGAGCAGGGAATGGTCCTCAAAGAACTGTGGTTTCATGGAATGCAATGGTTGCAGGATATGCAAAAAATGGATTTGTTGAAAAAGCTTTAGAAATTCTTAAGCAAATGCAAATGGCAGGTGTAAATCCAGACTCCACAAATCTTTGTCAGCATCCTCCCTGCCTGTGCCAAAATGGGAACACCGGAACATGGTATGGACCTCTATCAAAGCATAATGAAATGGGGATTTTTGTCTGATATTGTAGTTGGAAATACTCTGGTAGACATGTATGCAAAATGTGGAAGCATAGAAAAAGATTATGAACTATTTGACAGAATGCCTCAAAGAGATGTTATCTCATGGAATGCAATGATTGTAGGATATTCACAAAATGGATTTGTTGAAAGGGATTTCAAAACTTTCAGAAATGCAATTGGCAGATCTAAAGCCAAATTCTACAACATTTTCCATCATCATGATACCACCACCCAGTAGCAATTAGTTTGGTTGACTACAGTAGTGCGAAGGATACCCTTCCCAACTCGCTAGCATTTGGAAGGGTACCTTACGGGGAAGCAGGGAATGGTCCTCAAAGAACTATGGTTTCATGGAATTTGCAATGGTTGCAGGATATCCACAAAATGGATTTGCTGAAAAAGCTTTAGAAAATTCCAAGCAAATGCAAATGGCAGGTGTAAATCTAAACTCCACAAACCTTTGCTAGCATCCTCCTTGCCTATGTCAAAATGGGAACATTGGAACATGGTATGGACCTCTATCAAAGCATAATGAAGCGAGGATTTTTGTCCAATATTGTAGTTGAAAATACTCTGGTAGACATGTATGCAAAATGTGGAAGCATAGGAAAAGCTCATGAACTATTTGACATAATGCCTCAAAGAGATGTAATCTCATGGAATGCAATGATTGCATGATATTCACAAAATGGATTTGTTGAAAGGGCTTTCAAAACTTATGAAGAAAAGCATTGTTAGCAAGCTCTCTAAGGGTGACAATATAATAGAAAAAATTTCAAGGGAAGGCTCTGCCTGTGAAGCATACAAAAGGCTCAAGAATTGTTTGATAGAGTGCCTTCAAGAAATATGATCTCATCGATGGCAATGATTACATACATGCAACCTGTGGAGAAATTTACCTCGAAGGCATGTATTGGCAAAGATCCTAGAGATCTGATACAATACAATGATGAATGGAGTATGCAGAAGAGTAGCCTGTGCATTCCTATGTCTTCGCAGAGCCAGTGCAAACTGGGTGTGGGATGGCGGGCTCCCCACGCATCCCTGCAAAAGAGCCAGGCATGATGTGTGGGTTAGTGGGAATAAGGAAGCAGCTTTCTCCCACCTTCCCGCAGGGGTTTTCTAAGTCATGTGCGGGCTTTCAGTGAAATTGGTGTTTTCTCCTGCCTTCCCACAGAAAACCCTAATTGATGGTGCCTGAGAGCGGTGAAAGTTAAATATCAAAACTTCTATTAAATAAAAAACATTTATATTTTATTTTTTAATTAGAAACATTATAAAAAAACACTACTGGTATTTAAATTTTATTATATTTTTACCATTTTATTATTTATAATTAAGTTATTTTTGCATTTACAAAATTATTATAAATTAATATATTTTTTAAATATATAATTTATTATTATTATTCTTATATTTATTATATTTTTTCAGTTTTTACTTCCATATTTTAAATTTATCATATAAAATGTTTTATATGAACACTACAAAGTCAATAAGTTTATTCTTAATTTAGGGTATTTTCTTTCTAAGTAAAAATTATTTTCTTGATAAAATATATTTATGGCTATCAAAAATACATGTCTGTCCATACCACTAAATTAAGTAGCATCAAAAAAATAAACACTATCATATTTGAAATTGAAGATTTAATTACATTCCAACTCAATACAATTGTATTCTAACAAAACAACTCTATCTAACCCACTAGGATTTACATATAATAGCTACTAAATTCATGATAAATTTTAACATTACTTATTGCATGCATTTCTATTACCTATTAACTTGAATAAAATAAAGTGCATTTAAAACCTATAGATACATTTTAAAAACATGAATCATTAAATTAATTGCAATATTTACATTAATTAATTACAAGATTCATTGCATTCAACATATCAATGGCAAACTAGATTTAGTGTATGGACATTGCACTAAATGTATCCATCATTTCATTATACATTATTACTATTACAATATTTACATTGATTAATTACAAGATTCATTTCATTCACCATTTCAGTTGCCATTTTAATGGCAGGAACCTAAGGCAATGGGGCTCATGTAAGAAGACCCATCCCTAAAAGATACATGTACACTTTTGGAG
Source organism: Cunninghamia lanceolata (assembly GCA_027924645.1). NCBI lineage: Eukaryota > Viridiplantae > Streptophyta > Pinopsida > Cupressales > Cupressaceae > Cunninghamia > Cunninghamia lanceolata. Next base: position 4,127,832 of record BSBN01001247.1, on the reverse strand, counting down.
AGTGTGCAAAGTTTGAATGAGTTAATTATGGTCTAGGATTGTGCAAGTGGGTGATTAGTTGACCAATTGATTTTAGCCAAGTTAAAGAAAAGTGGACAAAATAGGGAATTAAATAAATAGGATATTTATTTAATTATTTAGATGAGAATGAGAGATTTAGATAAATAAATATTTGGATTTATTTATCTAAAGTTGGATTTTGGAAATGATTGATTAATTAAATAAATGAGCTAGGAAGAGGGTTAGATTAATAGTGATGAATAGTAATTTTGTTAATTAAATAATGGGTATGTGCATGGAAATAGGGGACCTAAAGGGGGTAAAATATGACTACTTTTTTTTTGAAATTAGTAAAAATTGATCTTGGATGAGAAATTGAAGATAGCGACACTCAAAATGAGAAGATGTGATAAGAACAAGATTTGTAGTGCTTAGAATCTAGTTTCCAAACTACCATTTTTTTCTAAAAATGGTCGAGATTAAGAGGGTCAAATAGGGGGAGCACACAAAGTGTTCTTAGTTTTGTAGAAATATATTACACAACATCTCGTGTGCTTCCCTTAAAATATTGACTTTGTTTTTAAGTATTTCACAAATTACTTTGGTGGAGAATTATCTAACATCATGTAGTTTATGTTTTGATTTTTCTGCTTAATTTTTAATGAATATATTTTTTTTATGAATTTTCAAAGTGGACACATCCTGGAAAATAAAAATATGAGTGTGCTCCCCCCTAATTTTTTTGAAAACTAATCAAAAATCATTTTTTTTCAATGTGTATAGAATAGAGTCTAGAATCTAAAATGTAATTTGTTTCAAATTTTGATGAATGCATAAAAAATGACACCAGGAATACTATACATAGGTTATCTACAAAAAAACACATTAGAAACATAAATTGAAGATGGAAACCTTAATGTTATTATATTTTAGAAAAAAATGCATGGTTAGAAAGCTAATAAAGAACTTGAAGTCATCCTGGAATTTTTTATATTAACATTGAAAAACATGTAAACCTAATGGAGAGCACACTTGAGATTTAGTTGATTTTCTATGTTTTGTTGAAAACACATTTTTGGCATCCAAAAGGTAGGTCCAACCCTTTGGGTTGGATGCCCAAGGAAAATCCATAGTCTTAGCTTAATGCATCAGCATGTTTATTTATGCAATTAAAAGTTGTCAACATCATACTTTAAAATTATATATTAATTATTCTCTACCACATATGCCTCATCTTCCCCCATCCCAAAAATTTGGAGAAACACATTAGTGACCACTCCGGAAGTACATTTGTCCCTCCTATTTTGATTTAATTATAGTTGTAATGTTAACTACCCTCTACTTTTTCCATTAATCTTGGCCTCATTTTAATCAAGAGTTAGCTTCTATGTAATTCTTCGTGAATAAGTGATGTGTTTCTACACTAAAAGTTAACATTTTTTTGAATAACAATTGGATTCCATCTCCACACATCCCTAGGAACTAGTTTTGACCCTCAATTTACCCATTCACTTATCTAGATTGATTTGAAGATGAAAAATCGAATCTAGTTTGATCCTACAATGTGAAATTGACCCTTAGCTTTTTAAAACTCAAAATTCAAATTAGGCTCAAGTCATCTCTATGAGAGTTGAGATCTACTAGCAAAATGTAAGCACTGGTTGAGCCATGAAAGTCAAGCTATCGAACACTCTTGCAATAGTTAGAAAAGGAGAGTATGCAATACAAACAAGAGAATGGAATAATCCTTCACAATACATTTACCACAAAAAAGATGTACATTTATAAGAGAGGGAAGAAACTATTACATCCCCAACTTGTGATAAGCTTAATCTTACTTTTACATGGTAATCAGGAGGATTAGTTAAGAGTTGGATGATTAGATGTTTGTGGAAAATGTCAGATTAATCATTGTTTCTAATTAATGTTAGTTAGATATGAGATTTCTAGATTTAAAATGATTATTTAATTATTATGATTTATTGATCATATGATGATGCACTAATCATGATTTTTTGGTTGTGAGTTGGATCAGGAAAGTGATCATCTTCCGAAGATGGAAGGAGAGTATTATCCAGGAAGAAGGGGTAGATGTTAGGAAATGGGGTTAATAGCCATTTGAGTGTCAGACATTATGTCCTTACAAACCTGTGTAAGTTGGTGTAAGTTACACTTCTTTTTGGATAGTTGATTTTTCTTTTGTGTCGTCTTGTCGATTTAGTCATTTCAGAAAATTTACATCGACTCAACCTAATGACGTTCTTGGAATGTTAATGTGAGTCAAGATTTAGTCTTGCCATGTGTCAAAACATTTTCTTATTGCTCTAAATATTCCTTAACCAGGATTGTAAATCTATTATTCTTGGTATGTTATGCTTTGGGTTCTTAGCAAAGAAGGGAGAGCAGTGCTCAATCCCTAAATTGTATGTTGACCCTATCTCCATGAAGGAGGTTGTTGGTTCACGAATCGACAGAGGGTTTGCCAGTTCCAATGCATGAGCAAATTTGGCCAATAGATTACAAGAGGTTGCGTGAGCTGCCTCCCCTTCACTTCTAGTTCTGCTGCACCAAGGGGGGTATCCCTATTAGCTAAAGATGTAACCTTGACTCGCCCAATGATAGAATTATTTATCTTTACAATAATAGGCAGAATACTCTCATATGTGGACCAAGATTTATGTGATAAATCACAAGATTGGCACTGTTCTTGGACATTATCTGTCTGGTTGAGGTATGAGAGTATGCAAGGGTCCTAATTCCTAATCCTACAATAACAGGTTGGAAGTATTGAAATGATTTGTTTTAATTTTGGATGCAAGACAGGGGGTCTTGGGTCATAAGTACTAAACAAGAGCAGACCAATGCCTATCTCGGGGCAAGGAGTCAAATAGACATATACAGGTGATTGGTTTGCAACTACATTCAAGTTTTAGGGGGTCAAAGCTGGTATTTACCTTACAAATATCACCCAAGAATGGGTATTTTAGCTGCCCATACTTACAAGTATCCTGGCTGACATACATACTTCTCCATGATTGACCTAAAACAATTTAATCCACTCCTTGAATGGAAGTCACAGATCAAGCATGCGATATAGCAAAACTATATCCTAGAACCTGAGAAACCCTTAGCAACCAGATTCAAAAGAAGGAAATACATACAACAAATGGAGACATACACCTAAAACACATGCAGATAAGCATTTCTCATATAGAATTGACACGAAACTAAAAAATATGTGCAAAATACATTCAAAATGCAACACATAAACTCTAGAATGAGATAAAACAACAGGCAAAGGCTCTATTTTTCTGTTAAATTCTCCAAAAAAGCCCAAGTCTTCAACCCCTAAAATGAGTAACACAGTTTGCATATTATAGCAAGACTGCGTACACTCAACATTAATTACAAGGAAACATCAAAAATTCAAAATTCCCTCAGAAACATTGCACCATAAGAATGGCGCTCAAACATTCATTGCTGCAGAGGGACAAAGAGGAAGGAGCAGGTAGAATCAGGATCTGAGCCGCTGCCTAAGGAATTTTTGTGAATTTGGTCACTAGCCTGTCCTCATTCTTCATTGCGCTTCAGCAATTCGCCATCAATGCTTCAGCTACCTGCGGCCCTCTAGAATGCATTAGTTACATGCATATAGTGTTTTCCCACCTGAAATGAGCCTGTTGACACACAAACCTTCCTGCTCCAGAAAGTTTGAAGGTGGCTGTCGATCCCCCTTTGCATCTTTGAAATCTATGGCCAAAAATGAATGAACAAGTTGCCAGCCAATTGGAACATGCCACGTCAAATGTTTCCTTGCCATTGTATAGTCTCATTTTGCCTTTTTGCCTTCTTTTGTCTTTGTCACCCAAAAAAAACCATACATTCATCTTTGTATGTACAAAGGCACATACAACTACCCCCTCTATCCTTCTAAAACCATTGTATATGCATTCAACAGATACATGCAACTGTTCTAGACACATGGCAGCTTGTGATTCATCCATAGTCATTGTGCATTTTGCATCGCCATCGGTCGTCAGGATGACTCTGGGAATGCCTGCCGATGCGTATGGTCTAACCGAAAACCCCTAGCATATGCCTTTGTATATCGGGCTTTGTATATCTTCGCTTGTATATTCACCTTGCATGTGTAGACATACAATGCCTTTGCATATAAGATACAAGTGCTCTTGTATATGGAGTGGACCCCACCTTTTGTATCTTCTCCTCTCATGCACCCTTTGTATGGATATCCCATTGTATGTCGCATAACCCATCGGCCATCAGACAAACAGTAAACCTAGCCGCCAACAGGCAAGGTCACCTCGATGAACCCCTTCACTGTTCATCTTGTATATTGGCCGCTTGTATGTGTGCGATGCACATTTCCCTTGTATGCCAAAGCATACAACATGAACATACAAACCCCACTGCACAAACCGTAGGCCCCACCACTTGCATCTTTTTCTCTTGTATGCCATCAGCCATCGGATGGACTTTAGACTGGGCCACCGATATGCAAAGTCTAGGCGATGACTTCCTTTGTGACTGTAGTGAATGCATGCCTGTGGACTCAATATGCATATGAAGATGCATACAACCATTTTTTACCATTTTTAGAAGCCAATTGAACACTTGAACTGGTCCTCCAATGCACATCAACACTTGGATGTACATACAAATACATACAAAGCAACATACAAGCAACAGGAAGAGGATGAATGACTTAGAAATTTTTGGGAAGGTGCCTGCAAATTTTAAATGCTTGAAAACTGAGTGTTTATGCAAGTACCAACACTAGCTCTGTCTAGGGATGCATGCCTCTTGTAGGCATGGCGAGAACTGTAGATATCTGGGATGCAAACCAGTCCCTTAACCATTGGGCAATAGAGTCAAACATTGCACCAACTTGCATCACAAAACACAATTATTAAAATTTTTTTGGCAGCCCAGGGCCACCAGAAAGGAAAAACTAGAATTTTCCTTTATCAAAAACTTGATTTTCTATTGATTTCTTCGAATGAAGCCTGAAAACATTTTGTTGTCTACAGCACCTAGCATTGCAATTGACTGTGTTGCTGTTCCTCCCTTTTCTTTCAACAAATCTATGGCAAAATTCATCAGCATACATAACCATCAGCTATAGAATGTCATTATCATATGAGTCACTGATGCTGCTTGGAAAAATAACAGACTCATATGAAACAAATGAATCCACCTCAGAATTTTGCCTTTCATCAAAAAATAAAAACTCCTCTGTATTGAACATGCAATATTCAGGCACAAGCAACATCTCATAATTAAATTCATTTTCATAAACATTCAAGCATCCATCATTGTTGTGTTCAACACTTTTGTCATTGTGGTCCACCTGGAATGCCTCAAGAGAAGGCATGAAAACCTCAGAATGCAGCCCTTCACTAAAAGCCTCATAGTCACCCATGCAACTAACACTATTCCCAACTGTATGAGCACACACATCTGCAACATGTCCATTCACATCTGAATAGTGACTCTATTCCTTCTCTTCACCAATGTACTAATTATCAGCAGCAAAAGTTTCAACCTTTGCATTGTAGAGATGGTCACAATCTTCAAGGAAACACTCATATTCAACATCCATATATATTTCATCATCTGTAAGGCTCATATATGCATCTCAATGCTGACAGTCACTAAAATATTCGTTGTCATCCCTTGAATTTGCATTTTCTGTATTCAGAGTGAAGCTTTGCATATCGAACTCATATAAATAATCAGGGATAACTGGGACATGCCCATTGTTGCAAGACACAACTTCATGTATATCTTTCATTTTATCATTTGAAGGGCATTTTGTATCTGCACAATTCTCTTCTAGAGGTTGACAACAATCTATGTCTTCATCATTATAGGATGTGCCTACATTTTTTACATGTTCTTCATGTTTATACATCTCATCATGACTACACATACAGTTTTGAAATACATTTACCTCTACAAAATCATCTCTCAATGGACACACTAGAAAGGCAGAAATATTTTCACTTTGAAAACTCTTTTGAAAGCATGCAGCTATGAAACCTACTGGCATTCCATATTTCTGATTATTTTCTATGTCCATAGCAAATTTGTAAGCCTGGTGAAGCGTAGCTAGTTCTTTATCTCTTAGTAAATAACTCATTTCTTCATCAAACGCAGCCAAATAAATTATCAAGCACAATGCATCATTTGGTCTCATATATTTAGGAATTTGCTTGAGCAATTTAATAAACCTGAGGTTAAAGGCTGGAACCAATTCCTCATCATCCTTTTGAATGTTCATGAAATGTATGATCAATGAGGCCAAATCAAATCTTTCACCAAACTACTCTAGGAATGCAACTTCTAAATCTGCCCATGAAGAAACTGAACATACAGGCAGGTCTGAAAACTAGACCCTAGCGTCATCCTCTAATGACTGGACAAAAAGTCTCATTACTACATCTTCAGCCTCTACCTCATGATCTTCTATCAAATTACAAAAATTTTGTAGATGTTTGTTTGTAGATTCAGAATTTAATCCATTATATTTTGGCAAACATTTTCTAATTTTACTAGGAATAACATTTGGGTAACCATCTATTTCTTTGAAATTTAGAGCCCTATATCTTTCAATAAAAAATGGTTTTCTTTGAGACCACAACTAGGTTTGCTGCTCTGAACTCATCATCTTAGAGTGAAAAAATGGAATAAAATATCAACAAGGCATTTTTATTTCTAGATTCATCACACCAGCAGAGCACCACATGATTATTCCTTTGATCTCGCTGCAACAACAACACTTTTTCTTTCAACTCCCCAGTGGAGTCGCCATTTCTGTTGGTTCATGAATTGACAGAGGGTTTGCCAGTTCTAATGCATGAGTAGATTCAGCCAATAGATTATAGGAGGTTGCATGAGCTGCCTCCCCTTCACTTCTATTTCTGCCACACCAAGGGGGGTATCCCTATTAGCTAAAGATGTAACCTTTACTCACCCAATGATAGAATGATTTAGCTTTACAGTAACAGGCAGAAAACTCTCATGTGTGGACCAAGATTTGTGTGATAAATCACAAGATTGGCACTATTCTTGGACATTATCTGACTAGTTGAGGTATGAGAGTATGCAAGGGTCCTAATTCCTACTCCTACAATAACAGGTTGGAAGCATTGAAATGATTTGTTTTAATTTTGGATGCATGACAGGGGGTCTTGGGTCATAAGTACTAAACAAGAGTAGACTAGTGCCTATCTCGGGGCAAGGAGTCAAATAGACGTATACAGGTGAATGGTTTGCAACCGCATTCAAGTTTCAGGGGGTCAAAGCTAGTATTTGCCTTACAAATACCACCCAAGATGGGTATTTTAGCTACCCATACTTACAAGTATCCTGGCTGACATACATACTTCTCCATGATTGACCTAAAACAATTTAATCCACTCCTTGAATGGAAGTCACAGATCAAGCATGTGATACAACAAAACTATATCCTAGAACCTAAGAAACCCTTAGCAACCAAATTCAAAAGCAGTAAATGCATATAGAAAATGGAGACAGACACCTAAAACACATGCAGATAAGCATTTCTCATATAGAATTGACATGAAACTAAAAAATATGTGTAAAATACATTCAAAATTCAACACATAAACTCCAGAATGAGATAAAACAACAGGAAAAGGCTCTATTTTTTGTTAAATTCTCCAAAAAAGCCCAAGTCTTCAACCCCCGAAATGAGTAACACAGTTTGCATATTATAGCAAGACTGCATACACTCAGCATTAATTACAAGGTAACATCAAAAATTCAAAATTCCCTCAGAAACACTACATGATAAGAATGGCGCTCAAACATTCATTTCTGTAGAGACAAAGAGGAAGGAGCAGGTAGAATCAGGATCTGAGCCACCACCTAAGGAATTTCTATGAATTTGGTCGCTAGCTTGTCCTCGTCCTTCATTGCACTTCAGCAATGTGCCATCAATGCTTCAGCTACCCACGGCCCTCTGGAATGCAGTGGTTACATGCATACAATGTTTTCCCACCTAAAATGCACCTATGGACACACAAACCTTCCTACGCCAGAAAGTTTGAAGGGTGGCCATCGATCCCCCTCTGCATCTTCAAAATCTGTAGCCAAAAATGAATGAACAAGTTGCCAGCCAATTGGAACATGCCACGTCATATGTTTCCTTGCCATCGCAGACTCTCATTTTGCCTTTTCGCCTTCTTTTGCCTTTGTCACCCAAAAAAACCATACATTCGTCCTTGTATGTACAAAGGCACATACAACTACCCACTCTATCCTTCTAAAACCATTGCATATGTATTCAACAGATACATGCAACTATTTCAGACACGTGGCAGCTTGTGATTCGTCCACAGTCGTTGTACATTTTGCATCACCATCGGTCATTGGGATGACTCTAGGAATGCCTACTGATGTGCATGGTCTAGATGAAAAACCCTAGCATATGCCTTTGTATAGCGGGCTTTGTATATCCTCGCTTGTATATTCACCTTGCATGTGTAGACATATAATGCCTTTGCATATAAGATACAAGTGCTCTTGTATACGGAGTGGACCCCACCTTTTGTATCTTCTCCTCTCATGTACCCTTTGTATGGATCGACCCATTGTATGTTGCATAACCCATCGGCCATCAGACATACACTAAACTTGGTCGTCGACAAGCAAGGCCACCGCGATGAACCCCTTCACTATTTATCTTGTATATTGGCTGCTTGTATGTGCGTGATGCACATTTCCCTTGTATGCTGAAGCATACAATGTGAACATACAAACCCGACTGCACAAACCGTAAGCCCCACCACTTGCATCTTTTGCTCTTGTATGCCATCGGCCATCAAATGGACTTTAGACTGGGCCGCTGATATGCAAAGTCTGGGTGATGACTTCCTTTGTCACTATAGCGAATGCATGCCTATGGACCCGATATGCATATGAAGATGCATACAACTATTTTTTATCATTTTTAGAAGCTGATTGAACACTTGAACTAGCCCGCCAATGCACATTAGCACTTGCATGTACATACAAAGACATACAAAGCAACATACAAGCAACAGGAAAAAGGCTGAATGACTTAGAAATTTTTGGGAAGGTGCCCGCGAATTTTAAATGCTTGAAAACTGAGTGTTTATGCAGACACCAACATAGGTGATGTCAAAAAATGATTAATACAAGTATTTACATACATCAAGTAGATGCGTGAAAATAATATTATGCTATGATCATTTAGTCTAATATTGAATTTCTTGCTATACTATTATGTTTATTAATTTTCTATAGTTGACATCACCCACAGTAGTAGAGTGATATTTTGAATATTTGAAACTAACGAGATCTTCGAGCTCACCAAAAAGGTTGGCTGATATCATGTATCTGCGAATGAGTCCCTATGAACCTGGAGGTTGGCTGAGTGGGGAAAAACCACCCACTGTGTTATGGCGAGGGTGGTAGTTTCCCCCAAGATCGACATGGCAAGAAGAGAAAAGATAACAAGTTTTGTTTATCATTTGGAGACTATCATTCTTTGGGAAAAAGAAAAGGGGATCATTATTTTTCAGGTTGTTTTGTCTCTATGCTAGGAAGAAGATACAGGGCAAGAAAGAACAGTGAACTAAACTGGAAAGATTGCATTGAAAGACTTCATTCAGGTAGAATGAAACTTGTAAGAACATTGTCTTTCATTTGTTTGCATTCTAGTTTTCTAATTATCAACTGTGTCAAGCGTTTCATCGTATGTTTACTATATTAAGCTTCATGCATTCTTTCTTTATGCCAGAGGCTTGAGGCCGATAAGGCCAAGCCTGTATAACCATTGAAACACTCTGTATACTGTGGCTCAAGATCGTTATGGCTGAGCTCTAAATCTTTGAATTTTCTTTATGATTGTAGCTCGAGGCCACTAAGGCCAAGATTTAATTCATTGTAATCTTTATTATGATTATATCTTGAGGCCGCTAAGGCCGAGCTTTAATTCATCATATTCTTTATTGAAACTATAGCTTGAGGACATTAAAGCTGAGCACATATCCACTGTAACATTTACATGATGGTTATCGACATGGCCTTAATATTAATAGTGTCACAACTAGTATAATGAGTTGAGCAGAAAGTGCTCATGGCATGAGAAGTGTAGAACTATTGTATTAAGTCCATACTCATTGGTTCGGCCTGCATGTGGCCAATGTAGCCACCACAAATTGTGGTGATGGTTGATACGACCTTAATCTTAAATTGTTCTTATATCACTCAAACAAAATCTTGTTTCATCTTACATCGAACCCGATTGTGTCTTAAAAGGTTATTAAAATAACCTAGGCTATACTTGTCTATCCCTCAAGTAAGGAGGTGGTGTTTTATTCAAAAGATCATGGTTTTATTCAATGATAGCTTGCATGCTAGCCAAATCATTAATGAGGAATCCCTTCTTACTATTGATAACATGGAAGAATGGGAAGCATGATTAGCTAAGATTTATATGGATATTATCACAAGTTTTAAACCCTTACCAAACTTATGATTGAACTCTATAGAGAGAGCAGTTATCATTAACAACTCATATGGGAAAATTGAGATATCTTTTATTATGAAACCATTATAACTAGTTAAGGTAGTGAATGTCTATAGTACTATGATTGAAATCTTAACCTATTTAGTGACTCATATTGAATATGTAGACCATGGGAGACCTAGATTGGTGAATCTGGTTGACATTATTATAATTTAAAAATGGGACAAAGTGATTAGGAGTCACAAGTTCCTCTTTTCAAAAGTAATTCATTAAGTCATTACAATTCCTAAGAAGGGAGTCGATAGTCCTGGTATGGACTTGGATCGAGTTGATCCCACATGCATTGGACCTAGAGAGAGAGGCCAAATCAAACTTACTATAGGATGAGACAGCTTCTAAGTTGAGTTAGGGTGGTGGACATATGCCGACATTCATTGCATAATGTACATGTATGTAAATCTTTGGCCAAAGTAATGCATCTATCTCTGCATGCATTATCAGTCCACAATGTTTCAAATGGCATAGTGTCTCCAGTAGAGTCATACATAATTAGAGTGGATCTATAGTTGTGTGACCGAGAGACATTATGAAGGACACAACACCAGATACTCAGATAGCTAACCCAATGGTTCCTAATATCTAACCCTTCCACGAAGGGTAGGGCCACTTCTAGTTAGGAAGTTGAGCGGGGCACCGTAGGTCCGTGGTTGGTGGAAAAGTACCAGGATGACGCTCTCCTTCCCAAGCTTAAGACAAGATGAGGCTTATGAAGATAGATGTCTTATGATCTAGATACAGTGTTTTCAATTTTATGACTTTATGGTCAATTGTAATGCATAATTTGATGTATGATGCCTTGAGAATAACTTGTACATGCATAGTGAAAGTTATTAGCTAAAGATATGTAATTGATTATTGAAATGTAAGCTTTGTTTTATTTTGTTTACAATAACATGCTTAATTGTGAAAATGATAATGAATCATTATTGTTTAGATAATCATGTTGTTAACTAATCACTTGATTAAGATAAGTGTTTATGTTAATTTTGAGCGTTATGGATTGAGATGTTATAGAAACTGTCATATAGAGTAAGTGGAGAAGACTAGGTTTTGACTCCCATGTAATAACTGGTGGTGAGTTAACTTCCTCAAGACTCGCATGCAATGGTGAGTGAACTCTCACTAACTAGGAGACCTAAGTAGGATTATTGTTATGTGGAACTATCTCATGTGCATGTAACTAATGCATGAGATAATATATACACTAACAACCCCCCTCCAACTAGCTATTGTGTTTTAACTTTAAAAGTGAAATATTTTAAATTGTATTCTAGGGTATTATATAAAAGGGAAAATTTTAATTCATTTTTTAACACATCTAGGAATGATCCTATCTATTTCAAGTACTCATTATATGTTGCATCATTCAAGTAGCAAATTTAAGCATTTATTTCTACATCAACATCTACATAATTAATGATAGATAATCATATTTTACACAGTTGCTTGTTGTCTTTGGTATTTATTTAAAAGATGTTAAATTAGTCCACTTAAGGGTTTGTTTCATCTAATGTCCTTCATTAAATTTGTATGATAGTTTTTGCAACTTTCTATTTTTCATCGAGAATAAATCGAAACCAAAGAGCCAATACATGGTTTTGATTACAATTTTTAAAACCCTATTTACTGATCACAAACCCTAGGGTTATAAAATGCTCAATTTCAGCCAAATGAAACAATCAAAATATATTTTTATTTATTTCCAATAAAGATCTAAATGTACAAACTAAGTACAACATAAAATAATTTTTATTGAAATTTTCAAGCACTTACAACCTATTGTATGCCTTGATATGATTGCTCCAAAGATGACAATAATGAATGGAAATACAATGATAAATCTTATTGCTAATGAAACTAAATCATAAAGAACTTTTTTCTAATTTTTCTAGGCCTTGGAAATGCATGATTGGCTAGGAATGGTACGATTGGCTATACTAATTCATAAAAATGTTGATTACTGATGCAGGAGTATCTAGTGGTGTAAGGGCAATCTTGCATCACCCAAAAAGAAGTTAATTCAAAATCATTACAATTTTTTTCATTTCTTTCCATAATTAGTGTTTCTGGTTCCATAATCTCCTGAATAATGATGTAGGACTTTCAGGTTTTCTAAAACTACTAAAAATAGCAAACTACTTGTTTTGGAAAGTTTTAACTCCTAGTTTAGGAAAGTTTGAATTTGGGCATAGATTGAAGAGATAAGTTACAAAAAGCTTCATAACTAAAATATAAGACCTTTGCCAAAGGAATCAGGTAAAGGTCATTTGTGAGCTGAAAGATATTAAAGTTTTTGTTTTTCGAAAAGCCCCTGAAAATTTTTAAAACGAGATATGAGGCACTAAAACATCCCATAACATCCCCAAAAGTTGACAAAAATCTATTTATACATTTCTAGCATGATATCTCACATCACAATCTTTCTGACGCTTAAAACAGTTCATCAATTGGACACCCAGATCAAAAGTTATGCTTCTCGAAAGTTGACCTACTTTTGGAGGGAGTTGCAAATTTTAAAATTTAGCTAGAGGCCACCAAAAAGTGCTATTTATAACTATTTTGGGAACCCTGGGCAGTAGTAGAGTTAAGGGGGAAAGTGTAGAGTCAAGAAAAGGCAGGAAAAGAGAAACCCTAGTAGATTTGGGGTTAGAAATGGTAGATGATTCCAAAGTCTTGTGAGAGGAAGCTGTAATGTGTTGCAGCTTGTGGAGGGTTGATTCCTTTGATTGTATTTGAGCTTCGATAATGCAATAGGTTGTCCAAATCAATAAAGAAAGTTCTATTTTATGTGTCTAATTTCTGTTGTTGTGTGTTTTATGATTTACCCCCTTCATCAAGTGGTATCAAAGCAATGGTTCCTGAGTGTGTAGACAGATCGTCGACTGTGAGGCAGTTTGCACCAGGACCTGAGGTTGTGGGTTTGTTGTAGAGATTAAGATGCCTCCACGAAGAAATCGTACTGGGAGGAATGCTTTGACAAAAGAGGGTTTTAGAGCCCTGCAAAGGCAAATTTATGCATTGCAAGAGGAGCTACGAAGAGGGTTTGAGCTGAGAACAAGAGAAGAAAGTGAAGATGAAGCTGAAGAAGAGCTATCTGAGGAAGAATAAGAAGCTGTAGGAGATCCTGTAGAAGTTAGGTTGTTGAGGGCCATTTCGAAGATTGGAAAGAGACCTAGGATTGAAGTTTCTACATATTTTAGAGATTTGAATCTAGAATAGCTTAGTGATTGGATCAATGACATGGAGGAGTATTTCGAGTATGAAGATGTGGAGGACCCAGATCGGGTCAAGTTTACAAACACAAAGTTGAACGACCACGCCAGTATTTGGTGGAAGGAGGTCCAATTAGAGAGGAATAAAAGAGGAAAAGGAAAGATCACCAGATGGGATCAGATGGTGGAGAAATTGAAGAAGCAGTTCATTCTTGTGGACTATAAGATTGAGTTGCCAAAGAAGTTGAAAGGATTGAAGCAAGGTAACAAGTCTGTTAAGGAGTATACAGAAGAGTTTTATAAGATTACTATTAGGATAGGCCATGCAGAGGCCAATAAGGAGAAGATAGCCTATTACATTAATGGGTTAAGGCCAAGTATTCAAGAGGATATGAGCCTGGTCAGAATGACCACCATAGAAGATGCATACCAATTTTCCCTGAAGGTGGAAGAGAAGCTAAATAAAAGATTTGATAGCAAACAAAGGGGAAGAGCTCAAGACAGAAGGATTGGTGGAAGAACCTATGGAGGCCATAATGAAGATCAAAAGAAAAGTGAAGAAGCTGGCACTAGTCAAAATCAGAGAGGAGATAATGCCTACCACTGTCGTGACTAGAACAATGGTGAGCAAAGAGGAAGAGGAAGAGGTCGACCTGGGCAAGGACCTAGAAGAGGAGGTTTTAGAGGAACCTGTTTCCAATGTGGAGAAGGACGCCGAGCATATGAGTGTCCACAACATCAAGGAAGGACAAATAGAAGACCTGAAGGTAATGCACGAGTTGCACATGTCGATGAAGATGCGCAATCTAAGTGCTCTGAAGATGCTGAAAGGGGAGAAACCCCAGTTGTCAGAAGAACTTTGTTGAATGAGGAGAAAGAACCCAATCAAAGGTAGAATTTATTCCACACAAGGTGCAAATGTGAAGCTAAGTGTTGTGATATTATTATTGATAGTGGAAGCACTAATAATTGTGTTTCAGAGGACATGGTTCACAAGTTGAAGTTGACAAGAAGAAAGTATCTGCATCCATATCGGATTGCATAGCTGTAGAAGGACCATAGAGCTTTGGTCAATGAGTAGTGTTTAGTGAAGGTCAAGATTGGTGACTACCATGATGAGGTGTTGTGTGACATCATACCAATGGATTCATGTCATATGTTATTGGGGAGGCCATGGTAGTATGATAGGAGCACTATCCATGATGGTTGTGCAAACACATACTCCCTAACAAAGGATGGAGTTCATCATAAGTTGAAGCCCTTGAAGGAGGTGGAAGAAAAGGTATGTAGTATTGCCAGAATTAGCTTGGTACATGGTAGGAAATTTTTGGAGGGTATGAAGCATGAGTGTCATTGCTTTGCATTGATTCCTAAGATTAGTCAAGAGAAATGTGAAGATGTACCAGCAAAAGTTTCATCTATGTTGGAAGAATTTTAGGACATTATTTTTGATAATGTACCAGAAGGTTTACCATCAGCAAGGAACATAAGTCATCAAATGAATTTGATAGCAGGAGCTAGTTTACCAAATAAGGCAGCCCACATAATGACCCCTGCAGAGAGTGAAGAGATGAACAGACAAGTTCAAGAGTTGTTAAGGAAGGGGCTGATAAGAGAGAGCGTAAGTCCATGTGTGGTACCTATAGTACTAGCACCGAAGAAAGATGGAGAGTGGAGAATGTGTACAGATTCTCGAGCCATCAACAAGACCATGATCAAGTATAGATTTCCATTACCTAGAATGGATGACATAATGGATTGTTTGAGTGGAGCCAAGTACTTCATGAAGATTGATCTGAAGAGTGGGTATCACAAGGTTTGAATAAGAGAAGGAGACGAATGGAAGACATCCTTCAAGACCAAGGAAGGTTTGTATGAGTGGTTAGTCATGCCATTTGGGCTAACTAATGCACCGAGCACATTCATATGGCTCATGAACGAGGTACTGAAAGAATTTTTGGTAAGTTTTGTTATTGTTTATTTGCATGATATTTTGATTTTCAGTAAGACTTGTGATGAGCATATAATGCATATCAAAAGAGTTTTAGAGAAGCTGAGGGAGGAGAAGTTATTGATTAATCTGAAGAAATGTAGTTTTGCAAAGAAGGAGTTGGTATACTAGGGATTTGTTATCTCAGAGGAAGGTCTTAAGATGGACTTAGAAAACATAAGGGCTATCATTGAATGGCCTACGCTAAGGAGTGCAATGGAGGTACGACCTTTTCATGGTTTGGCAAGTTTTTACAGAAAGCTTATTGGAAATTTTAGTAGCATTTGTGCACCCCTAACAAAGATAATGAGAGGGGATAGAAAAGAGTTTAGATGGACCAAAGGAGCAGACAAAAGCTTTGACACATTAAAGCAAAAAGTTACAGAGCAACCTGTTTTGGCACTTCCAAATTTTAATAAGGTATTTCAGGTAGATTATGATGCTAGTGGTAGTGCTATAGGAGCTATTTTGAGTCAATAAGGCAAGCCCATTGCCTATTTTAGTGAGACTCTTACTGATGCCAAGAAAAAGTATTTTGTTTATGATCAGGAATTTTATGCTATAGTTCAGGCTTTGAAGAAATGGAGACATTTTTTGTTGCCAAAAGAGTTTGTTTTATATATTGATCATCAGGCTTTATAGTATCTTAATAGTCAAGGAAAGTTGAATCAAAGGCACTTAAAATGGGTTGAGTTTTTGCAGAGTTATACTTTTGTTTTGAAGCACAAGAGTGGGAAGTTCAATAGAGTTGCAGATGCTTTGAGTAGAAGGCAAAATTTGTTGATAGAAATAAAGGTAGAGGTTGTTGGGTTTGATGAGCTCAAGAATTTGTATCCAGAAGATCTAGATTTTATAGGAGCTTGGAAAGCTTGTTTGGAACCTATTACTTTGGATAGGACAAAATGGTTGGATTTCATAATCCAAGATGGCATGTTGTTTAGAGGAAGCCAGTTGTGCATTCTGAGGAGTTCCATGAGAGAGAACCTAATTAAGGAGAAGCATAGTGGGGGATTGCCTAGACATTTTGGTCAAGATAAGACTATTTCTATTATTGGTGAGAATTATTATTGGCCACAGCTATAGCAAGATGTGAGGAAATTTGTGTAGAGTTGTAGAGTGTGCCAGATGGCAAAAGGAACAAGTCAGAATACAGGGCTAAATCAACCTTTACCTGTAGTGGAGAAGCCATGGGATGATATTAGTATGGATTTTGTTCTTGGTTTACCAAGGACACAGAGAGGACACGATTCCGTTTCTCTGGTGGTGGATAGATTCTCAAAGATGGCACATTTCATTCCTTGTAAGAAGACTAATAATGATGTTCATATTGCTGAATTATTTTTTAGAGAGGTGGTGAGATTACATGGTCTACCAAAGAGCATAGTTTCAGATTGATATACCAAGTTTGTTGGTTATTTCTAGAGGACATTGTGGAAGAAGTTGAACATAGATTTGAAGTTTAGTTCTGTACACCATCCACAGACTGATGGATAGACGAAAGTTGTGAATAGGAGTTTGGGTAACCTGCTACGATGCTTAGTAGGAGATAAGCCCAAGGGATGGGATTTAATTTTACCACGGGCAGAATTCGCTTACAAAAATTCTGTCAATAGGAGTACTAGAAAATCACCTATATATGGCAATAGTCCAAGAAATGCTTCATAGTTAAAGAAGCTAGACAAAGGAGAAAAGACAAGCGCCGAAGCCGAAGACTTTGCAGAACACCTAAAGAATTTGCATGAAGAGGTGAGAAATCACATTAATAAGATGAATATTTAATACAAGGCTAAGGCATATCAGAAGAGGAGATATAAGGAGTTCTAGGTAGGAGAGGAGATATAAGGAGTTCTTGAAGAAGCATGATTCAGGAAATGCATATGAGGTAGAGCTACCGAGTGGGATCAATATTTCCCCTGTGTTCAACATTGCTGATTTAACATAATATCATGAAGGTGGCACAGATGATTGACCAACAGAAGAATAGTGGAGTATTGTGGCACCTACTTCAATAGAGGAGATAGAAGAGATATTGGATAGCCATGTGGGAAGAAGTACTCAGAATAGGCAGTATGAAGAATATCTAGTAAAATGGAAAGGAAGGCCTATTGAAGATTCTTCTTGGTTTTCTAAGATAGAGGTTGACTGTTTGGGTTTTCCTCACACAAAGACCTGTGGCATGACAGGGTCACTTCTCAAATTATCCTGGGTGTCTGATGTAGGAGCATCTAGTGGTGTAAGGGCAATCTTGCATCACCCAAAAAGAAGTTATTCAAAATCATTGCAGTTGTTTTCATTTATTTCCATAATTAGTGTTTCTAGTTCCATAATCTCTTGAATAATGATGTAGGACTTTCAATTTTTCCAAAACTGCTAAAAATAGCAAACTGTCTGTTTTGGAAAGTTTTAACTGCCATTTTAGGAAAGTTTACATTTGGGAACGGATTGAAGCAAAAAGTTATAGAAAGATTCATAACTGAAATATAAGACCTTTGGTGAAGGAATCAGGAAAAGATCATGTGTGTGCTGAAAGATATTAAAGTTTTTGTTTTCTGAAAAACCCCTAAAATTTTTTGAAATGAGATGAGGCACTAAAATATCCCATAACATCCCCAAAAGTTGACAAAAATCTATTTATAGATTTCCTATGTGATAGTTCACATCATGAACTTTCTAGCACTTAAAACGGTTCGTCAATCAGACAGCCGGATCAAAAGTTATGCGTCCCGAAAGTTGACCTACTTTTGGAGGGAGTTGCAAATTTTGAAATTTAGTTGGAGGCCGCCAAAAAGTGCTATTTATGACTATTTTTGGAACCCTGGGCAGTAGTAGAGTTAAGGGGGAAACTGTAGAGTCAAGAATAGGTAGGAAAATAGAAACATTAGTAGGTTTGGGGTTACAGATGGTAGATGATTCTAGAGTCTTGTGAGAGGAAGTTGTAATGTGTTGCAGCCTATGGAGGGTTGATTCCTCTGATTGTATTTGAGCTTCTATAATGTAATAAGTTGTCCAAATCAATAAAGAAAGTTCTATTTTCTATGTGCAATTTCTGTTGTTGTGTGTTTTATGATTTACCCCCTTCATCAATTACTCAAGTCTACTCTAGAAGCATATGAAAAAGTTTAAAATCACATTTTTGCCTCCTCCAAGTTTGGCACTCCACTTCCACTTACTATTGATGAATGAAATGATATAGATCAATGGTTGGTTTGTTTGATTCAATGCTAAAATAACTAATTTTCTCCCTCCAACTATGGTGATCAGCTATGATGATGGAAATAAATCATATCTATCCTAAATGATTATTGAAAAATTCACAAAAAATTCTAAAAATCAACATGGAAGCCCTCAATCATGTTTTAATAACAAAATGGAAATAAGGCTTTTCATTTTGGACCCCAAATGTGGAATCCAAGAGGGTTTTCATCCTCTCAAACCCTAAACAAACCAAATGATTTCTTCATTAAATGCCCTAGATTGAACAAACTTCTCAAATCTAGAATTAGTATGAAAAGAGGATAACTTGATTGATGATGAAATGAGAAGCCAAGTGCTCCATTTATATTTGCCTATTTTTCAAAAATTGTGCCCTCACATTTAAAAATATTTTTTAATTTTGGCCCCAAGCATTTAATAAAATGCTTTTTTAAATATTGTTTTAATTTTATTTTTTATTATACTATTAAAAAAACTTCTTATTTTTAAGTGTTGAAAAACACTTTTTATATAATTTTATTATTAAGTTTCCCCTTTAATTAGAAATTATTTGGCCCAACTTAAAATAATATTATTTTATTTTAGTCCCATTGGTTCCCAAAATAACTACAACATAAATTTTTTTAAAATTTCTAAATCACCTAGGCCAGGGATGTCATTAGAGTGATAGAAAGAAGTTTATCAACCAATTAAGGTCAATTTTGGCCAATTGACAGGAGTGGGTAGACTCCTCTACAATTTGAGCTCAACTTAGACTCTAGAAGAATATTCCAAGGGGTATACCATAATAGGTATTGACTTCAAATTAGATGAACAACTTGAAATAATTGAACAACCTAACCCAAATTGCCTTCTTGGCTCCAAATTTGTCACTGAACCAAGAACAACTGGTTGTTATAAAAAACCCCTATATAGCTGATGAAAACAATCCTATAGAATGAGGATGCGGATAAAACAACTAGTGTGTATAAAGATATATATACTAGTTTGTTTCAAAAGCTTGGGTGATCACAAGCTTCTCAGATCAATGCCTATCCACTGGGCTACAGAGCTTCACATTTATCAGGTGAAAATAATTTCAAGAAAATGTACGATTGCCTATTTGAAAACTCAAATGAGTAACGACCATTATCAAATTGTGAGAATACTTAATAATCCAACACTATACAAAACTCTTCCATTTGCAACAATGAAATGACCATTTATAATGCTTGAAAATGGATTAAGAACTATCACATTCGTTCAAATCAGATTTTACAATCATACTACTCAATGTAGCAAGAGAAATCCTAACTGTGATTAAGATTTCCTGAAAGAACACTTACAACAATGGAGAAAAACACTGATTTAATATAATGATTACAATATATCAACATATATTTTTTTCTAATTCCCTCTCTGATGAAGAGAAACTAAAAATCAATCTTTGCCAAAAAAAATGCCTCTTGATCTCAGTGCCTGTAGAGAAAACTGCCCAAAATGACTAGCCTATAATGCATCAAAAACGTATGCATATATAGCGATTCAGCTCATTGCACAATTCAAAACATTGCACTCTGTCATCATGTACACCCATGCTACATTAAACTCTAGTGCATGGGCCTGACAGAAGATATCTCTGCCAAAGGAATGTCTACATACATCTATTTTGCCAATCATAAATATAGAAATATCCTAATTTGATTCACAACATTTAATATAGAAATATCTAAAGATGAAATAGCTGAGAAATATCTACTGCATTAAAGACTAGAAGCTGACTCACTCACCTGCACAATTAAATATATACAACAGGTACTTGGAACATTGATGAGGGAAAATTTAAGTCAACTCCCTGACGAGTCAAAGGACTGACAAAACATCGCCCACACACCTAGAGTATTTGGATCAATAATGAGGGATGGTTGGAGTCCACTCCTTGACACCTACAACACTAATTTCATCTACTTTGTTCTCCATGAGTACATGTGCATTGAAGAATTTTACTACCACCTGAACAACCATGTTCTATAGAATCATTAATTTCTAGGTATGAATCTACCTACACAATCCTGCAATCATGGTGTGTTTTTAGGAAGATTGCCTCTTCAAATATTTTACAATAGTTTAAAAGTGTTGTCCACTTTTCACTAGCAAGCCCTATTTAAATCTGATTGTACATGAAGAATTAAAAAATCTACCAGATTGATCTTCATCTTTGTCTCTATCAGACCATCTGAATCTTGATTCCATTTCTTTATATGTATTGGGCACCTTCTTTCTTCTCTCTGTTAGCAAAATTGGTCAGTAAAAAGCTTAGTTGGTGAACTTCCTAGTTTGTAAACTCATCCTCCCTCTGACAAAGGCTCCTTTTGAAATTTTTCCTCTTGTATTTACTTTATCGGCAAATTTGGCTTAGCATGAACTATGCACTTCATTTATCTTTTCCTTCCTTTGTACTTCTTAGGTAGAGATTGGAATGAATTGGAAGGGTGATAAGAGGTTTAGATGTAGGCAGAGTAACATTAGGTGTGGAATTTATGTAATTATATGGAATGGTACTATAATGGTGAATAGAATTCCCAGTAGACAACCCAACACATGTGGTAGCACTATTACTTGGTTGTGTAGTGGTGTTGAGAATAGTAGAAGTATATATAGGAATAGGGAGTGTTGGTATGGGTGCCAACACATGAGTCCCTATTTGATTAGGAGAAGTGACATTAGTGATGATTTTAGTGCAACTAGATGCGGATAGAATGTTGTTATGCACTATATGAGCAAGGCCACACAAAACTTCCAATCCTTCTTGACCTTTGAGCAAAAGACTTCTTAGACTCTCAACAATAGGGATGACCACTTCAGCTATGTGTTCTGATCTTACAAGTTTCTAGAAATTAGCCAACTCAGTGTCTAATCTCTAAATTTGAGCTTCAGGAACATGAGCCACATGTGGTTATCAATGTTAAATATATACAACATGTACTTGGAACATTGATGATGGAAAAGTTAAGTCAACTCCCTGAAGAGTCAAAGGACTGACAAAAGATCACCCACACACCTGGAGTATTTGGATCAATAATGAGGGATGGTTGGAGTCCACTCCTTGACACCTGCAACATTAATTTCATCTACTTTGTTCTCCATGAGTACCTATGCATTGAAGAATTTTACTACCACCTGAACAACCCTGTTCTACAAAATCATTAATTTCTAGGCATGAATCTACCTACACAATCTTGCAATCATGGTGTGTTTTTAGGAAGATCACCTCTTCAAAGATTTTACAATAGTTTAAAAGTGTTGTCCAATTTTCACTAGCAAGCCCTATTTAAATTTGATTGTACATGAAGAATTAAAAAATCTACCAGATTGATCTTCATCTTTGTCTCTATCAGACCATCTGAATCTTGATTCCATTTCTTTATGTGTATTGGGCACCTTCTTTCTTCTCTCAGTCAGCAAAATTGGTCAACAAAAAGCTTAGTTGGTGAACTTCCCAGTTTGCAAACTCATCCTCCCTCTAACAAAGGCTCCTTTTGAAATTTCTCCTCTTTTATTTACTTTATTGGTGAATTTGGCTTAGCATGAACTATGCACTTCATTTATCTTTTCCTTCCTTTGTTCTTCTTAGGTAGAGATTGGAATGAATTGGAAGGACTAGGTGACAGTGTATGAGTAGCCTTTTGGAAGGTGATAAGAGGTTTAGATGTAGGCAAAGTAACATTAGGTGTGGAATTTATGTAATTATATGGAATGGTACTATAATGGTGAATAGGATTCCCAGTAGACAACCCAACACATGTAGTAGCACTATTACTTGGTTGTGTAGTGGTGTTGAGAATAGTAGAAGTATATATAGGAATAGGGAGTGTTGGTATGGGTGCTGACACTTGAGTCCCTATTTGATTAGGAGAAGTGACATTAGTGATGATTTTAGTGCAACTAGATGTGGATAGAATGTTGTTATGCACTATATGAGCAAGGCCACGCAAAACTTCCAATCCTTCTCGACCATCGAGCAAAAGACTTATTAGACTCTCAACAATAGGGAGGGACTCTTCAGCTATGTGTTCTGATCTTACAAGTTTCTAGAAATTAGCCAACTCGGTGTCTAATCTATAAATTTGAGCTTCAAGAACATGAGCACAAGGTTATCAATGTTGATAGATTCATGAAAAGTTGATGCTTCAGGAAGATGCAAAGTAGGTATATCAGGAAGAAGTTTTTGACCTTCTTGTGGGATAAAACTAGGAATTTGGGGTTCTGATGTATTGGTATCATCATTATGCAAAGCATTAGAACCCATAATTTGAATACTTCTTCACACAAGGATGTTAGAATTGGGGCACCGGGTCACAAAGCTCATAAAGTATCTACAATCTTTAGTAACACACAAGATGCACCAATATAAGAAATGAATGATGTAGCAAAAGAATGATTTGAGTTTTTTGTTAAGTGAAGCTAATGTTTTGTTGAAATGTAAATAATCATAATGCACATAATTTATCCTCGATCAATTTCAATTCTACTCAAGTCCACTTTGATACTAATAATGCCAATGCTTAAATCAAACCCCAAATTTCAATGGTTTTTTCTAAAAAATATTCGATGCAGAGTTATTCTATCTTTCAAATTTCAATTCAATATGACATTTATGATGTATTAAAGCAAATTAAAATCAGATTTTGTAATTCAAATAACAGCAACAAAATCTGAAACAAAATATTAATCTCAAATCCTATATTTCAACATTAACCAGGTTTTCATGAAAATGCAACTCTTTTGACAAATCCTAGCAATGAAAAGGTTCCAATGCAAGATGTAACACTATAGAATGATTAATTACTGTTATACCAATCAGATCTGATACAAAAATCAGAAATTTAATTCATGTTATCAAGATTTAACCTTATGGAATATAAACAAAGTGACAAAAATGCTTTTTTTATTCAAATATAGGATGGATTTTTCTTTTCCAAATTCACATGCAAGGATGCAAGAATTCTTTAAACACCAAGAATGGTAAGGTACATAAAATGTAAAATCCTCAAACAACCTAACAATGCAACAAGATCTGAAACAATTCACAAACTATAAATGCTAGGGTCAAAACTAGCTAGATTTTTCAAAATGCAAGGTTTTTACAAACCCTAGTTTTGAAACTATGCAAAAATTGACGAAGTATATATGCAAAATGATTAATGAACTTAATGAAAATTACATCTAAGGCAGAAAGAAATTCATATATGAAAAAATAAGGATGCAAAACTGCATGACAAGACAGGTTCACCAAAATGTTTGATATGGGAAAGAGTGATCTAGCCTAAGAGATTAAACTTCTAGGTCAAAACTCTTTTCTACCAAACATTGGGGCACAAGACGAGCTTGAATACTACCTATGAAGGAGAACCAAACTACATGAATTCTTCCCTTTTGTTGTATACCCAAGAGTCAACCAATTCAACCAAATTCAAGCAAGCAAACTAGGGCAAATGATCAAACCCTAAATGACAAAGATTTGCTTATAAAAAACAGTCAAAAATAGATTTTAGGAAACCAAGAGTACAATAGAGATCAGGGAGTAGAGGAAAACATAGATATGGGAGAAGAAACACAAAAGTCCAAGTAACTTAATCACCCTAGACCCTAATTAGAGTTTAGCAAAATCTTGAGGTATCACCAAATCTGTACCTGCAAGCTCTGTCTTCTTCCTAGATCTTGTCTTCAAAAACCCATATCTTCAACCTGCACACAAGAAAGGAGGAAAATATTGTGTTGTATATAAGGGCTTGCCTCAGTCAAACCCTGTGTCGGTGTTTCCATGTCCACTATAGTGATGATTAGATCCAAGATTGTGTTCCCTAGGAGGGCAGAGGCCAAATCTACAATATATGATAGAGATATAAATGAAAATGATAATGATTACCACAATATGTGCAACCCTAGTTGATGAGATAGTTCTCAAGATCATTCACCAACATGGAGAGTGATGGAGAAGGCTTGAAACTTCTTTCAATACTTGCAAACCAACTTCACTAGCATTCACAAGTAGATATCAATTCCAAGCACGTAGAGCACTATAGCATAGAAGATCAATCATGTAAGCAACTTCAAATTGTTCTCTTGTCCATCTAGTTGTAAAATGAATTGTGAAACTCATTTATATATGCACTCCCACTAACAAATGATGAATAAAACTACATGAGGCCGACATGTACAAACTAGGGAGGTGTTCTAAGATGACACCACAAGAGGGGGGTAAAGATCCCATCTGGGACCAGGGTGCTCGGGTTCCCTTGACCTTTAGCCCCATAAACTTTAGGGAGTGTCTTTTAAGGTGGGCTTAGTCCAGTCCTAAGCTTATTTTGTCAGGTTTATTCATTGGGATTGAGATTTTATCATTTTATGCTCAAAAAGTTGTTAAAATCATTTGTGGGATCATTCATGTGTTCCTAAACTTGTTTCTAAAACAAATTTCATGCTAAGAATCATGATGGTGTTTACTTGAAGGAAATTTTTTTATGACCTAATATAGTATCAATACAATAACTCAACCCCCTGGAACAGACTATAAGTTTCATTACACAATATGCACGCAATGATGATGATCAATTAAATAAAACACTAGAATGTACATTTCACCCTTAGATGCTCTTGGAATTGAATGATATTGTAATTCTATGATTATTTTGGATCTTCTTTTGTGTTTCTTATTATTAGGATAAGAGTATTAGTAAAGGATCTTCATTGTTCAACTCAAGGTATTTAGTGTATGGGTTGATACTTGGTAATCCAAGTTTTTGGAAATGTTAGCTCACAAGTAGGAAAAAACAAATATGAAATAGGTGGACTAGGTTATGCCATATAATCTAGTCTAAAGAATGTGCTATCTACCATGCATTAATCCTATTTAATAAAATGTTGTAAGCTTCTATAAATTTGTTCCTAGGTTGTCTCATTAGTTCTACA
This sequence comes from Cunninghamia lanceolata, assembly GCA_027924645.1. Classification (NCBI taxonomy): domain Eukaryota; kingdom Viridiplantae; phylum Streptophyta; class Pinopsida; order Cupressales; family Cupressaceae; genus Cunninghamia; species Cunninghamia lanceolata. The sequence continues at coordinate 4,101,863 of BSBN01001247.1, read as the reverse complement.
ATGTAGCATGTTTCTATTTTTAATTTTACATTAATATGTCTATTTTCTCAAGGAAAATAAATTAGGGTTTCATAAATTAGGGTTATTTTATGCATTTCTTAGGGTTATTTTTCATTAAATAGGGTCTCAAATTTTAGGGTTTTACAATTAGGGGTTCAAATTTATGTTTTAGGGTTTCAAATTTTAGGGTTTTAAATTGTAAAGCCCTAAAATTTGAAATCCTAATTGTAAAACCCTAAAATTTTAAACCCTAATTAATACAAAATAACTCTAATTTATGAAACCCTAAAATTTATGTTTCAATTGCATATTTTAAGGTTTGAATTTGCACATTCTAGGGTTTGAATTTGACATTTTAGGGTTTGAAATTGCACATACATTCAATGGTTTGAAATTCAATTTATCTTTCACCACGAAGTTGTTTTTGAAACTAAACTTATCTTTCACCACATTTAAATTTTCAAGTAATTAGTTGCGAGAGGAATACCTAATTGATGTTGGTTGGTTGAGGTGTTTAGAGTTCCCTAGACACCTCTATTTGAAGGAATGTGACAAATATCATGCAGTTGAAGCTATGGATGCCATGAAGCCATGGATGCTCTGGAATTTGTGGACATCGTGGAACAGTATATCACTTTTGATTTCAAGGGTTTTTCACTAATGACAATGAAAATTGTTGTTTTCTCTTCACATTCCTTAAAAAAAAAAAAAAAAAGACCTTTAAATCAAGGTGACCTTTTCTCAGAGATGATTTTTACAAAATCTTTGAGCAAATGACCTTTATTTGAAGAAATTTCTTTAAGCAAAGATAAATGCAAAAAAAATTTCCATCCCAAATAAAAAATTTGATACATCCCAAGATTGGGACCCATTATTGTGTGATGACCCAACATGATGTTGGAGCTTGAAAACAAATGTCTGATAGTCCATCAAAATTTTGCAAATTGGAAGAAATGAATAGAAAGAAAAGGCTAAGGCCCGCTTAATAGATTTATGTGAAACTTCTATGTGGGAAATGAGGTGGATACCAGATGGGTGATGAAGGGATCATGTTTGGTAGTATGTTGAGATTCTGCAAAATGAGGAAAATGAAGGAGACGAAAAGGGTGAAGGACCCAATAAAATTTTATGGAGGTTAGGACATGATATTAAATAGGTAGAGTACATTTGGTAGTCCATTAAAACTCCACAACTCTACCGAAACCTTAGAAAATGAATTAAAACCTCCCAAACCTGGATCTTTCTTTGATTTTTAGAACTTCAACATATGGTAAGAACACGAGGCATGAATTTTAACAAAACTTAGGAAAAAATTGACTAAGGGAAGACCCACTTAAAATTTCTCACATTAGTTATATATGGTGGGAAAAACAAGGCAAGTGCACAAAGGGGACAAAGGCTTACATGATTTTTCATTTTTCAAGTTGGGTTCCAATAAGATGAATTTGGTATGTCATAAGGAGCTATAGAAATTGTATAGGCATTGTATTCTATTGTTTTCTAAGTGGTAGCTATTATGATGTTGTTCGAGTTGCAATTAAAATAGAAAGGGTTACATAAAAAATTTAAATATGAATTTCAAATGTTTAAACTAGTGAATGTTGTAGTTGTTAGTTAATACCCACAAAGGTTGACAACCTAATCTTGATATAAATGGTGAAATATTGTAACCATTTGTTTTCAATAAAAGAGAAGTATAGACAACCCTCTAGTAGAACTACATGACCTTGATTTCTTGGGTGGGATATGTAGGCAATCCAAGGTGATGGATTTGGGTGAATTGGTCATGCACAGGGTTTTTTAAACAAAGATAGTCCTTACTCGGTTTAGGCATCAAAAGATCAAGGAAAGTCAATTCCAACAATCCATTTCATGTAATCCAGTCCCACAAATTGTAGCTCAAATTTGCACACCCAGTTTAGGTCCACACTTGCATAGGTGAAGTCGAGTAGAGTTTGATCAGCATGGAGATTCTAAGACATTCATTTGAGCAAGACCTAAACTCCAACATTATGAATAATTGATTTCTAGTATCTTCAACATCACTTTTACATCTTCAAAATTGAAGTATAATCATAATTTAATTCATTTAAATTCTACATTTATTGTAACATTATTTCAACTAAATCCCAACTTTAAATCCTATGTTAAATTCATTTATCAATGCAATTTCATTAATTGTAGTAGAATATTTGTATAAAGAGTTCTTTTGAATAGGAATCAGACATCCTCTTACCTTTGAAAGTATTAAGTAATCTATACAGTTTCTTTAAGATTTTGGTTTGAGAATAATAGATTCCCTTCGATAGATAAAAGGAAAACCCCTTAGATAGATTCTGGTTGAGCATTGAGAAGGTTATGTTTTAGATTTTTATTAGATAGATTTCTCTTTTAGGATATTCATTAAGAGAGAATACCCCCCCTTAACCACAACTTAGGTGGGTATAAGAAGAGATGGGTCCTGGCTACTAGGCCTGGTGAGGTACCCATTTACAAAAAATATCTCTCATAAACAAAGAAAAAGGAGAAAATTCAGTGGGAAATAAAACTCCTCTCCAAAAGAGAGAAAAGATGCATGAATGTGGAAGCTAATTGTGTACCGATGTCGATGCTAAACTACGACTGATGACTCCATAGGTGCTAGTATCATGAGGATTCAAGAATATTAACTGAATATGAGATGTTATCTGATGCAAGATTTAGGTTGTTTTACCATAGGATCTTGATGTGAGATGTGAAACGGTGTGAATCTGTTGCAAGATTATGGATCATTTAGCATAGGCTCTAAAAAAAAAGTTTGAAGGATCATTCGATCCACCTGTTTCTCAATCCTGCTTTGTTTTAGTTGCAACCTCATTGAGTTAAATTAGGTGACATAATACTCTATAGTATTAGAGTCTCTTGGACTTATACTTATGAGGTCTTTAGCTCGAGACTTCTTTGTTCATTGACCTATGTTTTGTAAGACTGCAAAATCACCACCTGATGTTTAATTTAGGATGACTTTCAGTGATTCCTTGCATTAGAACATCATCATCATTGTTCCAGATTCACCACATTGGGATGCATATTGACTAGACATCACATCATTGTTTGTAGAATCTCACATTACAAATTTGGATTACACCATTAAGGACATTCGTCTTCTCTTGAATGTTAGCTTCAATGAAGTTGCATCACCATCGTCTTTAGATATACTTGTTCATGCCTCACCTAATTTAGCTTATATAGTGACTGATTATGTAGATACATATGAGTCTACATATTAGACACCATCATCATCTAGTTTGACACCTTCTACAGAAGTATTAGATTCACATCAGTTTAATTTTCACCATACACCTATGGTCCCTATTTCTGAATCTTCATCACATGATAACATTGGCTTGGAGATCATTGAGAATTCTTCGAAGACATCATAGGCATCATCATTGTCTTTGGATCATGTGTGACATTCAGATACATTCATCATTCTTCCTGTATGTTCCTATTCAGCTGGGAATATCTTATGCACAATTTTGTGGTACTATTTCTTCCTATGGGGAGAAACATTGTTTAGCATTTGTGGGTCGTCTTGAGCATTTACCAGCACTACAGGAGGTATTTTTAGGGGAGGTTGCATGGTTTCTCTTCTCTTATCATTTTTGGGAGGAAGCATTTCCTCACATGGAGTTCATCACTTCATAGTTTTTGGGGGGGGCACATGACCACCTCTCTTCTCTCTCCTATGGAGGGAATATTTTATGTACTTATGTGTTAGAAGTAGTCTTTGGGGGGTTTTGAGTCCTCCAGCTATCACTCTTGTTCACTTGTACATTCTTTCATGCATCTTTCTCTTTTAGAGAGGAGTTTTGTTCCCACTGGGTTTTCTCCTTTTCTCTATTTTTTGAGAAAGTTATTTGTTCATGGGTACCTAACATGGCCTAGTAACTGGGACCCATCATCATCTTTGTATTTCTACTCCCTAAGTATAGCTTAAGGGGGAGTGTTAGAGTGTTGGGTTTATCCTAACCCACACCTAGCCTTAAGTCACACATAGTGGCTAAGTCTAACTTAACATTGACATTAAAGATTAAGTTCACTTTTGAGGTTAGTCACTTTTTTGTCTCACCACATGTGCTCACATGAGGTTAGTCATTTTGACACTTCACCTCACTAGAGGTTGGAGATATTCTCTCCTCACCTCATTAGAGGTTGGAGATATTCTCTCCTCACATTATGGGAGGTTGGAGACATTTGTCCATCACCCTCTACTTGTCCACACATGTGTTCATCACATAGAGGGTGGGTAAGTGCAAAACGTTGGGGGGGCCAAAAAGTAGCCAACATTTTTTCAAAAAAAATTAAGACATAACACACTCGCATTATGGTTTGGTAATGACAAGCCTAAGGCTCGACAAAACCAAACTATAACGTGCTCGTGTTATAACACGAGCACGTTCTATTTAATTATATATAAAAAAGAGAATTTTTGCTCATTCATTTCATTTATTCTCTCTACACTCATGGTCTACAAACCCTAAGGAGCACGCTCAAATTTTTTAAGACCTAATTCGACACCAAAACCTTGGTGATTCATCACCAAAATGCTGCCATGATGTCAAGCAAGCCAAAGGAGTTAATTTTAATTTTTTTTTGTTTGAATTTGTTTCTAAATAGGTAGGTTTCAGTTGAGTTTTCATGTAAATTTCTTTAATTGTCAAGAAATGTTAATGCACCTCATGCTCCTCCTCCTCAAAATACACAAAATCTTGAATAGGAAATACCTACCAAAGAACAACCTGAACAACAAAATCCTCCATCCATTACTCGACATGCCCATGGAACACAAGAAAATCTAATGGGGCAAATTGAAAATAATAAAAAAGAAATTGAAGACAAAATTGCAAGGTTGAAAAATCCTTCAACTTCAACCTTGCATAGATCCATGCTTGCTCAATCTCTTGAATCTATGTTATCAAATGTAGATTCAATTAGCAAGCAAATATCTAGTTGGTCAAATAAGAGGAGAGAGTTTAGAAAGCATTATGCAGACAAGCTATCATATGAAGAAGTAAAAAAGTTACAAATTACAAAATTAGACTTGTGTTCCATTTTCACAAACCTACAAACAAATCAACCTCCACCCATTACATGCAAGAGGTTCCCTATCCATTGGTGCAACAACCAAGTGATAAGGGACAATTTTGGACAAAGGTGATGGATGGTTTTTGACCATCCTCCATGTAACAATAATGAGGTCTTGCAATACTTTTTGAGGAAACTCTACTGCGAGTTTTTCCTCAATAAAGTGCCAAACTATTTTGATATGCGAGAGTTTCAGGGTAGAGGTGGGGGGTCAGTACAAGATAGACCGGGGGCACGTGTTAACCCACAAAAGGCTAGTGAGATGAGTAATCAGTAGACCAGCCCATGAGCATGTGTCTATCCCTTCTGTTGTGAAGGAGAGTGTTGAGGTTGAGACACTTCAGTCCATTAGTGCCTTGACCTAGAGCATCATAGAGCATGCCAATCTTGCAGCACAGCGTGGGTTGGGAGATAGTGCGAGGAGTAGGGTTCCACCCCATACTTGTTAGACTTGCGGGTTAGCCTATGGTTATGACCCCATGGATAGTCAAGATGTAGGTGTGCAAGCTACATCTGCAGCTAAGAAAATGGTGATGACAAATACCTTCCTGAGTGAGACTTTTGGCCTTGATACTCAGGTAAATATTAGCAAGTTCATTAAATTTAATTTATTAAATTTCTTTTTTGAAATGCAAGATTAACTAATTTAGTTTGATGATTTTGATGAAATTTCAGGGTCATAGCATTGATGCAGTTCTCAGTAGTACTCCACTTACATTTTACACTATGACATCTATTTCCAGGGTATGTAACTAGTAAACAATTATAAATATTACATGTGAAAAGTATTGTTATATGAATGGTATTCTAATATCTAATTTTGGATGTTGAATAGGTTAATCTTGGAGATTTCACGGTAACACATGTCATTGGTGGTGTAGTTCAAAGCTTCACTAAGGTAATAAAATAAATAGTTTAACTAATGAATTGTACTTATTAGATTTTTGTATTTTATATTCATATCCTTGATTACATTGTATTTCACATCTTTCAAACTCAAAGCATTATTAGACATTGCATAACTAATAGCTAGATGTTGATAGATGACAAAATTTCAATTACAATATAGTTAAATTTGAAAAAATACCTCAAAGAAATGTGCTCTCATGAAATGCCATGAGAAACAGATGCATAGACAAGGACATCGCCATGAGACCACTGTTCTTTGAGGCATCTTTTTAAATAGCTCACTGCCTTGTCTATGCTACCACATTTTTGATACATGTCTACCAAAGCTTGTTGATCCCCTCCACACTATTCTTCAACAAATTCTCTCTAATAATCTCATCCAATTACCACCAATTAGACCCCAGGATGTGACACCAGAGAGGGGCATCATCCTATGACATCTTATATGACTCAAACATCATCTAGGTTTTAGGTATTAATTATGGGGGCATCAAGTCACCCTTAACCAAAATCTTCAAATCTACACTAACCCTTTCCCCTACAAACTTATGTCAATCCTATTGGCTCAGTTTCTTTTGTCCCTACATCTATAAGAAAGAGCTATAGTATATCACCAAGAGAGCAAAATCTTCACTATGATTGTGTGTATTATGTGTTTAGTTGTATCATAGTGATGCATTGTTGATAATGAATATCATAGTGTGCTTTATTGTGTGTACTTCCATGTTTAGGTGAACGTGTGTGTATGTTAGGAACCATGACTTGCATCACTATTCTAGTTTCATAATTGAATAATGTTGTTTTATTTTCAGATGATGCAGGCTACAGAGACAGCACCCGAAGTTCATAGGGCAATGGAGCATGGTGTGTCCACTACGATTCATAGCTCCTTGCCATTGATGGGGGTACGAGGTAGATTAGCAAATTTCAATTTACATTCATTGTTATAGTTGTTTATTTTTGAAAAGTCAAATGATTATTAATTTGAAGTTTAATTTCTATCTAGATGGTTTCTATAGGACATGACATCACCACAACCTAATCCTTCTACTAAGGCAAATGAGGAGGTAGATTATATGGTAGCGGTAAGTGATTATTTTCTTAAATGTTTCATTTTTTATAACATGTAATTTCTATATATTAATGTCTATACTTTTTATTGTAACAACAACAGATCCACGAAGAACTAAATAGGAGGAGCAGCCCTCGGGTTCATAGTAGACCACCCTCATACACGTATCCATCCTCCCAAAGATCAAAGGCTGCTTGTGATCTATTCGCTTCACTGAACAGAGGGGAATGAATGCTTATTAGGGTCCTTTATTGTATGCCTATATGGCATTTGTGGATATATATTTTGTATTTCATATAGGAGACATTGTACGCCTATATGGCTATGTTGTATATATGTTATACTTATATCGACAGATATTGATGTATGCCTATATGGATATTTGGTTAATACAAATATTTTTTATTGATGACATCTATATTTGCATTATAAATCCACGTTTCAATGGATATTTGTAGATGGTTACTTCAAATATTTAAAGTCTAATTGTATTACATAGGATGTTTGTTGATCTAATAATCCAAGTATTGTTATTCAAGTATCACCTAAACCTCATTCTGGAACTAAAAGATAAAAGTTGTATTTAAAATAAAAATGAATCATCATGTTGAATAAAAAATATTTATATTCTTTATGAGTTGCTCAATTGAAAATATTCAAATGAGTATGCTAATCCATATTCTTTATGAGTTGCTTAATTGAAAATATTTCTTAATTTCTTGTTATTACACCATATTGGGATGTAAAGAGTATGTTTGTTGTTTTGAATAAGATAGTCAAAATCATATGCTTATGAGAACCTGATGACAATTGTGGTTATTAAATGTAATTCCTTTTGCATATAAGGTGAGATTATGAGATTACATTGAGTCTTACCTAATTTTAGTATGCAACATAACATTGGGGCTATAGGCTTCCATAAGTCATCAACAATCAAGGTTTAAGGTTATCATTGAAGTCAAAGGGTCAAGGTTGTATGTCATTGATGTCAACATTGATGCCATGATGTTGATAAGGTGATACAGTGATTCAAGATAGGTGATGGTCATGAGGTGCATGATATTGTCACTATGGTTTTCATGACAAGGTCTCTCAGTTCATGTTGATGCTGCACAAGACAAACATGGTTCATATGATGCAAGGTTCATGTTCATGGTGGATGTGGTTTTGTTCATGCAATAATAAGTTAGAGAAGACACAAGATTTCATAATCATAATTCAATTTCATCATCAAGGAGAGTTATATTTATCAAGGGGAGTCATGAGTTTGATTCGAATGTGAAGTTGTTCATGTCTTAGAACCCTAAGCCTATGATAAGTGTCATACTCTAATGTATTTCTTCTGATGTCTTTGAGGGCTCTAAAATGTCCTAGATATCTCTTGATGAAAGTTAGAATGTTTAAGTCTTTCTTATTGATAGTTAGGGTTTGCATATTTGGCATTAAACCCTAAAAAGATCTACCATTTTGAAGACTTTAAAACTGTCAATTGCCTATCATGTGTAAAGTGCACTTTTGTTTTAATTTAATATTGACTTATAATCATAGGTTACTATCACTCAATTCAACCTATTAAAGGGTCTTTAAGTCAATAGTTCTGTTGATGCATAAATTTGTGGGTCTAATCCAGCAGCAACATGGGAAACTTTGAGATGTGGGATTGCTCTCAGAGTGACCTCCAGATTTTAAGGAAGCTGGCTCTTCCGTTCTTTAATGGGGGGTTTGGGAAAAAGTTAGAAAGAAAACCAAATTGCATAAAACAAATGCCTAATCTATGGCGATCTGCTGGATTTGAACAATTAGTTACATAGTGTTAACTTTGAAGTATTTGACTGGAAACTAAGAGCATCAATGCATGATTAAGACCCAGTTTAAAAAACATATTAAACAGAGGCAAAATAAATAGATATATCAGAAAAGAAGAAATAGAAAATAGAGACACTCATATGCACAGAACACCATCTCATTTATTTGACAGTAACAGGTTATAGAGGCAAAAATAGCTGCAAAAAAATAACTGTTACATTCTCATAAAAGAGAAACTATTAAGGCAAAAGAAAATATGTCTGCTGCTCCAACTCTTGATCTGATAAAACTTGTAGAACTCTGAATGTGTGTATCTCTTTGCAATTGTGTCTTAGATCTACCCATTTATAGCTTGAAAGACTCAACAAAAAACTCAACGGCCTCTAGCAATCTTTGCAATTGAAACTCCATAAAGTTTAGCAAAAAATATGGCACAAATCTGACTGCAACTATATTAATAACTGAACTACTATTTCTATTTTGCCCATGCTAAAAATATCTCAGTGGCATGAAGAAAATCACTTGCCGCCACCGCTTCCTGTAGCTTGTTGATAAAAATGAAACATTGCCGCTCATATTTAAGGTTTCACTTTTTAATTCCCGCGAAAGAACAGAATAAGAATAATAAAGTCTTACTTTATTATTTTGCTATGTCTTTTGAAAAAAGTGACTTATCAAAAATAAAGCATTTAAGCTTTACATAGGAAAAAGGGCCCCACTAAATGTATCTAATAAGATACTTTATTAATACAAGACTCTTAAAAGATTTCCCATGAGAAATGATGCAATTTTAAAATGAAACAAAACACTTTATTATTTCTCCTGTGCATGGGCTGCTCCATGTGGCTCCTTCCACACCAAACTTGAGCTGCTCTCTTTTACTTCCGCATCCTGCATGTGGAAGACTCCGCATGATTCTTATTTCTTTCATTCTCTTCAACACTGCAGCCACGTGGTGGGTTCTGCTCTCTTTTTTGTTTCTTTTAAAAATGCTTGGGTGCCTCCACGTGCTTCACTCTGCATCATTCTTGAGTTACTCTTATGAAAAATAAAGTGGCTGCACATAATTTTTGGGGTTTGCACCTTTGTATCTCCCATGGAAGAAATTCATATGAGTGTCTTTTAATACAATTTACTTTATATTACTGGCACCCACTATGTGTCACAATTTTAATAAAGATTTAAATCTTTATTTAACTCTACCTTCCTGAAAACTCCCATGAATCATATGTAATTAAATGAAACATTTAATTCTCCTTTGCGTGGGCTTAACCATGTGGACTCCTCTGCGTCAATTTCTTGTTTCATTTTATTTCTCCCGTAGCTAACATGTGGCTTTCCCCGCATCAATTTCTTAAGCTCCTGTAGCTTGCCTTAAAAGAAATAAAGCATGGATTTATTAATTTTAATAAAATGAAACAAAATATTTATCTATGTCGAGCTACTACATATGGTGCACTCTGCATCTTTGAAATGTTTTGTATCCACACCAATAGATTTGCATTTGATCTGATGGCCACTGAGAGTTTATTTCATTTGAAAATCCCTATCTCTGTGAAGGTTGATCCTTATTACAAAAAATAAAATAAAAAAATTCACTATGGTGTGAAAATATTCTCACCAGTTTTGGCAACTAGCAAGGAAAGTGAGCCTGCTCACTCCGAACCCAAAATTTCTAGTTTTGCATATCAGTGCCTTAATCATTGGGTAATAGAGTGTATCATGCTAAAACTGAAACATTCATAAAACTAACCAACATTTGTGGCACTAGGCCAATACAAGCTGCTCAGAAACATTACTGAGGCTGAGACTGAAATACTGCTAGCTAAAAACACACTATGCAACTAATAGACCATTGAAACAAACTAGTGACAACTGGCTATACTGATATTCTGCAACTAAGATTAGCTGAAACAAATTTCTAAAATTTACGTAGAACTGAAAGACAGATCTGACTTCTCTCCTTTCTTGCTTTGTAGCTGAGACTTATTGAAAACAAAAATAACTAAAATTGAAACTAATGCTACCTATGTATCTTATTCTGAATATTGAAGCCATATTACTGACAACTGAAACATACAGGAACATGTGCATTCACTAGAATAGCGAAATAGCTGCCATGTCTGATTATGTTGCTCCAATTTATCCACATCAAACTAAAAATGAACCAGATAAACTGTATGAAGAAATACAACAATATTTTGTACCTTTTTACTTCTCTACACTTAGGAGAGTCTCTTTTTGTTTCAAAACACCAGTCAATCTTATTGGCATGATGTTCCTGCATCAGTGGAGGGTAGGAAGGGAAAATAAAACACTGAATCTCTTTCCTCTGTTTGCATTTGAAAACTTCTACTGCCATAAACTCATTAGTGACCTCTTTTGTTGACTCTTCATCTAAATGATGATCCATGATAGCATCAAGATCTAGCTGACAAGTGATAAAACTACCCAGAACAGTCCTGAATCTGATCGAGATCCCTTCATGCAAGAAGAAATGTGTAGAATCTAACTCTATTTGTGACATCATATGTGGTTCTGCACTGTGGTAAATGTCTCTCTAAATCTCATCATCTTGTAGAGGAGAAACTTCAAGAAGAAGACAATAACCATTTGCAAAAATAGTAAATAAATCAAGTCTTGAATCTTCCTCTGTTTCAACATTTTCTCCATTATCTGCTACAAGCCTTACAAATGAACCTTATACTTTCTCAATTGCAAGATCTTCCTCATTTAGTAGCTGATAGCCTTGTTGCAAAAGTGAGAACAAATCCTCATCATGCCCCAAATGTTGCTCATGTATCTCTGTGTCTTCTGCTTGCAGGTGTGAAACTTCATTGCAGCAATAAAAACACTCATCCTTTGAAGATACTAGTATAATATCATTTGCAACCTCCTCAAAATGGAATACAAAGGCAGCATCACCATGGACCGAGTACTTTTTAGCTTCAAAGCCCTTCTTGTAGCACTTTTTAACTTCTAGAAACCTCACCTCATAAGCATCTTCTGAATCTGATTTAAGATTTGACAGAATCTTTGGATCTCCCTTTACCACATATGCTTGATACTAGTAACTAGAAGGACACACAGGAGCCACTTTCTTTCTTGTAATTTGCTTCTTGATACTTGATTCTTCTTGGATGTCAAAGTGACAAGGAACCTGGTCAATGGCTTCTATAGATTGATTTGTAACTATAGAAGTTTGTAGAGGGTAATTTCCAAGATAATTGGGCATTCTCTGGATATATTCATACTATTGTTCGTAAGAATCTTGAGGCATTAAACATATATCAGCATGGTACAGGTTTAGACCTTTTAACTCATTGATCTCATGGGAGAGGGTTTTAATTAGTTCTTTCATAGCATTCATCTCCTCATGATTTGGCAAATTAGCACGGAGGGTGGGTGGACTAAAATTTGTATACATCTGGCTACATGAAAGGACATGAGACAGGCTATGAGGCATTAGTTGTTTTAAGGGTAGAGGAGGCAGTTTACTAGACAATATGAGATTACTTTCAGCTTTAATGGCAAGATCATATGACTGAGGGAGAGTTTCACCTCCTAAGGATTGTATCATGATAGAGATCTCAGGGTCTATAGCCTTTAAATAATACAAGAAAGAAAAGACTGGAGGGGGCCTCATGTCTATAGAATTTTTTTTTCATACCTTGTCAAATCTTGAATTGAAATCATATATGGACTCCATAGGATGCCTCTTGATTGTAATTAGGTTCTAGGTGAGAGTGCTGACGTTTGTCCTATCTCGAAATTGATTGTAGATGAGCCCACCAAGTTGATCCCATCTAGTGATTGGACCAGGCTGCAAGCTTTTGTACCATTCTTTTGCTTTGTCTTTGAGGGATGATGCCAACGACAAGAGAGCATGATTCTCATTTGTGACATTATGAATAGAGCATAGATTTACACCATCTTAAATGTGATCTGTAGGGCAAACAAAGCCATCTCCAAGAAAGAGAGGCAATGCCTTCTAGGCTGTGTCAGGAACTTGACTCTGTTATTGAAAAACAAGGGGACTTGAATCCTAGGCTACAAAGGGTAGATCTCTTTGAATATTTAGATGCACATATATACCAGGGGCTGCCATAGTCTACAGGAGCAAAGATCTGAGAAAGATGCACCAGTAGAGTCACTAGATGGATGATTCATGCTCCTATGAGTAGATATTTCTGTGATCTTCCATCAAAATCATAGAATGCAGGGCAAAGATTCACTAAAAACAAAGAGCAAAGTCTTTGAATCTGGTCCCATCAGGAGTGCCAAAAATTGTTGATGCATAAATCTGTGGGTCTAATCTTGCAGCAACATGGGAAACTCTGAGACGTGGGATTGCTCATTAGAGTGACCTCTAGATTTTAAGGAAGCGATCCACCAGATTTGAACAATTAGTTGCATAGTGTTAACTTTGAAATATTTAACTGGAATTAAAGAGCATCAATGCATGATTAAGACCCAGTTTAAGAAACATATTAAACAGAGGCAGAATAAATAGATATATCAGAAAATAAGAAATAGAAAATAGAAACACTCATATGCACAGAACACCATCTCATTTATTTGACACTAACAGGTTGTAGAGGCAAAAATGGCTGCACAAAAATAACTATTACATTCTCATAAAAGAGAAAGTATTAAGGCAAAAGAAAATCTATGTTTGCTGCTCCAACTCTCGATTTGATAAAACTTGTAGAACTCTGAATGTGTGTATCTCTCTGCAACCGTGTTTCAGATCTACCCATTTATAGCTTGACTCAACAAAAAACTCAATGGCCTCCGGCAATCTTTGCAACTGAAACTCCACAAAAATTTGGCATAAAATCTGGCACAAATCTGACTGCAACTATATTAATAACTGAATTGTTGTTTTTGTTTTGCCCATGGCTAAAAAATATCTCAGTGGCATGAAGAAAATCACTTGCCTCCACCACTTCCTGTAGCTTGTTCATGAAAATGAAACATTGCTACTCATATTTAAGGTTTCACTTTTTAATTCCCACAGAAGAATAGAATAAGAATAATAAAGTCTTACTTTATTATTTTTCTGTGTCTTTTGAAAAAAGTGACTTATCAAAAATAAAGCATTTAAGCTTTACATAGGAAAGAGGGCCCCACTAAATGTATCTAATAAGAAACTTTATTAATACAAGACTCTTAAAAGATTTCCCATGAGAAATGATGCAATTTTGAAATGAAACAAAATACTTTATTATTTCTCCTGTGCGCGGGCTGGTCCACATGCCTCCTTTCACACCAAACTTGAGCTGCTCTGTTTTCCTTCCGTATCCTACACATGGAAAACTTCGCATGATTCTTATTTCTTTCATTCTCTTCAACACTGCAGCCACATGGTGGGTTCTACTCTCTTTTGTTTCTTTTAAAAATGCTTGGGTGCCTCCACGTGCTTCACTCCGCATCATTCTTGAGTTACTCTTATGAAAAATAAAGTGGCTGCACATAATTTTTGGGGTTTTCACCTTTGTATCACCCATGGAAGAAATTCATATGAGTGTCTTTTATTAAAATTTACTTTATACTGCTGGGACCCACTATGTGTCACAATTTTAATAAAGATTTTAATCTTTATTTAACTCTGCCTTCCTGAAAACTCCCATGACTCATTTGGAATTAAATGAAACATTTAATTCTCCTTTGCGTGGGCTTAACCACGTGGCCTCCTCCGTATCAATTTCTTGTTTCTTTTTATTTCTCCTATAGCTGACATGTGGCTTTGCCCACATCAATTTCTTAAGCTCCTATAGCTTGCCTTAAAAGAAATAAAGCATGGCTTTATTATTTTTAATAAAATGAAACAAAATATTTATCTGTGTCAAGCTACTACACGTGGTACACTCTGCATCTTTGAAATGTTTTGTATCCGCACCAATAGATTTGCATTTGATCCGATGGCCACTGAGAGTTTATTTCATTTGGAAAACCCTATCTCTGTGAAGGCCGATCCTTATTACCAAAAAAAAAAATTCACTGTGGTGTGAAAATATTCTCACCAAGTTCACTATCCCTTCAACCTAACTCAACTGACCTCTCCAGTAAACTCTCATAAGCCTGACTGCCAAATCATAATCAAAGGTCATATTTAATTGATATGAGGCTGAGAAAAAGGATTGGAGGGTCAGTGTTTAAAAGTAATTTCGAATACAAAGTCATCTCTATGCGGTTGAATTTGATGGGCATGCCTTTATAAAAGGATAAAAGATAACTTTATGCAGGATATCATGGTATTTGTAGTGTTTGAAGATTGAATACTAGTTAGTGTTTGTAGCTCAGACCATTTTGGCATGTTTGGGTGCAAAACAGGATCATGCCTAGCATAAACGTACCCATCTAAGCACATTGGAACTATCAGTTTGGCTGCACGAGGAGAAGAATAAAAGTTACACCCCTTTGCAACTTTACAGTACCTCCTTCTGATAATTTTTGGGGTAGCAAAAAACCTTTCACCACGGGTAAACACCTTAGAGATATAAAAAATTGAGACAGGTTATTGTAGAGGGACCCTATGTGATTACATTAGCTCAGATGGAATGTCTCTAAATGACATAGTTTTTGAGTAATAGCTCATCAAAGATTGTTTCCTTTTTGCACTTTGGACTCTTTAGGGATATCGTCGGTACAATGTAGCTCGGACTGTTTCAGCATATCTGGGTGAAAAAAAGGACCATGCCTAGCCTAAATGTACACATCTAGATGTGTTGGAATAGTTAGTTTGGTCGCACTAGGAGCAAGATGAAAGTTACACCCCTTTGCAACTTTATGCTACCTCCTTCTGACAATTTTTGGGGCAGTAGAAAACCTTTCAACACAAGAAAATGCCTCAGAGATATAAAAAATTGAGAGAGGTTATTGTAGAGGGACCTATGTGATCCTATAGCCTCAGATGGAATGTCTCTAAGTGACACAGTTTCTGAGTAACAGCTCGTCAAAGATTGCTACCTTTTTGCACTTTGGACTCTTTAGGGATATCATCGGTACAATGTAGCTCAGACTGTTTCGGCATGTTTGGGTGTGAAACAAGACCATGCCTAGCCTAAACATACCCATCTGGATGCATTGGAATAGTCAGTTTGGCCGCATAAGGAGCGGGATGAAAGTTACACCCCTTTGCAACTTTACAATGCCTCCTGACAATTTTTGGGGCAACAAAAAACCTTTCACCACGGGAAAATGCCTTAGAGATATAAAAAACTCAGAGAGGTTATTGTAGAGGGACCCTACATGATCCTATAGCCTTAGATAGAATGTCTTTAAGTGACACGATTTCTAAGTAACAGCTCGTCAAAGATTGCTGCCTTTTTGAACTTTAGACTTTTCAGGGATATCATTGATACAATGTAGCTCAGATTGTTTCGACATGTTTGGGTGAAAAAAGGACCATGCCTAGCGTAAACATACCCATGTGGATGTGTTGGAACAATCAATTTGGTCGCATCAGGAGCAGGATGAAAGTTACACCCCTTTGCAACTTTACACTGCCTCCTTCTGACAATTTTTGGGGCAGCAGAAAACCTTTTACCATGAGCAAACAACTCAGAGATATAAAAAACTAAGAGAGGTTATTGTAGAGGGACCCTACATGATCACGTTGGCTTAGAAAGAATGTCTCTAAGTGACACAATTTCTGAGTAACATCTCGTCAAAGATTGCTACCTTTTTGCACTTTGGACTCTTCAAGGATATCGTCAGTACAATGTAGCTCGAACTGTTTCAGCATGTCTAGGTGAAAAATAGTACCATGCCTAGCCTAAACATACCCATCCAGATGTGTTGGAATAGTCAGTTTAGTCAAATCAGGAGCAGGATGAAAGTTGCACCTCTTTACAACTTTACACTGCCTCCTTCTGACGATTTTTGGGGCAGCATAAAACCATTCACCACGGGCAAATGCCTCAGAGATATAAAAAATTGAGAGAGGTTATTCTATAGGGACCCTACATGATCACGTTGCCTCAGATGGAATGTCTCTAAGTGACATAGTTTCTTAGTAACATCTCGTCAAAGATTGTTGCCTTTTTGCACTTTAGACTCTTCAGGGATATCGTCAGTACAATGTAGCTCTGATTGTTTCAGAATGTTTGGGCGAAAAATATGACCATGCCTAGCCTAAACGTACCCATATAGATGTGTTGGAATAGTCAATTTGGTCACATCAGGAGTAGGATGAAAGTTACACCCCTTTGCAACTTTACACTACCTCCTTCTGACGATTTTTGGGGTAGTAGAAAACCTTTTACCACGAGAAAACGCCTCATAGAGATATAAAAAATTGAGAGAGATTATTGTAGAGGAACCCTACATGATCATGTTTCCTTAGATTGAATGTTTCTAAGTGACATGGGTTTTGAGTAACATCTCCTCAAAGATTGCTACTTTTTTGCACTTTGGACTCTTTAGGGATATCGTTGGTACAATGTAGCTTGGATTGTTTCAGCATGTTTGGGTGAAAAAAAAGACTATGCCTAACCTAAATGTACCCATCCAGATGCATTGGAATAGTCAGTTTGGTCACATGAGGAGAAGGATGAAAGTTACACCCCTTTCCAACTTTACACTACCTCCTTTTGACAATTTTTGGGGCAAC
Organism: Cunninghamia lanceolata; assembly: GCA_027924645.1. NCBI lineage: Eukaryota > Viridiplantae > Streptophyta > Pinopsida > Cupressales > Cupressaceae > Cunninghamia > Cunninghamia lanceolata. Next base: position 4,084,332 of record BSBN01001247.1, on the reverse strand, counting down.
AAAAAACCTTTAACCATGGGAAAATGCCTTAGAGATATAAAAAAATGAGAGAGGTTATTGTAGAGGAACCCTACATGATTGCGTTTCCTCAGATGAAATGTTTCTAAGTGACACGGGTTCCAAGTAACATCTCGTCAAAGATTGTTTCCTTTTTGTACTTTGGACTCTTCATGGATATTGTTAGTACAATGTAGCTCAGACTATTTCTTTATGTTTGGATTAAAAAAAGGACCATGCCTAGCCTAAACGTACCCATCTAGATGGGCTAGAACTGTCAGTTTGGTCGCATCAGGAGTAGGACACCAAAAATGCAAAAATACAAAAGTTGCTTTGTGCAACTAGACAACATTGACACTTTTTTGCAACAATACCCAAAGACTCAAACTAACCCCAAATGACTGAAACTGACTCAAAAACATATGAAATAGTCTTAGAAGACCTTATTGCATACAATTGACTCAATCAAAACAAATTTTCACTTTTTGACCCCTCTTGGAGGCATGACAACCTGGGTGCCCCTACAGCATTAGTGCAACTAAAGTTGATAAAGTTTTCCTATTAAGAAAAAGAACTTCCCTTAGCTTCAAGAAATATAAATATTCTATACTGACAAGGCCAACCACGTGAAGGTGGAATCTCATGTGGCCTCCCCTAAGACCTAAGACACATGTATTCTAGTAGACGTAGGACACTTAAGACACCTATTGTATAGTATATATCTAGATTTTGTAGACATAGTAGACCTAAGATACCTAGTCTTTATACCTTATCATAGTCTAGACCTATGTCAACTAGACACCTAGATTATAGTTCTACCTAAGACACCTATTATGGTAGACTTGGTTGACATATAGTACCTACCTAAGACACCTAGATTAAATTATAGAAGACACCTACCTAGAAGACACCTAGATCAAATTATAGAAGACACCTACCTAGAAGACACCTAGATCATTCTAGATTATACCTTATTCTAGTCTCTAGATAGGTCGTTGATATATAGTATCTACCTCAGTCACCTAGATTAGATTAAATACCTTTTTTCTAGTCTCTATCTACCTAGTTGACATATCGTATATACCTAAGACACAATTAGAGACACCTATTATCTAGTTAAAAACTAAGACATCTAGAGACACCTATATTTTATACATTACCTAGATTTTATACATTTCTCTCAGGATCAACTTCATCCATCACTTAGGTCTAACCCCATGAAGCATAACATGATGATGTAAAAATGTGTATATGTGTAAAAATGTAGTAGCAAATAAAAAAAGACAAACCTATGTAAACTTACAAATTAATGTGCATACTTACAACTCAATTTAACATGACTTTACAAAATCAATGTGAATACTTACAAATTAATCCAATGAGCCATCCAGGTCTACTCTACTCTTTATTGTGTCAAGTATTGTCTCATGGTTAGACTCATGCACCTTCCACAAGGTCTTGTTCAAAGGTCTACCCCGATATTGTATCAAATGAATATTGGATGCCACGACAAGGGTCAAGTAATGAAGAATCTTTCTATGCATGTCAGAGTTCTAAAACAACCAAACATTAACACTCTTATGTGGGTACCTTCTAAGCCATGTTCCAGTAACAACCACTGAGCCTGTAGGGTATTCGATGTTTTCTTCATCTGTAACTGAGGCCTCCAATTTCTTTTTGGCCTCAACACAATGACAAGTAATATTTTTTCTCTCTTCGTTATCTTCATCTACAATAATTGTATATACATGACCTACATTGATATGTGTAGAAAATTAGATGAAATTAGTCAACATTACAAAAACACTACAAATTAAGATAACATTAGGAATTTCAAAAACTATGTAAATAGATATATTACCTGGTTGAACTAGATCTGATATGTGGTCAAAGTCAACTAATGATTCTATCTGTGTTAGTTCCATTGTCGTCGGGGGTCAATACGTGTCAAGTGGGTTAAGATAACTTAACTACCACTCATCAACCCACTCCTTTAACTTGCACTCATCCCAGGCTTGAATTGTATAGGAAGAACAAAAGCATGACATCTTTCATGTATGGTTACTCCATGAACCTGCAATTGAGCTTCTGAAAGAGTGCATCTCACTTGATCCTGTCAATGTAGAACAGTCCTCATATGGTGTAATGTTAGTATCATCTATCAACCAAAAAAATCTACGAACTAAACACTTACCTTTCATTACCTAGACCCATGGAAGCATTACGCCACTTGATGATTGATTTTACATCTGTCAACTTTGCATTGTCTTTATACTTTAACTCTTCTCATGTTATGGCTCTTTTGATACATGCTCCTACACCATCATGCTCCCCCTTTCCATGCCTGGCCTCACAAAAGTTCCACATATGTTGAACACCTGTAAAATTAAGCCTCCTACTCAGCTAATAGAAATTCTGCAAGTTCTTGAATTGTGACACACAGTTATCTGATTCTATGATATGCTGAATGAACGATATGCCCCTTCTAGCCAAATCATTGTAGAACACTTGAAAGAAACCTTGCACGAACTCCGTAGAATGCATGTGATCATCACTAATATAAAAATGATACTCCCTTATGATCTTTCTGTCATCTTCTGTACTATCATTCGCATGAATGAATGCGATGTGCACAAATATAGAAACCTATGTGGAGCTGTAATATTGTGATTGCACCTCATGTTGTGACTATAGACTATAGTTCTCTACAAAATTGACGACTGAAACAATGCTACCAACAAGAAATGTGTCCTTGCATAACTTGAATTGCAAGTCCAACCATCAAGCTCTATGGGCATGTCTTGCAAACTCATACACTATGCTGTCATGAAATATAAGCATAAATTGATACACTAGAACCTTTTCAATAACCAATTCACACATCTTTGTTTCTTTACCATCTTTTGTATTGTATGCCACTATTTTATACTTGTCAAAATCTACTAGTTTATTTCCAACCGCATGTGTTCTTTCCATATGTTCACATATTGGCATACATTGCAAGCCACCGCAATGATGACATGTGCCATCCAAGCATAATTTCTTGTAGAATATTTGACCTTCCTCAATTTCACATAAAATTCTTGATATGAAGTCTCTTCAAGATGTTGGTGGGGAACATATGCCACAACCCTGCAAAACATTGTTAGTATGCAAATCTAAACATATACACCGATAAACATCAAAATGGTTAGAAAATTCAATATGTAATCTACAACAACAAGTAGTGTATGTGTGATTTATCTTGACATAGAAAGGTTTTAGTATTTCAAAATATCTTTGACAAATTTTAATTTGAGGATACTTCTCTAGAAATTTGTCAAAAAACTGTGTTTGAGTCATATCCAAAAATGCTTTGGATGTGGATGATGGTTTCGACTACCAATTCTCCTTCTTACCACATCCCTTTGATTCAGAGATATCCTTGTGTAATTCTTCCAAAAGTCTTCAATTAGTGATATCAATGCTTCAACAATTGGTTTATCTTTTCATGGTAGTCTCCCCGAGAATGCCCATAATTCATTGGCATTAGTGTCCTCAATTCTTTGGCATCTTCCAATAGCTCTTGATAAAGTTTTCCTATTAATTCTCAATGCTTGACTTGTCTTTCTAATGAGACAAGATTTCCTTATTTGACTACTTACTATAGTCAATGTAATCACACGCCATGTTGCATTACTATCTTTTGTGCATGAGGTGTTACCCACACTCTCATACGCACTCATTAGATTCTTGACAATAGATTTTTCACTTGAAGCCTTTGATGTTCTCAACCCAAGAATCTTAATTATGGACCTATACTTTATACTTCGTATAATTTCAATGAATAGTTGACATCTTGTGGTCTCATTTAACTTTTCAAAAAACAATCTCCAAATCTTGTGAGCATATCTTCTACAAGTGCATTTTGGAATCTTACCTTCCATTGGCTGCAAAATATTCTTATCAATATCAATCAAATACTTTGGCTTTCTATGCAAAATTCTAGGTGGTGTTAAGTTAGGTAAATTCATCTCAACATTAGGAATTTCATCAATATTTAAATGAGATGGGCTAGATGGCATCCCTGTTGATAACTGAGAGGGGGGTGAATTAGTTATCTTAATAATTTGACTTTCTTTTCTTCTTTAATAATTAGAGCAATATCAAATCATATCAGCATACATAACCATGGAAGCAGAAATAAACTCAACACACATGGCATGATATTTTTGATGTGGAAACCTTGTTCAGGGAAAAAACCATGGGGTGATTAACCCAAGATTGTATTCTCTGTTAAAAGAATAATGTAGTACGAAATGGCACTTGCCAATTAGGGCTCACTGCCTGAGCACATTGCTCACAAGAGACTCACTACCTACAATAGTTTACAGAAGGAAACTAGGTATTTGAACTAATGGGAAGCATCCACATTTGCTTAGGTTCAGTTCTGGTTTAGCTCAATATACTAATCTATTGCACTTCATTCTTCTTCTTCCTTAGAGTTGTTGTTCTGTCACATATCGGACCTCTTCTATTACCACACTATTCTCTGTTCTTTTTTTCACCACACAACACACACCACTCTCATCGAAATCCATCTGGTATATATATCCACACAAAGGATTTCAACATCTTTCTAGTCAGCATCCAAAAATACTCAATATTTTCAAAACTCTGATCTGTCAGCTGAATCCTTGCTTACCAAGTGATGCAGATCAAGGGGATGCTTATAGAAGTCATCAATTATGTCAGCCAATCATGAATGATCCCTTGAGAAGCTTGATTACCATCACTATCTCATCTAGATTAAGGTCTGATGCTATGTCAGTCAGTTCTTCCTCAATCTACTCTGCCAAATAGGAACCCAATACTTAGGTACTCATATCTCTTCACTCTTTCATCACCGGAGGCTCAATCCCTAGAATGTATTATTCATGGTACTCCTCTTGACTTCCCCAAGTTTGTACTTTACTAAGATACTTCCTCTGAGAGATCCAGACCTAATTGTTAGACTTTGCTGCATGCTCTATTCTTGCTCACCAGACCAAAATACTTTTCAATCTGAGTTCCGGTATAGACATACCATGTCCTACAGATGTGTGGGATGAAATTTGTTGCCATCAATGACAACACTCATGAAGGCACACAGTGTCTCTTGCCAACAATCTCCCCCTTTGGCATTGATGGCAACACTTAGTGAAAAATAACTAAGTGTCACACTACACTCCCCCTTGGCTAATGCTTTGTTCTAATGTACATTTTTCGGAGCTCCCCCTTAGTTAGATTCCACATTTTTCACTACTACTCACTCCCCCTTTGACATCAATGGCAAAGGGTAGAATCCGCATACCAAAATTCCCAAAAATCCAACTATACTTAGCCGCATAAGTATATGTTCATGTTATACTTACATATACTAAAGTATATCTGCAAAAGTTGTCTTCAACTGGACAAATTTTGTTGCCCAACTCTACTTCATTCTATCCAAAATTGAGATGTGACCACTCAACAAGAATGCAAAAGCCTCTGCCCTCTTCAGATCTGTCGGATCACTGGTCCGGGCTGTTGTCTGAGCATCAGTTAGGACCTCATGCATGGCCTCTAACTTAGGGATAATTATCCCTCTAAGTTCACCCATTCTACTTATTATATTTTTCCTCTCCTTTTCATGTTTCTTTAGTTCATTTAGAATGGCAATAGTCTGACATTCTTGGTTTATTATGGATGTGGTGAGAGGATCAAAATTCTGAGATAGACTTGAAAGTTTTCCCTCTTGTTCTTTCACTTTCTTCTCAATATCCATTGTCACTTTAGACTATGATAAAAAAAATTGTATATATCTCCACCATCTTTAAGAGAATTTTCTAAGCTCTTTATCCCAATATTCATATTTCTCCTATCATTTGTTATTAGCCCTTAAACTTTAGAGAATCTCTTATCCAAAAACTCCTTCTGAACTTTTGCTTCAGCTGACTTCCCTAAGGAATCAAAATGTGTATTAACAGAATTTACAATAGATTTTAGATTACTGGATGCAGATGCTGAGAGATCCTTCTGAAAGGATGGCATGATCTTTTCCAACACACCGGATGAAGTCTCTATCAGCCCATAGTCTTCCATGTGAGATTTCAGAAGTTTTTCTTTTGCCTTTGCTTGGGCAAAGGAAGTTATCTTCATAGTTTGGACCGGAGAGAGAGACAGTCAAAATTTAATGGTCCTTGAAGCAGTTCCAGTTCATCAATCTCCATCATTTCTTTGTTCAAGAAATCTTCAACAATTTCTACAGTGTCTCTTGTCAGAGACAGAGTCTTTTTTCCTTCTATAGTCTCAGAACCATCTCTTGGGGTCTTCTTTATTTGATCTTCTTCTCTTCCCTTCACCTATTCTTCTTGACTGATTTGCTCCTCTATTCTTTCTTCTCCTTTAAATCCAGCGTCTGCTGGGGAATTCAGATGAGAGATATTAACTTCTTCATGGACTTCCTCTTCCGGAACAGAGGAATCCAGGTCCTTGGTCTTCTCCTCACTCATCTCCTTTGATTCTTCTATAGTTTCCTCCGTAGGATCTTCATTTGATATGGTTAGTCCTTCAAAATCAGAAGGTACATCACTTATGTCCTCTATAATAGGAATATTGAATCTTTGTATGCATTCCGAAGGATGTCTTCTGTTTCTTTTTCTACTTTGTCAATCTCTACAAGCATAAGCTGATTCATTCTATCTTTGTTCCATAACTCATCCTTGCAATCTTTGAAGATCATATTTATTTTTTTCTGAGTGATCAAAGGATAGAGCTGAATAGCTATCTATTCCTGGATCTCAAGGTCCTTTACCTTAGCATTGTTCTTCCTTATTTCTAGTTCCTTCTCTAGGCTTTTAGGAATTAGAGATATGATTTCAATAAATGCCTTATTATAGATATTTAGATACCTGACTATAGCTTCTTGTAAGATTTTTGGTCAGCTTCATTATATTCATCATAGAACTCAATCATTGGTTTTAGGTTCCCATCCACAGTGACTAATTTGATGATATCATCAATGCAGAGAGTAGGTTTTTCAACAAATTATTCTGCCTTTTCTTGCTTTCCTTGACTAGTAGAGGATTCACTGGATGACTTCTTCTTCTTCTTCATTTTTTTTACTTCCTCATTTGTCTCTATCTCTTCATCATCCTTGAGGCTTGTGTATGATCTTGTAGCCTTTGTCTTTGTTCTCTTTTCTCCTTTACTAGATGATTTTGCTTCCGGTTTTGATGCCTTTGAGCTCTTAGTAGTGGCAAGTGTAGAGCTCTTAGAGGATCTGATTTGAGAGAGGGCTTCTACCAAAGCACTTTCTTTTTCTGCCCTTTCCATCTTCTCTCTGTTAGAATCAAGTGTTTCCTTTGATATTCCATGCCTCTTGGCGATTTCTTCTACTTCCTTTCTTACTTTTCTCTTGATCTCAGGCTATCTTAGTTCAACATGAATTTTCACACTCAATTCTTGAAAGGTTCCAAACCTTTCTACCTTAGGATCCTTGGATTGACTTAGCATGTGTTAACATGTAACTCTACAATTTTCTCATCTACTTCATACCCCATTGGCATGATCCAAACTATCCTTGGCTCTACTACCTCCATTAGGCATTGATCAGTGTCTACCATAAAGCACATTGTATCCTTGTATTTCTTAACCAATGATTGGGGGATTCTTTCTCTGGCTTGCATCAAGCTTTGGAAGTTTTTGAAATAACCCCATAGTGTTGTATTTTGTGCCTTAGCATCACCAAGCTCATACAAATAAACCCTTATTTGTATGGCAACAGGTCTATCATTTTGCCATATCCAGCCACTAGATCTAGGTAGCTCATTCATGTAATAGAAGAATAGACAGAGTATCAAGCCACCATATTTGAAAGAATTTTTCTTGTCCTTCTTTATCTTTTGTAGATTCTCCAAAAGTTGGTTTAGAAGGAGCTCACAAAGATCATAGTCAACATTCTTTCTTAACATTTCATAAGTAGTGTAAATTGATGTTTCGGATACAAAATTCTCTCTGTTGGAGTCATAAATCTTGTAGCCAATTATAATGGTGACAAACTTGATATCCAAATCTGTGATATCCTCAATTGTCATTGCTCTTTTATCAAATTTAGATCCGATAGCCTCACTCATAGTTTGGTTTTTGACTGATTTGAGAGTAGGTAACCCACCGGATGAGTGCAATCTGGTCACCGCCCTAATGGCATCCTTTGTGATCTTAAATGGCCTCATCAACCATATGAAGTTATCATGTACTCTGCTCAGAATAGACCAGACCCATTCATCTTCTGCAAAATAGAAGAAATGAATGTACTGCCCAAATTGCTTGTCCCAGATGATGTTGTACTGAGGTTTGAGTTCAAATGATTCATCTATTAGCTGCTTATGATATATATCCATCAACTTGGATTCCTTGAATTCCTCAATATTTGCATGAATGTATGCCCTAATGTCTTCAACATGCAAAACCCCATGTGGAATGCTAGAGAATGCGCCTAAAGGATCTACTTCTAGAGATTTATAAGGTTGTTTTTTGAACTTAGGGTGCGGCCTATCAATGATTTTGACAACATTCGGAGTACTCATCTTACAATAGATTCAGAGAAAGATTTACAAGATCAAAAAGTACCTTTTTGTGCCTTTATGGTTCACGAAAAGAGCTGAAAAGATCACCGGTTGACTTGATTTTTGCAGTTGATCCTTTAGAGAGATGGAGCAGACTTGTTTGCAGAGATCTTCTTATATTTTTCACTAATGCAAGTGTACAAATGATGAGAAAATGAACCCTTTTATCTCTGAGCAAACCTTAATTTCATTTTGTAATAAATGCACAGCTTAAGTTATTCCAGTTGCCTTATCATGAGAGAGATTTTTCCCAGATCACTGAGATGTACATAGAGCAATTTTTGGTGATGAATTTCAATGTCTCTGCTCTCCTCGAATCATCCCCTTTATCCATAGATTAAGATGTTTCAGTTTAGAATCACACCGGAACAAACTGTGAAAAATCCTGCTTTTACTTGAAAACTATCAAACTGGATCATTCTTGGAAGATTAGACTCTTCAAATCTTCTTGCGAATCTCCCATATCTTTACCAAGGCTTCTTTAGATGTTTTCTCTAAGAGTACTTTAATCCACAACTTTCTTTGTACCAATTTTAGGCACCAATTATCTGGCTGGGGAATTTTGTTTTCCTTCTTGACTCCCCTTGAGCCAAATCTCATCTCATTTAGTTTTCAGAAGGAATATCAGCACCAGATTCTGGTGTGGATCCAATCCCAACATTTTATGTACTTCTCTTTACCCAAATCTTGTTCATCTCCTTTGAATTTCATCTGCATTCACTTTTCCTTTTCCTTTGTCTTGATTTTGATTATGATGTACTAGACCCCTTTTATCTTGATTCTTACTTTTGCAGAATTTGGTAATATGACTAGATTTATTGCAATTATAGAAAACAACATTCCTTTATAGATTTGACTGACATCCTCTGCATTGATTAGCCATATGTCCCATTCTATTGCATGCAAAGAATCTACCATTGATTGAATTGCTTATATTTCTACATTCTTGAGATTTGTGACCATACCTTTTGTAGTTAAAACACTGTCCGAAGAAGGATGAATTAGTCTGATTCATTCTTCTTCTACACTAATTTTCTTTATGAACAAAGTTATTGCAATTGTGGCAGTATCCATTGAAGGATGGATATTTTTGAGCATTTGGTTGCCTTACCAGAGGTCTTCTAGGCTTGTTCCTTGGATTTCCTGATCCAGATTTCTTCTGACCGGATCCGGAGCTTTCCCCTTTCTCATACCCCAAGCCTTGCTTATCATCTACCCTCTTTTGGCTTTCAAGAAGAAATTCAAGTTGAGCATAACTTATCTTGAATTTTTCTTTGTATTCATTTATTGTTTGAAGATCCCTTTTAAGAGTGTCTATTTGATTCATTGTCTCTAGCTTCTTCAAGATCAGATTCCAGGTGCTTGATTATTCTATCCATTTTGTGGTAGTCTTCTGACTTCTCCTTGAGAGATTGTTTTAGATTATCTTCACTTTTTCTTTTCTCTTCAATTTCTTGGGTGAATTTCATAACTCCTGATTCCATTTCATGTCTTACCATAATGACTTCTTTTGATAACTTATCACATAACTTGGTTTTCTCATTTAGATCTTAATTAGTATTATTGACTTCATTTTGACTTGCTAATTATTAAAGTTCCTTTCTTTTCTTCATTGAGATACTTAGTTTTTCTTTGAGTTCATTTATGAAATCATCAGCTTGTTTGAGTCTTTCCCTCAGCTCATTGACTTCATAGTGAGATTGATCAAGATCATCTAGAGCATACTAGAGTTGTTTCCTCATACCATACATATCCATTGAGATTCCCAAATCTTCCTCAAGCTATTAGGCTTTGTCCAGAGGAACTTGGCTCTAATACCAATTGTTGATAACTGAGAGGGGGGGTGAATCAGTTATCTTAAGAATTTGACTTTCTTTTCTTCTTTAACAATTAGAGAAATATCAAATAATATTAGCATACATAACCATGGAAGCAGAAATAAACTCAACACACATGACACAATATTTTTGACATAGAAAACCCTGTTAAGGGAAAAAACCATGGGGTGATTAACCCAAGATTGTATTCTCTATTAAAAGAATAAAGTGGTACAAAATGGCACTTGCCAATTAGGGCTCACTGCCTTAGCACACTTTTCACAAGAGACTCACTACCTACAATAGTTCATAGAAGGAAACTAGGTATTTGAACTGATGGGAAGCATCCACATTTGCTTAGGTTCAGTTCCGGTTAAGCTCAATATACTGATCTACTACACTTCATTCTTCTTCTTCCTTAGAGCTATTGTTCTGTCACATACCAGACCTCTTGTATTACCACATTGTTCTTTGTTCTTCTTTTCACCACACAATACACACCACTCTCATTGAAATCCATCTGGTATATATATCTGCACAAAATATTTCAACATCTTTCTAGTCAGCATCTGAAAATACTCAATATTTTCAAAACTCCAATCTGTCAGCTAAATCCTTGCTTACCAAGTGATGCGGATCAAGGAGATGCTTATAGAAGTCATCAATTATGTTAGCCAATCATGAATGATCCCTTGAGAAACTTGATTACCATCACTATCTCATCTGGATTAAGGTCTGATGCTCTACTGGTTAGTTCTTCCTCAATCTACTCTGCCAAACAGGAACCAAATACTTATCTACTCATATCTCTTCACACTTTCATCAGTGGAGGCTCAATCCCTAGAATGTATTAGTCATGGTACTCCTCTTGACTTCCCCAAGTCCACACTTTACTGAGATACTTCCTCTGAGAGATCTGGACTTGGTTGTCAGACCTTGCTGCATGCTCTGTTCTTGCTCACTGGAACAAAATACTTTTCAATCTAAGTTCTGATATAGACATACCATGTCCTGCAAATGTGTGGGATGAACTTTGTTGCCATCAATGACAACACTCATGAAGGTACACAATGTCTCTTGCCAACAATACCTTCGATCGAAAATGGAATAGATGATATATCTTGAGGTTGAGGTGGGAACGATGGTGTACCTCCATCACATGTGAGTGATGATGTACTCTCAACTTGAGATGTGGTAGATGGTGTCCCTACATGTTGACTTGTGGTAGAGGACATGTCTCCAACTATGGTATTCAAATCTCTCATAGCACAAAGTTTTTGCATTTGTTCTCTTTGTGATGGTTGTGGTTCCTCTTCAATTGGCATGTCTTCATTTATCATGTCCAATCTCCTCTTCTCATGAAGTTCCCTCATAGCCGTTGCTTTATTTGCATTCTTAGCTTTATATCTCTTCCTGTGTTGGTTTAATTCTTGATCATTTCCTCGGCATGACAGAGAATTTGTCATTAGCATGATAAAGAGACCAATATTAGTTCCTAAGAAATGAATCCATACAAATAACTACAATATATGTCATTCAACCCTTCATAGTAAATGTACATACAATCATCATGTAGAAGAGTAAATGTCACTCAACCAAAATAGGTACAAGGCATACAAAGCACTATTGCACAATGTTATTGCAGCCATACAAAGCATTATGGTACAAAGTTCACTTCAAGATGTTGATTCTTGCTATTTGAGACTTGGTTGAGATCAAGAAGTTGAAATTTGGAATTGAGAAGGTGTTTTGTTGGTATTAGGGCTACTAGGATTTGGGTGGCTTGTGAAGGAATATATAGTAATTGAAGAGTGTAGACTTGAGTAAGGGTTTAGAATGGTTGTGTCTGAGTTCCTGAGGGGTAAGAAAAACTCTAGTAACCTTGTTAGGTTTTAAAGTATTGAAGACCCTCTTTGTGCCTTTGTATCAGGAGATTGCTTGAGAGGAAAGCTTATGAAATTTGAAGAAACTGTTGGTATGAGCCCATTGTTGTGAAATATGCCTCCTTTGGATTGAGTTGAACCCTACCTCTGCATCACATACCTAGGACTATCATAAAAATCATTAGACTAATCTCTATAATTTAGGGTATTGAATGGTATATAGTCAATCAAGGTAACCACCATCATGTGCTAATAAAGGACAATTAGGAAATTTTGAAATATTGTTGTGCCATGTGCATACAAATCATCATGAATAGGTGGATAAGGAATGTCCTAGCCCAAGATATGTGCATACAAATCATCATCTCATGTGCATACTTATATGATCTTGGCACCTATTCATTTGTATTTTAACTTGTTAATATGACAAGATAATAGCGGGATTGTATTTTTTTTATGTTGCAAGGATTTATTCTTGTATTTTTCGACATCATGGTATGTTAAGGTCTGTTTATTACACATAATTATTAAAGAGCCCAAGTGTAGAAAATATACATGGCATCATGTGAAATTGTAGGCTGCTTTCTTGATTGGGAATGTGTCTATTTAAATTAATGTTCACCTTTGAGATATCTTTTATTATGCATACCATGAACTAATTTAAAACATAGTCTATTATATAAACACAAGATATGTATTCATAGTCTTTTATTATGCATATTGGATACAATTGATATAAACATGTATGATAAAGAATGATAAATTAATTCAATTAGAATTAAGGAAAATGTAAAGAACATGCATGTAAAGACTTGACATACCTGAAAAATAGAGATTCGAATGGAGAGAGTACCCAATTATGTAGTGTTTTTGTCTTCTTGCATCAAACTCCTTAACTATTTGAGTTTTTCACCACTTGCTTCCTTTTCAATGTTAAATTGAATAACACTCTAATATAATTAGTAACAACAATACTATTAACCAATCTATAATGTTAAATTCCTAAAATTCAATCACAATTAACATTGCAACACTACAAAAATTGAAACTTGAAAAGATATATATCAAATTTGACATGAAAACTATGTGATTTCCTCCTTCTCAAGTTGGAAAAGTAGAAAAGGTGGTGGAAAGATCATGCAAAGGTGGTAGAATGTGTAAAATGTGCATGTGAACTTCCTAATAGCATGAAAACACTTTTTTTTAGTTAGAACACGTGCATAATCAACATGAAAATAGAGCATGTGGGCCTAGATCATGGGGGTCCAGGCCTTTTTACCATTTCTATAGCAGGACAAAATGTGAGCACATTATAACGTGCTTGCATTTTGTCCTTCTATAGATTGATCCATAAACATTTGTGCCTATCTCACCTTTGCAATATCTCACCTCTAGTTCCATTAGCTCATGTTCTATCTCTCACCTCTCTATATCTCACTTATCTCTCCCCCTCACCTCTCTACCTCTCCCCTCTCTATGTCTCTCAGTCAGTCCTTGTCTACCTCTCGATCCATCCTTAGCCATCTAGGTCTCACTTAACCCTAAACCCTAAAGCCTCAACCCTCAACCCTTAAACCTTAAATCCTAAACCCTATCCCTAAACCCTCAACACTTTACATTAAACCTTATTCCCTCAACCATAAACCCTAATCCCTCAAACCTAAACCCTACACCCTATCACTAAACCCTAATCCCTTAACCCGTTGCCCTAAAACCTCAACCATCAATCCTTAAACCTTCAACCCTAAACCCTATCCCTAATCCCTATACCCTTGACACTCTACTTTAACCCTAATCCCTCGACCCTCAACCCTATCCATAAACCCTCAACCCTCAATGTCAAACCCTAATCCCTCAACCCTAAACCCTATCTATAAACCCTCAACACTATACCTTAAACCCTAATCCCCCAACCCTAAACCCTAAACCCTATCCCTAAACCCTAATCCCTCAAGCCTTAACCCTAATCCATAAAACCCTAAACCCTAATCCCTCGATACTATACCTTAAACCCTAATCCCTTATCCCTAATCCCTCCAACCCTATCCTTAATCTGTATACCCTCGACACTCTACTTTAACCCTAATGACCATCAACCCTATCCCTAAACCCTTAACCCTCAAACCTCAACCCTCAATGTCAAACCCTAATCCCTCAACCCTTAACCCTAATCCCTCAACCCTAAAACCTATCCCTAAACCCTCAACACTATACCCTAAACCCTAATCCCTCAACCCTAACCCCTATCCCTAAACTCTATCCCTAAAGCCTCTCTCATTTCATTATATCCTTCCCCTCACATCTCTATCTCTCACCTTTGTTTCCCCTCACCTCTCTACCTATCCGCAAACCCTAAACCCTATCCCTAATGCCACTATGCTAAACTCTATCCCTATTCCTAAACCCTCAACCCTCGACACTATACCTTAAACCCTAATCCCTTATCCCTAAACCCTCATCCCTAAAGCCTCAACCATTAATCCTTAAACCTTCAACCCTAAACCCTATCCCTAATCCCTCTAACCCTAACGCTCTACTTTAACCCTAATCCCTCGACCCTCAACCCTATCCCTAAACCCTCAAACCTCAACCCTCAACCCTCAATGTCAAACCCTAATCCCTCAACCCTTAACCCTAATCCATCAACCCTAAACCCTATCCATAAACCATGAACCCTCAACACTATACCTTAAACCCTAATCCCTATCCCTCAACCCTTAACCCTTAAAACTTAAACCCTAAAACCTATCCCTACACCCTCAACACTCGACACTATATCTTAAGCCTTAAACCCTAAACCCTCAATCATCCCTAAACCCTATCCCTAATCCCTATACCATCGACACTCTACTTTAACCATAATCCCTTGACCCTCAACTCTATCCCTAAACCGTAAACCCTCAAACCTCAACCCTCAAAGTCAAACCCTAATCCCTCAACCCTAAACCCTATCCCTAAACCCTCAACACTATACCTTAAACCCTAATCCCTCAACCCTAAACCCTAAACCCTATCCTTAAACCCTAATCCATCAACCCTCAACCCTAATCCCTCATCCCTAAACCCTAAATGCTATCCCTATTCCTAAACCCTCAACAGGCTCGATACTATACCTTAAACCCCTAATCCCTTATCCCTAAACCCTCCAACCCTACCCCTAATCCCTATACCCTCAACACTCTACTTTATCCCTAATCCCTTGACCCTCAACCCTATCCCTAAACCCTCAATCCTCAAACCTCAACCCTCAACCCTCAATGTAAAACCCTAATCCCTCAACCCTTCACCCTCATTCCTCAACCCTAAACCCTACCCCTAAATCGATGAACCCTAAACCCTTGACACTATACATTAAACCATAATCCCTTAACCATCAGCCCTAAAGCCTCAACCCTCAATCATTAAACCTTCAACCCTAAACCCTATCCCTAATGCCTCTACCCTAAACTCTATCCCTATTCCTAAATGCTCAACCCTCAACACTATACCTTAGCACCTAATCCCTTATCCCTAAACCCTAAACCCTATCCCTCAACCCTTAACCCTTAAAATTTAAACCCTAAAACCTATCCCTAAACCCTCGACACTCAACACTATATCTTAAACCCCAATCCCTTAACCCTCAGCCCTAAAGCCTCAACCCTCAATCGTTAAACCTTTAACCCTAAATCCTATTCCTAATCCCTCTACCCTCGACACTCTACTTTAACCCTAATCCCTTGACCATCAACCCTATCCCTAAACTAATTCTACTTTAGATTTAATACTCTACTATTTAATACTCTACTATTGCTTTGATTTAATACTCTACTATTAAAGCTTATCATTCACACAAATGTAAATGTTCATATTATAGAAGACTGCATTATATTAGACTATTAGAGATCCCTCAAAAAAATGTAATAACAAAACTACTTTGCCTTATGTTAGATTACAATTAAACCCATTCTTTTTGACACTCTTCTCTTAATAAAGTAAGAGTAATAAGAATAGAAGGCAGAGAATTTGATCTTACTAGTATGCATGGTCGATTTACATTATGTGACTTCATTTTCATCGAATAAAAAGGTTTATCTAATTTGAAAGGTGGGGCAAAGTTCACTATCATGTGCTTTTCTAGATGATATGGTCCATAATGTCCAGGGTTCTTCAAAGAAAGGCCTGTAACAGAATTAAGTTTTTGTTATACCAATCCTCATAGTAAAGCTACAATTCAAATGCTTGCTTTGAAAGTTGAAATAAATTAAATTAGACTTACAATTTTGATTTTCTTCCATTGCTTCAACAACATCATTGTTTTCTTCATTAGAAACCAATTCAATCAGCAACTTGTTGCCCATTGGTTGACTTGAACTACATCCTTTGTTAGAAGAAGGGCATTTTTTATCTATATCAATGTTTGTATTCATAAGCTGAAGAGCATTGATATTTTTCACACACACTGTTCTTTGAAATATCTTAACCTTAAAATATGACTTGGATATGTACTTGAACATAGTGAAATCTCCAATCTCCAGCCCATGATGATTCACAAAATTTTCTCAACCTTGCCTAAATTACAATTTATTTATGGTACCCCCTAATTTTACATCCCACTCTTGCCCACATGGACCTTGCAACACCGTATGTTTGTTTGTGTTGTCTATAAACTGTGAAACAAATGTAGGAGGAATGCGCTACCATAAATGCATCACACAATTAGATTTTAAAAGTTCTTAACAGTGTATAGGAAATAAAAGAATGAAAAAGAATGTATAGAGTTACTAGTTTTTGTGTAAAGTCTCCAAGCATAATTTTGAAGAAGGAGGCACACCCATTAAACCAATTCATTTAAGAACTTGCTGCCCATTGGTTGACTTGAACTACATACTCTGCTAGAAGAATGGCATCTTTTATCTATATCAATGTTGGTATTCATAAGCCGAAGATCATTGAGATTTTCACACACCCTATTATTTGAAATATGTTAACCTTAAAATATGACTTGGATATGTACTTGAACACAACAAAATCTCTAATCTCTAGCCCATGATGATTCACAAAATTTTCCCAACCCTGCCTAAATTCTAGTTTATTTATGGTACCCCCTAATTGCACATCCCACTCCTACCCACCTGGGCCTTGCAACACCATATGTTTGTTTGTGTTATCTATAAACTATGAAACAAATGCAGGAGGAATGCACTTCCATAAACACATTACACAATTAGATTTTACAAGTTCTTAACAATGTACATGAAATAAAAGAATGAAAAATAATGTACAGAGTTACCAATTTTTGTGTAAAGTCTCCAAGCATAACTTTGAAGAAGGAGGCACGCCCATTAAACCAATTCATTCAACAACTTGTTGCCCATCTGTTGACTTGAACTACATACTCTGCTAGAATAAGGGCATATTTATCTATACCAATGTTGGTATTCATTATAGACACTAAAAATTGTCTAGGTCTTGTTTACACATGACCTTGTATGTCTTTACCCAAGGTCCTAGTTACACAACACATTGTCGACATGAACTTGTATATGTTCCCCTAGGTCCTAGTTCATACTAGCTCATCTAACCTCATCCCACTTAATCCCATTTATCCCTAGGTCCTAGTTCATCTTAATCACATTGGTCCAACTTAATCACCTTCTAAATTAATTAAATAAACCCACTTTATTTAATTGATCCCACTTGATCACATTCCCAATTAATTAAATAAATCCCATTTATTTAATTAATTGCACCTAGTCACATGTTTCACATAATTCAAATTTAAAATTTAAATTATTCCCTCACCTCTCATCACATTGTGACACATGTCACATGTCTCATCTCCCACTTAATCCCTTCACATGTCAAACTAATTCAAATATAATATTTGAATTAGATTCCTTTTATTTTCCTTCGTACACTTTTCATGTGATTACAATCCCTCTTTGAGTGGGAAACCCTAATCCAACCCTAATTGATCTTGACTGTCCATATCATTCAAAATAAATCTTAATCACAACCATCCATTCAAATTTTCCTTTTCTATAAAGGTAGCCTCTCTTGAGCCATTTGCAAGGAATCTTCTTCTAGGATCCTTACTCTGCCGAAATTTCTCTACAATCTTCTATCTTTCATCTTTTCATCCATCATCTATCATCTTCATCTTCATGTTATGTTGTTGAATCATGAATAATCAACATATCAAACTTGTGGGTATAGCTAGAATGTTCTTGGGTGTGGCATTCTCAACCCAATCGATGGATTGTGGATCAATGTGAAGGTATTGCATTGTTTGTTTTGCATTTTATTATTTTTTTCCTTCATATTAGATTTCCATGATTTCATTCATAAGCTGGAGGGCATTGATGTTTTTCACACACCCTGTTCTTTGAAATATCTTAACCTTAAAATATGACTTGGATATGTACTTGAACACAGCAAAATCTCCAATCTCCAGCCCATGATGATTCACAAAATTTTCCCAACCCTACCTAAATTCCAGTTTATTTATGGTAGCCCTTAATTGTACATCCCTAAACCCTAAACCCTAATCCCTAATCCCTAAACCATAAACCCTAATCCCTAATTATAATTTATGGTACCCTAATCCCTAAACCCTAAACCCTAATCCCTTATCCCTAAACCATAAACCCTGTCCCTAAATCCTCAATCCTCAACACTTAAACCTTAAATCCTAAACCCTATCCCTAATGCCTCCACCCTAAATGCTATCCTTATTCCTAAACCCTCAACCCTTGACACTATACCTTAAACCCAAATCCCTTATCGCTAAACCCTAATCCCTATCCCTCAACCCTTAACCCTTAAAACTTGAACCCTAAAACCTATCCCTACACCCTTGACACTCGACACTATATCTTAAACCATAATCCCTTAACCCTCATCCCTAAAGCCTCAACCCTAAATCCTTAAACCTTCAACCCTAAACCCTATCCCTAATCCCTCTACCCTCGACACTCTACTTTAACCGTAATCTCTTGACCATCAAGCCTATCCCTAAACCCTCAACCCTCAACCCTCAACTCTCAACATTAAACACTAATCTGTCAACCCTAAACCCTAATCCCTCAACCCTAAACCCTATCCCTAAACCCTCAACCCTCAACACTATACCTTAAACCCTAATCCCTATCTCTTAACCCTTAACCCTTAAAACTTAAACCTATCCCTACACCCTCAACACTCGACACTATATCTTAAGCCTTAAACCCTCATCCCTAAAGGCTCAACCCTCAATCCTTAAACCTTAAACGCTAAACCCTATCCCTAATCCCTCTACCCTTGACACTCTAACCTTAATCCCTTGACCATCAACCCTATCCCTAAATCCTCACCCTCAACCTTCAACTCTCAACATTAAACCCTAATCTGTCAACTCTAAACCTTAATCCCTCAACCCTAAACCCTATCCCTAAACCCTCAACCCTCAACACTATACCTTAATCCCTAATCCATCAACCCTAAAACCTAATCCCTCAACCCTCAACCCTAAAACCTATCACTGAACCCTCAACCCTTGACACTATAGTTTAAACCCTAATCCCTCAACCCTCAACCCTAATCCCTCATCCCTAAACCCTAAATGCTATCCCTATTCCTAAACCCTCAAACCTCGACAATATACCTTAAACCCTAATACCTTATCCCTAAACCCTAAACCCTATCTTTCAACCCTTAACCCTTAAAACTTAAACCCCAAAACATATCCCTCAACCCTTGACGTTCAACACTATATCTTAAACCCCAATCCCTTAACCCTCAACCCTAAAGCCTCAACCCTCAATCATTAAACCTTCAATGCTAAACCATATCCCTAACCCCTCTACCCTCGACACTCTACTTTAACCCTAATCCCTTGACCATCAACCCTATCCCTAAACCCTCAACCCTCAACTCTCAACATTAAACCCTAATCCGTCAACCCTAAACCCTAATCTATCAACCCTAAACCCTATTCCTAAACCCTCAACCCTCAACACTATTCCTTAAACCCTAATCCATCAACCCCAAACCCTAATCCCTCAACCCTAAACCCTATCCCTAAACCCTCAACCCTCAACACTATTCCTTAAACCCTAATCCCTCAACTCTAAATCCTAAACCCTCAACCCTAAACCCTAAACACTCAACCCTTAGCACTATACCTTAAACCTTAATCCCTCAACCCTCAACCCTAATCCCTCATCCCTAAAACCTAAATGCTATCCCTATTCCTAAACCCTTAGCCCAAGACACTATACCTTAAACCCTAATCCCTTACCCCTACACCTTAAATCCTATCTCTCAACGCTTAACCCTTAAACCTTAAACCCTAAAATCTATCCCTAAACCCTCAACCCTATACCCTCAACCATATACTTAAGCTGTAGTCCTCAATCATCAACCCTACCTTAAACCCTGAAGTGTACACCCACAAACCCTCATCCCTAGACCATATAACCTCACCCTTATATCCTAAACCTCGAATATTGTGCTTCAACCCTATACTTAAATCAAACCTAAACCATATGTGCTCTCAACTGAAGTCACCCTATGCCTTAGATACCCTCAATCCATATCGTAAACCCTAAACCCAATATCCTAAACCCTAATCCCCGTGCCTTACACACTTAATCTTATACACTCAACAACCTGAATATTAACCCTCAACTATAACCCTCAACCCTCTAATCTCTACCCTCTACCCTCTACCTATTACTTAAGCCCTAATCCCTCAACCCTCAAAACTATACAAGCTCAAGTCCTTATATACCCTAAACCTAAAACACTTACATACATGCATACATGCATACATACAAACATACATACATACATGTACATACATATAAGCATGCATACATGTACATACATACAAGCATGCATACATGTACATGCATACATACCTACGAGCATACATATATACATCCATGAAACATACTTATGAAAATTGAACATAAATCATTCAAAGGAAGACATAACGTGCACATTATAACATGCTCACGTTATGTCGAACTGGGAAAACACCGGCAAACATTGAAAATAGGAAAAAAGCACAATATAATGCAAGTGCGTTATAACACGCTCACATTATATTGTACTTTGAGAATCCCAAGCCTTCAGCTTGGGATTTTCTTTGGATTTCCAACCCAAAGGCTTGGAGTGCCTTCTCAACATCCACAGATGTGTTTTTGCAAATTCTACAAGATTTCACATAATTTTGTTTGTGCTAACCCTCATATTGGTACGTGTTTCAAGGTCAAACAAATCAAACACCTGGGTAATGTTAGGCTTTCTCTTAGCTATTTAACGATTTAATTTTTTCACATTTTGACAATATTAAGTCTTCCATCTTTAATTTCTTTTGTTTGTGTGTCCGTTTTTGGGTAAAAACAACTATTTAGTCTTTTTTTCATTGTAAATTAACCATTCATTAAAATTTCAAAAAAATTACATATTTAGAAACTAGACTCCATTCTGCACATATAAAAAAAATTAATTTTCAATTAGTTTTCAAAATTTATAGGGGTAGCATGGCCAAAATTCTATTTTTTAGGATGTGTCCACTTTCAAAATTAGTAAAAAATAACAAAATCATCAAAAAATTATCAGAAAAATCAGGCATAAACTACATGATGTTAGCTATTTTCTCATTGAAGCGATTTTAAAAATACCAAAAAAAGGTTAACCTTTTGAGGGAGCCACAAAACATGCTATGTTATGTTTTTTTGATAGAAACAACACCTATTTCTGTGGTTCCCTCTTTTGAACCCCTTAATCTATACCATGTTAAAAAAAAATTAGTAGTTTAGAAAGTAGACCCACAGCACTACGAACATTGTTTTGGTTGCATCTCCAAATTTTGAGTGTAACTATGTTTAATTTCTCATCCAAGGCTAGCATTTTCTGATTTCAGAAAAAAAGTGGCCACTTAAGACCCCTTTTTGGCCCCCCATCTTCTTGCACTTACTTGAGTTAGTCATAGTTGGTTGTCTCCTTCTCACCTCCTTTCCCTTGCCTACATAAGCAAGGCTCTTTGTACATTTTCATCAAATCTTGGTGTAATCTCTTGGTTATACATTTTGGATTTTATGTGCTTATGCTTTGTAGAAGTTCATCTTAGTTCTCGCTTGCTGATATTGGCTAATTCCAACATGGTATCAAAGCCATGCAAGTGAAACACTTCTCATTTTGAGCAAATTCAAGCATCTAGCTTTTTCAAGGGTTCAATTTTCATTATTTTCTTTGCAATTAGGTGCCTATACTGAAATCAATTTTGTACAGAAAAGTTGTAAAAATTTTAAAAAAATTAGTAGAGGACCTTTCAACCTTCTGTTCATCTACCCATTTTTGGGTAATATTGTTTTGTGTAGATTTTTAAGGACTCTCTGTGTAGATTTGAGGGTTCTTTGATCCATTTGTTTTGATTATTTGGCCTCTCGGCCTACCATGATCATCTGATCAAGTGGTTGAATCATTCAATAGCTCGTAGCTTGTTCAAATGATCTGATCATTGTTGGTTATTCAAAGAGAAGTCATTGTTCTTTGGAGGTTGAGCTCTTCCATCTGTTGCAGGCTGCTACACACTGGTTTTGGTGCTCTCACCCAATGGTTTATTCTTCTACTTAGATGGCACTAAAGGATTTTATTGTTTGTGTCTTCTGTTAGGGTCATGTACCAAGAGCATCAACGATTTCTACCTTCCACAAGGTACTATACCAGCTAAGGTCGCCATTCATTCAACCACCGACTTCCATAGATAGGCTGCTTCACATGATTTTCAGCCACTTTTGAGGTTGAATCCTTTGATTGGTTGTTATTTTATGTGGGTTAAGCTTGCAGTTTGCTGAGGATTCCAATTTGAAAATGTCATCACAACGGCTGCCCCCTATGCGTTTGGCTACCCTTGTGCATTGTAGCTGTCAATCCAGCTCTGCAGATATCCATTCTATCCACCTCATTTTTTGTTGTCACATTTGAGATGTAGACAAATGAAAAGTTGACACTGGAAGAAAGGATGCAGGCCCTTGTTGTAGGCCATAGGCCTAAAGAGAAGGTCGCGAGCCTTGGGCAAGAGCGACACCTGTAGCATGGAAGAAGGCATTGGGCTTTGCATCTGATCCTGAAAGATTTTTACATCCCGCATAAGGGAATCTCACACCACATTATGGCCATTCAGAGAGGAGGCTCACTATGGGCACACGTCCTACCCCTGTGTGTAAACCAGAGCCACCATCTAGGACAGAGAGATGCCTACAAAGGAAAACCCCATTCGGGACAACAAAGTCTTTGGAGATTGTCATTTGCCCTGCATTAAAATGGCGTCGCCTTAAACCTCAATTAAAAATTATGCTTTGTTAGTGTTAGAATAGGCATTTCATATTATGCTCCTAGCACTAAGGAAATAAAATACAATTTTGGGGGGGTCTTCACAATTTGGGGGTAAATTTAGACTTTGGATAGGATCCTTTTAACTTTTGAACTTTGTAAAGTGCATATTTTGGTTCCAAATTGGATAAGTCCATGTATATCCACTAAAATATAAAGTGCCACAAAGTAAGGGGGGATCAAATTGAGGGGGGTATCATTGAGTTATTTTTTCTTTCCGTACTTCTAAGTTGTAACATACATCTCATAGTTTTATATGTGTGATCGACTTCAACAAAAAACCTTTGTTCACATTGTGACCTTGAAAACACCCAATGAGAAGGTCAATGAACAAAATAAGTCACCTCATAAGTATAAGTCCAAGAGACTCTAATACTATAGAGGATTATGTCACTTAATTTAACTCAATGAGGTTGCAAACTAATAGAAGGTGGGATTGAGAAACAAGTGGATTGAATGATGCTTCAAACATTTTTTGAGAGCCTATGGTAAATAATCCATAATCTTGCAATAGATTCACATCGATTCATATCTCACATTGAGAGCCTATGATAAATGAACCAGAATCTTGCATCAGATCACATCTCAAATTTGGTTAATCTTCCTCAATACTCATGATACTATCTTCTATGGAGTCATCAGTCACAGTTCAGCATCAACATCGGTACACAAGCAGCTTCTAGATTCATGTATCTTATCTCTCTTTTGGAGAGAAGTTTTATTTCCCACTGGGTTTTCTCCTTTTTCTCTATTTATGAGATATTTTTTATGTAAATTGGTACCTCACCAGGCCTAGTAGCCAGGACATATCTCTTCTTATAACCACCTAGGTTGTGCTTAAGGAGGGGTGTTAGTGCTAAACTCTATCTTATATTACTTATTCTAAGTAATATATTTAGCACATGGCTTTAAGCCACCTTAGGTGCAAGGTGTCGACTTGGAGAGTTGTGTCAAACTCTCCAAGCTATGTGTTGACACTCATTCGATACTTGGTGGGTGGAGTGTTGAAGTCAACTCCTAAGTCGACTCAACCTCTTCACCTCACTACACCTATACGTACTCATCTTATGCATTGTTTATGTATTGCAATTCCTAATTGCTTTCACTCCAATTTGTAATTAGTTCATCTTAGTTGATCATGGTTTCTTATACATATAAAAGCATATGTATATTACATAGCAAACATATGTATATTACATGAGAAACATAGACATTTGTTTATTTATTTAGATAAGGGAAAGCTAAGGTGAATGCTTGATCCTTGTAGGTGTGTTGTTACTAATCGGATTTTATAGCAAACTAGTAAGCACTAAGGTAGCCCCCGCTTTGCTATAGAGTTTTATATCTCATGTATTCTCGACGGCCAAAGATGAAGCTCCAGCACATGTAGTTATATCCGAGCAAGCTCCACATTTGAGGGTGGTATTAGCTCATGATTTTGGGATTCATTTTGAAGGTTTCTTGTATCGAAACTCCTATAAATTGAATGATTGAGGAGTCATTTGTAAGGAGATTTTATGCAAGGTTATGTTGGTAGTTTTCTTTCAGAGAAGCAAGATGTAAATCTCCATGTTAAGTCTTTGAGCCTACAAGTGTATTGTAACATGTTTGTTGTTGCAAATTAATACATTGGTTTGATGCTTTGGAGTGGGGTTTCTTACCTGAAAGGGTTTTCCCATGTATATTGGTGTATTTTCTCTTCTATCTATTCTTCTTCTTTCATGTTCCTAAAGTGTTAATTTGTAAGTCGTAATGCTAGTGAAATTTACTTAGATCTGTAAGCTACATTATCTTTCCTTTAATGGTTAATGTGACGAGAAATCATCTATGTTTGTTTTTGCTTTAAGGGCATAATAGTATGTGCATCTATCAAGTTATTGAATATCTATCAAGTTATTGAATATTTGATTAAAAGAAAAACATAGGATGGTCTCTTTCCCTTTCAGGACATTTGTTAAGCATATAAAAGCATATGTAAATTACATAGCAAAACATACGTATATTACATGAGAAACATAGACATTTGTTTATTTATTTAGATAAGGGAAAGCCTTGGTGAATGCTTGATCCCTGTAGGTAACGGGCAGCTGGTGTTGTAACTCAATAGGATTTTTTAGAAGACCAGTAAGCATTGAGGTGGTCCCCCGCGCTGCTGTAGAGTTTTATTTCTCCTGTATCCTCGACGGCCAAAGATGAAACTCTAGCACATTCAGTTATATTCGAGCAAGCACTCTCAGTTATATTCTTAGCAAAGCGTTGTAAACAGTTTGCCCATGTCGTGGTCACACAAGTGCTTGGGAGAGACTTCCCCAATTAGGCAGGGGAAAGATAAGCAGTACCCATTTTCATTTCTACTTTTCTTCTGCTTCTCTTCCCTCTTCTCTATTCTCCTTTTATAGGGAGAAGGGTACGTTTCTGTTATTGAACTACATCGGTGGATGTAGAGTCAGCAGCACCACCAGCTCCCAATATTCCAGGGGAGCTTTGCAGCACTAACATTAACATCATAAATTTATGGATTGCTTTTATTAACAAGAGGTCGTGTGGAGGTCGTCACTCCCCATCCACATTATTATTAATTAGTTTAGGAAATGTTTCTCATAATGCGTATTGACAATGCTGCCATTTTGGTTCAACTTCCAATCCTTTGAAAACAATCATTTGATTATTGAGGGGGTTTACAAATTTTTTTACTTATATTTATAGTCTTACCTTAATGCTTCAGAATGTTTACAGTGTTTATTTATGCAGCTAAAAGTTATAACATAAAAAAAAAATATTTTGTACTTTTAAATTCTAAATTCATTGTTTCCTATTACACGTCTCATCTTCCCACACTCAAAAACTTTAAGAAACACAAGTCATTTTCTCAATGTTAGTGGTCACTTTGGAGGTACATTTGTCCCTCCTATTTTGATCTGATTATAGTTGTAATGTTAAGTACCCTCTACTTTATCCATTAATCTTGGACTCATTTTAAACAAGCGTTAGCTTCTATGTAATACTTCGTGAATAAGTGATGTGTTTCTCCACTAATAATTGACATTTTTCATGAATTTAGTTGGATTCCATCTCCACACATCCCTAGGAACTAATTTTGACACTCAATTTACCCATTCACTTATCTAGATTGATTTGATAGTGCAAAATCAAATCTAGTTTGATTTCCAATGTGAAATTGACCCTAAACTTTTTAAAACTCAATATTCAAATTAGGCTTAAGTCACCCCCCTCCAATTAGTTATTGTGTGTTAGCTTTAAAAGGGAAACATTTTAAATTGTGTTCTAGGGTATTGTGTAAAAAGGCAAATTTTAATGCATTTTTTAACACATCTAGGAAAGATCTTATCTAGTTCTTCCTCATTATATGTTGCATCATTCAAGGAGCACATCTAAGAATTTATTTCTACATCAACATCTACATAATTAGTGATAGATAATCATATTATGCGTGATTGTTTGTTGTCTTTAATCTTTATTTGAAAGATGTTGAATTAGTTCACCTAAGGGTTTGATTGATGTAATGTCCCTAATTAAAATTATACAATATTTTTTGCAACTTTTTGATTTATCCAGAATAAATCAAAACCAAATAGCTAATACAAAGTTTTGATTACAATTTTTAAAACCCTATTTACTGATTACAAACCCTAGGGTTATAAAATGCTCAATTTTAGCCAATGAACCCTCAAATTATATTTTTATTTATTTCCAATGAATATTTAAATGTACAAACTAATTACAACATAAAATAAATTTTATTGAATTTTTCAAGTACTTACAACCTATTGTATGACCTGATATGACTGCTCCAAAGATGACAATAATGAATGGAAATACAATGATAAATCTTATTGTTGATGAAACCAAATCATAATGATTTTTTCTAATTTTTCTAGACCTTGGAAATGTATAATGACTGGCTAGGAATGGTACAACTAGCTATAGTAATTCACAAAATGCTAATTACTCAAATCTACTCTGGAAGCATATGCAAAATGTTTAAATCTAGAAACAACAAACACTTCCCTGAAAAATAACATTTCTAGAGTAATTTTTTATGTTAGTGGATTCCAAAGCTTATAACCTTTAAAAAAATCACCTTAACCAATCACAATACATCATTTTTCTTTAACACCTAACTTAGACCATTGTTTTGTTTGGAACATGAACATAAGCATCATAGCTAGAAATAGCTTTAGATTTGCCATAGAAGGTTTCTTTCCTATCCACAATTCCTATTGTGTCTGATTAATAATAGTAGAAGTAAGAGACCTATTTATCGAATAGAAAGTAGTATTAACAATTTCAACCCAAAAATTATGTTCCAAATTAGCACAACTTAACATACTTCTATCTCTTTCCATTATTTTTTGTTCATTCTCTAAATTGCCCCATTTTTGTGGTGTATATCATGGAGAATTTTTTAGTTTTATAATCCCATAGTGTTTACAGAATTCTTGAGATTGTTTACAGAAATATTCCCCCACATTATTTAATCTCAAAGATTTTTTTTAAAAAAATTTCCTTTTGAGTTTCTACAAGCACTTTAAATCCTTATATTTGCTAAAAGATTTATATTCATGACTAAGAAAATAGACCAAGCTTTTCTTAAGAAATAATCTAAGAAGGTAATATATAGTAAAGAGATTTACCAAGATATTGTACATTCATTGGACCAAACATATCAACTTGAATTAAATCCAAAATACATGTTCCTCTAGTGATTGAAAATGTGAATTTAATTCTTTTTTGCTTTCTAAACACACAATGCTCATAAAAATCAAAATCAATAGAATATCTAGACAAACCCACAACCAGTACTTTATTGCTGAGTACTTTCAATCCTTTATCACCTATGTGGCTTGATTAGTGGTGCCACATCATTTACATATTAGTAGGGACATTACTAGAAGCCATTATAGAGTTACATAATGTAGTAGCATCCATTTTAAGCAAACTAATATGCCTAACACCCTTTATCATGGAAAGGCAAACTAGTTTTCAAATCTCCAAACCCAATAGGTTTATTTTGTTTATAGAAGGTCAATTATGTGTACTAAGATTGATTATGCACCACACAATTGACCTAGATCAATCACACACTATAGTTTCAGTACAAATCAAACTAGAGTCCATTTTACTATCTATTTAAGCATCACAGAGACAAATCTAATATAATGGCATCATTTGGATGATATAGCAACAATTTGTAGTCCAGAGCCATCAAGAGACACCTAAAATTAATTAACTCTAATCTATGTTAGTCATTTTGAAAAGCATGCTTGTCTATTTGTGATTTACTAGGTCAACTTCAATATCCTTAGTTAAATTTATCTATGGTGTATAAAAGTGAACATAAATGAATAAGTTAAACTATGCTAACCTATCCCATTCACAATTAAATGAAGCTTCCGATTAGAGTAAATAAGAATGCATATATAACATAAAATTGCATATAACATAAAATGAAGTCAAATGAAAACCCCAAATGCAAACCTATGATATGTGGATGTCCTCCTTGATATTTTACATGTGCGGATTGCTCCTTATACCTATAGCATAATTTTGCATTCCATGGATACTTGCAAATGGCTTGCATGAGGTTTAATTTATAGATTTTTTTTAAGGGTTGATGGAGGGTTGAGATTGATTTGAAGTATTAATGGTTGAGATTGGTTGTGAGGATTAGATTGATGAGGAGCATCCAAGTGGCATGATTTGATTGGTGTACAATGAGGGGTCTTAGATTCAAGGGAGATCAATGGTGGAGGATCCCCTTGATGAAGTGGATGGAGAAGATTAAAATGGTACCAAGGGTACCTTTTGGAGGAATGTGCGAAGGACTTTCCAATGGCTCATGTAAGAAGACCCATGCCCAAAAGACACATGTACACTTTTGGAGGGTGTGCAAGATTTGAATGAGCTGATTATTGTCTAGAATTGTGCAAGTGGGTGATTAGTTGACTAATTAGTTTTAGCCAACTTAAAGAAAAGTGGACAAAATAGGGAATTAAATAAATAGGATATTTATTTAATTCTTTGGGTGAGAATGAGGGACTTCGATAAATAAATTATTTGGATTTATTTATCTAAGATTAGACTATGGAGAATGATTGATTAATTAAATAAATGACTGGATTTATTTAATTAATGAGCTAGGAAGAGGGTCAGCTGAATAGTAATTTTATTAATTAAATAAGGGTATGTGCATGGAAATAGGGGACCAAAAGGGGGTAAAATATGAGCACTTTTTTGAAAGTAAAAACTGATCTTGGATGAGAAATTGAAGATAGTGACACTCAAAATTAGAAGATGTGATAAGAACAAGATTTGTAGTGCTTAGAATCTAGTTGCTAAACTACCATTTTTTTCTAAAAATGGTGGAGATTAAGAGGTTCAAATAGGGGGAGCACACAAAGTGCTCCTATTTTTGTCAAAAATATATAACATAGCGTCTCATGTGCTCCCCCTAAAATGTTGACTTTTTAAAATTATTTCACAAATACTTTGGTGGAAAAATAGCTAACATGATGTAGTTTATACCTGTTTTTTCTGCTAATTTTTTTATGAATATATGATTTTTTATGAATTTTCAAAGTAGACACATCCTAGAAAATAAAAATATGAGTGTGCTCCCCCCTAATTGTTTT
This sequence comes from Cunninghamia lanceolata, assembly GCA_027924645.1. Taxonomy (NCBI): domain Eukaryota; kingdom Viridiplantae; phylum Streptophyta; class Pinopsida; order Cupressales; family Cupressaceae; genus Cunninghamia; species Cunninghamia lanceolata. Next base: position 4,053,991 of record BSBN01001247.1, on the reverse strand, counting down.
GAAAACTAATCAAAAATCATTTTTTTTTCAATGTGTATATAATAGAGTCTAGAATCTAAAATGTAATTGTTTCAAATTTTGATGAACACATAAAAAATGACACCAAGAATACTATACATAGGTTTTCTAAAAAAAGAACACATTAGCAAAAGAAATTGAAGATGGAAACCTTAATGTTATTAGATTTTAGAAAAAAAATACATGGTTAGAAAGCTAATAAAAAACTTGAAATCATCCTAGAATCTTTCATATTAACATTGAAAAATGTGTAAACCTGATGGAGAGCACACTTGAGATTTAGTTCATTTTCTATGTTTTGTTGTAACCATATTTTTGGCATCCAAAAGGTAGGTCCAACCCTTTGGGTTGGATGCCCAAGACAAATCCAACCCTTAGGGTTGGAATTTTCCAAAGTAGTAAAAACATGCTCATGTTATAACATGAGTGCATTTTAATGTACTCACATTTTAGATCACGTAAAATGTTGAGCAATGACCTGCAAAAATGTACATCATGTGATTTTTGACCCACATTCTGTGTTTATTGTCCTGCTCTGTGTTTTTCTGACATACAAACACACTTTTGATGCTTTCGAGGATCTACAATCATTGGTTGAAAAAATTATTTTACTTTTTATTCTTATATTGATGTAGAAGACTCCAATTGCATGTTTTTAAATCAAAATTCATATTGTAAATCATTATTTTTATGTTTTGAGGAATTCGAATATTTGATTGATAAATTAACTAATTTTTTTATCTTACATTGACAAAAATAATTCTAATTACATGTTTTGTATTTGAATTTGATAAATTCTCAATTATTGTTTGTGTTTTTTTAACCATTTATTTTAGATTGATATAAAATTCAATATCGTTCCTGGAAAATTACCAAAAACTCAAACACCAAAGGAGGGTGAAGCCAAGAATGTAAAGAAAAGAGAATGAATGAGACAACTTCATGAAAATAAGAAATTTAACTATATAAATGAATATAAACCATCTTTACCAATTAAATTGGATCATGAAGCATCCAAGAGAGAGAAATATTTGAATTTGAAAAAGTGCATGGATGGTTGTGTGGAGCTTCTCAATACCTTTCCAATGCTACAAGAATCACAAAATTTAGAGATTGTGGCAAATAGTTATGAGCTCGGAAGCTAAAAATGATGCATGGACTTCAAACAGAAAAAGGGTGTCAAATAGTAAAAACAGGTAAAATATGACATCATTGTAAAGAGAACGAAACTATCTTTCCATCAATATCTTGTCTACAAAAATTGAGTCCGTATGACCAAGTTATGCTCCCCAAAAAAAAAAGCTTCCTTTGCCATGTAGAGGGACCACAAAGGGCTCTATGAGGTCAAAATGGATGATGTCACTACTAACGCAGTGCTAACATCAACAATTGGTGTCGACAGAATATGCTCAGGACCCATCAGAATATTCCTTGTCTGCAAAACTACCACCGAATTTTTGAAAATTGCCTTCAATGCCATGAAACTGCCTTACTACAGATCAAAACCACTTGTTTCCTGGTGCAAAACTAGATTTCAATGAGATTTGGTGGTTTTAGGTACATTGAGTGGTTTAGGGTTAAAATTGTCTACAGAAATGAATTGTTTTTGTTAAAAAATGTTTGGAAAGGATGAAGGGAGGACTCGTGGAGGAGTTAACCCTTGCCATACGAGATACCCACAGGGTCCCGTGGGGTGGTCTCCCTACCCACTTGGGAATGGGGGCCCGAGCCCTACAAGCTCACCACTAGCCTATGGTAACATCGAGTATGGGCCCGACAGGCCTTGCACTTGTCAGGGACCTTGTACACTAAAAAAAATTTCAAAAAAATCACAGAGATAAAAAAATTATTCTAAAAATATTTAAAATAGAAAATACACCCGTACTATCGATGATGCCTACACTGCACAAGGATAGAGATTTTGCTAATGCGTGTGCCTGCATAGTGATGACACCTACAAAATATTTCATTGAATATTCTTTGCATGATTTTGTATGACCGATTTGCAAAAAAATTACCTTTTGCTGCAATTGCTCCAATTTCTATGATTTGGTGATCGATCTTAGGGTTTTTGGGCCTCCTCAGCATGATGACAGGGTCAAATTTGATTCAAATTGCTCTGAAAGATTAGCTCCATCCTAGATTAGGAAACCACTCCCTAAATTGAAAAACTTGCAGACCTAGCCTCCAATGTCTAATTTAGACAAATCAAAAGGCTAAACTAACTATCTTGAACCCCATAAACACAATGGTGTGCTTGGATTTGTAGAAAAATACTCTGAAATGAACCTATAATACAAGGTCACAAAGAGGAAACCCTCACAAAATCTAGTTTTTCCATCAAGTTTTTATGATTCTCCATGTCATCATTCGATGTAAGAGAAGATCATACTCAACTATGAAGATCCACCATGATTTGCATTCAAGATCTCTCAAAAACTTGGCTAACACAAAGTGGTTCTTCCTAGCTCTAATACCATGTAAGAGTTGATTGATGTGATCTGATACCATGTAAGAGTTGGCTATTATGGTAGCCACCTAAGACCTAAGACTTCATGAAAGCACAAGAGAGATCAAATGATAGAATAATTTTATTCTATCAATGAATGCAAAAAGATTGCTATTATTCTTACAATGTAAATGATATGTGTTGCTTATAAAGACAAGAATGAGATGTAGGTTGAAGTAGTCATATGACAATTGTCTTAATCCTATGACGCAAGACAACTAGAGGATAAGATGCCACTTAGTTAATAAGATCACATGACAACCTAGAATTATCTAGACTTATCCCAAGTAAACTTAACATGTGAACATGTGTGAATAGAACTAACTAATGAGTAGTTAGATAATGTGCCTAGTTCATACTACAAGGAGTAAACCAGATAGGTAATAACCCAATTCACACTAGAAAAGGGTACAAATTCTTGAGTTTATTGAACCCAATTATCTCTATCTTCATCTCTATCAATAGATTTTGCCTTCTACTTAAGGTGTTTGCAACTCTATTTGACATTCCACTCCTATGCTTCAAAACAAAAGTATAACTCTACAAAACATCAACCCATTTTAGGTGCCTTTTATTTAACTTCCATTGATTATAAAGATACTACAAAGCCTAATGATCAGTATATTATAAAACAAACTATTTTGGCAACAAATAATGTCTCCATTTCTTCAAAACCTGAATTATAGCGTAAAGTACAAGGTAAATATTTATTGGTCTACAATCCACAATCCATGGTTTCAAGGTTTAGGATTTAGGGTATGGAGTTCATGTTCTACATTCTTGGGTCTTAAGTCCATGGTCTAGGGTATAGCATCCAAGTTTCAAGGTCCATGATTCAATGGTCTAAGGTCTAGAGTTATAGGGATCATTGATAAAAGGTCAAGAGTCCAAGGTCCATGGTCCAATGCGTAGAAATAGAGAAAAAGAAACAAAGAAAAGTAGAAACAAGGAAAAAATAAAGAGAGAAAGATAGCTATGATGAAGATAAACATTATAAAAATGGAAAGATGTAGGCACAAACACAGAGAAAGCTAAAAGCAAAATAAATATATGAAGAAAGAGGGAGGGATGCATGTAAAATAAAAATAAAGCGATAAATAAACAAAGAATAAGTAAGAAGGAAAAATTTAAGATAAAAATGAAGAAAAAAGATAGAGAAAGAAGGAAATAGAAAAGAATAAAATAAAGAAATTACAAAGAACAAAAAATAAAAATGAGTGAAACAAATAAAAAAAGAGATACAACTTGAGAAAAAATAAAATAAAGAGTGAAAGAAAGAAAAGAGGGAAGAGAGAGTAATTGAGAGAGTAAGAAAGTCAAAGAAAAAAAGGTAGAAATAAACAAAGAAAAAAGACAATAAAAATGAGACATATAGATAAAATATAGATTGAAATAAAAGGAGAAAGAAATATAATGGGAAAGAATGAGAGAAATAAAGAAAGAAACCAAAAGGAACAGTGAAAGATAGAAAGAAAAAAATTATATAATAGGAAAAAAAGTATAGAATGAAATAAAGGCAAAAATAAATACAATTGGAAAGAATGAGAGAAATAAAGAAAGAGACAAAAAAATGGTATTAAAAGATAGAAACTTGAAAAGGTTTAGCAAAAAATAAATGAGAAAGAACAAAATGGAGAGAAAGAGAGAGAGAGTCTCTTTCTACCTATCATCTATCTCTCTATCTCTATCTCACTATCCTCCCTCTAGCTCTCTCTCTACCCCCCCTCTATCTCTATATCCTTCCTCTATCTAGCTCTCTTTCTATCTCTCTCCCTCTTTCTCTCTATCGGTATCTCTCTCCCTCTCTCTATTTCTCTCCCTCTCTATCTCTATCTTTCTCATTCCCTCTCTCAATCTCTCTCTCCCCATCTCTCTCCATCTCATCTCTTTCCCTCTCTATATTTCTCCCTCTCAACCTTCTCACTCACTGTCTCTAAATCTTTCCCTCTTTATGTCTCCCTCACTCTCTATGTCCATATCTCTATTATTTTTAAAAAATATAACTCCAATTTATTTTTAAAAAAGATATTTAGAATCTACAAACAAAATCTCACAAATCACTAGTACGCATCATCTTCAAATTCCTAACAATTTAGTGGCTATAGGTTTCAGAAAGTGAATATTTAGTTCAAAATGTTGATTTCAATATCAAGTTTGGCCAAAAAGTGTAACCCATTATTGTGGGATGACTTGGGAAGTGCCAATTTTAAAGAAAAAAAGAGAACATTAAAAAGTAAAAACAATGCCAAAATGAGGGGTGTCCAAGAGGGCGTTGAAGGAAAAAAGGAGCACCTGAAGGGAGGAGGTCGCTCAATAAAACATGAAGAGAGAATGTGTTTAGGTGAAGAGCATTCAATTCATACAATTTATTTTGTTTGGTTTTAGAATTAGAGAGAGAGGAGGAGCACCTCTTAGGAAGGAATTTAGAGGTTTCAAAAATCTAATTTGCTGCATAAATTGGGAAGAATATACTAGTGTATTGAGAGAGGAGTTTTCTGGAATAAATTTGTGGATAGATAGGGATTAAATTAGCTGCAAAGGAATCCAAAACAATACCAGTGTTGTAGAGGGTTCGATTGGAGGAGAACCAATTGAAGGGAACAATAGAGTGTAAAATAGAGGAATGGTTTTGTTGCAGAGAATGGGCAATGTGAAGGAGGAACATCAAAGATACCATCATAGTAGAATGATTTGAACATAGATAAGCTCCATTGTATATAAATTCATTGTATTTGTTGCATAAAATCTTGCATAATCAACAATTGAATGTTGCCAATAAAACTTGAAGTTGGAATGAATTCAAACAGAGTGTTTGCAATGGAATGTGTAATTTTTTGTATTTAATTTCATGGAGAGGGATAGTGATTTATATGTCTGTAGCTACTATAGAAAAGTTTAAATTTTCTAGATTGAACAATCTAATTGAAATTTTGAGTTGCAGCAGAGGGTCTTTGTTTGTGTGTTGAGAAATTGATTGTGGAAAGTGAGAGGGAGTACCTCTTGCATTAAGTGGTATTAGAGCTGGTCGTCTTGAGAGTGTAGAAGATACATCAGGGCCTGTGGGAGAGTGAAGCAGTTGTGAAGAGCTCAAGAGGACTATTGCAGGCATGAAGACACCTGAGTAGTTGAGAGCTGGGAAGCCATGAAAGGAAGTGTGTTTCTGGATTGCAGAGAATGAGAAGTGATGGTGAAAGATTGTAATAGATGAGATGAAGATATTTGTGAAGAAGCCTATGATATGGGAGGGCTGGAGACAATATCAAGAGAGGAAGATTTTGACAATGATGGTTGATAGAAATGTGAGATTGAATAGATTGGAAGTTATGCAACATGAAGAGGTTGTTGAGCATAAGGTTGCAGAAAAGATATGCCATGAGGAAGGCATGCAGAAAAAGGGTGAAAATGAAAAGGTGAGCAGCGAAAAAAAGAATGAAGATAAGGAATTGGATGCAGTGATAGAACTTGAAGAAAATGTAGTAGATGGAGAAGCTAAGATGACAAATTTTAAAGGCCCTACACATGACAAACAAATGGGCAAAGATGAGGATGATCACTTGTTGAAAGAGGAGATGGAAAGGATCAATAGATTGTTTGCAGAGCTTGCTGATGGAGGTGAGGAGATGAACAGTACAATGAAGAGTGAGAAGATGGATACCTCAACAACAAAGAATGATGAGGTAACTTTTGATTTTTCTAAATTTTTTGATGAGGATGTTGATATGGATAAATGCATGTTGCTAGGGTGTTAGTGCAAGTATATAGAAAGAAGGAAAATGTAGTTGCAGATTTGTATGCAGATGTTGCATGTTTGTGTGTAGAGGTTGTAGAGGATAGTGCAGGTGAAACTTGGTGGAGATGGTCAGTTTGTGGTGGGTCAAAACCCATGAAAGAGGAGAAGAGTGGAAAGATTGTTTGGTGGAGGAGGCTAGATAGTGGTTGGTTGGATCCCATGAAGGAGGAGAGGAGAAAGTCTTTGGAGGAGGAGGATGGTTCATGGTGGACATGAGTCCATGAGAGGAAGGTGGAAAATCTAGTAAAAAAATATTTGATGAGGATGACACTTGTTCTGATGAGATGCTAGAAAAGGAGGAAGAAGAATAATTTTGTGCAGATGTTTCAATGATGGAGTTCACTAAAGATTTCTTGCAATCTAAAGGAATGGTTCTACCATTCAACTCAACCTTTGTGAGCCTATGCTCACAAACTTCCTACCTGACGTGTTTGATGTAGGAGCATTCAGGCAGACTGACAATCAACATCGACAAAAAAAATTGTTGTTTGGTTTCTTTTAGTTTTGGCTCTTTTGGGGTTTTATATGGCATCTATCATCTTTGGGAATGCTTCATGCTTTTAGATTTGCAAGAATTGAATTTCTGTTAGGTGGTAGTTTCGACACACAACGTGTTAAATTCATGGAAATAATTGTTTTGGGAGATCCAAGATGTTTAGTGACAAATACTTTGATAGGAGTATTCTTGAATATGTTTTTCCAAATATGGAAAAAGAGTTAAAGGCATATCTTTGACCATTTGGGAGATTTTAATGCCAGAAGTTGGCAATAGCAGTTTTACAAAAAGTTTAATAGCTGAATTTTATTTCAAGGTTTAACTGTGATGCAATTGAGTCAAACACATGACCCATATTTCATGAGTAGTGGTTCACATGAACCCATCTCTCATGTTAATGAATGGTCCACTTAGCACTCATTGCATCTAGGTGATGCACACAGGGGTGAAGCATTGAGACTTCCCAGGAGGTCACCCATCCCAGTACTACTCTGACTCAAGCACGCTTAACCATGGAGTTTTCCCCCAAGATCAAGCCCACTTAGCTTGCTACCCCATTTGCAAAACCTTCAGCAAGTGTTGTGCCTTATGAACCATTCATTATAGAGCCCCTTTAGCTCATCAATTGATATGTAGGAGGTATTTTTTGCAGCATGTCAAATTATGAATTTTATTTCAAGGTTTAATTACGATGCAATTGAGTCAAACACATGACCCATATTTCATGAGTAGTGGTTCACATGAACCCATCTCTCATGTTAATGAATGGTCCACTTAGCACTCATTGCATCTAGGTGATGCACATAGGGGTGAAGCATCGGGACTTACCGGGAGGCCACCCATCCCAGTACTACTCCGACCCAAGTGCACTTAACCATGGAGTTTTCCCCGAAGATCAAGCCCACTTAGCTTGCTACCTCATTTGTAAAACCTTCAGCAAGTGTTGTGCCTTATGAACCATTCATTATAGAGCCCCTTTAGCTCATCAATTGATAAGTAGGAGGTATTTTTTGCAGCATGTCAAATTATGAATTTTATTCCAAGGTTTAACTGCGATGCAATTGAGTCAAACACATGACCCATATTTCATGAGCAGTGGTTCACATGAACCCATCTCTCATGTTAATGAATGGTCCACTTAGCACTCATTTCATCTAGGTGATGCACACAGGGGTGAAGCATCAGGACTTCCCGGGAGGTCACCCATCCCAGTACTACTCCGACTCAAGCACACTTAACCATGGAGTTTTCCCCCAAGATCAAGCCCACTTAGCTTGCTACCCCATTTGCAAAACCTTCAACAAGTGTTGTGCCTTATGAACCATTCATTATAGAGCCCCTTTAGCTCATCAATTGATAAGTAGGAGGTATTTTTCGCAGCATGTCAAATTATGAATTTTATTTCAAGGTTTAACTGTGATGCAATTGAGTCAAACACATGACCCATATTTCATGAGTAGTGGTTCACATGAACCCATCTCTCATATTAATGAATGGTCCACTTAGCACACATTGCATCTAGGTGATGCACATAGGGGTGAAGCATCGAGACTTACCGGGAGGTCACCCATCTCAGTACTACTCTGACTCAAGCGCGCTTAACCATGGAGTTTTCCCCCAAGATCAAGCCCACTTTGCTTGCTACCCCATTTGCAAAACCTTCAGCAAGTGTTGTGCCTTATGAACCATTCATTATAGAGCCCCTTTAGCTCATCAATTGATAAGTAGGAGGTATTTTTCGTAGCATGTCAAATTATGAATTTTATTTCAAGGTTTAACTGTGATGCAATTGAGTCAAACACATGACCCATATTTCATGAGCAGTGGTTCACATGAACCCATCTCTCATGTTAATGAATGGTCCACTTAGCACTCATTACATCTAGGTGATGCACACAGGGGTGAAGCATCGGGACTTCCCGGGAGGTCACCCATCCCAGTACTACTCCGACTCAAGTGCACTTAACCATGGAGTTTTCCCCCAAGATCAAGCCCACTTAGCTTGCTACCCCATTTGCAAAACCTTCAGCAAGTGTTGTGCCTTATGAACCATTCATTATAGAGGTGGCAGATTTTGAGAGCAAGGGCTTTGGCAATGATTTTGTAAGATACACTGAGGAGCATGATAGGCCACCAATTACAGATATCCTCGGGCTCACCAGCCTTAGGTATGAATTTTATGTTACCTTTATTGATAAGATTACCTAGAGAATTAGAATGAAAGGCTTCAAGATAAACTTTGTGCAAATGTTGTCCAACACAAGGCTACAAAGCTTTGTTAAATTCACAAGGAAAACCATCAACTTCCGGAGCCTTATCATCTGCCATAGAGCAAACAACTTCTTTGAGGTCTTCAATAGTGAGCAACTGCTCACAGAAGGCTATCTGGGCTGAGGAAAGCCTATTTGGCACAACAACAAGACATTCCTGAAGCGCATTTGACTGCCCAAGAGTATATTCTTGGGTTGTAAAAACTTGCTTGTAGTGCTTAACAAATGCCTGAAGAATATCAAGTAACTCTGAGAGCACATCGGTACCTTCTTTGATGTGCTTGATGCCAAGTGAGGAATGTCTGGCTCGAACTGCCATAAAAATTCTTTCGAAGCACGATTCCTGATCTTGAGTCAGTGTAACCTGGCTTTGAGTTGTGCCCTTCTGGCTACATAGCTATCAGCAACTTGCTTGTTGTGATGCCAAAGTTCAGTAACCTGGACTTGCAGAGATGGGGAGAATAGATTGGCTGTCAACGCCTCTGTGGTAGCACGGAGGTCAGCTGTTGTGGCTGCATAGGACCACCGGTAAAAGATGGCCAACTGACACCCATAGATATAGAGAAATCTTGCAGTCCGTGTGATAGCATCATTCCAAAATTGGATCCAACCCATTGAGTGAGGTCACAGACGACATTCAAGATTCTATATGGTGTGGATGTGGGCTAGCATGGGCTGGTGACTTAGTAGAGAGGTATTCAAAATAATTGGGTCTGACTGACATGGGCTTGTTTGGCATGCCATTCAATGCAAAACATAATGGGAAAGTAGTTTGATAATGTCACATCCACTAACAGCATTACCAAGAGTGGTGAAGAGTTGGTGAAAGAGAAAAAAGATTGTGCCAAAATCATCACCCGATCAAGGCGTTTAAATATCCTGTCAGACCCAGCTCAAAAATTGCACCAAGTTTTTGAAATGGAAAGAGACCATCCTATGTTTTTCTTTTAATCAGATATTCAATAACTTGATATAGGCACATACTACTATGCCCTTAAAGTAGAAACAAATATAAATGATTTCACATCACATTAACCATTAAGATAATGTAGCTTGTAGATCTAAGTAAATTTTGCTAGCATTGTGGTATGCAAATTAACACTTTAGGAGTATGAAAGAAGAAGAATAGAAGAAAGATAGATAGATAAGAAGAGACCAATATATGTGGGAAAACCCTTTTAGGTAAAAAACCCCACTCCAAAGCATCAAACCAATGTATTAATATACAACAACAAACATGTTACAATACACTTATAGGCTCAAAGACCTAACATGGAGGTTTATGTCTTACTTCTCTAGAGGAAAACTAGCAGCATAACTCTGCATAAAACTCTCCTTACAAATGACTCCTCAATCATTCAATTTATAGGAGTTCCAATATAAGAAACCACCAAAATGAAACCCAAAACCATGCGCTAATACCACCCTCAAATGTGGCGTCCAAATTGGGTAGGAAATATCCAATGCCTAGTCATGGAGAATCAAATCCACCATAAAATAGAAAGTTACTTACACTTGTTAAATCATAACTGACTCTCCAAATATGGCACTCCATTTTGGGCTCCTAAAATCATGCTTGTCAAGTTTCCAAGGTAACTCTCTTTCAATGTCTTCACATTCTAGCAACTCTTACACACAAACTACAAGTTGTCATAGTTGCATTTAGTAACTTCCATAACACTAAGTAATAAATACAAACTACAATTGACACATAGTGCCACTCCAAGTGGGATGCTTAAAATATGTGTGTGCATAATACATACAAATAAATAAATAGTTCAAATATTAGGACTTGCAAGGTGTATGGCACACCTAATCCCAACATTCTTCTACTTGTCATATACCTTGCAAGAGCCACAGGGAAACACAACCAATCTATGAACCACCAAGATTACCATACTGTCTCGACTAAACTCCACTGTACTCACAAGCTTTACAAAAGCACCTACAACATCTTCCAAGTGATCACCAACATGAAAAAATATTAGAATTTCAATTTTAAAGATGGAAAAGTGATGTTGTAGGTACTAAAAAATGATTGTTCACAATGTTAGAGTTTAGGTCTTGCTCAAATGAATGTCTTAGAATCTACACACTGAAAAAACTCTACTCTACTTCACCTATGCAAGTGTAGACCTAGACCAGGTGTGCAAATTTGATGTCTGAACCTGAGTAAGGATTGTCTTCATTTAAAAAATGTAGTCCAAAATTGCACTACAATACAAAAAAATAAATTTATTTCCTACTCTACCTGGCTACACAAACTAGTAATATTACTTTGGCCATATCTTAAGGGATTCATACTTGAAAGAGATGTTCAGAGATTTGTGCATGTAGGAGCTCAACCCATCATGTTGAAATTCATTGCCTTGCAAGTGTATATCTCCAACGAGCTCATGCCAGATAGATATTTATAAGGTTGTGATGAAGAGGACACAAGATCTAAGTGTGTAAGTGATGTAAGCAGATTCATCTTTGGTGATTTAAATTAATTATATTTTAGGTGAACATGTATGCTTTCTTGTAATCTATTGTTAATAAGATCTAGCAAGCTTCTCCTTAATCTCCATTAGGGCATGGTGGTCAAATCCAGATTCTAATTGTTACCATACATTAAGACCTCAAAAGAATACCACCTTGGATTTTGTAGAGCCTAAAGAAGAAGATCTTCCCCAATCCTCTGCATCGATCAAAAATCACCCTCACTTTGTTGATGTATCACTCTTCCTACTTGAGATACATTGTTCCCCTATCTCACTCTAGGTCATGGCGCTAGGTAAGAGGGCCTACATTTTTGAGATCCAATGGAAGGGAGACTCTATTGGGGACCATCCCTAGTTAGTCCTATCTTGGGTTACAAGAAGTTGATGATTGTGCTAGTGAGAAGACCCAGAATAATTTAAACCTTGGTGGTTTTGTCTACTCCGATGGATATCCTCATTTTATGAGGTGGTGAATTTGTTGTCATAATATCAAGAGTTCTACAGCTAGTACATGCCTTCTAGTGGTGATATACATATTCTTCCATACTAGTGCTACAGTAGGGTAAGGTACATGAAATTTTTCTTCTCCTTGGTGTGACTTTGTTTCTTCCTTAGTTGAAACTTATGCTTGTAAGAAGTGATGTCCTATTTTAGCATGTTATGAATTTGTAGTCAAGGCCTTTAGTCTGATAGATGCTCTAGGGAAGTTCGCCCATATCCACATTCCTATGATTCAAGCCCTAATCATTATGTAGATGAGTATGACTTAGACTATTACAGTAAGTTTCACTATGCTTCTTTCTCTCTTTGCCCATGCAAGTGTTCAATAAGCTTATTGAAAATTTGACAAAGGGTTGGCTTCTAAAATCCTAGGGGTTGTTTTTCAAACCATGTCCCATGTTTGCAAACTTTTCATGTTGGTACAAGTTTGCATGCAAGCGTGGATTTAAATAATTAATAGTTTTGGTATGCCTATGGGACATGAGTCCAAAGTTCTCAATTTTTGTCTTATTGTATTTAATCTTTGTTCTACATTTTATGATTTTTGTAGTAAATCACAAAATTATCAACTCATAGGAGTATGAATTTTCTACCTAGAAACTCCATTAGTAACTCCATTGCTCATAAAATTTTAAATCTCTATTCCTACAAACTATGGAAGCCCCTCATATCTAAGTGTATTTCAACATTTTGGCAAGAAATTTTCCATTTGTGGTATGGGATTCAAGTGGACTATTACAACATCAACAATAGTATCAAATTCTTGAAGTAGCATTAAAGGTACCACCTATCTTTTATAGAGATGGCTTGGTTTCTCGCACATATCACATTCAAGATGTTACAAATTTGTGTAACATTCATAACATTACTACTCAAAGTGTGGGTCTCCAACTACTAGCTTCATCTCTAAAGGGCACATCATATGAATGGTTCATAACTTTTCATCCTATTTTTATGGAGAGGGGGAAGTGGGAGATCAGGGAGGAGGATGGTGATTATGCAGGGAATTTAGAAGAGGATTCTAGGTGTGACTAAAGTTCCACCCATCATCTCTATTAAGGTTGGTAGGGTTGGCTCTGATAAAAATAGCCTCTTTAAGTTTTCTCTTAAAAAAGTTATTTTCCTTGGCAAGGACAAGGGTATCTTTGATTCAAATTTGGTGCTTAGTGCTAGAAATGTGGTCTGCTAAGGCCGATTTGGAGACCCTTTCATGTCTGATGTCTGCACAGTGTTCTTTGATTCTCAAGATGATGGATCTCCCATTCTCACCAATGTAGGGGGTGCCACACAAGCAATCTATATTGTACACGCCTGAGTTTAAAAGAATGTTCCCCACCAACATTCAATTTATCTTTTCACCATGAAAATTTGTTTGAAACCAAACTAATCTTTCACCACATTGAAATTTTCAAATAAATAGTTCCAAGAGGAATACCTTGTTGATGTTGGTTGGCTAAGGTGGACGGAGTTCCCTGGATGCCTTTGTTTGAAGGCACGTGACAAAAATCATGCAGTTGAAGTTGTGGGCATCATGGAAGCCGTGGAATTCATGGACATCGTGGAATAATATGTCACTATTGGTTTCAAGGGCTTTTCACAAATGACAGTGAAAACTATTGTTTTCACTTTACATTCCTTTTTAGAAAAATAAAATAAGACCTTTGAATAAAGTTGCCCTTTGCTCAGAGGTGATTTTTAAAAAATCTTTAAGGAAAGGACCTTTGTTCGAAGAAATTTCTTTGAACGAAGATAAATGCAAAAAAAAATTCCATCTAAAAGAAAAAATTTGATGTCCTAAGTTTGGGATCCATTATTGTGGGATGACCCAACAGGGTGTTGGAGCTTGAAAATAAATGTTTGATAGTCCATCAAAATTTTACAAACTGAAGGAAATGAATAGACAGAAAAGGCTAAGGGGCTTAATAGGTTTATGTGAAACTTCTATGTGGGAAAGGAGTTGGATACCAGATGGGTGATGAAGGAATCATGTTTTGTAGTATGTTGGGATTCTACAAAATGAGGAAAATGAAGGAGATGAAAAAGGTGAAGGATCCAACAAAGTTTTATGGAAATTTTACATGGGAAAGGACGTTAGGACATGATATTGAATAGGTATAGTACATTTGGTAGTCTACTAAAACTTTGCAACTCTGCCAAAACCTTAGAAAATGAATTAAAACCTCCTAAACTTGGAACTTTCTTTGATTTTTTCAACTTCAACATATGGTAAGGACATGAGGCATGAATTTGAACAAAACTCTAGAAAAAATTTGACTAAGGGAAGACCCACTTAAAATTTCTTAGATTAGTTATATAGGGTGAGAAAAACAAGGCAAGGCACAAAGGGACAAAGGCTTAAACGGTTTTGCATTTTTCAAGTTGGGTCCCAACAAGATGAATTTGGTATTTCATGAGGAGCTATAGAAATTGTTTAGACATTGTATTCTATTGTTTTGTAAGTGGTAGCTATTATGATGTTTTTTGAGTTGTAGTTAATATAGAAAGGGTTACATAAAAAATTTAAATATGAATTTCAAATGTTTAAACTAGTGAACACTTTAGTTGTTAGTTAATACCCACAAAGGTTGAGATCTTAATCTCAATGTAACTGGTGAAATCTTGTAACCAATTTTTTTCTTAATAAAAGAAAAGTATAGACAACCCTCTAGGAGAACTACATGACTTTGATTTCATGGGTGAGATATGTAGGCAATTCAAGGTGATGGATTTGGGTGAATTGGTCATTTATTATAACATTATTTCAACTAAATCCCAACTTTAAATCCTATATTAAATTTATTTATCAATGTAATTTCATTAATTGTAGTAGAATATTTGTATAAAGGGTTCTTTTGAATAGGAATCAGCCATATCTTACCTTTGAAAGACTTAAGTAATCCAACTATATAGTTTCTTCGAGATTCTGGTTTGAGGATAATAGATTCCCTTCGATCGATAAAAGGAAAACCCCTTGGATAAATTCTAGTTGAAGCTCCAGCACATGTAGTTATATCCGAGCAAGTGCTCTCAGATTGCCAAATGGCCTTATTGTTGTTCCACAATTGTGGCAAAGGGCTAGAAAGCAAACATTTTGTGGCAAGGCAGCAGCACCACCTCCCAATATTCCAGGGGAGCTTTGCAGCACTAACATTAACATCATCATAAATTTAGGGATTATTTTTCTTAACAAGAGGTCATGTGGAGGTCGTCAGTCCACATCCACATTATTAATTAGTTTAGGCAATGTTTTCTATAATGTGTATTGACAATGCTGCCATTTTGGTTCAACTTCCAATCCTTTGAAAACAATCATTTTGTTTTTTTTAATTATTGAATACGGTATTGATCATTTTGTATCCTGTAATCAAACTCTAGCTAAATATCTCATCTTCCTTCCTCTTAGCACCTACATGCATACCATCTTCCTAGTGAATCCTGCACCTACAATAAAAATTACACATCTACAAGTAAACTACAAAATAGTTAAAATAATTTGTAAAACACCTTCATTACAAATTCTCTCATTGTCCAACCTTGCATATAGACCAAGAAGAAGAAATTTGAGAGCCTCTAGGAAAAAAATGATTATGGACACTTTCATTGCAAATTCTTTCATTGTGCAACCCTACATGCAAACAAAGAAGAAGAAATTTGAGAGCCTTCCAAAAAACAATTATGGAGAAAATTAAAATAAGGTAGTGTCAAACTATAATTTTTATATACTTTTTATATCATTTTGGTAAGTTTTAATATTTACTAAAATTAGAGCTCCACAACTCCCTATTTTCTAGCTAATGTGATTTAAAATTAAATTAATTTGTAGTTAAATTAGAATTTTAGTAGAATATTGTATGATGTTTAAAATAGAAACATATTTTATAATTATTGGCTAGGATTGGTATTGTAGTTAAATGTACAATGACTGGCTAGGAATGGTATGACTAGCTATAGTAATTCACAAAAATGCTAATTAATCAAATCTACTCTGGAAGCATATGCAAAATGTTTAAATCTAGAAAAAAAAACACTTCCCTAAAAACAACATTTCTAGAGTATTTTTTTTATGTTAGTATATTCCAAAGCTTATAACCTTTAAAAAATTCACCATAACCAATGATAATACATCTTTTTTCTTTAACATCTAACTTAGACGATTTTTTGTTAGGAACATGAACATAAGCATCATAGCTGGAAATAGTTTTAGATTTGCCATAGAAGGCTTCTTTCCTATCCACAATTCGTATGGTGTCTGATTAACAATAGTAAAAGTAAGAGACCTATTTATCAAATAGTAAGTTCTATTAACAATTTCAACCCAAAAATTATGTTCCAAATTAGCACAACTTAACATACTTCTATCTATTTCCATTATTTTTTTGTTCGCTCTCTAAATTGCCCCATTTTTTGTGGTGTATATGGAGAAGTATTTAGTTTTATAATCCCATAGTGTTTACAAAATTCTTGAGATTCTTTAGACAAATATTCTCTCCCATTATTTAATCTCAAATATTTTATTTATTTTCCTTTTGAGTTTCTATAAGCACTTTAAATCCTTAAATTTGCTAAAAGATTTATATTCATGCCTAAGAAAATAAACCAATCTTTTCTTGAGAAATCATCTAAGAAGGTAATATAATAAAGATATTTACCAAGATATTGCACATTCATTGGACCAAACACATTAAATAGAATTAAATCCAAAATCCATGCTCCCTAATGATTGAAAATGAGAATTTAACTCTTTTTTTGCTTTCTAAACACACAATGCTCATAACAATCAAAATCAAGAGAATATCTAGACAAAACAACAATCATTGCTTTATTGCTCAATACTTTCAATCATTTATCACCTATATGGCTTAATTAGTGGTACCACATCATTGACATATTAGTAGGCACATTACTAGAAGCCATTATAGAGTTACATAATGTAGTAGCATCCATTTTAAGAAAACTAATATGCCTAACACCCTTTACCATGGAAATGCAAAGTAGTTTTCAAATCACCAAACCCAATAGGTTTACTTTATTTATATAAAGCCAATTATGTGCATTAAGATTGATTATGCACCACACAATTGACCTAGATCAATGACACACTATAGTTTTACTACAAATCATAGTAAAGTCCATTTTACTATCTATTTAAGGATCACAAAGATAAATCTAATATCATGGCATCATTTGGATGATATAGTAACAAATTCGTAGTCCAAATCCATCAAGACACACCTACAATTAAGTAACTCTAATATATGTTAGTCATTTTGAAAAGCATGCTTGTCTATTTTTGATTTACTAGGCTAACTCCAATATCCTTAGTTAAATTTCTTTGTGTATGTATAAAGTGAACATAAAATAACAAGTTAAACTATGCTAACCTATTCCATTCACAATTAAATGAAACCTCTAATTAGATTAAATAGGTTGCATATAACATAAAAAGAAGTTAAATGAAAACCACAAATGCAAACATATGATATGTGGATGTGCTCCTTGATATTTGTTGTCTTAATTGCTCCTTATACCTGTAGCATAACTTTGCAATCCATGAAGACTTGAAAATGGCTTGCATGAGGTTCAATTTATAGATTTTTTATGGGTTGATGGAGGGTTGAAATTGATTTGAAGGATTTGTTGATAGTAAAATTCGCATTTCACACACAACAATGGGGAATCTTGAAATGTGGGACCTTGCGATCTCGAGATAACCTCCAAGATTTTAGAAGCCGGCTCTTCGTGAGATTTTCAACAAAATCACTTTCAAATTGTGGAGGCGAAAAGAGAAGAAGGAAACTTTGAAAGAAACCTAACTAACATAATATGCCAATCATAAACTTCACCAACTCACAAATGATTAAATGTGCACATGATTTGTAAAATAACGAACAAGATAAACACAGATACAATGAATACAAAAGTGTTGCTCACATAATTTATTCAATTGCATAAGATTTGAAAGTCTTACATTTACAAAGTAAATGCCTAGATATAAGAAAAGAGAAGAAGAAATATCTTGAACAACATACAATGGCATAATGAATGGCCTGCAAGAAAACTTTGTTGTTGATGAAGACTCCTCTCTGTCTCTATCACTGTCTCAATCTCTCTATTGTGGTGAATGAAATATACCTACCTGCTATGCAAAACATCTATTTATAAAGAAAATAAAAGCCAATTGCCTCTCCGTCCATGCATATCCACCCAGTTGTCTCCCTATTTTTATGGTTTTTTATCTCCATCTTTTATCATGCAAAAATATATCCATTTGTTGCATGTTTGTCAAACTTACAGTCTTACTGTGACTTTTTCTTTGATAGTATAAAAATAAAAGCATCTTCTTTATTTAGCTTTTCATTTAGCTTTCATGTGGTTTAATAAAGTCGCTTTTAATAAAAGAATCACATCTTGCTTTATATTTTCATAGCCTTAAAGCTATATAGATTCCTTATTAATAAAGCCTTAGCTTTATTAGTTCCTACGAAGGTAGGAATTCTATTGCATCCATGTGATGCAATTAATTTAATTCAATTGACCAATGAGAATTCAGTATTAAATTCATTTGGCAAAATCCCTAAAGTTGAAACTTAATTTTTTTATTTAATGATTTAATAAATGCAATTTATCTGTTGTGCTATTAGTCAATTGGGTGAATAGTAATGGTGAAAAATGGATTTTTTTATTTTTATTTATATTAAAATTTAGTTGACCAATGAGCATTGAGTATTAAACTCATTTGGCAAGATGACTATAGTTGAAACTTTAAATTTTTCTTTTTAATCTGCCTTTCAAGTACCAAGTTGGCAAGTTGGCATAGGTGTGTGGTAGTTTACAAGGTAGTGATGACTGTATAGGTTGACTATGTAGTCAGTTTTATTTTTTGTTAGTTCACATTTGATAGTGTGCAAACACCCTGTGCTAAAATGGGAGTTTTCAAAAAGGGTTTGGACATCCATCAAAGCATAAAAGAGATGAATTTTGACAGATTTTGTAGATGCAACAGCCCTGGTAGACATGTATGCAAAATGTGGAAGCATAGAGAAGACCCGTGAATTGTTTGACAAAATGCATCAAAGAACTATGGTTTCATGGAATGCAATGGCTGTAGGATATGTACAAAATAGATTTGTTGAAAAAGCTTTAGAAATTTTCAAGTAAATGCAAATGGCAGGTGTAAAGCTAGACTCCACAAACCTTTGCCAGCATCCTCCTTGCCTATGCCAAAATGGGAACATTGGAACACGGTATGGACCTCTATCAAATCATAATGAAACAAGGATATTTGTCTAATACTGTAGTTGGAAATACTCTGGTAGACATGTATGCAAAGTGTGGAAGCATAGAAAAATATCATGAACTGTCTGATAGAGTGCCTCAAAGACATGTAATCTCATGGAATGCAATGATTGCAAGATATTCACAAAATGGATTTGTTGAAAGGGCTTTCAAAACTTTCAAGCAAATGCAATTGGCAGGTCTAAAGCCAAATTCTACAACCTTTGCCATCATCGTGATACCTCCACCCTGCAGTAATCAGTTTGGTTGACTGCGGTAGTGCAGAGGATACCCCCGCTAACCCACTAACCTTTGGTAGGGTACCTCATGGGGGAGCGGGGAATGGTCCTCAAAGAACTGTGGTTTCATGGAATGCAATGGTTGTAGGATATGTAAGAAATGGATTTGTTGAAAAAGCTTTAGAAATTCTTAAGCAAATGCAAATGGCAGGTGTAAATCCAGACTCCACAAATCTTTGTCAGCATCCTCACTACCTGTGCCAAAATGGGAACACCGGAACATGGTATGGACCTCTATCAAAGCATAATGAAACGGGGATTTTTGTCTGATATTGTAGTTGGAAATACTTTGGTAGACATGTATGCAAAATGTGGAAGCATAGAAAAAGCTCATGAACTGTTTGACAGAATGCCTCAAAGAGATGTAATCTCATGGAATGCAATGATTGTAAGATATTCACAAAATGGATTTGTTGAAAGGGATTTCAAAACTTTCAAGAAATGCAATTGGTAGCTCTAAATCCAAATTCTACAACCTTTTCCATCATCATGATACCGCCACCCAATAGCTATCAGTTTGGTTGACTACAGTAGTGCGGAGGATACCCCTACTAACCCGCTAGCATTTGGAAGGGTACCTCGCGGGGGAGCAGGGAATGGTCCTCAAAGAACTGTGGTTTCATGGAATGCAATAGCTATAGGATATCCACAAAATGGATTTGCTGAAAAAGATTTAGAAAATTTTAAGCAAATGCAAATGACAGGTGTAAATCCAAACTTCACAAACCTTTGCCAGCATCCTCCTTGCCTATGTCAAAATGGGAACATTGGAACATGGTATGGACCTCTATCAAATCATAATGAAATGAGGATTTTTGTCTGATATTGTAGTTGGAAATACTCTGGTAGACATGTATGCAAAATGTGGAAGCATAGGAAAAGCTCGTGAACTATTTGACAGAATGCCTCAAAGAGATGTAATCTCATGGAATGCAATGATTGCATGATATTAACAAAATGGATTTGTTGAAAGGGCTTTCAAAACTTATGAAGAAAAGCATTGTTAGCAAGCTCTCTAAGGGTGACAATATAATGGGCAAAATTTTGAGGGAAGGCTCTGCCTGTGAAGCATACAAAAGGCTCAAGAATTGTTTGACAGAGTGCCTTCAAGAAATATGATCTCATTGATGGCAATGATTACATACATGCAACCTGTGGAGAAATTTACCTTGAAGACATGTATTGGCAAAGATCCTAGAGATCTGATACAATACAATGACGAATGGAGTATGCAGAAGAGTAGCCTGCGCATTCTTGTGTCTCCGTAGAGCCAGTGCAAATTGGGCATGGGATGGCGGGCTACCCACGCATCCCCGCAAAAGAGCCAGGCATGATGTGTGGGTTAGTGGGAATAAGGAAGCAGTTTTATCCCGCCTTCCTGTAGGGGTTTTCTAAGTCATGTGCGGGCTTCCGGTGAAATTGGTGTTTTCTCCTGCCTTCCCGCAGAAAACCCTAATTGATGGTGCCCAAGAGTGGTGAAAGTTAAATATCAAAACTTCTATTAAATAAAAAACATTTATATTTTATTTTTTAATTAGAAACATTATAAAAAACACTACTGGTATTTAAATTTTATTATATTTTTCCATTTTATTATTTATAATTAAGTTATTTTTGCATTTCCAAAATTATTATAAATTAATATATTTTTTAAATATATAATTTATTATTATTATTCTTATATTTATAATATTTTTTTAGTTTTTACTTTCATATTTTAAATTTATCATATAAAATGTTTTATATGAACACTACAAAGTCAATAAGTGTATTCTTAATTTAGGGTATTTTCTTTCTAGGTAAAAATTATTTTCTTGATAAAATATATTTATGGCTATCAAAAATACATGTATGTCCATACCACTAAATTGAGTAGCATCAAAACAATAAACACTATCATATTTGAAATTGAATATTTAATTACATTCCAACTCAATACAATTGTATTCTAACAAAACAACTCTATCTAACCCACTAGGATTTACATATAATAGCTACTAAATTCATGATAAATTTTAACATTACTTATTGCATGCATTTCTATTGCCTATTAACTTGAATAAAATAAAGTGCATTTAAAACCTATAGATACATTTAAAATACATGAATCATTAAATTAATTGCAATATTTACATTAATTAATTACAAGATTCATTGCATTCAACATATCAATGGCAAACTAGATTTAGTGTATGGACATTGCACTAAATGTATGCATCATTTCATTATACATTATTACTATTGCAATATTTACATTGATTAATTACAAGATTCATTTCATTCACCATTTCAGTGGCCATTTCAATGGCAGGAACCTAAGGCAATGGGTCTCTTGTTTACATAGGCCCCACTAGATTAAGGACTCACATATAGAAACAAGATTTACTCATGCATTTTTTCAATATAAAAAAAAATTACTTTATTATTTTTTACTCCCATTTAATAGTATATCGTGGCCGAAGATATTACATTATTACTAATCCTAAGGATTTTAATAAAGACTCATTTAGAACCCTCCCATGAAACTCCAATAAACAAAGAAACAAAAACTTTTCCTGTGCAGCCACGTGGTGGATGGACGCTCCTCCTCATTCTGGAAATCCTGAAAACTTTCAAAATGTTATGCCATTGGCTGGGTGAGCCACGTGAAGGCCTTGGGCATTGTTTCAACTTGCATATTCTCTTGAGCTATGAAAGTCAAGCTATCGAACACTCTTGCAATAGTTAGAAAAAGAGAGTATGCAATACAAACAAGAGAATGGAATAATCCTTCACAATACATTTACCACGAACAAGATGTACAGTTATAAGAGAGGGAAGAAACTGTTACATCCCCAACCTGTGATAAGCTTAATCTTACTTTTACATGGTAATCAGGAGGATTAGTTAAGAGTTGGATGATTAGATGTTTGTGGAAAATGTTAGATTAATCATTGTTTCTAATTAATGTTAGTTAGATATGAGATTTCTATATTTAAAATGATTATTTAATTATTATGATTTATCGATCATATGATGATGCACTAATCATGATTTTTTGGTTGTGAGTTGGATGAGGAAAGTGATCATCTTCCGAAGATGGAAGGAGAGTATTATCTAGGAAGAAGGGGTAGATGTTAGGAAATGGGGTCAATAGCCATTTGAGTGTTAGACATTATGTCCTTACAAACCTGTGTAAGTTGGTGTAAGTTACACTTCTTTTTGGATAGTTGATTTTTCTTTTGTGTCGTCTTGTCGATTTAGTCATTTAGGAAAATTTACATCGACTCAACCTAACGACATTCTTGGAATGTTAACATGAGTCAAGAGTTAGTCTTGCCATGCGTCAAAACATTTTCTTATTGCTCTAAATAATCCCGAACCAGGATTGCAAATCTATTATTCTTGGTCTGTTATGCTTTGGGTTCTTAGTGAAGAAGGGAGAGAAGTGCTCAATCCCTAAATTGCATGTTGACCCTATCTCCATGAAGGAGGTTGTTGGATCACGAATCAGCAGAGGGTTTGCCAGTTCCAATGCATGAGCAGATTCTCCCAACAGATTATAGGAGGTTGCATGAGCTGCCTCCCCTTCACTTCTGGTTCTGCCACACCAAGGGGGGTATCCCTATTAGCTAAAGATGTAACCTTGACTCACCCAATGATAGAATGATTTAGCTTTACAGTAACAGGCAGAATACTCTCATGTGTGGACCAAGATTTTGTGATAAATCACAAGGTTGGCACTGTTCTTGGATATTATTTATCTGGTTGAGGTATGAGAGTATGCAAGGGTCCTAATTCCTACTCCTATAATAACAGGTTGGAAGTATTGAAATGATTTGTTTTAATTTTAGATGCAAGACAGGGGGTCTTGGGTCATAAGTACTAAACAAGAGCAGACCAGTGCCTATCTCGGGGCAAGGAGTCAAATAGATGTATACAGGTGAATGGTTTGCAACTACATTCAAGTTTCATGGGGTCAAAGCTGGTATTTACCTTACAAATACCACCCAAGAATGGGTATCTTAGCTACCCATACTTACAAGTATCCTGGCTGACATACATACTTCTCCATGATTGACCTAAAACAATTTAATCCACTCCTTGAATGAAAGTCACAGATCAAGCATGTGATACAGCAAAACTATATCCTAGAACCTGAGAAACCCTTAGCAACCAGGTTCAAAAGAAGGAAATGCATATAGCAAATGGAGACAGACACCTAAAACACATGCAGATAAGCATTTCTCATATAGAATTGACATGAAACTGAAAAATATGTGCAAAATACATTCAAAATGCAACAAATAAACTCCAGAATGAGATAAAACAACAGGAAAAGGCTTTGTTTTTCTATTAAATTCTCCAAAAAAGCCCAAGTCTTCAACCCCCAAAATGAGTAACACAGTTTGCATATTATAGCAAGACTGCGTACACTCAGCATTAATTACAAGGCAACATAAAAAATTCAAAATTCCCTCAGAAAGACTGCACCATAAGAATGGCACTCAAACATTCATTGCTACAGAGGGACAAAAAGGAAGGAGTAGGTAGAATTGGGATCTGAGCCACCACCTAAGGAATTTCTGTGAATTTGGTCACTGGCCTATCCTCATCCTTCACTACGCTTCAGCAATTCACCATCAATGCTTCAGCTACCCGCGGCCCTCTGGAATGCAACGGTTACATGCATACAGTGTTTTCCCGCCTGAAACGCATCTGTGGACATACAAACCTTCCCGTGCCAGAAAGTTTGAAGGGTAGCCGTCGATCCCCCTCTGCATCTTTGAAATCTGTGGCCAAAAATGAATGAACAAGTTGCCAGCCAATTGGAACATGCCACGTCAAATGTTTCCTTGCCATCACAGACTCTTATTTTGCCTTTTCACCTTCTTTTGCCTTTGTCACCCAAAAAAAACATACATTCATCCTTGTATGTGCAAAGGCACATACAAATGCCCCCTCTATCCTTCTAAAACCATTGTATATGCATTCAATAGATACATTCAACTGTTCTAGACACATGGCAGCTTGTGATTCGTCCACAATCACTGTGAATTTTGCATCGCCATTGGCCATTGGGATGACTCTAGGAATACCTGTCAATGCACATGGTCTGACCGAAAACCCCTAGCATATGCCTTTGTATATCAGGGTTTGTATATCTTCACTTGTTTATTTGCCTTGCATGTGCAGACATACAATGCCTTTGCATATAAGATACAAGTGCTCTTGTATATGAAGTGGACCCCACCTTTTGTATCTTCTCCTCTCATTCACCCTTTGTATGGATTGAGCCATTGTATGTCGCATAACCCATCAGCCATCAGACAGACACTAAACTTGGCCGCCGATAGGCAAGGTCACCGTGATGAACCCCTTCACTATTCATCTTGTATATTGGCCGCTTGTATGTGCACAATGCACATTTCCCTTATATGCTGAAGCATACAACATGAACATACAAACCCCACTGTACAAACCCCAGGCCCCACCACTTGCATCTTTTGCTCTTGTATGCCATCAGCCATCAGATGGACTTTAGACTGGGCTACCGATATGCAAAGTCTGGGCGATGACTTCCTTTGTCACTGTAGCAAATTCATGCCTGTGGACCCGATATGCATATGAAGATGCATACAACTATTTTTTACCATTTTTAGAAGCCGATTGAACACTTGAACTGGCCTGCCAATGCACATCAGCACTTGCATGTACATACGAAGACATACAAAGCAACATACAAGCAATAGGAAAAGGTTGTATGACTTAGAAATTTTTGGGAAGGTGCCTACGAATTTTAAATGCTTGAATACTGAGTGTTTATGTAGGCACCAACATTGGCTCTGTCTAGGGACACATGCCTCTTGTAGGCATGGCGAGAACCGTAGATCTCAGGGATGCAGACCAGTCCCTTAACCATTGGCCAACAGAGTCGAACATTGCACCAACCTTCATCACAAAACACAGTTATTAAAATTTTCTTGGCGGCCCAAGGCCACCAAAAAGGAAAAACCAGAATTTTCCTTTATCAAAAACTTGATTTTCTATTGATTTCTTCGAATGAACCTGAAAACATTTTGTTGTCTGCAGCACCCAGCATTGCAATTGACTGTGCTGTTGTTCCTTCCTTTTCTTTTAACAAATCTATAGCAAAATTCATCAGCATACATAACCATCAGCTATAGAATGTCATTATCATATGAGTCACTGATGCTGCTTGGTAAAATAATAGACTCATATGAAACAAACGAATCCACCTCAGAATTTTGCCTTTCATCAAAAAATAAAAACACCTCTATATTGAACATGCAATATTCAAGCACAAGCAACATCTCATAATTAAATTCATTTTCATAAACATTCAAGCATCCATCATTGCTATGTTCAACACTTTTGTCATTGTGGTCCACCTGGAATGCCTCAAGAGAAGGCATGAAAACCTCAGAATGTAGCCCTTCACTGAAAGTCTCATAGTCACCCATGCAACTAACACTATTCCCAACTGTATGAGCACACACATCTGCAACATGTCCATTCACATTTGAATAGTGACCTTGTTCCTTCTCTTCACCAATGCACTGATTATCAATAGCAAAAGTTTCAACCTTTGCATTGTAGAGATGGTCACAATCTTCAAGGAAACACTCATATTCAACATCCATATATATTTCATCATCTGTAAGGCTCATATATGCATCTGAATGCTGACAGTTACTAAAATATTCGCTGTCATCCCTTGAATTTGCATTTTCTATATTCAGAGTGAAGCTTTCCATATCCAACTCGTATAAATAATCAGGGATAACTGGGACATGCCCATTGCTGCAAGACACAACTTCATGTATATCTTTCATGTTATCATTTGAAGGGCATTTTGCATCTGCAGACTTCTCTTCTAGAGGTTGACAATAATCTATGTCTTCATCATTATAGGATGTGCCTACATTTTTTACAACATGTTCTTCATGTTTATACATCTCATCATGACTACACATATGGTTCTAAAATACATTTCCCTCTACAAAATCATCTCTCAATGGACACACTGGAAAGGCAGAAATATTTTCACTTTGAAAACTATTTTGAAAGCATGCAGCCATGAAACCTACTGGCATTCCATATTTATAATTATTTTCTATGTCCATAGAAAATTTTTAAGCCTGGTGAAGCATAGCTGGTTCTTTATCTCTTAGTAAATAACTCATTTCTTCATCAAATGCAGCCAAATAAATTGTCAAGCACAATGCATCATTTGGTCTCATATATTCAAGAATTTGCTTGAGCAATTTAATAAACCTAAGGTTAAAGGCTGGAACCAATTCCTCATCATCCTTTTGAATGTTCTTGAAATGTATGATCAATGAGGCCAAATCAAATCTTTCACCAAACTGCTCTAGGAATGCAACTTCTAAATCTGCCCATGAAGAAACTAAACATACAGGCAGGTCTGAAAACCAAACCCTAGCGTCATCCTCTAATGACTTGACAAAAACTCTCATTACTACATCTTCAGCCTCTACCTCATGATCTTCTATCAAATTACAAAAAAAATGTAGATGTTTGTTTGTAGATTCAGAATTTAATCCATTATATTTTGGCAAACATTTTCTGATTTTACTGGGAATAACATTTGGGTAACCATCTATTTCTTTGAAATTCAGAGCCCTATATCTTTCAATAAAAAATAGTTTTCTTTGAGAGCACAACTAGGTTTGCTACTCTGAGTTCATCACCTTAGAGTGAAAAAATGGAATACCTGGGAGTATGTTGCAGCTTGATAGGTTCAATCAACAGAGTCGCCACCTCTCACTGAGAGGAAAAAAATCAACAAGGCATTTTTATTTTTGGATTCATCACACCAACAGAGCACCACATGGTTATTCCTTTGATCTCACTACAACAATAACACTTTTTCTTTCAACTCCCTAGTGGAGTCACCATTTCTGTTGGTTCACGAATCGGCAGAGGGTTTGCCAATTCCAATGCACGAGCAGATTTGGCCAATAGATTACAGGAGGTTGCGTGAGCTGCCTCCCCTTCACTTTTGGTTCTGCCGCACCAAGGAGGGTATCTCTATTAGCTAAAGATGTAACATTGACTCACCCAATGATAGAATGATTTAGCTTTACAGTAACAGGCAGAATACTCTCATGTGTGGACCAAGATTTGTGTGATAAATCACAAGATTGGCACTGTTCTTGGACATTATTTGTCTGGTTGAGGTATGAGAGTATGCAAGGGTCCTAATTCCTACTCCTACAATAATAGGTTGGAAGTATTGAAATGGTTCGTTTTAATTTTGGATGCAAGACAGGGGGTCTTGGGTCATAAGTACTAAACAAGAGCAGACCAGTGCCTATCTCGGGGCAAGGAGTCAAATAGACATATACAGATGAATGGTTTACAACTGCATTCATGTTTCAAGGGGTCAAAGCTAGTATTTTCCTTACAAATACCACCCAAGAATGGGTATTTTAGCTGCCCATACTTACAAGTATCCTGGCTGACATACATACTGTGAGGGGGAGAAAATGTGTTTAGTCAAATTAATGAAAACATAAAACCCAAACACCAATGGAAGTTGAAAGCAAGGAAGAATTAAACCAAAACAAGTAAGAACATACTTACAAACTCCTTTACCTATCATTTTCCATTGTTTGCCTATCTTTCTTTGATCTTGATTGTGAAGCCCTCAGAAGCTTTCCTTGCTTGCTTACTTGTTGAAGATGACAAAGGAAGAATGGCTTTTGATATGAGTTTGTGTTGAATGTGAGCTTCAACACATGATAATGGAGGACACTTGAAAATGGAATGAAGAAGAGAATGAGAGAAATTTTGGTATAGTGATTGTGCAAGATGAAGTTCCTCCTCCTAATGGCTTAGAAGAGGGTTTTATTTATAGATTTTCAAAAAAGGTAATGGAGGGTGAGGATCAAAAGATGAGATCAATGGCTCTCATATTTTGCACGAATCTTTAATTCATAATGGATGAATTAAAAATTCTTTATTTGAGAATACTGGATTATGACAATTGAATTAAATATTCGATTGGTGAAGTCTAGCGGGGAACATTGAATTTAAATATTCAATTGGTGAAGGCTAGTGTGGAACATTGAATTAAATATTCAATTGGTGAAGGCTAGTGGGGAACAATTAAATTAACAATTCAATTAGTGGAGGATAGTGGGGGACAATTGAATTAACAATTCAATTAGTGGAGAATAATTGATTTAAAGATTTATTTTGGAAAATGGAGGATATTAGCTAATTAAATATTTAATTATATGTGCAACATGGTGAGGTGGATTGATGAGGTAGATTTTGGACTTTAGACATTAGAAGAATTGAGGGAATTTAATTAAATAAAATGACTTTATTTAATTATGGGATAATGAAACAATCAAATAAATTTTGAATATTTATTTAATTGACATAAGAAAATAAGAATTAAGATAAATATTAAAATATTTACTTAATTCGACCTGAGCCAATTTTAGGTGTATACATTTTGCCCCTCTTTGAAGCAATGTGTTTTATCACATTGTTTCAAAGAATAGGAATAGTCTGATGCTAATACATGCCCCAGTTTGCCCTTGGTATAGGTTATGATGATGGGATGCCCTCTCGGGAGATTGGGCAGGGAGAAGGCAGAAGGCGTGAGATGGACAATCTCACGATGAGATAAGTTGACAGGAGATGAAATGGTTGGATGCAGAAGAAAGGGATAAATGATATGGAATGCAAGATAAAAATGATAACACACACAAGCAAGGAAGCAAGTATGCACAAATGATACAGGAACAAACAAAGTAGTGCCCCTGTCGAGCAATAAACCAACGATATAGGTCGATGATGTCTGGTTTCAGGAATGAGATATGTCGTATAAGACTCTGGGTTTGGTTTTGACAATATAACATCCTATCTAAGACATTTGATATGATAACGATATACAATAGTGTTGTCATGGTGGGGAGTGATGTATCCCTAGAGCAACATGAAGAATAGTTATGACTGATTGATATGGTTTACAACTGGACAAGGATCAAGACCACTGATTATGATCAGATCATTTGACAAGATTGACTTGACTTGATTGGCATGGATTAAGGATAGAATTGCAATTGGATATGGTATGGATATGGAAATGGATATGAAGTGTAGTTGGATACGGTATGGATATGGAAATGGATATTTGTCACCTTGATATAGCAAGTCTTTTGAAGCGCTTTCATCATTGGGCACTTTTTGGTGTTTTTCTTTCTTTTGAATGTGGTAAGAGAATACAAGCATCTAGGTATAGTTAGACCGAGATGACCTAAGTATTACTTACATGGATTTTGATATAGCAAGTTAATACAAGCATCTAGCTAAAATTGAATCTAGATGACCTGAGCACTTCTTGCATTTTAATAGACAAGGATTGCCCCTTTTCATGTTTAGACCTTGAGTCCCTGATGATATTTTGTTGATCATGTCGTTAGACATAAGTCATCACATTACTACAGTTTAATCCACAAGTAGTAGACAAAGAAAAATTATGTCCCCATCATAGCATCTCTAGCTGTTGGCATCCTTGAGTAGCATAGGAAGACATAATTGACGAAAATTCAAGACCTTGTAAGTTAACCTGTTGACAAAACATTCTTGCATTAGATGTGTCTTTTTGCAATAATTGAGATAGAATTGTTTTGAGTGTTTCGATATGGTGCGCTACTTTTTTTTTGTTTTGGACAGGTTGATGTTATGCATCAAGAACTTTGTTCTAGGTGTCTAGTGAAAGTATCACAATCTTTTATTGGTATCTCCTTTCAGAATGATGGCATTCAAGAACCTAAATCTGCAACTAGGTCAAGGAGTTTCCCCCAGTTTAGACCAGGATCGACTTATTATGGGTGAGATGACAACAGATGTGGAGAGACAGACCCTAAGGGACTGACCTAGTGCCTCAGGGGCTCATTGCTAAATAGTCTTGCCTATGTGACGACGCAGAGGCAATGTAGTTCGGGGTGATCCCTAATGGACCTAAGACCTAGGTGATGGTGGATCTGCAGAAGTGGTATGGACTTGGATAGAAAGACCAGATATGGGACTGACGGGACAGTGGAGCCTCGGGGGTGCATGGATAAAGGCCTTGCCTACGTGATAGCTCAGAGGTGACGTAGTTCGAGAAGGTTCAAAGGACTGGTTCGGTGTGATGGAGACAAGAGTCAATAAAGTTGGCATAGATGGAGGGAGTGGTTTGGCGCAGATAGCACCTGTTTACCAAGTTTTCACCACTTACTTTATTTGCACATGCAGCCAAAAGTACACATGACGCCTGTTTGCCAGGTTTTCATCATGGTACCTATCCTTTTGTTATTTTTTTATTTTTTTTATTTTTTTAGGACTCCCTTACATCGGGGTTTTCAAGTATAGAACTTGTGAAGATGCATGCTGTTGACAGGATCATCGAATAGTTCACCTTCAGATGTGGCCAATTGATATGCCCCCGATCCATAGGCTATAATGACGATATAAGGACCTAACCAGTTGGGTTCAAACTTTCCTTTTTTTCTATATCTGGCTGATTTCTGGGGTTCTCTCTGAGGACGAGGTCACCAACTTGGAAGACTCGACACTTTACCTTATGATTGTAGCTTCTGAACATTCTTTGTTGATATGCTTTTAGGTGGTTAAAGGCCTGTTGCCTTCTTTCTTCCAGCAGTTCTAACTCTTGCAATCTAGTTACTCTATATTCTTCATCAAAGATGAGGCCTCTTAACGAAACTAGCAAGGATGGGATCTCAACTTCAATGGGCAAGATGGCTTTAGCTTCATAGACCAGGGAGTATGGTGTTGCACCTGTGGGTGTGTGGATGCTTGTGTGGTAGGCCCACAACGCGGGATTTAGTTGAACATGCCAATCACGGCTAGCATCATTCACAGTCTTTTTCAAGATTTTTAATATGGTTTTATTTGATGCCTCTGCCTGACCATTGCCTTGGGGGTAATACGGGGTGGAAAAGCAGTGTTGGATGTGGAATTTGTCACATAGTTCCCTGACATCCTAATTTTTGAAGGGTCGTCCATTATTTGTGATAATAGATGAAGGGATACCATAGTGACAAATGATATAGTTTAAGATGAATGAGGCAATTTGTTTGTTGGTGATACAGCTTCAATCCACTTTGTGATGTACTCAGTGGCAGTGATTATGAACTTGTGTCCACTGGATGAAGGGGGTGAATCTTGCCCACTAAGTCGAGTCCCCACTGATAGAACGGCCAAGGAGTTGTCAATGGTTGTAGCTCCTGCGCTGGTGCATGTATCAAGTTCCCATGGAGTTGGCATTTCTTGCACTTCTTGACAAAATGATAAGAGTCTTGTTCCATGGTCAGCCAGTAATACCCCGTGCGC
Source organism: Cunninghamia lanceolata (assembly GCA_027924645.1). Classification (NCBI taxonomy): domain Eukaryota; kingdom Viridiplantae; phylum Streptophyta; class Pinopsida; order Cupressales; family Cupressaceae; genus Cunninghamia; species Cunninghamia lanceolata. The sequence goes on along the minus strand of BSBN01001247.1, from coordinate 4,021,972 downwards.
ATGAGTTTCTTGGCTAGGGTAGAGCCACTAGAGTGGGTCCCACATATATCGTCATGTATCTTACTGAGGGCGGTTTGATATTCCTCATTATCAAGACATCTAAGGAGAGTACCATCGAGACCTCTACGATATAGGGTATTAGCAATAATGGTATAACAGGATGCTTGCCGGATAAAGGTTCGTTTTTGGTTATTGGAGAGATTTGGCAGGAGGGTGTTCTCTTTGAGATAGGTGAATATTTTGCCATATAGGGGGGAATCTACTCCAATAATGTGGCAAATAATGTGGGATTCTGGGGTATCATATGCAGGACAGGATACTGGCTCTACCAAGAACTCGTAACATGATTGATTGTCTGGAATATTGAAGAGAGATGTGATAGTGGCCATTGCGTCTGCAGCTTTGTTTTCTATCCATGGTATCTGTTGAAAAGAGATCTGGTCAAAGTATGCTTTGAAGTCATCTACCATTTGTTTGTAAGGGATCAATTTCTCGTCCTTTGTTTGGTAGTCATCATTTATTTGATTTATGACCAGTTATGAATCCCCATACACCTATAGCTCTTTGATATTCCATTCTATGGCTAGCTTGACACCGATGACCAGTGCTTCATACTCTACCACATTGTTAGTGCATGGAAAGAGTAGCCTGTATGACTTTGGGATAGTGTTGCCATTAGGTGTGATCAACAAGATACCTGCCCCTGATCCATGCTGAGTGTATGAGCTATCAAAGTACAGTTTCTAGGTTGCTGTATTGATGTGGAATATAGATTCATCTGGAAACTCGAAGCTTAAAGGGATATCATCCATTAGGGGTGCATCTGCCAGCTGATCTGCAAGCGCTTGCCCTTTGATTGCTTTTCTGTCCACATACTCAATGTCAAACTCACTGAGAAGCATGACCCATTTAGATAATCTACCTGTTAGAGCTACTTTATTGATTAAGTATTTTAGTGGATCAATTTTTGCTATTAATCTGATAGAGTGTGACAGTAGGTAATGTCTCCATTTTTGGGAGGCAAAGACCACAGCGAGACATGCTCTTTCGATGGGTGTATATTGCAGCTCATACCCAACAAGCGTCTGACTGATATAATATATGGCATGTTCTTTCCCTTCATGGTTGTGTTGTGCCAGGAGAGCTCCTAGGGCTGTTGGCATAGCTGAGATGTATAGCAGTAGAGGTTTACCCTGAATTGGAGGCATCAACATAGGTGGTTTTGCCAGATATTCTTTTAATAGCTGAAATGCTTGCTCACATAACTCACTCCATTTAAAAGGTACATTCTTATGTAGCAGATGGGAAAATGGGTGGCACTTGTCTGCCAACTGAGAAATGAACCATCTGATGGATTGTAGTTTTCCTTGCAAGGATCTTAACTGAGTGAGATTCTTGGGAGGTGGCATTTCCATGATGGCCTTTACTTTAGCTGGATTGACCTCAATCCCATTTGCCGGCACTATGTACCCTAGCAGCTTACCTGAGGTAACCCCAAATATGCACTTCTTTGGATTGAGGTGCACCTTGAACTGTTCTAGTCTTGTGCATATTTTATCCAGCACTGCTAGGTGTCCTTCTCTTGTAAGCGATTTTGCTAGAATATCATCAACATAATCTTCCATTATGGTGTGCATCATGTCATGGAAGATTATGGTCATGGCTCTCTGATATGTTGCCCCAGCATTCTTTAGACCAAACGGCATGACACACCAATAGTAGGTGCCCCAAGGACATGTGAAAGCCGTCTTGTGTTGGTCTTTGGGTGTAATCTTTATTTGGTTATAGCCTGAGAAACCATCCGTAAGTGAAAGCATGGTATGACCTGCCATGAGATCTACAATCATGTCGATGTTGGGCAAGGGGAAGTCATCCTTCGGACAAGCTTTGTTTAGGTCCCAGAAGTCACTACATATTCTGACCCTGCCATCTGGTTTAGCCACCGGTACGATATTTGAAACCCATTCAGGATAATCTATGGGCTTGATAAACCTGACATCTAGCAGTTTCTTCAGTTCTTCCTTTACCATGAGAGCCACATGCGGATGAATCTTTCTGAGCTTTTGTTTAACAGGCTTAGCTCCTAGAGCTAAAGATAAGTGATGCATGATGAGATTTGGATCAAGCCCTGGCATGTCAGCGTATGTCCACGCAAAGTTGAGTTGCTTTCTTTTGAAGAAATCTGTAAATGCTGATTTTTTAGGTTCTGTGAGGGCCTTAGGCATGTAGATCATCTTGGGCTCATCTATTGTGTTGACATTGGTAGGTTCTGCTAGTTCTATCAATATCGACGATCTCTCCTGATGTGTAAGATTGGGGAGAGGGTCAAGCCTTCCATCTTTCGACACCTCAGAGAGGTTTTCACTGTTGGATGCATCTTTGTTTTTACTATTTTGACGGTCTAACACTGCCGCAGAGTGGTTTTCACTGTTAGACCGTTCTTTTATTTTGACATTCTTATGACTGAAAGGCTTGGCACTCTCCCCAAAATAGGACTGCGCGTTGAGTTCTATAGCATGACCAGCTCTGTGGTCTCCTACAGGTAAGTGATTTCTAAGGTCTAGATAATCAATGATGGCCTCATCATTTTCAAAGGTGTCTAGCTCAGGGGTGGTACCTTCTAGGTCCCATTCGATAAGTTCAGGATATATTAAAGGTAAGGGATTGCTAGTTGGGTTTGGTTCACTAGCATTAATGGTTAGGATGGAATTATCACTAGTATGTATGAGGTCTGTGGTGGTAGTCTCCATTAGCAGATCTGTCAAGAGTGGACTCATTCCTTCCTCGCGATTTTCACTATGGTTATCATGTGGTATGAACTCTAGCGGCCTATCCCTTGGGCTTTGTCCCTCATTTACAGAGGTTGGGTCATACTCATGGACAACATCAATATCTTTTTTGTCACAAGATAGCACAGAGAGGCTATCCCACTCATACTCATTAGAATCAGTTTCGCTCCCCATCTGCATTTTCTAAATTTGTTCAATCAGATTGCTTGTAGATGCTTCCATTTGTTGGCCCTTGCTGTTGTTGGTTCTGGTGTCTTTTCATACTCCCGTGTACCCTAGCCCTATAGTGTCTCAAGCTACCAAGGTAGGAGGTTGGATGGGTTCAGTGATGCCATCCTTTCTTGAGTCAAGTGGACCTCGTCCTTTATACCCCTTCTCTTTAGTATTAGAAAACCTTGACCATATTGTGTTGTTTGTATAATGGGGTGGTCATGTAATGTTGAGGAACTACCTTCATCCTGGTATAACCATTGTAGGATATCTTTTTCATCACTCTCGTCCTCTAGGCTCCCCCATTTCACAAATGGTCCTTTGGTGATCTTCTCTTCTTTTGGTGTTCTTAGGATGGTTCTCCCATGGGATCTAGGAGATAGAGGCAGTTGCGCCAAACAGAGGGATTGGGAGGTCGTATACTAACCCAGGCCATTATCTTTGAGTTGGAGTCTTGGTTGAGATGTTCTTGAAGAGGAAGCAAGTGTAGCTGGGTCTACATGAGATGAAGAGGCAGTAGAAGCCCTGTTGGTTGGGATCACCACATCTGGCTTTGGCTGAATAGAGTTGTAGTATTGAAAGGGGTTAGGGTCACCCTGGATGGTGATCTCTTGCCCTTCAGGTGGAAACTTGATGCATTGGTTGTAGGTGGAAGGTACTGCTTTTAGAGCGTGTATCCATGGTTGCCCGAGAAGAATGTTATATGCCAGCTCCATGTCTAGGACCTGACAAGCTACATCTTTCACTAGGGGCCCACTCTAATTGGTAGAATCATAGTTCCTTTGGACATTCTCTCTTCCTCATCATATGCTTTGATAGTGATTCTTCTTTTTGGATCTATAGCCTTCTCTGAAAACCCCAACGTAAGGATTAGCTTTAATGTACAAATATTCAGACTAGCCCCTCCATCTATTAGGACTCTTTTGATTTTGTATTTGTGTATGAAAGCTTCGATATGGAGGGAGGCATTATGGGGTTGTGTGATGGACATATCATCCTTCTCAATGAATGATAAGGAAGGTGATGAGGTGATGTGACCTACCACGGTTTGGAATTTCTCTTCAGCTAGATTTGTGGGAATGGAGGCTTCTGCTAAGGCTTTATCAAGTATGGTCCTATGGGAAGGAGATAGACACAGTAGTTCTAATATGGAGATGTGTGCTGGTGTTTTGTGGAGCTGATCCACTATATTGTATTGGTGGGTCAGAGGAGCGGAGGCTCCTCTAAGGGTAACCCTGTTACTATGGCTAGTAACATTACAATCTAGGTCTTTGTTTATAGTGATCATATTGATATGTGAACCACTTTCATAGATATGGTTAACAACATAGTCATAGCTGACGTTTGTGTAGTTTGCGTTGTTAGAACCACTATTGTTTCTGTTGGAAGATCCTGCTTGCTCGTAGTTGGGAAGAGGATCCTTGAATGCCTGATGATCGTTATTGGAGGTATGTCCTTTAACCAATATCTTGTTCTGCTCTATTGAGTCTTGGATTGTATGCTTGAGTGCAATACAATCATTTGTCTTGCGCCACCTATTTCGATGGTATTCATAGAAATCATTATCATTCCACCAGTGGGGTTTGACCTTTGGCTCGTACTCCCTCGCTAAGGGAAGTGTTATGAGATTGTTGGTGATCACCTTCTGTAGAGTAGTTTCTAGTGATTCATCCAAAGGCGTGAATGTTCTTTTAGGCTGAAAGTTGGTGAACCTAGATTGAGTATTTTTTGGTTTGTTTTGTGTGGGGTTATTTTGGGGTGTTGACAGGTTAAAAATTGGTTCTTTAGGTGCCGCATTTTTTGGCATCTATACCCCGTCATTCACAATGTTTTTATTCTTTTTCCAAAATCTAGGTTTATCATTATTGGTATAGGTGTTAGGAGTGCCCTTATAGTGCTTGATCTGACCTTGTGTGAGTAGGGCTTTCTCTATGATGAGGCCCACCTCAATGACCTTGCTAAATGAAGTAGGACATTAGATTTGAACTTGGTAGCTTAGGTCCATTTGTAGGTTGTGAACAAACATTTCTAGCATTTGTCTCTTTGGCATTTGGTGAGGGCACTTGCTTGCCAGTTGTCTCCATCTCTGTAAGAAGGTGGCGAAAGATTCTCCCGCTTTCTGTTTGGCATTGCAGAGGTCCAATATTGATGTGTCGTGCTCAATATTGTAAGAGAAATGGGTGACAAACTTATCTACAAGTTCATTGAAAGTTTTGATGCCAGGTGGTAGTCTAGAGAACCACTTCATGGCATGTCCTCCTAAGCTTCGAGGAAAAAGTCGCATGAGATATGTGTCATTATGTACGACCTCCAGGCAAGCAGTATTGAATTCTCTGACATGATCCCTTGGGTCACCTTTTCCTCGATATTTGTCAAACTTAGGTACTTCAAATCTTGAGGGAAAAGGTATCATGATTAATGCCCTATCAAAAGGATACGGTGCAATATCCTCTAGGGTGTAATGTTTTGTCGAGGCTCCCCTTTCCATGTCTGAAAATCATTGTTGGAGAGTTTTGACTGTTTGGTTCATAAGACTTAGGGCATCCAAAGAGTCAGTTGTTGTTTTGCTCTTATCCATGGGTATTTCATCATGTCTACTTCCTTAAGGGATTCTCTCTTCGTTAGTTTCTTTGAGAGCCTCCACATCATAATCCTTAGGGAGTTTGGATCCTAGACTTGCTAGATGTAACAAGAATTTTGATGGGTCTTGGGCAAGCACCCCTTCTAATAGGCATAGAAATTTTGGGTCATGCTGCGTGTGGAGGATCTCCTCCGCAGAAACTTCTTCATCATTGTCGTGAGCATTTGGAATCATTTTCTCAGCCATTTCTAATTGTTTTTGTTTTTGTAATCTTGTCAAGACCATGCAAGGTAGTAAAGGAATGGGATGGAGTAAGATTGGACAATTTGAGCAAGGTGCTATAATGAGACAAGGTTTGGTATACAAAAGTGATAGTCTAAGTAAGGATGTTAGAAATCTGTATACTTGATATTGACTAGTCTTGCACCACCCCCTAGTGGAGTTTTGGAAGGATAAGTAACCCTTGGTAATGGAGCCTCACTAGGTTTTGTTTGAGGTTTTGATTTTGATCAAGAATAATCTGGCTATGACCTTGTTGGAAATTTGGAAGAAGATTTTGGTGAGATTTTGGATGAGCAAGCAGCTCTGGTGTGGAAAAGAAGGAGAAATGGTTGATTTGCAAGGTCTCAATTAGATTTTCAAAAACTAGAACAGGTTTGAACTGGTTTTTGAAAAGTATTGACAAATTTTGCTCTTTGGAAGATATGGTTTTTGCTCTCTAGTTTAAATGCGCAACAACAAGAAGTAGATGTGCAACAAGTCAATATGTATGCACAACACTGATTAAGTTTGTATGTGTAAAAACATAGTTCAGATGCACAATTATGTCAAATGCGTAGAAAGTCAATTTAAAAGTGCAAAAGGTTGGTACATATGCGCAAATCTATCTTTTGCTTGTGTTTTCTCAGAATTTTAGAAATTTTGGATCGTTTTCAGGATTTTCAATGTTTTTCGTTTGAAAAACTTGATGTTTCTTATGAGGTTGATATTCAATTATGGCAAAAGCACAGCAAACACATAGAAGTTTTCCATGATTTTTATCTTTTATATATATATATATATTTTTGTGTTTTTGGACTATTTTGACTCAAAGACAAATACAACCTAGGCTGGATGGGACAATATTCGTTGAATCCTCTAGTTGTGCCACTCAAAGTGTGTAGCTCCAGGATCTGGTAGCACCGGCTCCCCTCCATGGCACTCACTTCTCACGTATACCAGATCTGGGTTTCCTTAGGCTCGTACCCACACCGAACCTTAGGATTGTCCCTGCTACCTCTACTAAGAGTCACTTGAATCGAGGCCGCTTCAAAGGCTCTGCCCTTTGCATCAACAAATAGGGGTTTTTGGTTTGCTACATAACTGGTTCTTAGTTAGGGCAACTGTTCGAGTGGTTACACATGCAGTGGCACTATTCTCCGTTATGGAGTCTCCCAGCCTCATAGGGTTGTGCCTATGAGGGTTTATGGGGAGGTTGGCCGTCAGTGTAACACAGCAGCACTCGTTGCTTGAGGTTTTCACGCCAAGCACAATTTATTTTAAGTGGCTTGGTAGGGCTTGGCTTTAGCTTGTTACCACTCAGGGTCATTCCCACTTGGACAAGCATGCATCAAAGGGTAGGCCCCCCTAAAGGTTTGACAAATAGAATGACAAGTCTGGCACTTTTATCACCCAGTTAAGGGGAGAGCATAAGCCTATTGTCATTCACAATCACAGAAAACACTTGTTAATCCAACCTAGTTAAAAGTAGAAAAACTATATGAGTTAAGCTACTTGTGCACTCACACGATTGTTAACTTGGAAGTGTTTAGATCATAACATTGTTCATTCCCCATTTGTTTAACTTTGAAAGTGATTAAGACATAGCATTGTTCATTTTCCGTTTGTAAAGATAGCAGTGGCCTACTTTTAGGAAAATAGATTCAACAATGCATAGATAACCATTGGGTTCAATTACTTCCTTCCTAGTTTAGAAAACTATGTGAAGTATTGTATGAGATGCACTTGTTACTTTTACCCCTAGTTAGTCTAAATGGACTAGACAAATCATCTAAATGACCTAATCTAGCCACTACCCCTGCAAAATAGATGTTAGCTCAATGTGCAAAATCCACAAAACTATACAACAAAAAGCAGAAGACAGATGCGCAACATTGTGGCCTGAATGCACAGAAATAGGGAGTGTATGCAACTTTTAAATAAATGCACAAGGACAGACAGCCAATGCACAATAATCAGAGGTATAGGTGCAATAACATCATATGCACAGTTTGACAGAACAAATGCGCAACGATACAGGGTAAATGCGCAATTCCGCTGGATGTGCAATAACATCATATGCACAGTTTGACAGAACAAATGCGCAACGATACAGGGTAAATGCGCAATTCCGCTAGATGTGCAATAACATAGAGTATATGTGTAAACTAGGCTCAGGTGCTACAGCCAAAATCAGATGTACAACTTCGAAGACTAAATGCGCAACTGATTAGGTCAAATGCACAATATTTTCATATGCACAAATCTGGGAGATAAATGCACAACTATGGGAGTCGAAGGTGCGAGACTGTCATATGTGCAAATCTGGGAGGTAAATGCGCAACTACGGGAGTCTAATGCACAAGAATGTCATATGCGCAAATCTGGGAGGTAAATGCGCAACTGCAGGAGTTGAATGCGCAAGACTGCTGTCAGCGATCTGTTCTTCACCTGTACCGACCTGCAACTAAAAACACTCATTTTTTTTATTAGTAAAGGGGCAAGAGCCCCACTGTGGGCACGAAAATGTGAGGGGGAGAAAATTTGTTTAGTCAAATTAATGAAAACATAAAACCCAAACACCAATGGAAGTTGAAAGTAAGGAAGAATTAAACCAAAACAAGTAAGAACATACTTACAAACTCCTTTACCTGTCATTTTCCATTCTTTGCCTATCTTTCTTTGATCTTGATTGTGAAGCCCTCAGAAGCTTTCCTTGCTTGCTTACTTGTTAAAGATGACAAAGAAAGAATGGCTTTTGATATGAGTTTGTGTTGAATGTGAGCTTCAACACATGATAATGGAGGACACTTGAAAATGGAATGAAGAAGATAATGAGAGAAATTTTGGTATAGTGATTGTGCAAGATGAAGTTCCTCCTCCTAATGGCTTAGAAGAGGGTTTTATTTATAGATTTTCAAAAAAGGTAATGGAGGGTGAGGATCAAAAGATGAGATCAATGGCTCTCATTTTTTGTGAATCTTTAATTCATAATGGATGAATTAAAAATTCTTTATTTGAGAATAGTGGATTATGACAATTGAATTAAATATTCAATTGGTGAAGGCTAGTGGGGAACATTGAATTTAAATATTCAATTGGTGAAGGCTAGTGGGGAACATTGAATTAAATATTCAATTGGTGAAGGCTAGTGGGGAACATTGAATTAAATATTCAATTGGTGAAGGCTAGTGGGGAACAATTGAATTAAGAATTCAATTAGTGGAGGATAGTGGGGGACAATTGAATTAAGAATTCAATTAGTGGAGGATAATTGATTTAAAGATTTATTTTGGAAAATGGAGGATATTAGCTAATTAAATATTAAGAATATTTAATTATATGTGCAACATGGTGAGGTGGAAGAGATGAGGTGGATTGATGAGGTGGATTTTGGACTTTAGACATTAGAAGAATTGAGGGAATTTAATTAAATAAAATGACTTTATTTAATTATGGGATAATAAAACAATCAAATAAATTTTGAATATTTATTTAATTGACAGAAGAAAATAAGAATTAAGATAAATATTAAAATATTTACTTAATTCGACCTGAGCCAATTTTAGGTGTATACACATACTTTATTAAGCTTCATGCATTCATTCTTTATGCCAGAGGCTCGAGGCTGATAAGGCCAAGCCTGTATAACCATTGAAACACTCTTTATACTGTGGCTCAAGGTCGTTATGGCTGAGCTCTAAATCATTGAATTTTCTTTATGATTGTAGCTCGAAGCCACTAAGGCCGAGCTTTAATTCATTGTAATCTTTATTGTGATTATAGCTTGAGGCCGCTAAGGCTGACCTTTAATTCATCATATTCTTTATTGAAACTATAGCTTGAGGACATTAAAGCTGAGCACATATCCATTGTAATGTTTACATGATGGTTATCAACATGGCCTTAATAGTAATAGTGTCACAACTAGTATAATGAGTTGAGCAGAAAGTGCTCATGGCACAAGAAGTGTAGAACTATTGTATTAAGTACATACTCAATGGTTTGGCCTACATGTGGCCAATGCAGCCACCACGAACTGTGGTGATGGTCAATATGACCTTAATCTTAAACTATTCTTATGTCACTCAAACAAAATCTTGTTTCACCTTACATAGAACCCAATTGTGGCTTAAAAGGTTATTAAAATAACCTAGGCTATACTTGTATATCCCTCAAGTAAGGAAGTGGCGTTTTATTCAAAATATCACTGTTTATTATATGACAGCTTGCATGCTAGCCAAATCATTAATGAGGAATCCCTTCTTGCTATTGATAACATGAAAGAATGGCAAGCATGATTAGCTAAGATTTATATGGATATTATCACAAGTTTTAAACCCTTACCAAACTTATGATTGAACTCTATAGAGAGAGCAGTTATCATTAACAACTCATATGGGGAAATTGAGATATCTTTTATTATGAAACCATTATAACTAGTTAAGGCAGTGAATGCCTACGGTACTATGATTGAAATATTAACCTATTTACTGACTCATATTGAATATGTAAACCATGGGAGACCTAGATTGGTGAATTTGGTTGACATTATTATAATTTAAAAATGGGACAAAGTGATGAGGAGTCACAAGTCCCTCTTTTCCAAAGTAATTCATTAAGTCATTACAATTCCTAAGAAGGGAGTCGATAGTCCTGGTATGGACTTGGATCGAGTTGATCCCACTTGCATTAGACCTAGAGAGAGAGGTCAAATCAAACTTACTACAGGATGAGACAGCTTCTAAGTCAAGTTAGGGTGGTGGACATATGACGACATTCATTGCATAATGTACATGTATGTAAATCTTTGGCCAAAGTAATGCATCTATCTCTGCATGCATTGTTAGTCCATAGTGTTTCAAATGGCATAGTGTCTCCAGTAGAGTCATACATAATTAGAGTGGATCTATAGTTGTGTGACCGAGAGATATTATGGATACAACACCAGATACTTAGATGGCTAACCCAACGGTTCCTAATATCTAACCCTTCCATGAAGGGTAGGGCCACTTCTAGTTAGGAAGTTGAGCAGGGCACCATAGGTCTGTGGTTGGTGGAAAAGCACTGGGATGATGCTCTCCTTCCCAAGCTTAAGACAAGCTGAGGCTTATGAAGATAGATGTCTTATGATCTAGATACAGTGTTTTTAATTTTATGACTTGATGGTCAATTGTAATGCATAATTTGATGTATGATGCCTTGAGCATAACTTGTACATGCATAGTGAAAGTTATTAGCTAAAGATATGTAATTGATTATTGAAATGTAAGATTTGTTTTATTTTGTTTAGAATAACATGCTTAATTGTGAAAATGATAATGAATCATTATTGTTTAACTTTGATTCAGATAACCATGTTGTTAACTAATCACTTGATTAAGATAAGTGTTTATGTTAATTTTGAGCATTATGGATTGAGATGTTATAGAAACTGTCATACAGAGTAAGTGGAGAAGACTAGGTTTGGACTCCCATGCAATAACTGGTGGCGAGTTAACCTCCTCAAGACTCCCATGCAATGGCGAGTGAAATCTCACTAACTGGGACACCTAAGTAGGATTAACGTTATGTGGAACTATCTCATGTGCATGTAACTAATGCATGAGATAATATATACACTAACAATCCCCCTCCAACTAGCTATTGTGTTTTAACTTTAAAAGCGAAATATTTAAATTGTATTCTAGGGTATTATATAAAAGGGAAAATTTTAATTCATTTTTTAACACATCTAGGAATGATCCTATCTAGTTCAAGTACTCATTATATGTTGCATCATTCAAGTAGAAAATCTAAGCATTTATTTCTACATCAATATCTACATAATTAATGATAAATAATCATATTTTACACAGTTGCTTGTTGTCTTTGGTCTTTATTTAAAAGATGTTAAATTAGTCCACTTAAGGGTTGGTTTGATGTAATGTCCTTCATTAAAATTGTATGATAGTTTTTGCAACTTTCTGATTTTTATCGAGAATAAATCAAAACCAAAGAGCCAATACATAGTTTTGATTACAATTTTTAAAACCCTATTTACTGATCACAAACCCTAGGGTTATAAAATACTCAATTTCAGCCAAATGAAACCCTCAAAATATATTTTTATTTATTTCCAATAAAGATCTAAATGTACAGACTAAGTACAACATAAAATAATTTTTATTGAATTTTTCAAGCACTTACAACCTATTGTAAGCCTTGATATGATTGGTCCAAAGACGACAATAATGAATGGAAATACAATGATAAATCTTATTGTCAATGAAACCAACTCATAAATAATTTTTTTTCTAATTTTTCTAGGCCTTCGAAATGTACGACTGGCTAGGAATGGTACGATTGGCTATAGTAATCCATAAAAATGTTGATTACTAATGCGGGAGCATCCAGTGATGTAAGGGCAATCTTGCATCACCCAAAAAGAAGTTAATTCAAAATCATTGTAGTTTTCATTTCTTTCCATAATTAGTGTTTCTGGTTCCATAATCTCCTGAATAATGATGTAGGACTTTCAGTTTTTCCAAAACTGCTAAAAATAGTAAACTACCGGTTTTGGAAAGTTTTAACTGCCATTTTAGGAAAGTTTCCATTTGGGCATGGATTGAAGAGAAAAGTTACAGAAAGCTTCATAACTAAAATATAAGATCTTTGCCAAAGGAATCAGGCAAAGATCATTTGTGAGCTGAAAGATATTAAAGTTTTTGTTTTTTGAAAAGCCCTTGAAAATTTTTGAAACGAGATATGAGGCACTAAAACATCCCATAACATTCCCAAAAGTTGACAAAAATCTATTTATACATTTCCAGCGTGATAGTTCACATCACAATATTTTTGATGCTTAAAACGGTTCATCAATTGGACACTCGGATCAAAAGTTATGCTTCCCAGAAGTTGACCTACTTTTTGAGGGAGTTGCAAATTTTGAAATTTAGCTAGAGGCCACCAAAAAGTGCTATTTATAACTATTTTGGGAAACCTGGGCAATAGTAGAGTTAAGGGGGAAAGTGTAGAGTCAAGAATAGAAAAGAAAATAGAAACCCTAGCAGATTTGGGGTTAGAAATAGTAGATGATTCCAGAGTCTTGTGAGAGGAAGCTATAATGTGTTGCAGCTTGTGGAGGGTTGATTCCTCTTATTGTATTTGAGCTTTGATAATGCAATAAGTTGTCCAAATCAATAAAGAAAGTTCTATTTTATGTGTCTAATTTTTGTTGTTGTGTGTCTTATGATTTACCCCCTTCATCAAGTGGTATCAGAGCAATGGTTCCTGAGTGTGTAGACAGATCATCGACTGTGAGGTAGTTTGCACCAGGACCTGAGGTTGTGGGTTTGTTGTGGAGAGCAAGATGCCTCCATGAAGAAATCGTATTGGGAGGAATTGTTTGACAAAAGAAGGTTTTAGAGCCCTGTAAAGGCAAATTTATGCATTGCAAGTGGAGCTACGAAGAGGGTTTGAGCCTAGAACAAGAGAAGAAAGCGAAGATGAAGCTAAAGAAGAGCTATCTGAGGAAGAACAAGAAGCTGTAGGAGATCCTGCAGAAGTTAGGTTGTTGAGGGCCATTTCAAAGATTGGAAAGAGACCCAAGATTGAAGTTTCTACATATTCTAGAGATTTGAATCTGGAACAGCTTATTGATTAGATCAATGACATGGAGGAGTTTTTTCGAGTATGAAGATGTGGAGGACCTAGATCGGGTCAAGTTTACAAACATAAAGTTGAAGGGCCATGCCAGCATTTGGTGGAAGAAGGTCCAATTAGAGAGGAACAAAAGAGGAAAAGGAAAGATCACCAGATGGGATTAGATGGTGGAGAAACTAACGAAGCAGTTCATTCCTGTGGACTATAAGATTGAGTTGCTGAAGAAGTACCAACAAAAGTTTCATATATGTTGGAAGAATTTTAGGATATTATTTTTGATAATGTACCAGAAGGTTTACCATCGGTGAGGAAGATAAGTCATCAAATAAATTTGATAGCAAGAGCCAGTTTGCTGAATAAGGCAGCCCACAGAATAACCCCTATAGTGAGTGAAGAGCTGGACAGACAAGTTCAAGAGTTGTTAAGGAAGGGGCTAATAAGAGAGAGCCTAAGTCCATGTGCGATACTTGCATTACTAGCACCAAAGAAAGATGGAGATTGGAGAATGTGTACAGATTCTCGAGCCACCAACAATGTCACGATCAAGTACAAATTTTCGTTACCTAGAATGGATGACATAATGAATTGTTTGAGTGGAGCCAAGTACTTCATGAAGATTGATCAGAAGAGTGGGTATCACCATATCTGAATCAGAGAAGGAGACGAATGGAAGACAACCTTCAAGACCAAGGAAGGTTTGTATGAGTGGTTAGTCATGCCATTTGGGCTAACTAATGCACCAAGCACATTCATGCCGCTCATGAACGAGGTACTGAAAGCATTTTTGGGAAGTTTTGTTATTGTTTATTTGGATGATATTTTAATTTTCAGTAAGACTTGTGATGAGCACCTGATGCATATCAGAAAAGTTTTAGAGAAGACGAGGGAGGAGAAGTTGTTGATTAATATGAAGAAATGTAGTTTTGCAAAGAAGGAGTTGGTATACCTGGGATTTGTTGTCTCAGAGGAAGGTCTTAAGATGGACTCAGAAAAAGTAAGGGCTATTATTGAATGGCCTATGCCAAGGAGTGCAATGGAGGTACGACCTTTTCATGGTTTGGCAAGTCTTTACAGAAAGTTTATCAAAAATTTTAGTAGCATTTGTGCACCCCTAACAGAGACAATGAGAGGGGATAGAAAAGAGTTTAGATGGACTAAAGGAGAAAACAAAAGCTTTGACACATTGAAGTAGAAAGTTACAGAGCAACCTGTTTTGGCAATTCCAAATTTCAATAAGGTATTTTAGGTAGATTGTGATGCTAGTGGTAGTGCTATAGGAGTTGTTTTAAGTCAATAAGGTGAGCCCATTGCCTATTTTAGTGAGATTCTTAATAATGCCAAGAAAAAGTATTTTGTTTATGATCAGGAATTTTATGCTATAGTTTAGGCTTTGACGAAATGGAGACATTATTTGTTGCCAAAAGAGTTCATTTTATATATTGATCATCAGTGTTTACAGTATCTTAATAGTCAAGGAAAATTGAATCAAAGGCACTTAAAATGGGTTGAGTTTTTGCAAAGTTATACTTTTGTTTTGAAGCATAGGAGTGGGAAGTCCAACAGAGTTGCAGATGCTTTGAGTAGAAGCCAAAATTTGTTGACATAAATGAAGGTAGAGGTTGTTGGGTTTGATGAGCTCAAGAGTTTGTATCCAGAAGATCCAGATTTTATAGGAGCTTAGAAAGCTTGTTTGGAGCCTATTACTTTGGATAGGACAAAATGGTTGGATTTCATAATCCAAGATGGCATGTTGTTTAGAGGAAGCCAGTTGTGCATTCTGAGGAGTCCCATGAGAGAGAACCTAATTAAGGAGAAACATAATGGGGGATTGGATGGACATTTTGGTCAAGATAAGACCATTTCTATTGTTGGTGAGAATTATTATTGGCCACAACTATAGAAAGATGTGAGGAAATTTGTGTAGAGTTACAGAGTGTGCTAGATGGTAAAAGGAACAAGTCAGAATACAGGGCTAAATCAGCCATTAGCTGTAGCAGAGAAGCCATTTGATGATATTAGTATGGATTTTGTTCTTGGTTTACCAAGGACACAAAGAGGACATGATTCCATTTTTGTGGTGGTGGATAGATTCTCGAAGATGGCATATTTCATTCCTTGCAAGAAGACTAATGATGCTATTCATATTGCTGAATTATTTTTCAGAGAGGTGGTGAGATTACACGGTCTACCAAAGAGCATAGTTTCAGATCGAGATACCAAGTTTGTTAATTATTTCTAGAGGACATTGTGGAAGAAGTTGAAGATAGATTTGAAGTTCAATTATGTACACCATCCAAAGACTGATGGATAGACGAAAGTGGTGAATAGGAGTTTGGGTAACTTGCTACGATGCTTAGTAGGAGATAAGCCCAAGGGATGGGATTTAATTTTACCACAGGCGGAGTTCACTTACAACAATTCTGTCAATAGGAGTACTGGAAAATTACCATTCCAAATTATATATGGCAATAGCCCAAGAAATGCTTCATAGTTAAGGAAGATAGACAAAGGAGAAAAGACAAGTGCCGAGGCTGAACACTTTGCAGAACACATGAAGAATTTGCATGAAGATGTGAGAAAACAGATTAATAAGATGAATATTCAGTACAAGGCTAAGGCATATTAGAAGAGGAGATATAAGGAGTTCTAGGTAGGAGAGGAAGTCATGGTTCACTTGAGAAAAGAAAGGTTCCTAATTGGAACATACAATAAGTTGAAAATGATGAAATTTGGACCACGCAAAATCTTGAAGAAGCATGATTCAGGAAATGCATATGAGGTAGAGCTACCGAGTGGGATCAATATTTCCCCTGTGTTCAACATTTTTGATTTAGTAGAATATCATGAAGGTGGCACAAATGATTGGCCAACAGGAGAATAGTGGAGTATTCTGGCATCTACTTCAACAGAGGAGATAGAAGAGATCTTGGATAGCCGTGTGGGAAGAAGTACTCAGAACAGGCAGTATGAAGAATATCTGGTGAAATGGAAAGGAAGGCCTATTGAAGATTCTTCTTAGTTTTCTAAGGTAGAGGTTGATCATTTGGGTTTGCCTCACACAAAGACCTGAGACATGACAGGGTCACTTCTCAAATTACCCTGGGTGTCTAATGTAGGAGCATCCAATGGTGTAAGGGCAATCTTGCATCACCCAAAAATAAGTTAATTCAAAATCATTGTAGTTCTTTTCATTTCTTTCCATAATTAGTGTTTCTAGTTCCATAATCTCTTGAATAATGATGTAGGACTTTCAATTTTTCCAAAACTGCTAAAAATAGCAAACTACCTATTTTGGAAAGTTTTAACTAACATTTTAGGAAAGTTTACATTTGGGTAGGGATTGAAGGAAAAAGTTACAGAAAGATTCATAACTGAAATATAAGACCTTTGGTGAAGGAATCAGGAAAAGATCATGTGTGTGCTGAAAGATATTAAAGTTTCTATTTTCTGAAAAGCCCCTAAATTTATTTGAAACGAGATAAGGCACTAAAACATCCCATAACATCCTCAAAAGTTCATAGAAATTTGTTTATAGAATTCCTACATGATAGTTCACATCACGAGCTTTCCAGCACCTAAAACGGTTTGTCAATCAGACACCCCGATCAAAAGTTATGCTTCTCGGAAGTTGACCTACTTTTGGAGGGAGTTGCAAATTTTGAAATTTAGCTGGAGGCCGCCAAAAAGTGTTATTTATGACTATTTTTAGAACCCTGTGAAGTAGTATAGTTAAGGGGGAAAGTGTAGAGTCAAGAATAGGTAGGAAAATAGAAACCCTAGTAGATTTGGGGTTACAGATGGTAGATGATTCTAGAGTCTTGTGAGAGGAAGTTGTAATGTGTTGCAGCCTATGGAGGGTTGATTCCTCTGATTGTATTTGAGCTTTTGTAATGTAATAAGTTGTCCAAATCAATAAAGAAAGTTCTATTTTTTATGTGCAATTTCTATTGTTGTGTGTTTTATGATTTACCCCCTTCATCAATTACTCAAGTCTACTCTGGAAGCATATGAAAAATGTCTAAAATCACATTTTTGCCTCCTCCAAGTTTGGCACTCCACTTCCACTTACTGTTGATGAATGAAATGATATAGATCAATGGTTGGTTTGTCTGATTCAATGCTAAAATAACTAATTTTCTCCCTCCAACTATGGTGATCAGCTATGATGATGGAAATAAATCATATCAACCCTAAATGATGATTGAAAAATTCACAAAAAAATCTAAAAATCAACATGGAAGCCCTCAATCATGTTTTAATAACAAAATGGAAATAAGGGTTTTCATCTTGGACCCCAAATGTGGAATCCAAGAGGGTTTTCATCCTCTCAAACCCTGAACAACCAAATGATTTCTTCATTAGATGCCCTAGATTGAACAAACTTCTCAAATCTAAAATTAGTATGAAAAGAGGATAAATTGATTGATGATGAAATGAGAAGCGAAGTGCTCCATTTATATTTGCCTATTTTTCAAAAATTGCGCCCTCACATTTAAAAATATTTTTTAATTTTGGCCCCAAGCATTTAATAAAATACTTTTTAAAATATCGTTTTAATTTTATTTTTTATTATACTGTTAAAAAAAACTTCTCATTTTTAATTGTTGAAAAACACTTTTTATATAGTTTTATTATTAAGTTTCCCTTTTAATTAGAAATTATTTGGCCCAACTTAAAATAATATTATTTTATTTTAGTCCCATTGGTTCCCAAAATAACTACAACATAATTTTTAAAAAAATTTCTAAATCACCTAGGCCAGGGATGTCATTAGAGTGATAGAAAGAAGTTTATCAACCAGTTAAGGTTGATTTTGGCCAACTGACAGGAGTGGGTAGACTCCTCTACAATTTGAGCTCAACTTAGACTCTGGAAGGATATTCCAAGGGGTATACCGTAATAGGTATTGACTTTAAATTAGATGAACAACTTGAAATAATTGAACAACCAAACCCAAATTGCCTTCTTGGCCCCAAATTTATCACTGAACCAAGAACAACTGGTTGTTATAAAAAACCCCTATATAGCTGATGAAAACAATCCTACAGAATGAGGATGTGGATAAAACAACTAGTGTGTATAAAGATAGATATACTAGTTTGTTTTGAAAGCTTGGGTGATCACAGGCTTCTCAGATCAATGCCTATCCATTGGGCTATAAAGCTTCACATTTATCAGTTGAAAATAATTTCAAGAAAATGTATGATTGGCTATTTGAAAACTCAAATGAGTAACGACCATTATCAAATTGTGAGAATACTTAATAATCCAACACTATACAAAACTCTTCCATTTGCAACAATGAAATGACCATTTATAATGCTTGAAAATGGATTAAGAACTATCACATTCATTCAAATCAGATTTTACAATCATACTACTCAATGTAGCAAGAGAAATCCTAACTGTGATTAAGATTTCCGGAAAGAACACTTACAACGGTGGAGAAACACATTGATTTAATATAATGATTACAATATATCAACATATGTTTTCTACTAATTCCCTCTTCGATGAAGAGAAACTAAAAATCAATCTTTGCCAAAAAATGCCTCTTGATCTTAGCGCCTGTAGAGAAAACTACCCAAAATGACTAGCCCGTAATACATCAAAAAAATATACATATATAGTAATCGAGCTCATTGCACAATTCAAAACATTGCACTCTGTCATCGTGTACACCCATGCTACATTAAACTCTGGTGCATCGGCCTGACAGAAGATATCTCTGCCAAAGGAATGTCTACATACATCTATTTTGCCAATCATAAATACAAAAATATCCTAATTTGATTCACAACATTTAATATAGAAATATCTGAAGATGAAATAGCTGAGAAATATCTACTACATTAAAGACTAGAAGCTGACTCACTCACCTGCACAATTAAATATATACAACAGGTACTTGGAACATTAATGAGGGAAAATTTAAGTCAACTCCCTAACGAGTCAAAGGACTGACAAAAGATCGCCCACACACCTGGAGTATTTGGATCAATAATGAGGGATGGTTGGAGTCCACTCCTTGACAATTGCAACATTAATTTCATCTACTTTATTCTCCATGAGTACCTGTGGATTGAAGAATTTTACTACCGCCTGAACAACCTTGTTCTACAGAATCATTAATTTCTAGGTATGAATCTACCTGCACAATCCTACAATCATGGTGTGTTTTTAGGAAGATCGCCTCTTCAAATAATTTACAATAGTTTAAAAGTGTTGTCCAATTTTCACTAGCAAGCCCTATTTAAATCTGATTGTACATGAAGAATTAAAAAAGTTACCAGATTGATCTTCATCTTTGTCTCTATCAGACCATTTGAATCTTGATTCCATTTCTTTATGTGTATTGGGTACCTTCTTTCTTCTCTCTGTCATTAAAATTGGTCAGTAAAAAGCTTAGTTGGTGAACTTCCCAGTTTGCAAACTCATCCTCCCTCTGACAAAGGCTCCTTTTGAAATTTCTCCTCTTTTATTTACTTTATCGGTGAATTTGGCTTAGCGTGAACTATGCACTTCATTTATCTTTTCCTTCCTTTGTACTTCTTAGGTAGAGATTGGAATGAATTGGAAGGACTAGGTGACAGTGTATGAGTAGCCTTTTGGAAGGTGATAAGAGGTTTAGATGTAGGCAGAGTAACATTAGGTGTGGAATTTATGTAATTATATGGAATGGTACTATAATGGTGAATAGGATTCCCAGTAGACAACCCAAGACATGTAGTAGCACTGTTACGTGGTTGTGTAGTGGTGTTGAGAATAGTAGAAGTATATATAGGAATAGGGAGTGTTGATATGGGTGCCGACACTTGAGTCCCTATTTGATTAGGAGAAGTGACATTAGTGATTATTTCAGTGGAACTAGATGCGGATATGTTGTTATGCACTATATGAGCAAGGCCACGCAAAACTTCCAATCCTTCTTGACCTTCGAGCAAAAGACTTCTTAGACTCTCAACAATAGGGATAGCCTCTTCAGCTATGTGTTCTGATCTTACAAGTTTCTAGAAATTAGCCAACTCGGTGTCTAATCTCTAAATTTGAGCTTCAGGAACATGAGCCACAAGGTTATCAATGTTGATAGATTCATCAAAAGTTGATGCTTTAGGAAGATGCGAAGTAGGTATATCAGGAAGAAGTTTTTAACCTTCTTGTGGGATAAAACTAGGAATTTGGGGTTCTGATGTATTGGTATCATCATTATGCAAAGCATTAGAACCCATAATTTGAATACTTCTTCACACAAGGATATTAGAATTGGGGCACCGGGTCACAAAGCTCATAAAGTGTCTACAATCTTTAGTAACACAGAAGATGCACCAATATAAGAAATGAATGATGTAGCAAAAGAAGGATTTGAGTTTTTTGTTAAGTGAAGATAATGTTTTGTTTAGTGTAAATAAGCATAATTCACATAATTTATCCTCGATCAATTTCAATTCTACTCAAGTCCACTTTGATACTAATAATGCCTATGCTTAAATCAAACCCCAAATTTCAATGGTTTTTTATAAAAAAAATTCAATGCAAAGTTATTCTATCTTTCAAATTTCAATGCAATATGACATTTATGATCTATTAGAGCAAATTAAAATCAGATTTTGTAATTCAAATAACAGCAACAAAATCTGAAATAAAATATTAATCTCAAATCCTATATTTCAACATTAACCAGGTTTTCATGAAAATGCAACTTTTTTGACAAATCCTAGCAATAAAAAGGTTCCAATGCAAGATGTAACACTATAGAATGATTAATTACTGTTATACCAATCAGATCTGATACAAAAATTAGAAATTTAATTCATGTTATTAAGATTTAACCTTATGGAATGTAAACAAAGTGACAAATATGCTTTTTTTTTCAAATATAGGATGAGATTTTTCTTTTCCAAATTCACATGCAAGGATGCAAGAATTCTTTAAACACCAAGAATGGTAAGGTACAACACATGTAAATTCCTCAAACAACCTAAAAATACAACAAGATCTGAAACAAATCACAAACTATAAATGCTAGGGTCAAAACTAGCTAGATTTTTCAAAATGCAAGGTTTTTACAAACCTTAGTTTTGAAACTATGCAAAAATTGACTAAGTATATATGCAAAATGATTAATGAACTTAATGAAAATTAGATCTAAGGAAGAAAGAAATTTAGGAATGAAAAAATAAGGATGCAAAACTGCATGACAAGACAGGTTCACCAAAATGTTTGATATGGGAAAGAGTGATCTAGCCTAAGAGATTAAACTTCTAGGTCAAAACTCTTTTCTACCAAACATTGGGATACAAGCCAACCTTGAATACTACCTATGAAGGAGAGCCAAACTATAGGTATTCTTCCCTTTTGTTGTATACCCAAGAGTCTACCAATTCAACCAAAATCAAGCAAGCAAACTAGGGCAAATGATCAAACCCTAAATGACAAAGATTTGCTTATAAATAACAGTCAAAAATAGATTTTAGGAAACCAAGAGTACAATAGAGATCAGAGAGTAGAGGAAAACTTAGAAATGGGAGCAGAAGCACAAAAGTCCAAGTAACTTAAGCACCCTAGACCCTAATTAGAGTTTAGCAGAATCTTGAGGTATCACCAGATCTGTACCTGCAAGCTCTGTCTTCTTCCTAGATCTTGTCTTCAAAAACCCATATCTTCAACCTGTACACAAGAAAGGAGGAAAATATTGTGTTGTATATAAGGGCTTACCTTAGTCAAACCCTATGTTGGTGTTTCCACATCCACTATAGCAATGATTAGATCCAAGATTGTGTTCCAGGCTAGGAGGGCAGAGGCCAAATCTACAATATATATGATAGAGATTTAAATGAAAATGATAATGATTACCACAATAGGTGAAACCCTATTTGATGAAGATAGTTCTCAAGATCATTCACCAACATGGAGAGTGATGGAGAAGGCTTGAAACTTCCTTCAATACTTGCAAACAAACTTCACTAGCATTCACAAGTAGATAGCAATTCCAAGCATGTAGAGCACTATAGCATAGAAGATCAATCATGTAAGAAACTTCAAATTGTTCTCTTGTCCATCTAGTTGTAAAATGAATTGTGAAACTCATTTATATATGCACTCCCACTCACAAATGATGAATAAAACTACATGGGGCTGACATGTACAAACTAGGGAGGTGTTCTAAGATGACACCACAAGAGGGGGATAAAGATCCCATCTGGGACCAAGGTGCTTAGGTTCCCTTGACCTTTAGCCCCCAAAACTTCAGGGAGTGTCTTTTAAGGTGTGCTTAGTCCATTCCAAAGCTTATTTTGTTGGGTTTATTCATTAGGTGTGAGATTTTATCATTTTATGCTCAAAAAGTTGTTAAAATAATTTGTGGGATCATTCATGTGTTCCTAAACTTGTTTCTAAAACAAATTTCATGCTAAGAATCATGATGGTGTTTACTTGAAGGAAATTTTTTGATTACCTAATATAGTATCAAGACAATAACTCAACCCCCTGGAAGAGACTATAAGTTTCATTACACACTATGCATACAATGATGATGATCAATTTAATAAAACACTAGGATGTACATTTCACCCTTAGATGCTCTTGGAATTGAATGATATTGTAATTTCATGATTATTTTGGATCTTCTTTTGTGTTTCTTATTATTAGGATAAGAGTATTAGTAAAGGATCTTCATTATTCAACTCAAGGTATTTAGTGTATGGGTTGATACTTGGTAATCCAAGGTTTTGGAAATGTTAGCTCACAAGTAGGAGAAAACAAATTTGAAATAGGTGGACTAGGTTATGCCATATAATCTAGTGTAAAGAATGTGCTATCTACCATGCATTAATCCTATTTAATAAAATTTTGTAAGATTCTATAAATTTGTTCCTAGGTTGTCTCATCAGTTCTACAATGTAGCATGTTTCTATTTTTAATTTTACATTAATATGTCTATTTTCTCAAGGAAAATAAATTAGGGTTTCATAAATTAGGGTTATTTTATGCATTGCTTAGGGTTATTTTTCATTAAATAGGGTTTCAAATTTTAGGGTTTTATGATTAGGGGTTCAAATTTATGTTTTAGGGTTTTAAATTGTAAAGCCCTAAAATTTGAAAGCCTAATTGTAAAACCCTACAATTTTAAACCCTAATTAATACAAAATAACTCTAATTTATGGAACCCTAAAATTTATGTTTCAATTGCACATTTTAAGGTTTGAATTTGCACATTCTACGGTTTGAATTTGACATTTATGGTTTGAAATTGCACATACATTCAATGGTTTGAAATTCAATTTATCTTTCACCATGAATTTTTTTTTGAAACTAAACTTATCTTTCACCACATTGAAATTTTCAAGTAATCAGTTGCGAGAGGAATACCTAGTTGATGTTGGTTGACTGAGCTGTTCAGAGTTCCCTGGACACCTCTATTTGAAGGAATGTGACAAATATCATGCAGTTGAAGCTGTGGATTCCATGAAGACATGGATGCTCTAGAATTTTTGGACATCGTGGAACAGTATATCACTTTTGATTTCAAGGGTTTTTCACTAATGATAATGAAAACTGTTGTTTTCTCTTGACATTCCTTTTTAAAAAAAATAAAATAAGACCTTTAAATCAAGGTGACCTTTTCTCAGAGATGATTTTTGCAAAATCTTTGATCAAATGGCCTTTATTCAAAGAAATTTCTTCGAACGAAGATAAATGCAAAAAACTTTTCCATCCAAAATAAAAAAATTGATACATCCCAAGATTGGGACCCATTATTGTGGGATGACCCACCATGATGTTGGAGCTTGAAAACAAATGTTTGATAGTCCATCAAAATTTTGCAAATTTGAAGAAATGAATAGAAAGAAAAGGCTTAGGCATGCTTAATAGATTTATGTGAAACTTCTATGTGGGAAAGGAGGTGTATACCAGATGGGTGATGAAGGGATCATGTTTGGTAGTATGTTGGGATTCTACAAAATGAGGAAAATGAAGGAGACAAAAAGGGTGAAGGAGCCAACAAAGTTTTATGGAAGTTTTACATGAGAAAGGATGTTAGGACATGATATTGAATAGGTAGAGTACATTTGGTAGTCCATTAAAACTTGACAACTTTACCAAAACCTTAGAAAATGAATTAAAACCTCCCAAACCTAGAGCTTTCTTTGATTTTTAGAACTTCAACATATGGTAAGAACACAAGGCATGAATTTTAACAAAACTTAGGAAAAATTTGACTAAGGGAAGACCCACTTAAAATTTCTCACATTAGTTATATATGGTGGGAAAAACAAGGCAAGTGCACAAAGGGGACAAAGGCTTAGATGATTTTTCATTTTTCAAGTTGGGTTCCAACAAGATGAATTTGGTATATCATGAGGAGCTATAGAAATTGTATAGGCATTGTATTCTATTGTTTTGTAAGTGGTAGCTATTATGATGTTGTTCGAGTTGTAGTTAACATAGAAAGGGTTACATAAAAAAATTAAATATGAATTTCAAATGTCTAAACTAGTGAATGTTGTAGTTGTTATTTAATACCCTCAAAGGTTGACAACCTAATCTTGATCTAAATGGTGAAATATTGTAACCATTTTTTTTCAATAAAAGAAAAGTATAGACAACCCTCTAGTAGAGCTACATGACCTTGATTTCTTGGGTGGGATATGTAGGCAATCCAAGGTGATGGATTTGGGTGAATTGGTCATGCACAGGGTTTGTAAACAAAGATAGTCCTTACTCAGTTTAGGCATCAAAAGATCAAGGAAAGTCAATTCCAACAATCCATTTCATGTAAGTCCAATCCCACAAATTGTAGCTCAAATTTGCACACCTGGTTTAGGTCCACACTTGCATAGGTGAAGTAGAGTAGAGTTTGATCAGCATGCAGATTCTAAGACATTCATTTGAGCAAGACCTAAACTCCAATGTTATGAATAATCGATTTCTAGTATCTTCAACATCACTTTTCCATCTTCAAAATTGAAGTATAATCATAATTTAATTATTTTAAATTCTACATTTATTGTAACATTATTTCAACTAAATCCCAACTTTAAATCCTATGTTAAATTCATTTATCAATGTAATTTCATTAATTGTAGTAGAATATTTGTATAAAGGGTTCTTTTGAATAGGAATCAGACATCCTCTTACCTCTGAAAGAATTAAGTAATCCAACTATACAGTTTCTTCAAGATTCTGGTTTCAGAATAATAGATTCCCTTCGATAGATAAGAGGAAAACCCCTTAGATAGATTTTGGTTGAGCATTGAGAAGGTTATGTTTTAGATTTTTATTAGATAGATTTCTCTTTTAGGATATTCGTTAAGAGATAATACCCCCCCTTAAGCACAACTTAGGTGGGTATAAGAAGAGATGGGTCTTGGCTACTAGGCTTGGTGAGGTACCCATTTACAAAAAATATCTCTCATAAACAAACAAAAAGGAGAAAACCCAGTGGGAAATAAAACTCCTCTCCAAAAGAGAGAAAAGATGCATGAATGTGGAAGCTAATTGTGTACCGATGTCGATGCTGAACTACGACTGATGACTCCATAAATGCTAGTATCATGAGGATTCAAGAATATTAACTGAATTTGAGATGTTATCCGATGCAAGATTTAGGTTGTTTTACCATAGGATCTTGATGTGAGATGTGAAACGGTGTAAATCTGTTGCAAGATTATGGATCATTTAGCATAGGCTCTAAAAAAAAGTTTGAAGGATCATTCGATCCACCTATTTCTCAATGCTGCCTTCTTTTAGTTGCAACCTCATTGAGTTAAATTAGGTGACATAATCCTCTATAGTATTAGAGTCTCTTGGACTTATACTTATGAGGTCTTTAGCTTGACACTTCTTTGTTCGTTGACCTACCCTTGGGTGTTTTGAGGGTCCCAATATGAACAAAAGTACTTAGATTTAGACTTGATCACACTTATTAAACTATCTAGATGAGATGTCTTTGTAGACTTAGAAGTACGGAAAGAATCATAACTCAATGATACCCTCTGAATTTGTGATCCCCCTACTTTGTGGCACTTTATATTTTAGTGCATATACATGGACTTATCCAATTTGGAACCAGAAAATGTAGTTTACAAAGTTCAAAAGTTCAAAGGATCCTATCCAAAGTATAAATTTGCCCCCAAATTGTGAAGACCCCCCCCAAAAAAATATATATTTTATTTCCTTAGTGCTAGTAGCATAATGTGAAATGGCTATTCCAACATTAACAAAGCATATTTTTAATGCTTTTGGAAATAAAAATGCCCATTTTGTAACATTTGAAAAACATAATCTTAAATGTCTTTCAAAAAATAAAAACTAGGGCAAAATTTTGATGCCCAAGTTAGGGCAAAAATAGGCTAAGGGGCGGATTAGGGAAAAAATACAGCAACAAAATGCCCAAAATGGAGCAGAGCATGCAGGGAAGTGGCGGCCAGATCTCTGAGATTTTTGAGGTAGGGGCTAGATGAGGTTCAAGGCAATGCCATTTTAATGTAAAGAAAATGACAGTCTCGAAAGACTTTGCTATCCTGAATGGGGTTTACCTTTGCAGGAATCTCTCCATCCCTGATGGTGGCTCTCATCTACATGTAGAGGTAGGTAGGAAGTGTGCCCATGGCGAGCCTCTTCTCTGAATGACCATAATGTACAATCAAACCCTTTCTATCCTTCATTTCACCCCGATTCTAATGAGTAGTTGGAAGGCCATATTCACCTCTCCACACAAGCATTTTTCTTTTCTTTTCTAGTGCTAATTATTAAATTTGCCCATATTTTACAAGAACTTGTTTATGTAATAAATTTTGATCAGTAGCTCAGAATTGAGCACCATTTTTTGCAAAAGTTCATGTTTTTACATTTTCCATGTATTGGTCAAATTTAATTTGTAAAACACACTATGTTATAAAGTGCCAAAATTTGGGGGGTCTCTCTTTCAACAGTTTCAAGGGGCTTTTTTGCATTTGATCTTTTTCACATTATATCATTTCTACATGTTGCATAGTCAAGTGTACTTATTCTAGGAGCACTCAACATGGGGATGCACTCTATCCTCATTTCTCTCATGTTGTCTTTTTGATGTTTTGTAAGACTGCAAAATCACCACCTGATGTTTGATTCAGGATGAGTTTCAGTGATTCCTTGCATCAGAACATCGTCATCATTGTTCCAGATCCACCACATTGGGATGCATATCTACTAGAAATCACATCATTGTTTGTAGAATCTCATTACAAATTTGGATTACACCATTAAGGACATTCGTCTTCTCTTCAATGTTAGCTTCAATGAAGTTGCATCACCATCGTCTTTAGATATACTTGTTCATGCCTCACCTAATTAAGCTTATATAGTGACTAATTATGTAGATACTTATGAGTCTACATATTAGACTCCATCATCATCCAGTTTGACACCTTCTACGGAAGTATTAGATTCACATCGATTCAGTTTTCACCATACACCTATGGTCCCTATTTCTGAATCTTCGTCACATGATAACATTGCCTTGGAGATCATTAAGTATTCTTCAAAGACATCATGGGCATCATCATTGTCTTTGGATCATGTGTGACATTCAGATACATTCATCATTCTTCCTGTATGTTCCTATCCGGAATGGGAATATCTTATGCACAATTTTGCGGTACTCTTTCTTCCTAAGGGGAGAAACATTGTTTAGCATTTTTGGGTCATCTTGAGCATTTACTAGCACTACAGGAGGTATTTTGAGGGGAGGTTGTATGGTTTCTCTTCTCTTATCAGTTTTGGGAGGAAGCATTTCCTCACATGGAGTTCATCACTTCATAGTTTTTGGGGGGGCCACATGACAACCTCTCTTCTCTATCCTATGGAGGGAATATTTCATGTACTTATGTGTTAGAAGTAGTCCTTGGGGGGTTCTGAGTCCTCCATCTATCATTCTTCTTGTTCACTTGTACATTCTTTCATGTATCTTTCTCTTTTGGAGAGGAGTTTTGTTCCCACTGGGTTTTCTCCTTTTCTCTATTTTTTGAGAAACTTATTTGTTCATGGGTAGCTAACATGGCCTAGTAATTGGGACCCATCGTCATCTTTGTATTTCTACTCCCTAAGTATAGCTTAAGGGGGAGTGTTGGAATGTTGTATTTATCCTAACCCACACCTAGGCTTAAGTCACACATAGTGGCTAAGTCTAATTTAACATTGACATTAAAGATTAAGTTCACTTTTGAGGTTAGTCACTTTTTTGTCTCACCACATGTGCTCACATGAGGTTAGTCATTTTGACAGTTCACCTCATTAGAGGTTGGAGATATTCTCTCTTCACCTTATGGGAGGTTGGAGACATTTGTCCATCACCCTCCACTTGTCCACACATGTGTTCATCACATAAAGGTTGGGTAAGTGCAAAAAGTTAGGGAGCCAAAAAGTAGTGAACATTTTTTCAAAAAAAAATTAAGAAATAACGTGAGCGCATTATAACGCGCTCTCATTATGGTTTGGTAATGACAAACCTAAGACTTGACAAAACCAAACCATAATGTGCTCGTGTTATAACACAAGTGCATTCTATTTAGTTATATATTAAAAAAGAGCATTTCTGCTCATTCATTTCTTTTATTCTCTCTACACTCACGGCCTGCAAACCCTAAGGAGCATGCTCATATTTTTGAAGACCCAATTTGACACCAAAACCTTGGTGATTCATCACCAAAATGCTGCCACGATGTTGAGCAAGACAAAGGAGTGAGTTTTATTTATTTTTTTGTCTGAATTTGTTTCTAAATAGGTAGGTTTGAGTTGAGTTTTGATGTAAATTTCCTTAATTGTCAGGAAATGTTAATGCACCTCCTGCTCCTCCTCCTCAAAATACACAAAATCTTGAATAGGAAATACTTGCCAAAGAACAACTCGAACAACAAACTCCTCCATCCATTCCTCGACATGCCCCTGGAACACAAGAAAATCTAATGGGGCAAATTGAAAATAATAAAAAAGAAATTGAAGACAAAATTGCAAGGTTGAAATATCCTTCAACTTCAACCTTGCATAGATCCGTGCTTGCTCAATCTCTTGAATCTATGTTATCAAATGTAGATTCAATTAGCAAGCAAATATCTAGTTGGTCGAATAAGAGGAGAGAGTTTAGAGAGCATTATGCAGACAAGCTATCATATGCAGAAGTAAAAAAGTTACAAATTACAAAATTGGACTTGTGTTCCATTTTCACAAACTCACAAACAAATCAACCCCCACCCATTATATGCAAGAGGTTCCCTATCCATTGGTGAAACAACCAAGTGATAAGGGACAATTTTGGGTAGAGGTGGTGGATGGTTTTTGACCATTCTCCATGTAACAATAATGAGGTCCCACAATACTTTTTGAGGAAACTCTACTGCGAGTTTTTCCTCAATAAAGTGCCAAACTATTTTGATATGTGAGTTTCAGGGTAGAGGTGGGGGTTAGTACAAGATAGACTGGGGGCACGTGTTGACCCACAAAAGGCCAGTGAGATGAGTAATCAGTAGACCAGTGCATGAGCATGTGTCTATCCCTTCTGTTGTGAAGGAGAGTGTTGAGGTTGAGACACTTCAGTCCATTAGTGCCTTGACTTAGAGCATCATAGAGCATGCCAATCTTGTAGCACAACATGGGTTGGGAGATAGTGTGAGGAGTAGGGTTCCACCCCATACTTGTCAAACTTGTAGGTTAGCCTATGGTTTTGACCCCATGGATAGTCAGGATGTAGGTGTGCAAGCTACATCTGCAGCTAAGAAAATGGTGATGACAAATACCCTCCTGAGTGAGACTTTCAACCTTGATACTTAGGTAAATATTAGCAAGTTCATTGAATTTAATTTTTGAAATGCAAGATTAACTAATTTAGTTTGATGATTTTGATGAAATTTCAGGGTCATAGCATTGATGCAGTTCTTAGCAGTACTCCACCTGCATTTTACACTATGACATCTATTTCCCAGGTATGTAACTAGTAAACAATTATAAATATTACATGTGAAAAGCATTATTATATGAATGGTATTCTAATATCTAATTTTGGATGTTGAATAGATTAATCTTAGAGATTTCATGGTAAGACCTGTCAGTGGTGGTGTAGTTCAAAGCTTCACTAAGGTAATAAAATAAATAGTTAACTAATGAATTATACTTATTAGATTTTTGTACTTTATATTCATATTGTTGATTACATTGTATTTCACATCTTTCAAACTCAAAGCATTATTAGACATTTCATAACTAATAGCAAGATGTTGATAGATGACAAAATTTCAATTACAATATAGTTAAATTTGAAAAAATACCTCAAAGAAATGTGCTCTCATGGAATGCCATGAGAAGAAGATGCATAGACAAGGACATCACCATGAGACCACTTTTCTTTGAGGTATCTTCTTAAACAACTCACTGCCTTGTCTATGCTACCACATTTTCGATACATGTCTACCAAAGCTTGTTAATCCCCTCCACACTATTCTTCGACAAATTCTCTCTAATAATCTCATCCAATTACCACCAATTAGACCCCAGGACATGACACCAGAGAGGGGCATCATCCTATGACATCTTATATGACTCAAACATCATCTAGGTTTTAGGTATTAATTACGGGGGCAACAAGTCACCCCTAACAAAAATCTTCAAATCTACATTAACCCTTTCCCCTACAAACTTATGTCAATCCTATTGGCTCAATTTCTTCCATCCCTACATCTATAAGAAAGAGCTATAGTATATCACCAAGAAAGCAAAATCTCCACTGTGATTGTGTGTATTATGTGTCTAGTTGTATCATAGTGATGCATTGTTGATAATGAATATCATAGTGTGCTTTATTGTGTGTACTTCCATGTTTAGGTGAACGTGTGTGTATGTTAGGAACCATGACTTGCATCACTATTCTAGTTTCATAATAAAATAATGTTGTTTTATTTTCAGATGATGCAGGCTATAGAGACACCACTCGAAGTTCATAGGGCAATGGAGCATGGTGTGTCCACTACGATTCATAGCTCCTTGCCATTAATGGGGGTACGAGGTAGATTAGCAAATTTCAATTTACATTCAATGTTATAGTTGTTTATTTTTGAAAATCAAATGATTATTAATTTGAAGTTTAATTTCTATCTGGATGGTTTCTATAGGACATGACATCACCACAACCTAATCCTGCTACTAAGGCAAATGAGGAGATAGATTATATGGTAGCGGTAAGTGATTATTTTGTTAAATGTTTCATTTTTTATAACATGTAATTTCTATATATTAATGTCTATACTTTTAATTGTAACAACAACAGATCCACGAAGAACTAAATAGGAGGAGCAGCCCTCAAGTTCATAGTAGACCACCCTCATATACGTCTCCATCCTCCCGAAGATCAAAGGCTGCTTGTGATCTATTCCCTTCACCGAACATAGGGGAATGAATGGTTATTAGGGTCCTTTATTGTATGCCTATATGGTATTTGTGGATATATATTTTGTATTGCATATAGGAGACATTGTACGCCTATATGGCTATGTTGTATATATGTTATACATATATTGACAGATATTGATGTATGCCTATATGGATATTTGGTTAATACAAATCTATTTTATTGATGGCATCTATATTTGCATTATAAATCCACATTTCAATGGATATTTGTAGATGGTTACTTCAAATATTTAAAGCCCAATTATATTACATAGGATGTTTATTGATCCAATAAGCCGGGTATTGTTATTCAAGTATCACCTAAACCTCATTCTGGAACTAAAAGATAAAATTGTATTTAAAATAAAAATGAATCATCATGTTGAATAGAAAATATTCATATTCTTTATGAGTTGTTTAATTGAAAATATTCAAATGAGTATGTTGATCCATATTCTTTATGAGTTTCTTAATTGAAAATATTTCTTAATTTCTTGTTATTACACCATATTGGGATGTAAAGAGTATGTTTGTTGTTTTGAATAAGATATTCAAAATCATATGCTTATGAGCACCTGATGACCATTGTGGTTATTAAATATAATTCATCTTGCATATAAAGTGAGCTTATGAGAGTACATTGAGTCTTACCTAATTTTAGTATGCAACATAAAATTTTGGCTATAGGCTTCCATAAGTCATCAACAATCAAGGTTCAAGGTTATCATTGAAGTCAAAGGGTCAAGGTTGTTTGTCATTGATGTCAAGGTTGATGCCATGATGTTGATAAGGTGATACAGTGATTCAAGGTAGGTGATGGTCATGAGGTGCATGATGTTATGAATATGGTTTTCATGATAAGGTCTCTCAGTTCATGTTGATGCTACACAAGACAAACATGGTTTATATGATGCAACGTTCATGTTCATGGTGGATGTGGTTTTGTTCATGCAATAAGAAGTCAGAGAAGACAAAAGCTTTCATAATCATAATTCAATGTCATCATCAAGGAGAGTTATATTTATCAAGGGGAGTCATGAGTTTGATTCAAATGTGAAGTTGTTCATGTCTTAGAACCCTAAGCCTATGATAAGTGTCATACTCTAATGTCTTTCTTCTGATGTCTTTGAGGTCTCTAAAATGTCCTAGTATCTCTTGATGAAAGTTAGAACGTTTAAGTCTTTCTTATTGATAGTTAGGGTTTGCATAATGGGCATTAAACCCTAAAAAGAATCTTCCATTTTTAAGACTTTAAAACCCTCAATTGCCTGTCATGTGTAAAGTGCACTTTTGTTTTACTTTAATATTGACTTATAATCATAGGTTACTATCAGTTAATTCAACCTACTAAAGGGTCTTTAAGTCAATAGTTCTGTTGATGCATAAATCTGTGGGTCTAATCCAGCAGCAACATGGGAAACTCTGAGACGTGGGATTGCTCCTCAGAGTGACGTCCAGATTTTAAGGAAGCTAGCTCTTCCGTTCTTTAATGGGGGGTTTGGGAAAAAGTTAGAAAGAAAACCAGATTGTATAAAACAAATGCCTAATCTATGGTGATCTGCCAGATTTGAACAATTAGTTGCACAGTGTTAACTTTGAAAGATTTGACTGGAATTGAAGAGCATCAATGCATGATTAAGACCCAGTTTAAGAAACATATTAAATAGAGGCAGAATAAACAGATATATCAGAAAATAAGAAATAGAAAATAGAGACACTCATATGCATAGAACACCATCTCATTTATTTGACAGAAACAGGTTATAGAGGCAAAAGTGGCTGCACAAAAATAACTGTTACATTCTCATAAAAGAGAAACTATTAAGGCAAAAGAAAATCTATGTCTGCTTCTCCAACTCTCGATCTGATAAAACTTGTAGAACTCTGAATGTGTGCATCTCTCTGCAACTATGTCTCAGATCTGCCCATTTATAGCCTAAAAGACTCAACAAAAAACTCAACTGCCTCCGGCAATCTTTGCAACTGAAACTCCGCAAAATTTGGCATAAAATCTGGCACAAATCTGACTACAACTGTATTAATAACTGAACTACTATTTCTCTTTCTCTCATGGCTGAAAAATATCTTAGTGGCATGAAGAAAATCGCTTGCCGCCACTGCTTCGTGTAGCTTGCTCATGAAAATGAAACATTGCTGCTCATATTTAAGGTTTCACTTTTTAATTCCCGCGGAAGAACAAAATAAAAATAATATAGTCTTACTTTATTATTTTGCTATGTCTTGTTGTGTGGTTACACAACACGCCCCATTTTAACTTGGCAAAACAGGGACCCAACTTTTGGCTTGGCTTGTGTTGTCTGTTTTCTGGCGGTTTGGTAAAAATGAGTCAGGTGCATCATCATCATGATATTCGATGAGGTTGGTCATCATCATGAGGTCAGTTTGTCAAAGTTCATATTTTGTTTCTATGACCTCATATTTAGAAAGGGCTTGAAATTCCATGCAGGTTTGCCTTTTACATCACTCGAAAATTCATCCATATGTGGAAGTTATGCACAGTCAAAGTTTTGGTCAAACCTGATAATCGCAAGAGGATCATCATATTTTTATATCCTCAGTCATGTTGTCAAGGTCATCATGATCTTGATCTATCACCTGATAAAATCATGCAGTCGAAATATCCGGACGTCAATCTTAGGTGATAGTGTGTTTTACCCGTCAAATGACCTTAGGCGCATCACGAGCATCATGATATTATAACATCACCTGATATTATAATATCATGCTGATATTATAATATCACCCTGCTTAGAAAGTCCACTATCTGCATATTTGCATGCGCATGTCAAAATCCTATCGGAGGGTCATCATCCTGATCTTTCAAGGGAGGGTCATATTTGCTGATATTCACTAATATGATGATGACGTCATCATATCCTCCTGATCTCCTTTTGCATGATCATGATGATCACCCTATCTTTTAAGGGAGGGTGATATTCCATTCCTTAGCATGATCATATTTTAAATATCACCCTAGCGCTAACCTGATGATGACCTCAACTCATTCTCATGCTTCGAAGACGGAATATGATGGTTACGTCATCATGATATTCACAGAGGAGGGTCATCATATTTTTATCCTGTCATGTTGTCAAGATCATCATGATCTTGTTTGTCTACCCAATATTACATTCATCATCCTGATCATCTTCCTTAGGTGACCCAATATTACATTTATCCCCTGATCTTAACTAAACATGACGGTGATGTCATCTTTTGCATTTTAATGAAGCCCGGATATGACGATGACGTCACCATCATATTCCTTTCCTCAACAGTAGGATCATATTTCATATCCTCCTATTTTCCTTCGACATGATGATGATGATGATGTCTTTCTTTTCCCCAATATATAGAAGCGAAACATGACGGTGACATCATCTGGACATTCGGAAGGGGGAGCATCATATTTCCAAA
Source organism: Cunninghamia lanceolata (assembly GCA_027924645.1). NCBI lineage: Eukaryota > Viridiplantae > Streptophyta > Pinopsida > Cupressales > Cupressaceae > Cunninghamia > Cunninghamia lanceolata. Next base: position 3,986,635 of record BSBN01001247.1, on the reverse strand, counting down.
ATATCATGCAGACAAAAGTTTTAAGTCTTGCTGTCGGCCTTATCTTGAGTTATCATGCCGATAGAACATGTCTTCCCGATGGATGGACATCATCATGATTTTTGGCATCGGTATAAGTTTCACCGTCGGCCTAATGTAAAATTTGTCATCCCGACCATGTGTAGTCACGCCGATACATGCATGATCATATTTGAACCTGATATACAAGGAAATGGGTGGGAAAATGAAGCGATAGAAATTTGAAAGCCCGATTGCCTATGGCTGCACATTTTGAGGCCTGTTTAATAACTTCCTGTTGTTTATCCACATGATGATGAACTTAATGTTTGTCTGTTTATTTGCAGGAAGTCATGATGCTGTTAGAGCTGTTGCTGAGCATTGTATGGTTGCACATGGAGGCAACATGAACCAGAAGTGAGGAGGATATTGTCAAATATGTTGTTTGCCACCTGGAGACCTATAATGAGACACTGTAGGACAGAAAGAATAAGCTGGACAATAGCAGGGATAAGTATGAAGCGCACAAACACGCCATCATCAAGGCAAAGACTCAAGATGGCGGAGGAATAGATCAGGTTGTGCAGGCATACAAACAGATCCAAAGCAGCATGCAACCCCATATGCAACAGCGTCATCATCCGGATAGCGAAAGTTCAGAAAGCGATACACATGATGATGACCCGCATGCATCAGATGAAGAGCATGATGAAGATACATCATGAGGGGGGGAGTATCTTGCATATGCAGTATAGATAGTTGCCAGCTGGCAACTTGTGCCTTTTTGTAAAATTGACAAGTCATGAAGTGATGACCATTGATTTGTATTGACATATCTGATCCGTGGATCTTTTGTAACGGATTCCTCACCTTATTCTATAAAAGGTGGTGGAATGCCTTGTTATATTCATTCGAAACTTAATTGAAATTTGATTGCTGAAGTATTCAGGACTTATTTCAAAGCTACTGTATATGTACATGTCTTTTGCATACTTAATGAAAGGGAAGAGTATTTTGATTACAAATCTTCGTAAATCTTGAGTAATCTGTGTTTGAATTCTGGATATGTGCTTTGATTTGCTGCGTCCCTTGGAGTGCTCATCATGTTGCATGTATTGTTTTCATTCATTATCCTCTGAAGTTTGCATCAACTGTATCTAGCTGTGGAATGTCCTGGTGAACATATGGTTTGATTTCTTCTCCTCATGACAGTATCAAGCATGTATGTGGATCAAAAGCTGAAGGTTCAACTTAATTAGAAGCATTTCCTTTAATTTCTTTCAATTTCAGAAAATCTCACTATCACAATTGCAAATAAACTGATAATCTTAAGCAAACAACAGAGAAATATGCTGAAATCCCGTAGGTAACTGAAAATCATTAGCATATTTGAGTTAAATGCATGTAGTATTGAAAATATCATGCAAAGAATTGCAAATAATGGTAGAAATCATGCAAATATCAGCCTGTAGGCACATTATTTGACTAAATTCACAGTGCAGAGGTAGAATTATTGGAGATTTATGCAGAGCAGACATACAGAGCAGGATATTTGAAGGAATGATGATGAACTTTGCAGAAATACGTAAGGCCCCTGAATGGAAAACAGCAACACACATCAACCACTGAGTAACGTCAGTAGATTAAGACCTAATCAACAGAGACTTGGGATCATGAATTCTCTGAATTCATCGTATCTTTCAAGATGAGTAAAGGTTGTTGTGTAACTTTTATTCTATGTTTGTATATGATCAACATCATCATCAACATGTCTTTTGAAAAATGTGACTTATCAAAAATAAGTCATTTAAGCTTTACATAGGAAAGAGGGCCCCACTTAATGTATCTAATAAGAAACATTATTAATATAAGACACTTAAAAGATTTCCCGTGAGAAATGATGCAATTTAAAATGAAACAAAACACTTTATTACTTCTCCTGTGTGTGGGCTGCTCCACGTGTCTCCTTCCACACCAAACTTGAGCTGCTCTCTTTTCCTTCCGCATCCTGCATGTGGAAGACTCCACATGATTCTTATTTCTTTCATTCTCTTCAACACTGCAGCCACGTGGTGGGTTCCTCTCTCTCGTTTGTTTCTTTTAAAAATGCTCAGGTGCCTCCACGTGCTTCACTCCACATCATTCTTGAGTTACTCTTATGAAAAATAAAGTGGTTGCACATAATTTTTGGGGTTTGCACCTTTGTATCTCCCATGGAAGAAATTCATATGAGTGTCTTTTAATAAAAATTACTTTATACTACTGGGACCCACTATGTCTCACAATTTTAATAAAGATTTTAATCTTTATTTAAATCTACCTTCCTAAAAACTCCTTTGAATCATATGTAATGAAATGAAACATTTAATTCTCCTTTGCATGGGCTTAACCACGTGGCCTCCTCCGCATCAATTTATTGTTTCTTTTTTATTTCTCCCACAGCTGACATGTGGCTTTCCCTGCATCAATTTCTTAAGCTCCTGTAGCTTTCCTTAAAAGAAATAAAGCATGGCTTTATTAATTTTAATAAAATGAAACAAAATATTTATCTGTGTCATGCTGCTACATGTGGTGCACTCCGCATCTTTTAAATGTTTTGTATCCCCACCAATAGATTTGTATTTGATCCAATGGCCACTGAGAGATTATTTCATTTGGAAAACCCTATCTCTATGAAGGCCGATCCTTATTACAAAAGAAAAAAAATCACTGTGGTGTGAAAATATTCTTACCAGTTTTGGTGACTGGCTGGGAAAGTGAGCCTACTCACTCCGAACCCAAAATTTCTGGTTTTGCATAGCAGTGCCTTAATCATTGGGTAATAGAGTCTATCATGCTGAAACTGAAACATTCATAAAACTAACTAACATCTATGGCACTAGGCCAATACAAGCTGCCTAGAAACATTACTGGGGCTGAGATTGAAGTACTGCTGGCTGAAAACACACTCTGCAACTAATAGACCACTGAAACAAACTGGTGACAATTGGCTATACTGATATTCTACAACTAAGATTAGCTAAAACAAATTTCTAAAATTTACACAGAACTAAAAGACAGAACTGACTTCTCTCCTTTCTTGCTTTGTAGCTGAGACTTACTGAAAACAAAACTAACTATAATTGAAACTAATTCCACTTCTGTAGCTTATTCTGAACATTGAAACCATATTACTGACAACTGAAACATATAGGAACATGTGCATTCACTAAAATAGCAAAATAGCTGCCATGTCTGATTATGTTGCTCTAATTTATCCACATCAAACTAAAAATGAACCAGATAAACTGTATGAATAAATATAACAATATTTTGTACCATTTTACTTCTCTGCACTTAGGAGAGTCTCTTTTTGTTTTAAAACACCAGTCAGGCTTATTAACATGATGTTCCTGCATTAGTGGAGGGTAGGGAGGGAAAATAAAACACTGAAACTCTTTCCTCTGTTTGCATTTGAAAACTTCTACTGCCAGAAACTCATTAGTGACCTCTTTTGTTGACTCTTCATCTAAATGATGATCCATGATAGCATCAAGATCTAGCTGACAAGTGACAGAACTACCCAAAATAGTCCTGAATCTGATCGAGATCCCTTCATGCAAGAAAAAATGTGTAGAATCTAACTCTATTTGTGACATCATATGTGGTTTTGCACTGTGGTAAATGTCTCTCTAAATCTCATCATCTTGTAGAGGTGAAACTTCATCAAGAAGAAGACAATAACCATTTGCAAAAATAGTAAATAAATCAGGTCTTGAATCTTCCTCTGTTTCACCATTTTCTCCACTATCTGCTACAAGCCTTACAAATGAACCTTGTACTTTCTCAATTGAAAGATCTTCCTCATTTAGTAGATGATAGCCTTGTTGCAAAAGTGAGAACAAATCCTCATCATGCCCCAAATGTTTCTCATGTATCTCTGTGTCTTCTGCCTGCAGGTGTGAAACTTCATTACAGCAATAAAAACACTCATCCTTTGAATATTCTGGTATAATGTCATTTGCAACCTCCTCAAAATGGAATACAAAGGCAGAATCACCATGGACCCAATACTTTTCAGCTTCAAAGCCCTTCTTGTAGCACTTTTTAGCTTCTAGAAACCTCACCTCATAAGCATCTTCTAAATCTGATTTAAGATTTGACAGAATCTTTGGATCTCCCTTTACCACATATGCTTGATGCTGGTAACCAGAAGGACACATAGGAGCCACTTTCCTTCTTTTAATTTGATTCTTGATACTTGATTCTTCTTGGATGTCAAAATGACAGAGAACTTGGTCAATGGCTTGTATAGATTGATTTGCAACTATATAAGTTTGTAAAGGGTAATTTCCAGGACAATTGGGCATTCTCTGGATATATTCATATTGCTGTTCATAAGAATCTTGAGGCATTAAACATAGATAAGCATGGTACAGGTTTAAACCTTTTAACTCATTGATCTCATGGAAGAGGGTTTTAATTAGTTCTTTCATAGCATTCATCTCCTCATGATTTGGCAAATTAGCAGGGAGGGTGGGTGGACTAAAATTTGTATGCATCTGGCTACAAGAAAGGACGTGAGATAGGCTATGAGGCATTAGTTGTTTTAAGGGTAGAGGAGGTAGTTTACTAGACAATATGAGATTACTTTCAGCTTTAATGGCAAGATCATATGACTGAGGGAGAGTTTCACCTCCTAAGGATTGTATCATGATAGAGATCTCAGGGTCTAAAGCCTTTAAATAATGCAAGAAAGCAAAGATTGGAGGGGGCCTCATGTCTATATAAAATTTTTTCCATCCCTTGTCAAATCTTGAATTGAAATCATATATGGACTCCATAGGATGCCTCTTGATTGTAATCAGGTTCTGGGTGAGAGTGCTAACATTTATCCTATCTCTGAACTGATTGTAGATGAGCCCACCATGCTGATCCTATCCAGTGATTGAACCAGGATGCAAGCTTCTGTGCCATTCTTTTGCTTTGCCTTTGAGGGATGATGCCAACAACAAGAAAGCATGATTCTCATTTGTGACATTATGAATAGAGCATAGATTTGCAACATCTTGAATGTATCTGTAAGGCAAACAAAGCCATCTCTAAGAAAGTGAGGCAATGCCTTCCAGGTTGTGTCAGGAACTTGACTCTGCTACTGAAAAACAAGGGGACTTGAATCCTAGGCTACAAAGAGTAGATCTCTTTGAATATTTAGATGCACATATATACCAGGGGCTGCCATAGTCTGCAGGAGCAAAGATCTAAGAAAGATCCTCCAGTAGAGTTGCCAGATGGATGATTCATGCTCCTATGAGCAGATATTTCTGTGATCTTCCATGAAAATCATAGAATGCAGGGAAAAGATTCACTGAAAACAAAGAGAAAAGTCTTTGAATCTGGTCCCATCGGGTGTGCCAAAAATTGTTGATGCATAAATCTGTGGGTCTAATCCAGCAGTAACATGGGAAACTCTAAGACATGGGATTGCTCCTCAGAGTGACCTCCAGATTTTAAGGAAGCTGGCTCTTCCATTCTTCAATGGGGGTTTGGGAAAAAGTTAGAAAGAAAACTAGATTGCATAAAACAAATGCCTAATCTATGACGATCTGTCAGATTTAAACAATTAGTTGCATAGTGTTAACTTTGAAAGATTTGACTGGAATTAAAGAGCATCAAGGCATGATTAAGACCTAGTTTAAGAAACGTATTAAATAGAGGCAGAATAAATAGATATATCAGAAAATAAGAAATAGAAAATAGAAACACTCATATGCATAGAACACCATCTCATTTATTTGACAGTAACAAGTTGTAGAGGCAAAAATGGCTGCACAAAAATAACTGTTACATTCTCATAAAAGAGAAACTATTAAGGTAAAAGAAAATCTATGTTTGCTTTGCTAACTCTCGATCTGATAAAACTTGTAGAACCCTGAATGTGTGTATCTCTATACAACTGTGTCTTAGATTTGCCCATTTATAGCCTAAAAGACTAAACAAAAAACTCAATGGCCTTCGGCAATCTTTGCAACTAAAACTCCACAAAATTTGGCATAAAATCTGGCACAAATCTAACTGCAACTATATTAATAACTGAAGTATTGTTTCTATTTTGCCCATGGCTGAAAAATATCTCAGTGGCATGAAGAATATCACTTGCTGCCATCGCTTCCTGTAGCTTGCTCATGAAAATGAAGCATTGCTACTCATATTTAAGGTTTCACTTTTTAATTCCCTTAGAAGAACATAATAAGAATAATAAAGTCTTACTTTATTATTTTACTGTGTCTTTTGAAAAAGGTGACTTATCAAAAATAAAGCATTTAATCTTTACATAGGAAAGAGGGCCCCACTAAATGTATCTAATAAAAAACTTTATTAATACAAGACTCTTAAAAGATTTCCTGTGAGAAATGATGCAATTTTAAAATGAAACAAAACACTTTATTATTTGTCCTGTGTACGGGCTACTCCACGTGCCTCCTTCCACACCAAACTTGAGCTGCTCTCTTTTCCTTCTGCATCCTGCATGTGGAAGACTTCGCATGATTCTTATTTCTTTCATTCTCTTCAACATTGTAGCCACATGGTGGGTTCCACTCTCTCTTTTTTTTCTTTTAAAAATGCTCGAGTGCCTCCACGTGCTTCACTCTGCATCATTCTTGAGTTACTCTTATTAAAAATAAAGTGGCTGCACATAATTTTTGGGGTTTTCACCTTTGTATTTCCTGTGGAAGAAATTCATATAAGTGTCTTTTAATAAAATTTACTTTATACTACTGGGACCCACTATGTGTCACAATTTTAATAAAGATTTTAATCTTTATTTAACTCTGCCTTCCTGAAAAATCCTGTGAATAATATGTAATTAAATGAAACATTTAATTCTTCTTTGCGCGGGCTTAACCATGTGGCCTCCTCTGCATCAATTTCTTGTTTCTTTTTATTTCTCCCGCAGCTGACATGTGGCTTTCCCCGCATCAATTTCTTAAGCTCCTGTAGCTTGCCTTTAAAGAAATAAAGCATGGCTTTATTAATTTTAATAAAATGAAACAAAATATTTATCTGTGTCAAGCTACTACACGTGGTGCACTCTGCATCTTTGAAATGTTTTGTATCCACACCAATAGATTTGTATTTGATCTGATGGCCACTGAGAGTTTATTTCATTTGGAAAACCCTATCTCTGTGAAGGCCGATCCTTATTACCAAAAAAAAAAAATCACTGTGGTGTGAAAATATTCTCACTAAGTTCACTGGCCCTTCAACCTAACTCAACTGACCTCTTCAGTAAACTCTCATAAGCCTGAGTGCCAAATCATAATCGAAGGTCATATTTAATTGATATGAGGGTGGGAAAAAGGATTGGAGGGTTAGTATTTAAAAGGAATTTGGAATACAAATAGTCATCTCTATGCGGTTGAATTTCATGGGCATGCCTTTGTAAAAGGCTAAAAGATAACTTTATGCAGGATATCATGGTATTTGTAGTGTTTGAAGATTGAAGACTAGTTAGTGTTTGTAGGTCAGATTATTTTGGTATGTTTGGGTGTGAAACAAGACCATGCCTAGCCTAAACGTACCAATCCAGGCACATTGGAACTATCGGTTTGGCTGCACAAGGAGAAGAATAAAAGTTACACCCCTTTGCAACTTTACACTGCCTCCTTCTGATGATTTTTGGGGTAGCAAAAAACCTTTCACCATGGGAAAACACCTTAGAGATAAAAAAAATTGAGAGAGGTTATTGTAGAGGGACCCTACGTGATTGTGTTACATTAGACGGAATGTCTCTAAATGACACATTTTTCGAGTAATAGCTCGTCAAAGATTCTTGCCTTTTTGTACTTTGGACTCTTTAGGGATATCGCCAGTACAATGTAGCTCAGACTATTTCAGCATATTTGGGTGAAAAAAATGACCATCCCTAGCCTAAATGTAAACATCTAGATGCGTTAGAATAGTTAGTTTGGTCGCACTAGGAGAAGGATGAAAGTTACACCCCTTTGCAACTTTATGCTACCTCCTTCTGATAATTTTTGGGGCACCAAAAAACCTTTCAACACAAGAAAATACATCAGAGATATAAAAAATTGAGAGAGGTTATTGTAGAGGGACCTAGATGGAATGTCTCTAAGTGACATAGTTTCTCAGTAATAGCTCATCAAAGATTGCTACCTTTTTGCACTTTGGACTCTTCAAGGATATCGTCGGTACAATGTAGCTCAGACTATTTTGGCATGTTTGGGTGTGAAACAAGACTGTGCCTAGCCTAAATATACCCATCTGGATGCATTGGAATAGTCAGGTTGGCCGCATCAGGAGCACGATGAATGTTACACCCCTTTGCAACTTTACACTACCTCCTGACGATTTTTGGGGCAACAAAAAACCTTTCGCCAAGAGAAAATGCCTCAGAGATATAAAAAATTGAGACGGGTTATTGTAGAGGCACCCACATGATCCTGTAGCCTCTAACGGAATGTCACTAAGTGACACAATTTCTGAGTAACAGCTCATCAAAGATTGTTGCCTTTTTGCACTTTAGACTTTTAGGGGTATCATGGATACAATGTAGCTCAGACTGTTTCGACATGTTTGGGTGAAAAAAGGACCATGCCTACCATAAATGTACCCATGTGGATGCATTGGAACAATCAGTTTGGTGCATCAGGAGCAGGAAGAAAGTTACACCCCTTTGCAACTTTACACTGCCTCCTTCTGACAAATTTTTGGGGCAACAGAAAACCTTTCACCATGAGCAAACAACTCAGAGATATAAAAAATTAAGAGAGGTTATTGTAGAAGGAGCCTACGTGATTGCATTGGCTTAGAAAGTATGTCTCTAAGTGATACGATTTCTGAGTAACATCTTGTCAAAGATTGCTTCCTTTTTGCACTTTGGACTCTTCAGGGATATCGTCGGTACAATGTAGCTCGTACTATTTCGTCATATTTAGGTGAAAAATAGTACCACACCTAGCCTAAGCATACCCATCTGGACATGTTGGAATAGTCAGTTTGGTTGCATCAAGAGCAGGACGAAAGTTGCACCCCTTTGCAACTTTGCACTGCCTCCTTCTGATGATTTTTGGGGCAGCATGAAACCTTTCACCATAGGCAAATGCCTCAGAGATATAAAAAATTGAGAGAGGTTATTCTAGAGGGACCCTACATGATCATATTTCCTCAAATGGAATGTCTCTAAGTGACACAGTTTCTGAGTAACATCTCGTCAAAGATTGTTGTCTTTTTGCACTTTGGACTCTTCAGGGATATCGTCAGTACAATGTAGCTCAGACTATTTCATCATGTTTGGGTGAAAAACATGACCATGTCTAGCCTAAACGTACCCATCTAGACATGTTGGAATAGTCAATTTGGTCGCATCAGGAGTAGGATGAAAGTTACACCCCTTTGCAACTTTACACTACCTCCTTCTAACGATTTTTGGGGCAACAGAAAACCTTTTACCACGGGAAAATGCCTCAGAGATATAAAAAATTAAGAGAGATTATTGTAGAGGAACCCTACATGATCGTTTTTCCTTAGATAGAATGTTTGTAAGTGACACGGTTTCTAGGTAACATCTCGTCAAAGATTGTTGTCTTTTTGCACTTTGGATTCTTCAGGGATATCATCGGTACAATGTAGCTTGGACTATTTTGGTATGTTTCAGTGAAAAAAAAGACCATGCCTAACCTAAACATACCCATTCAGATGCATTGGAATAGTCAATTTGGTCACATTAGGAGTAGGATGAAAGTTACACCCCTTTCCAACTTTACACTACCTCCTTTTGACAATTTTTGGGGCAACAGAAAACCATTCACCACGGGAAAACACCTCAGAGATATAAAAATTGAGAGAGGTTATTGTAGAGGAACCCTACATGATTGTGTTTCCTCAGATGAAATGTTTCTAAGTGACACGGTTTCCAAGTAACATCTGATCAAAGATTGTTTCCTTTTTACACTTTGGACTCTTCAGGGATATTGTCGGTACAATGTAGCTCAGACTATTTCGTCATGTTTGGGTGAAAAATAGGACCATGCCTAGCCTAAATGTACCCATCTAGATGGGTTGGAACTATCAGTTTGGTCGCATCAGGAGCAGGACACCAAAAATGCAAAAATGCAAAAGTTGCTTTGTGCAACTTGACAACATTGACACTTTTTTGCAACAATACTCAAAGACTCAAACTAACCCCAAATGACTCAAACTGACTCAAAAACATATGAAATAGTCTTAGAAGACCTTATTGCATACAATTGACTCAATCAAAACAAAATTTCACTTTTTGACCCCTCTAGGAGGCATGACAACCTGGGTACCCCTACAGCATTAGTGCAACTGAAGTCGATAAATTTTTCCTATTAAGAAAAAGAACTTCCCTTAGCTTCAAGAAATATAAATATTCTATACTGATAAGGCCAACCACATGAAGGTGGAAGCTCATGTGGCCTCACCTAAGACCTAAGACACATGTATTCTAGTAGATGTAGGACACCTAAGACACCTATTGTATAGTATGTATGTAGATTTTATAGACATAGTAGACCTAAGATACCTAGTCTTTATACCTTATCATAGTCTAGACCTATGTCAACTAGACACCTAGATTATAGTTCTACCTAAGAAACCTATTATGGTAGACCTGGTTGACATATAGTACCTACCTAAGACACCTAGATTAAATTATAGAAGACACCTACCTAGAAGACACCTAGATCATTCTAGATTATACCTTATTCTAGTCTCTAGATAGGTCATTTATATATAGTATCTACCTAAGACACCTAGATTAGATTAAATACCTTTTCTCTAGTCTCTATCTAACTAGTTGACATATCGTATATACCTAAGACACAATTAGAGACATCTATTATCTAGTTAGAAACTAAGACATTTAGAGACACCTATATTTTATACATTACCTAGATTTTATACATTACTCTCAGAATCAACTTCATCCATCACTTAGGTCTAACCCCATCAAGCATAACATGATGATGTAAAAATATGTAAATGTGTAAAAATGCAGCAGCAAATAAAAAAAGATAAACCTATGTAAACTTACAAATTAAAGTGCATACTTACAACTCAATTTAACATGACTTTACAAAATCAATGTGAATACTTACAAATTAATCCAATGAACCATCCAGATCTACTCTACTCTTTATTGTGTCAAGTATTGTCTCATGGTTAGACTCACGCACCTTCCACAAGGTCTTGTTCAAAGGTCTACCCCAATATTGTATCAAATGAACATTAGATGCCACGACAAGGTTCGAGTAATGAAGAATCTTTCGATGCATGTCAAAGTCCTAAAACAACCAAACATTAACACTCCTATGTGGGTACCTTCTAAGCCATGTTCCAGTAACAACCACTAAGCCTATAGGGTGTTTGATATTTTCTCCATCTGTAACTGGGAACTCTAATTTCTTTTTGGCCTCAACACAACGACACAAGTAATAATTTGTTCTCTCTTCGTTATCTTCATCTGCAATAATTGCATATACATGCCCTACATTGATATGTGTAGCAAATTAGATGAAATTAGTCAACATTAGAAAAACACTACAAAGTAAGATAACATTAGGAATTTCAAAAACTATGCAAATAGATATATTACCTAGTTGAACTAGATCTGATATGTGGTCAAAGTCAACTAATGATTCTATCTGTGTTAGTTCCAGTGTTGTTGGGGGTCAATACGTGTCAAGTGGGCTAAGATAACTTAACTACCATTCGTTAACCCACTCCTTTGACTCGCACTCATCCCAGGCTTGAATTGTAAAGGAAGAACAAAAGCATGACATCTTTTGTGTATGGATACTCCATGAACCTGCAATTGAGCTTCTGAAAGAGTGCATCTCACTTGATCTTGTCAGTGTAGAATAGTCCTCATATGGTGTAATGTTAGTATCATCTATCAACCAAAAAAATCTACGAACTGAACACTTACCTTTCATTACCTAGACCCATGGAAGCATTATGCCACTTGATGATTGATTTTACATCTATCAACTTTGCATTGTCTTTATACTTTAACTCTTCTTGTGCTATGGCTCTTTTGATACATGCTCCTACACCATCATGCTCCCCCTTTCCATGCCCGGCCTCACAAAAGTTCCACATATGTTGAGCACCTGTAAAATTAAGCCTTCTACTTAGCCAATAGAAATTCTGCAAGTTCTTGAATTGTGACACATAGTTATCTGATTATATGATATGCTAAATGAATGATATGCCCCTTCTAGCCAAATCATTGTAGAACACTTGAATGAAACCTTGCACAAACTCCGTAGAATGTGTGTGATCATCAGTAATATAGAAATGATACTCCCTTATGATCTTTCTGTCATCTTCTATACTATCATTCGCATGAATGAATGCGATGTGCACAAATATAGAAACCTATGTGGAGTTGTAATATTGTGATTGCACCTCACGCTGTGACTGTAGACTATAGTTCTTTGCAAAGTTGACGACTGAAACAATGCTACCAACTAGAAATGTGTCCTTGCATAACTTGAATTGCAAGTCCAACCATCAAGCTCTATGGGCATGTCTTGCATACTCATACACTATGCTGTCATGAAATATACGCATAAATTGATACACTACAATCTTTCCAATAACCAATTCACACCTCTTTGCTTCTTTACCACCTTTTGTAGTGTATGCCACTGTTTTATACTTGTCAAACTCTACTAGTTTATTTCCAACCGCATGTGTTCTTTCCATATGTTCACATATTGGCATACATTGCAAGCCACCGCAATGATGACATGTGTCATCCAAGCATAATTTCTTGTAGAATATTTGACCTTCCTCTCTTTCACATAAAATTTTTGATATGAAGTCTCTTGAAGATGTTGGTGGGGCACATATGCCACAACCTTGCAAAACATTGTTAGTATGCAAATCTAAACATATAGACCGATAAACATCAAAATGGTTACAAAATTCAATATGTAATCTACAAACAACAAGTAGTGCGTGTGTGATTTATCTTGACATAGAAAGGTTTTAGTATTTCAAAATATCTTTGACAAATTTTAATTTGAGGATACTTCTCTAGAAATTTGTCAAAAAATTATGTTTGAGTCATATCCAAAAATGCTTTGGATGTGGCTCATGGTTCTGACTACCGATTCTCCTTCTTACCACATCCTTTTGATTTAGAGATACCCTTGTGTAATTCTTCCAGAAGTCTTCAATTAGTGATATCAATGCTTCAACAATTGGTTTATCTTTTCATGGTAGTCTCCCCGAGAATGCCCATAATTCATTGGTATTAGTGTCCTCAATTCTTTGGCATCTTCCAACGGCTCTTGATAAAGTTTTCCTATTAATTCTCAATGCTTGACTTGTCTTTCTAATGAGATGAGCTTTCCTCGTTTGACTACTTACTATAGTTGATGTAATCACATGCCATGTTCCATTACTATCTTTTGTGAGTGAGGTGTTACCCACACTCTCATACGCACTCATTAGATTCTTGACAATAAATTTTTCACTTGAAGCCTCCGATGTTCTCAACCCAAGAATCTTCATGGACCTATACTTTATACTTTGTATCATTTCAACAAATAGTTGACATCTTGTAGTCTCATTTAACTTTTCAAAGAACAATCTCCAAATCTTTTGAGCATATCTTCTACAAGTGCATTTTGGAATCTTACCTTCCATTGGCTGCAAAATATTCTTATCAATATCAATCAAATACTTTGTCTTTCTATGCAAAATTCTAGGTGGTGTTAAGTTAGGTAAATTCATCTCAACATTAGGAATTTCATCAATATTTAAATGAGATGGGCTAAATGGCATACCTGTTGATAACTGAGAGGGGGGGGGGGAATCAATTATCTTAATAATTTGACTTTCTTTTCTTCTTTAACAATTAGAGCAATATCAAATCATATCAGCATACATAACCATGGAAGCAGAAATAAACTCAACACACATGACACAATATTTTTGACGTGGAAAACCCTGTTAAGGGAAAAAACCACGAGGTGATTAACCCGAGATTGTATTCTCTGTTAAAAGAATAAAGTAGTACAAAATGGCACTTGCCAATTAGGGCTCACTGCCTGAGCACACTGCTCACAAGACACTCACTGCCTACAATAGTTTACAGAAGGAAACTAGGTATTTGAACTGATGGGAAGCATCCACATTTGCTTAGGTTCAGTTTCAGTTAAGCTCAATATACTGATCTACTGCACTTCATTCTTCTTCTTCCTTAGAGCTACTATTCTGTCACATACCAGACCTCTTCCATTACCACACTATTCTCTATTCTTCTTTTCACCGCACAACACACACCACTCTCATCGAAATCCATTTGGTATATATATCCGCACAAAAGATTTCAACATCTTTCTAGTTGACATCTGAAAATACTCAATATTTTCAAAACTCTTATCTGTCGACTGAATCCTTGCTTACCAAGTGATGTGGATCAAGGAGATGCTTATAGAAGTCATCAATTATGTTAGCCAATGATGAATGATCCCTTGAGAAACTTGATTACCATCACTGTCTCATTCGGATTAAGGTCTGATGCTCTGTTAGTCAGTTCTTCCTCAGTCTACTCTGCCAAACAGGAACCCAATACTTAGGTACTCATATCTCTTCACTCTTTCATACTGGAGGCTCAATCCCTGGAATGTATTAGTCATGGTACTCCTCTTGACTTCCCCAAGTCTGTACTTTACTGAGATACTTCATCTGAGAGATCTAGACTTGATTGTCAGACCTTGGTACATGCTCTATTCTTGCTCACTAGAGTAAAATACTCTTCAATCTGAGTTCCGGTATAGACATACCATGTCCTACAGATGTGTGGGATGAACTTTGTTTCCATCAATAACAACACTCATAAAGGCACACAGTGTCTCTTGCCAACAATACCTTCGATCGAAAATGGAATAGATGATATACCTTGAGGTTGAGGTGGGAATGATGGTTTACCTCCATCACATGTGAGTGATGATGTACTCTCAACTTGAGATGTGGTAGATGGTGTCCCTACATGTTGACTTGCGGTAGAGGACGTGTCTCCAGCTATGGTATTCAAATCTCTCATGGCACGAAGTTTTTGCATATGTTCTCTTTGTGCCACCAATACCATATCTCTTTGTGATGGTTGTGGTTCCTCTTCAATTGACATGTCTTCATTTATCATGTCCAATTTCCTCTTCTCATGAAGTTCCCTCATAGTCATTGCTTTCTTTGCATTCTTAGCTTCTATCTCTTCCTGTGTTGGTTTAATTCTTGATCGTTTCCTCGGCATGATGGAGAATTTGTCTGTAGCATGATAAAGAGACCAATATTAGTTCCTAAAAAATGAATCCATACAAATAACTAAAATATATGTCATTCAACCCTTCATAGTAAATGTACATACAATCATCATGTAGAAGAGTAAATGTTACTCAACCAAAATAGGTACAAAGCATAAAAAACATTATTGCACAATGTTATTGCAGCCATACAAAGCATTATGGTACAAAGTTCACTTCAAGATGTTGATTTTGGCTATTTGAGACTTGGTTGAGATCAAGAAGTTGAAATTTGGAATTGAGAAGGTGTTTTGTTGGTACTAGGGCTACTAGGATTTGGGTGGCTTGTGAAGGAATAGATAGCAATTGAAGAGTGTAGACTTGAGTAAGGGTTTAGAATGGTTGTGTCTGAGTTCCTGAGGGGTAAGAAAACCTCTAGTAACCTTGTTAGGTTTTGAAGTATTGAAGACCCTCTTTGTGCCTTTGTATCGGGAGATTGCTTGAGAGGAAAGCTTATGAAATTTGAAGAAACTGTTGGTATGAGCCCATTGTTGTGAAATATGCCTCCTTTGGATTGAATTGAACCCTACCTCTGCATCACATACCTAGGACTGTCATAAAAATCATTAGACTAATCTTTGTAATTTAGGGTATTGAATGGTATATAATCAATCAAGGTAACCACCATCATGTGCTAACAAAGGACAATTAGGAAATTTTGAAATATTGTTGTGCTATGTACATACAAATCATCATGAATAGGTGCATAAGGAATGTCCTAGCCCAAGATATGTGCATACAAATCATCATGTCATGTGCATACTTGTATGATCTTGGCACCTATTCATTTGTATTTTAACTTGTTAATATGACAAGATAATAGTGAGATTGTATTTTTTTTATGTTGTACGGATTTATTCTTGTATAGTTTGACATCATGGTATGTTAAGGTCTGTTTATTACACATAATTATTAAAGAGCCCAAGTGTAGAAAATATACATGGCATCATGTGAAATTGTAGGTTGCTTTCTTGATTGGGAATGTGTCTATTTTAATTAATGTTGACCTTTCTGATATCTTTTATTATGCATACCATGAACTAATTTAAAACATAGTCTATTAAATAAACACAAGATATGTATACATAGTCTTTTATTATGTATATTGGATACAAGTGATATAAACATATATGATAAAGCATGATAAAGTAATTCAAATAGAATTAAGGAAAATGTAAAGAACATGCATGTAAAGACTTGACATACCTAAAAAATAGAGATTCAAATGGAGAAAGTACCCAATTATGTAGTGTTTTTTTCTTCTTGCTTCAAACTGCTCAACAATTTGAGTTTTTCACCTCTTGCTTCCTTTTCAATGTTAAATTGAATAACACTCAAATATAATTAGTAACAACAATACTATTAACCAATTTATAATGTTAAATTCCTAAAGTTCAATCACAATTAACATTGCAACACTACAAAAATTGAAACTTGAATAGATATATATCAAATTTGATGTGAAAACTATGTTATTTCCTCCTTCTCAACTTGGCAAAGTAGAAAAGGTGGTGGAAAGATCATGCAAAGGTGGTAGAATGTGTAAAATGTGCATGTGAACTTCCCAACAGCGTGAAAACACTTTTTTTTGGTCAGAACACGCGCATAATCAACATGAAAATAGAGCATGTGGGCCTAGATCATGGGGGTCCAGGCCTTTTTACCATTTCTATAGAAAAACAAAATACGAGTGCGTTATAACGTGCTCATGTTTTGTCCTGCTATAGATTGATCCATAAATATTTGTGCCTATCTCACCTTTGATAGCACCTTTGCAATATCTCATGTCTAGTTCCATTAGCTCATGTTCTGTCTCTCACCTCTCTATATCTCACTTATCTTTGCCCCTCACCTCTCTACCTCTCCCCTCTCTATGTCTCTCAATCACTTCTTGTCTACCTCTCCATCCATCCTTAGCCATCTAGGTCTCACTTAACCCTAAACCCTAAAGCCTCAACCCTCAACCCTTAAACCTTAAATCCTAAACCCTATCCCTCAACCCTCAACACTTTACCTTAAACCTTACTCCCTCAACCATAAACCCTAATCCCTCAACCCTAAACCCTACACCCTATCACTAAACCTTAATCCCTTAACCCTTAGCCCTAAAGCCTCAACCATCAATCCTTAAACCTTCAACCCTAAACCCTATCTGTAATCCCTATACCCTCAACACTCTAATTTAACCCTAATCCCTTGACCCTTAACCCTATCCCTAAACCCTCAACCCTCAACGTCAAACCCTAATCCCTCAATGCTTAACCTTAATCCCTCAACCCTAAACCCTATCTATAAACCCTCAACATTATACCTTAAACCCTAATCCCCCAACCCTAAACCCTAAACCCTAAACCCTATCCCTAAACCCTAATCCCTTAACCCTCAACCCTAATCCATAAAACGCTAAACCTTAATCCCTCGATACTATACCTTAAACCCTAATCCCTTATCCCTAATCCCTCCAACCCTATCCCTAATCCGTATACCCTCGACACTCTACTTTAACACTAATCCCTTCACCCTTAACCCTCAAACCTCAACCCTCAACATCAAACCCTAATCCCTCAACCCTATCCCTAAACCCTCAACACTATACCCTAAACCCTAATCCCTCAACCCTAACCCCTATCCCTAAACTCTATCCCTAAAGCCTCTATCATTTTATTATATCTTTCCCCTCACCTCTCTATCTCTCACCTTTGTTTCCGCTCACCTCTCTACCTATCTGTAAACCCTAAACCCTATCCCTAATGCGACTACCCTAAACTCTATCCCTATTCCTAAACCCTCTACCCTCAACACTATACCTTAAACCCTAATCCCTTATCCCTAAACCATAATCCCTTAACCCTTATCCCTAAAGTCTCAACCCTTAATCCTTAAACCTTCAACCCTAAACCCTATCCCTAATCCCTCTACCCTTGACACTCTACTTTAACCCTAATCCCTAAACCCTCAACCCTATCCCTAAACCCTCGAACCTCAACCCTCAACCCTCAACGTCAAACCCTAATCTCTCAACCCTTAACCCTAATCCATCAACCCTAAACCCTATCCGTAAACCATCAACCCTCAACACTATACGTTAAACCCTAATCCCTATCCCTCAACCCTTAACCCTTAAAACTTAAACCCTAAAACCTATCCCTACACCCTCAACACTCGACACTATATCTTAAGCCTTAAACCCTAAACCCTCAATCTTTAAACCTTCAACCCTAAACCCTATCCCTAATCCCTATACCCTCGACACTCTACTTTAACCCTAATCCCTCGACCCTCAACCCTATCACTAAACCCTCAACCCTTAAACCTCAACCCTCAACGTCAAATCGTAATCCCTCAACCCTTAAATCTAATCCCTCAACCCTAAACCCTATCCCTAAACCCTCAACAATATACCTTAAACCCTAATCCCTCAATCCTCAAGCCTAATCCCTCAACCCTCAACCCTAATCATTCATCCCTAAACCCTAAATGCTATCCCTATTCCTAAACCCTCAACGGGCTCGATACTATACCTTAAACCCCAATCCCTTATCCCTAAACCCTCCAACCCTACCCCTAATCCCTATACCCTTGACACTCTACTTTATCCCTAATCCCTCGACCCTCAACCCTATCCCTAAACCCTCAATCCTCAAACCTCAACCCTCAACCCTCAATGTAAAACTCTAATCCCTCAACCCTTAACCCTCATTCCTCAACCCTAAACCCTACCCCTAAATCGATGAACCTTAAACCCTTGACACTATACGTTAAACCATAATCCCTTAACCCTTAGCCCTAAAGCCTCAACCCTCAATCATTAAACCTTCAACCCTAAACTTTATCCCTAATGCCTCTACCCTAAACTCTATCCCTATTCCTAAACCCTCAACTCTCGACACTATACCTTAAAACCTAATCCCTTATCCCTAAACCATAAACCCTATCCCTCAACCCTTAACCCTTTAAACTTAAACCCTAAAACCTATCCCTAAACCCTCGACGCTCAACACTATATCTTAAACCCCAATCCCTTAACCCTCAGCCCTAAAGCCTCAACTCTCAATCGTTAAACCTTCAACCCTAAACCCTATCCCTAATCCCTCTACCCTCGACACTCTACATTAACCCTAATCCCTTGACCATCAACCCTATCCCTAAACCAACTCTACTTTAGATTTAATACTCTACTATTTAATACTCTACTATTGCTTTGATTTAATACTCTACTATTAAAGCTTATAATTCACACAAATGTAGATGTTCATATTATGGAAGATTGCATTATATTAGACTATTAGAGACCCCTCAGAAAAATGTAATAACAAAACTACTTTGCCTTATGTTAGATTACAATTAAACCCATTATTTTTGACACTCTTCTCTTAATAAAGTAAGAGTAATAAGAATAGAAGGCAGAGAATTTGATCTTACTAGTATGCATGGTCAGTTTACATTATGTGACTTCATTTTCATTGAATAAAAAGGTTTATCTAATTTGAAAGGTGGGGTAGAGTTCACTGTCATGTGCTTTTCTAGATGATATGGTCCATAATGTCCAGGGTTCTTCGAAGAAAGGCCTATAACATAATCAATTTTTTGTTATACCAATCCTCCTAGTAAAGCTACAATTCAAATGCCTGCTTTGAAAGTTTAAATAAATTAAATTAGACTTACAATTTTGATTTTCTTCCATTGCTTCAACAACATCATTGTTTTCTTCATTAGAAACCAATTCAATTAGACTCTTGTTGCCCATTGGTTGACTTGAACTGCATCCTTTGTTAGAAGAAGGGTATTTTTTATCTGTATCAATGTTGGTATTCATAAGCTGAAGAGCATTGATATTTTTCACACACCTTGTTCTTTGAAATATCTTAACCTTAAAATATGACTTGGATATGTACTTGAACATAGCGAAATCTCCAATCTCTAGACCATGATGATTCACAAAATTTTCTCAACCCTACCTAAATTCCAATTTATTTATGGTACCCCTTAATTGTACATCCCACTATTGCCCACCTGGATCTTGCAACACCGTATGTTTGTTTGTGTTGTCTATAAATTGTGAAACAAATGCAGGAGGAATGCGCTACCATAAACACATTACACAATTAGATTTTACAAGTTCCTAATAGTGTATAGGAAATAAAAGAATGAAAAATAATGTATAGACTTACCAGTTTTTGTGTAAAGTATCCAAGCATAATTTTGAAGAAGGAGGCACACCCATTAAACCAATTCATTTAGCAACTTGCTGCCCATTGGTTGACTTGAACTGCATACTCTGCTAGAAGAAGGGCATCTTTTATTTGTATCAATGTTGGTATTCATAAGCCAAAAATCATTGAGATTTTTCACACACCCTATTCTTTGAAATATCTTAACCTTAAAATATGACTTGGATATGTACTTGAACACAACAAAATCTCCAATCTCTAGCCCATGATGATTCACAAAATTTTTCCAACCCTGCCTAAATTCTAGTTTATTTATGGTACCCCCTAATTGCACATCCCACTCCTACCCACCTGGGCCTTGCAACACCATATGTTTGTTTGTGTTGTCTATAAACTATGAAACAAATGCAGGAGGAATGCACTTCCATAAACACATTACACAATTAGATTTTACAAGTTCTTAACATTGTACATGAAATAAAAGAATGAAAAATAATGTACAGATCTACCAGTTTTTGTGTAAAGTCTCCAAGCATAACTTTGAAGAAGGAGGCACGCCCATTAAACCAATTCATTCAACAACTTGTTGCCCATTGGTTGACTTGAACTGCATACTCTGTTAGAATAAGGGCATCTTTTATCTATATCAATGTTGGTATTCATTGTAGACACTAAAAAATGTCTAGGTCTTGTGTACACATGACCTTGTATGTCTTTGCCCTAGGTCCTAGTTACACAACACATTGTCGACATTAACTTGTATATGTTCCCCTAGGTCCTAGTTCATCCTAGCTCATCTAACCTCATCCCACTTAATCCCATTTATCCCTAGGTCCTAGTTCATCTTAATCACATTGGTCCAACTTAATCACCTTCTTAATTAATTAAATAAACCCACTTTATTTAATTAATCCCACTTGATCACATTCCCAATTAATTAAATAATCTCATTTATTTAATTAATTGCGCCTAGTCACATGTTTCACATAATTCAAATTTAAAATTTGAATTATTCCGTCGCCTCTCATCACATTGTGACACATGTCACATGTATCATCTCCCACTTAATCCATTCACATGTCAAACTAATTCAAATATAATATTTGAATTAGATTCCTTTTATTTTCCTTCACACACTTTTCATGTGACTACAATCCCTCTTTGAGTGGGAAACCCTAATCCAACCCTAATTGATCTTGACCATCCATATCATTCAAAATAAATCTCAATCACAACCATCCATTCAAAATTTCCTTTTCTATAAAGGTACCCTCTCTTGAGCCATTTGCAACGAATCTTCTTCTAGCATCCTTACTCTGCCAAAATTTCTCTACAATCTTTTATCTTCCATCTTTTCATCCATCATCTATCATCTTCATCTTCATGTTATGCTGTTGAATCATGAGTAATCAACATATCAAACTTGTGGGTATAGCTAGGATGTTCTTGGGTGCGGCATTCTCAACCCATTCGATGGATTGTGGATCAATGTGAAGGTATTGCATTGTTTGTTTTGCATTTTATTATTATTTTCCTTCATATTAGATTTCCATGATTTCATTCATAAGCTGAAGGGCATTGATGTTTTTCACACACCCTGTTCTTTGAAATATCTTAACCTTAAAATATGACTTGGATATGTACTTGAACACAACAAAATCTCCAATCTCCATCCCATGATGATTCACAAAATTTTCCCAACTCTACCTAACCTCCAATTTATTTATGGTACCCCTTAATTGTACATCCCCAAACCCTAAACCCTAATCCCTAATCCCTAAACCATAAACCCTAATCCCTAATTATAATTTATGGTACCCTAATTCCTAAACCCTAAACCCTAATCCCTTATCCCTAAACCATAAACCCTATCCCTAAATCCTCTCCCCTCAACACTTAAACCTTAAATCCTAAACCCTATCCCTAATGCCTCCACCCTAAACACTATCCCCATTCCTAAACCCTCAACCCTTGACACTATACCTTAAACCCTAATCCCTTATCCCTAAACCCTAATCCCTATCCCTCAACCCTTAACCCTTAAAACTTGAACCCTAAAACCTATCCCTACACCTTCGACACTCGACACTATATCTTAAACCATAATCCCTTAACCCTCATCCCTAAAGTCTCAACCCTAAATCCTTAAAACTTCAACCCTAAACCCTATCCCTAATCCCTCTACCCTCGACACTCTACTTTAACCCTAATCTCTTGACCATCAACCCTATCCCTAAACCCTCAACCCTCAACTCTCAACATTAAACCCTAATTCGTCAAACCTAAACCCTAATCCCTCAATGCTAAACCCTATCCCTAAACCCTCAACCCTCAACACTATACCTTAAATCCTAATCCCTATCTCTCAACCCTTAACCCTTAAAACTTAAACCTATCCCTACACCCTCAACACTTGACACTATATCTTAAGCCTTAAACCCTCATCCCTAGAGCCTCAACCCTCAATCCTTAAACCTTCAACCCTAAACCCTATCCCTAATCCCTCTACGCTCGACACTCTAACCTTAATCCCTTGACCATCAACCCTATCCCTAAACCCTCACCCTCAACCCTCAACTCTCAACATTAAACCCTAATCCGTCAACCCTAAACCTTAATCCCTCAACCCTAAACCCTATCCCTAAACCCTCAACCCTCAACACTATACCTTAAACCCTAGTCCATCAACCCTAAAACCTAATCCCTCAACCCTCAACCCTAAACCCTATCACTAAACCCTCAACCCTTGACACTATACTTTAAACCCTAATCCCTCAACTCTCAACCCTAATCCCTTAACCCTCAACCCTAATCCCTCATCCCTAAACCCTAAATGCTAACCCTATTCCTAAACCCTTAACCCTCGACACTATACCTTAAACCCTAATCCCTTATCTGTAAACCCAAAACCCTATCCTTCAACCCTTAACCCTTAAAACTTAAACCCTAAAAACTATCCCTCAACCCTTGACGTTCAACACTATATCTTAAACCCCAATCCCTTAACCCTCAGCCCTAAAGCCTCAACCCTCAATCATTAAACCTTCAATGCTAAACCCTATCCCTAATCCCTCTACCCTCGACTCTCTACTTTAACCCTAATCCCTTGACCATCAACCCTATCCCTAAACCCTCAACCCTCAACTCTCAACATTAAACTCTAATACGTCAACCCTAAACCCTAATCTGTCAACCCTAAACCCTATTCCTAAACCCTCAACCCTTAACACTATTCCTTAAACCATAATCCATCAACCCCAAACCCTAATCCCTCAACCCTAAACCCTATCCCTAAACCCTCAACCCTCAACACTATTCCTTAAACCCTAATCCCTCAACTCTAAACCCTAATCCCCCAACCCTAAACCCTAAACACTCAACCCTTAGCACTATACCTTAAACCTTAATCCCTCGACCCTCAACTCTAATCCCTCATCCCTAAAACCTAAATGCTATCCCTATTCCTAAACCCTTAGCCCAAGACACTATACCTTAAACCCTAATCCCTTACCCCTAAACCTTAAATCCTATCTCTCAACGCTTAACCCTTAAACGTTAAACCCTAAAATCTATCCCTGAACCCTCAACCCTATACCCTCAACCATATACTTAAGCCCTAATCCATCAATCATCAAGCCTATACCTTAAACCCTGAAGCCTACACCCACAAACCCTCATCCCTAGACCAAATAACCTCACCCTTATATCCTAAACCCTGAATATTGTGCCTCAACCCTATGCTTAAATCAAACCTAAACCATACGTGCTCTCAACTCAAGTCACCCTATACCTTAGATACCCTCAATCCATATCATAAACCCTAAACCCAATATCCTAAACCCTAATCCTCGTGCCTTACACACTTAATCTTATACACTCAACAACCCTCAACTATAACCCTCAACTGTAACCCTCAACCCTCTAATCTCTACCCTCTACTCTCTACCTATTACTTAAGCCCTAATCCCTCAACCCTCAACCCTCAAAACTATACAGGCTCAAGTCCTTATATACCCTAAACCCAAAACACTTACATACATGCATACAAACATACATACATACGTGTACATACATACAAGCATGCATACATACCTACAAGCATACATATATACATCCATGAAACATACTTATGAAACTTGAACATAAATCATTCAAAGGGAGACATAACGTGGGCGCATTATAACATGCTCGCGTTATGTCAAACTAGGAAAACACTGGCAAACATTGAAAAAAGGAAAAAAGCACAATATAACGTGAGTGCATTATAACGTGCTTGCGTTATATTGTGCTTTGAGAATCCCAAGCCTTAGGCTTGGGATTTTCTTTGGATTTCCAACCCAAAGGCTTGGACTGCCTTCTCAACATCCACAGATGTGTTTTTGCAAATTCTACAAGATTTCACATAATTTTGTTTGTGCTAACCCTCATATTTTTACGCGTTTCAAGGTCAAACAAATCGAACACCTGGGTAATGTCAGGCTTTCTCTTAGCTATTTAACAATGCAATTTTTTCACATTTTGACAATGTTAAGCCTTTCATCTTTAATTTCTTTTGTTTGTGTCTTTTTTTGGACAAAACCACTATTTAGTCTTTTTTTCATTGTAAATTAACCATTCATTGAAATTTCAAAAAAATTACATATTTAGAAACTAGACTCCATTCTACACATATTAAAAAAATTTTGATTTTCAATTAGTTTTCAAAATTTATAGGGGTAGCACAGCCAAAAGTCTATTTTTTTGGATGTGTCCACTTTCAAAATTAGTTAAAAATAAAAAATTCATCAAAAAATTATTAGAAAAATTGGGCATAAACTACATGATGTTAGCTATTTTCTCACTGAAGCGATTTTAAAAATACCAAAAAAAAAGTTAACCTTTTGAGGGAGCCACAAAACATGCTATGTTATGTTTTTTTGATAGAAACGACACCAATTTCTGTGGTTCCCTCTTTTGAACCCCTTAATCTATACCATGTTAAAATAAAATTAGTAGTTTAGAAAGTAGACCCAGAGCACTATGAACATTGTCTTGGTTGCATCTCCAAATTTTGAGTGTAACTATACTCAACTTCTCATCTAAGGCCAGCATTTTCTGATTTCAGAAAAAAAGTGGCCACTTAAGACCCCTTTTTGCCCCCCCATCTTCTTGCACTTACTCGAGTTAGTCATAGTTGGTTGTCTCCTTCTCACCTCCTTCCCCTTGCCTAAGGCTATTTGTACATTTTCATCAACTCTTGGTGTAATCTCTTGATTATACATTTTGGATTTTATGTGCTTATGCTTTGTGGAAGTTCATCTTAGTTTTGACTTGCTGATATTGGCTAATTCCAACATGGTATCAAAGCCATGCAATTGAAAGGCTTCTCATTTTGAGCAAATTCAAGCATCTAGCTTTTTCAAGGGTTCAATTTTTAGTATTTTCTTTGCAATTAGGTGCCTATACTAAAATCAATTTTGTACAAAAAAGTTGTAAAATTTTTTAAAAATTAGTAGAGGACCTTTCAACACTCTGCTCATCTACCCATTTTTGGGTAATCTTGTTTTGTGTAGGTTTTTAAGGACTCTTTGTGCAGATTTGAGGGTTCTTTGATCCATTTGGATTGACTATTTGGCCTCTCGGCCTACCATGATCATCTGATCAAGTGGTCAAATCATTCAACAGCTCGTAGCTTGTTCAAATGATCTGATCACTGTTGGTTATTCAAAGAGAAGTCATTGTTCTTTGGAGGTTGAGCTCTTCCATCTGTTGTAGGCTGCTACACACTGGTTTTGGCACTCTCACCGAATGGTTTATTCTTCTACTTAGATGGCACTAAAGGATTTTTATTGTTTGTGTCTTATGTTAGGGTCATGTATCAAGAGCATCAACGGTTTCTACCTTCCATAAGGTACTACGCCAGCTAAGGTCGCCATTCATTCAACCACCGACTTCCACAAATATGCTGCTTCACACAATTTTCAACCATTGTTGAGGTTGAATCCTTTGATTGGTTGTTGTTTTCTATGGGTTAAGCTTGTAGTTTGCTGAGGATTCCAAGTTGAAAACCTCATCACAACGGCTTCCCCCTGTGCGTTTGGCTACCCTCGTGCATTGTAGCTATCAATCCAGCTCTGCAGATATCCATTCTATCCACCTCATTTTTCTGTGTCACATTTGAGATGTAGACAAATGAAAGGTTGACACTAGAAGAAAGGATGCAGGCCCTTGTTGCAGGCCATAGGCCTAAAGAGAAGGCCGCGATCCTTTGGCAAGAGCGACACCTACAGCATGGAAGAAGGCATTGGGCTTTGCATTAAAAATTATGCTTTGTTAGTGTTAGAATAGGCATTTCATATTATGCTCCTAGCACTAAGGAAATAAAATACAATTTTGACGGGGTCTTCACAATTTGGGGGAAAATTTAGACTTTGGATAGGATCCTTTTAACTTTTGAACTTTGTAAAGTGCATATTTTGGTTCCAAATTGGATAAGTCCATGTATATCCACTAAAATATAAAGTGCCACAAAGTAAGGGGGGATCAAATCCAAGGGGGTATCATTGAGTTATTTTTTCTTTCCATACTTCTAAGTTGTAACATACATCTCATAGTTTTATATGTGTGATCGACTTCAATAAAAAACCTTTGTTCACATTGTGACCTTGAAAACACCCAATGAGAAGGTCAATGAACAAAATAAGTCACCTCATAAGTATAAGTCCAAGAGACTCTAATACTATAGAGGATTATGTCACTTAATTTAACTCAATGAGGTTGCAAACTAAAACAAGGTGGGATTGAGAAACAAGTGGATTGAATGATGCTTCAAACATTTTTTGAGAGCCTATGGTAAATAATCCATAATCTTGCAATAGATTCACACCGATTCATATCTCACATTGAGAGCTTATGGTAAACGAACCCGAATCTTGCATCAGATCACATCTCAAATTTGGTTAATGTTCCTCAATACTCATGATACTAGCTTCTATGGAGTCATCAGTCATAGTTCAGCATCGACATCGGTACACAAGCAGCTTCTAGATTCATGCATCTTTTCTCTCTTTTGGAGAGAAGTTTTATTTCCCACTGGGTTTTCTCCTTTTTCTCTGTTTACGAGATATTTTTATGTAAATTGGTACCTCACCAAGCCTAGTAGCGAGGATTCATCTCTTCTTGTACCCACCTAAGTTGTGCTTAAGGAGGGGTGTTAGTGCTAAACTTTATCTTATATTACTTATTCTAAGTAATATATTTAGCACATGGCTTTAAGCCACATTAGGTGCAAGGTGTTGACTTGGAGAGTTGTGTCAAACTCTCCAAGCTATGTGTTGACACTCATTCGACACTTGGTGGGTGGAGTGTTGAAGTCGAATCCTATGTCGACTCAACCTCTTCACCTCACTACACCTATATGTACTCATCTTATGCATTGTTTATGTATTGCAATTCCTAATTGCTTTCACTCCAATTTGTAATTAGTTCATGCTTAGTTGATAATGGTTTCTTATACATATAAAAGCATATGTATATTACATAGCAAACATAAGTAAAATACATGAGAAACATAGACATTTGTTTATTTATTTAGATAAGGGAAAGTTGAGGTGAATGCTTGATCCTTGTAGGTGTGTTGTTACTAATCGAATTTTATAGCAAACTAGTAAGCACTGAGGTAGCCCCTCGCTTTGCTATAGAGTTCTATATCTCATGTATTCTCGATGGCCAAAGATGAAGCTCCAGCACATGTAGTTATATCCGAGCAAGCTCCACATTTGAGGGTGGTATTAGCACATGATTTTGGGATTCATTTTGAAGGTTTCTTGTTTTGAAACTCCTATAAATTGAATGATTGAGGAGTCATTTGTAAGGAGATTTCATGCATGGTTATGTTGATAGTTTTCTTTCAGAGAAGCAAGATGTAAATCTCCATGTTAAGTCTTTGAGCCTGCAAGTGTATTGTAACATGTTTGTTGTTGTAGATTAATACATTGATTTGATGTTTTGGAGTGGGGTTTCTTACTTGAAAGGGTTTTCCCACGTATATTGGTGTCTCTTCTCTTCTATCTATTCTTCTTCTTTCATGTTCCTAAAGTGTTAATTTGTATGTCGTAATGCTAGTAAAATTTACTTAGATCTGTAAGCTACATTATCTTTCCTTTATGGTTAATGTGATGGGAAATCATCTATGTTTGTTTCTGCTTTAAGGGCATAATAGTATGTGCATCTATCAAGTTATTGAATATTTGATTAAAAGAAAAACATAGGATGGTCTCTTTCCCTTTCAGGGCATTTGTTAAGCATATAAAAGCATATGTAATTTACATAGCAAACATACGTATATTACATGAGAAACATAGACATTTGTTTATTTATTTAGATAAGGGAAAGCCTTGGCGAATGCTTGATCCCTGTAGGTAACGGGCAGCTGGTGTTGTAACTCAATATGATTTTTTAGAAGACCGGTAAGCATTGAGGTGGTCCCCCGCGCTGCTGTAGAGTTTTATTTCTCCTGTATCCTCGACAGCCAAAGATGAAACTCCAGCACATTCAGTTATATTCGAGCAAGCGCTCTCAGATTGCCAAATGGCCTTATTCTTAGCAAAGCGTTGTAAACAATTTACCCTTCAGCATGGGAGAGACTTCCCCAATTTGTCGACCATGTGACATTGAGGACAATTAGGCAGGGGAAAGATAAGCAGTACCAATACCACCCATTTTCATTTGTACTTTTCTTCCCTCTTCTCTATTCTCCTTTCATAGCGAGAAGGGTACGTTTCTGTTATTGACATTAACATCATAAATTTATGGATTGCTTTTATTAACAAGAGGTCATGTGGAGGTCGTCACTCCACATCCACATTATTATTAATTAGTTTAGGAAATGTTTCTCATAATGCGTATTGACAATGCTGCCGTTTTGGTTCAACTTCCAATCCTTTGAAAACAATCATTTGATTATTGAGGGGGTTTACAATTTTTTTTACTTATATTTATAGTCTTACCTTAATGCTTCAGAATGTTTACAGTGTTTATTTATGCAGCTAAAAGTTATAACATAAAAAAAAAATATCTTGTACTTTTAAATTCTATATTCATTGTTTCCTATTACACGTCTCATCTTCCCACACTCAAAAACTTTAAGAAACACAAGTCATTTTCTCAATGTTAGTGGTCACTTTGGAAGTACATTTGTCCCTCCTATTTTGATTTAATTATAGTTGTAATGTTAAGTACCCTCTACTTTATCCATTAATCTTGGACTCATTTTAAACAAGAGTTAGCTTCTATGTAATACTTCGATAATAAGTGATGTGTTTCTCCACTAATAATTGACATATTTCTTGAATTTAGTTGGATTCCATCTCCACACATCCCTGGGAACTAATTTTGACACTCAATTTACCCATTCACTTATCTAGATTGATTTGATAGTGCAAAATCAAATCTAGTTTGATTTCCAATGTGAAATTGACCCTCAACTTTTTAAAACTCAATATTCAAATTAGGCTCAAGTCATTCCCCCTCCAATTAGTTATTGTGTGTTAACTTTAAAAGGGAAACATTTTAAATTGTGTTGCATCATTCAAGGAGCACATCTAAGAATTTATTTCTACATCAACATCTACATAATTAGTGATAGATAATCATATTATGCATGATTGTTTGTTGTCTTTAATCTTTATTTAAAAGATGTTAAATTAGTTCACCTAAGGGTTTGATTGATGTAATGTCCCTAATTAAAATTATACAATATTTTTTGCAACTTTTTGATTTATCCAGAATAAATCAAAAGCAAATAGCTAATACATAGTTTTGATTACAATTTTTAAAACCCTATTTACTGATGACAAACCCTAGGGTTATAAAATGCTCAATTTCAGCCAAATAAACCCTCAAATTATATTTTTATTTATTTCCAATGAATATTTAAATGTACAAACTAATTACAACATCAAATAAATTTTATTGATTTTTTCGAGTACTTACAACCTATTGTATGACCTGATATGACTGCTCCAAAGATGACAATAATGAATGGAAATACAATCATAAATCTTATTGTTGATGAAACCAACTCATAATGAGTTTTTCTAATTTTTCTAGACCTTGGAAATGTACAATGACTGACTAGGAATGGTACAACTAGCTATAGTAATTCAGAAAATGCTAATTACTCAAATCTACTCTGGAAGCATATGCAAAATGTTTAAATCTAGAAACAACAAACACTTCCCTGAAAAATAACATTTCGAGAGTAATTTTTTATGTTACTGGATTCCAAAGCTTATAACCTTTAGAAAATTCACCATAACCAATCATAATACATCATTTTTCTTTAACATCTAACTTAGACCATTTTTTTGTTTGGAACATGAACATAAGCATCATAGCTAGAAATAGCTTTAGATTTTCCATAGAAGGTTTCTTTCCTATCCACAATTCCTATAGTAGAAGTAAGAGACCTATTTATCAAATAGAAAGTAGTATTAACAATTTCAACCCAAAAATTATGTTCTAAATTAGCATAACTTAACATACTTCTATCTCTTTCCATTATTTTTTGTTCATTCTCTAAATTGCCCCATTTTTGTGGTGAACATATCATGGAGAATTTTTTAGTTTATAATCCCATAGTGTTTACAAAATTCTTGAGATTGTTTAGAGAAATATTCCCCCACATTATTTAATCTCAAAGATTTTTTTTAAATTTTCCTTTTGAGTTTCCACAAGCACTCTAAATCCTTATATTTGCTAAAAGATTTATATTCATGACTAAGAAAATAAACCAGGCTTTTCTTGAGAAATAATCTAAGAAGGTAATATATAGTAAAGAGATTTACCAAGATATTGCACATTCATTGGACCAAACACATCAACTTGAATTAAATCCAAAATACATGTTCCTCTAGTGATTGAAAATGTGAATTTAATTCTTTTTTGCTTTCTAAACACACAATGCTCATAAAAATCAAAATCAAGAGAATATCTAGACAAACCCACAAGCATTACTTTATTGCTCAGTACTTTCAATCCTTTATCACCTCTGTGGCTTGATTAATGGTGCCACATCATTGACATATTAGTAGGCACATTACTAGAAGACATTATAGAGTTACATAATGTAGTAGCATCCATTTTAAGCAAACTAATATGCCTAACACCCTTTATCATGGAAAGGCAAACTAGTTTTCAAATCACCAAACCCAATGGGTTTATTTTGTTTATAGAAGGTCAATTATGTGCACTAAGATTGATTATGCACCACACAACTGACCTAGATCAATCACACACTATAGTTTCAGCACAAATCACACTAGAGTCCATTTTACTATCTATTTAAGCATCACAAAGACAAATTTAATAAAATGGCATCATTTGGATGATTTAGCAACAATTTGTAGTCTAGAGCCATCAATACACGCCTACAATTAAGTAACTCTAATCTATGTTACTCATTTTGAAAAGCATACTTGTCTATTTGTGATTTACTAGGTCAACTTCAATATCCTTAGTTAAATTTATCTATGATGTATAAAAGTGAACATAAATGAATAAGTTAAACTATGCTAACCTATCCCATTCACAATTAAATGAAGCTTCCGATTAGAGTAAATAAGAATGCATGTATAACATAAAATTGCATATAACATAAAATGAAGTCAAATGAAAACTCCAAATGTAAACCTATGATATGTGGATGTCTTCCTTGATATTTTACATGTGTGGATTGCTCCTTATACTTGTATCATAATTTTACATTCCATGGAGACTTACAAATGGCTTGCATGAGGTTTAATTTATAGATTTTTTTTTAAGGGTTGATGGAGGGTTGAGATTGGTTGTGAGGATTGGATTGATGAGGAGCATCCAAGTGGCATGATTTGATTGCTATACAAGGAGGGGTCTTAGATTCAAGGGAGATCAATGGTGGAGGATCTCCTTGAAGAAGTGGATGGAGAAGATTAAAATGGTACCAAGGGTACCTTTTGGAGGAATGTGCGAAGGACTTTCCAATGGCTCATGTAAGAAGACCCATGCCCAAAAGACACATGTACACTTTTGGAGGGTGTGCAAGATTTGAATGAGCTAATTATGGTCTAGGATTGTGCAAGTGGGTGATTAGTTGACTAATTAGTTTTAGCCAACTTAAAGAAAAGTGGGCAAAATAGGGAATTAAATAAATATGATATTTATTTAATTCTTTGGGTGAGAATGAGGGACTTAGATAAATAAATTATTTGGATTTATTTATCTAAGATTAGATTATTTAGAATGATTGATTAATTAAATAAATGATTGGATTTATTTAATTAATGAGCTAGGAAGAGGGTCAGATGAATAGTAATTTTATTAATTAAATAAGGGTCTGTGCATGGAAATAGGGGACCAAAAGGGGCTAAAATATGACCACTTTTTTGAAATTAGTAAAAACTGATCTTGTATGAGAAATTGAAGATAGCGACACTCAAAATTAGAAGATGTGATAAGAACAAGATTTGTAATGCTTAGAATCTAGTTGCTAAACAACCATTTTTTTCTAAAAATGGTGGATATTAAGAGGTTCAAATAGGGGGAGCACACAAAATGCTCTTATTTTTGTCAAAAATATATAACATAGCATCTTGTGTGTTCCCCCTAAAATGTTGACTTTTTAAAATTATTTCACAAATTACTTTGGTGGAAAAATAGCTAACATCATGTAGTTTATGCCTGATTTTTCTACTAATTTTTTAATGAATATATAATTTTTTATGAATTTTCAAAGTAGACAGATCCTAGAAAATAAAAATATGAGTGTGCTCCCCCCTAATTGTTTTGAAACCTAATCAAAAATCATTTTTTTTCAATGTGTATAGAATAGAGTCTAGAATCTAAAATGTAATTTGTTTCAAATTTTGATGAACACATAAAAAATGACACCAGGAATACTATACATAGGTTTTCTAAAAAAAGAATAGATTAGCAAAAGAAATTGAAGATGGAAACCTTAATGTTATTAGATTTTAGAAAAAAAATACATGGTTGAAAGCTAATAAAAAACTTGAAATCATCTTAGAATCTTTCATATTAACATTGAAAAATGTGTAAACCTGATGGAGAGCACACTTGAGATTTAGTTCATTTTCTATGTTTTGTTGTAAACACATTTTTGGTGTCCAAAAGGTAGGTTTAACCCTTTGGGTTGGATGCCCAAGGCAAATCCAACCCTTAGGGTTGGAATTTTCCAAAGTAGTAAAAACATGCTCATGTTATAACATGAGTGCATTTTAACGCACTCATATTTTAGATCACATAAAATGTTGAGCAACGACCTGCAAAAATGCACATCATGTGATTTTGGACCCACATTCTGTGTTTATTCTCCTACTCTGTGTTTTTCTGACATACAAACACACTTTTGATTCTTTCAAGGATCTACAATCATTGGTTCACAAAATTATTTCTCTTTTTATTCTTATATTAATGTAGAAGACTCCAATTGCATGTTTTTAAATCAAAATTCATATTGTAAATCATTGTTTTTTATGTTTTGAGGAATCGGAATACTTGATTGATAAATTAACTAATTTTTTTTATCTTACATTGACAAAAATAATTCTAATTACATGTTTTGTATTTGAATTTGATAAATTCTCAATTATTGTTTGTGTTTTTTTGACCATTTATTTTAGATTGATATAAAATTCAATATCGTGCCTAGAAAATTACCAAAAACTCAAACACCAAAGGAGGGTGAAGCCAAGAATGTAAAGAAAAGAGAATGAATGAGACAACTTCATGAAAATAAGAAATTGAACTATATAAATGAATATAAACCGTCTTTACCAATTGAATTGGATCATGAAGCATCCAAGAGAGAAATATTTGAATCTGAAAAAGTGCATGGATGGCTGTGTGGAGCTTCTCAATACCTTTCCAATGCTACAAGAATCACAAAATTTAGAGATAATGGCAAAGAGTTATGAGCTCGGAAGCTAAAAATGATGCATGGACTTCAAGTAGAAAAAGGTGTCAAATAGTAAAAGTAGGAAAAATATGACATCATTGTAAAGAGAATGAAACTATCTTTCCATCAATATCTTGTCTACAAAAATTGAGTCCGTATGACCAAGTTATGCTCCCCCCAAAAAATAGCCTCCTTTGCCATGTAGAGGGACCACAAAGGGCTCTAGGAGGTCAAAATGGATGATGTCATTGCTAACGCAGTGCTAACATCAACAATTGGTGTCGACAGAATATGCTCAGGACCCACCCAAATATTCCTTCTCTATAAAACTACCACCAAATTTTTAAAAATTGTCTTCAATGTCATGAAACCACCTTACTGAGGATCAAAACCACTTGTTTCCTGGTGCAAAACCAAATTTCAGTGAGATTTGGTGGTTTTAGGTACATTGAGTGGTTTAGGGTTGAAATTATCTACATAATTGAATTCTTTTTGTTAAAAAATGTTTGTAAAGGCCGAAGGGAGGACTCATGGAGGAGTTAACCCTTGCCATGCGAGCTACCCACAGGGTCCCATGGGGTGGTCTCCCTAGCCACTTGGGAACGGGGGCCTGAGCCCTACAGGCTCTCCACTAGCCTATGGTAACATGCGAGTATGGGCCCGCCAGGCCTTGCGCTTGTCGGGTACCTTGTACCCTGAAAAAAATTCAAAAAAATCACAAAGATAAAAAAATTATTCTAAAAATATTTAAAATAGAATATACACTTGTACTATCGATGATGCCTACACTGCACAAGGATAGAGATTTTGTTGATGCGTGTGCCTGCATAGCGATGACACCTACAAAATATTTTGTTGAATATTCTCTGCATGATTTTGTATGACCGATTTGCAAAAAAATTACCTTTTGCTGCAACTACTCCAATTTCTATGATTTGGTGATCAATCTTAGGGTTTCTGGGCCTCCTGAGCACGATGATAGGGTCAAATTTGATCCAAATTTCTCTGAAAGATTAGCTACATCCTAGATCAGGAAACCACTCCCCAAATTGAAAAACTTGCAGATCTAGTCTCCAATGTCTAATTTAGACAAATCAAAAGGCTAAACTAACTATTTTGAACCCCATGAACACAATGGTGTGCTTGGATTTGTAGAAAAATGCTCTAAAATGAACCTGTAATACAAGGTCACAAAGAGGAAACCCTCACAAAATCTAGTTTTTCCATCAAATTTTTATGATTCTTCATGTCATCATTTGATGTAAGAGAAGATCATACTCAACTATCAAGATCCACCATGATTTGCATTCAAGATCTCTCAAAAAATTGGGTAACACAAAGTGGTTCTTCCTAGCTCTAATAACATGTAAGAGTTGATTTATGTGCTCTGATACCATGTAAGAGTTGGCTATTATGGTAGTTACCTAAGACCTAAGACTTCATGAAAGCACAAGAGAGGTCAAATGAGAGAATAATTTTATTCTATCAATGAATGCAAAAAAATTGCTATTATTCTTACAATGTAAATGATATGTGTTACTTATAAAGACAATAATGAGATGTAGGTTGAAGTAGTCATATGACAAGTGTCTTAATCCTATGACACAAGACAACTAGAGGATAAGATGCCAATTAGTTGATAAGATCACATGACAACCTAGAATTATCTAGACTTATCCCAAGTAAACTTAACTTGTGAACATGTGTGAATAGAACTAACTAATAAGTAGTTAGATAATGTGCCTAGTTCATACTACAAGGGGTAAACCAGATAGGTAATAACCCCATTCACACTAGAAAAGGGTACAAATTCTAGAGTTTATTGAACCCAATGATCTCTATCTTCATCTCTATCAACATATTTTGCCTTCTACTTAAGGTGTTTGCAACTCTATTTGACATTCCACTAATATGCTTCAAAACAAAAGTATAACTCTAGAAAACATCAACCCATTTTAGGTTCCTTTTATTTAACTTCCTTTGACTATAAAGATACTGCAAAGCCTGATGATCAGTATATTATAAAACAAACTATTTTGGTAACAAATAATGTCTCCATTTCTTCAAAACCTGAACTATAGCATAAAGTACAAGGTAAAGATTTATTGGTCTACAATCCACAATCCATGGTTTCAAGGTTTAGGATTTAGGGTATGGAGGTCATGTTCTACATTCTAGGGTCTTAAGTCCATGGTCTAGGGTATAGCATCCAAGTTTCAAGGTCCATGATTCAATGGTCTAAGGTCTAGAGTTATAGGGATCATTGATCAAAGGTCAAGAGTCCAAGGTCCATGGTCCAATGCCTAGAAATAGAGAAAAAGAAACAAAGAAAAGTAGAAACAAGGAAAAAATAAAGACAGAAAGATAGCTATGATGAAGGTAAACATTATAAAAAAGGAAAGATGTAGGCACAAATACAAAGAAAGCTAAAAGAAAAATAAATATATGAAGAAAGAGGGAGGGATGCATGTAAAACAAAAATAAAGCAATAAATAAACAAAGAATAAGTAAGAAGGAAAAATTTAATATAGAAATGAAGAAAAAAGATAAAAAAAGAAGGAAATAGAAAAGAATAAAATAAAGAAATTACAAAGAACAAGAAATAAAAATGAGTGAAACAAATAAAAAAAGAGATACAACTTGAGAAAAAATAAAATAAAGAGTGAAAGAAATAAAAGAGGGAAGAGAGAGTAATTGAGAGAGTAAGAGAGTCAAAGAAAAAGAGGTAGAAAGAAACAAAGAAAAAAGACAATAAAACTGAGACATAGAGATAAAATATAGACTGAAATAAAAGGAGAAAGAAATATAATGGGAAAGAATGAGAGAAATAAAGAAAGAAACCAAAAGAAATGGTGAAAGATAGAAAGAAAAAAATTATATAATAGGAAAAAAAGTATAGAATGAATTAAAGGCAAAAAGAAATACAATTGGAAAGAATGAGAGAAATAAAGAAAGAGACCAAAAAAATGGTATTAAAAGATAGAAACTTGAAAAGGTTTAGCAAAAAATAAATGAGAAAGAACAAAATGGAGAGAGAGAGAGAGAGAGAGAGAGAGAGAGAGAGAGAGAGAGAGAGAGAGAGAGAGAGAGAGAGAGAGAGAGAGAGAGAGAGAGAGAGAGAGAGAGAGAGAGAGAGAGAGATCCAAACAAACAAACAAAAAGAGTTAGAGGAATAGAAGAATAGAATGAAAACATTATACATAAATATAAAGAAAGTCATAAATAAATAATAATGAATGAATTCATGATAGAAACAAAGATATATAAAAAGAGAGAAAAAGAGAAACAAATAAAATATTGAAACATGGAAAGTGAGAATGAGAGAGAGAGTGAGAGAGAGAACAAGATAAAATAGAAATAATGAGACAAAGAGACAAAGAAAGAAACAAAGACTACTTTTCAACTCAGTTTAGGAGAAGGTCAATTTGACCACTTACAACATGATTGTGGATCGCTATTTGACATGGTGGAGCTATGGGCTGGGGATTCAATATCAATATTGGCATGAAATAGTACCACATTATTTGTGGACATGATCAAGATGGTGGAGGTGCAATTAGTTGATAAGGTGCCTAATAGTTTGAGAAATCCTATAATTAAACTACCTCATGTAGAGCCAATATACATAAATATAAGGGCGATGTGAAACACAATTATGAAAAGGATATAATCAATAACATTAACTCATGAGGTCTCCATTACACAATCCCTAAGAGGGGCAATGACATGTAGAGCATAGGGATAGACAAAATAATATATGTAGACTAGACCAATCCCACCACCACCACCACGACAAAAAGCATATAGTAATAGATGTAGAGGCAATAAAGGGAGGAGTGATAAAAGAGAGAGGTGGTGAGATTAAGGATATGGACTCCTCTAATAGAGTAGAGATGGGGGCTATAAGAACCAATCTAAGTTGTTAGTACAATGATTCTTGTTACTTGTATTTGATTATTTTAGTTCCTTTTATAGAAACTTACATAGATTTTGTAGACTAATTAAGCTTATATGTGCATCAGGATTTTAGTTACTTGTATGTGTAGACTAATTAGGTATTCAGCAAGCCTAAACATGATCATGTTATGGCCATTTAAACATAACGCGAGTGCATTATTACCAAAATTACTCATTTGCCACTTTTTGTATACCAACTTGGTGCATTTGCCCCCTCTCTATATCTCTATCTACTCTTTCTTCATCTATTTAATCTCTCAAACTCCATCCTCTCTAATTCTCTCTCCATCCCTCTCCATCTCTATCTCTCTCTACCTCTGTGTCTCTCAATCACTCCCTCTCCCCTTCTCTATCTCTATCTATCTATCTCTCCCTCTCTATCTCCCCACCTCTCTTTGTCTCTATATAGATCTCTATCTCTATCTCTATCTCTTTATATCTCTCCATCTCCATCTAGATCTCTCTCTCTATCTCTATATCTCTATCTATCGATCCCTCTATCTCTCCCTCCCTCCCTCCCCTCCCTCTCTCCAATAGTTCAAGTGACAACCACTCCACATTCTACACCTCAAATCAACACCATAGTCTACCACTAGGAACTCCTTCCTTGTGAAGTGAGTGGAATTGGTGACATGACTCTCATTCTACACAAACATATCACTACCATGTATGAGATCCTCTTTCCATGAGAAGAGTGTTATTAGCCAAATTCTCCTTTGCTTAGCTAGATTTTTTTGGAAGAGCAAGAGTAATTCAATCCATACCATCAAAATGGGTGTACCACATATTCCATGTTTTGTTTTGAGTCCACCTCATTCATTTTTTGTGATGAGAAGATTTAGAGTGTCACATATTTTTGTGAAACTAACATGAAAGGAAAGTCCTTCTAGACAAGCCCTCTCATTTTCTTTCTTCCACATTTCACCCACCTTGTCTTCCCATCTTTTTGTGGTACTTATGGTACCCTTGAATATGTCTAGACCAATAACACAATAGGGACAAGGTCCCTTAGACCTACCTAGCCCTCCTTCATTCAACTGGTACATCCTTCGCACTCCATTAGCACCTATCTCAAATAGGTATGATTATAAAAATGCTAACTCGAATGGTGGACAACAATGCCTGCATAACTTTATCGCTTCTGATAACCTAGTTTGGAACCAAGATACTATGATTCAACCAAACCTAGATCAAATTAGAGAACTCAAGTGCTCATTTGATAAAAAATCCATCATTAGGGTCATTCCATTACAAACTACAAAGACAAGTGATTGACAATGAGGTGAGTCTCTTAGAGAAAGACCTAGTAGAAGAATCTTGTATAGCATGAGAGGCTCCCCATATAGCTTATCAACATGAATGAGATGAAGCATTCCAAGGGGTACTAGAAAGCTTCCTTGTGGAAAGAACCAACATGACTACTCAACCCTTGCTTACTAAACAAAACTCACCTCATGATGGACAAATACAAAACATAGGAGATGCTACCTCAGGAGCTCTCATATCCACCATGATCCAATAGATCAAGATCCTTGAAGCTCTGATCCTTGAAGAGAGAGGTGGGGAGATAGAGGGGGAAACATAGATAGAGATAGAGAGGGGGAGAGTAGGGGAGAGAGGGGGGTAGATTAGGAGACATAGATAAAGAGAGGGAGAGGGAGGGAGGGAGGGAGGGAGAGAGAGATAGCAAGAGGGATGGAGGGAGAGATAGAGAGTCAGAGAGTGACAATGAGATATAGATATAGCGAGAGGGAGAGATAGAGATAGGGATGCAAAATGTGGAAGCATAGATAAGGCACATGAGCTATTTGACAAAATTCCTCAAATAAATATGTTCTTATAGAATGCCCTAATTACAGGATACAAAAAAAATGGATTTGTTTAAAAGTCTTTAGAAGCTTTCAACCAAATGCAATGGGCAGGAGTATGCTCATGTTTTGTTGAGGCTTTCTAATAGTATTATGTAAAATATTTTCCCAAATAGCACATAAGTCTTGATCTATTTGTCTGTAGATTTATCAAAACTGAAGATTTGAAATGGAGTGTAAAAACTTACAACATTATTGGCATCTCTCAGGGGAAGTGTGCCTGTACATGTTGAATCCTAGGTCCCTAGCCTTCACTCTAGATTCAACAATGGAGTTAAGTAATCATGAAATAACAAACCCACTTCCATTGCTCTCAAGTTGATCTAATAATGTAATACTTGCACACCATCAAATACACAATCTCTAAACTCAAACTAAACATTTACTCTTTTGAAACTTAAACTACATGGTGATTGACATTTTGTCATGTACATACTCAAAATATAGTAACAAACTATTCATGCAATTGAAGACAATCTATAAGATTGTACATTGAAAACTACTTTGAATGCTTTCATATTAGGATTATTGAAAACAAAACCAACTGAAAAAAAAAAAACTATTGTTGCATCTATAACTTATTTTGAACAACTAAAATTAATTGTTATATACAAACACAAACATGAGGACATGACCATTCATAGGGACTATAAAATAACTTCCTCACTTGATGATCCTACTCCATGCAATTGACTTTGAAATCATGATGGACCAGAAAAATTATTTAAAGAAAATAGGAGAAATCAGTACCTTTTCACCTTTCAATGTACCAGTGTTCATGCCTTTGAACTAATTTTCCATTTGTTTGACATGAGTGCTCTTCTTCATCAAGACGAGGTTGGAAAGGAATGATAGTTTGATGAAGAGCATGCGCTTTCTTGCACTCAAATGTGTGTGGAATAATATTGTTGATCCCATGTACACCTTGTTCTTTTCATGATTCACATGGCTTGAGGAGATGCTAAGACTGGGCTTGATAGTAACTATGCTTCCCAAGATGGCTTAGAATCTCTTTGTATACATACTCAAGATGCATTGATCATGATTTTGATATGATGTTTCAAGATCTTCCACATCAAAGTACACATCATAACAATTATCCTCTTTCCTAAAGCTTGAGATAGCATCCTCAAATTCACACTTTATTCTATCCTTTGATTCACCATGTGCTAAGATAAGAGCTTGATCATTATTAAACTCAACAAACAAGGACTCTAGAGGAGGATATTTATACATCACAAATGTATAAATATAAATGTTTTAAAAAATGTGAGTGTTTTGAAGAATTATAGATGGTGGCCACTTTTTGGTCCCCCATCTTTCTGCACTTACCCAGGAGCTTACTAAGGGATGATTATATTCTCAATTGTCATGTCACTTTTTTTGGACGAAAATAAAAATAATATTATTTGAAGTTGGGCCCAATAATTTCTAATTAAAGGGGAAACTTAATAATATTATTATATAAAAAGTGTTTTTAACACTTAAAAATAAGAAGTGTTTTTTAATAGTATAATAAAAAATAAAATTAAAAAAGTATTTTATAAAAAAACATTTTATTAAATGCTTGGGGCCAAAAAATTTTAAAAAAAAATAAATGTGAGGGTCCAATTTTTGAAACATAGGCAAATACAAATGGAGCGCTTGGCTTCTCATTTCATCATCAATCAAGTTATCTTCTTTACATAAAAATTTTAGGCATCTAATGACGAAAACCTTTGGTTTGTTCATGGTTTGAGAGGACAAAAACCCTCTTGGATTCCACATTTGGGGTCCAAGATAAAAACCCTTGTTCCCAATCTTGGGTGATTCCATTCAACGATCACAATTGTGCTGAATTGTTAAAGATTTGAAGATATTTTCAATTTTCTATAGTATTGCTACAATGCAACTATAGTGTTTCTACTGATTTTTGGTGGTTTCAACAAGATTCTAGTGGGAGGCAATTTTGATTTACAAGAAAATGTCACCATTTTGTTATTAAAGCATGATTGAAGGATTCCAAGTTGATTTTCCATCATTGTAGCTGGTCACCACACTTGGAGGGATAAAATCAATTATTTTGGCATTGAATTAGCCAAACCAACCATTGATCATTTAAGTCATCATGGGCAAGTGGAAGTGGAATGAAAACCTTGGAGGAAGAGAAATTATGATTTTAAACATTTTGCATATACTTTTAGAGCAAATTTAAGTGATCAGCATTTTTGTGAATTACTATAGCGAGTCATACCATTCCTAGCTAGTCGTTGTACATTTCCAAGGTCTAGAAAAATTAGAAAAACACATCACTTACACACAAAGTATTATATAGAAGCTAAGTCAATTAAAATGAGTCTAAGATTAATTGAAAGAGTAAAGGGTACTTAATATTGCAGTTCCATAATTAAATCAAATTAGGGGGGACAAATGTACTTCCAAAGTGGCCACTAACATTGAGAAAATGACTTGTGTAAATCAGGGCTCTCTCAAACGGCAGCAATTGGATGGATTACTATGTGAGAGAGTCATACGCACAGCTTCCCCAGCAGCCTACTGACAGTCCATCTTATAAGACTCTTCATGAAAAAGGCACTGTCCCCGACTGCACCATCCGCCACTCTATGTTACTATCGCACCACATAGCCCAACCTTTCAATAAATTGTCTCCTGGAGAAAATCTTATATCTCCCAATGGCAAAATCAAGCTCACCATTCCTCGCTCAGAATGCGTTGCCACTTTGCTTGATCAAAATAACTGTGGCGAACCTCTTCTGCTATACCTGATTGAGTAACAACACCAGCTGCCCGTTACCTATAGGGATCAAGCATTCACCCAGGCTTTCCCTTATCTAAATAAA
The DNA here is from genome assembly GCA_027924645.1 of Cunninghamia lanceolata. NCBI lineage: Eukaryota > Viridiplantae > Streptophyta > Pinopsida > Cupressales > Cupressaceae > Cunninghamia > Cunninghamia lanceolata. The sequence continues at coordinate 3,943,528 of BSBN01001247.1, read as the reverse complement.
TAAACAAACGTCTATGTTCCTCATGTAATATAGGTATGTTTGCTATGTAATATATTTATGCTTTCTCTACCTTCATATCTCGCCTTCCCCTACTGTCTTCTTTTTTTTCCTTCCTCTTAACAAATATCCTGAAAGAGAAATCTCTCTTATAAAAATCTAAAAGCATAAATTTCTCTATGCTCAACAAGAATCTATCCAAGAGATTATCCCTTTTTTTTTTTGATAAATAAGCGACCATATTAATATTAATAAGAAAATAGAGTACACATATCCAAAAAAAAGGGTGGGTGGTTAAAAGGCACACCCCGAAGTCACATGGGCAGTGCCCAGAAAGTCATAATGTCATGGTGTAAGCCCAAAACTAAAAAAAATAACAGAGACAGTATAAAAAAGAAGGCCATTAAGTGGCAAGAGCAATGCCAGCAGATGGAGGATCCTTGTTATTCGGGTTGCCCCAAACAGTAGCAGGGTCCAGGATGGCGTCAGGAGGAGCCCAGCCATCATCCTCCTTTTCTTTTTCTGTAGCATTTTCTTCACAGCGAGGTGAAATTGTCAGATCCAAATGTGGGACCCATTTAGAATCACCCATGGGCCAACCAGAACCGCCACCAAGAGTGGAACCACTTGAAGGCCACCCAGAGTCTCCGCTTCCTCCCCTCGGAGCTTCGCAAAAAGGCCACCCTAGGGTAGCCCGCGAAGGAGGAGAGGACGACCATCATCGGTGAGGGTGAGAGCCGCGACGAGGAGGAGGTTGAGAGCAGGGGTGAGAGTCCTTGTTAGAGCCACTTTTCCACTGGCCCCGTGAAGGCGACTGGCCCCTGGAGGAAGTGGGAGAGGGAGGCCGACACGTACCACAATGCAAGGGGCATTGCCCCAGTGGTCCAGCAGCTCCTAAAGGTGAGAAACTTCAAGCGCAACTTTGTTAGCTTGCACTTGAATCTGCAGAAGAACATTAGAACAAATAATAGCTTTAGAATATAAAGAAACAATAGTATCCATCTTGATGTGAGAAAAGATGCATGAATTTCTATCTTTCCATAAAGTGAAGAGGATTTCCATCCTAAAAGTGTGCCAAATCTGGGTATACTTTGCGGGAATCCTAGGAGAGTCTCCCAATAGAGCCATATGCCAAGAAAAAGGTTCTGGCTGAAATAGCTGGAAGAAATCGTGGATCCAATTCCATAGTTGCTACACTCTGGCATAGTACCAAAAGAGATGCTGGAATGATTCAACCTGTTTATAGAAAGGGCAAGGAAGGTCCTAAATCCCTAAATGAAATAGTTGAGCTCCCACCGGTACACCTTGGAAAAAAAGAATACACCAAGCAAAGTGGGCAAGCTTGGGTTTAGTAATTGCAGACCAAACAACTGAGAATCTTTTTTGCCAAATGGCTATCGAGGACATAAGAAGCCATTGTTGATTGAGGGCATCAATCATGGGAAAATCAGGTGAAAACCATTGATATCCAAGCTGAGGCTTGTAGTTTCTGAAAGGGGTTTTTGGAAACCATTTCCGGTCCTTCCACCATGGTTTATTGGAATGGATACCCACTTTATGAAGCATATCAGCAGGGATGGCACTCACTAGGCTGTTGTAGGTTTCATGGTCATGGTTTTGAAAGCTGAACTAGACACAAAAATCTTCCCATGAGAGAATGTGCATGGTGGGTCTATGAAAGATATCTTGTAAGGTCCGAACACCCTTCTTTTGAAATATGAGAGCCTTGAGCCAGGGAAGCTTAGCCAACGACTGACCAGTACTGGCTAAAAGAGGAGACCACCATATGTTCTACTGATTACGCGAGAGTCCATCACGAAATCCATTCCCTGACCATGCAGATCCAGGGTTTTACCGCCTCCCAGACATGCCATATGCTTTTGGAGAGAAAGGTACCCAAGATCTGAATAGGCTCCCACATAATAAGAAGGGTATGGAGACCAATTCCCTTCCAAGAGGGTTTGTGAGTGGGGAAACCTACTTCAATATTGTGCTTGAGGAGGATTTTTCAAGCCTCATTACCAGTAAGAGCATGGATGGTCCATTTGACACAAAGAGCAATGCCTTGCTGCTGAGTAGAGAGAAGGCCAAGGCCACTAGAATCTCTTGGGAGACAACAAAACTCTCAGGCAGTGTGGTGAAATTTGTGATGGGTCTTAGAAGATGCCCAAAGAAAATCTCTGAGTAATTTCTCCAACTTAGCATACGAGGCCTTGGAAGGGGCCCAACAACAAGAGTAATACACATGAGTTGCTGCACGAACTTTAGAACATGCTTGAAATTTCCCAACCAAAGAAAGTGGTTTAGTAATCTAGAAGGCTAATTTTTGCTCAATGCGAGAGAGAACCACTTGCCAGAGATTAGCAAAAGAAGCCTGAAAGGCAAAGGGAATGCCAAGAAATCAAAAGATTTCACTAGGTGCAATCCATTTCCACCCATATTGTTGAATCCAAAAGGGGCTGGGAAGAACTGATTGTCTATAACATAAGGTTTTGTGCCGCTGAATTGCCAAACCAGAGGCCAAGCAAAAGGTCTCAAGACAACACAAAGCAGTTTTGACAGTATTCTCTTCCTCCAGCAAGGTAAGGAAGGAATCATTGGCAAAGTGGCCATTGACAAGCTGAGTGGATGAATTAGGCAAGGAGATCCCGTGAACCAATCCCTAGGAAATGAAGGAGCAAGCGGGTAGCCTTGACGATGGAGTGAAACAAACCCAAGGATTAGGATTGGTGACCATTAATAGTGATGCAAGTTGAGGCGTAAGAGTACAACATATTTATAGAATGGAGGAAATTGGGGCTGAAATTGAGCTTAGAAAGCATGGCTTAAATGAAAGGCCATTCAATGCGGTCATAAGCTTTAGCAAAATCAATCTTAAGGAAAATGGCTGGTTGATTAGAGTGTCTCGTCCATTCCATACCTTTCCAGACAGCAATGATATTGTCCAAGATGGACTTGGATTTGATGAAACTAGTCTGCTCAAGATGGACAACCTGGGGTAAGAGGTAGTGGATTTTGAGAGCAAGGGCTTTGGCAATGATTTTGTAAGATACATTAAGGAGTGTGATAGGCCACTAGTTAAAGATATCCTTGGGCTCACCAGCCTTAGGTATGAATTTTATGTTACCTTTATTGATAAGATTACCTAGAGAATTAGAATGAAAGGCTTCAAGATAAACTTTATGTAAATGTTGTCCAACACAAGGCTACAAAGCTTTGTTAAATTCATAGGGAAAACCATCAACTTCCGAAGCCTTATCATCTGCCATAGAGCAAACAACTTCTTTGAGGTCTTCAATAGTGAGCAACTGCTCACAGAAGGCTGCCTGGGCTAAGGAAAGCCTATTTGGCACAACAACAAGACATTCCTGAAGCGCATTTGACTGCTCAAGAGTATATTCTTGGGTTGTAAAAACTTGCTTGTAGTGCTTAACAAATGCCTGAAGAATATCAAGTAACTCTGAGAACACATTGGTACCTTCTTTGATGTGCTTGATGCCAATTGAGGAATGTCTGGCTCGAAGTGCCATAAAAATTCTTTCGAAGCATGATCCCTGATCTAGAGTCAGTGTAACCTAGCTTTGAGTTGTGTCCCTCTGGCTGCATAGCTATCAGCAACTTGCTTATGATGCCAAAGTTTGGTAACCTGGACTTGCAGAGATGGGGAGAACAGATTGGCTGCCAATGCCTCTATGGTAGCATGGAGGTTAGCCAGTTAGCTGTTGTGGCTGCATAGGACCGCCAGCAAAAGATGGCCAACTGACACCCATAGATACAGAGAAATCTCACAGTCCGTGTGATGGCATCATTCCAAAATTGGATCCAACTCGTTGAGTGAGGTCACAGACAACATTCAAGATTCTAGATGGTGTGGATGTGGGCTAGCATGGGCTGGTGACTCAGCAGAGAGGTATTCAAAATAATTAGGTCCAACTGACATGGGCTTGTCTGGCGTGCCATTCAATGCAAAACATAATGGGAAAGTAGTTTGATAATGTCACATCCACTAATAGTGTTACCGAGAGTGGTGAAGAGTTGGTGAAAGAGAAAAAAGATTGTGCCAAAATCATCGCTCGATCAAGGCGTTTAAATATCCTGTCAGACCTAGCTCAAAAATTGCACCAAGTTTTTGAAATGGAAAGAGACCATCCTATGTTTTTCTTTTAATCAAATATTCATTAACTTGATATAGACACATACTACTATGCCCTTAAACTAGAAACAAATATAAATGATTTCCCATCACATTAACCATTAAGATAATGTAGCTTGCAGATCTAAGTAAATTTTGCTAGCATTACGGCATGCAAATTAACACTTTATGAGTATGAAAGAAGAAGAACAGAAGAAAGATAGATAGAAAAGAAGAGACCAATATATGTGGGAAAACCCTTTCAGGTAAAAAACCCCACTCCAAAGCATCAAACCAATGTATTAATATACAACAACAAACATGTTACAATACACTTGTAGGCTCAAAGACTTAACATGGAGGTTTATGTCTTGCTTCTCTAGAGGAAAACTAGCAGCATAACTCTGCATAAAACTCTCCTTACAAATGACTCCTCAATCATTCAATTTATAGGAGTTCCAATATAAGAAACCACCAAAATGAAACCCAAAACCATGCGCTAATACCACCCTCAAATGTGGCATCCAAATTGGGTAGGAAATATCAAACGCCTAGTCATGGAGAATCAAATCCACCATAAAATAGAAAGTTACTTACACTTGTTAAATCATAACTGACTCTCCAAATATGGCACTCCATTTTGGGCTCCTAAAATCATGCTTGTCAAGTTTCCAAGGTAACTCTCTCTTTCAATCTCTTCACATTCTAGCAATTCTTACACACAAACTACAAGTTGTCATAGTTGCATTTAGTAACTTCCATAACACTAAGCGATAAATACAAACTACAAGTGACACATAGTGCCACTTCATGTGGGATGCCTAAAATATGTGTGTGCATAATACATACAAATAAATAAATAGTTCAAATATTAGGACTTGCAAGGTGTATGGCACACCTAATCCCAACATTCTTCCACTTGTCATATACCTTGCAAGAGCCAAAGGGAAACACAACCAATCTATGAACCACCAAGATTACCATACTGTCTCAACTAAACTCCATTGTACTCACAAGCTTTACAAAAGCACCCGCAACATCTTCCAAGTGATCACCAACATGAAAAAATATTAGAATTTCAATTTTGGAGTTTCAATTTTGAAGATGGAAAAGTGATGTTGTAGGTACTAGAAAATGATTGTTCACAATGTTAGAGTTTAGGTCTTGCTCAAATGAATGTCTTAGAATCTACACACTGAAAAAACTCTACTCTACTTTACCTATGCAAGTGCAGACCTAAACCAAGTGTGCAAATTTGATGTTTGAACCTGAGTAAGGATTGTCTTCAGTTGAAAAATGTATTCCAAAATTGCACTACAATACAAAAAAATAAATTTATTTCCTACTCTACCTAGCTACACAAACTAGTAATATTACTTTCTCCATATCTTAAGGGATTCATACTTGAATGAGATGTTCAGAGATTTGTGCATGTAGGAGCTCAACCCATCATGTTGAAATTCATTGCCTTGCAAGTGTATATCTCCAATGAGCTCATGTCAGATAGATATTTATAAGGTTGTGATGATGAGGACACAAGATCTAAGTGTGTAAGTGATGTAAGTGGATTCATCTTTGGTGATTTAAATTAATTATATTTTAGGTGAACATGTATGCTTTCTTGTAATCTATTGTTAATAAGATCTAGCAGGCTTCTCCTTAATCTCCATTAGGGCATGGTGGTCAAATCCATATTCTAATTGTTACCATACATTAAGACCTCAAAAGAATACCACCTTAGATTTTGTAGAGCCTAAAGAAGAAGATCTTCCCCAATCCTATGCATCAATCAAAAATCACCCTCTCTTCGTTGATGTATCACTCTCCCTACTTGAGATACATTGTTCCCCTGTCTCACTCTAGGTCATGGTGCCAGGTAAGAGGGCCTACATTTTTGAGATCCAATGGAAGGGAGACTCTATTGGGGACAATCCCTAGTTAGTCCTATCTTGGGTTACAAGAAGTTGATGATTGTGCTAGTGAGAAGACCCAGAAGAATTTAAACCTTGGTGGTTTTGTCTACTCCGATGGATATCCTCATTTTATGAGGTGGTGAATTTGTTGTCATAATATCAACAGTTCTACAACTAGTACATGCCTTCTAGTGGTGATATACATATTCTTCCATACTAGTGCTACAGTAGGTTAAGGTACATGAAATTTTTCTTCTCCTTGGTGTGACTTTGTTTCTTCCTTAGTTGAAACTTATGCTTGTAAGAAGTGATGTCCTATTTTAGCATGTTATGAATTTGTCGTCAAGGCCTTTAGGTCTAATAGATGCTCTAGGGAAGTTCCCCCATATCCACATTCCTATGATTCAAGCCCTAATCATTATGTAGATGAGTATGACTTAGACTATTACAGAAAGTTTCACTATGCTTCTTTCTCTCTTTGCCCATGCAAGTGTTGAATAAGCTCATTGAAAATTTGACAAAGGGTTGGCTTCTAAAATCCTAGAGGTTGTTTTTCAAACCATGTCCCATGTTTGCAAACTTTTCATGTTGGTATAAGTTTGCATGCAAGCGTGGATATAAACAATTAATAGTTTTGGCATGCCTATGGGACACAAGTCCAAAGTTCTCAATTTTTGTCTTATTGTATTTAATCTTTGTTCTACATTTTATAATTTTTGTAGTAAATCACAAAATTATCAACTCATAGGAGTATGAATGTTCTACCTAGAAACTCCATTAGTAACTCCATTGCTCATAAAATTTTAAATCTCTATTCCTACAAACTATGGAAGCCCCTCATATCTATGTGTATCTCAACATTTTGGCAAGAAAATTTCCATTTGTGGTATGGGATTCAAGTGGACTATTACAACATCAACAATAGTATCAAATTCTTGAAGTAGCATTAAAGGTACCACCTATCTTTTACAGAGATGGCTTGGTTTCTTGCACATATCACATTCAAGATGTTACAAATTTGTGTAACATTCATAACATTACTACTTAGAGTGTGGGTCTCCAACTACTAGCTTCATCTCTAAAGGGCAAATCATATGAATGGTTCATAACTTTTCATCCTAGTTCAATCACAAATTGGTGATCTCTTCAATCAATTTTGAGAGAATGCAAATACCATCTCTCTTCTTCAGTACTTCATGGAAGTCAAGAAGCTCCCTACAGAATGCATACATGTGACTTTAACTCATGGTTCAACAAAGCTTGGAAGATATTCCTAGTCAATGTTTATCCACCTCTAGGTTTTGCATTCTTTTACTTTCTAAAAGATTTAAATTTTAAAATTCCAACTGTGATTCAAATTCTAGGAGGTCAAAGTCTTCTTGAATCATATAATTTAGCTATCACAGTTTATCAGAGTCTAATAGCTACTAGAAAGATACCTCCCATACCTACACAATCTTTGTCTCTTATAAAAAGTACCTCTTTCCAAGCTATCCAAAACAATCAAAATTCTACATTTAGTTCACTGTACACTATCCCCATTGAGTTTGACAAGGGCCTAGTGCAGTGAATGAAGAAATTTTTTTGATAGAACATCTCTCCCACAAGCTCATGGAATTAAATGATCTTACAAATTGAACAAAGTGAACAAGATTTTATGCATCGACACACTTTGGAACAACAACTTGGCTTGTATCCTTTTGTCAACACCTTACCTCCTCTTGCACAAATGATGCAAATCCCTAGATTTGATAGATATATTCCTTGTTCCTCTTCAAACTTGGTCCTTCCTAAGCTCGATTTTTAGCAAGAAAGTGTAGAAAAGAAAGTTTTCTATCAAATAGACATAATGGATAGCCATAATGAGAAAAATAATGTCAAAAATTAGCAACATAAGAAAATTATTGTTTATGCATGTTTTCTAGCACATCATGATCATCATGTGCATGTAGAAAGTGTGAAATTAGTTTGACCATTATATCCATTGTATTTTAGCTCCTTCAAGTCTTTTTCTATTTCTTTTTATGAAGAAAATAAGGAGAAATTGTAGCTATCAAATGACATAAAACTTCAGGCACAAAGAGAAGGCAAAGGTAAGTGTTAGGTGAAAGAAAAATCAAGTATTGAAGAACTAAAAATTGATGAAGATATGGAAAAATCAAGTATTGAAGAACTTAACATTACAACTATAATTAAATCTAAATAGGGGGGACAAATGTACTTCCAAAGTGGCCACTAACAAATGACTTGTGTTTCTCCAAGTTTTTGAGATAAGGAAAGATGAGGCATGTGTGATAGGGAACAATAAATATAGAATTTAAAAGTAGAAGATATTTTTTTGATGTTGATAACTTTTAGTTGCATAAATAAACATTGTAAACATTCTGAAGCATTAAGCTAAGACTATAAATATAATTCAAAAAAATTGTAAACCCTATGAATGACATTGAACATTAAAATCTAATGTGTGATAGGGAACAATAAATATAGAATTTAGAAGTAGAAGATATTTTTTTGATGTTGATAACTTTTAGTTACATAAATAAACATTGTAAACATTCTGAAACATTAAGGTAAGATTATAAATATAAGTCAAAAAGTTGTAAACCCGATGAATGACATTGAACATTAAAATCTAAAGGGCAATACGGTATTCAATAATCAAATGATTGTTTTCAAAGGATTGGAAGTTGAACCAAAATGTCAGCATTGTCAATACGCATTATGGAAAACATTGCCTAAACTAATTAATAATGTGGATGTGGAGTAATGACCTCTACACGACCTCTTGTTAAGAAAAACAATCCCTAAATTTATGATGATGTTAATGTCAGTGCTGCAAAGCTTCCCTGGAATATTGGGAGGTATTGTTGACTCTATATCCACCGGTGTAGGTCAATTTCTGGAATAAAAAAAAATGTGTGGGTGTAGTTCAATTTCTGGAACAACAAAAACATGCCCTTCTCCTTATAAAAGGAGAATAGAGAAAAGGGAAGACAGGCAGAAGAAAAGTAGAAATGAAAGTGGCTTGTACTACTTACTTGGTGTGGCCCTAATTCTCCTCAACGTCTCATGCTGCACTTGTGTGACCACGACATGGTCGACAAAATGGGCCTTCCCCCTATGGTTGATTCATATTCAAAACAACCCTTTATATAAATATTCTACTACAATTAGCAGTTGCACAAAATTTGGGCAACGAATTCATCGATAGTTGAAATATTTTGAAGAAACAATGCCAATACATTCAGAGAAAATACAAATTAACCAAACTTTTTTTTTAATTGCATGAAAATTGAAAAGTATGCAAATTCTATTCACACAAACTGCAATTGCTCACTTCAAGAAAACATTATGCTTGACAAATTCTTCCTAAATGTATAGATTCATCTTTCTTGAAGATAAAAAATCCTCCATGCTTGAAAACGGTTAATGTTTCGAAGTTAACCCAACCCAACATTACTAGACATATAGCCTCTATTACAACAAATCCTTTTGCATTTTATAATTATGAAATTTTCCAACCTATGCCAAATCCCATTTAGTATAGAAATATTAGAATAAATCATAAGTTGAAACCCTTATGAAGCTGTCTTCTCTCTACACTAATTTATCTCATGATAGTAAAAATCTTAAACAACTCTTTAAAAGACAAAAATCTTAAGCAACTCTTTAAAAGACTCTTTCTAGTCACTTTTAATTTCAAGTACCCTCAGTTCTAATAAAAGCCTAATTCTTATCGGCATCAATGACTTTCAATTTCAGTAACACTAACAATATGATCATAATCTAAATACATAGGTTTATGTTAAATAACAAATCATAATCTATATACATAAGTTTATGTTCTGGTAGTAAATAGTACTGCTGTAATACAGATTATCCAGATCAAGTTACAATTTTCTCAGTAATCACAAATCTCTTTGAAAGATGATGGAATTAGAATTTCAATTTTGGAATATAAACATTATAAAGTGTATTTTTAAAACAATTGTATTAAAGGAATATATTACTTTATATGGATTAATGGATTAAGTCAATCTAATAAATAAATAAAAATTCTTAAAATTAATTTTAGAATTGGAAGTTTAAATTAAAATATTATTGAATCGTGGTGCTTTTGGATAAAACTGTGTATTGTTTTTTTGCCTCAACGTTTCGGATCACACTCCATGATCCATCATCAGGAAGAAGAGAAGAGAGATTGAATGAATCAATTGCATATCAAGACTCTAAAAAGACAAGGAGGGGTTGGGTGCAGATTACAAGAGGAGTCAAAGATGAGGAGACCAAGAATTGAATAAACAAAAAAGAAGAAAAAAGAAGAGCAAAAAGAATAGACAAATGATAAACTAATAAAATATGTTAAGTAAGAGAACTAAAGATGAAAAGACAAAAAAGATGGTAATAAAAATACATCAAATCATAGGTGTGCCTATAAGAAAGACAAAAAATAAGGAAACATTAAAGGATATATATATATGATATAGGTGTGTGTGTGATATCAAGGGTATGTGTGTGTGAACTCAAAATTGAACAACACAAAAGGGGGGAAGGCATAGAATAGCAAGAAGATTCAAAGACAAGAATGAAAAAGAAGAAAGTGAATAGGCCGAAGGGAGGTATAAGTATATCAATAGAAGAATGAGGATTGAAATAAAGATTAAATGGATGCAACCAAGTGGAAATACAACAGTACATAAACAAATAAAACAACCGAGAAGTGAGGGAAAGAGAAAGGGGAACACTATAGAAAGGAGGAGTGCAAAGGAGAGAAAATGAGGAAATGGCATCACAAAAGTCAATAAGGGGGGAACAAATTAATTAAAATAAATAAATATGTAGATAAAGAAAGAGAAAATATATATTAATACTATGAAGGATGGAGTAAAGAAAACAAAGGACAAAGTAAATCTGATAAATAGATATACAAATAAAGAAAGAGTAAAAATAGAAAAAACAATAAAGTGAAGGGCAAAGGAAACAAGGAAGAATGAATACAAATACACAACAAGAATAAACAATCCTAACAACTAAGAAAGAGAGAAAGAGAGAGAGGGAGAGAGAGGGAGAGAGAGAGAGAGAACCTAAAAATTGAGAGAACAACAAAAGGAGTGAATGAATAAAACTAAAGGAAGAAACTAAAATAAGTAAATAAGACTAGGGACGAAGAGGGAAGCCAAGAAGATAGAGAAGACATTAAAGGCCTAACAAGAGAAGGGAAGCAAATAGGCCAACGACTAGTGAGAGGCAGACAGCAGGGGGGGAATGGGAAGACAAAGAGCAACAAAGGACAAGGAAGAGACACGGGATAAGCAAGAAAGAAGAGGGCCAAGGAGAGAGGAAGGATAAGAGAGATATGGAGGATGAAGGGGAAAGACAAGTTACGAGAGGGAGACTACGAAGACAAGTGGGCGGCCGGGAGTGGGATAAAAAGAAGGGTGGGGGAGAAATGAAGGGTGGGAAAGGGAGTGGAAAAGGGGAAAGAAAGCATAGAAAAGAAAAGAAAAGGAGGTGGAGAGGGGGAAGTGGGAGATCAGAGAGGAGGATGGTGATTATGCAGGGAATTTAGAAGAGGATTCTAGGTGAGACTCAAGTTCCACCCATCATCTCTTTTAAGGTTGGTAGGGTTGGTTCTGATAAAAATAGCCTCTTTAAGTTTTCTCTTAAAAAAGTTATTTTCCTTGGCAAGGACAAGGGTATCTTCAATTCGAATTTGGTGCTTAGTGCTAGAAGAGTGGTCTGCTAAGGTCAATTTGGAGACCCTTTCATGTCTGATGTCTGCACAGTGTTCTTTGATTCTCAAGATGATGGATCTCCCAGTCTCACCAATGTAGGGGGTGCCACATGAGCAATCTATCTTGTAGACGCCTGAGTTCAAAAGAATGTTCCGCACCAACATTCAATTTATCTTTTCACCATGAAAATTTGTTTGAAACCAAACTTATCTTTCACCACGTTGAAATTTTCAAATAAATAGTTCCGAGAGGAATACCTTGTTGATGTTGGTTGGCTGAGGTGGACGGAGTTCCTTGGATGCCTTTGTTTGAAAACACGTGACAAAAATTGTGCAGTTGAAGTTGTGGACATCATGGAAGCCATGGAATTCATGGACATCGTGGAATAATATGTCACTTTTGGTTTCAAGGGCTTTTCACAAATGATAGTGAAAACTATTGTTTTCACTTCACATTCCTTTTTAAAAAAATAAAATAAGACCTTTGAATAAAGTTGCCCTTTGCTCGGAGGTGATTTTTGAAAAATCTTTGAGCAAAGGACCTTTGTTCGAAGAAATTTCTTTGAACAAAGATAAATACAAAAAAAAATTCCATCTAAAAGCAAAAATTTGATGTCCCAAGTTTGAGATCCATTATTGTGGGATGACCCAACAGGATGTTGGAGCTTGAAAATAAATGTTTGATCGTCCATCAAAATTTTACAAACTGAAGGAAATGAATAGAAAGAAAAGGCTAAGGGGCTTAATAGGTTTATGTGAAAATTCTATGTGGGAAAGGAGTTGGATACCAGATGGGTGATGAAGAAATCATGTTTTGTAGTATGTTGGGATTCTACAAAATGAGGAAAATGAAGGAGACAGAAAAGGTGAAGGACCCAACAAAGTTTTATGGAAATTTTACATGGGAAAGGACGTTAGGACATGATATTGAAAAGGTAGAGTACATTTAGTAGTCTACTAAAACTTTGTAACTCTGCCAAAACCTTAGAAAATGAATTAAAACCTCCTAAACTTGGAAGTTTCTTTGATTTTTTCAACTTCAACATATGGTAAGGACACAAGGCATGAATTTGAACAAAACTCTAGGAAAAATTTGACTAAGGGAAGACCCACTTAAAATTTCTTAGATTAGTTATATATGGTGGGAAAAACAAGGCAAGGCACAAAGGGACAAAGGCTTAGACGATTTTGCATTTTTCAAGTTGGGTTCCAACAAGATGAATTTGGTATTTCATGAGGAGCTATAGAAATTGTATAGACATTGTATTCTATTGTTTTGTAAGTGGTAGCTATTATGATGTTGTTTGAGTTGTAGTTAATATAGAAAGGGTTACATAAAAAATTTAAATATGAATTTCAAATGTTTGAACTAGTGAACACTTTAGTTGTTAGTTAATACCCACAAAGGTTGAGAACTTAATCTCATGTAACTGGTGAAATCTTGTAACCAATTTTTTTCTCAATAAAAGAAAAGTATAGACAACCCTCTAGGAGAACTACATGACTTTGATTTCATGGGTGAGATATGTAGGCAATCCAAGGTGATGGATTTGGGTGAATTGGTCATTTATTATAACATTATTTCAACTAAATCCCAACTTTAAATCCTATGTTAAATTTATTTATCGATGTAATTTCATTAATTGTAGTAGAATATTTGTATAAAGGGTTCTTTTGAATAGGAATTAGCCATATCTTACCTTTGAAATACTTAAGTAATCCAACTATACAGTTTCTTCGAGATTCTAGTTTGAGGATAATAGATTCCCTTCGATAGATAAAAGGAAAACCCCTTGGATAAATTCTGGTTGACCACTGAGAAGGTTATGTTTTAGATTTTTATATCTCATGTATTCTTGGCGGCCAAAGATGAAGCTCCACCACATGTCGTTATATCCGAGCAAGTGCTCTGAGATTGCCAAATGGCCTTATTGTTGTTCCACAATTGTGGCGAAGGGCTAGAAAGCAAAGATTTTGTGGCGAGGCAGCAGCACCACCTCCCAATATTCCAGGGGAGCTTTGCAGCACTAACATTAACATCATCACAAATTTAGGGATTGTTTTTCTTAATAAGAGGTCGTGTGGAGGTCATCAGTCCACATCCACATTATTAATTAGTTTAGGCAATGTTTTCTATAATGCGTATTGACAATGCTACCATTTTGGTTCAACTTCCAATCCTTTGAAAACAATCAATTTGTTTTGTTTGATTATTGAATACGATATTGATCATTTTGCATTCTATAATCAAACTCTAGCTAAATATCTCATCTTCCTTCCTCTTAGCACCTACATGCATACCATCTTCCTGGTGAATCCTGCACCTGCAATAAAAATTACACATCTACAACTAAACTATAAAATAGTTAAAATAATTTATAAAACACCTTCATTACAAATTCTCTCATTGTCCAACCTTGCATACAGACCAAGAAGAAGAAATTTGAGAGCCTCCAGGAAAAAAACAATTATGGACACTTTCATTGCAAATTCTCTCATTGTGTAACCCTACATGCAAACCAAGAAGAAGAAATTTGAGAGCCTCCAAAAAAACAATTATGGAGAAAATTAAAATAAGGTAGTGTCAAACTATAATTTTTATATACTTTTTATATCATTTTGTTAAGTTTTAATATTTACTAAAATTAGAGCTCCACAACTCCCTATTTTCTAGCTAATGTGATTTAAAATTAAATTAATTTGTAGTTAAATTAGAATTTTAGTAGAATATTGTATGATGTTTAAAATAGAAACCTATTTTATAATTACTGGCTAGGACTGGTATTGTAGTTAAATGTACAATGACTGGCTAGGAATGGTACGACTAGCTATAGTAATTCACAAAAATGCTAATTAATCAAATATTCTCTGGAAGCATATGCAAAATGTTTAAATCTAGAAAAAAAAAACACTTCCCTGAAAACAACATTTCTAGAGTATTTTTTTTATGTTAGTATATTCCAAAGCTTATAACCTTTAAAAATTCACCATAACCAATGATAATACATCTTTTTTCTTTAACATCTAACTTAGACAATTTTTTGTTAGGAACATGAACATAAGCATCATAGCTGGAAATAGTTTTAGATTTGCCATAGAAGGCTTCTTTCCTATCCACAATTTGTATGGTGTCTGATTAATAATAGTAAAAGCAAGAGACCTATTTATCAAATAGTAAGTAGTATTAACAATTTCAACCCAAAAATTATGTTCCAAATTAGCACAACTTAACATACTTCTATCTATTTCCATTATTTTTTTGTTCATTCTCTAAATTGCCCCATTTTTTGTGGTGTATATGGAGAAGTAGTTAGTTTTATAATCCCATAGTGTTTACAAAATTCTTGAGATTCTTTAGATAAATATTCTCCCCCATTATTTGATCTCAAATATTTTATTTATTTTCCTTTTGAGTTTCTACAAGCACTTTAAATCCTTAAATTTGCTAAAAGATTTATATTCATGCCTAAGAAAATAAACCAATCTTTTCTTGAGAAGTCATCTAAGAAGGTAATATAATAAATATATTTACCAAGATATTGCACATTCATTGAACCAAACACATTAAATTGAATTAAATCCAAAATCCATGTTCCCTAATGATTGAAAATGAGAATTTAACTCTTTTTTTGCTTTCTAAACACACAATGCTCATAACAATCAAAATCAAGAGAATATCTAGACAAAACAACAATCATTGCTTTATTGCTCAATACTTTCAATCATTTATTACCTATATGGCTTAATTAGTGGTGGCACATCATTGACATATTAGTAGGCACATTACTAGAAGCCATTATAGAGTTACATAATGTAGTAGCATCCATTTTAAGAAAACTAATATGCCTAACATCCTTTACCATAGAAATGCAAAGTAGTTTTCAAATCACCAAACCCAATAGGTTTATTTTATTTATATAAGGCCAATTATGTGCATTAAGATTGATTATGCACCACACAATTGACCTAGATCAATGACACACTATAGTTTTACTACAAATCAGAGTAGAGTCCATTTTACTATCTATTTAAGGATCACAAAGATAAATCTAATATCATGGCATCATTTGGATGATATAGCAACAAATTCATAGTCCAAATCCATCAAGACACACCTACAATTAATTAACTCTAATAGATGTTAGTCATTTTGAAAAGCATGCTTGTCTATTTTTGATTTACTAGGCTAACTCCAATATCCTTAGTTAAATTTCTTTGTGTATGTATAAAGTGAACATAAAATAACAAGTTAAACTATGCTAACCTATTCCATTCACAATTAAATGAAACCTCTAATTAGATTCAATAGTTTGCATATAACATAAAATGAAGTCAAATGAAAACCACAAATGCAAACATATGATATGTGGATGTGCTCCTTGATATTTGTTGTCTTGATTGCTCCTTATACCTATAGCATAACTTTGCAATCCATGAAGACTTGAAAATGGCTTGCATGAGGTTCAATTTATAGATTTTTTATGGGTTGATGGAGGGTTGAAATTGATTTGAAGGATTTGTTGATAGTAAAATTTGTATTTCACACACAACAATGGGGAATCTTGAAATGCGGGACCTTGCGATTATGTAGATACTTATTAGTCTACATATTAGACTCCATCATCATCTAGTTTGACACCTTCTACAGAAGTATTAGATTCACATCGGTTCAGTTTTCACCATACACCTATGGTCCCTATTTCTGAATCTTCATCACATGATAACATTGGCTTGGAGATCATTGAGCATTCTTTGAAGACATCATGGGCATCATCATTGTATTTGGATCATGTGTGACATTCAGATACATTCATCATTCTTCCTGTATGTTCCTATCCAGAATGGGAATATCTTATGCACAATTTTGTGGTACTCTTTCTTCTTAAGGGGAGAAACATTGTTTAGCATTTTTGGGTCGTCTTGAGCATTTACCAACACTACAGGAGGTATTTTGAGGGGAGGTTGCATGGTTTCTCTTCTCTTATTAGTTTTGGGAGGAAGCATTTCCTCACATGGAGTTCATCATTTCATAGTTTTTGGGGGGGCCACATGACCACCTCTCTTCTCTATCCTATGGAGGGAATATTTCATGTACTTATGTGTTAGAAGTAGTCCTTGGGGGGTTCTGAGTCCTCCATCTATCACTCTTCTTGTTCACTTGTACATTATTTCATGCATCTTTCTCTTTTGGAGAGGAGTTTTGTTCCCACTGGGTTTTCTCCTTTTCTCTATTTTTTAAGTTATTTGTTTATGGGTATCTAACATGGCCTAGTAATTGGGACCCATCGTCATCTTTGTATTCTACTCCATAAGGATAGCTTAAGGGGGAGTGTTAGAGTGTTGTGTTTATCCTAACCCACACCTAGGCTTAAGTCACACATAGTGGCTAAGTCTAACTTAACATTGACATTAAAATTAAGTTCACTTTTGAGGTTAGTCACTTTTTTGTCTCTCCACATGTGCTCACATGAGGTTAGTCATTTTGACACTTCACCTCATTAGAGGTTGGAGATATTCTCTCCTCACCTTATGGGAGGTTGGAGACATTTGTTCATCACCCTCCACTTGTCCACACATGGGTTCATCACATAGAGGGTGGGTAAGTGCAAAAAGTTAGGGGGCCAAAAAGTAGCCAACATTTTTTCAAAAAAAAATTAAGACATAACGTGAGCACATTATAACGCGCTCGCATTATGGTTTGGTAATGACGAGCCTAAGGCTTGACAAAACCAAACAATAACGTGCTTGTGTTATAACACGAGCGTGTTCTATTTAATTATATATAAAAAAAGAGCATTTTTGCTCATTCATTTCTTTTATTCTTTCTACACTCACGGCCTGCAAACCCTAAGGAGCACGGTCGTATTTTTGAAGACCCAATTTGATACCAAAACCTTGGTGATTCATCACCAAAATGCTGCCACGATGTCGAGCAAGCCAAATGAGTGAGTTTTATTTGTTTTTTTATCTAAATTTTTTTCTAAATAGGTAGGTTTGAGCTGAGTTTTGATGTAAATTTCCTTAATTGTCAGGAAATGTTAATGCACCTCCTGATCCTCCTCAAAATACACAAAATCTTGAATAAGAAATACCTACCAAAGAACAACTCGAACAACAAACTCCTCCATCCATTCCTCGACATGCCCCTAGAACACAAGAAAATCTAATGGGGCAAATTGAAAATAATAAAATAGAAATTGAAGACAAAATTGCAAGGTTGAAAGATCCTTCAACTTCAACCTTGCATAGATCCACGCTTGCTCAATCTCTTGAATCTATGTTATCATATGTAGATTCAATTAGCAAGCAAATATCTAGTTGGTCAGATAAGAGGAGAGAGTTTAGAGAGCATTATGCAGACAAGCTATCATATGAAGAAGTAAAAAAGTTACAAATTACAAAATTGGACTTGTGTTCCATTTTCACAAACCCACAAACAAATCAACCCCCACCGATTACATGCAAGAGGTTTCCTATCCATTGGTGCAACAACCAAGTGATAAGGGACAATTTTGGGTAGAGGTGGTGGATGGTTTTTGACCATCTTCCATGTAACAATAATGAGGTCCCGCAATACTTTTTGAGAAAACTCTACTGCGAGTTTTTGCTCAATGAAGTGCCAAACTATTTTGATATGTGAGAATTTTAGGGTAGAGGTGGGGGGTTAGTACAAGATAGACTGGGGGCATGTGTTGACCCACAAAAGGCCAGTGAGACGAGTAATCAGTATACCAACCCATGAGCATGTGTCTATCCCTTCCATTGTGAAGGAGAGTGTTGAGGTTGAGACACTTCAGTCCATTAGTGCCTTGACCTAGAGCATCATAGAGCATGCCAATCTTGCAGCACAACGTGGGTTGGGAGATACTGCGAGGAGTAGGGTTCCACCCCATACTTGTTAGACTTGCAGGTTAGCCTGTGGTTTTGACCCCAGGGATAGTCAGGATGTAGGTGTGCAAGCTCCATCTATAGCTAAGAAAATGGTGATGACAAATACCCTCCTGAGTGAGACTTTCAGCCTTGATACTCAGGTAAATATTAGCAAGTTCATTGAATTTAATTTTTGAAATACAAGATTAACTAATTTAGTTTGATGATTTTGATGATATTTTAGGGTTATAGCATTGATGCAGTTCTCAACAGTACTCCACCTGCATTTTACACTATGACATCTATTTCCCAGGTATGTAACTAGTAAACAATTATAAATATTACATGTGAAAAGCATTGTTATATAAATGGTATTCTAATATCTAATTTTGGATGTTGAATAGGTTAATCTTGGAGATTTCATAGTAAGACCTGTCACTGGTGGTGTGGTTCAAAGCTTCATTAATGTAATAAAATAAATAGTTTAACTAATGAATTATACTTATTAGATTTTTGTACTTTATATTCATATCATTGATTACATTGTATTTCACATCTTTCAAACTCAAAGCATTATTAGACATTGCATAACTAATAGCTAGATGTTGATAGATGACAAAATTTCAATTACAATATAGTTAAATTTGAAAAAATACCTCAAAGAAATGTGCTCTCATGGAACGCCATGAGAAGCAGATGCATAGACAAGGACATCACCATGAGACCACTTTTCTTTCAGGTATCTTTTTAAACAACTCACTGCCTTGTCTATGCTACCACATTTTCGATACATGTCTACCAAAGCTTGTTGATCCCCTCCACACTATTCTTTGACAAATTCTCTCTAATAATCTCATCCAATTACCACCAATTAGACCCCAGGACATGACACCAGAGAGGGGCATCATCCTATGACATCTTATATGAATGAAACATCATCTAGGTTTTAGGTATTAATTATGGGGGCAACAAGTCACCCCTAACAAAAATCTTCAAATCTACACTAATCCTTTCCCCTACAAACTTATGTCAATCCTATTGGCTCAATTTCTTCCATCCCTACATCTATAAGAAAGATCTATAGTATATCACCAAGAAAGCAAAATCTTCACTGTGATTGTGTGTATTATGTGTCTAGTTGTATCATAGTGATGCATTGTTGATAATGAATATCATAGTGTGCTTTATTGTGTGTACTTCCATGTTTAGGTGAACGTGTGTGTATGTTAGGAACCATGACTTGCATCACTATTCTAGTTTCATAATTGAATAATGTTGTTTTATTTTTAGATGATGCAGGCTACAGAGACACCACCCGAAGTTCATAGGGCAATGGAGCATGGTGTGTCCACTACAATTCATAGCTCCTTGCCATTGACGGGGGTACGAGGTAGATTAGCAAATTTCAATTTACATTCATTGTTATAGTTGTTTATTTTTGAAAAATCAAATGATTATTAATTTGAAGTTTAATTTCTATCCGGATGGTTTCTATAGGACATGACATCACCACAACCTAATCCTACTACTAAGGCAAATGAGGAGGTAGATTATATGGTAGCGGTAAGTGATTATTTTGTTAAATGTTTCATTTTTTATAACATGTAATTTCTATATATTAATGTCTATACTTTTTATTGTAACAACAAATCCATGAAGAACTAAATAGGAGGAGCAACCCTCGAGTTCATAGTAGACCACCCTCATACACGTCTCCATCCTCTTGAAGATCAAAGGCTACTTGTGATCTATTCCCTTCACCGAACAGAGGGGAATGAATGCTTATTAGGGTCCTTTATTGTATGCCTATATGGCATTTGTGGATATATATTTTGTATTGCATATAGGAGACATTGTACGCCTATATGACTATGTTGTATATATGTTATACTTATATTGATAGATATTGATGTATGCCTATATGGATATTTGGTTAATACAAATCTATTTTATTGATGGCATCTATATTTGCATTATAAATCCACGTTTCAATGGATATTTGTAGATGGTTACTTCAAATATTTAAAGTCCAATTGTATTACATAGGATGTTTATTGATCCAATAAGCCAGGTATTGTTATTTAAGTATCACCTAAACCTCATTCTAGAACTAAAAGATAAAAGTTGTATTTAAAATAAAAATCAATCATCATGTTGAATAGAAAATATTCATATTCTTTATGGGTTGCTCAATTGAAAATATTCAAATGAGTATGCTGATCCATATTCTTTATGAGTTTCTTAATTGAAAATATTTCTTAATTTCTTGTTATTACACCATATTGGGATGTAAAGAGTATGTTTGTTGTTTTGAATAAGATAGTCAAAATCATATGCTTATGAGCACCTGATGACCATTGTGGTTATTAAATGTAATTCCTCTTGCATATAAGGTGAGCTTATGAGAGTACATTGAGTCTTACCTAATTTTAGTATGCAACATAAAATTGGGGCTATAGGCTTCCATAAGTCATCAACAATCAAGGTTCAAGGTTATCATTGAAGTCAAAGGGTCAAGGTTGTTTGTCATTGATGTCAAGGTTGATGCCATGATGTTGATAAGGTGATACAGTGATTCAAGGTAGGTGATGGTCATGAGGTACATGATGTTGTGAATATGGTTTTCATGATAAGGTCTCTCAGTTCATGTTGATGCTGCACAAGACAAACATGGTTTATATGATGCAAGGTTCATGTTCATGGTGGATGTGGTTTTGTTCATGCAATAAGAAGTTTGAGAAGACACAAGCTTTCATAATCATAATTCAATGTCATCATCAAGGAGAGTTATATTTATCAAGGGGAGTCATGAGTTTGATTCAAATGTGAAGTTGTTCATGTCTTAGAACCCTAAGCCTATGATAAGTGTTATACTCTAATGTCTTTCTTCTAATGTCTTTGAGGTCTCTAAAATGTCCTAGATATCTCTTGATGAAAGTTAGAATGTTTAAGTCTTTCTTATTGATAGTTAGGGTTTGCATATTGGGCATTAAACCCTAAAAAGAATCTACCATTTTGAAGAATTTAAAACCCTGAATTGCCTGTCATGTGTAAAGTGTACTTTTGTTTTAATTTAATATTGACTTATAATCATAGGTTACTATTAGTCAATTCAACCTACTAAAAGGTCTTTAAGTCAATAGTTCTGTTGATGCATAAATCTATGGGTCTAATCCAGCAGCAACATGGAAACTCTGAGACGTGGGATTGCTCCTCAGGGTGACATCCAGATTTTAAGGAAGCTAGCTCTTCCATTCTTTAATGGGGGTTTTGGGAAAAAGTTAGAAAGAAAACCAGACTGCATAAAACAAATGCCTAATCTATGGCGATCTGCCGGATTTGAACAATTAGTTGCACAGTGTTAACTTTGAAAGATTTGACTGGAATTGAAGAGCATCAATGCATGATTAAGACCTAGTTTAAGAAACATATTAAACAGAGGCAGAACAAACAGATATATCAGAAAATAAGAAATAGAAAATAGAGACACTCATATGCATAGAACACCATCTCATTTATTTGATAGTAACAGGTTATAGAGGCAAAAGTGGCTGCACAAAAATAACTGTTACATTTTCATAAAAGAGAAACTATTAAGGCAAAAGAAAATCTATGTCTGCTGCTCCAACTCTTGATCTGATAAAACTTGTAGAACTCTGAATGTGTGTATCTCTCTACAACTGTGTCTTAGATCTTCCCATTTATAGCCTGAAAGACTCAACAAAAAACTCAACGGCCTCTGGCAATCTTTGCAACTGAAACTCCACAAAATTTGGCATAAAATCTGGCACAAATCTGAATGCAATTGTATTAATAACTAAACTACTATTTCTCTTTTGCCCATGGCTGAAAAATATCTCAGTGGCATGAAGAAAATCACTTGCCGCCATCGCTTCCTGTAGCTTGCTCATGAAAATGAAACATTGTTGCTCATATTTAAGGTTTCACTTTTTAATTCCCGCGGAAGAACAAAATAAGAATAATAAAGTCTTACTTTATTATTTTGCTGTGTCTTTTGAAAAATGTGACTTATAAAAAATAAAGCATTTAAGCTTTACATAGGAAAGAGGACCCCACTAAATGTATCTAATAAGAAACTTTATTAATATAAGACTCTTAAAAGATTTCCCATGAGAAATGATGCAATTTTAAAATGAAACAAAACACTTTATTACTTCTCCTGTGTGTGTGCTACTCCATGTGCCTCCTTCCACACCAAACTTGAGCTGCTCTCTTTTCCTTCCACATCCTGCATGTGGAAGACTCCACATGATTCTTATTTCTTTCATTCTCTTCAACACTGCAGCCATGTGGTGGGTTCCGCTCTCTCTTTTGTTTCTTTTAAAAATGCTCAGGTGCCTCCACATGCTTCACTCCGCATCATTCTTGAGTTACTCTTATGAAAAATAAAGTGGCTACACATAATTTTTGGGGTTTTCACCTTTGTATCTCCCATGGAAGAAATTCATATTAGTGTCTTTTAATAAAAATTACTTTATACTGCTGGGACCCACTATGTGTCACAATTTTAATAAAGATTTTAATCTTTATTTAACTCTGCCTTCCTGAAAACTCCTGTGAATCATATGTAATTAAATGAAACATTTAATTCTCCTTTGCATGGGCTTAACCACGTGGCCTCCTCCACATCAATTTATTGTTTCTTTTTTATCTCTCCAACAGTTGACATGTGGCTTTCCTCGCATCAATTTCTTAAGCTCCTATAGCTTGCCTTAAAAGAAATAAAGCATGGCTTTATTAATTTTAATAAAATGAAACAAAATATTTATCTGTGTTGCACTGCTACACGTGGTGCACTCTGCATCTTTGAAATGTTTTGTATCCACACCAATAGATTTGCATTTGATCCAATGGCCACTGAGAGTTTATTTCATTTGGAAAACCCTATCTCTGTGAAGGCCGATCCTTATTACAAAAAAAAAAAATTCACTGTGGTGTGAAAATATTCTCACCAATTTTGGCGACTGGCTGGGAAAGTGAGCCTGCTCACTCTGAACCCAAAATTTTTGGTTTTGCATATCAGTGCCTTAATCATTGGGTAATAGAGTCTATCATGCTGAAACTAAAACATTCATAAAACTAACCACATTTGTGGCACTAGGCCAATACAAGCTGCCCAGAAACATTACTGAGGCTGAGACTGAAGTACTACTGGCTGAAAACACACTCTGCAACTAATAGACCATTGAAACAAACTGGTGACAACTGGCTATACTGATATTCTGCAACTAAGATTAGCTAAAACAAATTTCTAAAATTTACACAGAACTGAAAGACAAAACTGACTTCTCTCCTTTCCTGCTTTGCAGCTGAGACTTATTGAAAACAAAACTAACTGAAATTGAAACTAATGCTACTTCTGTAGCTTATTCTGAACATTGAAGCCATATTACTGACAACTAAAACATATAGGAACATGTGCATTCATCGGAATAGCAAAATAGCTGCCATGTCTGATTATGTTCTAATTTATCCACATCAAACTAAAAATGAACTAGATAAACTGTATGAAGAAATACAACAATATTTTGTACCATTTTACTTCTCTACACTTAGGAGAGTCTCTTTTTGTTTCAAAACACCAGTCAGGCTTATTAGCATGATGTTCCTGCATCAGTGGAGGGTAGGGAGGGAAAATAAAACACTGAAACTCTTTCCTCTATTTACATTTGAAAACTTCTACTACTAGAAACTCATTAGTGACCTCTTTTGTTGACTCTTCATCTGAATGATGATCCATGATAGCATCAAGATCTAGCTGACAAGTGACAAAACTGCCCAGAACAGTCCTGAATCTGATCTGGATCCCTTCATGCAAGAAGAAATGTGTAGAATCTAACTCTATTTGTGACATCATATGTGGTTCTGCACTATGGTAAATATCTCTCCAAATCTCATCATCTTGTAGAGGTGAAACTTCATCAAGAAGAAGACAATAACCATTTGCAAAAATAGTAAATAAATCAGGTCTTGAATCTTCCTGTGTTTCAACATTTTCTCCATTATATGCTACAAGCCTTACAAATGAACCTTGTACTTTCTCAATTGAAAGATCTTCCTCATTTAGTAGCTGATAGCCTTGTTGTAAAAGTGAGAACAAATCCTCATCATGCCCCAAATGTTGCTCATGTATCTCTGTGTCTTCTACCTGCAAGTGTGAAACTTCATTGCAGCAATAAAAACAATCATCCTTTGAATATTCTGGTATAATGTCATTTGCAACCTCCTCAAAATGGAATACAAAGGTAGCATCACCATGGACCCAGTACTTTTCAGCTTCAAAGCCCTTCTTGTAGCACTTTTCAGCTTCTAGAAACCTCACCTCATAAGCATCTTCTGAATCTGATTTAAGATTTGACAGAATCTTTAGATCTCCCTTTACCACATATGCTTGATGCTAGTAACCAGAAGGACACACAGGAGCCACTTTCTTTCTTTTAATTTGATTCTTGATACTTGATTCTTCTTGGATGTCAAAGTGATAGAGAACCTGGTCAATGGCTTCTATAGATTGATTTGCAACTATAGAAGTTTGTAAAGGGTAATTTCCAAGACAATTGGGCATTCTCTAGATATATTCATACTGCTGTTCATAAGAATTTTGAGGCATTAAACATAGATAAGCATGGTACAAGTTTAGACCTTTTAACTCATTGATCTCATGGAAGAGGGTTTTAATTAGTTCTTTCATAGCATTCATCTCCTCATGATTTGGCAAATCAGCAAGGAGGGTGGGTGGACTAAAATTTGTATGCATCTGGCTACAGGAAAGGACATGAGATAGGCTATGAGGTAGTAGTTGTTTTAAGGGTAGAGGAGGTAGTTTACCAGACAATATGAGATTACTTTCAGCTTTAATGGCAAGATCATATAACTGAGGGAGAGTTTCACCTCCTAAGGATTGTATCATGATAGAGATCTCAGGGTCTAAAGCCTTTAAATAATACAAGTAAGCAAAGACTGGAGGGGGCCTCATGTCTATAGAAAATTTTTTCCATACCTTGTCAAATCTTGAATTGAAATCATATATGGACTCCATAGGATGCCTCTTGATTGTAATCAGGTTCTGGGTGAGAGTGCTGACGTTTGTCTTGTCTCTGAACTGATTGTAGATGAGCCTAGCAAGCTAATCCTATCTAGTGATTGAACCAAGCTGCAAGCTTCTGTACCATTCTTTTGCTTTTCCTTTGAGGGATGATGCCAACAACAAGAGAGCATGATTCTCATTTGTGACATTATGAACAGAGCATAGATTTACAACATCTTGAATGTGATCTGCAAGGCAAACAGAGCCATCTCCAAGAAAGTGAGGCAATGCCTTCCAGGCTATGTCAGGAACTTGACTCTGCTGCTGAAAAATAAGGGGACTTGAATCCTAGGCTATAAAGGGTAGATCTCTTTGAATATTCAGATGCACATATATACTAGGGGCTGCCATAGTCTATAGGAGAAAAGATCTGAGAAAGATCCACTAGTAGAGTCACCAGATGGATGATTCATGCTCCTATGAGAAGATATTTTTGTGATCTTCCATCAAAATCACATAATGCAGGGAAAAGATTCACTGAAAACAAAGAGAAAAGTCTTTGAATCTGGTCCCATCGGGTGTGCCAAAAATTGTTGATACATAAATATGTGGGTCTAATCCAACAGTAACATGGGAAACTCTGAGACATGTGATTGCTCCTCAGAGTGACTTCCAGATTTTAAGGAAGCTGGCTCTTCCGTTCTTCAATGGGGGTTTGGGAAAAAGTTAGAATGAAAACCAGATTGCATAAAACAAATGCCTAATCTATGATGATCTTCTAGATTTGAACAATTAGTTGCATAGTGTTAACTTTGAAAGATTTGACTAGAATTAAAAAGCATCAAGGCATGATTAAGACCTAGTTTAAGAAACATATTAAATAGAGGCAAAATAAATAGATATATCAGAAAATAAGAAATAGAAAATAGAAACACTCATATGCACAGAACACCATCTCATTTATTTGACAGTAACAAGTTGTAGAGGCAAAAATGGCTGCACAAAAATAACTGTTACATTCTCATAAAAGAGAAACTATTAAGGCAAAAGAAAATCTATGTCTGCTGCTCTAACTCTCGATCTGATAAAACTTGTAGAACTCTGAATGTGTGTATCTCTCTGCAACTATGTCTCAGATCTGCCCATTTATAGCCTGAAAGACTCAACAAAAAACTCAACAGCCTCTGACAATCTTTGCAACTGAAACTCTACAAAATTTGGCATAAAATCTGGCACAAATCTGACTGCAACTATATTAATAACTGAATTGTTGTTTCTGTTTTGCCCATAGCTGAAGAATATCTCAGTGGCATGAAGAAAATCACTTGCCGCCACCGCTACCTATAGCTTGCTCATGAAAATGAAACATTGCTACTCATATTTAAGGTTTCACTTTTTAATTCCCATGGAAGAACATAATAAGAATAATAAAGTCTTACTTTATTATTTTGTTGTGTCTTTTGAAAAAAGTGACTTATCAAAAATAAAGCATTTAAGCTTTGCATAGGAAAGAGGGCCCCACTAAATGTATCTAATAAGAAACTTTATTAATACAAGACTCTTAAAAGATTTCCCGTGAGAAATTATGCAATTTTAAAATGAAACAAAACACTTTATTATTTCTCCTATGCGCAGGCTGCTCCATGTACCTCCTTCCACACCAAACTTGAGCTGCTCTCTTTTCCTTCTACATCCTGCACATGGAAGACCTCGCATGATTCTTATTTCTTTCATTCTCTTCGACACTACAGCCACGTGGTGGGTTCCACTCTCTCTTTTGTTTCTTTTAAAAATGCTTGAGTGCCTCCACGTGCTTCACTCCACATCATTCTTGAGTTACTCTTATGAAAAATAAAGTGGCTACACATAATTTTTGGGGTTTTCACCTTTGTATTTCCCGTGGAAGAAATTCATATAAGTGTCTTTTAATAAAATTTACTTTATACTACTGGGACCCACTATGTGTCATAATTTTAATAAAGATTTTAATCTTTATTTAACTCTGCCTTCTTGAAAAATCTCGTGAATAATATGTAATTAAATGAAACATTTAATTCTCCTTTGCATGGGCTTAACCACGTGGCCTCCTCCGCATCAATTTCTTGTTTCTTTTTATTTCTCCCGCAACTGACATGTGGCTTTCCCCGCATCAATTTCTTAAGCTCCTGTAGCTTGCCTTTAAAGAAATAAAGCATGGCTTTATTAATTTTAATAAAATGAAACAAAATATTTATCTGTGTTGGTCTGCTACATGTGGTGCACTCTGCACCTTTGAAATGTTTGGTATCCGCACCAATAGATTTGCATTTGATCTGATGGCCACTGAGAGTTTATTTCATTTGGAAAACCCTATCTCTGTGAAGGCTGATCCTTATTACAAAAAAAAAATTCACTGTGGTGTGAAAATATTCTCACCAAGTTCACTGGCCCTTCAACTTAACTCAACCGGCCTCTCTGGTAAACTCTCATAAGCCTGAGTGCTAAATCATAATCAAAGGTCATATTTAATTGATATGAGGGTGGGAGAAAGGATTGGAGGGTTAGTATTTAAAAGGAATTTGGAATACAAATAGTCATCTCTACGCGGTTGAATTTGATGGGCATGCCTTTATAAAAGGCTAAAAGATAACTTTATGCAGGATATCATGGTATTTGTAGTGTTTGAAGATTGAAGACTTGTTAGTGTTTGTAGGTCAGACTATTTTGGCATGTTTGGGTGTGAAACAGGACCATGCCTAGCCTAAACGTACCCATCCAGGCACATTGGAACTATCAGTTTGGCTGCACAAGGACAAGAATAAAAGTTACACGCCTTTACAACTTTACACTACCTCCTTCTGATGATTTTTGGGGTAGCAAAAAACCTTTCACCACGGGAAAACACCTTAGAGATATAAAAAATTGAGAGAGGTTATTGTAGAGGGACCCTACGTGATTGCGTTACCTTAGACTGAATGTCTCTAAATGACACAGTTTTTGAGTAATACCTCATCAAAGATTCTTGTCTTTTTACACTTTTGACTCTTTAGGGATATCGCCAGTACAATGTAGCTCAGACTGTTTCAACATATTTGGGTGAAAAAAAGGACCATCCCTAGCCAAAATGTAAACATCTAGACACGTTGGAATAGTTAGTTTGGTCACACTAGGAGTAGGATGAAAGTTACACCCTTTTGCAACTTTATGCTACCTCCTTCTGATAATTTTTGGGGCAACAGAAAACCTTTCAACACAAGAAAATGCCTCAGAGATATAAAAAATTGAGAGAGGTTATTGTAGAGGGACCTATGTGATCATGTAGCCTCAGATGGAATGTCACTAAGTGACATAGTTTCTGAGTAATAGCTTGTCAAAGATTGCTACTTTTTTGCACTTTTGACTCTTTGGGGATATCATCGGTACAATGTAGCTCAGACTATTTTGGCATGTTTGGGTGTGAAACAAGACCATGCCTAGCCTAAACATACCCATCTGGATGCATTTGAATAATCAGTTTGGCCACATCAGGAGCAGGACGAAAGTTACACCCCTTTGCAACTTTACACTGCCTCCTGACGATTTTTGGGGCAACAAAAAACTTTTCACCACGAGAAAATACCTTAGAGATATAAAAAATTGAGATGGGTTATTGTAGAGGGACCTGTTGATGACTGTTTTGATGCAATCATAACAATAAGTTAAAATTCACATATAATGAACTGAAACTATACTTGAAAGATAAGAAGGAATCATTTGAGATTCAACTAATCCCAAGTCTACAATGGTTCGGTTGGTCAAGTTCAATTGGTCAATGTGAAGCTGTAATGTTCAAGGGGCCTTACGTAGTTTAGGTTTGTTTGGTGGCTTACTGGACTAAGAATATGCAAAAAGGTCATAGATTTCAACAAGTATTCTGTTCATTTGCATACAAGTGTTACCGGGCTGCAAGTTTTAGATGGTTTTCTTGAATTTTTTGCAGCTTTCTTCTTTATCTATTTATGAAAACTGTCTACTTATAGCTCTGTTATGCATGCTTCTTCAAATTTGAGACAATTTCCTTTAGATTTCTATGTTTTCAGCTAAATATTTCAGATGGGTTGGGAAAATTTAGAAAGATCTAATCTATACCTCATTTAATCTACCGAAGGATCTAATTGTTTCTGTTATGCACTATGTAAATACCACAGTAATTTGATCAAATCCACAGTAAAAACCTTAAATGTAAGTTCTGAGCATTTTCACAAACATACATTTAAAATTGCAAGCTCTCAAAGAAAATATTTCAAAACACAAAGAAGGGCAGGAGAACACTCAGAAGATAGATGCAGAACTCCAGATTCTATTGTATTAGAAACGAATAGTCATACATGATTTACAATGTAGGAATGACTCTTAGTCTCATTGATCATACTACAGAGAACTTACAAGCTTTACAGATACAGTAAGGTAGCCAGACATTCCATGCGCACCTTGCTGCAGACAAACAGGCGACCTCCTTCTTCTACTTCTAAACTATGCTAACTTGCTGTATGTTCCTAAAAGAAAAAATTCTGTTGTAGCCACTGTTGTTTTCCTAAAATCCCTGTTGTAAAGTATTA
Source organism: Cunninghamia lanceolata (assembly GCA_027924645.1). Taxonomy (NCBI): domain Eukaryota; kingdom Viridiplantae; phylum Streptophyta; class Pinopsida; order Cupressales; family Cupressaceae; genus Cunninghamia; species Cunninghamia lanceolata. The sequence goes on along the minus strand of BSBN01001247.1, from coordinate 3,913,254 downwards.
CATTGTAGAGAGGCACAATATAAAGACATTCTGATTGTCCTCACTACAGCAAAAACCTAACTGAACCCCTGGTTACAGCAATAAATATAGGTGAACCAGCTCTCAAAAATATCTCTGAGTAGTGTCAAATCTGGGCGAAATATTGCCCCTTCTGAGAAGTTCCGGCAGCTGGGTAATAACTTCTGTTTGTCTGTTGCAGTAATACCTTCAGCTGCAACCTTGTTCTTTACTTGAATGGCCTTGACTTTTCGCACTTCATCCTTATCTTCCTGCTCCTGAGATCAGATTTCCTTCCTCCATGAGGTCACTATGTTGACTTTCCAGCTGCTTCCTCAACTGCAAGCCTGCAAGACAAGACAAGCAATAAGTATTTCATTTATCACATAAACAGCATGAAATTAAAATAACCGTTTAAACCCAGGTGACTGCGCAAGATTGTGGAAATCGGATCCAGAATACTCTCAAAACGCGTCCAAAAATGCGTTCAGACTGCTCAAAATTCATCGGGTCAACTATCGCTGACCGGGAAATTGCCACAGGCGCCAAAAAAAAACACTTTAAAATTCCACCGCCTCATTTCCCGCCCATCGGCATGACTATCGCTGACCGAAAAAAAACATGTTGGTCGATATTCACTTCATCATCATGATATTCTAGAAATATGATGCTCTCCCTCCGGAAGGTCCAGATGATGTCATCAAGATGTTTCGCTTCTGCATATTGGGAAAAAAGAACAACATCATCATCATCATCATCATGTTGAAGGAGAAAGGAGGATATGGAATATGATGGTGACGTCATCGTCATGTTCAGTTAAGATCAGGGGGATAATTATGATATCGGGTCACCTAAGGAGCATGATCAGGATGATGAATGTAATATGACCCTTTTTGCGGCCAAGGTAACCCTCTCGAAAGATCAGGATGATGATCATGATCATGCAAAAGGAGATCAGGAGGATACGAAGTCGTCATCATCATCTTAGCGAAGTTCAGCAAATATCATGATGATGACCCTCCGATAGGATTATAACATGCGCATGCAAATATGCCGATGGCGGATTTTCTAAGTCAGGGTGATCTTATAATATCATCATGATATTATAAGATTAGGCGATGCAAAAATATCATGATGCTGCTCGCGATACAAAGACCGCTCGACGAGGGAAACTTACCGTGACTTAAAGTTGACGTCATCATGATATCCGGATATTTGAACCTCAGGATATTATCGGGGGGGGGGGGGGGTTCAAATATGATGATGATGTCGCTCTACAGCAAAACCGAGTTTATAAAATATGACCTTCCTAAAAATCATGATGCTCATGATGCGCATAAGGCCATTTGACGGGTAAAGGGCACTACCACCTAAGATTGACGTCCGGATATTGCGACTGCATGATTTTTATCGGGTGATAGACCAAGATCATGATGACCTTGATAACAAGACAAAAAAATGATGATCACTTGCGATTTATCAGGTTTGACCAAAACTTTGACTGTGCATAGCTTCCACATATGGACGAATTTTCAAGTGAAGTAAAAGGCAAACCTGCATGGAATTTCAAGCTCTTTCTAAATATGAGGTCACAGCAACAAAATAAGAACTTTGACAAACTGACCTCATGATGATGACCAACCTTATCCAATATCATGATGATGATGCACCTGACCTCCATTTTTACCAAACCTCCAGAAAGCAGAAAAACACAAGCAGAAGCAAAAAGCAAAACATCAGCAGGGGTCCCCATTTTGCTAAGGAGCATAATGGGGCGTGTTGTGAACATCACAACAGGACCCTACATGATCCTGTAGCCTCTGACGGAATGTCTCTAAGTGACACGATTTCTGAGTAACAGCTCATCAAAGATTGTTGCCTTTTTGCACTTTAGACTTTTCAGGGGTATCATCGATACACCCCTTTGCAACTTTACACTACCTCCTTCCGACGAATTTTTGGGGCAGCAGAAAACCTTTCACCATGAGAAAACAACTTAGAGATATAAAAAACTAAGAGACGTTATTGTAGAGGGAGCCTACGTGATTGCGTTGGCTTAGAAAGTATGTCTCTAAGTGACATAATTTCTGAGTAACATCTTGTCAAATATTGCTACCTTTTTGCACTTTGGACTCTTCAGGGATATCGTCAGTACAATGTAGCTCGGACTGTTTCAGTATGTTTAAGTGAAAAATAGTACCATGCCTAGCCTAAACATACCCATCTGGATGTGTTGGAATAGTCAGTTTGGTCGCATCAGGAGCAGGATGAAAGTTGCACCCCTTTGCAACTTTACACTGCCTCCTTCTGATGATTTTTGGGGCAGCATGAAACCTTTTACCATAGGCAAATGCCTCAGAGATATAAAAATTTGAGAGAGTTTATTCTAGAGGGACCCTACATGATCACGTTTCCTCATATGGAATGTCTCTAAGTGACATAGTTTCTTAGTAACATCTCGTCAAAGATTGTTGTCTTTTTGCACTTTGGACTCTTCAGGGATATCGTCAGTACAATGTAGCTCAGACTATTTCGTCATGTTTGGGTAAAAAAATGACCATGCCTAGCCTAAACGTACCCATCTGGAAGTGTTGGAATAGTCAGTTTGGTCGCATCAGGAGTAAGATGAAAGTTACACCCCTTTGCAACTTTACACTACCTCCTTCTAATGATTTTTGGGGCAGCAGAAAACCTTTTACCATGTGAAAACACCTCAAAGATATAAAAAATTGAGAGAGATTATTGTAGAGGAACTCTACATGATCGTGTTCCATTAGATAGAATGTTTTTAAGTGACACGGTTTCTAAGTAACATCTCGTCAAAGATTGTTATCTTTTTGCACTTTGGATTCTTCAGGGATATCGTTGGTACAATGTAGCTTGGACTATTTCGGCATGTTTGGGTGAAAAAAAGACCATGGCTAACCTAAACATACCCATTTAGATGCATTGGAATAGTCAGTTTGGTCACATTAGGAGTAGGATGAAAGTTACACCCCTTTCCAACTTTACACTACCTCCTCTTGACAATTTTTGGGGCAACAGAAAACCTTTCACCACGGGAAAACGCCTCAGAGATATAAAAAACTGAGAGAGGTTATTGTAGAGGAACCCTACATGATTGTGTTTCCTCAGATGAAATGTTTCTAACTGACACGGTTTCCAAGTAACATCTCATCAAAGATTGTTTCCTTTTTGCACTTTGGACTCTTTAGGGATATTGTCGGTGCAATGTAGCTCGGACTGTTTCGTCATGTTTGGGTGAAAAATAGGACCATGCCTAGCCTAAACGTAGCCATCTAGATGGGTTGGAACTGTCAGTTTGGTCGTATCAGGAGCAGGACACTAAAAATGCAAAAATGCAAAAGTTGCTTTGTGCAACTTGACAACATTGACACTTTTTTGCAACAATACTCAAAGACTCAAACTGACCCCAAATGACTCAAATTGACTCAAAAGCATATGAAATAGTCTTAGAAGACCTTATTGCATACAATTGACTCAATCAAAACAAAATTTCACTTTTTGACCCCTCTTGGAGGCATGACAACCTGGGTGCCCCTACAGCATTAGTGCAAATGAAGTCGATAAAGTTTTTCTATTAAGAAAAAGAACTTCCCTTAGCTTCAAGAAATATAAATATTCTATACTAATAAGGCCAACCACCTAAAGGTGGAAGCTCATGTGGCCTCACCTAAGACCTAAGACACATGTATTCTAGTAGATGTAGGACACCTAAGACACCTATTGTATAGTATGTATCTAGATTTTATAGACATAGTAGACCTAAGATACCTAGTCTTTATACCTTATCGTAGTCTAGATCTATGTCAACTAGACACCTAGATTATAGTTCTACCTATGACACCTATTATGGTAGACCTGGTTGACATATCGTACCTACCTAAGACACCTAGATTAAATTATAGAAGACACCTACCTAGAAGACACCTAAATCATTCTAGATTATACCTTATTCTAGTCTCTAGACAGGTCGTTTATATATAGTATCAACCTAAGACACCTAGATTAGATTAAATACCTTTTTCTAGTCTCTATCTACCTAGTTGACATATCGTATATACCTAAGACACAATTAGAGACACCTATTATTTAGTTAGAAACTAAGACATCTAGAAACACCTATATTTTATACATTACCTAGATTTTATACATTACTCTTAGGATCAACTTCATCCATCACTTAGGTCTAACCCCATGAAGCATAACATGATGATGCAAAAATGTATATATGTGTAAAAATGTAACAGCAAATAAAAAAAGACAAACCTACATAAACTTACAAATTAATGTGCATACTTACAACTCAATTTAACATGACTTTACAAAATCAATGTGAATACTTACAAATTAATCCAATGAACCATCCGGATCTGCTCTACTCTTTATTGTGTCAAGTATTGTCTCATGGTTAGACTCACGTACCTTCCACAAGGTCTTGTTCAAAGGTCTACCCTGATATTGTATCAAATGAGCATTGGATGCCACGACAAGGTTCTAGTAATGAAGAATCTTCTGATGCATGTCAAAGTCCTAAAACAACCAAACAATAACGCGCTTATGTGGGTACCTTCTAAGCCATGTTCCAGTAACAACCACTGAGCCTGTAGGGTGTTCGATGTTTTCTCCATCTGTAACTGGGGCCTCCAATTTCTTTTTGGCCTCAACACAACGACACAAGTAATAATTTGTTCTCTCTTCGTTATCTTCATCTGTAATAATTGCATATACATGCCCTACATTGATATGTGTAGCAAATTAGATGAAATTAGTCAACATTAGAAAAACACTACAAAGTAAGATAACATTAGGAATTTCAAAAACTATGCAAATAGATATATTACCTGGTTGAACTAGATCTGATATGTGGTCAAAGTCAACTAGTGATTCTATCTGTGTTAGTTCCAATGTTGTCGGGGGTCAATACGTGTCAAGTGGGCTAAGATAACTTAACTACCATTCGTCAACCCACTCCTTTGACTCACACTCATCCCAGGCTTGAATTGTATAGGAAGAAGAAAAGCATGGCATCTTTCGTGTATGGATACTCCATGACCCTGTAATTGAGCTTCTAAAAGAGTGCATCTCACTTGATCCTGTTAGTGTAGAATAGTCCTCATATGGTGTAATGTTAGTATCATCTATCAACCAAAAAAATCTATGAACTAAACACTTACCTTTCATTACCTAGACCCATGGAAGCATTACACCACTCGATGATTGATTTTACATCTGTCAACTTTGCATTGTCTTTATACTTTAACTCTTTTCGTGCTATAGCTCTTTTGATACATGCTCCTACACCATCATGCTCTCCCTTTCCATGCTCAGCCTCACAAAAGTTCCACATATGTTGAGCACTTGTAAAACTAAGCCTCCTACTCAGCCAATAGAAATTCTACAAGTTCTTGAATTGTGACACACAGTTATCTGATTATATGATATGCTGAATGAACGATATGCCCCTTCTAGCCAAATCATTGTAGAACACTTGAAAGAAACCTTGCACAAACTCCATAGAATGCGTGTGATCATCACTAATATAGAAATGATACTCCCTTATGATCTTTCTGTCATCTTCTGTACTATCATTCACATGAATGAATGTGATGTGCACAAATATAGAAACCTATGTGGAGTTGTAATATTGTGATTGCACCTCATGCTGTGACTATAGACTATAGTTCTTTGCAAAGTTGACAACTAAAATAATGCTACCAACTAGAAATGTGTCCTTGCATAACTTGAATTGCAAGTCCAACCATCAAGCTCTATGGGCATGTCTTGCATACTTATACACTATGCTGTCATGAAATATAGGCATAAATTGATACACTAGAATCTTTTCAATAACCAATTCACACCTCTTTGCTTCTTTACCATCTTTTGTATTGTATGCCACTATTTTATACTTGTCAAACTCTACTAGTTTATTTCCAACCACATGTTCTTTCCATATGTTCACATATTGGCATACATTGCAAGCCACTATAATGATGACATGTGCCATCTAAGCATAATTTCTTGTAGAATATTTGACCTTCCTCTCTTTCACATTAAATTCTTGATATGGAGTCCCTTGAAGATGTTGGTGGGGCACATATGCCACAACCCTGCAAAACATTGTTAGGATGCAAATCTAAGCCTATAGACCGATAAACATCAAAATGGTTAGAAAATTCAATATGTAATCTACAACAACAAGTAGTGCGTGTGTGATTTATCTTACATAGAAAGGTTTTAGCATTTCAAAATATCTTTGACAAATTTTAATTTGAGAATATTTCTCTAGAAATTTGTCAAATAACTGTGTTTGAGTCATATCTAAAAATGCTTTGGATGTGGCTCACAGTTCTGACTACCGATTCTCCTTCCTACCACATCCCTTTGATTTAGAGATACCCTTGTGTAATTCTTCCAAAAGTCTTCAATTAGTGATATCAATGTTTCAACAATTGGTTTATCTTTTCATGGTAGTCTCCCCGAGAATGCCCATAATTCATTGGCATTAGTGTCCTCAATTCTTTGGCATCTTCCAACAGCTCTTGATAAAGTTTTCCTATTAATTCTCAATGCTTGACTCGTCTTTCTAATGAGATGAGCTTTCCTTGTTTGACTACTTACTATAGTCGATGTAATCACACGTCGTGTTGCATTACTATCTTTTGTGCGTGAGGTGTTACCCACACTCTTATATGCACTCATTAGATTCTTGACAATAGATTTTTCACTTGAAGCCTCTGATGTTCTCAACCCAAGAATCTTCATGGACCTATACTTTATACTTTGTATCATTTCAACGAATAGTTGACATCTTGCGGTCTCATTTAACTTTTCAAAGAATAATCTCCAAATCTTGTGAGCATATCTTCTACAAGTGCATTTTGGAATCTTACCTTCCATTGGCTGCAAAATATTCTTATCAATATCAATCAAATACTTTGTCTTTCTATGCAAAATTCTAGGTGGTGTTAAGTTAGGTAAATTTATCTCAACATTAGGAATTTCATCAATATTTAAATGAGATGGGCTAGATGGCATACCTGTTTATAACTGAGAGGGGGGGAGGTGAATCAATTATCTTAATGATTTAACTTTCTTTTCTTCTTTAACAATTAGAGCAATATCAAATTATATCAGCATACATAACCATGGAAGCAGAAATAAACTCAACACACATGACACAATATTTTTGACATGGAAAACACTGTTAAGGGAAAAAACCACGGGGTGATTAACCCAAGATTGTATTCTCTGTTAAAAGAATAAAGTAGTACAAAATGGCACTTGCCAATTAGGTCTCACTGCCTGAGCACACTGCTCACAAGAGATTCACTGCCTACAATAGTTTACAGAAGGAAACTAGGTATTTGAACTAATGGGAAGCATCCACATTTGCTTAGGTTCAGTTCCGGTTAAGCTCAATATACTGATCTACTGCACTTTATTCTACTTCTTCCTTAGAGCTGCTATTCTGTCACATATCGGACCTCTTCTATTACCACACTATTCTCTATTCTTATTTTAACCACACAACACACACCACTCTCATCAAAACCCATCTGGTATATATATATCTGCACAAAGGATTTCAACATATTTCTAGTCAGCATCCAAAAATACTCAATATTTTCAAAACTCTGATCTGTTAGTTGAATCCTTGCTTACCAAGTGATGCAAATCAAGGAGATGCTTATAGAAGTCATCAATTATGTCAGCCAATCATGAATGATCCCTTGAGAAACTTGATTACCATCACTCTCTCATCTGGATTAAGGTCTGATGCTCTGCCAGTCAGTTCCTCCTCAGTCTACTCTGCCAAACAGGAACCTAATACTTAGGTACTCATATCTCTTCACTCTTTCATCACCATAGGCTCAATCCCTGGAATGTATTAGTCATGGTACTCTTCTCGACTTCTCCAAGTCCGCACTTTACTGAGATACTTCCTCTGAGAGATCTAGACCTGACTTTTAGACCTTGCTGCATGCTCTGTTCTGGCTCACCGGACCAAAATACTTTTCAATCTGAGTTCCGGTATAGACATACCATGCCCTGCGGATGTGTGGGATGAACTTTGTTGCCATCAATGACAACACTCATGAAGGCACATAGTGTCTCTTGCCAACAATCTCCCCCTTTGGCATTGATGGTAACACTTAGTGAAAAATGACTAAGTGTCACACTACACTCCCCCTTGGCTAATGCTTTGTTCTAATATACATTTTTCGAAGCTCCCCCTTAGTTAGATTCCACATTTTTCACTGCTACTCACTCCCCCTTTGACATCAATGGCAAAGCGTAGAATCCACATACCAAAATTCCCAAAAATCCAACTATACTTAGCCGCATAAGTATATGTTCATGTTATACTTACATATACTGAAGTATATCTGCAAAAGTTGTCTTCAATTGGATAAATTCTGTTGCCCAACTCTGCTTCATCTTGTCCAAAATTGAGATGTGACCACTCAATAGGAATGCAAAAGCCTCTGCCCTCTTTAGATCTGTCGGATCACTAGTCCAAGCTATGGTATAAGCTTCAGTTAGGATCTCATGCATGGCCTCTAACTTAGGGATAATTATCCCTCTAAGTTCACCCATTCTACTTATTATATTTTTCCTCTCCTTTTCAAGTTTCTTTAGTTCATTTAGAATGGAAATAGTCTGACATTCTTGGTTTGTTATGGATGTGGTGAGAGGATCAAAATTCTAAGATAGACTTGAAAGTTTGCCCTCTTGTTCTTTCACTTTCTTCTCAATATCCATTATCACTTTAGACCAGGATAAATAAAATTTGTATATATCTCCGCCATCTTTAAGAGCATTTTCTAAGCTCTTTATCCCAATATTCATATTTCTCCTATCATTTTTTATTAGCCCTTGAACTTTGGAGAATCTCTTATCCAAAAACTCCTTCCAGACCTTTGCTTTAGCTGACTTCTCTAAGCAATCAAAATGTGTATTAACAGAATTTACAAGAGATTTTAGATTACTGGATGCGGAGGCTGAGAGATCCTTCTGAAAGGATGGCATGATCTTTCCCAACACACTAGATGTAGTCTCTATCAACTCACAGTCTTCCATGTGAGATTTCAAAAGTTTTTCTTTTGCCTTTGCTTGGGTAAAGGAAGCTATCTTCATAGTTTGGACTGGAGAGAGAGAGTCAAAATTTAATGGTCCTTGAAGCAGTTCTGGTTCATCAATCTCCATCATTTCTTTGTTCAAGAAATATTTAACAATTTCTATAATGTCTCTTGTCAGAGACAAAGTCTTCTTTCCTTCTGCAGTCTCAGAACCGTCTCCTGGGGTCTTCTCTGTTTGATCTTCTTCTCTTCCCTTCACCTCTTCTTCTTGACTGATTTGCTCCTGTATTCTTTCTTCTCCTTTAAATCCAAAGTCTTCTGGGGAATTCAGATGAGAGATATTAACTTCTTCATAGACTTCCTCTTCTAGAATAGAGGAATCCAGGTCCTTGGTCTTCTCCTCACTCATCTCCTTTGATTCTTCTATAGTTTCCTCTGTAGGATCTTCCTTTGATATACTTAGTCCTTCGACATTAGAAGGTACATCACTTATATCCTCTATAATAGGAATATTGAAGCTTTTGTATGCAATCCAGAGGATGTCTTCTATTTCTTTTGCTACTTTGTCAGTCTCTCCAAGCATAAGCTGATTCATTCTAGCTTTGCTTCGGAACTCATCCTTGCAATCTTTGAAGATCATATTCATTTGTTTCTGAGTGAACGAAGGATAGAGCTGAATAGCTATCTATTCCCGGATCTCAAGGTCCTTTGCCTTAGCATTGTTCTTCCTTATTTCTAGTTCCTTCTCTAGGCTTTTAGGAATTAGAGATATGATTTCAATAAATGCCTTATTATAGATATTCAGATACCTGACTGTAGCTTCTTGTAAGATCTTCTGGTCAGCTTCATTATATTCATCATAGAACTCAGTCATTGGTTTTAGGTTCCCATCCACAGTGACAGATTTGATGATATCATCAATGCAGAGAGTAGGTTTTTCAACAAATTCTTCTACCTTTTCTTACTTGCCTTGACTAGTAGAGGATTCACTAGATGATTTCTTCTTCTTCTTCATTTTCTTTACTTACTCATCTGTCTCTGTCTCTTCATCATCCTTGAGGCTTGTGTATGATCTTGTAGCCTTTGTCTTTGTTCTCTTTTCTCCTTTACTGGATGATTTTGCTTCTGGTTTTGATGCCTTTGAGCTCTTAGCAGTGGTAGGTTTAGAGCTCTTAGAGTATCTGGTCTGGGAGGGGGCTTCTACGGAGCACTTTCTTTTTCTGCTTCTTCCTTTTTTTTCTGCCCTTTCCATCTTCTCTCTGTTGGAATCAAGTGCTTCCTTTGATATTCCATGCCTCTTGGCAATTTCTTCTACTTCCTTTCTTACTTTTCTCTTGATCTCAGGCTGTCTTAGTTCAACATGAATTTTCACACTCAATTCTTAAAAGGTTCCAAACCTTTCTGCCTTAGGATCCTTGGGTTGACTTAGCATGTGTTGAACATGTAACTCTACAATTTTCTCATCTACTTCATACCCCATTGGCATGATCCAGACTGTCCTTGGCTCTACTGCCTCCATTAGGCATTGATCAGTGTCTACCATAAAGCACACTATATCCTTGTATTTCTCAACCAATGATTGGGGGATTCTTTCTCTGGCCTGCATCAAGCTTTGGAAATTTTTGAAATAACCCCACAGTGTTGTATTTTGTGCCTTAGCGTCACCAAGCTCATACAAATAATCCCTGATTTGTATGGCAACATGTCTGTCATTTTGCCATATCCAGCCACTAGATCCAGGTAGCTCATTCATGTAATAGAAGAATAGATAGAGTATCAAGCCACCGTATTTGAAAGAATTCTTCTTATCCTTCTTTATCTTCTGTAGATTCTCCAAAAGTTGGTTCAGAAGGAGCTCACAAAGATCATAGTCAACATTCTTTCTTAACATTTCATAAGCAGTGTAAATTGCTGTTCCAGATATAGAATTCTCTCTGTTGGAGTGATAAATCTTGTAGCCAATTACCATGGCAGCAAACTTGATATCCGGATCTATGATATCCTCAATTGTCATTGCTCTTTTATAAAATTTAGATCTGGTAGCCTCACTCACAGTTTGGTTTTTAACCGATTTAAGAGTAGGTAACCCACCGAATGAGTGCAATCCGGTCACCGCCCTAATGGCATCCTTTGTGATCTTAAATGGCCTCATCAACCATATGAAGTTGTCATGTACTCTACTCAAAATATACCAGACCCATTCATCTTCTACAAAATAGGGGAAATGAATGTACTACCCAAAATGCTTGTCCTAGATGACTTTGTACTGAGGTTTGAGTTTAAATGATTCATCTATTAGCTACTTATGATATATATCCATCAGCTTGGATTCCCTGAATTCCTCAATATTCGCATGAATTTATGCCCTAACATCTTCAACATGCAAAACCCCATGCCAAATGCTAGAGAATGCGCCTAAAGGATCTACTTCTAGAGATTTATAAGGGTGTTTCTTGAACTAAGGGCACAGCCTATCAGTGATTTTGACAACATTCAGAGTACCCATCTTACAACAGATTCAGAGAAAGATTTACAAGATCAAAAAGTACCTTTTTGTGCCTTTAGGGTTCACGAAAAGAGCCGAAAAGATCACCGGTTGACTTGATTTTTGTAGTTGATCCTTGAGAGAGATAGAGTAGACTTGTTTGCAAAGCTCTTCTTATCTTTTTCACTAATGCAAGTGTACAAATGATGAGAAAATGAACCCTTTTATCTCTGAGCAAACCTTAACTTCATTTTGTAATAAATGCACAGCTTAAGTTATTTTGGTTGCCTTATCATGAAAGAGATTTTTCCCAGATCACTGCGATGTACATAAAACAATTTTTGGTGATGAATTTCAATGTCTCTACTCTCCTCGAATCATCCCCTTTATTTGCAGATTAAGATGTTTCAGTTTAGAATCACACTAGAATAGACTGTGAAAAATCCTACTTTTACCAGAAAATTGTCAAACCGGATCATTCTTGGAAGATTAGACTCTTCAAATCTTCTTGCGGATCTTCCATATCTTTACCAAGGCTTCTTTAGAAGTTTTCTCTGAGAGTACTTTAATCCGCAACTTTCTTTGTGCCAATTTCAGGTACCAATTATCTAGCTAGGGAATTTTGTTTTCCTTCTTGACTCCCCCTGAGCCAGAGCTCATCTCATTTAGTTTCTGGAAGTAATATTAGCACTAGATTTTAGTACGGATGCATCCCCAACATTTTCTGTACTTCTCTTTACCCAAATCTTGTTCATCTCCCTTCGAATTTTATCCACATTCACTTTTCCTTTGTCTTGATTTTGATTATGATGTATCGGACCCCTTTTATCCTGATTCTTACTTTTACAGAATTTGGCAATATGACCAGATTTATTGCAATTGTAGCAAACAACATTCCTTTACAGATTTGACTGATATCCTCTGCATTGATTAGCCATATGTCCCATTCTATTGCATGCAAAGCATCTACCATTGAATGAATTCCTTATATTTCTACATTCTTGAGATTTGTGACCATACCTTTTGTAGTTAAAACACTATCCGGAGAAGGATGAATTAGTCTGATTCATTCTTCTTCTACACTAATTTGCTTTATGACCAAAGTTATTGCAATTGTTGTAGTATCCATTAAAGGATGGATATCTTTGAGCATTTGGTTGCCTTACCGGAGGTCTTCTAGGCCTATTCCTTGGATTTCCTGATCCAAAGTTCTTCTGACCAGATCCGGAGCTTTCCTCTTTCTCATACCCCAAGCCTTGCTTGTCATCTACCCTTTTTTGGCTTTCAAGAACTTCAAGTTGAGCAGAACTTATCTTGAATTTTTCTTTGTATTCATTTGTTGTTTGAAGATCCCTTTTAAGAGTGTCTATTTGATTCTCAAGTTGCTCTTCATTGTCTCTAGCTTCTTTAAGATCAGATTCTAGGTGCCTGATTATTCTATCCATTTTGTGGCAGTCTTCTGACTTCTCCTTGAGAGATTGTTTTAGATTATCTTCACTTTTTCTCTCCTCTTCAATTTCTTGGGTGAATTTCATAACTCCTGATTCCATTTCATGCCTTACCATAATGACTTCTTTTGATAACTTATCACATAGCTTGGTTTTCTCATTTAGATCTTAATTAGTATTATTGACTTCATTTTGACTTGCTAATTGTTGAAGAAGTTCTTTTCTTTTCTTCGTTGAGATACTTAGTTTTTCTTTGAGTTCATTTATGAAATCATCAGCTTGTTTGAGTCTTTCCCTCAGCTCACTAACTTCAGAGTGAGATTGATCAAGATCATCTAGAGCAGACTGGAGTTGTTTCCTCATACCATACATATCCATTGAGATTCCCAGATCTTCCTCAAGCTGTTAGGCTCTATCTAGAGGAACTTGGCTATGATACCAATTGTTGATAACTGAGAGGGGGGGTGAATTAGTTATCTTAATAATTTGACTTTCTTTTCTTCTTTAACAATTAGAGCAATATCAAATCATATCAGCATATGTAACCATGGAAGCAAAAATAAACTCAACACACATGACATAATATTTTTGATGTGGAAAACCCTGTTAAGGGAAAAAACTACGGGGTGATTAACCCAAGATTGTATTCTCTGTTAAAAGAATAAAGTAGTACAAAATGACACTTGCCAATTAGGGCTCACTGCCTAAGCACACTGCTCACAAGAGACTCACTGCCTACAATAGTTTATAGAAGGAAACTAGGTATTTGAACTGATGGGAAGCATCCACATATGCTTAGGTTTAGTTCCAGTTAAGCTCAATATACTGATCTACTGCACTTCATTCTTCTTTTTCCTTAGAGCTATTGTTTTGTCACATACTGGACCTCTTCTATTACCACACTATTCTCTGTTCTTCTTTTCACCACACAACACACACCACTCTCATTGAAATCCATCTGGTATATATATCCGCACAAAGGATTTCAACATCTTTGAAGTCGGCATCTGAAAATACTCAATATTTTCAAAACTTTGATCTGTCAGCTGAATCCTTGCTTACCAAGTGATGCGGATCAAGGAGATGCTTATAGAAGTCATCAATTATGTCAGCTAATCATGAATGATCCCTTGAGAAACTTGATTACCATCACTATCTCATTCGGACTAAGGTCTGATGCTCTGTTGGTCAGTTCTTCCTCAGTCTACTCTGCCAAATAGGAACCCAATACTTAGGTACTCATATCTCTTCACTCTTTCATCACCAGAGGCTCAATCCCTATAATGTATTAGTCATGGTACTCCTCTTGACTTTCCCAAGTCCGTACGTTACTGAGATACTTCCTTTGAGAGATCTAGACTTGATTGTCAGACCTTGGTGCATGCTCTATTCTTGCTCACCAGAGAAAAATACTCTTCAATCTGAGTTCCGGTATAGACATACCATGTCCTGCAGATGTGTGGGATGAAATTTGTTGCCATCAATGACAACACTCATGAAGGCACATAGTGTCTCTTGCCAACAATACCTTCAATAAAAAATGGAATAGATGATATACCTTGAGGTTGAGGTGGGAATGATGGTTTACCATCATCACATGTGAGTGATGATGTACTTTCAACTTGAGATGCGGTAGATGGTGTCCCTACATGTTGACTTGCGGTAGAGGACGTGTCTCCAACTATGGTATTCAAATCTCTCATGCCACGAAGATTTTGCATTTGTTCTCTTTGTGATGGTTGTGGTTCCTTTTCAATTGGCATGTCTTCATTTATCATCCCCAATTTCCTCTTCTCATGAAGTTCCCTCATAGTCGTTGCTTTCTTTGCATTCTTAGCTTCTATCTCTTCCTATGTTGGTTTAATTCTTGATTGTTTCCTCCACATGACAGAGAATTTGTCTGTAGCATGATAAAGAGACCAATATTAGTTCCTAAGAAATGAATCCATACAAATAACTAAAATATTTGTTATTCAACCCTTTATAGTAAATGTACATACAATCATCATGTAGAAGAGTAAATGTCACTCAACCAAAATAGGTACAAAGCATACAAAGCATTATGGTACAAAGTTCACTCCAAGATTTTGATTTTGGCTATTTGAGACTTGGTTGAGATCAAGAAGTTGAAATTTGGAATTGAGAAGGTGTTTTGTTGGTACTAGGGCTACTAGGATTTGGGTGGCTTGTGAAGGAATAGATAGCAATTGAAGAGTGTAGACTTGAGTAAGGGTTTAGAATGGTTGTGTCTGAGTTCCTGAGGGGTAAGAAAACCTCTAGTAACCTTGTTAGGTTTTGAAGTATTGAAGACCCTCTTTGTGCCTTTGTATCGGGAGATTGCTTGAGAGGAAAGCTTATGAAATTTGAAGAAACTATTGGTATGAGCCCATTGTTGTGAAATATGCCTCCTTTGGATTGAGTTGAACCCTACCTCTGCATCACATACCTAGGACTGTCATAAAAATCATTAGACTAATCTCTGTAATTTAGGGTATTGAATGGTATATAATCAAACAAGGTAACCACCATCATGTGCTAACAAAGGACAATTAGGAAATTTTGAAATATTGTTGTGCCATGTACATACAAATCATCATGAATAGGTGCATAAGGAATGTCCTAGCCATAGATATGTGCATACAAATCATCATGTCATGTGCATACTTGTATGATCTTGGCACCTATTCATTTGTATTTTAACTTGTTAATATGACAAGATAATAGTGAGATTGTATTTTTTTTATGTTGTGAGGATTTATTCTTGTATAGTTTGACATCATGGTATGTTAAGGTCTGTTTATTACACATAATTATTAAAGAGCCCAAGTGTAGAAAATATACATGGCATCATGTGAAATTGTAGGTTACTTTCTTGATTGGGAATTTGTCTATTTTAATTAATGTTGACCTTTGAGATATCTTTTATTATGCATACCATGAACTAATTTAAAACAAAGTCTATTATATAAACACAAGATATGTATACATAGTCTTTTATTATGCATATTGGATACAAGTGATATAAACATGTATGATAAAGCATGATCAAGTAATTCAAATAGAATTAAGGAAAATGTAAAGAACATGCATGTAAAGACTTGACATACCTAAAAAATAGATTTCGAATCAAGAAAGTACCCAATTATGTAGTGTTTTTTTCTTCTTGCATCAAACTCCTCAACAATTTGAGTTTTTCACCACTTGCTTCCTTTTCAATGTTAAATTAAATAACACTCAAATATAATTAGTAACAACCCTAAACCCTATCTATAAACCCTCAACACTATACCTTAAACCCTAATCCCCCAACCCGAAACCCTATCTATAAACCCTCAACACTATAGCTTAAACCCTAATCCCCCAACCCTAAACCCTAAACCCTAAACCCTATCCCTAAACCCTAATCCCTCAACCCTAAACCCTAATCCATAAAACCCTAAACCCTAATCCCTCGATACTATACCTTAAACCCTAATCCCTTATCCCTAATCCCTCCAACCCTATCCCTAATCCGTATACCCTCAACACTCTACTTTAACCCTAATCCCTTGACCCTTAACCCTCAAACCTCAACCCACAACGTCAAACCCTAATCCCTCAACCCTATCCCTAAACCCTCAACACTATACCCTAAACCCTAATCCCTCAACCCTAACCCCTATCCCTAAACTCTATCCCTAAAGCCTCTATCATTTTATTATATCTTTCCTCTCACATCTCTATCTCTCACCTTTATTTCCCCTCACCTCTCTACCTATCCGTAAACCCTAAACCCTATCCCTAATGCGACTACCCTAAACTCTATCCCTATTCCTAAGCCCTCTACCCTCAACGCTATACCTTAAACCCTAATCCCTTATCCCTAAACCCTAATCCATTAACCCTTATCCCTAAAGCCTCAACCCTTAATCCTTAAACCTTCAACCCTAAACCCTATCCCTAATCCCTCTACCCTTGACACTCTACTTTAACCCTAATCCCTCGACCCTCAAACCTATCCCTAAACCCTCGAACCCTAACCCTTAACCCTCAACGTCAAACCCTAATCCCTCAACCCTTAACCCTAATCCATCAACCCTAAACCCTATTCGTAAACCATTAACCCTCAACACTATACCTTAAACCCTAATCCCTATCCCTCAACCCTTAACCCTTAAAACTTAAACCCTAAAACCTATCCCTACACCCTCAACACTTGACACTATATCTTAAGCCTTAAACCCTAAACCATCAATCCTTAAACCTTCAACCCTAAACCCTATCCCTAATCCCTATACCCTTGACAGTCTACTTTAACCCTAATCCCTCGATCCTCAACCCTATCCCTAAACCCTCAACCCTCAAACCTCAACCCTTAACTCTAATCCCTCAACCCTAAACCCTATCCCTAAACCCTCAACACTATACCTTAAACCCTAATCCCTCAACCCTCAACCCTAATACCTCAACCCTCAACCCTAATTCCTCATCCCTAAACCCTAAACGCTATCCCTATTCCTAAACCCTCAACGAACTTGATACTATACCTTAAACCCCAATCCCTTATCCCTAAACCCTCCAACCCTACCCCTAATCCCTATACCCTTGACACTCTACTTTATCCCTAATCCCTTGACCCTCAACCCTATCCCTAAACCCTCAATCCTCAAACCTCAACCCTCAACCCTCAACGTAAAACCCTAATCCCTCAACCCTTAACCCTCATTCCTCAACCCTAAGCCCTACCCCTAAATCGATGAACCCTAAACCCTTGACACTATACATTAAACCATAATCCCTTAACCCTCAGCCCTAAAGCCTCAACCCTCAATCATTAAACCTTCAACCCTAAACCCTATCCCTAATGCCTCTACCCTAAACTCTATCCCTATTCCTAAACCCTCAACTCTTGACACTATACCTTAAAACCTCATCCCTTATCCCTAAACCCTAAACCCTATCCCTTAACCCTTAACAATTAAAACTTAAACCCTAAAACCTATCCCTAAACCCTCGACGCTCAACACTATATCTTAAACTCCAATCCCTTGACCCTCAGCCCTAAAGCCTCAACCCTCAATCGTTAAACCTTCAACCCTAAACCCTATCCCTAATCCCTTGACCATCAACCCTATCCCTAAACCAACTCTACTTTAGATTTAATACTCTACTATTGCATTGATTTAATACTCTACTATTAAAGCTTATCATTCACACAAATGCAGATGTTCATATTATAGAAGACTGCATTATATTAGACTATTAAAGACCCCTTAGAAAAATTTAATAACAAAACTATTTTGCCTTATGTTAGATTATAATTAAACCCATTGTTTTTGACACTCTTCTCTTAATAAAGTAAGAGAAATAAGAATAGAAGGCAGAGAATTTGATCTTACTTGTATGAATGGTCGGTTTGCATTATGTGACTTCATTTTCATTGAATAAAAGGGTTTATCTAATTTGAAAGGTGGGGTAGAGTTCACTGTCATGTGCTTTTCTAGATGATATGGTCCATAATGTCCAAGGTTCTTCAAGAAAAGGCCTGTAACAGAATTAATTTTTTGTTATACCAATCCTCCTAGTAAAGCTACAATTCAAATGCCTGCTTTGAAAGTTTAAATAAATTAAATTAGACTTACAATTTTGATTTTCTTCCATTGCTTCAACAACATCATTGTTTTCTTCATTAGAAACCAATTCAATCAGCAACTTGTTACCCATTGGTTGACTTAAACTGCATCCTTTATTAGAAGAAGGGCATTTTTTATCTGTATTAATGTTGGTATTCATAAGCTGAAGAGCATTGATATTTTTCACACACCCTATTCTTTGAAATATCTTAACCTTAAAATATGACTTGGATATGTACTTGAAGATAGAGAAATCTCCAATCTCCAGCCCATGATGATTCACAAAATTTTCTCAACCCTACCTAAATTCCAATTTATTTATGGTACACCCTAATTGTACATCCCACTATTGCCCACCTGGACCTTGCAACACCGTATGTTTGTTTGTGTTGTCTATAAATTGTGAAACAAATATAGGAAGAATGCGCTACCATAAACACATTACATAATTAGATTTTACAAGTTCTTAACAGTGTATAGGAAATAAAAGAATGAAAAATAATGTATAGAGTTACTAGTTTTTGTGTAAAGTATCCAAGCATAATTTTGAAGAAGGAGGCACACCCATTAAACCAATTCATTTAGCAACTTGCTACCCATTGGTTGACTTGAACTACATACTCTGCTAGAAGAAGGGCATCCTTTATCTGTATCAATGTTAGTATTCATAAGCCGAAGATCATTGAGATTTTTCACACACCCTATTCTTTGAAATATCTTAACCTTAAAATATGACTTGGATATGTACTAGAACACAACAAAATCTCCAATCTCTAGCCCATGATGATTCACAAAATTTTCCTAACCCTGCCTAAATTCCAGTTTATTTATGGTACCCCCTAATTGCACATCCCACTCCTACCCATCTGGGCCTTGTAACACCATATGTTTGTTTGTGTTGTCTATAAACTATGAAACAAATGCAGGAGGAATGCAATTCCATAAACACATTACATAATTAGATTTTACAATTTCTTAACAATGTACATGAAATAAAAGAATGAAAAATAATGTATAGAGTTACCAGTTTTTGTGTAAAGTCTCCAAGCAAAACTTTGAAGAAGGAGGCATGCCCATTAAACCAATTCATTCAACAACTTGTTGCCCATTGGTTGACTTGAACTGCATACTATGTTAGAATAAGGGCATCTTTTATCTGTATCAATGTTGGTATTCATTGTAGACACTAAAAATTGTCTAGGTCTTGTTTACACATGACCTTGTATGTCTTTGCCCTAGGTCCTAGTTACAAAACACATTGTCGACATGAACTTGTATATCTTCCCCTAGGTCCTAGTTCATCCTAGCTTATCTAACCTCATCCCACTTAATCCCATTTATCCTTAGGTTCTAGTTCATCTTAATCACATTGGTTCAACTTAATCACCTTCTTAATTAAATAAACCCACTTTATTTAATTAATCCCACTTGATCACATTCCCAATTAATTAAATAAATCCCATTTATTTAATTAATTGCACGTAGTCACTTGTCTCACATAATTCAAATTTAAAATTTGAATTATTCCCTCACCTCTCATCACATTGTGACACAAGTCACATGTATCATCTCCCACTTAATCCTTTCACATGTCAAACTAATTCAAATATAATATTTGAATTAGATTCCTTTTATTTTCCTTCGCACACTTTTCATGTGACTATAATCCCTCTTTGAGTGGGAAACCCTAATCCAACCCTAATTGATCTTGACCGTCCATATCATTCAAAATAAATCTCAATCACAACCATCCATTCAAAATTTCCTTTTCTATAAAGGTAGGCTCTCTTGAGCCATTTGCAACGAATCTTCTTCTAGCATCCTTACTCTGCCGAAATTTCTCTACAATCTTCTATCTTCCATCTTTTCATCCATCATCTATCATCTTCATCTTCATGTTATGCTGTTGAATCATGAGTAATCAACATATCAAACTTGTGGGTATAGCTAGAATGTTCTTGGGTGCAGCATTCTCAACCCAATCGATGGATTGTGGATCAATGTGAAGGTATTGCATTGTTTGTTTTGCATTTTATTATTTTTTTCCTTCATATTAGATTTCCATGATTTCATTCATAAGCTGAAGGGCATTGATGTTTTTCACACACCCTGTTCTTTGAAATATCTTAACCTTAAAATATGACTTGGATATTTACTTGAACACAACAAAATCTCCAATCTCTAGCCCATGATGATTCACAAAATTTTCCCAACCCTACCTAAATTCCAACTTATTTGGTACCCCTTAATTGTACATCCCCAAACCCTAAACCCTAATCCCTAATTATAATTTATGGTACCCTAATCCCTAAAGTCTAAACCCTAATCCCTTATCCCTAAACCATAAACCCTATCCCTAAATCCTTAACCCTCAACACTTAAACCTTAAATCCTAAACCCCATCCCTAATGCCTCCACCCTAAATGCTATCCCTATTCCTAAACCCTCAACCCTTCACACTATACCTTAAACCCTAATCCATTATCCCTAAACCCTAATCCCTATCCCTCAACCCTTAACCCTTAAAACTTGAACCCTAAAACCTATCCCTACACCCTTGACACTCGACACTATATCTTAAACCATAATCCCTTAACCCTCATCCCTAAAGCCTCAACCCTAAATCCTTAAACCTTCAACCCTAAACCGTATCCCTAATCCCTCTACCCTCGACACTCTACTTTAACCCTAATCTCTTGACCATGAACCCTATCCATAAACCCTCAACCCTCAACCCTCAACTCTCAACATTAAACCCTAATCTGTCAAACCTAAACCCTAATCCCTCAACCCTAAACCCTATCCCTAAACCCTCAACCCTCAACACTATACCTTAAACCCTAATCCCTATCTCGCAACCCTTAACCCTTAAAACTTAAACCTATCCCTACACCCTCAACACTCGACACTATATCTTAAGCCTTAAACCCTCATCCCTAAAGCCTCAACCCTTAATCCTTAAACCTTTAACCCCAAACCCTATCCCTAATCACTCTACCCTTGACACTCTAACCTTAATCCCTTGACCATCAACCCTATCCCTAAACCCTCACCCTCAACCCTCAACCCTCAACTCTCAACATTAAACCCTAATCTGTCAACCCTAAACCTTAATCCCTCAACCCTAAACCCTATCCCTAAACCCTCAACCCTAAACACTATACCTTAAACCCTAATCCATCAACCCTAAAACCTAATCCCTCAACCCTCAACCCTAAACCCTATCACTAAACCCTCAACCCTTGACACTATACTTTAAACCCTAATCCCTTAACCCTCAACCCTAATCCCTTAACCCTCAACCCTAATCCCTCATCCCTAAACCCTAAATGCTATCCCTATTCCTAAACCCTTAACCGTCGACACTATACCTTAAACCCTAATCCCTTATCTATAAACCCTAATTCCTATCCTTCAAACCTTAACCCTTAAATCTTAAACCCTAAAAACTATCCCTCAACCCTTGACGTTTAACACTATATCTTAAACCCCAATCCCTTAACCCTCAGCCCTAAAGCAACAACCCTCAATCATTAAACCTTCAACACTAAACCCTATCCCTAATCCCTCTACCCTCGACACTCTACTTTAACCCTAATCCCTTGACCATCAACCCTATCCCTAAACCCTCAACCCTCAACTCTCAACATTAAACCCTAATACGTCAACCCTAAACCCTAATCTGTCAACCCTAAACCCTATTCCTAAACCCTCAACTCTCAACACTATTCCTTAAACCCTAATCCATCAACCCCAAACCTTAATCCTTTAACCCTAAACCCTATCCCTAAACCCTCAACCCTCAACACTAGTCCTTAAACCCTAATCCCTCAACTCTAAACCCTAATCCCTCAACTCTAAACCCTAAACACACAACCCTCAGCACTATACCTTAAACCTTAATCCCTCAACCCTCAACCCTAATCCCTCATCCCTAAAACCTAAATGCTATCCCTATTCCTAAACCCTCAGCCCAAGACACTATACCTTAAACCCTAATCCCTTACCCCTAAACCTTAAATCCTATCTCTCAACGCTTAACTCTTAAACCTTAAACCCTAAAATCTATCCCTAAACCCTCAACTCTATACCCTCAACCATATACTTAAGCCCTAATCCCTCAATCATCAACCCTATACCTTAAACCCTGAAGCCTACACCCACAAACCCTCATCCCTAGACCATATAACCTCACCCTTATATCCTAAAGCTTGAATATTGTGCCTCAACCCCATACTTAAATCAAACCTAAACCATACATTCTCTCAACTCAAGTCACCCTATGCCTTAGATACCCTCAATCCATATCGTAAACCCTAAACCCAATATCCTAAACCCTAATCCCCGTGCCTTACACACTTAATCTTATACACTCAACAACCTGAATATTAACCCTCAACTATAACCCTCAACCCTCTAATCTCTACCCTCTACCCTCTACCTATTACTTAAGCCCTAATCCCTCAACCCTCAACCCTCAAAACTATATAGGCTCAAGTCCTTATATACCCTAAACCCAAAACACTTACATGCATGCATACATACATACATACATACAAACATGCATACATACATGTACATACATACAAGCATGCATACATGTACATGCATACATACCTACAAGCATACATATATACATCCATGAAACATACTTATGAAACTTGAACATAAATCATTCAAAGGAAGACATAACTGTTGTGATGTTCACAACACGCCCCATTATGCTCCTTAGCAAAATGGGGACCCCTGCTGATGTTTGATTTTTGCTTCTGCTTGTGTTTTTCTGCTTTTTGGCGGTTTGGTAAAAATGAAGGTCAGGTGCATCATCATCATGATATTGGATCAGGTTGGTCATCATCATGAGGTCAGTTTTTCAAAGTTCATATTTTGTTTCTGTGACCTCATATTTAGAAAGAGCTTGAAATTCCATGCAGGTTTGCCTTTTACTTCACTTGAAAATTCGTCCATATGTGGAAGTTATGCACGGTCAAAGTTTTGGTCAAACCTGATAATCACAAGTGATCATCATATTTTTTCATGTTGACAAGGTCATCATGATCTTGGTCTATCACCCGATAAAAATCATGCAGTCGCAATATCCGGACGTCAATCTTAGGTGGTAGTGCCCTTTACCCGTCAAATGGCCTTAGGCGCATCGTCAGCATCATGATTTCTTTTAGGAGGGTCATATTTTATAAACTTGGTTTTGCTGTATGAAGAGCATCATCATCATCATATTTGAAACGCCCCCCCGATAATATCCTGAGGTTCAAATATCATGATGACGTCAACTTTAAGTCACGATAAGTTTCCCCCGTCGAGTGGTCTTTTGTATCACGAGCATCATCATGATATTTCAACATTACCTGATCTTATAATATCATGCTGATCACCCTGACTTAGAAAATCCACCTTCGGCATATTTGCATGCGCATGTTTAAAATCCTATCGGAGGGTCATCATCATGATATTTGCTGAACCTCGCTAAGATGATGATGACGACTTCATATCCTCCTGATCTCCTTTTGCATAATCATGATCCTCATCATCCTGATCTTTCACAAGAGGGTCATATTCGCTGAAATTCGCTAAGTGATGGAGACATCATCATCATAATTCGATAAAGAGGATCATCATGTTCATATCCTCCTGATCGCCTTTTTTGCAATATCATGACGATCACCCTGTCTTTTTGATGAAGTCGATATTGCATTTCTCAACAGCATGATCATATTTTACAATATCACCCTAGCGCAAATATCATGATGACCTCAACTCATCCTTGTGCTCCGAAAACGAAATATGATGATGACATCATCATGATAATT
Organism: Cunninghamia lanceolata; assembly: GCA_027924645.1. NCBI lineage: Eukaryota > Viridiplantae > Streptophyta > Pinopsida > Cupressales > Cupressaceae > Cunninghamia > Cunninghamia lanceolata. Next base: position 3,888,777 of record BSBN01001247.1, on the reverse strand, counting down.
TGATGAGGAGGATCATCATCATCATATTTTTATCCGGTCCTGTTGTCAAGATCATCATGATCTTGTTTGTTCACCCAACATTTCGTAAAGTCCTCCTGCCGATGAAGTAAGACCTTTTGCAAGTATCCTGATGATCCTCATCATCCTGATTTCCCTTCGGCAGAATATTTTCCAAAACATGATCCAGTTAGCGAAATATCATGATGACGTCATGTTCTAAGTTTAACAAAGGCTCTGGATATCCTGATGACGTCATCCTGATCTGATAAACGAAGAAGCAAATATCCGGACGACATCATCATCACATTTCCCTTTGGCAGGATATTTTTCAAAACATGATCCGGTTCGCGAATATGATGATGACGTCATATTCTAAGTTCAACAAAAGCCCCGGATATCCTGATGATCATCATCATCCTGATCTTCCGAGAAGGTTACCTTGGCCGCAAAGGGGTCATATTACATTCACCACCTGATCATGTTCCTTAGGTGACCCGATATTACATTTATCCCCTGGTCTTAACTAAATATGACGATGATGTCATCATTTGCATTTTAATGAAGCCCGAATATGACGATGACGTCACCATCATATTCCTTTCCTCAGCAACAGGATCATATTTCATATCCTCCTTTTTCCTTCGACATGATGATGATGATGATTGTCATTTTTTTTGCCCCATATATAGAGAAACATCCTGATGACGTCATCCGGAACTTCTCACGCCGATGGGCGGGAATGTACGTGGCGGTGGAATTTTAAAACGTTTTTTGGCGCCTGTGGCATTTTTTCGGTCAGCGATGGTTGACCCGATGAATTTTGAGCAGTCTGAGCGCATTTTGGACGCGTTTTGAGAGTATTCTGGATCCGATTTCCACAATCTTGCGCAGTCACCTGGGTTTAAACGCTTATTTTAATTTCATGCTATTTATGTGATAAATGAAATACTTATTGCTTGTCTTGTCTTGCAGGCTTGCAGTTGAGGAAGCAGCTGGAAAGTCAACACAGTGACCTCATGGAGGAAGGAAATCTGATCTCAGGAGCAAGAAGATAAGGATGAAATGCGAAAAGTCAAGGCCATTCAAGTAAAGAACAAGGTTGCAGCTGAAGGTATTACTGCAACAGATAAACAGAAGTTATTACCCAGCTGCCGGAACTTCTCAGAAGGGGCAATATTTCGCCGAGATTTGACACTGCTCAGAGATATTTTTGAGAACTGGTTCACCTGTATTTATTGCTGTAACCAGGGGTTCAGTTAGGTTTTTTGCTGTAGTGAGGACAATCAGAATGTCTTTATATTGTGCTTCTCTACACTGTAATACTTTACAACAGGGATTTTAGGAAAACAACAGTGGCTACAACAGATTTTTTTAGAAGCATACAGCAAGTTAGCATAGTTTAGAGGTAGAAGAAGGAGGTCGCCTGTTTGTCTATAGTAAGGTGCGCGTGGAATGTCTGGCTGCCTTACTGTATCTGTAAAGCTTGTAAGTTCTCTGTAGTATGATCAATGAAACTAAGAGTCATTCTTACATTGTAAATCATGTATGACTATTCGTTTCTGATACAATAGAATCTGGAGTTCTGCATCTATCTTCTGAGTGTTCTCCTGCTCTTCTTTGTGTTTTGAAATATTTTCTTTGAGAGCTTGCAATTTTAAATGTATGTTTGTGAAAATGCTCAGAACTTACATTTAAGGTTTTTACTGTGGATTTGATCAAATTACTATGGTATTTACATAGTGCATAACAGAAACAATTAGATCCTTTGGTAGATTAAATGAGGTATAGATTAGATCTTTCTAACTTTTCCCAACCCATCTGAAATATTTAGCTGAAAATGCAGAAATCTAAAGGAAATTGTCTCAAATTTGAAGAAGCATGTATAATAGAGCTATAAGTAGATAGTTTTCATAAATAGATAAAGAAGAAAGCTGCAAAAATTCAAGAAAACCATCTAAAACTTGCAGCCCAGTAACACTTGTATGCAAAGGAATGAAAAGTATTGACATATCTCATGACCTTTTTGCATATTCTTAGTCCAGTAAGCCACCAAACAAACCTAAACTACGTAAGGCCCCTTGAACATTACAGCTTCACATTGACCAACTGAACTTGACCAACCGAACCATTGTAGACTTGGGATTAGTTGAATCTCAAATGATTCCTTCTTATGTTTCAAGTATAGTTTCAGTTCATTATATGTGAATTTTAACTTATTGTTATGATTGCATCAAAACAGTCATCAACAGTTTTCTGGCGCTAGAAGGAGGGCCTTCCTGAGTTAGGTTTCATTTCAAACTGGCTAACGACAGTAACAGAGTGACTAGGTCTAGGTCCAGTTCAGGAGATATATTTGTGCAACTACCTGATACAAGACGAAGTAAAAGCCCTTTAATTTGGAATCCAAAAATATCGCAAGCGGGAAGTTCATCTGGAACACCTCCTGGGTCACCTTTTAACATCCGTAGTATTGTAAGTCCTGATAGATCGCTGTTCAGATCTTTAAATCTTGGTTCAGGCACTCCTGGAGGTCTCAATCCTCCTCTAAATCCTAATCCACCAATCAATCCAGGTATTTCTGCAAGTTCAAGTCAAGCTCAACCACCTACAATGGCTTATTTCGATGTCAATTCTCCCATATTCTTCAATGATTATCATGACATGCCAAAAAATCCGGAAAAGATATGTCCCAAATACCAGTTGCATCAAGACCCAGAAGATCATATTAGAATATTTAAGGAAGCATGTTTTAGGGCTATGTTAGAGCACGAGGATGTTGTGTGTAGATTGTTCCCTTACACCTTTAATGAGCAGGCCTCTAGCTGGTACGTAAACTTACCCAATGGTTACATTTCTTCCTGGGCACTTATGGAAGAAGCATTTCTGTCAAGATTTAGAGGACCCATTGACCCTTGTGCTTTGTATCATAAACTGGCTGCTATAAAACGAGGTGAGGGAGAGCTAATTGATAATTTCAATGACAGATTTCAAAAGGCCTATTCTAGGCTGGTAGCCCCTTATACCATAGATGATGCTCCCTTGTTGGCTATGTACTATGCTGCTTTGGATCCTTTAACTGCCATGTTTGTCAAAAGAAAACCTGACATAGATTCAATATCCAAAGCCTATAAAGAGGCAGCCTCAGTGAACCAAGAAATGAGACATACAACTTATAGCCCATTTGTCAATGGAGGAAATTTTGGGGTACAGAATCAGGCACACCCATGGAATGGAGTCCCTGTGCAGCATGCTCCACTAGTAAATCCGGTTCCTTCTTACACACCTGTGTATAATCCTACTCCAATCCAAGCTATAACTCCTTACACGGCTAGTACTTCCAATAACAGTCAAAATAATGGTCAGCCTTTCTTCCAACTTCCTAGGGATGTAACTGTGGCAAAAGCACAAGAGGATAGGGAAGACATCAAAGAGATTACTACACATTTGAAAAGATTAACAACTGAAGTGACACAGCTAAGAAATGAGAACCTCTATGGAAGAAGCAACCAAAACTACAATCCACATCAAAATCACAACCAAGGTCAAAATCAGAATTATAGTCTCAACCAAAATCAGCAGTACAATCAGAACCAAAACTACAATCAGCATCAAGGCCCCAGTCAGGGGCAACCAATGCAAAATAGGGGGCCAATGATAGATAATAGGACCTGGGGCAATAATAACAAAAATCAGAATCAACCTAGGCCACCCAAGACATGGAACACGGGGCCCAATAATGGTACTCTGGCTTCTCCTTTTGAGAATACAGATAACCATGGTGCAAAACAAACAACTAGCATACAAATGGCCAGTACAGCACCCAAAAATTGGTGCAGATTTCACAATACCAATGCCCATGCTGAGCACGACTGTCCACAGTTCCACTTGGCAGCTAGTATTTTCAACATAGATGTACAGCCTCCTACCTCTGAATTTCTCATTCCTAAGGGTAATGAGGTAGTACCCTCAGAATATGACACAACATTAGTCTTAGAAACGTTTACCTTTGCAACTGCAGAAGAGAAAGAGGATGAATTGCTAGAGGATGAACCATACTGTTGTGAAAGTCTTTATCCTGAATCAGCCTTTGTGTTAAATGCTTTTCAGTTTCCTTTTGAATCTGAAAATGAGATATTAAATGAAATAGAAGAGGTGCAGGCCTTTCAACAGATAAATAAAAGCCACACCTACAATTTGAGGAACAACCCTAGGCCGGGAGGACCTTTCACCACTTCCACTCCCCCGAATAACATCAATACACCCCCAGATCAGAATGCTAGCAACAATCCTGCCATACTTAAAGCTAGTCAGCACACAAATAACGGAACAGCAGTGCAAAAGGATCAAACAGGTAAGACAGAAGCAATAGAGACAACAAGATTAATGAATTACTTATTAGAGGAAATAAAGAAAATTAAGGTCAGTATACCTCTAAATGAATTATTGAAGACCCCAGGGATTAGAAATGCTTTTTTAAAATCCCTGGATACATCCATAACAAACAAGGTGTCTGCTGATATAACTGTTCCTAATAGTGATTCACCACCTAAGGAGAAAGGTAAGGAAGTTGAGCAGCCTTCCAATACAAATGTGGTAATACATGCGGATAAGAGGGATACTCAACCTTTCTTGTTAACTGTTAGGTTGTGTGGGAAGAATATACACAATTGCATGGTAGATTCTGGTGCTTCAGCCAACGTAATGCCCTTAGGAATATGTAAAACTCTTGGGCTGACTCCCACCAAATCTGCCAAGGTTGTCACGCAATTAGATAAGACCGAGGTTAGCGTGATAGGAGAACTCATGAACATTCAAGTGCAATTAGCTTCAGACCCTAGGGTAAGCCAAATCATTGACATTCAAGTAGTGGATATACCCGTAAATTATGGAATGCTGCTAAGTAGGGATTGGTCCAAGACATTAAACGGATATATGGCTACTGACTTTTCACACATGTGGTTACCGTGGAGAGGCATCCCAAACCAGATCAGAATAGAGGCAGAGCCCAGAATGAAACATATGATAACAGAGTATAATCGAACTAATGAAATATTATATGCTGCTGTTGAACCAGGTGTCTATAGAATTACCAACAATGGGATGCAGATTGAAGAGATTATGATGTTAAACATTAGAAAGAAGTGTGTCAGCAATAGAACAGCACTATTCATTGAGTTTGACGGAAATTCTTCAGATGAGGAAAACAATGCAATAGACAAATTTGGTCGTGCCATTAGACGAGAGGTGGAAGAGTGCGTTACACACAATCTCCCAGTCCAATGTAAGTTATATAAAAATAGGTGTAGAGTCCATGATAGGCAACATTCTGAGGAGAATTGTGAAATATGCAAAGATATTATTGAATATGAATACAAAAAGTGCATAGGGAGGGTAGAGTCACAAGAGAAAAATGAGAATCCTGATCCGACACAGAGATATGTTCAGAATAATATAGATGCTTTGATCCCAGATTTAGGAAAAGAAATAGAGGACGAGGGTAGTTATCTTTCTGAGTTGCAGACTAAAAACACACATATGCAAGATAACCAAACGGAAAAACCCATGAATAAACAAGACAACACCCCATAGGCAATAAAAGGGACAAAGTATGCCAAGGTAAAAGATCAGAAAAATAAAGATGGCATGTGGACATTAAAATGTGATGGGTCCAAATCAAAACAGGGCGCAGGTGCGGGTATTGAACTCATAAATCCTCAAGGTAAATCACATTTGGCAGCATATAGATTACAATTTTCCTGCACTAACAATATTGCTGAATATGAGGCCCTAATTTTAGGACTTGTCATGGCCATCAAGAAAGGGGTAAAAACCATCAGAGTATTTTCAGACTCTGAATTAGTAGTCAGACAAGTGAGGAAACTATATGCCTGCAATTATAAGAAGATGATTAGTTACAGACATAGAGTATGGGGTTTAATGGATTCGTTTGATGCTTTTAACATAGAGCATATTCCTAGAGAGCTGAACCATAGGCCAGATGCATTAGCAGTTGCTGCCACTACATTAGAACCATTGGCACTGTCAGGATTAAGACGATTTGCTGTTGAGCTAGTTAACGTGCCCAGTATACCAGACAACGTTACACACTTTCAGGTATTTGGAGAGGATCAGCAAATTATTAATTTTCTGACTTGTAATGAGGCATTTGAGACCCAAATTATTGATGAACAAGAAAGGCCTGAAGTAACATGGGACGAAGAAGATATGATCAACTTAAAGAGCAACTTCTTACCAAAAGGAGTAATTGAATTAGAACACATCTTTGACTTCGACGGAATAATAAGACAGAGGGACTTACCCAAAACAGAAGGGGGTAAGTGTGATTTACATAAATTAGGGACTGAGCTAAATCCACAAAATGTACTAATTGGGAAAGCTTGCTCTGAGAAAATTAGAAAAGAGGTTCTGGATGTTCTGAAAGAATATAAACATGTCATAGCATGGACTTATGAAGATTTGAAAACATTTGATGAGTCCATCATAACTCACGTAATACCTTTAAGAAAAGAAGTCAAACCATTTAGGCAGAAACAGAGGCCTGTAAATGCCATTCTAGAGCCTTTAATCTTTGAGGAAGTTAAAAAATTACTGTCCGCTGGAATAATCTTTCCAGTCAGACATTCTGTCTAGGTAGCTAACTTAGTACCAGTGAGGAAGAAAAATGGAGACATCAGGTTGTGCGTAGACTTTATAAATTTAAACAAGGCTTCTGAAAAGGATAATTATCCTTTGCCCCCAATAGACGAAGTACTGCAAGTAGTAAATGGCACAAAGATGATGTCTTTTTTAGATGGTTTTTCAGGTTATAACCAGGTTTTAATTGATAGAGAAGATAGACTAAAAACCACCTTCACTTGCAAATGGGGAAATTATGCGTATAGAAGAATGCCTTTTGGTTTAATTAATGCAGGTGCCACTTTTCAGAGGGCCATGGACGTTGCTTTCTGTGGATTATCAGGTAAATGCATTGTTGTGTATATGGATGATTTAACTGTATATTCCAAGGATGCATCCACCCACGCTGAAGACCTCAAAAAAGTACTCCAGCGATGTGAAAGGTATGGGATTTCCCTTAATCCTAAGAAATGTATATTTGGCGTAACTAAAGGTAAATTATTAGGCCATGTCATTTCTGAAAATGGAATTTCAATTGATCCGGATAGAATAGAATCCATAAAAAATTTGCAAATACCAAACAGTAGGAAAGAATTGAAATCATTTTTTGGTAAAATTAACTTTGTTCGGAAGTTTATAACAGGTTTTGCAGAGATTGTGCAGCCGTTGAATGCCATGATTAAGAAAGATGCACAGATGGAATGGACGCCAGTGGCCAAAGCCGCATTTGAAGATATCAAGGAGGCAATTTCTAATGCCCCTGTATTGGCAAGTCCAGACTACACATGCCCGTTTTACATCTACTCCTTCGCATCTTCTCATTCTGTCGCTGCTACCTTGACACAGAAAGGTGAAAATAATGAAGAGAGGCCCATAGCATTTATGAGTGCGCCTCTGAAGGATGCACAGCTGAGATATCTAGATATCGAAAGACAGGCATTCGCATTAGTAAAGGCTGTGAAAAAATTTAGACACTATATTCTGCGCAGCCAGATTAAAGCCATAGTACCTGTTGATGACTGTTTTGATGCAATCATAACAATAAGTTAAAATTCACATATAATGAACTGAAACTATACTTGAAAGACAAGACGGAATCTTTTGAGATTCAACTAATCCCAAGTCTACAATGGTTTGGTTGGTCAAGTTCAGTTGGTCAATGTGAAGCTGTAATGTTCAAGGGGCCTTACGTAGTTTAGGTTGTTTGGTGGCTTACTGGACTAAGAATATGCAAAAAGGTCATAGATTTCAATAAGTATTCTATTCATTTGCATACAAGTGTTACCGGGCTGCAAGTTTTAGATGGTTTTCTTGGATTTTTTGCAGCTTTCTTCTTTATCTATTTATGAAAACTGTCTACTTATAGCTCTGTTATGCATGCTTCTTCAAATTTGAGACAATTTCCTTTAGATTTCTACGTTTTCAGCTAAATATTTCAGATGGGTTGGGAAAAGTTAGAAAGATCTAATCTATACCTCATTTAATCTACCGAAGGATCTAATTGTTTATGTTATGCACTATGTAAATACCACAGTAATTTGATCAAATCCACAGTAAAAACCCTAAATGTAAGTTCTGAGCATTTTCACAAACATACATTTAAAATTGCAAGCTCTCAAAGAAGATATTTCAAAACACAAAGAAGAGCAGGAGAACACTCAGAAGATAGATGCAGAACTCCAGATTCTATTGTATCAGAAACGAATAGTCATACATGATTTACAATGTAGGAATGACTCTTAGTTTCATTGATCATACTACAGAGAACTTACAAGCTTTACAGATACAGTAAGGCAGCCAGACATTCCACGCGCACCTTACTGCAGACAAACAGGTGACCTCCTTCTTCTACACTAAACTATGCTAACTTGCTGTATGTTCCTAAAAGAAAAAAAATCCTATTGCAGTCACTGTTGTTTCATTAAAATCCCTATTGTAAAGTATTACAGTGTAGAGAGGCACAATATAAAGACATTCTGATTGTCCTCACTACAGCAAAAACCTAACCAAACCCCTGGTTACAGCAATAAATACAGGTGAACCAGCTCTTCAAAATATCTCTGAGCAGTTGTCAAATCTGGGCGAAATATTGCCCCTTCTGAGAAGTTCCGGCAGCTGTGTAATAACTTCTGTTTGTCTTTTTGTAGTAATACCTTCAGCTGTAACCTTGTTCTTTACTTGAATGGCCTTGACTTTTCGCATTTCATCCTTATCTTCCTGCTCCTGAGATCAGATCTTCTTCCTCCATGAGGTCACTGTGTTGACTTTCCAGCTGCTTCCTCAACTGCAAGCCCTGCAAGACAAGACAAGCAATAAGTATTTCATTTATCACATAAACAACATGAAATTAAAATAACCATTTAAACCTAGGTGACTGCACAAGATTGTGAAAATCGGATCCAGAATACTCCTCAAATGCGCCCAAAATGCGTTCAGACTGCTTAAAAACATCGGGTCAACTATCGCTGACCGAGAAAATGCCACAGGCGCCAAAAAAAACACTTTAAAATTCCACCGCTTCATTTCCCGCCCATCGGCATGACTATCGCTATCGGCGTGTCAAAAAACATGTTTAGCCGACATTCTCTTCATCATCATGATATTCCAGAAATATGATGCTCTCCCTCCTGAAGGTCCAGATGACGTCATCATGATATTTCGCTTCTGCATATTGGAGAAAAGAACAACATCATCATCATCATCATCATGAAGAAGAATAGGAGGATATGAATATGATCATGCTGCCGAGGAAAGGAAAATGGTGGTGACATCATCATGATATTCGGGCTTCATTGAAATGCTAAGGATGACATCATCATCATGTTCAGTTAAGATCAGGGGATAATTGTGATATCGGGTCACCTAAGGAGCATGATCAGGATGATGAATGTAATATGACCCTTTTTGCGGCCAAGGTAACCCTCTCGAAAGATCAGGATGATGATGATCATCATCATATTTGGGGCTTTAGAATAAGACGTCATCATCATATTCGAGAACCAGATCGTGCTTGAAAATATCCTGTTGAAGGGAAAATGTGATGATGATGATGATCATCATCAGGATATTAGCTTCTTCGTTTATCAGATCGGGATGACGTCATCATGATATCCGGAGCCTTTGTTAAACTTGGAACATGACGCCATCATGATATTTCGCTAACCGGATCATGTTTTAGAAAATATCCTGCCGAAGGGAAAATCAGGATGATGATGATCATCATCATCATGATATTTGCAAAAAGGTCGCTCTTCTCGGCAGGAGGACTTTACGAAATATCAGGTGAACAAACAAGATCATGATGATCTTGACAATAGGACAGGATAAAAATATGATGATGATGATCCTCATCGATTTATCATGATGACGTAATCATCATATTTTGTTTTCGGAGCACAAGGATGAGTTGAGGTCATCATGATAAATGCGCTAGGGTGATATTGTAAAATATGATCATGCTGTTGAGGAATGCAATATCGCCTTCTTCTGAATAGATAGGGTGATCATCATGATATTGCACAAAAGGCGATCAGGAGGATATGGAGTATAATCCTCTTTATCGAATTATGATGATGATGTCTCCATCACTTAGGGAATTTCAGCGAATGACCCTCGTGAAAGATCAGGATGATATGAAGTCGTCATCATCATATTTTGAACTTCAGCAAATATCTTGATGATGACCCTCCGATAGGCTTATAACATGCGCATGCAAATATGCCAAAGGTGGATTTTCTAAGTCAGGGTGATCTTATATCATTAGCATGATATTATAATTTTAGGCGATGCAAAAATATCATGATGATGCTTGCGACACAGATCGCTCGACAGGGGAAACCTATCGTGACTTAAAGTTGATGTCATCATGATATTTGAACCTCAGGATATTATCGGGGGGGGGGGGGGGGGGGGTTCAAATATGATGATGATGCTCATGATGCGCATAAGGCCTTTTGACGGGTAAAGGACACTACCACCTAAAATTGACGTCCGGATATTGCGACTGCATGATTTTTATCGGGTGATAGATCAAGATCATGATGACCTTGTCAACATAAAAAAATATGATGATCACTTGCGATTATCAGGTTTGACCAAAACCTTGACCGTGCATAACTTCCACATATGGACGAATTTTCAAGTGAAGTAAAAGGCAAACCTACATGGAATTTCAAGCTCTTTCTAAATATGAGGTCACAGCAATAAAATATGAATTTTGACAAACTGACCTCATGATGATGACCAACCTTATCCAATATCAGGATGATGATGCACCTGACCTTCATTTTTACCAGACCACCAGAAAGCAGAAAAACACAAGCAGAAGCAAAAAGCAAAACATCAGCAGGGGTCCCCATTTTGCTAAGGAGCATAATGGGGCGTGTTGTGAACATCACAACAACTAGCAACCAAAACAAAACAATTAAATTCAGAGTGTTCAAGGAAACTAGATGAAATGAACTCATAACTTCCAACTATCTTTCCTGCAAATTACTATTCAGCTTGAGACTCAAAGTATTCAATAAAGATGCATGAATTTCTATTTTCAGTTTAGTTGTGTGCATGTGATTAATTATCCTCATCTTGAAAATCGGTTGAACAAACCAGTGACTGACATTAGCCTACGTAAGTGAGGATATTCCCTCATAGCCGACCGGATAGAGCCTTGCTGCCAGCGAGCGTCTATAGCCCCGGCAAGGTTATCGTTACAATTCTCCTAAGTAGAGCCCCACTGCCAGCGAGCGTCCATAGCCCTGGTAGAGTTACTTAGATGGCTTAATCTGGATTTTCAGTATAATCCGCTTTATTCATTTATTTATTTATTTATTTATTTTCTAATTTTGAAAGATTTCATAAGGTATAGCAATTTGTAACTTCATGATGCAAGGAGTGGACACTTGCTGAAATTAAGCTGAGAATTGTAATGGTAGCAAGGGTGACCTCTGATTTTTCACCTAATATCTACACTGGTAGGTTCAACAAACCCAAGGATTTTAGGTGTGTCATCGTGAGAAACCTGCTTCGAATTCTCAATCACATTTATTAAATACAAAACTTCAGAAGATGAACAACTCTCTACATTCATGACAGTGACAGGTTATGTGTAAATTGCAAATGGTTAACCTGAATATCCTAAATTATATACTGTTTTGAATGGTTGCTAGTTTTGCTCCTTAATACTCTACAGTAAAATAAAGATCCCTGCTGAGGAGACAACAAACAAACCAAACAAACAGGCTGTACAAACAACACAACAAAAGAAAAAATTGTACAAACAGAAAGAAACAAAAGCAAAAACAAACAGAAGACAAACTATACAAACAGCCAACCTAAAAAAGAAAACAGCAAAAGAAGAACACAAAAACAAAAACAACTACCCTACCAGACTATATACAAGCCTCTACAAGGCAATCAAAAACCCAGGAAAAAGACCCAAAAACACCCCTACTTGCATATTTCTTTAGGTTGTGCAGGAGTAACAGGGTACTAGTTATGGTCCTCATCATAGAAGATTTATCTTTGAATTCTGAAAAAAAATCTGGTACTCTAGATTCATTGTGTTTATCAGAATAGCTCTTAATGACTAGTAACTGAGGCAGCTCATCAGGGTTATGATTAATCCATATGCATGTCCTATCTCTTGAATTTCCATAATCAAAATAGCATTTATCATTGTTTACTAAGGAAAGGAAAGAGACAACCTGATGTGCCCTTAGCTCTGTGGAACACACTTGTTTATTAATAGCTGGCTTTTCATTTAGCTCTGCATTTTCATTGCCCAGCTCTATGTCCAGTCCTTTTTCAAGTTGAAAGAGGAATGACTCTAGATGTATCATTTCTTCATCTTCATCCAGCTTTGTTCCTTCATTCTGGACGCTCAGTTTATCCTCAATTTTAGCAAACCTCTCAATGTTCTCATTAGTTTCCTGCACATCAGCATTTAAGTAAGTATCTTCATCATCATAATCTGACATACAGAAATTAATTATTTCTAAATCACTTGAGAGTAAAGGTGGGACAACATCCTTTGATTGACAGGAGTACTCCCCTGTTTTATTTTCAACATGGCATGGGGGTGATGTCTGATTGTGTACAGCAGCTCTATGATCCTCTGTATCCTCTTTTTTCAAGAATTGTTCATCAGATGACTCATATTTGTCATTTAGTGAAGAGTCTAATCTTATTGACCTACAACAATCTTGATTTTGATCATTTAATTGAAAGAAGTCAGTTGTAACACTAGGATTTACTTTCTTTTCTATGACTTCACTAGTTGCTGTAGTAGGGATCTCATCAAGTTTAGTGCATTTTAGTTTTGCCAATGCTTGTTTACATTTCTTTGCCAAATCATGTTCGTTAAAACTTTTCAGGTCAGACCCAGAGGTTTCTTCTTGACAAATATTCCTTAGTAGTTCTATATATTTATCAAATGTATCAAGATGAACCTCACTTTCTTTTTCTTTTTCATTAAATCCTTTTTGCTTATTATCTAGAAAAGGGACATGAGTTGTGGTTTCTTCTCTACATTTTGAGGATATTTATACTTTTCACTAACTTTAATCACAGCCGGATCCTGACGAAAAGACAGATTTTTTTTCTTACCATCACATGATTCCTGGAGAGAGATCTTACTATCCTTTATTCTTAGCATTGGTCCCATCTTTGTATCCTCTGCACATTTAATGACCGTTGATGCTGCATCCTTCTGTCGCTCAATAATCTCCTCATTTCCCTGCCAACTTTCAGCCTTATACACATCTGAGAGAGAGATTAGTCCTTTCAAATATAAATCTAATCTTGTAAGGAAAGCTATACAATTAAGCTCACCATGCTCTGTGGACTTATGTATCCTACACCTTCCAAATAAACCATAGCTATATAATTTCTTAGGATAAAGCTGGTTATTCAAAGCTTTCTGAAATGAAGGAATGTCAACTTGAAAACTGTTCCTGTATGAGTCCATTAAAAATAGGACCCTCTTTCAACCTTTTAGGCCTTTGAAATTTTATGAGATCTAACATATCTCAGAATATGACATTTAAAACTCAAAATTTTAACCCTAAACCAAATCAGGCCCTCCTTCTAGCGCCAGAAAACTGTTGATGACTGTTTTGATGCAATCATAACAATAAGTTAAAATTCACATATAATGAACTGAAACTATACTTGAAAGACAAGATGGAATCTTTTGAGATTCAACTAATCCCAAGTCTACAATGGTTCGGTTGGTCAAGTTCAGTTGGTCAATGTGAAACTGTAATGTTCAAGGGGCCTTACGTAGTTTAGGTTTGTTTGGTGGCTTACTGGACTAAGAATATGCAAAAAGGTCATAGATTTCAACAAGTATTCTGTTCATTTGCATACAAGTGTTACCGGGCTGCAAGTTTTAGATGGTTTTCTTGGATTTTTTGCAGCTTTCTTCTTTATCTATTTATGAAAACTATCTACTTATAGCTCTGTTATGCATGCTTCTTCAAATTTGAGACAATTTCCTTTAGATTTCTACGTTTTCAGCTAAATATTTCAGATGGGTTGGGAAAAGTTAGAAAGATCTAATCTATACCTCATTTAATCTACCGAAGGATCTAATTGTTTATGTTATGCACTATGTAAATACCACAGTAATTTGATCAAATCCACAGTAAAAACCCTAAATGTAAGTTCTGAGCATTTTCACAAACATACATTTAAAATTGCAAGCTCTCAAAGAAGATATTTCAAAACACAAAGAAGAGCAGGAGAACACTCAGAAGATAGATGTAGAACTCCAGATTCTATTGTATCAGAAACGAATAGTCATACATGATTTACAATGTAGGAATGACTCTTAGTTTCATTGATCATACTACAGAGAACTTACAAGCTTTACAGATACAGTAAGGCAGCCAGACATTCCACGCGCACCTTACTGCAGACAAACAGGCGACCTCCTTCTTCTACACTAAACTATGCTAACTTGCTGTATGTTCCTAAAAGAAAAAAAATCCTATTGCAGTCACTGTTGTTTCATTAAAATCCCTGTTGTAAAGTATTACAGTGTAGAGAGGCACAATATAAAGACATTCTGATTGTCCTCACTACAGCAAAAACCTAACCAAACCCCTGGTTACAGCAATAAATACAGGTGAACCAGCTCTTCAAAATATCTCTGAGCAGTTGTCAAATCTGGGCGAAATATTGCCCCTTCTGAGAAGTTCCGGCAGCTGTGTAATAACTTCTGTTTGTCTTTTTGTAGTAATACCTTCAACTGCAACCTTGTTCTTTACTTGAATGGCCTTGACTTTTCACATTTCATCCTTATCTTCCTGGTCCTGAGATCAGATCTTCTTCCTCCATGAGGTCACTGTGTTGACTTTCCAGCTGCTTCCTCAACTGCAAGCCCTGCAAGACAAGACAAGCAATAAGTATTTCATTTATCACATAAACAGCATGAAATTAAAATAACCATTTAAACCCAGGTGACTGCGCAAGATTGTGAAAATCGGATCTAGAATACTCCTCAAATGCGCCCAAAATGCGTTCAGACTGCTTAAAAACATCAGGTCAACTATCGTTGACCAGGAAAATGCCACAGGCGCCAAAAAAAACACTTTAAAATTCCACCGCTTCATTTCCCGCCCATCGGCATGACTATCGCTATCGGCGTGTCAAAAAACATGTTTAGCCGACATTCTCTTCATCATCATGATATTCCGGAAATATGATGCTCTCCCTCTTGAAGGTCCAGATGACGTCATCATGATATTTCGCTTCTGCATATTGGAGAAAAGAACAACATCATCATCATCATCATCATGAAGAAGAATAGGAGGATATGAATATGATCATGCTGCCGAGGAAAGGAAAATGGTGGTGACGTCATCATGATATTCGGGCTTCATTGAAATGCTAAGGATGACGTCATCATCATGTTCAGTTAAGATCAGGGGATAATTGTGATATTGGGTCACCTAAGGAGCATGATCAGGATGATGAATGTAATATGACCCTTTTTGCGGCCAAGGTAACCCTCTCGAAAGATCAGGATGATGATGATCATCATCATATTTGGGGCTTTAGAATAAGACGTCATCATCATATTCGGGAACCGGATCGTGCTTGAAAATATCCTGTTGAAGGGAAAATGTGATGATGATCATCATCATCATCAGGATATTAGCTTCTTCGTTTATCAGATCGGGATGACGTCATCATGATATCCGGAGCCTTTGTTAAACTTGGAACATGACGCCATCATGATATTTCGCTAACCGGATCATGTTTTAGAAAATATCCTACCGAAGGGAAAATCAGGATGATGATGATGATCATCATCATGATATTTGCAAAAAGGTCGCTCTTCTTGGTAGGAGGACTTTACGAAATATCAGGTGAACAAACAAGATCATGATGATCTTGACAACAGGCAGGATAAAAATATGATGATGATGATCCTCATCGATTTATCATGATGATGTAATCATCATATTTTGTTTTCGGAGCACAAGGATGAGTTGAGGTCATCATGATAAATGTGCTAGGGTGATATTGTAAAATATGATCATGCTGTTGAGGAATGCAATATCGCCTTCTTCTGAATAGATAGGGTGATCATCATGATATTGCAAAAAAAGCGATCAGGAGGATATGGAGTATAATCCTCTTTATCGAATTATGATGATGACGTCTCCATCACTTAGCGAATTTCAGCGAATGACCCTCGTGAAAGATCAGGGTGATATGAAGTCGTCATCATCATATTTCAAACTTTAGCAAATATCATGATGATGACCCTCCGATAGGCTTATAACATGCGCATGCAAATATGCCGAAGGTGGATTTTCTAAGTCAGGGTGATCTTATATCATCAGCATGATATTATAATTTTAGGCGATGCAAAAATATCATGATGATGCTCGCGACACAGACCGCTCGACAGGGGAAACCTATCGTGACTTAAAGTTGATGTCATCATGATATTTGAACCTCAGGATATTATCGGGGGGGGGGGGGGGGGGTTCAAATATGATGATGATGCTCACGATGCGCATAAGGCCTTTTGACGGGTAAAGGACACTACCACCTAAAATTGACGTCCGGATATTGCGACTGCATGATTTTTATTAGGTGATAGATCAAGATCATGATGACCTTGTCAACATAAAAAAATATGATGATCACTTGCGATTATCAGGTTTGACCAAAACCTTGACCGTGCATAACTTCCACATATGGACGAATTTTCAAGTGAAGTAAAAGGCAAACCTGCATGGAATTTCAAGCTCTTTCTAAATATGAGGTCACAACAATAAAATATGAATTTTGACAAACTGACCTCATGATGATGACCAACCTTATCCAATATCATGATGATGATGCACCTGACCTTCATTTTTACCAGACCGCCAGAAAGCAGAAAAACACAAGCAGAAGCAAAAAGCAAAACATCAGCAGGGGTCCCCATTTTGCTAAGGAGCATAATGGGGCGTGTTGTGAACATCACAACAGTACCAGACGCAGCAGTAAAGATGTTGCTGATGCAAAATGAGCCTGGAGAAAAAAGAGCCAAATGGATCACCACACTGCGAGAATTCGACATGGAGATCATTCCCGCAAAGCTGGTCAGAGGGCAGGCGCTGGTGCAGACAATAGCAAACATGGATCCAAATCTGATAAAACAGCAATATGTATTGAATTCCCAAGATGCATCAGGCTGGTACGATGATTTAAGCACCTTCCTGATAGCTGGAAAGTACCCAAGCAAGATGAAGGCTTCTCAGAGGAGAGCTTTGAAGATTAAGGCACAGCATTATATGATGCAAGGAGGTCTTCTATTCAGGAAGAACCATGATGGAATTTATTTGAGATGCATAAACAGAACTGAAGCTGATAGAGTGTTGACAGAACTACATGACAAGTACGGAACCGACCATGGTTCCCATTTAGCTACAACACACAAAATACTGAGGGCGGGCTATTACTGGCCCACTATGTTCAAAGATACTAAGAGTCACATCAGAAGTTGCCACACCTGTTAGACTACAGCAGACAAAGGAAGAAATCTGGCCAATCCACTGCAGCCTGTGATCGAGTCCAGACCGTTTGCACAATGGGGCTTGGATTTTATCAGAGTCATCAATCCCCCATCTTCTGCAGGACACAAATTTATATTGACGGTAACGGACTATTGTACAAGGTGGACTGAGGCCACCTGCTGCAAGTTTTCCACAACTGAGGTAGTTATCAAGTTCCTTGAAGAAAACATTATCACCAGGTTTGGAACGCCCTATTCATTGGTATGTGATAACGGCCCTGCTTTCTCTTCTTTAAAATTTTCTAAATGGGCATTTGAATATGGGATCATTCTAAGGTTTTCTTCAAATTATTACCCTCAAGGTAATGGACTGGCTGAATCAACAAACAAAATTTTATTAGACATCATCAAGAGGTTAATTGCCAAAAGTCCTAGAGAGTGGAATACCCTATTAAGATATGCATTATGGGTAGACATGACCAAGTTTAAAATAGCTTTAGGTAGCACACCTTATCACTTAGTTTATGGGACTGATCCCATACTTCCGGTTAATCTGAGAATACCAACTTGGAAGTTTGCCAATGAATATCTAGGCTTTGATAACCATAGGGAAGCCATAATAGTGCAAATGTTACAACTAGAGGAGAAAAGAGTTCAAGCCCTCGAGAAGTTTGCCAAACACCAAGCAGTTGTTAAGAGGTGGTTTGACAAAAGGGCAAGAGTCAAAACATTTAGGATATCAGACTTAGTGTTGTGCTGGGACAAAGCACATGAAAAGAAAGGAAGCCATGCAAAATTTGATAAATTATGGCTGGGTCCATTACAAGTCTCAGAAATAATAGGAGATAACACCTTTAGACTTAAGACCTTGACTGGAGAAGATGTGCCATTACCAGTTAATGGCCAGCATTTGAAACACTACTTCCAAGCTTGAGGTAAAAGGGGAGGCAGTCCCTTTTTCTTAATGTAAAGTGCTGTAGATAATGTACAGTTCTTCTTTTGCTATTTTCTTTTGGGTTGGCTGTTTGTATAGCTTGTCCTCTGTTTGTTTTTGTTTTTTGGTTTCTTCCTGTTTGTACAGTTTTTTTTTTTCTTTTGTTGCTGTGTTGTTTGTACAGCCTGTTTGTTTGGTTTGTTTGTTGTCTCCTCAGCAGGGATCTTTATTTTACTTTAGAGTATTAAGGAGCAAAACTAGCAACCATTCAAAACAGTATATAATTTAGGATATTCAGGTTAACCATTTGCAATTTACACATAATTTGTCACTGTCATAAATGTAGAGAGTTGTTCATCTTCTGAAGTTTTGTATTCAATAAATGTGATTGAGAATTCGAAGCAGGTTTCTCACGATGACACACCTAAAATCCTTGGGTTTGTTGAACCTACCAGTGTAGATATTAGGTGAAAAATCAGAGGTCACCCTTGCTACCATTACAATTCTCAGCTTAATTTCAGCAAGTGTCCACTCCTTGCATCATGAAGTTACAAATTGCTATATCTTATGATATCTTTCAAAATTAGAAAACAAAAAATAAATAAATAAATAAATAAAGCGGATTATACTGAAAATCCAGATTAAGCCATCTAAGTAACTCTACCGGGGCTATGGACGCTCGCTGGCAGTGGGGCTCTACTTAGGAGAATTGTAACGATAACCTTGCCGGGGCTATAGACGCTCGCTGGCAGCAAGGCTCTATCCGGTCGGCTATGAGGGAATATCCTCACCTACGTAGGCTAATGTCAGTCACTGGTTTGTTCAACCGATCTTCAAGATGAGGATAATTAATCACATGCACACAACTAAACTGAAAATGGAAATTCATGCATCTTTATTGAATACTTTGAGTCTCAAGCTGAATAGTAATTTGCAGGAAAGATAGTTGGAAGTTATGAGTTCATTTCATCTAGTTTCCTTGAACACTCTGAATTTAATTGTTTTGTTTTGGTTGCTAGTTGTTGTGATGTTCACAACACGCCCCATTATGCTCCTTAGCAAAATGGGGACCCCTGCTGATGTTTGATTTTTGCTTCTGCTTGTGTTTTTCTGCTTTCTGGTGGTTTGGTAAAAATGAAGGTCAGGTGCATCATCATCATGATATTGGATCAGGTTGGTCATCATCATGAGGTCAGTTTGTCAAAGTTCATATTTTGTTTCTGTGACCTCATATTTAGAAAGAGCTTGAAATTCCATGTAGGTTTGCCTTTTACTTCACTTGAAAATTCATCCATATGTGGAAGTTATGCACGGTCAAAGTTTTGGTCAAACCTGATAATCGCAAGTGATCATCATATTTTTTCATGTTGACAAGGTCATCATGATCTTGGTATATCACCCGATAAAAATCATGCAGTCGCAATATCCGGACGTCAATCTTAGGTGGTAGTGCCCTTTACCTGTCAAATGGCCTTAGGCGCATCGTCAGCATCATGATTTCTTTTAGGAGGGTCATATTTTATAAACTTGGTTTTGCTGTATGAAGAGCATCATCATCATCATATTTGAAATGCCCCCCCGATAATATCCTGAGGTTCAAATATCATGATGACGTCAACTTTAAGTCACGATAAGTTTCCCCCGTCGAGTGGTCTTTTGTATTGCGAGCATCATCATGATATTTCAATATTACCTGATCTTATAATATCATGCTGATCACCCTGACTTAGAAAATCCACCTTCGGCATATTTGCATGCGCATGTTTAAAATCCTATCGGAGGATCATCATCATGATATTTGTTGAACCTCGCTAAGATGATGATGACGACTTCATATCCTCCTGATCTCCTTTTGCATAATCATGATCCTCATCATCCTGATCTTTCACAAGAGGGTCATATTCGCTGAAATTTGCTAAGTGATGGAGACATCATCATCATAATTCGATAAAGAGGATCATCATGTTCATATCCTCCTGATCGCCTTTTTTGCAATATCATGACGATCACCCTGTCTTTTTGATGAAGTCGATATTGCATTTCTCAACAGCATGATCATATTTTACAATATCACCCTAGCGCAAATATCATGATGACCTCAACTCATCCTTGTGCTCCGAAAATGAAATATGATGATGACATCATCATGATAATTCGATGAGGAGGATCATCATCATCATATTTTTATCCGGTCCTGTTGTCAAGATCATCATGATCTTGTTTGTTCACCCAACATTTCGTAAAGTCCTCCTGCCGATGAAGTAAGACCTTTTGCAAGTATCCTGATGATCCTCATCATCCTGATTTCCCTTCGGCAGAATATTTTCCAAAACATGATCCGGTTAGCGAAATATCATGATGACGTCATGTTCTAAGTTTAACAAAGGCTCCGGATATCCTGATGACGTCATCCTGATCTGATAAACGAAGAAGCAAATATCCGAACGACATCATCATCACATTTCCCTTCGGCAGGATATTTTTCAAAACATGATCCGGTTCGCGAATATGATGATGACGTCATATTCTAAGTTCAACAAAAGCCCAGGATATCCTGATGATCATCATCATCCTGATCTTCCGAGAAGGTTACCTTGGCCGCAAAGGGGTCATATTACATTCACCACCTGATCATGCTCCTTAGGTGACCCGATATTACATTTATCCCCTGGTCTTAACTAAATATGATGATGATGTCATCATTTGCATTTTAATGAAGCTCGAATATGACGATGATGTCACCATCATATTCCTTTCCTCAGCAGCAGGATCATATTTCATATCCTCCTTTTTCCTTCGACATGATGATGATGATGATTGTCATTTTTTTTCCCCCATATACAGAAGTGAAACATCCTGATGACGTCATCCGGAACTTCTCACGCCGATGGGAGGGAATGTACGTGGCGGTGGAATTTTAAAACATTTTTTGGCGCCCGTGGCATTTTTTCGGTCAGCGATGGTTGACCTGATGAATTTTGAGCAGTCTGAGTGCATTTTGGACGCGTTTTGAGAGTATTCTGGATCCGATTTCCACAATCTTGCGCAGTCACCTGGGTTTAAATGCTTATTTTAATTTCATGCTGTTTATGTGATAAATGAAATACTTATTGCTTGTCTTGTCTTGCAGGCTTGCAGTTGAGGAAGCAGCTGGAAAGTCAACACAGTGACCTCATGGAGGAAGGAAATCTGATCTCAGGAGCAAGAAGATAAGGATGAAATGCGAAAAGTCAAGGCCATTCAAGTAAAGAACAAGGTTGCAGCTGAAGGTATTACTGCAACAGACAAACAGAAGTTATTACCCAGCTGCCGGAACTTCTCAGAAGGGGCAATATTTCGCCCAGATTTGACACTGCTTAGAGATATTTTTGAGAACTGGTCCACCTGTATTTATTGCTGTAACCAGGGGTTTGAACCAGGGGTTCAGTTAGGTTTTTTGCTGTAGTGAGGACAATCAGAATGTCTTTATATTGTGCCTCTCTACACTGTAATACTTTACAATAGGGATTTTAGGAAAACAACAGTGGCTACAACAGATTTTTTTAGAAGCATACAGCAAGTTAGCATAGTTTAGAGGTAGAAGAAGGAGGTCGCCTGTTTGTCTGCAGTAAGGTGCGCGTGGAATGTCTGGCTGCCTTACTGTATCTGTAAAGCTTGTAAGTTCTTTGTAGTATGATCAATGAAACTAAGAGTCATTCTTACATTGTAAATCATGTATGACTATTCGTTTCTGATACAATAGAATCTGGAGTTATGCATCTATCTTCTGAGTGTTCTCCTACTCTTCTTTGTGTTTTGAAATATTTTCTTTGAGAGCTTGCAATTTTAAATGTATGTTTGTGAAAATGCTCAGAACTTACATTTAAGGTTTTTACTGTGGATTTGATCAAATTACTGTGGTATTTACATAGTGCATAACAGAAACAATTAGATCCTTTGGTAGATTAAATGAGGTATAGATTAGATCTTTCTAACTTTTCCCAACCCATCTGAAATATTTAGCTGAAAACGCAGAAATCTAAAGGAAATTGTCTCAAATTTGAAGAAGCATGTATAATAGAGCTATAAGTAGACAGTTTTCATAAATAGATAAAGAAGAAAGCTGCAAAAATTCAAGAAAACCATCTAAAACTTGCAGCCCAGTAACACTTGTATGCAAAGGAATGAAAAGTATTGACATATCTCATGACCTTTTTGCATATTCTTAGTCCAGTAAGCCACCAAACAAACCTAAACTACGTAAGGCCCCTTGAACATTACAGCTTCACATTGACCAACTGAACTTGACCAACCGAACCATTGTAGACTTGGGATTAGTTGAATCTCAAATGATTCCTTCTTATCTTTCAAGTATAGTTTCAGTTCATTATATGTGAATTTTAACTTATTGTTATGATTGCATCAAAACAGTCATCAACAATAACGTGAGCGCATTATAACACGTTCGCATTATGTCAAACTGGGAAAACACTGGCAAACATTGAAAAAGGAAAAAAGCACAATATAACGTGAGCGCATTATAACGTGCTTGCGTTATATCGTGCTTTGAGAATCCCAAGCCTTAGGCTTGGGATTTTCTTTGGATTTCCAACCCAAAGGCTTGGAGTGCCTTCTCAACATCCACAGATGTGTTTTTGCAAATTCTACAAGATTTCACATAATTTTGTTTGTGCTAACCCTCATATTTTTATGTGTTTCAAGGTCAAACAAATCGAACACCTAGGTAATGTTAGGCTTTCTCTTAGCTATTTAACGATGTAATTTTTTCACATTTTGGCAATGTTAAGCCTTTCATCTTTAATTTCTTTTGTTTGTGTCTGTTTTTGGGCAAAAACCACTATTTAGTCTTTTTTTCATTGTAAATTAACCATTCATTGAAATTTCAAAAAAATTACATATTTAGAAACTAGACTCCATTATGCACATATTAAAAAAAAATTTGATTTTCAATTAGATTTCAAAATTTTTAGGGGTAGCACAGCCAAAATTCTATTTTTTAGGATGTGTCCACTTTCAAAATTAGTAAAAAATAAAAAATTCATCAAAAAATTATCAGAAAAATCGGGCATAAACTACATGATGTTAGCTATTTTCTCACTGAAGCGATTTTAAAAATACCAAAAAAAAGTTAACCTTTTGAGGGAGCCACAAAACATGCTATGTTATGTTTTTTTGATAGAAACAACACCAATTTCTGTGGTTCCCTCTTTTGAACCCCTTAATCTATACCATGTTAAAAAAAATTAGTAGTTTGGAAAGTAGACCCAGAGCACTACGAACATTGTTTTGGTTGCATCTCCAAATTTTGAGTGTAACTATGCTCAATTTCTCATCCAAGGCCAGCATTTTCTGATTTCAGAAAAAAAGTGGCCACTTAAGACCCCTTTTTGGCCCCCCATCTTCTTGCACTTACTTGAGTTAGTCATAGTTGGTTGTCTCCTTCTCACCTCCTTCCCCTTTCCTACATAAGCAAGGCTCTTTGTACATTTTCATCAACTCTTGGTGTAATCTCTTGATTATACATTTTGGATTTTATGTGCTTATGCTTTGTAGAAGTTCATCTTAGTTCTGACTTGCTGATATTGGCTAATTCCAACATGGTATTAAAGCCATGCAAGTGAAACGCTTCTCATTTTGAGCAAATTCAAGCATCTAGCTTTTTCAAGGGTTTAATTTTTAGTATTTTCTTTGCAATTAGGTGCCTATACTAAAATCAATTTTGTACAGAAAAGTTGTAAATTTTTTTAAAAATTAGTAGATGACCTTTCAACACTCTGCTCATCTACCCATTTTTGGGTAATCTTGTTTTGTGTAGGTTTTTAAGGACTCTCTGTGCAGATTTGAGGGTTCTTTGATCCATTTGGATTAATTATTTGGTCTCTCGGCCTACCATGATCATCTGATCAAGTGGTCGAATCATTCAACAGCTCGTAGCTTGTTCAAATGATCTGATCACTATTGGTTATTCAAAGAGAAGTCATTGTTCTTTGGAGGTCGAGCTCTTCCATCTGTTGTAGGCTGCTACACACCAGTTTTGGCGCTCTCACCCAATGGTTTATTCTTCTACTTAGATGGCACTAAAGGATTTTATTGTTTGTGTCTTATGTTAGGGTCATGTATCAAGAGCATCAACAGTTTCTACCTTCCACAAGGTACTACACCAGCTAAGGTCACCATTCATTCAACCGTCGACTTCCATAGATAGGCTGCTTCACACGATTTTCAGCCACTGTTGAGGTTGAATCCTTTGATTGGTTGTTGTTTTCTGTGGGTTAAGATTGCAGTTTGCTGAGGATTCCAAGTTGAAAACCTCATCACAACGACTTCCCCCTATGTGTTTGGCTACCCTTGTGCATTGTAGCTGTCAATCCAGCTCTGCAGATATCCATTCTATCCACCTCATTTTTCTGTGTCACATTTGAGATGTAGACAAATGAAAGGTTGACGCTGGAAGAAAGGATGCAGGCCCTTATTACAGGCCATAGGCCTAAAGAGAAGGCCGCGAGCCTTTGGCAAGAGTGACACCTGCAGCATGGAAGAAGGCATTGGGCTTTGCATTAAAAATTATGCTTTGTTAGTGTTAGAATAGGCATTTCATATTATGCTCCTAGCACTAAGGAAATAAAATACAATTTTGGGTGGGTCTTCACAATTTGGGAGAAAATTTAGACTTTGGATAGGATCCTTTTAACTTTTGAACTTTGTAAAGTGCATATTTTGGTTCCAAATTGGATAAGTCCATGTATATCCACTAAAATATAAAGTGCCACAAAGTAAGGGGGGATCAAATCCAGGGGGGTATCATTGAGTTATTTTTTCTTTCCGTACTTCTAAGTTGTAACATACATCTCATAGTTTTATATGTGTGATCGACTTCAACAAAAAACCTTTGTACACATTGTGACCTTGAAAACACCCAATGAGAAGGTCAATGAACAAAATAAGTCACCTCATAAGTATAAGTCCAAGAGACTCTAATACTATAGAGGATTATGTCACTTAATTTAACTCAATGAGGTTGCAAACTAAAAGAAGGTGGGATTGAGAAACAAGTGGATTGAATGATGCTTCAAACATTTTTTGAGAGCCTATGGTAAATAATCCATAATCTTGCAATACATTCACACTGATTCATATCTCACATTGAGAGCCTATGGTAAATGAACCCGAATCTTGCATCAGATCACATCTCAAATTTGGTTAATGTTCCTCAATACTCATGATACTAGCTTCTATGGAGTCATCAGTTGCAGTTTAGCATCGACATCAGTACACAAGCAGCTTCCAGATTCATGCATCTTTTCTCTCTTTTGGAGATAAGTTTTATTTCCCACTGGGTTTTCTCCTTTTTCTCTGTTTACGAGATATTTTTATGTAAATTGGTACCTCGCCAGGCCTAGTAGCCAGGACTCATCTCTTCTTGTACCCACCTAAGTTGTGCTTAAGGAGGGGTGTTAGTGCTAAACTTTATCTTATATTACTAATTCTAAGTAATATATTTAGCACATGGCTTTAAGCCACCTTAGGTGCAAGGTGTCAACTTGGAGAGTTGTGTCAAACTCTCCAAGCTATGTGTTGACACTCATTCGACACTTGGTGGGTGGAGTCTTGAAGTCGAATCCTAAGTCGACTCAACCTCTTCACCTCACTACACCTATATGTACTCATCTTATGCATTGTTTATGTATTGCAATTCCTAATTGCTTTCACTCCAATTTGTAATTAGTTTGTGCTTAGTTGATCATGGTTTCTTATACATATAAAAGCATATGTATATTACATAGGAAACATACGTAAAATACATGAGAAACATAGACATTTATTTATTTATTTAGATAAGGGAAAGTTGAGGTGAATGCTTGATCCTTGTAGGTGTGTTGTTACTAATCAGATTTTACAACAAACTAGTAAGCACTGAGGTAGCCCCCTGCTTTGCTATAGAGTTTTTGTATCTCATGTATTCTCGACAGCCAAAGATGAAGCTCCAGCACATATAGTTATATCCGAGCAAGCTCCACATTTGAGGTTGGTATTAGCGCATGATTTTGGGATTCATTTTGAAGGTTTCTTGTATCAAAACTCCTATAAATTGAATGATTGAGGAGTCATTTGTAAGGAGATTTTATGCAGGGTTATGTTGGTAGTTTTCTTTCAGAGAAGCAAGATGTAAATCTCCATGTTAAGTCTTTGAGCCTGCAAGTGTATTGTAACATGTTTGTTGTTGTAGATTAATACATTGGTTTGATGCTTTGGAGTGGGGTTTCTTACTTGAAAGGGTTTTCCCACGTATATTGGTGTCTCTTCTATTCTATCTATTCTTCTTCTTTCATGTTCCTAAAGTGTTAATTTGTATGTCGTAATGCTAGTGAAATTTACTTAGATCTGTAAGCTACATTGTCTTTCCTTTAATGGTTAATGTGACGGGAAATCATCTATGTTTGTTTCTGCTTTAAGGGCATAATAGTATGTGCATCTATCAAGTTATTGAATATTTGATTAAAAGAAAAACATAGGATGGTCTCTTTCCCTTTCAGGACATTTGTTAAGCATATAAAAGTATATGTAAATTACATAGCAAACATACGTATATTACATGAGAAACATAGACATTTGTTTATTTATTTAGATAAGGGAAAGCCTTGGTGAATGCTTGATCCCTGTAGGTCATGGGCAGCTGGTGTTGTAACTCAATAGGATTTTTTAGAAGACCAATAAGCATTGAGGTGGTCCCCCGTGCTGCTATAGAGTTTTATTTCTCCTATATCCTTGACGGCCAAAGATGAAACTCTAGCACATTTAGTTATATTCGAGCAAGCGCTCTCAAATTGCCAAATGGCCTTATTCTTAGCAAAGCATTGTAAATAGTTTACCCTTCAGCATGGGAGAGACTTCCCCAATTTGTCGACCATGTGACATTAAGAACAATTAGGCAGGGGAAAGATAAGCAGTACCAATACCACCCATTTTCATTTCTACTTTTCTTCTGCTTCTCTTCCCTTTTCTCTATTCTCTTTTTATAGGGAGAAGGGTACGTTTCTGTTATTGAACTACATCGGTGGATGTAGAGTCAGCAGCACCACCAGCTCCCAATATTCCAGGGGAGCTTTGTAGCACTAACATTAACATCATAAATTTATGGATTGCTTTTATTAACAAGAGGTCCTGTGGAGGTCATCACTCCACATCCACATTATTATTAATTAGTTTAGGAAATGTTTCTCATAATGCGTATTGACAATGCTGCCATTTTGGTTCAACTTCCAATCCTTTGAAAACAATCATTTGATTATTGAGGGGGTTTACAATTTTTTTTTACTTATATTTATAGTCTTACCTTAATGCTTTAGAATGTTTATAGTGTTTACTTATGAAGCTAAAAGTTATAACATAAAAAAAAAAAATCTTGTACTTTTAAATTCTATATTCATTGTTTCCTATTACACGTCTCATCTTCCCACACTCAAAAACTTTAAGAAACACAAGTCATTTTCTCAATGTTAGTGGTCACTTTGGAAGTACATTTGTCCTTCCTATTTTGATTTGATTATAGTTGTAATGTTAAGTACCGTCTACTTTATCCATTAATCTTGGACACATTTTAAACAAGAGTTATCTTCTATGTAATACTTCGTGAATAAGTGATGTGTTTCTCCACTAATAATTGACATTTTTCTTGAATTTAGTTGGATTCCATCTCCACACATCTCTAGGAACTAATTTTGACACTCAATTTACCCATTCACTTATCTAGATTGATTTGATAGTGCAAAATCAAATCTAGTTTGATTTCCAATGTGAAATTGACCCTCAACTTTTTAAAACTCAATATTCAAATTAGGCTCAAGTCATCCCCCTCTAATTAGTTATTGTGTGTTAACTTTAAAAGGGAAACATTTTAAATTGTGTTCTAAGGTATTGTGTAAAAAGGCAAATTTTAATTCATTTTTTAACACATCTAGGAAAGATCTTATCTAGTTCTTCCTCATTATATGTTGTATCATTCAAGGAGCACATCTAAGAATTTATTTCTACATCAACATCTACATAATTAGTGAAAGATAATCATATTATGCATGATTGTTTGTTGTCTTTAATCTTTATTTAAAAGATGCTAAATTATTTCACCTAAGGGTTTGATTGATGTAATGTCCCTAATTAAAATTATACAATATTTTTTGCAGCTTTTTGATTTATCCAGAATAAATCAAAAGCAAATAGCTAGTACATAGTTTTGATTACAATTTTTATAACCCTATTTACTAATTACAAACCCTAGGGTTATAAAATGCTCAAGTTTAGCCAAATGAACCCTCAAATTATATTTTTATTTATTTCCAATGAATATTTAAATGTACAAACTAATTACAACATCAAATAAATTTTATTAATTTTTTCGAGTACTTACAACCTATTGTATGACCTGATATGACTGCTCCAAAGATGACAATGATGAATGGAATTGCAATCATAAATCTTATTGTTGATGAAACCAACTCATAATGAGTTTTTCTAATTTTTCTAGACCTTGGAAATGTACAATGACTAGCTAGGAATGGTACAACTAGCTATAGTAATTCAGAAAATGCTAATTACTCAAATCTACTCTAGAAGCATATGCAAAATGTTTAAATCTAGAAACAATAAACACTTCCCTGAAAAATAACATTTCGAGAGTAATTTTTTTATGTTAGTGGATTCCAAAGCTTATAACCTTTTAAAAATTCACCATAACCAATCATAATACATCCTTTTTCTTTAACATCTAACTTAGACCATTTTTTTGTTTGGAACATGAACATAAGCATCATAGCTGGAAATAGCTTTAGATTTTCCATAGAAGGTTTCTTTCCTATCCACAATTCCTATGGTGTCTGATTAATAATAGTAGAAGTAAGAGACCTATTTATCAAATAGAAAGTAGTATTAACAATTTCAACCCAAAAATTATGTTCCAAATTAGCACAACTTAACATACTTCTATCTCTTTCCATTATTTTTTGTTCATTCTCTAAATTGCCCCATTTTTGTGGTGTATATCATGGAGAATTTTTTAGTTTTATAATCCCATAGTGTTTACAAAATTCTTGAGATTGTTTAGAGAAATATTCCCCCACATTATTTAATCTCAAAGATTTTTTTTTAAAATTTTCCTTTTGAGTTTCTACAAGCACTGTAAATCCTTATGTTTGCTAAAAGACTTATATTCATGACTAAGAAAATAAACCAAGCTTTTCTTGAGAAATAATCTAAGAAGGTAATATATAGTAAAGAGATTTACCAAGATATTGCACATTCATTGGACCAAACACATCAAATTGAATTAAATCCAAAATACATGTTCCTCTAGTGATTGAAAATGTGAATTTAATTCTTTTTTGCTTTCTAAACACACAATGCTCATAAAAATCAAAATCAAGAGAATATCTAGACAAACCCACAAGCATTACTTTATTACTCAGTACTTTCAATCCTTTATCACCTCTGTGGCTTGATTAGTGGTGCCACATCATTGACATATTAGTAGGCACATTACTAGAAGCCATTATAGAGTTACATAATGTAGTAGCATCCATTTAAAGCAAACTAATATGCCTAACACCCTTTATCATGGAAAGGCAAACTAGTTTTCAAATCACCAAACCCAATAGGTTTATTTTGTTTATAGAAGGTCAATTATGTGCACTAAGATTGATTATGCACCACACAACTGACCTAGATCAATCACACACTATAGTTTTAGCACAAATCAAACTAGAGTCCATTTTACTATCTATTTAAGCATGACAAAGACAAATTTAATAAAATGGCATCATTTGGATGATTTAGCAACAATTCATAGTCCAGAGCCACCAAGACACACCTACAATTAAGTAACTCTAATCTATGTTAGTCATTCTGAAAAGCATACTTGTCTATTTGTGATTTACTAGGTCAACTTCAATATCCTTAGTTAAATTTATCTATGGTGTATAAAAGTGAACATAAATGAATAAGTTAAACTATGCTAACCTATCCCATTCACAATTAAATGAATCTTCTGATTAGAGTAAATAAGAATGCATGTATAACATAAAATTGCATATAACATAAAATGAAGTCAAATGAAAACCCCAAATGCAAGCCTATGATATGTGTATGTCCTCCTTGATATTTTACATGTGTGGATTGCTCCTTATACTTGTAGCATAATTTTACATTCCATGGAGACTTGCAAATGGCTTGCATGAATTTTAATTTATAGATTTTTTTTTAAGGGTTGATGGAGGGTTGAGATTGGTTGTGAGGATTGGATTGATGAGGAGCATCCAAGTGGCATGATTTGATTGGTGTACAAGGAGGGGTCTTAGATTCAAGGGAGATCAATGGTGGAGGATCTCCTTGAAGAAGTGGATGGAGAAGATTAAAATGGTACCAAGGGTACCTTTTGGAGGAATGTGCGAAGGACTTTCCAATGGCTCATGTAAGAAGACCCATGCCCAAAAGACAGATGTACACTTTTGGAGGGTGTGCAAGATTTGAATGAGTTGATTATGGTCTAGGATTGTGCAAGTGGCTGATTAGTTGACTAATTAGTTTTAGCCAACTTAAAGAAAAGTGGGCAAAATAGGGAATTAAATAAATATGATATTTATTTAATTCTTTGGGTGAGAATGAGGGACTTAGATAAATAAATTATTTGGATTTATTTATCTAAGAATAGATTATGGAGAATGATTGATTAATTAAATAAATGATTGGATTTATTTAATTAATGAGCTAGGAAGAGGGTCAGATTAATAGTAATTTTATTAATTAAATAAGGGTCTGTGCTTGGAAATAGGGGACCAAAAGGGGCTAAAATATGAGCACTTTTTTGAAGTTAGTAAAAACTAATCTTGGATGAGAAATTGAAGATAGCGACACTCAAAATTAGAAGATGTGATAAGGACAAGATTTGTAGTGCTTAGAATCTAGTTGCTAAACTACCATTTTTTTCTAAAAATGGTGGATATTAAGAGGTTCAAATAGGGGGAGCATACAAAGTGCTCTTATTTTTGTCAAAAATATATAACATAGCATCTTGTGTGCTCCCCCTAAAATGTTGACTTTTTAAAATTATTTCACAAATTACTTTGGTGGAAAAATAGCTAACATCATGCAGTTTATGGCTGATTTTTCTACTAATTTTTTAATGAATATATGATTTTTTATGAATTTTCAAAGTAGACACATCCTAGAAAATAAAAATATGAGTGTGCTCCCCCCTAATTGTTTTGAAAACTAATCAAAAATCTTTTTTTTTTCAATGTGTATAGAATAGAGTCTAGAATCTAAAATGTAATTTGTTTCAAATTTTGATGAACACATAAAAAATGACACCAGGAATACTATACATAGGTTTTCTAAAAAAAGAACAGATTAGCAAAAGAAATTGAAGATGGAAACCTTAATGTTATTAGATTTTAGAAAAAAAATACATGGTTAGAAAGCTAATAAAAAACTTGAAATCATCCTAGAATCTTTCATATTAACATTGAAAAATGTGTAAACTTGATGGAGAGCACACTTGAGATTTAGTTCATTTTCTATGTTTTGTTGTAAACACATTTTTGGCATCCAAAAGGTAGGTCCAACCCTTTGGGTTGGATGCCCAAGGTAAATCCAACCCTTAGGGTTGGAATTTTCCAAAGTAGTAAAAACATGCTCATGTTATAACATGAGTGCATTTTAATGCACTCATATTTTAGATCACATAAAATGTTGAGCAACGACCTGCAAAAATGCACATCATGTGATTTTGGACCCACATTTTGTGTTTATTCTCCTGCTCTGTGTTTTTCTGACATACAAACACACTTTTGATGCTTTCAATGATCTACAATCATTGGTTGACAAAATTATTTCACTTTTTATTCTTATATTGATGTAGAAGACTCCAATTGCATGTTTTTAAATCAAAATTCATATTGTAAATCACTATTTTTTATGTTTTGAGGAATCAGAATACTTGATTGATAAATTAACTAATTTTTTTTTATCTTACATTGACAAAAATAATTCTAATTACATGTTTTGTATTTGAATTTGATAAATTCTCAATTATTGTTTGTGTTTTTTTGACCATTTATTTTAGATTGATATAAAATTCAATATCGTGCCTAGAAAATTACCAAAAACTCAAACCCCAAAGGAGGGTGAAGCCAAGAATGTAAAGAAAAGAGAATGAATGAGACAACTTCATGAAAATAAGAAATTGTACTATATAAATGAATATAAACCATCTTTACCAATTGAATTGGATCATGAAGCATCCAAGAGAGAGAAACATTTGAATTTGAAAATGTGCATGGATGGCTGTGTGGAGCTTCTCAATACCTTTGCAATGCTACAAGAATCACAAAATTTAGAGATCGTGGCAAAGAGTTATGATCTCGGAAGATAAAAATGATGCATGGACTTCAAATAGAAAAAGGTGTCAAATAGTAAAAGTAGGAAAAATATGAAATCATTGTAAAGAGAATGAAACTATCTTTCCATCAATATCTTGTCTACAAAAATTGAGTCCATATGACCAAGTTATGCTCCCCCAAAAAAATAGCCTCCTTTGCCATGTAGAGGGACCACAAAGGGCTCTAGGAGGTCAAAATGGATGATGTCACTACTAACGTAGTGCTAACATCAATAATTGGCGTCGATAGAATATGCTCAAGACCCACCCAAATATTCCTTCTTTGCAAAACTACCACCAAATTTTTGAAAATTGCCTTCAATGCCATGAAACCACCTTACTGAAGATCAAAACCACTTGTTTCCTGGTGCAAAACCAAATTTCTGTGAGATTCGGTGGTTTCAGGTACATTGAGTGGTTTAGGGTTGAAATTATCTATAGAATTGAATTCCTTTTGTTAAAAAATGTTTGTAAAGGCTGAAGGGAGGACTCGTGGAGAAGTTAACCCTTGCCATGCGACCTACCCATAGGGTCTTGTGGGGTGGTCTCCCTAGCCACTTAGGAATGGGGGCCTGAATCCTACAAGCTCTCTACTAGCCTATGGTAACATGCGAGTATGGGCCCGACAGGCCTTGCGCTTGTCGGGTACCTTGTACCCAGAAAAAAAATTCAAAAAAATCACAAAGATAAAAAAATTATTCTAAAAATATTTAAAATAGAATATACATCCGTACTATTGATGATGCCTACACTGCACAAGGATAGAGATTTTGTTGATGCATGTGCCTGCATAGTGATGACACCTATAAAATATTTTGTTGAATATTCTCTGCATGATTTTATATGACTGATTTGCAAAAAAATTACCTTTTGCTGCAACTACTCCAATTTCTATGATTTGGTGATCAATCTTAGGATTTCTGGGCCTCCTGAGCACGATGACAAGGTCAAATTTGATCCAAATTTCTCTGAAAGATTAGCTACATCCTAGAGGAAACTACTCCCTGAATTGAAAAACTTGCAGATCTAGCCTCCAATGTCTGATTTAGACAAATCAAAAGGCTAAACTAACTATCTTTAACCCCATGAACACAATGGTGTGCTTGGATTTGTAGAAAAATGCTCTAAAATGAACCTGTAATACAAGATCACAAAGACGAAACCCTCACAAAATCTAGTTTTTCCATCAAATTTTTATGATTCTCCATGT
The DNA here is from genome assembly GCA_027924645.1 of Cunninghamia lanceolata. NCBI lineage: Eukaryota > Viridiplantae > Streptophyta > Pinopsida > Cupressales > Cupressaceae > Cunninghamia > Cunninghamia lanceolata. The sequence goes on along the minus strand of BSBN01001247.1, from coordinate 3,854,555 downwards.
CATCATTCGATGTAAGAGAAGATCATACTCAACTATCAAGATCCACCATGATTTGCATTCAAGATCTCTCAAAAAATTGGGTAACACAAAGTGGTTCTTCCTAGCTCTAATACCATGTAAGAGTTGATTGATGTGCTCTGATACCATGTAAGAGTTGGCTATTATGGTAGCTACCTAAGACCTAAGACTTCATGAAAGCACAAGAGAGATCAAATGAGAGAATAATTTTATTCTATCAATGAATGCAAAAAAATTACTATTATTCTTACAATGTAAATGATATGTCTTGCTTATAAAGACAATAATGAGATGTAGGTTGAAGTAGTCATATGACAAGTGTCTTAATCCTATGACACAAGACAACTAGAGGATAAGATGCCAATTAGTTGATAAGATCACATGACAACCTAGAATTATCTAGACTTATCCCAAGTAAACTTAACATGTGAACATGTGTGAATAGAACTAACTAATGAGTAGTTAGATAATGTGCCTAGTTCATACTACAAGGGGTAAACTAGATAGGTAATAACCCCATTCACACTAGAAAAGGGTACAAATTCTTGAGTTTATTGAACCCAATGATCTCTAACTTCATCTCTATCAACAGATTTTGCCTTCTACTTAAGGTGTTTGCAACTCTATTTGACATTCAACTCCTATGCTTCAAAACAAAAGTATAACTCTACAAAACATCAACCCATTTTAGGTTCCTTTTATTTAACTTGCTTTGAATATAAAGATATTGCAAAGCCTAATGATCAGTATATTATAAAACAAACTATTTTGGTAACAAATAATGTCTCCATTTCTTCAAACCCTGAACTATAGCATAAAGTACAAGGTAAAGATTATTGGTCTACAATCCACAATCCATGGTTTCAAGGTTTAGGATTTAGGGTATGGAGTTCATGTTCTACATTCTAGGGTCTTAAGTCCATGATCTAGGGTATAGCATCCAAGTTTCAAGGTGCATGATTTAATGGTCTAAGGTCTAGAGTTATAGGGATCATTGATCAAAGGTCAAGAGTCCAAGGTCCATGGTCCAATGCCCAGAAATAGAGAAAAAGAAACAAAGAAAAGTAGAAACAAGGAAAAAATAAAGACAGAAAGATAGCTATGATGAAGATAAACATTATAAAAAAGGAAAGATGTAGGCACAAATACAGAGAAAGCTAAAAGAAAAATAAATATATGAAGAAAGAGGGAGGGATGCATGTAAAACAAAAATATAGCGATAAATAAACAAAGAATAAGTAAGAAGGAAAAATTTAATATAGAAATGAAGAAAAAAGATAGAAAAAGAAGGAAATAGAAAAGAATAAAATAAAGAAATTACAAAGAACAAAAGATAAAAATGAGTGAAACAAATAAAAAAAGAGATACAACTTGAGAAAAATAAAATAAAGAGTGAAAGAAATAAAAGAGGGAAGAGAGAGTAATTGAGAGAGTAAGAGAGTCAAAGAAGAAGAGGTAGAAAGAAACAAAGAAAAAAGACAATAAAACTGAGACATAGAGATAAAATATAGATTGAAATAAAAGGAGAAAGAAATATAATGGGAAAGAATAAGAGAAATAAAGAAAGAAACCAAAAGAAATGGTGAAAGATAGAAAGAAAAAAATTATATAATAGGAAAAAAAGTATAGAATGAAATAAAGGCAAAAAGAAATACAATTGGAAAGAATGAGAGAAATAAAGAAAGAGACAAAAAAAATGGTATTAAAAGATAGAAACTTGAAAAGGTTTAGCAAAAATTAAATGAGAAAGAACAAAATGGAGAGAGAGAGAGAGAGAGAGAGAGAGAGAGAGAGAGAGAGAGATCCAAACAAACAAACAAAAAGAGTTGGAGGAATAGAAGAATAGAATGAAAACATGATACATAAATATAAAGAAAGTCATAAATAAATAATAATGAATGAATTCATGATAGAAACAAAGATATATAAAAAGAGAGAAAAAGAGAAACAAATAAAATATTGAAACATAGAAAGTGAGAATGAGAGAGAGTGAGAGAGAGTGAGAGAGAGAACAAGATAAAATAGAAATAATGAGACAAAGAGACAAAGAAAGAAACAAAGACTACTTTTCAACTCAGTTTAGGAGAAGGTCAATTTGACCACTTACAACATGATTGTGGATCGCTATGTGACATGGTGGAGCTATGGGATGGGGATTCAATATCAATATTGGCATGAAATAGTACCACCTTATTTGTGGACATGATCAAGATGGTGGAGGTGTAATTAGTTGATAAGGTGCCTAATAGTTTGAGAAATCCTATAATTAAACTACCTCATGTAGAGCCAATATACATAAATATAAGGGCGATGTGAAACACAATTATGAAAAGGATATAATCAATAACAATAACTCATGAGGTCTCCATTACACAATCCCTAAGAGGGGCAATGACATGTAGAGCATAGGGGTAGACAAAATAATATATGTAGACTAGACCAATCCCACCACCACCACCACGACAAAAAACATATAGTAATAGATGTAGAGGCAATAAAGGGAGTGGTGATAAAAGAGAGAGGTGGTGAGATTAAGGATAGGGACTCCTCTAATAGAGTAGAGATGGGAGCTATAAGAACCAATCTAAGTTGTTAGTACAGTGATTCTTGTTACTTGTATTTGATTATTTTAGTTCCTTTTATAGAAACTTACATAGATTTTGTAGACTAATTCAGCTTATATGTGCATCTAGATTTTAGTTACTTGTATGTGTAGACTAATTAGGTATTCACCAAGCCTAAACATGATCATGTTATGGCCATTTAAACATAACGTGAGCGCGTTATTGCTAAAATTACTCATTTGCCACTTTTTTGTATACCAACTTGGTGCACTTGCCCCCTCTCTAGATCTCTATCTACTCTTTCTTCATCTATTTAATCTCTCAAACTCCATCCTCTCTAATTCTCTCTCCATCCCTCTTGTTGAGTTGTTTTTAGCTTTGATCAGATAATGCATGAATATAAGCTATGTTAAATAAACATGAATATAGCATGATCGAATGATATAAACACCGATTACATTTAAACAGTGATTAGCAATCGCTAAATGATGAATTCACACCTGTGATAGACGTGACTCCTTGAGGAGTCACGTCTATCACAGATGTGACTCCTACCATTACTAATATATATATATCAACATTTTGCCTTGCAATAACACATATCAACACAGAAATCAGAAGTGTATGAGAAGTGGAAATTACATCTGCTAAAACAAAAGAAGGTAATAAATTAAATCTGCAATACAAATATCCAACATTCTGGAGATATTTAAGTCAGAGATTATAAGTTTGATTTGATTTTACATGGTATCAGAGCCAAGTTAAGTAGAATCCAGGTAGAAAATCAAACTTGAGAAATTCATATTTAATACATCTCATTTCGCAAATGGCAGCAGCAATCTGATTTGAAGACAGATTGGAAGGAGGAAATAACTTCTCATCATGGAAATTCAGAATTATGATGATACTAAAAGAAAATAAAGTTGATTCATTTGTGAGAGAAAACAAAATGAAACTAGAGAATGATCCTGATAAAATGACATGGATTGAAGGAAATGACAAATCCATGAAAATCATAGTTGATGGAGTTAGAGATCATATCGTGCCAATTCTGACAAAACATCAGACTGCATATCATATGTTTAAGTCACTTGAAAGCAATTATGAAATTAATAACTCTAGCAGAACCTTAGCCCTAAAAAGAGAAACAAATCATATAAGTATGAACAAAGGAGAATCTATCAATGCATACTTTATGAGAATATCTGCACTAAGGGATCAACTATCAACACTTGGGTACCAAATTGAAAGCAAGGAACTAACACTTATTGCCCTAGATGGTCTCCCAAATTCCTAGGAGACATTTGTTCAAGGCATTAGTGCAAGGTCTAAATTTCCAAAATTTGACCGCCTAAGATCAGACTGTCTTCAAGAAGAATCTAGATAGACAAAGAAAGCGTCAAAATAGAAAAAATATAGATGAAGATCTTCATGTTCTAAATACAAACTCTCACAATAAAGAGAAGAAGAAACACTTCAAGAAGAGGAAATATCATCACAGGAAAGGTTCATTCAAGAAAGACATTTCTCGCATCCAATGTTTCAGATGCGACCAATATGGACACTATGCAGTTAGATGTCCTGACAGAACCAAGCAACAAGCATCTTATGCCAAAATAAAGGAGCATGAATTTGAGAAATATGTATTCTACTCTGCACTTTCAAACCAAGTAACAAATAAATCCAACACTTGCGTTATAGATAGTGGTTCATCAAGACACATCACAGGGTTTAGGGAGCTACTAGACACCATGGTAGAAGAGACTAACGAAGAAGTAACAATTGGAGATAACTCTGTACATCTAGTCAAGGGTGTTGGCACATGCACCTTCAAATTAAAGACTGGCATCTCCATCCAACATACTAGAGTATTGTTTGTCCCAGGCATCAAAAGAAATCTAGTCTCCATATCTGCACTTGAAGATAATGGATATAGGGTGACCTTTATGGATAGCAAAGTATTGGCATGGCCAAAGAATTCTACTATTAAGAAAGCCAAAACCATAGGTCATAGACAAGGGTACTTGTACGAGTTATGTACGGAACCAAATCTAGCCCTAATTCATGAAACTACAGACTCTAATGAAATATGGCATAGAAGACTAGGACACCTAAATTTTTGTGCCCTATCTTCCATGGAAAGACTAGTTACAGGGTTACCCAAACTCAAACAATGCAATTTAGGGGTATGCAAGGGGTGTGCCTTAGGGAAAAATACAAAGGGGTCCTTTCAAAATAGTTCTAGCAAAACAAATAACATATTTGAACTAGTCCACTCAGATTTATGTGGACTCATGTCTGTACCCTCCTTAGGTGGGTTTCTATACTATGTAATCTTCATTGATGACTTCTCCAGAAAGACATGGATCTATTTTCTTCAATGTAAAGAATCGCAAGAAATCCTTAAAAGATTTAAGGAATTCAAATCCATTACTGAAAACTCTTCCGGGAGAAAAATCAAAACCATAAGAACAGATAATGGGAGTGAATACACTTCAGACATTTTTAAAGACTTTTGTAAAACCACTGGGATTAAGAGGGAGTTCACTGTACCTTATAATATTAAAAAAAAATGGAGTTGTAGAAAGAAAAAATAGAACCATTGTAGAAGTTGCTAGGGGTATGTTACTTGATCAAAATATAGACACTTCACTTTGGGCAAAAGCATCTATTATTGCTATCTATATACAGAACAGATGTCCTCACTCTCATATTGATGACAAAACTCCTGAAGAAGCCTTCACTGGCACAAAACCAGACATTAGTCATTTATGGATATTTGGTTGTCTTGTTTACATTCATGTGCCCAAAGAGAAAAGAACTAAGCTAGAACCTTCTGGGAAAAAAGGCATCTTTGTAGGCTATAGTCAAACATCAAAAGCTTATAGAATATATATACCTGGTCAAAGACAGATTGAACTAAGCAGAGATGTGATTTTTGAGGAAGACATAGCTTTCAAAAGAGCCAAAAATTATATCGAGATAGAAATTCAAACTTCCAACTCAGGCATAGAAGAGGATCCTACACCTCAGTTTCAGAGGGAGTATACTGAGGAAGATGTAAACCATGAACAAATCACATCACTAGAAAATCCCAAGAAAAGACCACTCTAGGCCACCAAAACAATGGAAGAAGCTAAAAATTATGTTGCTCCATTAGGGACTTTTAGGGAAAGCACAAGACCTAAGAGATTCTCTAGTTATGTAGCTTTAATGAGTGAATTCATTAAATCAGAACCTTCTAGTGCTATAGAAGCTCTTAAGAACCAAGCATGGAAGGATGCCATGACAGAGGAGTATCAATCCATCCTGAAGAATGATGTGTGGGATATAGTACCTAGACCAAAAGGGAAATCTGTTGTTTCTTCAAAATGGCTATTTAAAATCAAACATGCTGCAGATGGCAGTATAGGGAAATACAAAGCAAGATTTGTAGCCAGAGGATTTTCACAAAAGGAATGAATTGATTATGACAAAACCTTCGCTCCTGTTGCTCAATATACATCAGTCAGGGCAGTTCTAGCTATTGTAGCAGCCAAAGGGTGGAAAGTCCATCAAATGGACGTAAAAACTGCTTTCTTAAATGGAACCATTGAAGAAGAGGTTTACTTAGAGCAACCCAAAGGATTTGAGATTCACAATGCAGGATCCCATGTATGTAAATTAAAGAAAGCTCTATATGGACTTAAATAGGCCCCCAGAGCCTGGTACGAAAGAAATGACAGTTACCTCTTGAGATTAGGCTTCTCAAAGAATGATGAAAATCCAAATCTCTACTTCAAACAAAGCAAAGGTGATATGTTAATATTGATATTATATGTTGATGATCAATTGATTACAAGAGAAGATCACCTTATTGATCAGTGTAAGAAAGATCTAGCTTCAGAATTTGACATGAAGGACTTAGGTCTATTACACTACTTCCTTGGACTAGAAGTATGGCAAAAATCAGACTGTAATATTCTAAACCAAGGGAAGTACACAATTGATATATTAAAAAGGTTTGGTATGATGGAATGTAGACCTATGTCTACCCCCATGGAAACAAATCTTCATAAATTGAAGGAAGCAGCAGCAGATTCTCCGTTGGCAGATCCCACTCTTTACAGACAGATAATTGGATCCTTGATATATTTGGTTAATACCAGACCTGATATTTGCTATGCTGTAAATGCCTTAAGTCAGTTTATGTGTGAACCCAAGGAGATACATCTTGTGGCTGTGAAGCATATAATGAGATACATTCAAGGTACTCTAAATTATAGCTTAAAATATGAAAAGGTTGACTTAGATCTACATGGATTCACATATTCAGATTGGGTTGGAAGTGTAACTGACCAGAAGAGCACCTCTGGATGTTGTTTCAGTTTAGGGTCAGTAATGATATCATGGATCAGCAGAAAATAGTCTTCAGTTACTCAAAGTTCTATAGAAGCCAAATACATTGCAGCTTCTATGGCTGCTAGAGAGGCAATATGGATTAGAAAACTGCTTGTGGGATTATTTAGTAAACCTCTAAAACCAACTATCATCCACTGTGACAATCAAAGCTGTATTAATCTATCCATGAATCTAGTATTCCATGATAGATCTAAACATATTGAGATTCCTCATCACTATGTGCGTGATATGGTGGAAAAGAATGTGATTCAGTTGGAGTATATCAGTACAGGAGATCAAACTGCAGATATTCTTACCAAACCATTCCTCAAGGTAAAAGTTGAATACTTCAGGAAAAATCTTGCTATGATTAAAATGTAAAATTCTAATTGATTTGTACTAATATATTGAAGATGTTTAATGTGTAAACATCTTGTGTCATATGTGTGACTCTATGATATTATGGGCCTACCCATTCTGTGTTTATTTCTAAAAGGTGACGATCTTTTGGATAATCTACACTTGTACCTAACATTATAAGGTGCCGATCTTATAATGCTCATTAGACTGATATCATGTGACTTGATATTGGTATGAATCATGGAGTTATCATGATTAAGTTATTGTAGACATTATGTGACTTAATGTCAGTGCACATACCATAACCGGGATATATAAGGAGAATGTAATATTCTCGAGTATAGTATATCCTTTAGTATCACGAGGTAGGTGATACTATATATCATGAGTTATGTGATAATAAATTACTTTGAGTAATTCATTATAGATTAGATAATTGATATTCACAGAGATTATTGTGATATTGTTATCTTCCTGAGCTAAGAGGGAGTGTTGAGTTGTTTGCAGCTTTGATCAGATAACGCATGAATATAAGCTATGTTAAATAAACATAAATATAGCATGATCGAATGATATAAACACCGATTACATTTAAACAGTGATTAGCAATCGCTAAATGATGAATTCACACCTGTGATAGACGTGACTCCTTGAGGAGTCACGTCTATCACAGATGTGACTCCTACCATTACTAATATATATATATATATATATATATATATATATATATATATATATATCAACATTTTGCCCTACAATAACACAGATCAACACAGAAATCAGAAGTGTATGAGAAGTGGAAATTGCATCTGCTAAAACAAAAGAAAGTAATAAATTAAATCTGCAATACAAATATCCAACATTCAGAAGATATCCAAGTCAGAGATTATAAGTTTGATTTGATTTTACACCTCTCCATCTCTATCTCTCTCTATCTCTGTGTCTCTCGATCACTCCCTCTCCCCTTCTCTATCTCTATCTATCTATCTCTCCCTCTCTATCTCCCCACCTCTCTTTGTCTCTATATAGATCTCTATCTCTATTTCTATCTCTTTATATCTCTCCATCTCCATCTAGATCTCTCTCTCTATCTCTATATCTCTATCTTTGATCCCTCTATCTCTCCCTCCCTCCCTCCCCTCCCTCTCTCAAATAGTTCAAGTGACAACCACTCCACATTCTACACCTCAAATCAACACCATAGTCTACCACTAGGAACGCATTCCTCATGAAGTGAGTGGACTTGGTGACATGACTCCCATTCCACACAAACATATCACTACCATGTATGAGATCCTCTTGCCATGAGAAGAGTGTTATTAGCCAAATTCTCCTTTGCTTAGCTAGATTTTTTTGGATGAGCAAGAGTAATTCAATCCATACCATCAAAATGGGTGTACCACATATTGCATGTTTTGTTTTGAGTCCACCTCATTCATTTTTTGTGATGAGAAGATTTAGTATGTCACATATTTTTGTGAAACTAACATGAAAGGAAAGTCCTTCTAGACAAGCCCTCTCATTTTCTTTCTTCCACATTTCACCCACCTTGTCTTCCCATCTTTTTGTGGTACTTATGGTACCCTTGAATATGTCTAGACAAATAACACAATAGGGACAAGGTCCCTTAGACCTACCTAGCCCTCCTTCATTCAACTGGTACATCCTTCACAATCCATTAGCACCTATCTCAAATAGGTATGATTATAAAAATGCTAACTCGAATGGTGGACAACAATGACTGCATAACTTTATCACTTCTAATAACCTAGTTTGGAACCAAGATACTATGATTCAACCAAACCTAGATCAAATTAGAGAACTCAAGTGCTCATTTGATAAAAAATCCATCATTAGGGTCATTCCATTACAAACTACAAAGACAAGTGATTGACAATGAGGTGAGTCTCTTAGAGAAAGACCTAGTAGAAGAATCTTGTATAGCATGAGAGGCTCCCCATATAGCTTATCAACATGAATGAGATGAAGCATTCCAAGGGGTACTAGAAAGCTTCCTTGTGGAAAGAACCAACATGACTACTCAACCCTTGCTTACTAAACAAAACTCACCTCATGATGGACAAATACAAAACATAGGAGATGCTACCTCAGGAGCTCTCATATCCACCATGATCCAATAGATCAAGATCCTTGAAGCTCTAATCCTTGAAGAGAGAGAGGTGGGGAGATAGAGGGGGAAAAATAGATAGAGATAGAGAGGGGGAGAGAAGGGGAGAGAGGGGGGTAGATTAGGAGACATAGATAAAGAGAGGGAGAGGGAGGGAGGGAGGGAGGGAGAGAGAGATAGCAAGAGGGATGGAGGGAGAGATAGATAGTCAGAGAGTGATAATGAGATATAGATATAGCAAGAGGGAGAGATAGAGATAGCGATGCAAAATGTGGAAGCATAGATAAGGCACATGAGCTATTTGACAAAATTCCTCAAATAAATATGTTCTTATAGAATGCCCTAATTGCAGGATACAAAAAAAATGGATTTGTTTAAAAGTCTTTAGAAACTTTCAACCAAATGCAATGGGCAGGAGTATGCTCATGTTTTGTTGAGGCTTTCTAATAGTAGTATGTAAAATATTTTCCCAAATAGCACATATGTCTTGATCTATTTGTCTGTATATTTATCAAAACTAAAGATTTGAAATGGAGTGTAAAAACATACAACATTATTGGCATCTCTCAGGGGAAGTGTGCCTGTGCATGTTGAATCCTAGGTCCCTAGCCTTTACTCTGGATTCAACAATGGAGTTAAGTAATCATGAAATAACAAACCCACTTCCATTGCTCTTAGGTTGATCTGATAATGTAATACTTGCACACCATCAAATACACAATCTCTAAACTCAAACTAAACATTACTCTTTTGAAACTTAAACTACACTGTGATCGACATTTTGTCATGTACATACTCAAAATATAGTAACAAACTATTCATGCGATTGAAGACAATCTATAAGATTGTACATTGAAAACTACTTTGAATGCTTTCATATTAGGATTATTGAAAACAAAACCAACTGAAAAAAAAGAACTATTGTTGCATCTATAACTTATTTTGAATAACTAAAATTAACTGTTATATACAAACACAAACATGAGGACATGACCATTCATAGGGACTATAAAATAACTTCTTCACTTGATGATCCTACTCCATGCAATCGACTTTGAAATCATGATGGACCAGAAAAATTATTTAAAGAAAATAGGAGAAATCAGTACTTTTTCACCTTTCAATGTACCAGTGTTCATGCCTTTGAACTAATTTTCCATTTGTTTGACATGAGTGCTCTTCTTCATTAAGACGAGGTTGGAAAGGAATGATAGTTTGATGAAGAGCATGCATTTTTTTGCACTCAAACATGTGTGGAATAATATTGTTGATCCCATGTATACCTTGTTCTTTTCATGATTCACATGGCTTGAGGAGATGCTAAGACTGGGCTTGACAGTAACTATGCTTCCCAAGATGGTTTAGAATCTCTTTGTATACATACTCAAGATGCATTGATCATGATTTTGATATGATGTTTCAAGATCTTCCACATCAAAGTACACATCATAACAATCCTCCTCTTGCCTAAAGCTTGAGATAGCGTCCTCAAATTCACACTTTATTATATCCTTTGATTCACCAGGTGCTAAGATAAGAGCTTGATCATTATTAAACTCAACAAACAAGGACTCTAGAAGAGGATATTTATACATCACAAATGTATAAATATAAATGTTTTCAAAAATGTGAGAGCATTTTGAAGAATTATAGATGGTGGCCACTTTTTGGTCCCCCATCTTTCTGCACTTACCTAGGGGCTTACTAAGGGATGATTATGTTCTCAATTGTCATGTGACTTTTTTTGGACGAAAATAAAAATAATATTATTTGAAGTTGGGCCCAATAATTTCTAATTAAAGGGGAAACTTAATAATAATATTATATAAAAAGTGTTTTTAACACTTAAAAACAAGAAGTGTTTTTTAATAGTATAATAAAAAATAAAATTAAGAAAGTATTTTATAAAAAATATTTTATTAAATGCTTGGGGCCAAATTTTTTTAAAAAAAATTAAATGTGAGGGTCCAATTTTTGAAACATAGGCAAATACAAATGGAGCGCTTGGCTTCTCATTTCATCATCAATCAAGTTATCTTCTTTACATAAAAATTTTAGGCATCTAATGACGAAAACCTTTGGTTTGTTCATGGTTTGAGAGGACAAAAACACTCTTGGATTCCACATTTGGGGTCCAAGATAAAAACCCTTGTTTCCAATCTTGGGTGATTCCATTCAAGGATCACAATTGTGCTGAATTGTTAAAGATTTGAAGATATTTTCAATTTTCTACAGTATTGCTACAATGCAACTATAGTGTTTCTACTGATTTTTGGTGGTTTCAACAAGATTCTAGTGGGAGGCAATTTTGATTTACAAGAAAATGTCACCATTTTGTTATTAAAGCATGATTGAAGGATTCCAGGTTGATTTTTAGAATTTTGATGAATTTTCCAATCATCATTTAGGGTAGATCTTATTTATTTCCATCATTGTAGCTGGTCACCACACTTGGAGGGATAAAATAAATTATTTTGGCATTGAATTAGCCAAACCAACCATTGATCATTTAAGTCACATGGGCAAGTGGAAGTGGAATGAAAACCTTGGAGGAAGAGAAATTATGATTTTAAACATTTTGCCTATGCTTTTAGAGAAAATTTAAGTGATCAGCATTTTTGTGAATTACTATAGCGAGTCATACCATTCCTAGCTAGTCGTTGTACATTTCCAAGGTCTAAAAAAATTAGAAAAACACATCACTTACACACAAAGTATTATATAGAAGCTAAGTCAATTAAAATGAGTCTAAGATTAATTGAAAGAGTAAAGGGTACTTAATATTGCAGTTCCATAATTAAATCAAATTAGGGGGGACAAATGTACTTCCAAAGTGGCCACTAACATTGAGAAAATGACTTGTGTTTCTCCAAGTTTTTGAGATGGGAGAAGATAAGACATGTATGGTAGGGAACAATAAATATAGAATTTAAAAATAGAAGATAATTTTTTTTATGTTAATAGCTTTTATTGCATAAAAAATGTCAATAAACATTCCTAAACATTAAGACAAGACTATAAATATAAATTAAAAAACTATAAATTGAACATTCAAATCTAAATGGCAATAGCGTATTCAATAACCAAATGATTGTTTTCATAGGATTGGAAATTTAACCAAAATGGCAGCACTGTCAATACGCATTAAGAAAAACATGGCCATAATTAATTAATAATTAATAATGTGGATGTGGAGTGACGAATGTGGAGTGACGACCTCCACAATCCCTAAATTTATGATGATGTTAATGTTAGTGCTGACTCTACATCCACCGATCTAGGTCAATTTCTTGAATAACAAAAACCTGTAGATGTAGTTCAATTTCTGGAATACCAGAAACGTGCCCTTCTCCCTATAAAAGGAGAACAGAGAATAGGGAAGAGACGCAGAACTAAGAAGAAAAGTTTAGAAATGAAAATGGGTGGTACTGCTTACTTGGCCTTCTCCTCAATGTCTCATGCTGCACTTGTGTGACAACGACATGGTCGACAAAATGTTTACAACGTTCTGCAAAGCTTCGTGAACAACGAGGAGTCCAAAATTCAGTTGGATAGAGCCTATCATGCAGGTCGCATATTCTCCCAATACCTGAACGTGAACGGGAAGGGCGTGGCCATAAGATTAAGTCACTGGAGCACCAAATGCAGCGTGAGCATGTTGCAGAGCGAGAAGACCAGAGGCCGCGACTTGCTGAAGTTTTTCCAGGGGTTACTTCCCAAAATGAAAGATTATCTTTTAAATTGTGGCTCCGACTGGGCGGTTCTCTCAAACGGCAGCAATTGGATGGATTACTATGCAGCGTGAGCATGTTGCGCTTGCTCGGATATAACTACATGTGTTGGAGCTTCATCTTTGGCCGTCAAGAATATGCGACCATATATTAAATAAAAAAACATATATTAAATTAAACAGAACATTTATAAATAAACAACCATATTAATATTAATAAGAAAATAGAGTACACATATCCAAAAAAAAGGGTGGGTGGTTAAAAGGCACACCCCGAAGTCACATGGGCAGCGCCCAGAAAGTTATAATGTCATGGTGTAAGCCCAAAACTAAAAAAAATAACAGAAACAATATAAAAAAGAAGGCCAGTAAGTGGCCAAAGCAATGCCAGCAAATGGAGGATCCTTGTTATTCAGGTTGCCCCAAACAGTAGCGGGGTCCGGGATGGTGTCAGGAGGAGCCCAGCCATCATCCTCCTTTTCTTTTTCTGTAGCATTTTCTTCATGGCGAGGTGAAATTGCCAGATCCAAACGTGGGACCCATTTAGAATCACCCATGGCCCAACCGGAACCGCCACCAAGAGTGGAACCACTTGAAGGCCACCCAGAGTCTCTGCTTCCTCCCCCCGGAGCTTCGCCAAAAGGCCACCCCAGGGTAGCCTGTGAAGGAGGAGAGGATGACCACCATCGGCGAGGGTGAGAGCTGCGACGAGAAGGAGGTTGAGAACGGGGGCGAGAGTCCTTGGTAGAGCCACTTCTCCGCCGGCCCCGTGAAGGCGACTGGCCCCTGGAGGAAGTGGGAGAGGGAGGCCCACACGTGCCACAATGCAAGGGGCATTGCTCCAGTGGTCCAGCAGCTCCTAAAGGTGAGAAACTTCAAGCACAACTTTGTTAGCTTGTACTTGAATCTGCAGAAGAACATTAGAACAAATAATAGCTTTAGAATATAAAGAAACAATAGTATCCATCTTGATGTGAGAAAAGATGCATGAATTTCTATCTTTCCATAAAGTGAAGAGGATTTCCACCCTAAAAGTGTGCCAAATCTGGGTATACTTTGCGGGAATCCTAGGAGAGTCTCTCAATAGAGCCATATGCCAAGAAAAAGGTTCTGGCTGAAATAGCTGGAAGAAATCGTGGATCCAATTCCATAGTTGCTGCGCTCTGGCACAGTACCAAAGGAGATGATGGAATGATTCAACCTGTCCATAGAAAGGGCAAGGAGGGTCATGAATCCCTAAATGAAATAGCTGAGCTCCCACCGATACACCTTGGAAAAGAATACACCAAGCAAAGTGGGCAAGCTTGGGTTCAGTAATTGTAGACCAAACAGCCAAGAATCTTTTTTGCCAAATGGCTATCGAGGACATAAGAAGCCATTGTTGATTGAGGGCATCAATCATGGGAAAATCAGGTGAAAACCATTGATATCCAAGCTGAGGCTTGTAGTTTCTGAAAGGGGTTTTTGGAAACCATTTCCAGTCCTTCCACCATGGTTTATTGGAATGGATACCCACTTTATGAAGCATATCAGCCGGGATGGCACTCACTAGGCCATTGTAGGTTTCACGGTCATGGTTTTGAAAGCTGAACTGAACACAAAAATCTTCCCACGAGAGAATGTGCATGGTGGGTCTATGAAAGATATCTTGTAAGGTCCGAACACCCTTCTTTTGAAATATGAGAGCCTTGAGCCAGGGAAGCTTAGCCAACGACTGACCAGTACTGGATAAAAGAGGAGACCACCATATGTTCTACTGATTAAGCGAGAGTCCATCACGAAATCAATTCCCTGACCATGCGGATCCAGGGTTTTACTGCCTCCCAGACACACCATATGCTTTTGGAGACAAAGGTACCCAAGATCTGAATAGGCTCCCACATAATAAGAAGGGTATGGAGACCAATTCCCTTCCAAGAGGATTTGTGAGTGGGGAAACCTACTTCAATATTGTGCTTGAGGAGGATTTTTCAAGCCTCATTACCAGTAAGAGCATAGATGGTCCATTTGACACAAAGAGCAATGCCTTGCCACTGAATAGATAGAAGGTCAAGGCCACTAGAATCTCTTGGGAGACAACAAAACTCCCAGGCAATGTGGTGAAATTTGTGATGGGTCTTAGAAGATGCCCAAAGAAAATCTCTGAGTAATTTCTCCAACTTAGCATACGAGGCCTTGGAAGGGGCCCAACAACAAGAGTAATACACATGAGTTGCTGCACGAACTTTGGAACATACTTGAAATTTCCCAACCAAAGAAAGTGGTTTAGTAATCTAGAAGGCTAATTTCTGCTCAATGCGAGAGTGAACCGCTTGCCAGAGATTAGTAGAAGAAGCCTGAAAGGCAAAGGGAATGCCAAGAAATCAAAAGATTTCACTGGGTGCAATCCATTTCCACCCATAGTGTTGAATCCAAAAGGGGCTGGGAAGAACTGATTGTCTATAACATAAGGTTTTGTGCTATTGAATTACCAAACCAGAGGCCAAGCAAAAGGTCTCAAGACAACAAAAGCGGTTTTGATAGTATTCTCTTCCTCCAGCAAGGTGAGGAAGGAACCATTGGCAAAGTGGCCATTGACAAGCTGAGTGGATGAATTAGGCAAGGAGATCCCGTGAACCAATCCCTGGGAAATGAAGTGAGCAAGAAGATAGCCAAATCCTTTAGCAGCCAAAACATAAAGGGAAGGAGCAAGCGGGCAGCCTTGACGATGGAGCGGAACAAACCCAAGGATTAGGATTGGCGGCCATTAATGGTGATGCAAGCTGAGGCGTTAGAGTACAACATATTTATAGACTGAAGGAAATTGGGGCCGAAACTGAGCTTAGAAAGCATGGCTAAAATGAAAGGCCATTCAATGTGGTCATAAGCTTTAGCAAAATCAATCTTAAGGAAAATGGCCGGTTGATTAGAGTGTCTTTCCCATTCCATACCTTTCAAGACAACAATGATGTTGTCCAAGATGAACTTGGATTTGATGAAACCAGTCTGCTCAAGATGGACAACCTGGGGTAAGAGGTGGCAGATTTTGAGAGCAAGGGCTTTGGCAATGATTTTGTAAGATACATTGAGGAGCATGATAGGCCACTAGTTACAGATATCCTCGAGCTCACCAGCCTTAGGTATGAATTTTATGTTACCTTTATTGATAAGATTACCTAGAGAATTAGAATGAAAGGCTTCAAGATAAACTTTATGCAAATGTTGTCCAACACAAGGCTACAAAGCTTTGTTAAATTCACAGGGAAAACCATCAACTTCCGGAGCCTTATCATCTGCCATAGAGCAAACAACTTCTTTGAGGTCTTCAATAGTGAGCAAATGCTCACAGAAGGCTGTCTGGGCTGAGGAAAGCCTATTTGGCACAATAGCAAGACATTCCTGAAGCGCATTTGACTACTCAAAAGTATATTCTTGGGTTGTAAAAACTTGCTTGTAATGCTTAACAAATGCCTAAAGAATATCAAGTAACTCTGAGAGCACATCGTTACCTTCTTTGATGTACTTGATGCCAAGTGAGGAATGTCTGGCTCAAAGTGCCATAAAAATTCTTTCGAAGCACGATCCCTGATCTTGAGTCAGTGTAACCTGGCTTTGAGTTATGCCCCTCTGGTTGCATAGCTTTCAGCAACTTGCTTGTGATGCCAAAGTTTGGTAACCTGGACTTGCAGAGATGGGGAGAACAGATTGGCTGCCAATGCCTCTGTGGTAGCATGGAGGTCAGCCATTGTGGCTGCATAGGACTGCCGGCAAAAGATAGCCAACTGACACCCATAGATACGGAGAAATCTCGTAGTCCGTGTGATAGCATCATTCCAAAATTGGATCCAACCCATTGAGTGAGGTCACAGACGACATTCAAGATTCTAGATGGTGTGGATGTGGGCTAGCATGGGCTGATGACTCAGCAGAGAGGTATTCAAAATAATTGGGTCCGACTGACATGGGCTTGTCTGGCATGCCATTCAATGCAAAACATAATGGGAAAGTAGTTTGATAATGTCACATCCACTAACATCGTTACCGGGAGTGGTGAAGAGTTGGTGAAAGAGAAAAAAGATTGTGCCAAAATCATCGCCCGATCAAGGCGTTTAAATATCCTATCAGACCCAGCTCAAAAATTTCACCATGTTTTTGAAATGGAAAGAGACCATCCTATGTTTTTCTTTTAATCAGATATTCAATAACTTGATATAGGCACATACTACTATGCCCTTAAAGTAGAAACAAATATAAATGATTTCCCATCACATTAACCATTAAGATAATGTAGGTTGCAAATCTAAGTAAATTTTGCTAGCATTGCGGCATGCAAATTAACACTTTAGGAGTATGAAAGAAGAAGAATAGAAGAAAGATAGATAGAAAAGAAGAGACCAATATATGTGGGAAAACCCTTTCAGGTAAAAAAACCCCACTCCAAAGCATCAAACTAATGTATTAATATACAACAACAAACATGTTACAATACACTTGTAGGCTTAAAGACTTAACATGGAGGTTTATGTCTTGCTTCTCTAGAGGAAAACTAGCAGCATAACTCTGCATAAAACTCTCCTCACAAATGACTCCTCAATCATTCAATTTATAGAATTTCCAATATAAGAAACCACCAAAATGAAACCGAAAACCATGCGCTAATACGAACCTCAAATGTAGCATCCAAATTGGGTAGGAAATATCCAATGCCTAGTCATGGAGAATCAAATCCACCATAAAATAGAAAGTTACTTACACTTGTTAAATCATAACCGACTCTCCAAATATGGCACTCCATTTTGGGCTCCTAAAATCATGCTTGTCAAGTTTCCAAGGTAACTCTCTCTTTCAATCTCTTCACATTCTAGCAACTCTTACACACAAACTACAAGTTATCATAGTTGCATTTAGTAACTTCCATAACACTAAGTGATAAATACAAACTACAAGTGACACATAGTGCCACTCCAAGTGGGATGCCTAAAATATGTGTGTGCATAATACATACAAATAAATAAATAGTTCAAATATTAGGACTTGCAAGGTGTATGGCACACCTAATCCCAACATTCTTCCACTTGTCATAGACTTTGCAAGAGCCAAAGGGAAACACAACCAATCTATGAACCACCAAGATTACCATACTGTCTCAACTAAACTCCATTGTACTCACAAGCTTTACAAAAGCACCTGCAACATCTTCCAAGTGATCACCAACATGAAAAAATATTAGAATTTCAATTTTGGAGTTTCAATTTTGAAGATGGAAAAGTGATGTTGTAGGTACTAGAAAATGATTGTTCACAATGTTAGAGTTTAGGTCTTGCTCAAATGAATGCCTTAGAATCTACACACTAAAAAAACTCTACTCTACTTCACCTATGCAAGTGCAGACCTAAACCAGGTGTGCAAATTTGATGTCTGAACCTGAGTAAGGATTGTCTTCATTTGAAAAATATAGTCCAAAATTGCACTACAATACAAAAAAATAAATTTATTTCCTACTCTACCTGGCTACACAAACTAGTAATATTACTTTAGCCATATCTTAAGGGATTCATACTTGAATGAGATGTTTAGAGATTTGTGCATGTAGGAGCTCAATCCATCATGTTGAAATTCATTTCCTTGCAAGTGTATATCTCGAACGAGCTCATGTCAGATAGATATTTATAAGGTTGTGATGATGAGGACACAAGATCTAAGTGTTTAAGTGATGTAAGCAGATTCATCTTTGGTGATTTAAATTAATTATATTTTAGGTGAACATGTATGCTTTCTTGTAATCTATTGTTAATAAGATATAGCAGGCTTCTCCTTAATCTCCATTAGGGCATGGTGGTCAAATCCATATTCTAATTGTTACCATACATTAAGACCTCAAAAGAATACCACCTTAGATTTTGTAGAGCCTAAAGAAGAAGATCTTCCCCAATCCTATGCATCGATCAAAAATCACCCTCTCTTTGTTGATGTATCACTCTCCCTACTTGAGATACATTGTTCCCCTGTCTCACTCTAGGTCATGGTGCTAGGTAAGAGGGCCTACATTTTTGAAATCCAATGGAAGGGAGACTCTATTGTGGATCATCCCTAGTTAGTCCTATCTTGGGTTACAAGAAGTTTATGATTGTGCTAGTGAGAAGACCCAGAAGAATTTAAACGTTGGTGGTTTTGTCTACTCCGATGGATATCCTCATTTTATGAGGTGGTGAATTTGTTGTCATAATATCAACAGTTCTACAACTAGTACATGCCTTCTAGTGCTGATATACATATTCTTCCATACTAGTGCTATAGTAGGTTAAGGTACATGAAATTTTTCTTCTCCTTGGTGTGACTTTGTTTCTTCCTTAGTTGAAACTTATGCTTGTAAGAAGTGATGTCCTATTTTAGCATGTTATGAATTTGTAGTCAAGGCCTTTAGGTTTGATAGATGCTCTAGGGAAGTTCCCCCATATCCACATTCCTATGATTCAAGTCCTAATCATTATGTAGATGAGTATGACTTAGACTATTACAGTAAGTTTCACTATGCTTCTTTCTCTCTTTGCCCATTGAAGTGTTGAATAAGCTCATTAAAAATTTGACAAAGGGTTGGCTTCTAAAATCCTAGAGGTTGTTTTTCAAACCATGTCCCATGTTTGCAAACTTTTCATGTTGGTACAAGTTTGCATGCAAGCGTGGATTTAAACAATTAATAGTTTTGGCATGCCTATGGGACACAAGTCCAAAGTTCTCTATTTTTGTCTTATTGTATTGAATCTTTGTTCTACATTTTATGATTTTTGTAGTAAATCACAAAATTATCAACTCATAGGAGTATGAATCTTCTACCTAGAAACTCCATTAGTAACTCCATTGCTCATAAAATTTTAAATCTCTATTCCTACAAACTATGGAAGCCCCTCATATCTAAGTGTATCTCAACATTTTGGCAAGAAATTTTCCATTTTTGGTATGGGATTCAAGTGGACTATTACAACATCAACAATGGTATCAAATTCTTGAAGTAGCATTAAAGTTACCACCTATCTTTTACAGAGATGGCTTGGTTTCTCGCACATATCACATTCAAGATGTTAAAAATTTGTGTAACATTCATAACATTACTACTCAAAGTGTGGGTCTCCAACTACTAGCTTCATCTCTAAAGGGCAAATCATATGAATGGTTCATAACTTTTCATCCTAGTTCAATCACAAATTGGTGATCTCTTCAATCAATTTTGAGAGAATGCAAATACCATCTCTCTTCTTCAGTACTTCATGGAAATCAAGAAGCTCCCTACCTAATGCATACATGTGACTTCAACTCATGGTTCAACAAAGCTTGGAAGATATTCTTAGTCAATGTTTATCCACCTCTAGGTTTTGCATTGTTTTACTTTCTAAAAGATTTAAATTTTAAAATTCCAATTGTGATTCAAATTCTAGGAGGTCAAAGTCTTCTTGAATCATATGATTTAGCTATCAAGGTTTATCAGAGTCTAATAGCTACTAGAAAGATACCTCCCATACCTACACAATCTTTGTCTCTGATAAAAAGTACCTCTTTCCAAGCTATCCAAAACAATCAAAATTCTACATTTAGTTCACTGCACACCATCCCCATTGAGTTTGACAAGGGCCTGGTGCGGTGAATGAAGAAATTTTTTTGATAGAACATCTCTCCCACGAGCTCATGGAATTAAATGATCTTACAAATTGAACAAAGTGAACAAGATTTTATGCATCCACACACTTTGGAACAACAACTTAGCTTGTATCCTCTTGTCAACACCTTACCTCCTCTTGCACAAATGATGCAAATCCCTAGATTTGATAGATATATTCCTTGTTCCTCTTCAAACTTGGTCCTTCCTAAGCTCGATTTTTAGCAAGAAAGTGTAGAAAAGAAAGTGTTCTATCAAATAGACATAATGGATAGCCATAATGAGAAAAATAATGTCAAAAATTAGCAACATAAGAAAATTATTGTTTATGCATGTTTTCTAGCACATCATGATCATCATGTGCATGTAGAAAGTGTGAAATTAGTTTGACCATTATATCCATTGTATTTTAGCTCCTTCAAGTCTTTTTCTATTTCTTTTTATGAAGAAAATAAAGAGAAATTGTAGCTATCAAATGACATAAAACTTCAGGCACAAAGAGAAGGCAAAGGTAAGTGTTAGGTGAAAGAAAAATCAAGTATTAAAGAACTAAAAATTGATGAAGATATGGAAAAATCAAGTATTGAAGAACTTAACATTACAACTATAATTAAATCAAAATAGGGGGGACAAATGTACTTCCAAAGTGGCCACTAACATTGAGAAAATGACTTGTGTTTCTCCAAGTTTTTGAGATAAGGAAAGATGAGGCATGTGTGATAGGGAACAATAAATATAGAATTTAAAAGTAGAAGATATTTTTTTGATGTTGATAACTTTTAGTTGCATAAATAAACATTGTAAACATTCTGAAGCATTAAGCTAAGACTATAAATACAAGTCAAAAAAAATGTAAACCCCGTGAATGACATTGAACATTAAAATCTAATGTGTGATAGGGAACAATAAATATAGAATTTAAAAGTAGAAGATATTTTTTGATGTTGATTACTTTTAGTTGCATAAATAAACATTGTAAACATTCTGAAGCATTAAGCTAAGACTATAAATATAATTCAAAAAAATTGTAAACCCTGTGAATGATATTGAACATTAAAATCTAATGTGTGATAGGGAACAATAAATATAGAATTTAAAAGTAGAAGATATTTTTTTGATGTTGATAACTTTTAGTTACATAAATAAACATTGTATACATTCTAAAACATTAAGGTAAGATTATAAATATAAGTCAAAAAGTTGTAAACCCAGTGAATGACATTGAACATTAAAATCTAAAGGGCAATACGATATTCAATAATCAAATGATTGTTTTCAAAGGATTGGAAGTTGAACCAAAATGGCAGCATTGTCAATACGCATTATGGAAAACATTGCCTAAACTAATTAATAATGTGGATGTGGAGTAATGACCTCCACATGACCTCTTGTTAAGAAAAACAATCCCTAAATTTATGATGATGTTAATGTCAGTGCTGCAAAGCTCCCCTAGAATATTGGGAGGTATTGCTGACTCTACATCCACCGGTGTAGGTCAATTTTTGGAATAACAAAAAATGTGTGGATGTAGTTCAATTTCTGGAACAACAAAAACATGCCCTTCTCCTTATAAAAGGACAATAGAGAAGAGGGAAGACAGGCAGAAGAAAAGTAGAATGAAAGTGGGTTGTACTGCTTACTTGGCGTGGCCCTAATTCTCCTCAACGTGTCATGCTGCACTTGTGTGACCACGACATGGTCGACAAAATGGGCCTTCCCCTATGGTTGATTCATATTCAAAGAAACCCTTTATATAAATATTCTACTACAATTAGTAGGTGCACAAAATTTGGTCAACGAATTCATTGATAGTTGAAATATTTTGAAGAAACAATGCCAATACATTCAGAGAAAATACAAATTAACCAAACTTTTTTTTTAAATTGCATGAAAATTGAAAAGTATGCAAATTCTATTCACACAAACTGCAGCTGCTCACTTCAAGAAAACATTATGCTTGACAAATTCTTCCTAAATGTATAGCTTCATCTTTCTTGAAGATAAAAAATCCTCCATGCCTGAAAACGGTTAATGTTTCTAAGTTAACCCAACCCAACATTACCAGACATGTAGCCTCTATTACAACAAATCCTTTTGCATTTTATAATTATGAAATTTTCCAACCTATGCCAAATCCCATTTAGTATAGAAATATCAGAATAAATCATAAGTTGAAACCTTTATGAAGTCGTCTTCTCTCTACACTAATTTATCTCATGATAGTAAAAATCTTAAATAACTCTTTAAAAGACAAAAATCTTAAGCAACTCTTTAAAAGACTCTTTCTAATCACTTTTAATTTCAAGTACCCTCAGTTCTAATAAAAGCCTAATTCTTATCGGCATCAATGACTTTCAATTTCAGTAACCCTAACAATATGATCATAATCTAAATACATAAGTTTATGTTAAATAACAAATCATAATCTATATACATAAGTTTATGTTCTGGTAGTGAATAGTACTGCTGTAATACAGATTATCCAGATCAAGTTACAATTTTCTCAGTAATTACAAATCTCTTTGAAAGATGATAGAATTAGAATTTCAATCTCTTTGTAATTGGTACTCTTTGACTTACAAATCTCTTTGAAAGATGACAGAATTAGAATTTCAATTTTGGAATATAAACATTATAAAGTGTATTTTTAAAACAATTGTATTAAAGGAATACATTACTTTATATGGATTAATGGATTAAGTCGAGCTAATAAATAAATAAAAATTCTTAAAATTAATTTTAGAATTGGAAGTTTAAATTAAAATATTATTGAATCGTGGTGCTTCTGGATAAAACTGTGTATTGCTTTTTTGCCTCAACGTTTCGGATCACACTCCATGATCCATCATCAGGAAGAAGAGAAGAGAGATTGAATGAATCAATTGTAGATCAAGACTCTAAAAATACAAGGAGGGGTTGGGTGCAGATTACAAGAGGAGTCAAAGGTGAGGAGACCAAGAAATGAATAAACAAAAAAAAAAGAAAAAAGAAGAGTAAAAAGAATAGACAAATGATAAACTAATAAAATATGTTAAGTAAGAGAAGAAAGTGAATAGGCCGAAGGGACGTATAAGTATACCAATAGAAGAACGAGGATTGAAATAAAGATTAAACGGATGCAACCACATGGAAATACAATAGTACATAAACAAATAAAATAACCAAGAAGCGAGGGAAAGAGAAAGGGGAACACTATAGAAAGGAGGAGTGCAAAGGAGACAAAATGGGGAAATGGCGTCACAAAAGTCAATAAGGGGGGAACAAATTAATTAAAATAAATAAATATGTAGATAAAGAAAGAGAAAATCTATAGTAATACTATGAAGGATGGAGTAAAGAAAACAAAGGACAAAGTAAATCCGATAAATAGATATACAAATAAAGAAAGAGTAAAAATAGAAAAAACAAAAAAGTGAAGGGCGAAGGAAACAAGGAAGAATGAATACAAATACACAACAAGAATAAACAATCCTAACAACTAAGAAAGAGAGAAAGAGAGAGAGGGAGAGAGATGGAGAGAGAGAGAGAGAGAGAGAGAGAGAGAGAGAGAACCTAAACATTGAGAGAACAACAAAAGGAGTGAACGATTAAAATTAAAGGAAGAAACTAAACTAAGTAAATAGGACAAGGGATGAAGAGGGAAGCCAAGAAGACAGAGAAGACATCGAAGGCCTAACAAGAGAAGGGAAGCAAATAGGCCAACGACTAGTGAGAGGCAGACAATAAGGGGGGGACGGGAAGACAAAGAGCAACAAAGGACAAGGAAGAGACACGAGATATGCAAGAAAGAAGAGGGCCGAGGAGAGAGGAAGGATAAGAGAGACATGGAGGACAAAGGGGAAACACAAGTTATGAGAGGGAGACTACGAAGACAAGTGGGCAGCCGGCAGTAGGATAAAAAGAAGGGTGGGGGAGAAATGAAGGGTGGGAAAGGGAGTGGAAAAGGGTAAAGAGAGCATAGAAAAGAAAAGAAAAGGAGATGGAGAGGGGGAAGTGGGAGATCAGGGAGGAGGATGGTGATTATGCAGGGAATTTAGAAGAGGATTCCAGGTGTGACTCAAGTTCCACCCATCATCTCTATTAAGGTTGGTAGGGTTGGTTCTGATAAAAATAGCCTCTTTAAGTTTTCTCTTAAAAAAGTTATTTTCCTTGGCAAGGACAAGGGTATCTTCGATTCAAATTTGGTGCTTAGTGCTAGAAGAGTGGTCTGCTAAGGCTGATTTGGAGACCCTTTCATGTCTAATGTCTGCACAGTGTTCTTTGATTCTCAAGATGATGGATCTCCCAGTCTCACCAATATAGGGGGTGCCACATGAGCAATCTATCTTGTAGACACCTGAGTTTAAAAGAATGTTCCCCACCAACATTCAATTTATCTTTTCACCATGAAAATTTGTTTCAAACCAAAATTATCTTTCACCACATTGAAATTTTCAAATAAATAGTTCCGAGAGGAATACCTTGTTGATGTTGGTTGGCTGAGGTGGACGGAGTTCCCTGAATGCCTTTGTTTGAAGGCACGTGACAAAAATCATGCAGTTGAAGTTGTGGACATCATGGAAGCCATGGAATTCATGGACATCATGGAATAATATGTCACTTTTGGTTTCAAGGGCTTTTCACAAATGATAGTGAAAACTATTGTTTTCACTTCACATCCCTTTTAAAAAAAAATAAAATAAGACCTTTGAATAAAGCTGCCCTTTGCTCAGAGGTTATTTTTGAAAAATCTTTGAGCAAAGGACCTTTGTTCGAAGAAATTTCTTTGAACGAAGATAAATGCAAAAAAAATTTGCATCTAAAAGCAAAAATTTGATGTCCCAAGTTTGGGATCCATTATTGTGGGATGACCCAACAGGATGTTGGAGCTTGAAAATAAATGTTTGATAGTCCATCAAAATTTTACAAACTGAAGGAAATGAATAGAAATAAAAGGCTAAGGGGCTTAATAGGTTTATGTGAAAATTCTATGTGGGAAAGGAGTTGGATACCAGATGGGTGATGAAGGAATCATGTTTTGTAGTATGTTGGGATTCTACAAAATGAGGAAAATGAAGGAGACGAAAAAGGTGAAGGACCCAACAAAGTTTTATGGAAATTTTACATGGGAAAGGACATTAGGACATGATATTGAATAGGTAGAGTACATTTCGTAGTCTACTAAAACTTTGCAACTCTGCCAAAACCTTAGAAAATGAATTAAAACCTCCTAAACTTGGAACTTTCTTTGATTTTTTCAACTTCAACATATGGTAAGGACATGAGGCATGAATTTGAATAAAACTCTAGGAAAATTTTGACTAAGGGAAGACCCACTTAAAATTTCTTAGATTAGTTATATATGGTGGGAAAAACAAGGCAAGGCACAAAGGGACAAAGGCTTAGACGATTTTGCATTTTTCAAGTTGGGTCCCAACAAGATGAATTTGGTATTTCATGAGGAGCTATAGAAATTGTATAGACATTGTATTCTATTGTTTCGTAAGTGGTAGCTATTATGATGTTGTTTGAGTTGTAGTTAATATAGAAAGGGTTATCTAAAAAATTTAAATATGAATTTCAAATGTTTAAACTAGTGAACACTTTAGTTGTTAGTTAATACCCACAAAGGTTGAGAACTTAATCTCAATGTAACTGGTGAAATCTTGTAACCAATTTTTTTCTCAATAAAAGAAAAGTATAGACAACCCTCTAGGAGAACTACACGACTTTGATTTCATGGGTGAGATATGTTGGCAATCCAAGGTGATGGATTTGGGTGAATTGGTCATTTATTATAACATTATTTCAACTAAATCCCAACTTTAAATCCTATGTTAAATTTATTTATCGATGTAATTTCATTAATTGTAGTAGAATATTTGTATAAAGGGTTCTTTGAATAGGAATCAGCCATATCTTACCTTTGAAAGACTAAAGTAATCCAACTATACAGTTTCTTCGAGATTCTGGTTTGAGGATAATAGATTGCCTTCAATAGATAAAAGGAAAACCCCTTGGATAAATTCTGGTTGAGCACTGAGAAGGTTATATTTTAGATTTTTATATCTCATGTATTCTCAACGGCCAAAGATGAAGCTCCACCACATGTAGTTATATCAGAGCAAGTGCTCTCAGATTGCCAAATGGCCTTATTTTTGTTCCACAATTGTGGCGAAGGGCTAGAAAGCAAACATTTTGTGGCGAGGCAGCAGCACCAGCTCCCAATATTCCAGGGGAGCTTTGCAGCACTAACATTAACATCATCATAAATTTAGGGATTATTTTTCTTAACAAGAGGTCGTGTTGAGGTCGTCAGTCCACATCCACATTATTAATTAGTTTAGGCAATGTTTTCTATAATGCGTATTGACAATGCTACCATTTTGGTTCAACTTCCAATACTTTGAAAACAATCATTTTGTTTTGTTTGATTATTGAATACGGTATTGATCATTTTGTATCCTATAATCAAACTCTAGCTAAATATCTCATCTTCCTTGCTCTTAGCACCTACATGCATACCATCTTCCTGGTGAATCCTGCACCTACAATAAAAATTACACATCTACAACTAAAGTATAAAATAGTTAAAATAATTTGTAAAACACCTTCATTACAAATTCTCTCATTATCCAACCTTGCATATAGACCAAGAAGAAGAAATTTGAGAGCCTCCAGGAAAAAAATGATTATGGACACTTTCATTGCAAATTCTCTCATTGTGCAACCCTACATGCAAACCAAGAAGAAGAAATTTGAGAGCCTCCAAAAAAACAATTATGGAGAAAATTAAAATAAGGTAGTGTCAAACTATAATTTTTATATACTTTTTATATCATTTTGGTAAGTTTTAATATTTACTAAAATTAGAGCTCCACAACTCCCTATTTTCTAGCTAATGTGATTTAAAATTAAATTAATTTGTAGTTAAATTAGAATTTTAGTAGAATATTGTATGATGTTTAAAATAGAAACCTATTTTATAATTACTGGCTAGGACTGGTATTGTAGTTAAATGTACAATGACTGGCTAGGAATGGTACGACTAGCTATAGTAATTCACAAAAATGCTAATTAATCAAATCTACTCTAGAAGCATATGCAAAATGTTTAAATCTAGAAAAAAAAAACACTTCCCTGAAAACAACATTTCTAGAGTATTTTTTTATGTTAGTATATTCCAAAGCTTATAACCTTTAAAAAATTCACCATAACCAATGATAATACATCTTTTTTCTTTAACATCTAACTTAGACCATTTTTTGTTAGGAACATGAACATAAGCATCATAGCTTTGCCATTGAAGGCTTCTTTCCTATCCACAATTCGTATGGTGTCTGATTAATAATAGTAAAAGCAAGAGACCTATTTATCAAATAGTAAGTAGTATTAACAATTTCAACCCAAAAATTATGTTCCAAATTAGCACAACTTAACATACTTCTATCTATTTCCATTATTTTTTTGTTCATTCTCTAAATTACCCCATTTTTTGTGGTGTATATGGAGAAGTATTTAGTTTTATAATCCCATAGTGTTTACAAAATTCTTGAGATTCTTTAGACAAATATTCTCCCCCATTATTTGATCTCAAATATTTTATTTATTTTCCTTTTGAGTTTCTACAAGCACTTTAAATCCTTAAATTTGTTAAAAGATTTATATTCATGCCCAAGAAAATAAACCAATCTTTTCTTGAGAAACCATCTAAGAAGGTAATATAATAAAGATATTTACCAAGATATTGCACATTCATTGAACCAAACACATTAAATTGAATTAAATCCAAAATCCATGTTCCCTAATGATTGAAAATGAGAATTTAACTCTTTTTTTGCTTTCTAAACACACAATGCTCATAACAATCAAAATCAAGAGAATATCTAGACAAAACAACAATCATTGCTTTATTGCTCAATACTTTCAATCATTTATCACCTATATGGCTTAATTAGTGGTGCCACATCATTGACATATTAGTAGGCACATTACTAGAAGTCATTATAGAGTTACATAATGTAGTAGCATCCATTTTAAGAAAACTAATATGCCTAACACCCTTTACCATGGAAATGCAAAGTAGTTTTCAAATCACCAAACCCAATAGGTTTATTTTATTTATATAAGGCCAATTATGTGCATTAAGATTGATTATGCACCACACAATTGACCTAGATCAATGACACACTATAGTTTTACTACAAATCAGAGTAGAGTCCATTTTACTATCTATTTAAGGATCACAAAGATAAATCTAATATCATGGCATCATTTGGATGATATAGCAACAAATTCATAGTCCAAATCCATCAAGACACACCTACAATTAAGTAACTCTAATATATGTTAGTCATTTTGAAAAGCATGCTTGTCTATTTTTGATTTACTAGGCTAACTCCAATATCCTTAGTTAAATTTCTTTGTGTATGTATAAAGTGAACATAAAATAACAAGTTAAACTATGCTAACCTATTTCATTCACAATTAAATGAAACCTCTAATTAGATTAAATAGGTTACATATAACATAAAATGAAGTCAAATGAAAACCACAAATGCAAACATATGATATGTGGATGTGCTCCTTGATATTTGTTGTCTTGATTTCTCCTTATACCTATAGCATAACTTTGCAATCCATGAAGAGTTGAAAATGGCTTGCATGAGGTTCAATTTATAGATTTTTTATGGGTTGATGGAGGGTTGAAATTGATTTGAAGGATTTGTTGATAGTAAAATTTGTATTTCACACACAACAATGGGGAATCTTGAAATGTGGGACCTTGCGATCTCGAGATAACCTCCAAGATTTTAGAAGCTGGCTCTTCATGAGATTTTCAACAAAATCACTTTCAAATTGTGGGGGAGAAAAGAGAAGAAGGAAACTTTGAAAGAAACCTAACTAACATAATATGCCAATCATAAACTTCACCAACTCAAAGATGATTAAATGTGCACATGATTTGTAAAATAAAGAACAAGGTAAACACATATACAATGAATACAAAAGTACTGCTCACATAATTTATTCAGTTGCATAAGATTTGAAAGTCTTAGATTTACAAAGTAAATGCCTAGATCTAAGAAAAGAGAAGAAGAAATATCTTGAACAACATACAATGGCATAATGAATGGCCTACAAGAAAACTCTGTTGTTGATGAAGACTCCTCTTTGTCTCTATCACTGTCTCAATCTCTCTGTTGTGGTGAATGAAATATACCTACCTGCTATGCAAAACATCTATTTATAAGGGAAATAAAAGCCAATTGCCTCTCTGTGCACGCATATCCGCCCAGTTGTCTCCCTGTTTTTATGGTTTTTTATCTCCATCTTTTATCATGCAAAAATATATCCATTTGTTGCATGTTTGTCAAACTTATAGTCTTACTGTGACTTTTTCTTTGATAGTATAAAAATAAAAGCATCTTCTTTATTTTACCTCATGTAGCTTTATTTAGCTTTTCATTTAGCTTTCATGCGGTTTAATAAAGTCGCTTTTAATAAAAGAATCACATCTTGCTTTATATTTTCGTAGCCTTAAAGCTATATAGATTCCTTATTAGTAAAGCCTTAGCTTTATTAGTTCCTGCCAAGGTAGGAATTCTATTGCATCCATGTGATGCAATTATTTCAATTCAGTTGACCAATGAGACTTCAGTATTAAATTCATTTGGCAAAATCCCTAAAGTTGAAACTTAATTTTTTTATTTAATGATTTAATAAATGCAATTTATCTGTTGTACTATTGGTCAATTGGGTGAATAGTAATGGTGAAAAATGGAATTTTTTATTTTTAGTTATACTAAAATTCAGTTGACCAATGAGCAATGAGTATTAAACTCATTTGGCAAGATGACTATCAAAGCATAAAAGAGATGAATTTTCAAAAATGGGAGTTTTCGAAAAGGGTTTGGACATCCATCAAAGCATAAAAGAGATGAATTTTGACAGATTTTGTAGATGCAACAGCCCTGGTAGACATGTATGCAAAATGTGGAAGCATAGAGAAGACCCGTGAATTGTTTGACAAAATGCATCAAAGAACTATGGTTTCATGGAATGCAATGGTTGTAGGATATGTAGATAAAGAAGGAAGAAAAGGAATAAATAATAGAACAGATACAGAATTTGAGAACTAGAAATTCCATCCAGGGTCAATGACTTCAATATTCATGATCATATTTGCACTTGCAATTGTCCACATTTTTTTTTTAGACTCTTGTAAAGTATCGTTGTTAGCAGTGTATCTCTATTTCATTTAATTTCACCTTAGTCCATGCTGTGTGCATTTTTCGTTGGCAAATTCAACAGTGGGACTAGCATCTATATGTCATTCAACATAGTTACTACTGGGCTACCATTCTTTCTGTGGGCAGTTCGCCTTCTGAAGTTTATTATGGCTTCCAACCTTTGGCAGCATATGAGATTCTTAAAAGAGTATATAGATGAACATCCCACTTAAAAGAGGGTATATGCATCCTCATACTCATACTTAAATATTTTACTAGAAAGGCATCTGGAAATTCTATTATACATCCATTAAAAAAGTATATATATGCTTTTACAATAAAAAAGTGGCGGATACATGTTAATGACTTTTCAAAGACACTAAATAAACACATAACATTACATATTACATATGTATGGGCCAACTATAGGAAGAAGAGCACAAAATTGTGAGAAAGTGTTTCACCATCAAGGTGGATGTTTGGTCATTTATATCCATTTTTTACCATACTTTTGTTTTGGTATTGATTAAAACTCCTAGCATAACTACAACACCTAGTGAAACCACCAAAAAAATAAAAGAAACATCCTCCCGCCACTAGCGCCCAAACTGACGCCAAACTTTGCCACTACATAAAGAAGGCATAGTTTTGACATACACAGTACTTAGAAGGAAAAGAGGAGTTGAGTGGGACTCACTAAACTAGCCTAAATTTAAGGCAAATCTAATGGGGAAGCTCTAAAAGCAAAAATATGAACTGGAAGTGTTGTATATTTTTTGGGCATCAGAACCAACAACCTAGGTCACGGTTTTATTGGTGAAGGTGCAAAATCTATTTTATTTTTTTCATATTTATTAATCTCATTAATAAATTAAACAAGACAAAATCATTGTTTTTTTCAATGTTAGTGTCAAAAAGTAGCAGGAAAAACTTTACAACTATCCCAGAGGTGTACATCTGCCACTTATCCCAGACGTGTACATCTGCACTCATGCAATTCATCAAGAAAGAAGACAATAGGCTTATGGAACATGCATTAAAACATTAAAAATCAATCACCAAAGCAAAGCAGGATCCTTGAAAGCATTATAGAAGGATGGCAAATAGGTTGGGTTTCATGATGAAATATAGCCATAGATTTAGCTTCATTTACAAAGTAAGTTATGATTGCTTTTGTCCAACAAACAGTTGAAAACTCATTGTATCATTTTTCTGGAAAAGTCCAAAAGAAACAAGGATACGGTTCTGTGGGTTCTCACAACTTATTTTTAAGAAGGACCGAGTTGGCCTTTTTTCTTCTTCCCTTCACTGGAAAAAAGGTATTTGCTAGCTTTTAGTGGATAATACATCTCTAATGGAAGGCTATTTTTCTATATAGAAAAAAACTTATCCTGTAAACAGATAAGATCATATTTTTAGCCCCTAAGAAATCCATGTTTTGCGTATTGTTTTCTTTTATCGCTGTGTAGGTCAAGGAGGCGGCACTAGCTATGGGAGAGCAACAAAATGCAAAGAGCACCCTCAAATCCATGCTATGTGAAATGCAGCCTTAATTTTAAGAGTTTGAGGGCATTCATTAGGATCTTGACAATGTCAACCAGATTTTGGTTTGCTTGTTGGTTTTTATTCTTTTTTATATTTTCTTTTCTGGAATGGACGATAGAGAGATGGAGGATGTTATGTTAGGTTTAGGCACCAAAACTGTATTTATTTTTATTTTTAATAAATTTATTTTCTTGAAAAGCCTCAGAGAGGCCATAACCATGGCAGACGTAAGGCCAGTTGGCAATACCAACGTCATAACCATGACAGACCTAAGGATAGTTGGCATGGCAGCCTCTGCTACCAGGTTTGCGACAACTTTTTCACTCGTTACTACAATTCTCTTAATAGACAGCTAGTTTTTGGTTGCAGCTCATGGGAATTTCAGATTTATAGGGTATTTCTTTTTTTGGTTGCTCTCTGTAAGAGTTTTGATTGCAAAGATTCATGTTTTTTAGTTGCACTTTTTAACGATTTTGGTTGATCACCTCCCCTTTCTTGAATGTAATCATGAAATTGTTTGGATTGCTTCGATCTGAATTGGGCTGAATTTGAACACTTATGTTGAATGTTTGTTAGAGATTTTATATTTTATTAGAGTTTATTTTTAATGTTACATTAAGTATCTGGTAAGCTACCATTCACACTTGGCAAATTGGAAAAGAGCAGCTTGGAAGCTTGTTGGTCCCACAGGGAAACCCACAGCAGAGTACGGACCAATGGGTTTGAACCTAGGTCTCATCACAGTAAGCTCCCTGACTTACCTGTCTACCAAACCCCAATGGACATTGTTATAGATTTGGGCGCATGGTAGAATTTTGATCAATTGTCACATATAGGCCCCAAACATTGATAAAATTCCTTTGTAATAGATTTTTTCAAAAAAAAAGATAATTCTTTTTTCACTGTATGTGGGATGCTCATTCTTGGTAATTAAGGAGGGTTTAGAGTTTTTTGTGGTGATATTTTCTAAGTTCTGTAGATTCTCTTGGCTATGCAGGTGTAATGGGCAGGCCTCAAAAGCTTTTGATTTGCAGTTTTTCTTCTTGGCAAGGGCATTCAGTTTCACACTTCTAGATTACTTTCAGATTTGCTACTGCTTTGCAGACCAGAGGGAAAGCCATCTAATTTTGCAGTCAAGCCAGTGTATTGAATTAATTAAAGCTCATGTTAACTAAATATCTTTGATAAACCCTCATTTCATACCTTTTATTCCATTGCACATGCCTTCCATAGGTAGACCCTAGAAAACAATGCCGACACAGGGTTTGAAGGGCTTTGATTTTTTGGGGAAAAAGTCGGTGAGGAGAATCTCTAGATAATTGTTATCTGTTCAAGAAAATCTTGAAATTCAAGTAGTTTAAATTGCTAGATAATTGTTATCTGTCAAAAAAAATGCTGTATTTACTATTTACTTTTCAGAATTACCAACAACCTTATTTTTCTTTCTGCTAGTGTAGAAAAATAATATTTGTTTCATATATCTTAATAAGCAGCTACCCAATGAATTCTATGTATTCACCTGTCTGGAGTTTGATCTTGTTACAAGGGAAAAAAGAAAACTAGCACACCCATGAAAAGCCCTTTCATGTAATGACTTAAATATCAGAAAAATAGGAAGGATTAATTTGTTTTTGCTACAATTATATATGTTTTGCCAGAGCAAAAACAAACAAATAAATTATTGTTCAGCCTTACCAAAGTTTAAGTTTCACATGCTTGATGCAGATATCCCTTCGCAACTCCTAGTCCTTCAAAACACAAAAACATACATGCACTACAGTGATTCCTATAATTTTACTTTAACTGAGCCAAACGAGGAGGTAAATAGGACTTAAGCCTGTATTAAAAACCATTAATTGACATTGCAGGAACTAATAAATACAAAATGCCATCTGCGCCGTCACTTTGCAATATGCTTCATCCACTTGCACTTTAATAAAATGACAATTTAATTATTTTTTAGAAGGAAAAATTAAATTTCTACACTTACTGTTTGATGTATCAGCCAATGGGAATAAAAATAAATCACAATTTCCTATTTAATAAATTGCCAAAAAAATTAAACACTAAAATATTTTGTTGAGCTTTTTATTCCTTAATGCCTATTGGCTGAAAAAATTCAAATAATTGCATCAAAGCGATGCAATAGTAATCCTGCCAGAGGCAGTGTTGG
Source organism: Cunninghamia lanceolata (assembly GCA_027924645.1). Classification (NCBI taxonomy): domain Eukaryota; kingdom Viridiplantae; phylum Streptophyta; class Pinopsida; order Cupressales; family Cupressaceae; genus Cunninghamia; species Cunninghamia lanceolata. Next base: position 3,819,816 of record BSBN01001247.1, on the reverse strand, counting down.
TGATTGTTTTGATGCAATCATAACAATAAGTTAAAATTCACATAAAATGAACTGAAACTATACTTGAAAGATAAGAAGGAATCATTTAGGATTCAACTAATCCCAAGTCTACAATGGTTTGGTTGGTCAAGTTCAGTTGGTCAATGTGAAGCTGTAATGTTCAAGGGGCCTTACGTAGTTTAGAGTTTCTTTATGGTTTACTGGACTAAGATTATGCAAAAGATCATGAGATATGTCAATGCTATTCATTCCTTTGCATAAAAGTATTACTGTACTGCAAGTTTTAGATGGTTTTCTTGAATTATTGCAGCTTTCTCCTTCATACACTTATGAAAACTGTCTACTTTTAACTCTGTTATGCATATTTTTTCAAATTTGAGACAATTTCCTTCAGATTTATACGCTTTCAGCTAAATATTTCAGATGGTTTGGGAAAAGTTAGAAGGATCTAATCTACACCTCATTTACTCTACCAAAGGATCTAATTGTTTTGTTATGCACTATGTAAATACTACAGCAATTTGATCAAATCCACAGTAAAAACCTTAAATGCAAGTTCTGAGCATTTTCACAAACATACATTTAAAATTGCAAGCTCTCAAAGATAATATTTCAAAACACAAAGAAGAGCAGGAGAACACTCAGAAGATAGATGCAGAACTCCAGATTCTATTGTGTTAGAAACAAATAGTCATACATGATTTACAATGTAGGAATGACTCTTAGTTTCATTGATCAAACTACAGAGAACTTACAAGCTTTACAGATACAGTAAGGAAGCCAGACATTCCACGCACACCTTACTGCAGACAAACAGGTGACCTCCTTCTTCTACTTCTAAACTAAACTAAGCTAACTTGCTGTGTGCTTCTAAAAAATCCCTGTTGTAAAGTATTACAGTGCAGAGAGGCACAATATAAAGGCTTTCTGATTGTCCTCACTACAGCAAAAAACCTAACTAGACCCCTGGTTCAAACCCCTGGTTACAGCAATAAATACAGATGAACCAGTTCTTCAAAAAATATCTCTGAGCAGTGTCAAATCTAGGCGAAATATTACCCCTTCTGAGAAGCTTTGGCAACTCAGGAATAACTTCTGTTTGTCTGTTGTAGTAATACCTCCAGCTGCAACCATGTCCTCCATTTGAATGGCCTTGACTTCTTTGCACTTCGTCTTTACTTCCTGCTCCTAAGATCGAATTTTCTTCTTCCATGATGTCGCTGTGATCAAGTTCCAGCTGCTTCCTCAACTGCAAGCATGTAAGACAAGACAAGTAATAAGTATCAAATTTATCAAATGAATAGTAGGAAACTAAAATATCTGTTTAAATCAGGGTGACTATGCAAAAATGTGGAAATCCGGCTCAAAAACCCTCAACAATGCGTTCAAAATGTATACAGATTGCTGAAAACCAAATGGGTCAACCATCGCTAACCAGAAAAATGCCACGGGTGCCAAAAATGTGTTTTAAAATTCCCACCGCTTCGTCCATTCCCACCCATCGGCGTGATAATCACCATCGGCACGTCCAAAAATCACTTGGGTGATATTCGCTATTTGGCCGATGGCCTTTCTTGTTATTTCCTCCTTATTTCTTTCCATCGGTGTAAGTCTGTACTATCAGCGAGCCTCAAAATTCCTTCACTGATCATTCTCTTCCATCGATGCTTCTTCGCTGCTCTCCGTTGGCGTGAGGTTTACCTATCGGCAAGCCCAAAATTTCCTTCACCGATCGCGTTGGCTATGTCGATACCCCTTGTATTGGCGAGAGTGTTGTTGATGTCTTATTGGCCTTCATTTCCTTCTCATTGGTGAGAGATTATACTATCGGCGGGCTCTAACTCTTCCTCGTCGATCCTCATTGTTGGGCCAATGGCCTCTTGTGCTTTATTTCCTCTTCATCGGCGAGAGATCCGCCATTGGTGAACCCCATATTCTTTCCACCGATGCCCCTTTGCTTTGTTCCATCGGCGAACTCTAAATCTTCTCCTTCTGATGGCATTACCTTGGTCGATGGCCTCTTATTTCCCTCTATTGGCACAAGTGTTACCGATATAGCCTTATCAGCTTGCATTTTCTTCTTATCAGGGAGAGATTATACCATCGGCGGGCTCCTTATTTCTTTTGCTGATGTCTTACCTTATACCAATGCTCTTTCATTGCTCTCCATCAGCGTGAGATCGCCCATCGGCAACTCACACACTCCTCCTTCCGATGGCATTTGCTTTGTTTCATCAGCGAGAGATTATACTTTGGTGAGCTCCTTATTTCCTCTGCCGATGCCTCTACCTTACTTGCTCATCGCCCTCATCGGCGTGAGGCCTACCTATTGGCGAGCTCCAAATCTTTTTTTCTGATGCCTTTACCTCGGCCGATGACCTCAACATCCTTACCTTTCCTTGTATCGGCCCAACTTTGCCCATCGGCAAAGGATTTTCGACCACCGCCGATTGCATACGCTATGCTGATACCTGATATAGGCGAGAGTTTCACTGATATCCATCTTCCCATTCTTCGTATTTCGGCTAAGTCCTCCCCTTCTTCCATCGGCCTAACCTTGCCCATCGGCAAAGGCCCAAAAAACTTGTCCGACAACTACTACTATGCCGATAGCCCTTGGCTATCGGCGAGACTATACCCTTTGGCATGATGAATTCAAACTCAGCCGATGCTCTATGTTACGCTGATCACTATTGTTTCGGCCACAGGCTTACCAAAGCCTTTGAACCCGAACTATTAACCCTGCCACTATCGGCATGACTCCTGCCGATCTCCATTTTGTTTATGCTTTATCGGCGAGAGATTCCACTCCGGTGAGCTCCTTATTTCCTCCACCGATGGCAACTGTTATGCTGATAGCCCTTGTCTTGAACCCAAACCATGAACTAATGAACCATCGAACCAAGGTTCAATGCGCAGGTTCAATGATACACAGCGACTGTTAAAAGAAAATGAACCCCGCCAACTTCGAACCATTGAACCTTCAAAAAAGGTTCAAGCGGATGGTTGAATGTTGGAATATAGAATAACAGTCTGCCCCCCCCTTTATATTTTTGAACATGCGGAACCTTTTGAACCCCAAACCATTGAACTTTGAAAAGGTTCAATGCACAGGTTCAATGCGCAGGTTCAAACCTGCGAAAAAAAACACTTCAATGAATAAATAATGGCGAGCAAAGTGTTAGATGTATTTTTCTTCAAACAGACAGTTAAATGTAAGATACAGAGTGGAACCCAAACAAAATTGCCCACGACTTAGAACCACTAAGTACGAATTTTTTCAAAATTTAAAACGAATGCCAACAAGAAAAAAGGCAAACAACTGAATAGTACATTTTACCTAAATGATCATAACTTGCAAAATATGATGAATTTTAAGATGGTTCAAAAAGCAACCCTGGCTCATTTTTCACAAGGAATCCAACCATATCATGCAATGGTACTGAAAATGCAATTTTCTATATTTTTAACAAGGTTTACAAATCTGACTCTCTTTTCCCTTTACCACTAGACAGAACAAACACAAGCAGAAGCAAAAAAGAGCAACAGCAGGGGTCCTCATTTTGCCAAGGAGCAAAATGGGGTGTGTTGTGAACATCACAACAACTAGCAACCAAACAAAACAACTAAGTTCAGAGTGTTCAAGAACACTAGATGAAATGAACTCATAACCTCCAACTATCCCTCCTGCAAATTACTATTCAGCTTGAGACTTAAGGTATTCAATAAGGGTGCATGAATTTTCATTTTCAGTTTAGTTGTGTACATGTGATTAATTATCCTCATCTTGAAGATCGGTTGAACAAACTAGTGACTGACATTAGCCTATGTAGGTGAGGATATTCCCTCATAGCCGACCGGATAGAGCCTTGCTGCCAGCGAGCGTCCATAGCCCCGGCAAGGTTATCGTTACAATTCTCCTAAGTAGAGCCCCACTGCCAGCAAGCGTCTATAGGCCGGTAGAGTTACTTAGATGGCTTAATCTGGATTTTCAGTATAATCTGCTTTATTTATTTTTCTTTTGTCTTTTATTTACTAATTTTTTTTATTTTGAAAGATTTCACAAGATATAGCAATTTGTAAATTCATGATGCAAGGAGTGGACACTTGCTGAAATTAAGCTGAGAATTGTAATGGTAGCAAGGGTAACCTCTGATTTTTCACCTAACATCTACACTGGTAAGTTCAACAAACCCAAGGATTTTAGGTGTGTCATCGTGAGAAACTTGCTTTGAATTCTCAATCACATTTATTGAATACAAAACTTCAGACGATAAACAACTCTCTACATTCATGACAGTAACAAGTTATGCATAAATTGCAAATGATTAACTTGAATATCCTAAATTTTATACTATTTTGAATGGTTGCTAGTTTTGCTCCTTAATACTCTAAAGTAAAACAAAGATCCCTGCTGAGGAGACAACCAACAAACCAAACAAACAGGCTATACAAAAAGCAAAAAAAGTAGAAAAAACTGTACAAACAAAAACAAAGCAAATAAAAAGAAACAGAAAATAGAAATAAACAGAAAACAAACTATACAAATAGCTAACCAAAAAGAAAACAGCGAGAAAGAACTGTACATTACTTACAACACTTTACACCAAAATAAACTGCCCATGACCTCAAGCCTAGAAGTAGTGTTTCAAATGCTGGCCATTAACTGGTAATGGCACATCTTCTCCAGTCAAGGTCTTAAGTCTAAATGTGTTATCTCCTATTATTTCTGAGACTTGTAAGGGACCCAGCCATAATTTATCAAATTTTCCATGGCTTCTTTTCTTTTCATGTGCTTTGTCCCAGCACAGCACTAAGTCTGATATCCTAAATGTTTTGACTCTTGCCCTTTTATCAAACCACCTCTTAACAACCACTTGGTGTTTGGCAAACTTCTCAATGGCTTGACCTCTTTTCTCATCTAGTTGTAGCATTTGCACTATTCTGGCTTCCCTATGGTTATCAAAGCCTAGATACTCATTAGCAAACTTCCAAGTTGGTATTCTCAGATTTACTGGAAGTATGGGATCAGTCCCATAGACTAAATGATAAGGTGTGCTACCTAAAGCTGTTTTAAACTTGGTCCTATCTACCCATAATGCATATCTTAATAGGATATTCCACTCTCTAGGATTCTTTGCAATTAACTTCTTGATTATATCTAATAAAATTTTATTCGTTGATTCAGCCAGTCCATTACCTTGAGGGTAATAATTCGAAGAAAACCTTAAAATGATCTCGTATTCAAATGCCCATTTAGAAAACTTTAAAGAAGAGAAAGCAGGGCCATTATCACATACCAATGAATAGGGAGTTCCAAACCTGGTGATGATGTTTTCTTCAAGAAACTTGATAACTACCTCAGTTGTGGAAAATTTGTAGTAGGTGGCCTCAGTCCATCTTGTACAATAGTCTGTTACCGTCAGTATAAATTTGTGTCCTGTAGACGATGGGGGATTGATGACTCCAATAAAATCCAAGCCCCACTGTGCAAACGGGCTGGATTCAATCACAGGTTGTAGTGGATTGGCCTGATTTCTCCCTTTGTCTACTGCAGTCTGACAGATGTGGCAACTTCTGATGTGACTCGTAGTGTCTTTGAACATCGTGGGCCAGTAATAGCCCGCCCTTAGTATTTTGTGTGTTGTGGCTAGATGGGAACCATGCCCAGTTCCGTACTTGTCATGTAGTTCTGTCAACACTTTATCAGCTTCAGCTCTGTTTATGCATCTCAGATAAATTCCATCATGGTTCTTCCTGAATAGAAGACCTCCTTGCACCATATAATTTTGTGCTTTAATCTTCAAAGCTCTCCTCTGAGAAGCCTTCATCTTGTTTGGGTACTTTCCAGGTATCAAGAAGGTGTTTAAATCATCATACCAGCCTGATGCGCTCTGGGAATTCAGTACATATTGTTGTTTTATCAAATCTGGATCTGTATTTGCTATTGTCTACACCAATGCCTGCCCTTTGACCAACTTCATAGGTATGATTTCTACATCAAATTCTTGCAGCGTGGTGATCCACTTGGCTCTTTTTTCTCCAGGCTCGTTCTGCATTAGCAACATTTTTACTGCTGCGTCTGGTACTATGGCTTTGATTTGGCTGCGCAGAATGTAGTGTCTGAATTTTTTAACAGCCTTTACTAATGCAAATGCCTGCCTCTCGGTGTCTAGATACCTCAGCTGTGCATCCTTCAGAGGCGCGCTCATAAATACTATGGGCCTCTCTTCATTGTTTTCACCTTTTTGTGTCAAGGCAGCTGCGACTGAATGAGAAGATGCAAAGGAGTAGATGTAAAACGGGCCTGTGTAGTCTGGGCTTGCCAATACAGGGGCATCAGAAATTACCTCCTTAATATCTTCAAACGCAGCTCTAGCCACTAGCGTCCATTCCATCTGTGCATCTTTCTTCAACATGGCATTTAACGGCTGCATGATCTCTGCAAAACCTGTTATAAACTTCCGAACAAAGTTAATTTTGCCAAAAAATGATTTCAACTCTTTCCTACTATTTGGTATTTGCAAACTTTTTATGGATTCTATTCTATCTGGATCAATTGAAATTCCACCTTCAGAAATGACATGGCCTAATAATTTACCTTCAGTTACACCAAATATACATTTCTTAGGGTTAAGGGAAATCCCATACCTTTCACATCGCTTGAGTACTTTCCTAAGGTCTTCAGCGTGAGTGGATGCATCCTTGGAATACACAATTAAATCATCCATATACACAACAATGCATTTACCTGATAATCCACAGAATGCAATGTCCATGGCTCTCTGAAAAGTAGCACCTACATTGATCAGACCAAAAGGCATTCTTCTATACGCATAATTTCCCCATTTGCAAGTGAAAGTGGTTTTTAATCTATCTTCTCTGTCAATTAAGACCTGGTTATAACCTGAAAAACCACCTAAAAAAGACATCATCCTTGCGCCATTTACTGCTTGCAGCACTTCATCTATTGGGGGCAGAGGATAACTATCCTTTTCAGATGCCTTGTTTAAATTTCTAAAGTCTACGCATAACTTGATGTCTCTGTTTTTCTTCCTTACTGGTACTAAGTTAGCTACCCAGACAGAATGTCTGACTGGAAAAATTATTCTAGCAGACAGCAATTTTTTAACTTCTTCGAAGATTAAAGGCTCTAGAATGGCATTCACAGGCCTCTGTTTCTACCTAAATGGTTTGACTTCTTTTCTCAAAGGTATTACGTGAGTTCTGATGGACTCATCAAATGTTTTCAAGTCTTCATAAGTCCATGCTATGACATGTTTATATTCTTTCAGAACATCTAAAACCTATTTTCTGATTTTTTCAGAGCAAGCTTTCCCAATTAGTACATTTTGTGGACTTTGCTCAGTCCCTAAGTTATGTAAATCACACTTACCCCCTTCTGTTTTGGGCAAGTCCTTTTGTCTCATTACTCCATCGAAATCAAAGATATGTTCTAATTCAATTACTCCTTTTGGTAAGAAGTTGCTTTTCAAGTTGATTATATCCTCTTCGTCCCATTTACTTCAGGCCTTTCTTGTTCATCAAAGATTTGAGCCTCAAATGCCTCATTACAAGTCAGAAAATCAATAATTTTCTGATCCCCCCCAAATACTTGAAAGTATGTAACATTATCTGGTATACTGGGTATGTTAACTAGCTCAATAGCAAATCATCTCAATCCTGACAGTGTCAATGGTTCTAATGTACTAGCAGCAACTGCTAGCGCATCTAGCCTATGATTCAGCTCTCTAGGGATGTGCTCTATGTTAAAAGCATCAAACGAATCTGTTAAACCCCATACTCTATGTCTATAACTAATCATTTTCTTGTAATTGCAGGTATATAGTTTCCTCACTTATCTGACTACTAATTCAGAGTCTGAAAATACTCTAATGGTTTCCACCCTTTTCTTGATGGCCATGACAAGTCCTAAAATTAGGGCCTCATATTCAGTAATATTGTTAGTGCAGGAAAATTGTAATCTATATGCTGCCAGATGTGTTTTACCTTGAGGATCTATGAGTTCAACACTTGCACCTGCGCCCTGTTTTGATTTAGACCCATCACATTTTAACGTCCACATGCCATCTTTACTTTTTTTATCTTTTATCTTAGTATGCATTGCCTCTTTCATTGCCGGTGGGGTGTTGTCCTATTTATTCATGGGTTTTTCTGTTTGGTTAACTTGCATATGTGTGTTTTTAGTTTGCAACTCAAAAAGGCAACTACTCTTGTCTCTTATTTCTTTTCCTAAATCTGGAATCAAGGTATCTATATTATCCTGAATATATTTCTGTGTTGGATCAGGATTCTCATTTTCCTCTTGTAACTCTACCTTCTCTATGCATTTTTTGTATTCATATTCAATGATGTCCTTGCATATTTCACAACTCTCCTCAGAATGTTGCCTATCATGAACTCTACACCTGTTTTTGTACAATTTATATTGGACCGAGAGATTGTGTTTAACACATTCTTCCACCTCTTGTCTGATGGCATGACCAAATTCATTTATTGCATTGTTTTCTTCATCTGAGGAATTTCCATCAGACTCAATGAATAATGCCGTCCTATTGCTAACACATTTTTTTTCAATATTTAACATCATGATCTCTTCAATTTGTACCCCATTGTTGGTAATTCTATAGACACCCGGTTCAACAGCAGCATATAATATTTCATTAGTTCAATTATACTCTTTTATCATATGTTTCATTCGGGGCTCTGCCTCTATTTTGATCTGGTTTGGGATGCCTCTCCAAGGTAACCACATGTGTGAAAAGTCAGTGGCCATATATCTGTTTAATGTCTTGGACCAATCCCTACTCAGCAACATTCCATAATTTACGGGTATATCCACTACTTGAATGTCAATGATTTGGCTTACCCTAGGGTCTGAAGCTAATTGCATTTGAATGTTCATGAGCTCTCCTATCACGCTAACCTCAGTCTTATCTAGTTGTGTGACAACCTTGGTAGATTTGGTGGGAGTTAGCTTGAGGGTCTTACATATTCCTAAGGGCATTACATTGGCTGAGGCACTAGAATCTACCATGCAATTGTGTATATTCTTCCCACACAATCTAACAGTTAACAAGAAAGAGGGAGTATCCCTCTTATCTGCATGTATTACTACATTTGTATTGGAAGGCTGCTCAACTTTCCTATTCTTCTCTTTAGGTGGTGAATCTCTATTAGGAATAGTTATATCAGCAGACATCTCGCTCATCATGGATGCATCCAGGGATTTTATAAAAGCATTTCTGATCCCTGGGGTCTTCAATAATTCATTTAGAGGTATACTAACCTTAATTTTCTTTATTTCCTCTGACAAGTAATTCATTAATCTTGTTGTCTCTATTGCTTCAGTTTTACTTGTTTGATCCTTTTGTATTGTTGTTCCATTATCTGTGTGCTGATTAGCTTTAAGTGTGGCAGGATTGTTGCTAGCATTCTGATCTGGGGGTGTATTGATGTTATTCGAAGGAACGGAATTGGTAAAAGGCCCTCCTGGCCTAGGGTTGTTCCTCAAATTGTAAGTGTGGCTTTTATTTGTCTGTTGAAAGGCCTGCACCTCCTCTGTTTCACTCAATATCTCGTTTTTAGATTCAAAGGGAAACTGAAAAGCATTTAACACAAAGGCCGATTCAGGATAAAGACTCTCACAACAGTATGGTTCATCTTCTAGCAATTCATCCTCTTTCTCTTCTGCAGTTGCAAAGGTAAACGTTTCTAAGACTAATGTTGTGTCATATCCTGAGGGTACTACCTCATTACCCTTGGGAATGAGAAATTTAGAGGTAGAAGGTTTCACATCTATGTTGAAAATGCTGGCTGCTAAGTGAAATTGTGGACAGTCGTGCTCAGCATGGGCATTTGTATTGTGAAATCTGCACCAATTTTTGGGTGCTGTACTGGCCATTTGTATGCCAACCATTTGTTTTACATCATGATTATCTATATTCTCAAAAGGAGAAGCTAGAGTACCGTTGTTGGGCCCAGTGTTCCATGTCTTGGGTGGCCTAGGTTGATTCTGATTTCTGTTATTATTGCCCCAGGTCCTATTATCATTCACTGGCCCTCTATTTTGCATTGGTTGCCCCTGGCTGGGGCCTTGATTCTGATTATAGTTTTGGTTCTGATTGTTCTGCTGATTTTGATTGAAACTATAATTCTAATTTTGGCCTTGGTTGTGATTTTGATGTTGACTGTAGTTTTGGTTACCTCTTCCATAGAGGTTCTCATTTCTTAGTTGTGTCACTTCGGTGGTTAATCTTTTCAAATGTGCAGTGATCTCTTTGATTTCTTCCCTATCCTCTTGTGTTTTTGCCACAGTTGTATCCCTAGGAGGTTGGAAGAAAGGCTGACCATTGCTTTGACTGTTATTGGAAGTGCTAGCCGTGTAAGGAGTTATAGCTTGAATTGGGCTAGGACTATACATGGGTGTGTAAGAAGGAACAAGATTTAATAGTGGAGTGTGTTGCATAGAGGTTCCATTCCATGGTGGTGCCTGATTCTGCACCCCAAAACTTCCTCCATTAACAAATGGGTTATAAGTTGTATGCCTCATCTCTTGGTTCACTGAGGCTGCCTCTTTATAGGCTTTGGATATTGAATCTATGTCAGGTTTTCTTTTGACAAACATGGCAGTTAAAGGATCCAAGGCACCATAGTACATAGCCAACAAGGGATCATCATCTATGGTATAAGGGGCTACCAGCCTAGAATAGGCCTTTTGAAATATGTCATTGAAATTATCAATCAGCTCTCCCTCACCATGTTTTATAGCAGCCAATTTATGATACAAAGCATAAGGGTCAATGGGTCCCCTAAATCTTGACAGAAATGCTTCTTCCATAAGCGGCCAGGAAGAAATGTAACCGTTGGGTAAGTTTACATACCAGCTAGAGGCTTGCTCATTAAAGGTGTAGGGAAACAATCTACACACCACATCCTCATGCTCTAACCTAGCTCTAAAACATGCTTCCTTGAATATTCTAATATGGTCTTCTAGATCCTAATGCAACTGGTATTTGGGACATATCTTTTCCAGATTTTTGGGCATCTCATGATAATCATTGAAGAGTATGGGAGAATTGACATTGAAATAAGCCATTGCAGGTGTTTGAGCTTGACCTGAACTTGTAGGAATACCTGGATTGATTGGTGCCTTAGGATTTGTAGGAGGATTGAGACCTCCAGGAGTGCCTGAACCAAGATTTAAAGATCTGAACAGTGATCTGTTAGGACTCAAAATACTATGGATGTTAAAAGGTGACCCAGGAGGTGTTCCAGATGAACTTCCAGCTTGCGATATATTTGGATTCCAAATTAAAGGGTTCCTACCTCGCCTAATATAAGGTAGTTGCACAAATATATCCCCTGAACTAGATCTAGACCTAGTCACTCTATTACTATTATTAGCTAGTTTGAAATAAACTCTAACTCAGAAAGGCCCTCCCTCTAGCGCCAGAAAACTGTTGGTGATTGTTTTGATGCAATCATAACAATAAGTTAAAATTCACATAAAATGAACAGAAACTATACTTGAAAGATAAGAAGGAATCATTTAAGATTCAACTAATCCCAAGTCTACAATGGTTCGGTTGGTCAAGTTCAGTTGGTCAATGTGAAGCTGTAATGTTCAAGGGGCCTTACGTAGTTTAGAGTTTCTTTATGGTTTACTGGACTAAGATTATGCAAAAGATCATGAGATATGTCAATGCTTTTCATTCCTTTGCATAAAAGTGTTACTGTGCTGCAAGTTTTAGATGGTTTTCTTGAATTATTGCAGCTTTCTCCTTCATACACTTATGAAAACTGTCTACTTTTAACTCTATTATGCATACTTCTTCAAATTTGAGACAATTTCCTTCAGATTTATACGCTTTCAGCTAAATATTTCAGATGGGTTGGGAAAAGTTATAAAGATCTAATCTACACCTTATTTACTCTACCAAAGGATCTAATTGTTCTGTTATGCACTATGTAAATACTACACCAATTTGATCAAATCCACAGTAAAAACCTTAAATGCAAGTTCTGAGCATTTTCACAAATATACATTTAAAATTGCAAGCTCTCAAAGATAATATTTCAAAACACAAAGAAGAGCAAGAGAACACTCAGAAGATAGATGCAGAACTCCAGATTCTATTGTATTAGAAACAAATAGTCATACATGATTTACAATGTAGGAATGACTCTTAGTTTCATTGATCAAACTACAGAGAACTTACAAGCTTTACAGATACAGTAAGGAAGCTAGACATTCCACGCACACCTTACTGCAGACAAATAGGCGACCTCCTTCTTCTACTTCTAAACTAAACTAAGCTAACTTGCTGTGTGCTTCTAAAAAATCCCTGTTGTAAAGTATTACAGTGCAGAGAGGCACAATATAAAGGCTTTCTGATTGTCCTCACTACAGCAAAAAACCTAACTAGACCCCTGGTTCAAACCCGTGGTTACAGCAATAAATACAGATGAACCAGTTCTTCAAAAAATATCTCTGAGCAGTGTCAAATCTGGGCGAAATATTACCCCTTCTAAGAAGCTTTGGTAGCTCAGCAATAACTTCTATTTGTCTGTTGTAGTAATACCTCCAGCTGCAACCATGTCCTCCATTTGAATGGCCTTGACTTCTTTGCACTTTGTCTTTACTTCCTGCTCCTGAGATCAGATTTTCTTCTTCCATGATGTCGCTGTGATCAAGTTCCAGCTGCTTCCTCAACTGCAAGCCTATAAGACAAGACAAGAAATAAGTATCAAATTTATCAAATGAACAGCAGGAAACTAAAATATTTATTTAAATCAGGGTGACTATGCAAAAATGTGGAAATCCAGCTCAAAAACCCTCAACAATGCATTCAAAATGTATACAGATTGCCCAAAACCAAACGGGTCAACCATCGCTGACCAGAAAAATGCCACGGGTGCCAAAAATGTGTTTTAAAATTCCCACCGCTTCATCCATTCCCACCCATCAGTGCGATAATCACCATCGGCGCGTCCAAAAATTGCTTGGGCGATATTCACTATTTGGCCGATGGCTTTTCTTCTTATTTCCTCATTTCTTTCCATCAGCATAAGTCTGTACTATCGGCGAGCCTCAAAATTCCTTCGCCGATCATTCTCTTCCATCGATGCTTCTTCGCTACTCTCCATCGGCGTGAGGTTTGCCTATCAGCAAGCCCAAAATTTCCTTCACCGATCGCGTTGGCTATGCCAATACCCCTTGTATTGGCGAGAGTGTTGCTGATGTCTTATTGGCCTTCGTTTCCTTCTCATCAGTGAGAGATTATACTATTGGTGGGCTCTAACTCTTGCTCGCCAATCCTCATTGTTGGGCCGATGGCCTCTTGTGCTTTATTTCCTCTTCATCGGCGAACTCCATATTCTTTCCACCGATGCCCCTTTGCTTTGTTCCATCGGCGAGAGATTCGCCATTGGCGAACTCTAAATCTTCTCTTTCTGATGGCATTACCTTGGTCGATGGCCTCTTATTTCCCTCTATCGGCGCAAGTGTTACCGATATAGCCTTATCGGCTTACATTTTCTTCTTATCGGGGAGAGACTATACCATCGGCGGGCTCCTTATTTCTTTTTCCGATGTCTTACCTTATACCAATGCTCTTTCATTGCTCTCCATCGGCATGAGATCGCCCATCGGCAACTCACACACTCCTCCTTCCGGTGGCATTTGCTTTGTTTCATCGGCGAGAGATTATACTTCGGCGAGCTCCTTATTTCCTCCGTCGATGCCTCTACCTTACTTGCTCATCGCCCTCATCAGCATGAGGCCTACCTATCGGCGAGCTCCAAATCTTTTCCGCCGATGCCTTTACCTCGGCCGATGACCTCAACATCCTTACCTTTCCTTGTATCGGCCCAACTTTGCCCATCGGCAAAGGATTTTCGACCACCGCCGATTGCATACGCTACGCCGATACCCGATATCAGTGAGAGTTTCACCAATATCCATCTTCCCATCCTTCGTATTTCGGCTAAGTCCTCCCCTTCTTCCATCGGCCTGACCTTGCCCATCGGCAAAGGCCCAAAAAACTTGTCCGACAGCTACTACTATGCCGATAGCCCTTGGCTATCGGCGAGACTATACCCTTCGACATGATGAATTCAAACTTGACCGATGCTCTATGTTACGCCGATCACTATTGTTTCAGCCACAGGCTTACCAAAGCCTTTGAACCCGAACTATTGAACCCTACCACTATCGGCATGACTCCTGCCGATCTCTGTTTCATTTATGCTTTATCGGCGAGAGATTCCACTTCGGTGAGCTCCTTATTTCCTCCGCCGATGGCAACTGTTATGCTGATAGCCCTTGTCTTGAACCCGAACCATGAACTAATGAGCCATCGAACCAAGGTTCAATGCATAGGTTCAATGATACACAGCGACTGTTAAAAGAAAATGAACCCCGCCAACTTCGAACCATTGAACCTTCAAAAAAGGTTCAAGCTGATGGTTCAATGTTGGAATATAGAATAACAGTCCACCCCCCCTTTGTATTTTTGAACATGTGGAACCTTTTGAACCCCAAACCATTGAACTTTGAAAAGGTTCAATGCGCAGGTTCAAACCTGCAAAAAAAAACACTTCAATGAATAAATAATGGTGAGCAAAGTGTTAGATGTATTTTTCTTCAAACAGACAGTTAAATGTAAGATACAGAGTGGAACCCAGACAAAATTGCCCATGACCCAAAACCACTAAGTACAAATTTTTTTGAAATTTAAAACAAATGCCAACAAGAAAAAAGGCAAACAACTGACTGTTTATCATGCAAAACCTAATAGTACATTTTACCTAAATGATAATAACTTGCAAAATATGATGAATTTTAAGATGGTTCAAAAAGCAACCCTAGCTCATTTTTCACAAGGAATCCAACCATATCACGCAATGGTACTGAAAATGCAATTTTCTATATTTTTAACAAGGTTTACAAATTTGACTCTCTTTTCCCTTTACCACTAGACAGAACAAACACAAGCAGAAGCAAAAAATAACAACAGCAGGGGTCCTCATTTTGCCGAGGAGCAAAATGGGGCGTGTTGTGAACATCACAACAGGCAGGAACTCAAAATAGGATATTTATTTAATTATTTAGATGAGAATAAGAGATTTAGATAAATAAATATTTGGATTTATTTATCTAATGTTGGATTTTGAAAAATGATTGATTAATTAAATAAATGAGCTAGGAAGAGGGTCAGATTAATAGTGATGAATAGTAATTTCATTAATTAAATAATGGGTATGTGCATGGAAATAGGGGACCTAAAGGGGGTAAAATATGACCACTTTTTTTTGAAACTAGTAAAAATTGATCTTGGATAAGAAATTGAAGATAGAGACACTCAAAATGAGAAGATGTGATAAGAACAAGATTTGTAGTGCTTAGAATCTAGTTTCTAAACTACCATTTTTTTCTAAAAATGGTGGGGATTAAGAGGGTCAAATGGGGGGAGCACAAAATGTGCTCTTAGTTTTGTAGAAATATATAACAAAACATCTCGTGTGCTCCCCCTAAAATATTGACTTTGTTTTTTAGTATTTCATAAATTACTTTGGTGGAAAATTATCTAACATCATGTAGTTTATGTTTTGATTTTTCTGCTAGATTTTTAATGAATATATTTTTTTATGAATTTTCAATGTGGACACATCCTAGAAAATAAAAATATGAATGTGGTTCCCCCTAATTTTTTTGAAAACTAATCAAAAATCATTTTTTTTCAATGTGTATAGAATAGAGTCTAGAATCTAAAATGTAATTTGTTTCAAATTTTGATGAATGCATAAAAAATGACAACAGGAATACTATACATAGGTTATCTAAAAAAAATAGATTAGAAAAATAAATTGAAGATGGAAACCTTAATGTTATTATATTTTAGAAAAAAATGCATGGTTAGAAAGCTAATAAAGAACTTGAAGTCATTTTGGAATTTTTTATATTAACATTGAAAAATGTGTAAACCTGATGGAGAGCACACTTGAGATTTAGTTGATTTTCTATGTTTTGTTGAAAACACATTTTTGGCATCCAAAAGGTAGGTCCAACCCTTTGGGTTGGATGCCCAAGGAAAATCCATAGTCTTAGCTTAATGCATCAACATGTTTATTTATGCAATTAAAAGCTGTCAACATCGTACTTTTAAATTCTATATTTATTATTCTCTACCAGATATGCCTCATATTCTCCCATCCCAAAAATTTGGAGAAACACATTAGTGACCACTCTAGAAGTACATCTGTCTCCCCTATTTTGATTTAATTATAGTTGTAATGTTAACTACTCTCTACTTTTTCCATTAATCTTGGCCTCATTTTAATCAAGAGTTAGCTTCTATGTAATACTTCATGAATAAGTGATTTGTGTTTGCAATAAAAATTAATATTTTTTTGAATAACAATTGGATTCCATCTCCACACATCCCTAGGAACTAGTTTTGACCCTCAATTTACCCATTCACTTATCTAGATTGATTTGACAATGAAAAAATGAATCTAGTTTGATCCTACAATGTGAAATTGACCCTTAGCTCTTTAAAACTCAAAATTCAAATTAGGCTCAAGTCATCTCTATGAGAGTCAAGATCTACTAGCAAAATGTAAGCACTGGTTGAGCCATGAAAGTCAAGCTATCGAACACTCCTGCAATAGTTAGAAAATGAGAGTATGCAATACAAACAAGAGAATAGAATAATTCTTTACAATACATTTACCATGAACAAGATGTACATTTATAAGAGAGGGAAGAAACTGTTACATCCCCAACCTGTGATAAGCTTAATCTTACTTTTACATGGTAATCAGGAGGATTAGTTAAGAGTTGGATGATTAGATGTTTGTGGAAAATGTCAGATTAATCATTGTTTCTAATTAATGTTAGTCAGATATGAGATTTCTAGATTTAAAATGATTATTTAATTATTATGATTTATCGATCATATGATGATGCACTAATCATGATTTTTTGGTTGTGAGTTGGATCAGGAAAGTGATCATCTTCCGAAGATGGAAGGAGAGTATTATCTAGGAAGAAGGGATAGATGTTAGGAAATGGGGTCAATAGCCATTTGAGTGTCAAGCATTATGTCCTTACAAACCTGTGTAAGTTACACTTCTTTTTGGACAGTTGGTTTTTCTTTTGTGTCATCTTGTCGATTTAGTCATTTCAGAAAATTTACATCGACTCAACCTAAAGACATTCTTGGAATGTTAATGTGAGTCGAGAGTTAATCTTGCCATGCATCAAAACATTTTCTTATTGCTATAAATATTCCTGAACCGAGATTGCGAATCTATTATTCTTGGTCTGTTATGCTTTGGGTTCTTAGCGAAGAAGAAAGAGCAGTGCTCAATCCCTAAATTGCATGTTGACCCTATCTCCATGAAGGAGGTTGTTGGTTCACGAATCGGCAGAGGGTTTGCCAGTTCCAATGCACAAGTAGATTCAGCCAATAGATTACAGGAGGTTGCGTGAGCTGTCTCCCCTTCACTTCTGGTTTTGCCACAGCAATGGGGGTATCCCTATTAGCTAAAGATGTAACCTTGACTCGCCCAATGATAGAATGATTTAGCTTTACAGTAACAGGCAGAATACTCTCATGTGTGGACCAAGATTTGTATGATAAATCACAAGATTGGCATTGTTCTTGGACATTATCTGTTTGGTTGAGGTATGATAATATGCAAGGGTCCTAATTCCTACTCCTACAATAACAGGTTGGAAGTATTGAAATGATTTGTTTTAATTTTGGATGCAAGATAGGGGGTCTTGGGTCATAAGTACTAAACAAGAGTAGACCAGTGCCTACCTCAGGGCAAGGAGTCAAATAGATGTATACAGGTGAATGGTTTGCAACTGCATTCAAGTTTCAGGGGGTCAAAGCTGGTATTAACCTTACAAATACCACCCAAGAATGGGTATTTTAGCTACCCATACTTACAAGTATCCTGGCTGACATACATACTTCTCCATGATTGACCTAAAACAATTTAATCCACTCCTTGAATGGAAGTCACAGATCAAGCATGTGATACAGCAAAACTATATCCTAGAACCTAAGAAACCCTTAGCAACCAAATTCAAAAGAAGGAAATGCATACAACAAATGGAGACAGACACCTAAAACACATGCAGATAAGCATCTCATATAGAATTGACATGAAACTAAAAAATATGTGCAAAATACATTCAAAATGCAACACATAAATTCTAGAATGAGATAAAATAGTAGCAAAAGGCTCTATTTTTCTATTAAATTCTCTAAAAAAGCCCAAGTCTTCAACCCCCGAAATGAGTAAAATAATTTGCATATTATAGCAAGATTGCATACACTCAACATTAATTACAAGGCAACATAAAAAATTCAAAATTCCCTCAGAAACACTACACCATAAGAATGGTGCTCAAACATTCATTGCTACATAGGGACAAAGAGGAAGGAGTAGGTACAATCAGGATCTGAGCCTCTCCCTGAGGAATTTCTATGAATTTGGTCACTGGCCTATCCTCGTCCTTCACTGTGCTTCAGCAATTCGCCATCAATGCTTCAGCTACCCGCGGCCCTCTAGAATGCAGCGGTTACATGCATACAGTGTTTTCCTGCCTGAAACGTGCTTGTGGACATACAAACCTTCCTACGCCAAAAAGTTTGAAGGGTAGCTGTCGATCCCCCTCCGCATCTTCAAAATTTGTGGCCAAAAATGAATGAACAAGTTGCCAGCCAATTGGAACATGCCACGTCAAATGTTTCCTTGCCATCGTAGACTCTCATTTTGCCTTTTCACCTTCTTTTGCCTTTGTCACCCAAAAAAAACATACATTCATCCTTGTATGTGCAAAGGCACATATAATTGCCCCCTTTATCCTTCTAAAACCATTGTATATGCATTCAACAGATACATGCAATTGTTCCGGACACGTGGCAGCTTGTGATTCGTCCACAGTCGCTGTGCATTTTGTATCGCCATCAGCCATCGGGATGACTCTAGGAATGCCTACCGATGCGCATGGTCTGGCTGAAAACCCCTAGCATATGCCTTTGTATATCAGGCTTTGTGTATCTTCGCTTGTATATTCACCTTGCATGTGCAAACATACAATGCCTTTGCATATAAGATACAAGTGCTCTTGTATATGAAGTGGACCCCACCTTTTGTATCTTCTCCTCTCATGCACCCTTTATATGGATCGACCCATTGTATGTCGCATAACCCATTGACCATTGGACAAACACTAAACCTGGCCGTCCATAGGCAGGGTCACCGTGATGAACCCTTTCACTGTTCATCTTATATATTGGCTGCTTGTATGTGCGCGATGCACATTTCCTTTGTATACCAAAGCATACAACATGAACATACAAACCCCACTGCACAAACCGCAGGCCCCACCACTTGCATCTTTTGCTCTTGTATGCCGTTGGCCATCGGATGGACTTTCGACTAGGTCGTCGATATGCAAAGTCTAGGTGATGACTTCCTTTGTCATTGTAGCAAATGCATGCCTGTGGACCCGATATGCATATGAAGATGCATACAACTATTTTTTACCATTTTTAGAAGCCGATTGAACACTTGAACTGGCCCGCCAATGCACATCAACACTTGCATGTACATACAAAGACATACAAAGCAACATACAAGCAACAGGAAAAGGCTAAATGACTTAAAAATTTCAGGGAAGGTGCTTGCAAATTTTAAATGCTTGAAAACTGAGTGTCTATGCAGGCACCAACATAGGTGATGTCAAAAAATGACATCTTGATTATTACAAGTATTTACATACATCAAGTAGATGCATGAAAATAATATTATGCTATGATCATTTAGTCTAATATCGAATTTCTTGCTATACTATTAAGTTTATTAATTTGCTATAGTTGACATCACCCACAGTAGTGGAGTGATATTTTGAATATTTGAAACTAATGGGATCTTTGATCTCACCAAAAAGGTTGGCTGATATCATGTATCTGCGGATGAGTCCCTATGAACATAGAGGTTGGATGAGTGGGGAAAAACCACCCACTGTGTTATGGCAAGGGTGATAGTTTCCACCAAGATCAGCATGCCAAGAAGAGAAAAGATAACAAGTTTTGTTTATCATTTGGAGACTATCGTTCTTTGGGAAAAAAAAAGGGGATCATTACTTTTCAGGTTGTGCTCTCTCTACGCTAGGAAGGAGATACAGGGCAAGAAAGAACAGTGAACTGAACTGGAAAGATTGCATTGAAAGACTTCATTCAAGTAGAATGAAAGTTGTAAGAACGTTGTCTTTCATTTGTTTGCATTCTGGTTTTGTAAGTATCAACTGTGTCAAGCCTTTCATCGTATGTTTACTATATTAAGCTTCAGGCATTCATTCTTTATGCCAGAGGCTCGAGGCCGATAAGGCCAAGCCTGTATAACCATTGAAATACTCTTTATACTATGGCTCAAGGTCGTTATGGCTGAGCTCTAAATCCTTGAATTTTCTTTATGATTGTAGCTCGAGGCCACTAAGGCCGAGCTTTAATTCATTGTAATCTTTATTATGATTATAGCTTGAGGCCACTAAGGCTAAGCTTTAATTCATCATATTCTTTATTAGAACTATAGCTTGAGGACGTTAAAGCTGAGCACATATCCAATGTAACGTTTACATGATGGTTATCGACATGGCCTTAATAGTAATAGTGTCACAACTAGTATAATGAGTTGAGAAGAAAGTGCTCATGGCACGAGAAGTGTAGAACTATTGTATTAAGTACATACTCAATGGTTCAGCCTGCATGTGGCCAATGCAGCCACCATGATATGTGGTGATGGTCGATATGACATTAATCTTAAACTGTTCTTATATCACTCAAACAAAATCTTGTTTCACCTTACATAGAACCCGATTATGGCTTAAAAGGTTATTAAAATAACCTAGGCTATACTTCTCTGTCCCTCAAGTAAGGAGGTGGTGTTTTATTCAAAAGATCACTATTTTATTATATGACAGCTTGCATGCTAGCCAAATCATTAATGAGGAATCCCTTCTTACTATTGATAACATGGAAGAATGGGAAGCATGATTAGCTAAGATTTATATGGATATTATCACAAGTTTTAAACCCTTGCCAAACTTATGATTGAACTCTATAGAGAGAACAATTATCATTAACAACTCATATGGGGAAATTGAGATATCTTTTATTATGAAACTATTATAACTAGTTAAGGCAGTGAATGCCTACGGTACTATGATTGAAATCTTAACCTATTTAGTGACTCATATTGAATATGTAAACCATGGGAAACCTAGATTGGTGAATCTGGTTGACATTATTATAATTTAAAAATGGGACAAAGTGATGAGGAGTCACAAGTCCCTCTTTTCAAAAGTAATTCATTAAGTCATTACAATTCCTAAGAAGGGAGTCGATAGTCCTGGTATGGACTTGGATCAAGTTGATCCCACATGCATTGGACCTAGAGAGAGAGGTCAAATCAAACTTACTATAGGATGAGACAGCTTCTAAGTCGAGTTAGGGTGGTGGACATATGATGACATTCATTGCATAATGTACATGTATGTAAATCTTTGGCCAAAGTAATGCATCTATCTCTGCATGCATTGTCAGTCCACAGTGTTTCAAATGGCATAGTGTCTCCAGTAGAGTCATACATAATTAGAGTGGATCTATAGTTGTGTGACCGAGAGACATTATGAAGGACACAACACCAGATACTCAGATGGCTAACCCAACAGTTCCTAATATCTAACCCTTCCACGAAGGGTAGGGCCACTTCTAGATAGGAAGTTGAGTGGGGCACCATAGGTCCGTGGTTGGTGGAAAAGTACCGGGATGATGCTCTCCTTCCCAAGCTTAAGACAAGCCAAGGCATATGAAGATAGATGTCTTATGATCAAGATATAGTGTTTTTAATTTTATGACTTGATGGTCAATTGTAATGCATAATTTGATGTATGATGCCTTGAGGATAACTTGTACATGCATAGTGAAAGTTATTAGCTAAAGATATGTAATTGATTATTAAAATGTAAGCTTTGTTTTATTTTGTTTAGAATAACATGCTTAATTGTGAAAATGATAATGAATCATTATTGTTTAACTTTGATTTAGATAATCATGTTGTTAACTAATCACTTGATTAGTTTAAGTGTTTATGTTAATTTTGAGCGTTATGGATTGAGATGTTATAGAAACTATCATATAGAGTAAGTGGAGAAGACTAGGTTTTGACTCCCATGCAATAACTGGTGGCAAGTTAACTTCCTCAAGACTTGCATGCAATGGCGAGTGAACTCTCACTAACTAGGACACCTAAGTAGGACTAACATTATGTAGAACTATCTCATGTGCATGTAACTAATGCATGAGATAATATATACACTAACAATCCCCCTCCAACTAGCTATTGTGTTTTAACTTTAAAAGCAAAATATTTTAAATTGTATTCTAGGGTATTATATAAAAGGGAAAATTTTAATTCATTTTCTAACACATCTAGGAATGATCCTATCTAGTTCAAGTACTCATAATATGTTGCATCATTCAAGTAGCAAATCTAAGCATTTATTTCTACATCAACATCTACATAATTAATGATAGATAATCATATTTTACACAGTTGCTTGTTGTCTTTGGTCTTTATTTAAAAAATGTTAAATTAGTCCACTTAAGGGTTTGTTTGATGTAATGTCCTTCATTAAAATTGTATGATAGGTTTTGTAACTTTTTGATTTTGATCAAGAATAAATCGAAACCAAAGAGCCAATACATAGTTTTGATTACAATTTTTAAAACCCTATTTACTGATCACAAACCCTAGGGTTATAAAATGCTCAATTTCAGCCAAATGAAACCCTCAAAATATATTTTTATTTATTTCCAATAAAGATCTAAATGTACAAACTAAGTACAACATAAAATAATTTTTATTGAATTTTTCAAGCACTTACAACCTATTGTATGCCTTGATATGATTGCTCCAAAGATGACAATAATGAATGGAAATACAATGATAAATCTTATTGCTAATGAAACCATCTCATAAACAACTTTTTTCTAATTTTTCTAGGCCTTGGAAATGTACGACTGGATAGGAATGGTATGATTGGCTATAGTAATTCATAAATATGTTGATTACTGATGCAGGAGCATCCAGTGGTGTAAGGGCAATCTTGCATCACCCAAAAAGAAGTTAATTCAAAATCATTGTAGTTGTTTTCATTTCTTTCCATAATTAGTGTTTCTGGTTCCATAATCTCCTGAATAATGATGTAGGACTTTCAGTTTTTCCAAAACTGCTAAAAATAGCAAACTACCTATTTTGGAAAGTTTTAACTGCCATTTTAGGAAAGTTTGCATTTGAGCATGGATTGAAGAGAAAAGTTATAGAAAGCTTCATAACTAAAATATAAGACCTTTGCCAAAGGAATCAGGCAAAGATCATTTGTGAGCTGAAAGATATTAAAGTTTTTTGTTTTTTGAAAAGCCCCTAAATTTTTTTGAAATGAGATATGAGCCACTAAAACAACCCATAACATCCCCAAAAGTTGAAAAAATCTATTTATACATTTCCAACATGATAGTTCACATCACAATCTTTCTGACGCTTAAAACAGTTCGTTAATTGGACACCTGGATCAAAAGTTATGCTTCCCGAAAGTTGACCTACTTTTGGAGGGAGTTGCAAATTTTGAAATTTAGCTGGAGGCCACCAAAAAGTGCTATTTATAACTATTTTGGGAAGCCTGGGCAGTAGTAGAGTTAAGGGGGAAAGTGTAGAGTCAAGAATAGCTAGGAAAATAGAAACCCTAGTAGATTTGGGGTTAGAAATGGTAGATGATTCCAGAGTCTTGTGAGAGGAAGCTGTAATGTGTTGCAGCTTGTGGAGGGTTGATTCCTCTGATTGTATTTGAGCTTCAATAATGCAATAAGTTGTCCAAATCAATAAAGAAAGTTCTATTTTATGTGTCTAATTTCTGTTGTTGTGTGTTTTATGATTTACCCCCTTCATCAAGTGGTATCAGAGCAATAGTTCCTGATGTGTAGATAGATCATCAACTGTGAGGCAGTTTGCACCAGGACCTGAGGTTGTGGGTTTGTTGCGGAGATCAAGATGCCTCCAAGAAGAAATTGTATTGGGAGGAATGCTTTGACAAAAGAGGGTTTTAGAGCCCTGCAAAGGCAAATTTACTCATTGCAAGGGGAGCTACGAAGAGGGTTTGAGCAAAGAACAAGAGAAGAAAGTGAAGATGAAGCTAACGAAGAGCTATCTAAGGAAGAACAAGAAGATGTAGGAGATCCTGCAGAAGTTAGGTTGTTGAGGGCCATTTCGAAGATTGGAAAGAGACCCCGGATTGAAGTTTCTACATATTCTAGAGATTTGGATCTAGAATAGCTTATTGATTGGATCAATGACATGGAGGAATATTTTGACTATGAAGATGTGGAGGACCCAGATCGAGTCAAGTTTACAAACACAAAGTTGAAGGGCCACGCCAGTATTTGGTGGAAGGAGGTCCAATTAGAGAGGAACAAAAGAGGAAAAGGAAAGATCACCAGATGGGATTAGATGGTGGAGAAACTGAAGAAGCAGGTCATTCCTATGGACTATAAGATTGAGTTGCCGAAGAAGTTAAAAGGACTGAAGCAAGGTAACAAATTTTTTAAGTAGTATACAGAAGAGTTTTATAAGATTACTATTAGGACAGGCCATGCAGAGGCCAACAAGGAGAAGGTAGCCTATTACATTAATGGGTTAAGGCCAAGTATTCAAGAGGATCTAAGCCTGGTCAGAATGACCACCATAGAAGATGCATACTAGTTTTCCCTAAAGGTGGAAGAGAAGCTGAATAGAAGATTCGATAGAAAACAAAGGGAAGAGGTCAAGACAAAAGGATTGGTGGAAGACCCTATGGAGGCCATAATGAAGATCAAAAGAAAAGTGACGAAGCTGGCACTACTCAAAATCAGAGAGGGGATAATGCCTACCACTCTCGTGACCAGAACAATGGTGAGCAAAGAGGAAGAGGAAGAGATCAACCTAGGCAAGGACCTAGAAGAGGAGGTTTTAGAGGAACCTGTTTCCAATGTGGAGAAGGACATCGAGCATATGAGTGTCCACAACATCAAGGAAGGATAAATAGAAGACCTGAAGGTAATGCATGAGTTGCACATGTTGATGAAGATGTGCAATCTAAGCGCTCTGAAGATGTTGAAAGGGGAGAAACCCTAGTTTTCAGAAGAACTTTTTTGAATGAGGAGAAAGAACCTAATCAAAGGAATAATTTATTCTGCACAAGGTGCAAATGTGAAGGTAAGTATTGTGATATTATTATTAACAGTGGAAGCACTAATAATCTTATTTCAGAGGACATGGTTGACAAGTTGAAGTTGACAAGAAGAAAGAATCTGCATCCATACCAGATTGCATGGTTGTAGAAGGACCATAGAGCTTTGGTCAATGAGTAGTGTTTAGTGAAGGTCAAGATTGGTGACTACCATGATGAGGTGTTGTGTGACATCATACTGATGGATGCATGTCATATGTTATTGGGGAGGCCATGGTAGTATGATAGGAGCATTATCCATGATGGTCGTGCAAACACATACTCCCTAACAAAGGATGGATTTCGTCATAAGTTGAAGCCCTTGAAGGAGGTGGAAGAAAAGGTATGTAGTACTGCCAAACTTTACTTGGTAGATGGTAGGAAATTTTTGGAGGGTATGTAGCATGAGCGTCATTGCTTTGCATTGATTCCTAAGATTAGTCAAGAGAAATGTGAAGATGTACCAATAGAAGTTTCATATATGTTGGAATAATTTTAGGACATTATTTTTGATAATGTACCAGAAGGTTTACCATCAGTGAAGAAGATAAGTCATCAAATGAATTTGATAGCAGGAGCCAGTTTGCTAAATAAGGCAGCCCACAGAATGACCCCTGCAGAGAGTGAAGAGCTAACTAGACAAATTCAAGAGCTGTTAAGGAAGGGGTTGTTAAAAGAGAGCCTAAGTCCATGTGTGGTACCTACAGTAATAGCACTGAAGAAAGATGGAGAGTGGAGAATGTGTATAGATTCTCGAGCCATCAACAAGATCACGATCAAGTACAGATTTCCATTACCTAGAATGGATGACATAATGGATTGTTTAAGTGGAGCCAAGTTCATCATGAAGATTGATTTGAAGAGTGGGTATCACCAAATCTAAATTAGAGAAGGAGACGAATGGAAGACAACCTTCAAGACCAAGGAAGGTTTGTATGAGTGGTTAGTCATCTCATTTGGGCTAACTAATGCACCGATCACATTCATGCGGCTCATGAACGAGGTACTGAAAGAATTTTTGAGAAGTTTTGTTATTGTTTATTTGGATGATATTTTGATTTTCAGTAAGACTTATGATGAGCACCTAATGCATATCAGAAGAGTTTTAGAGAAGCCGAGGGAGCAGAAGTTGTTGATTAATCTAAAGAAATGTAGTTTTGCAAAGGAGTTGGTATACTTGGGATTTGTTGTCCCAAAGGAAGGTCTTAAGATGGATTCAGAAAAAGTAAGGGCTATCATTGAATGGCCTACGCCAAAGAGTGTAATGGAGGTACGATCTTTTCATGGTTTGGCAAGTTTTTACAGAAAGTTTATCAGAAATTTTAGTAGCAGTTGTGCACCCCTAACAGAGACAATGAGAGGGGATAGAAAAGAGTTTAGATGGACTAAAGGAGCAGACAAAAGCTTTGACATATTGAAGCAGAAAGTTACAGAGCAACCTGTTTTGGCAATTCCAAATTTCAATAAGGTATTTCAGGTAGATTGTGATGCTAGTGGTAGTGCTATAGGAGCTGTTTTGAGTCAAGAAGGTAAGCCCATTTCCTATTTTAGTGAGAATCTTAATGATGCCAAGAAAAAGTATTTTGTTTATGATCAAGAATTTTATGCTATAGTTCAGGCTTTGAAGAAATGGAGACATTATTTGTTGCCAAAAGAGTTCATTTTATATATTGATCATCAGGCTTTACAGTATCTTAATAGTCAAGGAAATTTGAATCAAAGGCACTTAAAATGGGTTGAGTTTTTGCATAGTTATACTTTTGTTTTGTAGCATAGGAGTGGGAAGTCCAATAGAGTTGCAGATGCTTTGAGTAGAAGGCAAAATTTGTTGACAAAAATGAAGGTAGAGGTTGTTGGGTTTGATGAGCTCAAGAGTTTATATCCAGAAGATCTAGATTTTACAGGAGCTTGGAAAGCTCGTTTGGAACCTATTTCTTTGGATAGGACAAAATGGTTGGATTTCATAATCCAAGATGGCACGTTGTTTAGAGGAAGCCAGTTGTGCATTCTGAGGAGTTCCATGAGAGAGAACCTAATTAAGGAGAAGCATAGTGGGGGATTGGCTAGACATTTTGGTCAAGATAAGATCATTTCTATTGTTGGTGAGAATTATTATTGGCCACAACTATAGCAAGATGTGAGGAAATTTGTGTAAAGTGTGCCAGATGGCAAAAGGAACAAGTCAAAATACAGGGCTAAATCAGCCATTACCTATAGTGGAGAAGCCATGGGATGATATTAGTATGGATTTTGTTCTTGGTTTACCAAGGACACAGAGAGGACACGATTCCATTTTTGTGGTGGTGGATAGATTCTCGAAGATGGCACATTTCATTCCTTGCAAGAAGACTAATGATGCTGTTCATATTGCTGAATTATTTTTTAGAGAGTTGGTGAGATTACACAGTCTACCAAAGAGCATAGTTTTAGATTGAGATACCAAGTTTGTTGGTTATTTCTAGAGGACATTGTGGAAGAAGGTGAAGATAGATTTGAAGTTTAGTTCTATACACCATCCACAGACTGATGGATAGACAAAAGTGGTGAATAGGAGTTTGGGTAACCTACTACGATGCTTAGTAGGAGATAAACCCAAGGGATGGGATTTAATTTTACCACAGGTGGAATTCGCTTATAACAATTCTGTCCATAGGAGTACTGGAAAATCACCATTCCAAATTATATATGGCAATAGTCCAAGAAATGCTTCATAGTTAAGGAAGCTAGAAAAAGGAGAAAAGACAAGTGCTGAGGTCGAAGACTTTGCAGAACACTTAAAGAATTTGCATGAAGAGGTGAGAAAGCACATTAATAAGATGAATATTTAGTACAAGGCTAAGGCATATCAGAAGAGGAGATATAAGGAGTTCTAGGTAGGAGAGGAAGTCATGGTTCACTTGAGAAAAGAAAGGTTCCCAATTGGAACATACAATAAGTTGAAAATGATGAAATTTGGACCATGCAAAATCTTGAAGAAGCATGATTCAGGAAATGCATATGAGGTAGAGCTACTGAGTGGGACCAATATTTCCCCTATGTTCAACATTGTTGATTTAACAGAATATCATGAAGGTGGCACAGATGATTAACCAATAGGAGAACAGTGGAGTATTCTGGCATCTACTTCAACAGAGGAGATAGAAGAGATCTTGGATAGCTGTGTGGGAAGAAGTACTTAGAATAGGTAGTATGAAGAATATCTAGTGAAATAGAAAGGAAGGCATGTTGAAGATTCTTCTTGGTTTTCTAAGGTAGAGGTTGACTGTTTGGGTTTTCCTCACACAAAAACCTGAGACATGACAGGGTCACTTCTCAAATTACCCTGGGTGTCTGATGTAGGAGCATCCAGTGGTGTAAGAAAAATCTTGCATCACCCAAAAAGAAGTTAACTCAAAATCATTGCAGTTGTTTTCATTTCTTTCCATAATTAGTGTTTCTAGTTCCATAATCTCCTGAATAATGATGTAGGACTTTCAGTTTTTCCAAAACTACTAAAAATAGCAAACTACTTGTTTTGGAAAGTTTTAACTGTCATTTTAGGAAAGTTTGCATTTGGGCATGGATTGAAGCAAAAAGTTACAGAAAGATTCATAACTGAAGTATAAGACCTTAGGCGAAGGAATCAGGCAAAGATCGTGTGTGTGCTGAAAGATATTAAAGTTTTTGTTTTCTGAAAAGCCCCTAAAAATTTTTGAAACAAGATGAGGCACTAAAACATCCCATAACATCCCCAAAAGTTGAAAGAAATCTGTTTACAGATTTCCTACGTGATAGTTCACGTCACGAGCTTTCCAGCATTTAAAATGGTTTGCCAATCAGACACCTGGATCAAAAGTTATGCTTCCCGAAAGTTGACCTACTTTTGGAGGGAGTTGCAAATTTTGAAATTTAGCTGAAGGCTGCAAAAAAGTGCTATTTATGACTATTTTTGGAACCCTGGGCAGTAGTAGAGTGAAGGGGGAAAGTGTAGAGTCAAGAATAGGTAGGAAAATAGAAACCCTAGTAGATTTGGGGTTACAGATGGTAGATGATTCTAGAGTCTTGTGAGAGGAAGGTGTAATGTGTTGCAGCCTATGGAGGGTTGATTCCTCTGATTGTATTTGAGCTTCTGTAATGTAATAAGTTGTCCAAATCAATAAAGAAAATTCTATTTTCTGTGTGCAATTTCTGTTGTTGTGTGTTTTATGATTTACCCCCTTCATCAATTACTCAAGTCTACTCTGAAAGCATATGAAAAATGTCTAAAATCACATTTTTGCCTCCTCCAAGTTTGGCACTCCACTTCCACTTATTGTTGATGAATGAAATGATATAGATCAATGTTTGGTTTGTCTAATTCAATGCTAAAATAACTAATTTTCTCCCTCCAACTATGGTGATCAGCTATGATGATGGAAATAAATCATATCTACCCTAAATGATGCTTGAAAAATTCACAAAAAATTCTAAAAATCAACATGGAAGCCCTCAATCATGTTTTAATATCAAAATGGAAATAAGGGTTTTCATCTTGGACCCCAAATGTGGAATCCAAGAGGGTTTTCATCCTCTCAAACCCTAAACAAGCCAAATGATTTCTTCATTAGATGCCCTAGATTGAACAAACTTCTCAAATCTAAAATTAGTATGAAAAGAGAATAACTTGATTGATGATGAAATGAGAAGCCAAGTGCTCCATTTATATTTGCCTATTTTTCAAAAATTGCGCCCTCACATTTAAAAATATTTTTTAATTTTGGCCAAAAGCATTTAATAAAATGCTTTTTTAAATATCATTTTAATTTTATTTTTTATTATACTGTTAAAAAAAACTTATTATTTTTAAGTGTGGAAAAACACTTTTTATATAATTTTATTATTAAGTTTCCCCTTTAATTAGAAATTATTTGGCCCAACTTAAAATAATATTATTTTATTTTAGTCCCATTGGTTCCCAAAATAACTACAACATAATTTTTTAAAAAATTCCTAAATCACCTAGGCCAGGGATGTCATTAGAGTGATAGAAAGAAGTTTATCAACCAGTTAAGGTTGATTTTGGCCAACTGACAGGAGTGGGTAGACTCCTCTACAATTTGAGCTCAACTTAGACTCTGGAAGGATATTCCAAGGGGTATACCGTAATAGTTATTGACTTCAAATTAGATGAACAACTTTAAATAATTGAACAACCAAACCCAAATTGCCTTCTTGGCCCCAAATTTGTCACTGAACCAAGAACAACTAGTTGTTATAAAAAACCCCTATATAGCTAATGAAAACAATCCTACAGAATGAGGATGTAGATAAAACAACTAGTGTGTATAAAGATAGATAAACTAGTTTGTTTTGAAAGCTTGGGTGATCATAGGCTTCTTAGATCAATGCCTATCCATTGGGCTACAGAGCTTCACATTTATCAGGTGAAAATAATTTCAAGAAAATGTACGATTGCCTATTTGAAAACTCAAATGAGTAATGACCATTATCAAATTGTGAGAATACTTAATAATTGAACACTATACAAAACTCTTTCATTTGTAACAATGAAATGACCATTTATAATGCTTGAAAATGGATTAAGAACTATCATATTCATTCAAATTAGATTTTACAATCATACTACTCAATGTAGCAAGAGAAATCCTAACTGTGATTAAGATTTCCTGAAAGAACACTTACAACAGTGGGGAAAAACACTAATTTAATATAATGATTACAATATATGAACATATATTTTCTGCTAATTCCCTCTCCAATGAAGAGAAACTAAAAATCAATCTTTGCAAAAAAAAATGCCTCTTGATCTCAACACCTGTAGAGAAAACTACCCAAAATGACCAACCCGTAATGCATCAAAAACATATGCATATATAGCAATTCAGCTCATTGCACAATTAAAAACATTGCACTTTGTCATCGTGTACACCCATGCTACATTAAACTTTGGTGCATGGGCCTGATAGAAGATATCTCTACCAAAGAAATCCCTACATGTACATCTATTTTGCCAATCATAAATACAAAAATATCCTAATTTGATTCACAACATTTAATATAGAAATATCTGAAGATGAAATAGTTGAGAAATATCTACTACATTAAAGACTAGAAGCTAACTCACTCACCTGCACAATTAAATATATACAACAGGTACTTGGAACATTGATGAAGGAAAATTTAAGTCAACTCCCTGACGAGTCAAAGGACTAACAAAAGATCACCCACACACCTGGAGTATTTGGATCAATAATGAGGGATGGTTGGAGTCCACTCCTTGACACCTGCAACATTAATTTCATCTACTTTGTTCTCCATGAGTACCTATGCATTGAAGAATTTTACTACCACCTAAACAACCCTGTTCTATAGAATCATTAATTTCTAGCTATGAATCTACCTGCACAATCCTGCAATCTTGGTGTGTTTTTAGGAAGATCGCCTCTTCAAAGATTTTACAATAGTTTAAAAGTGTTGTCCAATTTTCACTAGCAATCCCTATTTAAATATGATTGTACATGAAGAATTAAAAAATCTACCAGATTGATCTTCATCTTTGTCTCTATTGGACCATCTGAATCTTGATTCCATTTCTTTATGTGTATTGGGCACCTTCTTTCTTCTCTCTGTCAGCAAAATTGGTCAGCAAAAAGCTTAGTTGGTGAACTTCCCAGTTTGTAAACTCATCCTCCCTCTAACAAACGCTCCTTTTGAAATTTCTCCTCTTTTATTTACTTTATCGGCGAATTTGGCTTAGCGTGAACTATGCACTTTATTTATCTTTTCCTTCCATTGTACTTCTTAGGTAGAGATTGGAATGAATTGGAAGGACTAGGTGATAGTGTATGAGTAGCCTTTTGGAAGGTGATAAGAGGTTTAGATGTAGGAAGAGTAACATTAGGTGTGGAATTTATGTAATTATATGAAATGGTACTATAATGGTGAATAGGATCCCTAGTAGACAACCCAACACATGTGGTAGCACTATTACTTGGTTGTGTAGTGGTGTTGAGAATAGTAGAAGTATATATAGGAATAGGGAGTGTTGGTATGGGTGCCAACACATGAGTCCCTAATTGATTAGGAGAAGTGACATTAGTGATGATTTTAGCGCAACTAGATGCAGATAGAATGTTGTTATGCACTATATGAACAAGGCCACGCAAAACTTCCAATCCTTCTCGGCCTTTGAACAAAATACTTCTTAGACTCTCAACAATAGGGACGGCCTCTTCAGCTATGTGTTCTGATATTAAAAGTTTCTAGAAATTAGCCAACTCGGTGTCTAATCTCTAAATTTGAGCTTCAGGAACATGAACCACATGTGGTTATCAATGTTAAATATATATAACAGGTACTTGGAACATTGATGAGGGAAAGTTTAAGTCAACTCCCTGACGAGTCAAAGGACTGACAAAAGATCACCCACACACCTAGAGTATTTGGATCAATAATGAGTGATGGTTGGAGTCCACTCCTTGATACCTGCAACATTAATTTCATCTACTTTGTTCTCCATGAGTACCTGTGCATTGAAAAATTTTGCTACCACCTGAACAACCCTGTTCTACAGAATCATTCATTTCTAGGTATGAATCTACCTACACAAATCCTGCAATCTTGGTGTGTTTTTAGGAAGAACGCCTCTTCAAAGATTTTCCAATAGTTTAAAAGTGTTGTCCAATTTTCACTAGCAAGCCCTATTTAAATCTGATTGTACATAAAGAATTATAAAATCTACCAAATTGATCTTCATCTTTGTCTCTATCAGACCATCTGAATCTTGATTCCATTTCTTTATGTGTATTGGGCACCTTCTTTCTTCTCTCTGTCAGCAAAAAGCTTAGTTGGTGAACTTCCCAGTTTGCAAACTCATCCTCCCTCTGACAAAGGCTCCTTTTGAAATTTCTCCTCTTTTATTTACTTTATCGGTGAATTTGGCTTAGCGTGAACTATGCACTTCATTTATCTTTTCCTTCCTTTGTACTTCTTAGGTAGAGATTGGAATGAATTGGAAGGACTAGGTGATAGTGTATGAGTAGCCTTTTGGAAGGTGATAAGAGGTTTAGATGTAGGCAGAGTAACATTAGGTGTGGAATTTATGTAATTATATGGAATGGTACTATAATGGTGAATAGGATTCCAAGTAGACAACCCAACACATGTAGTAGCACTATTACTTGGTTATGTAGTGGTGTTGAGAATAGTAGAAGTATATATAGGAATAGGGAGTGTTGGTATGGGTGCTAACACTTGATTCCCTATTTGATTAGGAGAAGTGACATTAGTGATGATTTTAGTGCAACTAGATGTAGCTAGAATGTTGTTATGGACTATATGAGCAAGGCCACGCAAAACTTCCAATCCTTCTCGACCTTCGAGCAAAACACTTCTTAGACTTGTTGGCAAGAGACACTATATGGATTCATGGTTGTTGTCATTGATGGCAACAAAGGTCATCCCACATATCCACAAGTCATGGTGTGCCTCTACCAGAAGTCAGAATGAAGAACTATTGTGGTCTGGTGAACAAGAACAGAGCATGTGGCAAGGTCCGATAGATTGGTCCGGACCTCTCAGAGGAAGTGTCTTGGTGCAGTGCAGATTTGGGGAAGTCAAGAGGACTACCTTGAGTAGTATATTCCAAGGATTTAGCCTCCGGTGATGGACAAAGAAAAAGATATGAATAGATGAGTACCGGATTCCTGAAAGACAGTGAGAACAGAGGAAGAACTGACTGACAAAGCATCAGACTATTTTCCGGATGTGTTACTATTGATGGTAAAGGTTGTGAAGGCATGAATCATGTTTGGCCGACATGATTAATGATATCTACAAGTATATGCTTGATCCGCATTGCTTGGTGAGCAAGGATTCAGCCGACAGAACAGAGTTTATAAGAAACTAGACTATTCCGGATGCCGACTAAGAAGGTAATGAAATTACTTGTGCGGATATATATAGAGGATGGATTTTGTTGTGAGAAGTGGGATTGTGTGATGAGGTATGCGAATAAGTGCAGAGCAGAGCAGAAGTAGTAAGAAAGATCTGGTATGTGAAAGGATAGTAGAATAAAGAACAGAGGAAAGATGAAGTGCAGCAGATCAGTGTACTGAGCCTAACCAGAACTAAACTCCAGCATATGTAGATGCTTCCAATCAGTTCAAGCATTATATAACATTCTTTTCTAGACAGTGTGTCTCTTTGTAGGCAGTGTGCCTCTTGTGAGCAGTGTGCTCGGGCAGTGAGCCCTAATTGGCAAGTGCCATTTTTGTAACTCCTTATTCTTCTAATAGAGAATAATCTTTGGGTTAATCACCCCATGGTTTTCTCCCTTAACCGGGTTTCCACATCAAAAATACTGTGTCATGTGTTTCTCATTTCATGGTAATGTTTGTTTGTTTAATTCAATGCTGCTTTGAATAATAAGAAAGTTCAAAAGAAGAAATAATTTGGATAACTGATTCACCCCTGCCTCTCAGTTATCAACAATTGGTATCAGAGCTAAGTTCCTCCTAATAGAGCCTAACAGCTTGAGGAAGATCTGGGAGTTCAAATGGATGCATATGGTTTAAGGGAGCAACTCAAGACTACCCTTGAGGATCTGGAATAGTCAAACTCTAAAGTCAATGAATTAAAGGAAAGACTCAAAAAGGCTGATGAATTCATGAGAGAACTAAAAGACAAATTAAGTCTCTCTATGAAAAAGAGAAAAGAGCTGCTCCAACAATTGGCAAGACAAAGTGAAGAAAGCAATACAAATGAAGAATTGACTGAGAAAACCAAGTTATGTGAAAAGTTATCAAAAGAAGTCATTATGTTAAGACATGAAATGGAATCAGGAACTATAAAGTTTACTCAAGAGATTGAAGAAAAAAGAA
Source organism: Cunninghamia lanceolata (assembly GCA_027924645.1). Taxonomy (NCBI): domain Eukaryota; kingdom Viridiplantae; phylum Streptophyta; class Pinopsida; order Cupressales; family Cupressaceae; genus Cunninghamia; species Cunninghamia lanceolata. The sequence continues at coordinate 3,784,587 of BSBN01001247.1, read as the reverse complement.
AAGCTGAAGACAATCTAAGACAATCTCTTAAAGAGAAATCAGAAGAATGCCACCAGATGGACAGGATTATCAGACATCTTGAATTTGATCTTGAAGATGCCAAAGATAATGAAGAAAAACTTGAGGATCAAATTGTCTCCCTCAAAAGAGATCTTCAAACAACAAATGAATATAAAGAAAAATTCAAGATAAGTTTTGCCCAACTTGAAGTACTTCTTGGAAGTCAAAAGAAGACAGATGACAAGTATGGTTTGGGATATGAGAAAGGAGAAAGCTCCAGATCTGGTCAAAAGAATTTTGGATCAGAAAATCCAAGGAATAGGCCTAGAAGACCTCCGGTAAGACAGCCCAATGCTCAAAGATATCCATCTTTCAATGGATACTACCACAGCTGCAATCACTTTGGTCACAAAGCTAATCAGTGCAGAAAAAGAATGAATCAAACTAATCCATCCTTCTCCAGACAGTGCTTTAACTGCAAAAGGTATGGACACAAGTCTCATGAATGCAGAAATATGCAAGTAAACAAATCATTCAATGGTAGATGCTTTGCATGCAATACAATAGGTCATATGGCTAATCAATGCAGATCAAGAGGTTATCAGTCAAATATGCAAAGAAATGTTATTTGCCAAATCTGTAATAGGTCCAGTCATAATGCTAAAGTTTGCAGAAGCAAGAATCAGGACAAAAGAGGTCTGGTGTATAATCAGAATCAAGACAAGGGTAAACAAAAGATGAATGCAGATGAAGTTAGGAATCATATGAGCAAGACTTGGGTAAAGAAAAGTTTAGAGAATATAGAAATTGGATCCGCACCAGACTCTGGTGCTGATATTCCTTCCGAAAATTAAAAAGTGAGCTCTGGCTCAGGGGGAGACTCAAAGAAAATCTTGTTCCCCCAGCCAATCAAGTGGTGCCGGATATGGCACAAGATGCGGAGTAAAGGGTTTGAAGATATAAGTCTTGAGATAATCCAGATAAGATTTCAGAGGTTCGCATGAAGATATAAAGAAATTGTGATCGATCAAGTAAGACCTGTTCCGGGAGATGCTCCGGAATGACAGAGGATTACAAAAGGGTCCCGAGAGATCTGGAAGTGCATTATTTTACTTTGCGGATTAGACAGAGTGTTTGGGATGTTCTTGTAATGTGTCATCTCGATTTGTTCATGATTGAAAGATCTGCATGATGTTCATAGATTAGGACTGATCCGGGATACTCCAAGCTATCCGGATAAGGTAAACTGGAATAATGTAGGTGGAGCATTTATTGCAAATAGATATTAGGGTTTGTGAAATGATATAAGGGATTTCTCAATAATCACTTGATCATTCCACACCCAAGAAGAAGCGAAAAGCGGAGCTCTGCAACAAAATTCATCAAGTTCACCAAAGATCACTTGCAGAAGTTACTACATACAGAAATCAATCCAACCACTCCTTATAACCGAAGGCGCATAAGGTATTTTCCGTTTTCAATATCTCACTGTAAATCTTTGATAAATGGCTACTTCGAATATAGTTAAGATCTCTAATAGACCTCGTCCCACATTCAAGAAACATCCTTACATATCCTTGGAGGTAGATCCACTAGGAGCCTTCTCTAGTGTTCCACATGGTGTATTGCATACGGAAGACATTAGGGTTTACATCCATGTGAATTTTGAAGACTTTGGAGAATCAAAACTTATGGATATCTATCACAAACAATTGATAGATGACTCCTTTGAGATTAAACCTCAGTACAAAGCCATTTGGGACAAACACTTTGCACAGTGCATCCATTTCCCCTATTTTGAAGAAGATGAATGGGTCCAGTATGTCCTAAGTAGAGTGCATGACAACTTCCTATGGTTGAACAAGCCTTTCAAGATCACCAAAGATGCAATTAGGGCTGTAACCGGTCTGCACTCATTCGGTGGATTACCTGTTCTCAAGTCTGTCAAAAATCAGACAGTTAGTGATGCAATCGGATCCAAGTTTGACAAGAGAGCTATGACAGTTGAAGACATCACTGAACTGGATGTCAAATTTGCATCTATGATAATTGGTTACAAAATCTATCACTCCGGTAGGGAAAATTTAGTACCGGGAACTGCAATCTACACAGCTTATCAAATGTTAAAGGAGAATGCAGACTATGACTTGTGTGAGCTTCTTGTAAACCAACTTTTTGAAAATCTATAGAAGATTAAGAAGGACAAGAAAAACTCCTTCAAGTATGGCAATCTGATCCTTTGTCTCTTCTTTTATTACATGAATGAGCTTCCCGGATCCAGTGGATGGATATGGCAGAATGACAGACCGGTTGCCATCCAAATCAGAGATTATTTGCATGGACTTGGGGATGCTAAAGCAAGAAATACAGCTCTATGGGGATATTTCAAGAACTTCCAAAGCATGATGCATGCAAGAGAAAGAATACCCCAATCCCTTGTTGAAAAGTACAAAGACACAGTATGCTTCATGGTAGAAACAGATTAGTGTCTAATGGAGGCAGTAGAACCAAGAACTGTATGGATCATGCCCATGGGGTATGAAGTGGATGAACAGATAGTGGAGCTACATGTTCAACACATGCTAAGTTAGCCCAAAGATCTAAAGGCAGAAAGGTTTGGAACCTTTGAGGAGCTGAGTGTAAAGATCCATGTAGAACTCAGGGAACCTGAGATAAAGAGGAAGGTGAGAAAAGAAGTAGAGCATATTGCTCAAGGCCTAGGCATCCCAAAGGAGGCACTTGATGCCAACTGGGAAAAGAGAAGAAAGGCTGAGGAAGAAAAGAAAGAGGTAGAAAAGAAAAGCAAGAAAAGTCCTCCAGTGGAAACCTCAACCCGGACCAGATCATCAAAAGGATCTACACCTATCAGAACCAAAAGCTCAAAACTGGAAGTCCAGGGATCCAGTAAGAGATATAAGACAAAAGCCTCAAGAGCTTATCAAAGCCAAAAGGATGGAGAAGAAACTGAGTCAGATGAGGGAGTAAAAGAAATAAAGAAGCAGAAGAAGAAAGGATCTGGTAAACCCTCTTCAGGCCAAGACAAGGAAGAAATGACAGAGGAATTTGTTGAAAAGCCCACCCTGTCTCTAGATAGTGTAGTCAAATCAGTCACTGTGGATGGGAACCTTCAACCGGTGGCTGAATTCTATGATGACTACAATGAGGCCGATCAAAAGATCCTGTAGGAAGCTATAATTAGGTACCTGAACATTTACAATAAAGCTTTTATTGAGATTATCTCTGAAAATCCTAAGAGTCTAGAGAAGGAATTAGAAATAAGAAAGAACAATGCCATGGCAAAAGACTTTGAGATCAGAGAACAGATAGCTATTCAGCTATATCCTTCAATTGATCACAAAACAATGAACATGATATTCAAAGACTGCAAGGATGAATTCAGAAGCAAAGCAAGGATGAATCAGCTTATGCTTGGTGAGACTGACAAAGTAGCCAAGGACACTGAAGAGATCCTCCGGAATACATTCAAAAGGTTCAACATTCCTATTATAGAGGACTTAGGTGCAGAAACAGCTGCGGACTTGGAATCATCTGCTCCGGAAGAAGTGCCACTTGAACAAACTAACATCTCTTCTCCAGCTTCTCCTACAGTCTCCGGATCCCAAGAAGAAGAGAAATTACAGGAGAAAGAAGCAGCAGTTAAAGAAAAAGAGGTTGACAGCACCAAGGATGCAGAGAAAGAGAAGAATCCAACAGAGAAAACCACAACTGAAAGTGGTAAGAATGTGGAAGGAGAAAAGACTCCAAAGGACAAAACTGCAGAAGAAAAGAAACATCTGTCTCTAGCAAGAGACACTGCACAAACTATTCAAAAGTTTTTGAGCCAAGAAACATTAGAGATTGATGAACTGGAGCTTCTAAAAGGCCCATTCGACTTTGACTCTCTCTCTCCGGTATAGACAATGAAGATAGCTTCATTTGCAAATACTAAGGCAAATGAAAAACTCCTAAAGTCTCATATGGAAGACTGTGAGTTGATAGAGGCTGCTTTCGGAGTGCTTGAAAAGATTATGCCATCAATCCAGATAGATCCGACAGCCTCCTCTTCCGGTAATCTCAAAACCTTAGTCAGCAGTGTTGATACACATTTTGATTCTCTAGAAAAATCAGCTGAAGAAAAGGTCCGGAAGGAATTTTTAGATAAAAGATTTTCAGAAGTACTAGGATTAATCTCTAATGATAGGAGAAATATGAGTATTGGAATAAAGAGCTTAGAAAATGCTCTTAAAGATGGCAGTGATATTTACAAATTTTGTATCTCCTGGTCAAAGGCAACAGTAGAAATTGATAAGAAAATAAAAGCGGAACAGGACAAACTACAAAGTTTGTCTCAAAGTTTTGATCCTCTCTCTTCCTCCATAGTAAATCAAGAATGTTAAACTATTGCAATCACAAATGCAATAAAGAACTTTGAGAAGGAAAGGAAGAATATCACTAACCAGATGGGAGAGCTTAGAAGGATTATAATCCCTAAGTTAGAAACTATGCATGAGGCCATCAATGATGCTCAGACTACCGCCCAAACAAATGATCCGACAGATCTCAAGAGGGCAGAAGCTTTTGCATTTTTGTTGAGTGGTCACATTTCAATTTTGGATAGAATGAAGTAAAGTTGGGCTACAGAACTGATCCAACTGAAGACATCTTTTGCAGACATTCTTCAGTTTATGTGAGTATGTAAATATGTGGCTATGTATAGAAATTTTTTGAAAATTTTGGTGTGCGGACCCTACCCTTTGCCATTGATGTCAAATGGGGAGTGAGGAGCAGTGAAAAATGAGGAATCCAACTAAGGGGGAGTTCCAGAAATTGTATATAAAGATAGAGCATCAGCAAAGGGGGAGCATAGTGTAAACACTTAGTCATTTTTCACTAAGTGTTGCCATCAATGCCAAAGGGGGAGATTGTTGGCAAGAGACACTATATGGATTCATGGTTGTTGTCATTGATGGCAACAAAGGTCATCCTACATATCCGCAAGTCATGGTGTGCCTCTACCGGAAGTCAGAATGAAGAACTGTTGTGGTCCGGTGAACAAGAACAGAGCATGTGGCAAGGTCCAACAGATTGGTCCGGACCTCTCAGAGGAAGTGTCTTGGTGCAGTGTGGATTTGGGGAAGTCAAGAGGACTACCTTGAGTAGTATATTCCAAGGATTTAGCCTCTGGTGATGGACAAAGAAAAAGATATGAATAGCTGAGTACCGGATTCCTGAAAGACAGTGAGAACAGAGGAAGAACTGACTGACAAAGCATCAGACTATTTTCCGGATGTGTTACTATTGATGGTAAAGGTTTTGAAGGCATGAATCATTTTTGGCCGACATGATTAATGATATCTACAAGTATATGCTTGATCCGCATTGCTTGGTGAGCAAGGATTCAGTTGACAGAACAGAGTTTGTAAGAAACTAGACTATTTTGGATGCCAACTAAGAAGGTAATGAAATTACTTGTGCGGATATATATAGAGGATGGATTTTGTTGTCAGAAGTGGGATTGTGTGATGAGGTATGTGAATAAGTGCAGAGCAGAGTAGAAGTAGTAAGAAAGATCCGGTATGTGAAAGGATAGTAGAATAAAGAACAGAGGAAAGATGAAGTGCAGCAGATCAGTGTACTGAGCCTAACCGGAACTGAACTCCAGCATATGTAGATGCTTCCAATCAGTTCAAGTATTATATAACATTCTTTTCTAGACAGTGTGTCTCTTTGTAGGCAGTGTGCCTCTTGTGAGCAGTGTGCTTGGGCAGTGAGCCCTAATTGGCAAGTGCCATTTTTGTAACTCCTTATTCTTCTAACAGAGAATAATCTTTGGGTTAATCACCCCATGGTTTTCTCCCTTAACCGGGTTTCCACGTCAAAAATACTGTGTCATGTGTTTCTCATTTCATGGTAATGTTTGTTTGTTTAATTCAATGCTGCTTTGAATAATAAGAAAGTTCAAAAGAAGAAATAATTTGGATAACTGATTCACCCCCCCCTCTCAGTTATCAAAAAGACTCTCAACAACAGGGACAGCCTCTTCAGCTATGTGTTCTGATCTTACAAGTTTCTAGAAATTAGCCAACTCAGTGTCTAATCTTTAAATTTGAGCTTCAGGAACATGAGCCACAAGGTTATCAATGTTGATAGATTCATGAAAAGTTGATGCTTCAGGAAGATGCGAAGTAGGTATATCAGGAAGAAGTTTTTGACCTTCTTGTGGGATAAAACTAGGAATTTGGGGTTCTGATGTATTGGTATCATCATTATGCAAAGCATTAGAACCCATAATTTGAAGACTTCTTCACACAAGGATGTTAGAATTGGGGCACCGGGTCACAAAGCTCATAAAGTGTCTATAATCTTTAGTAACACAGAAGATGCGCCAATATAAGAAATGAATGATGTAGCAAAAGAAGGATTTGAGTTTTTTGTTAAGTGAAGCTAATGTTTTGTTCAAATGTAAATAAGCATAATGCACATAATTTATCCTCGATCAATTTCAATTCTACTCAAGTCCACTTTGATACTAATAATGCCAATGCTTAAATCAAACCCCAAATTTCAATGGTTTTTTCTAAAAGAAATTCAATGCAAAGTTATTCTATCTTTCAAATTTCAATGCAATATGACATTTATGATGTATTAGATAAAATTAAAATCAGATTTTTTAACTCAAATAATAGAAACAAAATATTAATCTCAAATCCTATATTTCAACATTAACCAGGTTTTCATGAAAATGCAACTTTTTTGACAAATCCTAGCAATGAAAAGGTTCCAATGCAAGATGAAACACTATAGAATGATTAATTACTGTTATACCAATCAGATCTGATACAAAAATCAGAAATTTAATTCATGTTATCAAGATTTAACCTTATGGAATGTAAACAAAGTGACAAATATGCTTTTTTTTTTTCAAATATAGGATGAGATTTTTCTTTTCCAAATTCACATGCAAGGATGCAAGAATTCTTTAAACACCAAGAATGGTAAGGTACAACAAATGTAAATGCCTCAAACAACCTAGCAATGCAACAAGATCTGAAACAAATCACAAACTATAAATGCTAGGGTCAAAACTAGCTAGATTTTTCAAAATGCAAGGTTTTTACAAACCCTAGTTTTGAAACTATGCAAAAATTGACTAAGTATATATGCAAAATGATTAATGAACTTAATGAAAATTAGATCTAAGGCAGAAAGAAATTCAGATATGAAAAAATAAGGATGCAAAACTGCATGACAAGATAGGTTCACAAAAATGTTTGATATGGGAAAGAGTGGTCTCTCCTAAGAGATTAAACTTCTAGGTCAAAACTCTTTTCTACAAAACATTGGGGCACAAGGCGAGCTTTAATACTACCTATGAAGGAGAGCCAAACTACAGGGATTCTTCCCTTTTGTTGTATACCCAAGAGTCAACCAATTCAACCAAAATCAAGCAAGCAAACTAGGGCAAATGATCAAACCCTAAATGGCAAAGATTTGCTTATAAATAACAGTCAAAAATAGATTTTAGGAAACCAAGAGTACAATAGAGATCAGGGAGTAGAGGAAAACTTAGATATGGGAGTAGAAACACAAAATTCCAGGTAATTTAAGCACCCTAGACCCTAATTAGAGTTTAGCAGAATCTCGAGGTATCACCAAATCTGTACCTACAAGCTCTGTATTCTTCCTAGATCTTGTCTTCAAAAACCCATATCTTCAACCTGCACACAAGAAAGGAGGAAAATATTACGTTGTATATAAGGGCTTGCCTCAGTCAAACCATATGTTGGTGTTTCCACGTCCACTATAGCGATGATTAGATCCAAGATTGTGTTCCCCAGGAGGGCAGAGGCCAAATCTACAATATATGATAGAGATATAAATGAAAATGATAATGATTACCACAATATGTGAAACCCTAGTTGATGAAGATAGTTCTCAAGCTCATTCACCAACATGGAGAGTGATGGAGAAGGCTTGAAACTTCCTTCAATACTTGCAAACAAACTTCACTAGCATTCACAAGTAGATAGCAATTCCAAGCATGTAGAGCACTATAGCATAGAAGATCAATCATGTAAGCAACTTCAAATTGTTCTCTTGTCCATCTAGTTGTAAAATGAATTGTAAAACTCATTTATATATGCACTCCCACTCACAAATGATGAATAAAACTACATGGGGCCGACATGTACAAACAAGGGAGGTGTTCTAAGACAACACCACAAGAGGGGGGTAAAGATCCCATCTGGGACTAGGGTGCTCGGGTTCCCTTGACCTTTAGCCCCATAAAATGCGGGGAGTGTCTTTTAAGGTGGGCTTAGTCTAGTCCTAAGCTTATTTTGTTGGGTTTATTCATTGGGATTGAGATTTTATCATTTTATGCTCAAAAAGCTGTTAAAATCATTTGTGGGATCATTCATGTGTTCCTAAACTTGTTTCTAAAACAAATTTCATGCTAAGAATCATGATGGTGTTTACTTGAAGGAAAATTTTTGATGACCTAATATAGTATCAAGACAATAACTCAACCCCCTGGAAGAGACTATAAGTTTCATTACACAATATGCATGCAATGATGATGATCAATTTAATAAAACACTAGGATGTATATTTCACCCTTAGATGCTCTTGGAATTGAATGATATTGTAATTTCATGATTATTTTGGATCTTCTTTTGTGTTGCTTATTATTAGGATAAGAGTATTAGTAAAGGATCTTCATTGTTCAACTAAAGGTATTTAGTGTATGGGTTGATACCTGGTAATCCAAGTTTTTGGAAATGTTAGCTCACAAGTAGGAAAAAACAAATTTGAAATAGGTGGACTAGGTTATGCCATATAAACTAGTCTAAAGAATGTGCTATCTACCATGCATTAATCCTATTTAATAAAATTTTGTAAGCTTCTATAAATTTGTTCCTAGGTTGTCTCATCACTTCTATAATGTAGCATGTTTCTATTTTTAATTTTACATTAATATGTCTATTTTCTCAAGGAAAATAAATTAGGGTTTCATAAATTAGGGTTATTTTATGCATTTCTTAGGGTTATTTTTCATTAAATAGGGTTTCAAATTTTAGGGTTTTACAATTAGGGGTTCAAATTTATGTTTTAGGGTTTTACAATTAGGGGTTCAAATTTATGTTTTTCAAATTTCTTTTCCTTCCACAACTCTACCAAAACCTTAGAAAATGAATTAAAACCTCCCAAACTTGGAACTTTCTTTGATTTTTAGAACTTCAACATATGGTAAGAACATGAGGCATGAATTTTAACAAAACTTAGGAAAAATTTGTCTAAGGGAAGACCCACTTAAAATTTCTCACATTAGTTACATATGGTGGGAAAAACAAGGCAAGTGCACAAAGGGGACAACGGCTTAGATGATTTTTCATTTTTTAAGTTGGGTTCCAACAAGTTGAATTTGGTATGTCATGAGGAGCTATAGAAATTGTATAGGCATTGTATTCTATTTTTTTGTAAGTGGTAGCTATTATGATGTTGTTCGAGTTGCAGTTAACATACAAAGGGTTACATAAAAAATATAAATATGAATTTCAAATGTTTAAACTAGTGAATGTTGTAGTTGTTAGTTAATACCCACAAAGGTTGACAACCTAATCTTGATGTAAATGGTGAAATATTGTAACCATTTTTTTTCAATAAAAGAAAAGTATAGACAACCCTCTAGTAGAACTACATGACCTTGATTTCTTGGGTGGGATATGTAGGCAATCCAAGGTGATGGATTTGGGTGAATTGGTCATGGATAGGGTTCTGTAAATAAAGACAGTCCTTACTCGGTTTAGGCATCAAAAGATCAAGGAAAGTCAATTCCAACAATCCATTTCATGTAAGTCCAGTCCCACAAATTGTAGCTCAAATTTGCACACCTGGTTTAGGTCCACACTTGCATAGGTGAAGTAGAGTAGAGCTTGATCAGCATGCAGATTCTAAGACATTCATTTGAGCAAGACCTAAACTCCAACGTTATGAATAATTGATTTCTAGTATCTTCAACATCACTTTTCCATTTTCAAAATTGAAGTATAATCATAATTTAATTCATTTAAATTCTACATTTATTGTAACATTATTTCAACTAAATCCCAACTTTAAATCCTATGTTAAATTTATTTATCAATGTAATTTCATTAATTGTAGTAGAATATTTGTATAAAGGGTTCTTTTGAATAGGAATCAGACATCCTCTTACCTTTGAAAGAATTAAGTAATCCAACTATACAGTTTCTTCGAGATTCTGGTTTGAGAATAATAGATTCCCTTCGATAGATAAAAGGAAAACCCCTTAGATAGATTATGGTTGAGCATTGAGAAGGTTATGTTTTAGATTTTTATTAGATAGATTTCTCTTTTAGGATATTCATTAAGAGAGAATACCCCCCCTTAAGCACAACTTAGGTGGGTATAAGAAGAGATGGGTCCTGGCTACTAGGCCTGGTGAGGTACCCATTTACAATAAATATCTCTCATAAACAAAGAAAAAGGAGAAAACCCAGTGGGAAATAAAACTCCTCTCCAAAAGAGAGAAAAGATGCATGAAGGTGGAAGCTAATTATGTATCGATGTCGATGCTGAACTATGACTGATGACTCCATAGATGCCAGTATCATGAGGATTCAAGAATATTAACTGAATTTGAGATGTTATCTGATTCAAGATTTAGGTTGTTTTACCATAGGATCTTGATGTGAGATGTGAAACAGTGTGAATCTGTTGCAAGATTATGGATCATTTAGCATAGGCTCTCAAAAAAAAAGTTTGAAGGATCATTCGATCCACCTATTTCTCAATCCCGCCTTCTTTTAGTTGCAACCTCATTGAGTTAAATTAGGTGACATAATCCTCTATTGTATTAGAGTCTCTTGGACTTATACTTATGAGGTCTTTAGCTCGAGACTTCTTTGTTCATTGACCTTCCCTTGGGTGTTTTGAGGGTCCCAATATGAACAAAAGTACTTAGATCTAGACTTGATCACACTTATTAAACTATCTAGATGAGATGTCTTTGTAGACTTAGAAGTACAGAAAGAAAAATAACTCAATGATACCCTCTGAATTTGTGATCCCCCTACTTTGTGGCACTTTATATTTTAGTGCATATACATGGACTTATCCAATTTGGAACCAAACAATGTAGTTTACAAAGTTCAAAAGTTCAAAGGATCCTATCCAAAGTATAAATTTGCCCCTAAATTGTGAAGACCCCCCCCCAAAACAAAATTATATTTTATTTCCTTAGTGCTAGTAGCATAATGTGAAATGGCTATTCTAACATTAACAAAGCATATTTTTAATGCTTTTGGAAATAAAAATGGCCATTTTGTAACATTTGAAAAACATAATCTTAAATGTCTTTCAAAAAATAAAAACTAGGGCAAAATTTTGAGGCCCAAGTTAGGGCAAAAATAGGCTAGGGGGTGGATTAGGGAAAAAATATAGCAACTAAATGCCCAAAATGGAGTAGAGCATGCAGGGAAGTGGTGGCTAGATCTCTGAGATTTTTGAGGTTGGGGCTAGATGAGGTTCAAGGCAACGCCATTTTAATGCAGAGAAAATGACAGTCTCAAAACACTTTGCTGTCCCGAATGGGGTTTACATTTGCAGGAATCTCTCCATCCCTGATGGTGGCTCTCGTCTGCACGTAGAGGTAGGTAGAAAGTGTGCCCATGGCGAGCCTCCTCTCTGAATGGCCATAATGTACGATCAAACCCTTTCTATCCTTCATTTCACCCTGATTCTAACGAGTGGTTGGAAGGCCATATTCACCTCTCCACACAAGCATTTTTCTATTCTTTTCTAGTGTTAATTATTAAATTTGACCATATTTTACAGGAACCTGTTTATGTAATAACTTTTGATCGGTAGCTTAGAATTGAGCACCATTTTTTGCAAAAGTTCATGTTTTTACATTTTCCATGTATTGGTCAAATTTAATTTGTAAAACACACTATGTTATAAAGTGCCAAAATTTGGGGGGTCTCTTTTTCAATAGTTTCGAGGGGCTTTTTGCATTTGATCTTTTTCACATTATATCATATCTACATGTTGCATAGTCAAGTGTACTTATTCTATGAGCACTCAACATGGGGATGCACTCTGTCCTCATTTCTCTCATGCTATCTTTTCTATGTTTTGTAAGATTGCAAAATCACCACCCGATGTTTCATTCAGGATGACTTTCAGTGATTCCTTGCATCAGAACATCATCATCATTGTTCCAGATCCACCACATTGGGATGCATATCTACTAGACATTGCATCATTGTTTGTAGAATCTCACATTACAAATTTGGATTACACCATTAAGGACATTCATCTTCTCTTCAATGTTAGCTTCAATGAAGTTGCATCACCATCGTCTTTAGATATACTTGTTCATGCCTCACCTAATTTAGCTTATATAGTGACTGATTATGTAGATACTTATGAGTCTACATATTAGACTCCATCATCATTCAGTTTGACGAATCTTTGTCACATGATAACATTGGCTTGGAGATCATTGAACATTCTTCGAAGACATCATGGGCATCATCATTGTCTTTGGATCATGTGTGACAATCAGATACATTCATCATTCTTCGGGCTATATGTTCCTATCCAGAATGAGAATATCTTATGCACAATTTTGTGGTACTCTTTCTTCCTAAGGGGAGAAACATTTTTTAGCACTTGTGGGTCATCTTGAGCATTTACCAGCACTACAGGAGGTATTTTGAGGGTAGGTTGCATGGTTTCTCTTCTCTTATCAGTTTTGGGAGGAAGCATTTCCTCACATGGAGTTCATCACTTCATAGTTTTTGGGGGGGCCACATGACCACCTCTCTTCTCTCTCCTATGGAGGGAATATCTCATGTACTTATGTGTTAGAAGTAGTCCTTGGGGGGTTTTGAGTCCTCCATCTATCACTCTTCTTATTCACTTGTACATTCTTTCATACATCTTTCTCTTTTGGAGAGGAGTTTTGTTCCCACTGGGTTTTCTCCTTTTCTCTATTTTTTGAGAAAGTTATTTGTTCATGGGTACCTAACATGGCCTAGTAACTGGGACCCATCATCATCTTTGTATTTCTACTCCCTAAGTATAGCTTAAGGGGGAGTGTTAGAGTGTTGGGTTTATCCTAACCCACACCTAGGCTTAAGTCACACATAGTGGCCAAGTCTAACTTAACATTGACATTAAAGATTAAGTTCACTTTTGAGGTTAGTCACATTTTTGTCTCACCACATGTGCTCACATGAGGTTAGTCATTTTGACACTTCACCTCATTAGAGGTTGGAGATATTCTCTCCTCACCTTATGGGAGGTTGGAGACACTTGTCGATCACCCTCCACTTGTCCACACATGTGTTCATCACAGAGGGTGGGTAAGTACAAAACGTTGGGGGCCAAAAAGCAGCCAACATTATTTCAAAAAAAAATTAAGACATAACGCGAGCACATTATAACGTGCTCACATTATGGTTTGGTATTGATGAGCCTAAGGCTTGACAAAACCAAACCATAATGTGCTCGTGTTATAACACGAGCATGTTCTATTTAATTATATATAAAAAGAGCTTTTTCTGCTCATTCATTTCTTTTATTCTCTCTACACTCACGGCCTGCAAACCCTAAGGAGCGTGCTCACATTTTTTAGGACCCAATTCGACACCAAAACCTTGGTGATTCATCACCAAAATGCTGCCACAACGTCGAGCAAGCCAAAGGAGTGAGTTTTATTTGTTTTTTGTCTGAATTTGTTTCTAAATAGGTAGGTTTGAGTTGAGTTTTGATATAAATTTGATTAATTGTTAGGAAATGTTAATGCACCTCCTGCTCCTCCTCCTTAAAATACACAAAATCTTGAATAAGAAATCCCTGCCAAAGAACAACTCGAATAACAAACTCCTCCATCCATTCCTTGACATGCCCCTGGAACACAAGAAAATCTAATGGGGCAAATTGAAAATAATAAAAAAGAAATTGAAGACAAAATTGCAAGGTTGAAAGATCCTTCAACGTCAACCTTGCATAGATCCATGCTTGCTCAATCTCTTGAATCTATGTTATCAAATGTAGATTCAATTAGCAAGCAAATATCTAGTTGGTCAAATAAGAGGAGAGAGTTTAGAGAGCATTATGCAAACAAGCTATCATATGAAGAAGTAAAAAAGTTACAAATTACAAAATTGGACTTGTGTTCCATTTTCACAAACCCACAAACAAATCAACCTCCACCCATTACATGCAAGAGTTTCCCTATCCATTGGTACAATAACCAAGTGATAAGGGACAATTTTGGGTAGAGGTGGTGGATGGTTTTTTACCATCCTCCATGTAACAATAATGAGGTCCTGCAATACTTTTTGAGGAAACTCTACTATGAGTTTTTCCTCAATAAAGTGCCAAACTATTTTGATATGCGAGAGTTTCAGGGTAGAGGTGGGGGGTCAGTACAAGATAGACCGGGGGCATGTGTTGACCCACAAAAGGCTACTGAGACGAGTAATCAGTAGACCAGCCCATGAGCATGTGTTTATCCCTTCCATTGTGAAGGAGAGTGTTGAGGTTGAGACACTTCAGTCCATTAGTGCCTTGACCTAGAGCATCATAGAACATGCCAATCTTGCAGCATAGCATGGGTTGGGATATAGTGCGAGGAGTAGGGTTCCACCCCATACTTGTCAGACTTGCAGGTTAACCTATGGTTATAACCCCACGGATAGTTAGGATGCAAGTATGCAAGCTACATCTGCAACTAAGAAAATGGTGATGGCAAATACCCTCTTGAGTGAGACTTTCAACCTTGATATGGTAAATATTAGCAAGTTCATTGAATTTAATTTATTAAATTTCATTTTTGAAATGCAAGATTAACTAATTTAGTTTGATGATTTTGATGAAATTTCAGGGTTATAGCATTGATGCAGTTCTCAATAGTACTCCACCTGCATTTTACACTATGATATCTATTACCAGGGTATGTAACTAGTAAACAATTATAAATATTACATGTGAAAAGCATTGTTATATGAATGGTATTCTAATATCTAATTTTGGATGTTGAATAGGTTAATCTTGGAGATTTCACGGTAACACATGTCAATGGTGGTGTAGTTCAAAGCTTCACTGAGGTAATAAAATAAATAGTTTAACTAATGAATTGTACTTATTAGATTTTTGTATTTTATGTTCATATCATTTATTACATTGTATTTCACATCTTTCAAACTCAAAGCATTATTAGACATTGCATAACTAATAGCTAGATGTTGATAGATGACAA
Organism: Cunninghamia lanceolata; assembly: GCA_027924645.1. Lineage (NCBI taxonomy): Eukaryota > Viridiplantae > Streptophyta > Pinopsida > Cupressales > Cupressaceae > Cunninghamia > Cunninghamia lanceolata. The sequence goes on along the minus strand of BSBN01001247.1, from coordinate 3,769,295 downwards.
AATTTCAATTACAATATAGTTAAATTTGAAAAAATACCTCAAAGAAATGTGCTCTCATGGAATGCCATGAGAAGCAGATGCATAGACAAGGACATCACCATGAGACCACTTTTCTTTGAGGTATCTTTTTAGACAGCTCACTGCCTTGTCTATGCTACTACATTTTCGATACATGTCTACCAAAGCTTGTTGATCCCCTCCACACTATTCTTTGACAAGTTCTCTCTAATAATCTCATCCAATTAACACCAATTAGACCCTAGGACATGACACCAGAGAGGAGCATCATCCTATGACATCTTATATGACTTAAACATCATCTAGGTTTTAGGTATTAATTATGGGGGCAACAAGTCACCCCTAACAAAAATCTTCAAATCTACACTAACCCTTTCCCCTACAAACTTATGTCAATCCTATTGGCTCAATTTCTTCCATCCCTACATCTATAAGAAATAGCTATAGTATATCACCAAGAGAGCAAAATCTTCACTGTGATTGTGTGTATTCTGTGTCTAGTTGTATCATAGTGATGCATTGTGGATAATGAATATCATAGTGTGTTTTATTGTGTGTACTTCAATGTTTAGGTGAACGTGTGTGTATGTTAGGAACCATGACTTGCATCACTATTCTAGTTTCATAATTGAATAATGTTGTTTTATTTTCAGATGATGCAGGCTACAGAGACACCCCCTGAAGTTCATAGGGCAATGGAGCATGGTGTGTCCACTACGATTCATAGCTCCTTGCCATTGACGGGGGTACGAGGAAGATTAGCAAATTTCAATTTACATTCATTGTTATATTTGTTTATTTTTGAAAAATCAAATGATTATTAATTTGAAGTTTAATTTCTATCTGGATGGTTTCTATAGGACAAAACATCACCACAACCTAATCTTGTTACTAAGGCAAATGAGGAGGTAAATTATATGGTAGCGGTAAGTGATTATTTTGTTAAATGTTTCATTTTTTATAACATGTAATTTCTATATAATAATGTCTATACTTTTTATTGTACCAACAACAAATCCACGAAGAACTAAATAGGAGGAGTAGCCCTCGGGTTCATAGTAGACCACCCTCATACACGTCTCCATCCTCCCGAAGATCAAAGGCTGCTTGTGATCTATTCCCTTCACCAAACAGAGGGGAATGAATGCTTATTAGGGTCCTTTATTGTATGCCTATATGGCATTTGTGGATATATATTTTGTATTGCATATAAGAGACATTGTACGCCTATATGGCTATGTTGTATACTTATATCAACAGATATTGATGTATGCCTATATGGATATTTGGTTAATACAAATCTATTTTATTGATGGCATCTATATTTGCATTATAAATCCACGTTTCAATGGATATTTGTAGATGGTTACTTCAAATATTTAAATTCCAATTGTATTACATAGGATGTTTGTTGATCCAATAAGCCAGGTATTGTTATTCAAGTATCACCTAAACCTCATTTTGGAACTAAAAGATAAAAACTGTATTTAAAATAAAAATGAATCATCATGTTGAATAGAAAATATTCATATTCTTTATGAGTTGCTCAATTGAAAATATTCAAATGAGTATGCTGATCCATATTCTTTATGAGTTGCTTAATTGAAAATATTTCTTAATTTCTTGTTATTACACCATATTGGGATGTAAAGAGTATGTTTGTTGTTTTGAATAAGATAGTCAAAATCATATGCTTATGAGCACCTGATGACCATTGTGGTTATTAAATGTAATTCCTCTTGCATATAAGGCGTGCTTATGAGAGTACATTGAGTCTTACCTAATTCTAGTATGCAACATAACATTGGGGCTATAGGCTTCCATAAGTCATCAACAATCAAGGTTCAAGGTTATCATTGAAGTCAAAGGGTCAAGGTTGTTTTTCATTGATGTCAAGGTTGATGCCATGATGTTGATAAGGTGATACAGTGATTCAAGGTAGGTGATGGTCATGAGGTGCATGATGTTGTGAATATGGTTTTCATGTTAAGGTCTCTCAATTCATGTTGATGCTGCACAGGACAAACATGGTTTATATTATGCAAGGTTCATGTTCATGGTGGATGTGGTTTTGTTCATGGAATAAGAAGTCAGAGAAAACATAAGCTTTCATAATCATAATTCAATGTCATCATCAAGGTGAGTTATATTTATCAAGGGGAGTCATGAGTTTGATTCGAATGTGAAGTTGTTCATGTCTTAGAACCCTAAACCTATGATAAGTGTCATACTCTAATGTCTTTCTTTTGATGTCTTTGAGGTCTCTAAAATGTCTGAGATATCTCTTGATGAAAGTTAGAATGTTTAAGTCTTTCTTATTGATAGTTAGGGTTTGCATATTGGGCATTAAACCCTAAAAATAATCTACCATTTTGAAGACTTTAAAACCCTCAATTGCCTGTCATGTGTAAAGTGTACTTTTGTTTTATTTAATATTGACTTATAATCACAGGTTACTATCACTCAATTCAACCTACTAAAGGGTCTTTAAGTCAATAGTTCTATTGATGCATAAATCTATGGGTCTAATCCAGCAGCAACATGGGAAACTCTGAGACCTGGGATTACACCTCAGAGTGACCTCCAGATTTTAAGGAAGCTGGCTTTTCCGTTCTTTAATGGGGGTTTTGGGAAAAAGTTAGAAAGAAAACCAGATTGCATAAAACAAATGCCTAATCTATGGCGATCCGCCGGATTTGAACAATTAGTTGCACAGTGTTAACTTTGAAAGATTTGACTGGAATTAAAGAGCATTAATGCATGATTAAGACCTAGTCTAAGAAACATATTAAACAGAGGCAGAATAAATAGATATATCAGAAAATAAGAAATAGAAAATAGAGACACTCATATGCATAGAACATCATCCCATTTATTTGATAGTAATAGGTTATAGAGGCAAAAATGGCTGCACAAAAATAACTGTTACATTCTCATAAAAGAGAAACTATTAAGGCAAAAGAAAATCTATATCTGCTGCTCCAACTCTCAATCTGATAAAACTTGTAGAACTTTGAATGTGTGTATCTCTCTGCAACTGTGTCTCAGATCTGCCCATTTATAGCCTGAAAGACTCAACAAAAAACTCAACAGCCTCTGGCAATCTTTGTAATTGAAACTCCGCAAAATTTGGCATAAAATCCAGCACAAATCTGACTGCAACTGTATTAATAACTGAACTACTATTTCTGTTTTGCCCATGGCTGAAAAATATCTCAGTGGCATGAAGAAAATCACTTGCCCCCACCACTTCCTGTAGCTTGCTCATGAAAATGAAACATTGTTGCTCATATTTAAGGTTTCACTTTTTAATTCCCGCGGAAGAACATAATATGAATAATAAAGTCTTACTTTATTATTTTGCTGTGTCTTTTGAAAAAAGTGACTTATCAAAAATAAAGCATTTAAGCTTTACATAGGAAAGCGGGCCCCACTAAATGTATCTAATAAGAAACTTTATTAATACAAGACTCTTAAAAGATTTCCTGTGAGAAATGATGCAATTTTAAAATGAAATAAAACACTTTATTATTTCTCCTGTGCGTGGGCTACTCCACGTGCCTCCTTCCACACCAAACTTGAGCTGCTCTCTTTTCCTTCCACATCCTGCACGTGGAAGACTCCGCATGATTCTTATTTCTTTCATTCTCTTCAACACTGCAGCCACGTGGTGGGTTTTGCTCTCTCTTTTGTTTCTTTTTAAATTGCTCAGGTGCCTCCACGTGCTTCACTCCGCATCATTCTTGAGTTACTCTTATGAAAAATAAAGTGGCTGCACATAATTTTTGGGGTTTTCACCTTTGTATTTCCTGTGGAACAAATTCATATGAGTGTCTTTTAATAAAATTTACTTTATACTATTGGGACCCACTATGTGTCACAATTTTAATAAAGATTTTAATCTTTATTTAACTCTACCTTCCTGAAAACTCCCATGAATCACATGTAATTAAATGAAACATTTAATTCTCCTTTACACGGGCTTAACCACGTGACCTGCTCTGCATCAATTTCTTGTTTCTTTTTATTTCTCCTGTAGCTGACATGTGGCTTTCCCTGCATCAATTTCTTAAGCTCATGTAGCTTGCCTTAAAAGAAATAAAGCATGGCTTTATTAATTTTAATAGTATGAAACAAAATATTTATCTGTGTCGCGCTGCTACACGTGGTGCACTTCGCATCTTTGAAATGTTTTGTATCTGCACCAATAGATTTGCATTTGATCCGATGGCCACTGAGAGTTTATTTCATTTGGAAAACCCTATCTCTGTGAAGGCCGATCCTATTACCAAAAAAAAAATCACTGTGGTGTGAAAATATTCTCACCAGTTTTGGCGACTGGTTGGGAAAGTGAGCCTACTCACTCCGAACCCAAAATTTCTAGTTTTGTATATTAGTGCCTTAATCATTGGGTAATAGAGTCTATCATGCTAAAACTAAAACATTCATAAAACTAACCAACATCTATGGCACTAGGCCAATACAAGCTGCCCAGAAACATTACTGAGGCTAAGACTGAAGTACTACTGGTTGAAAACACAGTCTGCAACTAATAGACCACTGAAACAAACTGGTGACAACTGGCTATACTAATATTCTGCAACTAAGATTAGCTGAAACAAATTTCTAAAATTTACACAGAACTGAAAGATAGAACTGACTTCTCTCCTTTCCTGCTTTGTAGCTGAGACTTATTGAAAACAAAACTAACTGAAATTGAAACTAATGCTACTTCTGTAGCTTCTTCTAAACATTTAAGCCATATTACTGACAACTGAAACATACAAGAACATGTGCATTCACCGGAATAGAAAAATAGTTGCCATGTCTGATTATGTTGCTCTAATTTATCCACATCAAACTGAAAATGAACCAGATAAACTGTATGAAGAAATGCAACAATATTTTGTACCTTTTTGCTTCTCTGCACTTAGGAGAGTCTCTTTTTGTTTCAAAACACCAGTCAGGCTTATTGGCATGATGTTCCTGCATTAGTGGAGGGTAGGGAGGGAAAATAAAACACTGAAACTCTTTCCTCTGTTTGCATTTGAAAACTTCTATTGCCAGAAACTTATTAGTGACCTCTTTTGTTGACTCTTCATCTGAATGATGATCCATGATAGCATCAAGATCTAGCTGACAAGTGACAAAACTACCTAGAACAGTCCTGAATCTGATTGGGATCCCTTCATGCAAGAAGAAATGTGTAGAATCTAACTCTATTTGTGACATCATATGTGGTTCTGCACTGTGGTAAATGTCTCTCTGAATCTCATCATCTTGTAGAGGTGAAACTTCATCAAGAAGAAGACAATAACCATTTGCAAAAATAGTAAATAAATCAGGTCTTGAATCTTCCTCTGTTTCAACATTTTCTCCATTATCTACTACAAGCCTTACAAATGAACCTTGTACTTTCTCAATTGCAAGATCTTCCTCATTTAGTAGCTGATAGCCTTGTTTCAAAAGTGAGAACAAATCCTCATCATGCCCCAAATGTTGCTCATGTATCTCTATGTCTTCCGCTTGCAGGTGTGAAACTTCATTGCAGCAATAAAAACACTCATCCTTTGAAGATTCTAGTATAATGTCATTTGCAACCTCCTCAAAATGGAATACAAAGGTAGCATCACCATGGAGCCAGTACTTTTCAGCTTCAAAGCCCTTCTTGTAGCACTTTTCAGCTTCTAGAAACCTCACCTCATAGGCATCTTTTGAATCTGATTTAAGATTTGATAGAATCTTTGGATCTCCCTTTACCATATATGCTTGATGCTGGTAACCAAAAGGACACACAGGAGCCACTTTCTTTCTTGTAATTTGATTCTTGATACTTGATTCTTCTTGGATGTCAAAGTGACAAAGAACCTGGTCAATGGCTTCTATAGATTGATTTGCAACTATAGAAGTTTGTAAAGGGTAATTTCCAGGACAATTGGGCATTCTCTGGATATATTCATACTACTGTTTATAAGAATCTTGAGGCATTAAACATAGATCAGCATGGTACAGGTTTAGACCTTTTAACTCATTGATCTCATGGGAGAGGGTTTTAATTAGTTCTTTCATAGCATTCATCTCCTAATGATTTGGCAAATCAGTAGGGAGGATGGGTGGACTAAAATTTGTATGCATCTGGCTACAAGAAAAGATGTGAGACAGGCTATGAGGCATTAGTTGTTTTAAGGGCAAAGGAGGTAGTTTTCCAAACAATATGAGATTAATTTAAGGCTTAATGGCAAGATCATATGACTGAGGGAGAGTTTCACATCCTAAGGCTAAAGCCTTTAAATAATACAAGAAAGAAAAGATTGGTTGGGGGCCTCATGTCTTAGAAAAGTTTTTCCATACCTTGTCAAATCTTAAATTGAAATCATATATGGACTCCATAGGACGCTTCTTGATTGTAATCAGGTTCTGGGTGAGAGTGCTGACATTTGTCCTATCTCTGAATTGATTATAGATGAGCCCACCAAGCTGATCCCTTCCAGTGATTGAACCAGGCTGCAAGCTTCTGTACTATTCTTTTGCTTTTCCTTTGAGGCATGATGCCAACAACAAGAGAGCATGATTCTTAATTGTGAGATTATGAACATAGCATAGATTTGTAACATCTTAAATGTGATTGCAGGGTAAATAGAACCATCTCCAAGAAAGTGAGGCAATGCCTTCCAGGCTGTGTCAGGAACTTGACTCTACTGCTAAGAAAAAGGAGGACTTGAATACTAGGCTACAAAGGGTAGATCTCTTTGAATATTCAGATGCACATATATACCAGGGGCTGCCATAGTCTGTAGGAGCAAAGATCTGAGAAAGATCCACCAGTAGAGTCGCCAGATGGATGATTCATGCTCCTATGAGTAGATATTTCTGTGATCTTCCATCAAAATCATAGAATGCAGGGCAAAGATTCAGTGAAAACAAAGAGCAAAGTATTTGAATCTGGTCCCATCGAGCGTGCCAAAAACTGTTGATGCATAAATTTGTGGGTCTAATCTAGCAGCAACATGGGAAACTCTGAGACATGGGATTGCTCCTCAGAGTGACCTCTAAATTTTAAGGAAGCTGACTCTTCCATTCTTCAATGGGGGGTTTGGGAAAAAGTTAGAAAGAAAACTAGATTGCATAAAACAAATGCCTAATCTATGGCGATCCGTCAGATTTGAACAATTAGTTGCACAATGTTAACTTTGAAAGATTAGACTGGAATTAAAGAGCATCAATGCATGATTAAGACCCAGTTTAAGAAACATATTAAACAAAGGAAGAATAAACAGATATATCAGAAAATAAGAAATAGAAAATAGAAACACTCATATGCACATAACACCATCTCATTTATTTGATAGTAATAGGTTGTAGAGGCAAAAATGGCTGCACAAAAATAACTGTTACATTCTCATAAAAGAGAAACTATTAAGGCAAAAAAAAATCTATGTCTGCTGCTCCAACTCTCGATTTGATAAAACTTGTAGAACTCTGAATGTGTGTATCTCTCTACAACTATCTCAGATTTGCCCATTTATAGCCTGAAAGACTCAACAAAAAACTCAACGGCCTCCAGCAATCTTTGCAACTGAAAGTCTACAAAATTTGGCATAAAATCTAGCACAAATCTGACTGCAACTATATTAATAACTGAACTGCTATTTCTATTTTTCCCATGGCTAAAAAATATCTCAGTGGCATGAATAAAATTAGTTGTCGACACTGCTTCCTGTAGCTTGCTCATGAAAATGAAACATTGATACTCATATTTAAAGTTTCACTTTTTAATTCCTGTGGAAGAATAGGATAAGAATAATAAAGTCTTACTTTATTATTTTGCTGTGTCTTTTGAAAAAAGTTACTTATGAAAAATAAAGCATTTAAGTTTTACATAGGAAAGAGGGCCCCACTAAATGTATCTAATAAGAAACTTTATTAATAAATAACTCTTAAAAGATTCCTATGAGAAATGATGCAATTTTAAAATGAAACAAAACACTTTATTATTTCTCCTGTGCGCGGGCTGCTCCACGTGCCTCCTTCCACACCAAACTTTAGCTGCTCTCTTTTCCTTCCGCATCCTGCATGTGGAAGACTTCGCATGATTCTTATTTCTTTCATTCTCTTCAACACTGTAGCCACGTGGTGGGTTCTGCTCTCTCTTTTGTTTCTTTTAAAAATGCTCGGGTGCCTCCACGTGCTTCACTCTGCATCATTCTTGAGTTTCTCTTATGAAAAATAAAGTGGCTGCACATAATTTTTGGGGTTTTCACCTTTGTATCTCCCATGGAAGAAATACATATGAGTGTCTTTTAATAAAATTTACTTTATACTGCTGGGACCCACTATGTGTCACAATTTTAATAAAGATTTTAATCTTTATTTAACTCTGCCTTCCTGAAAACTCCCATGAATCATATGTAATTAAATGAAACATTTAATTCTCCTTTGCGTGGGCTTAACCACATGGCCTCCTCTGCATCAATTTCTTGTTTCTTTTTATTTCTCCTGTAATTGACATGTGGCTTTCCCTACATCAATTTCTTAAGCTCCTGTAGCTTGCCTTAAAAGAAATAAAGCATGGCTTTATTAATTTTAATAAAATGAAACAAAATATTTATCTGTGTCGGGCTGCTACACGTGGTGCACTCTACATCTTTGAAATGTTTTGTATCCGCACCAATAGATTTGCATTTGATCCGATGGCCACTAAGTTTATTTCATTTGGAAAACCCTATCTCTATGAAGGCTGATCCTTATTACAAAAAAAAAATCACTGTGGTGTGAAAATATTCCCACCAAGTTCACTAGCCCTTCAACCTAACTCAACCGACCTCTCCGGTAAACTCTCATAAGCCTAAGTACCAAATCATAATCAAAGGTCATATTTAATTGATATGAGGGTGGGAAAAAGGATTAGAGGGTCAGTATTTAAAAGGAATTTGGAATACAAATAGTGATCTCTATGCAATTGAATTTGATGGGCATGCCTTTATAAAAGGCTAAAAGATAACTTTATGCAGGATATCATGGTATTTGTAGTGTTTGAAGATTGAAGACTAGTTAGTCTTTGTAGCTCAGTCTATTTTTGCATGTTTGGGTGTGAAACAGGACCATGCCTAGGCTAAACGTACCCATCTAGGCACATTGGAACTATCAATTTGGCTACACGAGGAGAAGAATAAAAGTTACACCCCTTTGCAACTTTACACTACCTCCTTCTGATGATTTTTGGGGTAGCAAAAAACCTTTCACCACGAGCAAACACCTTAGAGATATAAAAAATTGAGAGAGGTTATTGTAGAGGGACCCTATGTGATTGAGTTACCGCAGACAGAATGTCTCTAAATGACAGTTTTCAAGTAAGAGCTCGTCAAAGATTGTTGCATTTTTGTACTTTGGACTCTTTAGGGATATTGCTGGTACAATGTAGCTTAGACTGTTTCAGCATATTTGGGTGAAGAAAAGGACCATGCCTAGCCTAAATGTACACATCTAGATGCGTTGGAATAGTTAGTTTGGTCACACTAGGAGCAGGATGAAAGTTACACCCCTTTGCAACTTTACGCTACCTCCTGACAATTTTTAGGGCAGCAGAAAACCTTTCAACACAAGAAAATGCCTCATAGATATAAAAATTTGAGAGAGGTTATTGTAGAGGGACCTATGTGATCCTGTAGCTTCAGATGGAATGTATCTAAGTGACATAGTTTATGAGTAATAGCTCGTCAAAGATTGCTACCTTTTTGCACTTTGGACTCTTCAGGGATATCGTCGATACAATGTAGCTCAGACTGCTTCAACATGTTTAGGTGTGAAGCAAGACCATACCTAGCCTAAACATACCCATGTGGATGCATTGGCACAGTCAGTTTGGCTGCATTAGGAGCAGGACGAAAGTTACACCCCTTTGCAACTTTACACTGCCTCCTAACGATTTTTGGGGCAACAAAAAACCTTTCACCATGGGAAAATGCCTTAGAGATATAAAACACTGAGAGAGGTTATTGTAGAGGGACCCTACATGATCCTGTAGCCTCAGACAGAATGTCTTTAAGTGACATGATTTCTGAGTAACAACTCGTCAAAGATTGCTGCCATTTTGCACTTTATACTTTTTAGGGATATCATTGATACAATGTAGGTCGGACTGTTTCGACATGTTTGGGTGAAAAAAGGACCATGCCTAGTGTAAGCGTACCCATGTAGATGCATTGGAACAATCAGTTTGGTCGCATCAGGAGTAGGATGAAAGTTACACCCCTTTGCAACTTTACACTGCCTCCTTCTGACAATTTTTGGGGTAGCAGAAAACCTTTCACCACGAGCAAACAACTCAGAGATATAAAAAACTAAGAGAGGTTATTGTAGAGGGACCCTATGTGATCAAACTGGCTAAGAAATAATGTCTCTAAGTGACACGATTTCTAAGTAACATCTTGTCAAAGATTCTACCTTTTTGCACTTTGGACTCTTCAGGGATATCATCGGTACAATGTAGCTCAGACTGTTTCGCCATGTTTAGGTGAAAAAAAGTACCATGCCTAGCCTAAACATACCCATCTGGATGTGTTGGAATAGTTAGTTTGGTCGCATCAGGAGCAGGACGAAAGTTGCACCACTTTGCAACTTTACACTGCCTCCTTCTGACGATTTTTGGGGCAACATAAAACCTTTCACCACGGGTAAATGCCTCAGAGATATAAAAAATTGAGAGAGGTTATTCTAGAGGGACCCTACATGATCACGTTGCCTTAGATGGAATGTCTCTAAGTGACACAGTTTCTAAGTAACATCTTGTCAAAAATTGCTACCTTTTTACTCTTTGGACTCTTCAGGGATATCCTCAGTATAATGTAGCTCCAACTGTTTCAGCATGTTTGGGTGAAAAACATGACCATACCTAGCCTAAACGTAACCATCCAGACGTGTTGGAATAGTCAGTTTGGTCGCATCAGGAGTAGGATGAAAGTTACACCCCTTTGCAACTTTACACTACCTCCTTCTGACGATTTTTGGGGCAGCAGAAAACCTTTTACCACTGGAAACTGCCTCAGAGATATACAGAACTGAGAGAGGTTATTATAGAGGAACCCTACATGATCATTTTGCCTTAGATAGAATGTTTCTAAGTGACAGTTTCTGAGTAACATCTCATCAAAGATTGTTGCCTTTTTGCACTTTGGACTCTTCAGGGATATCGTTGGTACAATGTAGTTTGGACTGTTTCGGCATGTTTAGGTGAAAAAAAAGACCATGCCTAACCAAAACATACCCATCCAGATGCATTGGAATAGTCAGTTTGGTCACATTAGGAGCAAGATGAAAGTTACACCCCTTTCCAACTTTACACTACCTCCTTTTGATAATTTTTGGGGCAACAGAAAACCTTTCACCACGGGAAAACACCTCAGAGAAATAAAAAACTAAGAGAGGTTATTGTAGAGGAACCCTACATAATTGTGTTTCCTTAGATGAAATGTTTCTAAGTGACACAGTTTCCAAGTAACATCTCGTCAAAGATTGTTTCATTTTTGCACTTTGGACTCTTCAGGGATATTGTCGGTACAATGTAGCTTAGACTGTTTCGTCATGTTTGGGTGAAAAATAGGACCATGCCTAGCCTAAACATACCCATCTAGATGGGTTGGAACTATCAATTTGGTCGCATCAGGAGCAGGACACCAAAAATGTAAAAATGCAAAAGTTGCTTTGTGCAACTTGACAACATTGACACTTTTTTGCAACAATACTCAAAGACTCAAACTGACCCCAAATGACTCAACTGACTCAAAAACATATGAAATAGTCTTATAAGACCTTATTGCATACAATTGACTTAATCAAAACAAAATTTCACTTTTTGACCCCTCTTGGAGGTATGACAACCTGGGTGCCCCTACAACATTAGTGCAACTAAAGTCGATAAAGTTTTCCTATTAAGAAAAAGAACTTCCCTTAGCTTCAAGAAATATAAATATTCTATACTGACAAGGCCAACCACATGAAGGTGGAAGTTCATGTGGCCTCACCTAAGACCTAAGACACATGTATTCTAGTAGACGTAGGACACCTAAGACACCTATTGTATAGTATGTATCTAGATTTTATAGACATAGTAGACCTAAGATACCTAGTCTTTATACCTTATCTTAGTCTAGACCTATGTCAACTAGACACCTAGATTATAGTTCTACCTAAGACACCTATTATAGTAGACCTGGTTGACATATAGTACCTACCTAAGACACCTAGATTAAATTATAGAAGACACCTACCTAGACGACACCTAGATCATTCTAGATTATACCTTATTCTAGTCTCTAGACAGGTCATTGATATATAGTATCTACCTAAGACACCTAGATTAGATTAAATACCTTTTTTCTAGTCTCTATCTACCTAGTTGACATATCATATATACCTAAGACACAATTAGAGACACCTATTATCTAGTTAGAAACTAAGACATCTAGAGACACCTATATTTTATACATTACCTAGATTTTATACATTGCTCTTAGGATCAACTCCATCCATCACTTATGTCTAACCCCATGAAGCATAACATGATGATGTAAAAATGTGTATATGTGAAAAAATGCAGCAGCAAATGAAAAAGGACAAACTTATGTAAACTTACAAATTAATGTGCATACTTACAACTCAATTTAACATGACTTTACAAAATCAATGTGAATACTTACAAATTAATCCAATGAACCATCCAGGTCTGCTCTACTCTTTATTGTGTCAAGTATTGTCTCATGGTTAGACTCACACACCTTCCACAAGGTCTTGTTCAAAGGTCTACCCCGATATTGTATCAAATGAACATTGGATGCCACGACAAGGTTTGAGTAATGAAGAATCTTCTGATGCATGTCAAAGTCCTAAAACAACCAAACATTAACACTCTTATGTGGGTACCTTCTAAGCCATGTTCCAGTAACAACCATTGAGCCTGTAGGGTATTCGATGTTTTCTCCATCTATAACTGGAGCCTTCAATTTATTTTTGGCCTCAACACAATGACACAAGTAATAATTTGTTCTCTTTTCGTTATCTTCATCTGCAATAATTGCATATACATGCCCTACATTGATATGTGTAGCAAATTAGATGAAATTAGTCAACATTATAAAAACACTACAAAGTAAGATAACATTAGGAATTTCAAAAACTATGCAAATAGATATATTACCTGGTTGAACTAGATCTGATATGTGGTCAAAGTCAACTAATGATTCTATCTGTGTTAGTTCCAGTGTCGTCGGGGCTCAATACATGTCAAGTGGGCTAAGATAACTTAACTACAATTTGTGAACCCACTCCTTTGACTCGCACTCATCCCAGGCTTGAATTGTACAGGAAGAACAAAAGCATGACATCTTTCGTGTATGGATACTCCATGAACCTGCAATTGAGCTTCTGAAAGAGTGCATCTCACTTGATCCTATCAGTGTAGAATAGTCCTCATATGGTGTAATGTTAGTATCATCTATCAACCAAAAAAATCTATGAACTAAACACTTACCTTTTATTACCTAGACCCATGGAAGCATTACACCACTCGATGATTGATTTTACATCGGTCAACTTTGCATTGTCTTTATACTTTAACTTTTCTCATGCTATGGCTCTTTTGATACATGCTCCTACACCATCATGCTTCCCCTTTCCATGCCTGGCCTCACAAAAGTTCCACATATGTTGAACACCTGTAAAATTAAGCCTCCTACTCAGCCAATAGAAATTCTACAAGTTCTTGAATTGTGACACACAGTTATTTGATTATATGATATGCTGAATGAACGATATGCCCTTTCTAGCCAAATCATTATAGAACACTTGAAAGAAACCTTGTACGAACTCCGTAGAATGTTTGTGATCATCACTTATATAGAAATGATACTCCCTTATGATCTTTTTGTCATCTTCTATACTATCATTCGCATGAATGAATGCGATGTGCACAAATATAGAAACCTATGTGGAGTTGTAATATTGTGATTGCACCTCACGCTATGACTGTAGACTATAGTTCTCTGCAAAGTTGACAATTGAAACAATGCTACCAACTAGAAATGTGCCCTTGCATAACTTGAATTGCAAGTCCAACCATCAAGCTCTATAGGCATGTCTTGCATACTCATACACTATGCTGTCATGAAATATAGGCATAAATTGATACACTGGAATCTTTTCAATAACCAATTCACACCTTTTTGCTTCTTTACCATCTTTTGTACTGTATGCCACTGTTTTATACTTGTCAAACTCTACTAGTTTATTTCCAACCGCATGTGTTATTTCCATATGTTCACATATTGGCATACATTGCAAGCCACCGCAATGATGACATGTGCCATCCAACCATAATTTCTTGTAGAATATTTGACCTTCCTCTCTTTCACATAAAATTCTTGATATGAAGTCTCTTGAAGATGTTAGTGGGGCACATATGCTACAACCCTACAAAACATTGTTAGTATGCAAATCTAAACATATAGACTGATAAACATCAAAATGGTTAGAAAATTCAATATGTAATCTACAACAACAAGTAGTGCGTGTGTGATTTAGCTTGACATAGGAAGGTTTTAGCATTTCAAAATATCTTAGACAAACTTTAATTTGAGGATACTTCTCTAGAAATTTGTCAAAAAACTGTGTTTGAGTCATATCCAAAAATGCTTTGGATGTGGATCACAGTTCTGACTACCGATTCTCCTTACCACATCCCTTTGATTCAGAGATACCCTTGTGTAATTCTTCCAAAAGTCTTCAATTAGTGATATCAATGCTTCAACAATTGGTTTATCTTTTCATGGTAGTCTCCCTGAGAATGCCCATAATTCATTGGCATTAGTGTCCTCAATTCTTTGGCTTCTTCCAACGGCTCTTGATAAAGTTTTCCTATTAATTCTCAATGCTTGACTCGTCTTTCTAATGAGACAAGCTTTCCTCATTTGACTACTTACTATAGTCAGTGTAATCACATGCCGTGTTGCATTACTATCTTTTGTGCGTGAGGTGTTACCCACACTCTCATATGCACTCATTAGATTCTTGACAATATATTTTTCACGTAAATCCTCTAATGTTATCAACCCAAGAATCTTCATGATGGACCTATACTTTATACTTTGTATCATTTCAACGAATAGTTGACATCTTGCAGTCTCATTTAACTTTTCAAAGAACAATCTCCAAATCTTGTGAGCATATCTTCTACAAGTGCATTTTGGAATCTTACCTTCCATTGGCTACAAAATATTCTTATCAATATCAATCAAATACTTTGGCTTTCTATGCAAAATTCTAGGTGGTGTTAAGTTAGGTAAATTCATCTCAACATTAGGAATTCCATCAATATTTAAATGAGATGGGCTAGATGGCATACTTGTTGATAACTAAGAGGGGGGGTGAATTAGTTATCTTAATAACTTGACTTTCTTTTCTTCTTTAACAATTAGAGCAATATCAAATCATATCAACATACATAACCATGGAAGAAGAAATAAACTCAACACACATGACATAATATTTTTGAAGTGGAAAACCTTGTTAAGGGAAAAAACCACGGGGTGATTAACCCAAGATTGTATTCTCTGTTAAAAGAATAAAGTAGTACAAAATGGCACTTGCCAATTAGGGGTCACTACCTGAGCACACTGCTCACAAGAGACTCACTGCCTACAATAGTTTACAGAAGGAAAATAGGTATTTGAACTGATGGGAAGCATCCACATTTGCTTAGGTTCAGTTCTGGTTAAGCTCAATATACTGATCTACTACACTTCATTCTTCTTCTTCCTTAGAGCTATTGTTCTGTCACATATCGTACCTCTTCTATTACCACACTATTCTATGTTCTTGTTTTCACCACACAACACACACCACTCTCATTGAAAATCTATCTGGTATATATATCCACACAAAGGATTTCAACATCTTTCTAGTCGGCATCCGAAAATACTCAATATTTTCAAAACTCTAATCTATCAGCTAAATCCTTGCTTACCAAGTGATGCAAATCAAGGAGATGCTTATAGAAGTCATCAATTATGTCATCCAATCATGAATGATCCCTTGAGAAACTTGATTACCATCACTGTCTCATCTGGATTAAGGTCTGATGCTCTGTCGGTCAATTCTTCCTCAATCTACTCTATCAAATAGGAACCCAATACTTAGGTACTCATATCTCTTCACTCTTTCATCACCAGAGCCTCAATCCCTGGAATGTATTAGTCATGGTACTTCTCTTGACTTCCCCAAGTCTGCACTTTACTATGATACTTCCTCTGAGATATCCGGACCTGATTGTCGGATCTTGCTACATGCTCTGTTCTTGCTCACCAGACCAAAATACTTTTCAATCTGAGTGTTGGTATAGACATACCATGTCCTGCAGATGTGTGGGATGTACTTTGTTTCCATCAATGACAACACTCATGAAGGCACATAGTGTCTCTTGCTAACAATACCTTTGATCGAAAATGGAATAGATGATATACCTTGAGGTTGAGGTGGGAACGATGGTTTACCTCCATCACATGTGAGTGATGATGTACTCTCAACTTGAGATGCGGTAGATGGGGTCCCTACATGTTGACTTACAGTAGAGGATGTGTCTCCAACTATGGTATTCAAATCTCTCATAGCACGAAGTTTTTGCATTTGTTCTCTTTGTGCCACCAATACCATATCTCTTTGTGATGATTGTGGTTCCTCTTCAATTGGCATGACTTCATTTATCGTGTCCAGTTTTCTCTTCTCATGAAGTTCCCTCATAGCCGTTGCTTTCTTTGCATTCTTAGCTTCTATATCTTCCTGTGTTGGTTTAATTCTTGGCCGTTTCCTCGGCATTATGGAGAATTTGTCTATAGCATGATAAAGAGACTAATATTAGTTCCTAAGAAATGAATCCATACAAATAACTAAAATATATGTCATTCAACCCTTCATAGTAAATGTACATGCAATCATCATGTAGAAGAGTAAATGTCACTCAACCAAAATAGGTACAAAGCCTACAAAGCATTATTGCATAATGTTATTGCAGCCATACAAAGCATTATGGTACAAAGTTCACTTCAAGATGTTGATTCTAGCTATTTGAGACTTGGTTGAGATCAAGAAGTTGAAATTTGGAATTGAGAAGGTGTTTTGTTGGTACTAGGGCTACTAGGATTTGGGTGGCTTGTGAAGGAATAGATAGCAATTGAAGAGTGTAGACTTAAGTAAGGGTTTAGAATGGTTGTGTCTAAGTTCCTGAGGGGTAAGAAAACCTCTAGTAACCTTGTTAGGTTTTGAAGTATTGAAGACCCTCTTTGTGCCTTTGTATCGGGAAATTGCTTGAGAGGAAAGCTTATGAAATTTGAAGAAACTGTTGGTATGAGCCCATTGTTGTGAAATATGCCTCCTTTGGATTGAGTTGAACCCTACCTCTACATCACATACCTAGGACTATCATAAAAATCATTAGACTAATCTCTGTAATTTAGGGTATTGAATGGTATATAGTCAATCAAGGTAACCACCATCATGTGCTAACAAAGGACAATTAGCAAATTTTGAAATATTGTTGTGCCATGTGCATACAAATCATCATGAATAGGTGCATAAGGAATGTCGTAGCCCAAGATATGTGCATACAAATCATCATGTCATGTGCATACTTGTATGATCTTGGAACCTATTCATTTGTATTTTAACTTGTTAATATGACAAGATAATAGTGGGATTGTATGTTTTTATGTTGCAAGGATTTATTCTTGTATAGTTTGACATCATGGTATGTTAAGGTCTATTTATTACACATAATTATTAAAGAGCCCAAGTGTAGAAAATATACATGGCATCATGTTAAATTGTAGGCTGCTTTCTTGATTGGGAATGTGTCTATTTTAATTAATGTCGACCTTTGAGATATATTTTATTATGCATACCATGAACTAATTTAAAACATAGTCTATTATATAAACACAAGATATGTATACATAGTCTTTTATTATGCATATTGGATACAAGTGATATAAACATGTATGATAAAGCATGAAAAAGTAATTCAAATAGAATTAAGGAAAATGTAAAGAACATGCATGTAAAGACTTGACATACCTAAGAAATAGAGATTCGAATGGAGAGAGTACCTAATTATGTAGTGTTTTTTTCTTCTTGCATCAAACTCCTCAATAATTTGAGTTTTTCACCACTTGCTTCCTTTTCAATGTTAAATTGAATAACACTCAAATAGAATTAGTAACAACAATACTATTAACCAATCTATAATGTTAAATTCCTAAAATTCAATCACAATTAACATTACAACACTACAAAAATTGAAACTTGAATAGATATATATCAAATTTGATGTGAAAACTATGTTATTTCCTCCTTCTCAAGTTGGCAAAGTAGAAAAGGTGGTGGAAAGATCATGCAAAGGTGGTAGAATGTGTAAAATATGCATGTGAACTTCCCAACAACATGAAAACACTTTTTTTTTGTCAGAACACACGCATAATCAACATGAAAATAGAGCATGTGGGCCTAGATCATGGGGGTCTAGTGCTTTTTACCATTTCTATAGTAGGACAAAATGTGAGCACATTATAACGTGCTCACTCTTTTTCCTTCTATAGATTGATCCATAAACATTTGTGCCTATCTCACCATTGATAGCACCTTTGCAATATCTCACCTCTAGTTCCATTAGCTCATGTTCTATCTCTCACCTCTCTATATCTCACTTATCTCTCCCCCTCACCTCTCTACCTCTCCCCTCTCTATGTCTCTCAGTCACTCCTTGTCTACCTCTCCATCCATCCTTAGCCATCTAGGTCTCATTAAACCCTAAACCCTAAAGCCTCAACCCTCAACCCTTAAACCTTAAATCCTAAACCCTATCCCTAAACCCTGAACACTTTACCTTAAACCTTATTCCCTCAACCATAAACCCTAATCCCTCAACCCTAAACCCTACACCCTATCACTAAACCCTAATCCCTTAACCCTTAGCCCTAAATCCTCAACCATCAATCCTTAAACCTTTAACCCTAAACCCTATCCCTAATCCCTATACCCTCGACACTCTACTTTAACCCTAATCCCTTGACCCTCAACCTTATCCCTAAACCCTCAAACCTCAACATCAAACCCTAATCCCTCAACGCTTAACCCGAATCCCTCAACCCTAAACCCTATCTATAAACCCTCAACACTATACCTTAAACCCTAATCCCCCAACCCTAAACCCTAAACCCTATCCTTGAACCCTAATCCCTCAACCCTAATCCATAAAACCCTAAACCCTAATCCCTTATCCCTAATCCCTCCAACCCTATCCCTAATCCATATACCCTTGACACTCTACTTTAACCCTAATCCCTTGACCCTCAACCATATCCCTAAACCCTTAACCCTCAAACCTCAACCCTCAACGTCAAACCCTAATTCATCAACCCTTAACCCTAATCCCTCAACCCTAAACCCTATCCCTAAACCCTCAACACTATACCCTAAACCCTAATCCCTCAACTCTAACCCCTATCCCTAAACTCTATCCCTAAAGCCTCTCTCATTTTATTATATCTTCCCCTCACCTCTCTATCTCTCACCTTTGTTTCCCCTCACCTCTCTACCTATCCGTAAACCCTAAACCCTATCCCTAATGCCACTACCCTAAACTCTATCCCTATTCCTAAACCCTCAACCCTCGACACTATACCTTAAACCCTAATCCCTTATCCCTAAACCCTAATCCCTTAACCCTCATCCCTAAAGCCTCAACCCTCAATCCTTAAACCTTCAAACCTAAACCCTATCCCTAATCCCTCTACCCTTGACACTCTACTTTAACCCTAATCCCTTGACCCTCAACCCTATCCCTAAACCCTCAACCCTCGAACCTCAACCCTCAACCCTCAACGTCAAACCCTAATCCCTCAACCCTTAACCCTAATCCATCAACCCTCAACACTATACCTTAGACCCTAATCCCTATCCCTCAACCCTTAACCCTTAAAACATAAACCCTAAAACCTATCCCTACACCCTCAACACTTGACACTATATCTTAAGCCTTAAACCCTAAACCCTCAATCCTTAATCCTTCAACCCTAAACCCTATCCCTAATCTTTATACCCTCGACACTCTACTTTAACCCTAATCACTCGACCCTCAAACCTATCCCTAAACCCTCAACCCTCAAACCTCAACCTTCAATGTCAAACCCTAATCCCTCAACCCTTAACTCTAATCCCTCAACCCTAAACCCTATCCCTAAACCCTCAACACTATACCTTAAACCCTAATCCCTCAACCCTAAACCCTAAAACCTATCCCTAAACCCTAATCCCTCAACCCTCAACCCTAATCCCTCATCCCTAAACCCTAAACGCTATCCCTATTCCTAAACCCTCAACGGGCTCAATACTATACCATAAACCCCAATCCCTTATCCCTAAACCCTCCAACCCTACCCCTAATCCCTATACCCTCGACACTCTACTTTATCCTTAATCCCTCGACCCTCAACTCTATCCCTAAACCCTCAATCCTCAAACCTCAACCCTCAACCCTCAACGTAAAACCCTAATCCCTCAACCCTTAACCCTCATTCATACTCTGTTAGAATAAGGGCATCTTTTATCTATATCAATGTTGGTATTCATTGTAGACACTAAAAATTGTCTAGGTCTTTTTTACACATGACCTTGTATGTCTTTGCCCTAGGTCCTAATTACACAACACATTGTCGACATGAACTTGTATATGTTCCCCTAGGTCCTAGTTAATCCTAGCTCATCTAACCTCATCCCACTTAATCTCATTTATCCCTAGGTCCTAGCTCATCTTAATCACATTGGTCCAACTTAATCACCTTCTTAATTAATTAAATAAACCCACTTTATTTAATTAATCCCACTTCATCACATTCCCAATTAATTAAATAAATCCCATTTATTTAATTAATTGCACCTAGTCACATTTCTCACATAATTCAAATTTAAAATTTGAATTATTCCCTCACCTCTCATCATATTGTGACACATGTCACATCTCTCATCTCCCACTTAATCCCTTCACATGTCAAACTAATTCAAATATAATATTTAAATTAGATTCCTTTTATTTTCCTTCGCACACTTTTCATGTGACTACAATCCCTCTTTGAGTGGGAAACCCTAATCCAACCCTAGTTGATCTTGATCGTCCATATCATTCAAAATAAATCTCAATCACAACCATCCATTCAAATTTTCCTTTTCTATAAAGGTAGCCTCTCTTGAGCCATTTGCAATGAATCTTCTTCTAGCATCCTTACTCTGCCAAAATTTCTCTACAATCTTCTATCTTCCATCTTTTCATCCATCATCCATCATCCTCATCTTCATGTTATGTTGTTGAATCATGAGTAATCAACATATCAAACTTGTGGGTATAGCTAGAATGTTCTTGGGTGCGGCATTCTTGGTGCAGGAGCACCTAAGGAAACATCTTGGAATTAGAAGACACCTATGATAAGGAGAAGATCCTATGGAGAAAACCAAATCAATTGGAGCATTTTAAAATAAGTTATGACTAGTGGTAATGGTCAAGGTGATATAATGATCAAATGTCCTGAGGGTCCTGGTAAGGACCCTAGGACCAAAAAGGATGTAATTTGGGCCAATAATGTCTCTAGGGGCAGGGGCACCTAGCTGATTTAGTTAGTTTCTATTTTTGTAGTCCATAAGGTCCAAGAGACCAATTGTAAGGCCTAAGGGCTATATGTGTGTTTGAATTAGTCATGTCTGGTAGTTAACAGATGTTGTAACTGGCAAAAGATCTTGTATGTAACTGTGTCATGGATAGTTGCAGAGAGGTTAGCATTCCCACCGGTACAACTGCTATCAACACAATGAAGCATAAAACCAGTCTTGTGAGATCAAGAAAGCATGTAGAGAGAGTAATAGAGTGAATTGGAATCTAATTGCATAATAAACTAAGACATTCCTGGTATTTCCTTTTAGTTTGACAGTTCTGTATTGTTTTTTTGTTTTGACTAGTGCAAAGGATCACATATTGTTCTCATTCTATTTTGAGGGTAACAATGTCATAATGGACCGTTCCGTGTTCTGATCGTCATGGAATGAGTCTTGTATAAATTGTATGATATAACCCTAACCCTAACTGTGTAAGAGGAGTGCGAGTTCAAGTGGTGATCACCATCAAAATATAGAGTCGAGACCTCGAGAAGGAGGATTCAAGTGTGAAGTAGGGGAGTCTGCATGCCTGTGTTGGAGGAGAACATGTATCAGCATGTTGGCGAGAGAAATGGAGACACCACCGATAGAGGCCGTCTTACCGACGACTAAGTTGATGTTATGCTTTTTGGCATGAGAAGCATTATCGGAGCATAAGGGAAAAGTTACCCTGATAGTTAAAGACTTGCCGATAGAGAGATCATCGGCGTGAGCATAGGTATCGGGCTGAGGAAATGATAGTGGGCTGACGGTAGAAGGTTTCACTGATCAGGGTGGCTATTGTGAAGTGTCGTCGATGAAGGATATTGGTGTAAGAAGCACCGTCGGGAGAAGACTTGGAAGTCGGGCACCAAAGGATAAGGTTAGACCGATGGAAAATTTGATGTTAAGTGTTTCAGCTTGACATTTGACATTGGAGAATGGCTAGAAAGTTGGGCCGATAGCTATTATGTTGCCGATAGGCAACCAATATCCAAAGTAGTTCACGTTTTATCGGTAGGAAAGGTACCATCAGGTAGTGAGGTTTAGACTATACCAATAGGAGATATCTTTCCAATAGGTGATTACAAATGACACACTCGTCAGTATGAGATGGGTGTCAGAGTGAAAGAGTTGGGAGAAGCCGATGGATGTTAGTCTGGCCGATAGAGGTATATCGGTAAGACATTCATCAACTCTTGCCAATGTAAGGAGAAATATCAACTTCTATCACTATTGAGCGTTTCTGGCTGTGGCTCTGCATCATATTGGTATCATAGCAGCAAGTAGGATCTTGAGGGAGTAATAGGATCTGGTGAAAGAATTAAGGGTTGGTGATATTTGTGAAGATGGCTCCTAAGAATCAGATGGCTAGGGAGAACAATGAATTGAGAGAAGCCTTAGAGGCTAGAGAAAAAGAGTTGAGGGAAAGAAGAGAGCAGGATGCTGCAAGGGAAAGAGAGTTGAGGCAAGTAAGAAGAGAGAATGCATCAATCTTGGCTAGATTGGAAGCATTGGAGAAGAATCCTCGAAGGGATGAACAAAATGATTCAGAAGGAGATGAGGATCCAGATGAGAATTCTCCTGGGGATGAGTTAGATGCTAAAGAGAAGAAATTTGTGAGATTACTGAAGGTAGTCCAAGGAAGTGGAACAAAGGAAAACATAGAGTTACCTATCTATCAGGGGAAGATGGATAGTGAAGAGGTCTTAGGGTGGATAGATGCCCTAGAAAATATTTTTGAGTATGAGGAGATGAGTGATGAGATGAAGATCAAATTTGCAAAAACAAAACTGAGAGGTACAACACTTACATGGTGGAGTAGTGTGCAAGCAGAAAGAGTGGCTAGAGGTGCATCAAGAATCACTTCTTGGAGTAGGATGAAGGATATGATGAAGGATCAATTCCTTCCATCTGATTACTCTATTCAGACAAAGAGGATGAGACAGAATCTGAAGCAAAAGGACATGGATGTTATGTCCTATACTGAGCAATTTCATAAGCTTAGTATCAGAGGAGGGCTGGAAGATGAAGAAGAGAAAGTAGCAAGATACCTTAATGGGCTTAGGTATAACTTGCAAGATGAGATTGGTTTGCCAGTACCAAAATCACTTGGAGAGTGTTTTTAGTTGGCCATCAGGGCTGAAGAGAGAGTGAAGAGGAAGCAAGAAAGACAAGGAGGTAGTGGAAGAGGATACAGAGGTAGGGGCAGACCTACTACTAAAGTTTAGAATAGCAATGAGAAGGGTAAGGAGATTTATGCAAATCAGAGAGGTGGATATAGAGGTGAAGGTAGATTTGGATAAGGAAGAGGAGTGTTTACAGGTAGATGTTACCATTGTAATGAGGTGGGACACACATCTTTCAACTGTCCTAACAAGGATAGTGTTGACAAGCCCAAGGATAGAAGAGTTCACTTGGCACAAGAGGAGGAGAAGCCAGAAGAACCAGAAATATTGTCAGCCTCTCCAATGATGGTTGGAGAAATGCTTATGGTGGAGAAAGGTAAAATGCAGCAACCACCACAGGTATTTATTTTCAGAACTAATTGTTTAAGCCATGGAAAGCTATGCAAGTTGATTATAGATTCAGGTTCTCATGATAATCTAGTTTCTTGGGAAATGGTGAATAAGTTGGGATTGAAAAATTTTGATCATCCTAGTCCTTACCATGTCACTTGGGTGAGTCAAGAATAGCGAGTCAGGGTTACTAAGAAGGCATATGTTGATTTTACAATTGGTCCATATCAGGACTATGTTTTGTGTGATGTTATTCCAATGACATGTGTGCATATTATTTTGGGTAGACCATGGCAACATTTGAGGAGGACAATTCATGATGGTTATACTAATAACTATTTGGTCACAAAGAAGGTAGAAAGTTCAAATTATTGCCTTTACCTTGTGAAGACAAGAAGGAACATATTACCATTTGTTTTGGAGAGAAATTACAGTTGAATGTGTAGGTTCAGGATGATGGGAAACAACTAGAATAGTTGCCGCAGAGGAAGGTGGAAGACAGTCCTAAAGAACAGCAGGTTTGGGACTTGAGTTATGTCCAGATTGGGGACATTGACTACCCTATAAGCAGGCAAAAGAAGGAAGGAAAACAACAGACAGTACAGAGAGGAATATATCCGAACCACAAGTTGGGAAGAACAGCAGCATTATAGTAGCAGGGTCCTAAACAAGGCCATCAAAACATGTTTTATGATACTAACACTTTTGGTAAGAACCATGTAGGTTGGAGGAGGAAGATAACCCTTGGAGAGTTCATGTTCCCTGATTCAACTCAGAGGTACCTTTCAAATAGACTACAAGATGTTTGGAGTAGTCCACCAAACTCTTGGGACAAGAGTTTTTATCATGCTGGGGAGTATGGTGCAGGAGCGCCTAAGGAAACATCTTGGAATCAGAAGACACTTATGATCATGAGAAGATCCTATGGAGATAACCAAATCAATTGGAGCATTTTAAAATCAGTTATGACAAGTGGTAATGGTCAAGGTGATATAATAATCAAATGTCCTGAGGGTTCTGGTAAGGACCCTAGGACCAAAAAGGATGTAATTTGGGCCAATAGTGTCTCTAGGGGTAGGGGCACCTAGCTAATTTAGTTAGTTTCTATTTTTGTAGTCCATAAGGTCCAAGAGACCAATTGTAAGGCCTAAGGGCTATATGTGTGTTCGAATTAGTCATGTCTAGTAGTTAACAGATGTTGTAACTGGCAAAAGATCTTGTATGTAACCGTGTCATGGACAGTTGTAGAGCAGTTGGCATTCCCACCGGTACAACTGCGTTCCACACAATGAAGCATAAAACCAGTCTTGTGAGATCAAGAAAGCATGTAGAGAGAGTAATAGAGTGAATTGGAATCTGATTGCACTATAAACTAAGACATACCTCATATTTCCTTTCAGTTTGATAGTTCTATATTATTTTTTTATTTTGACTGGTGCAAAGGATCACATATTGTTCTCATTCTATTTTGAGGGTAACAATGTCATAATGGACCATTCTGTGAATGTAAGATTCTGATCCTCATGGAATGAGTCATGTACAAATTGTATGATATAACCCTAACCCTAACTGTGTAAGAGGAGTGTGAGTTCGAGTGGTGATCACCGTCAAAATATAGAGTCGAGACCTCGGGAAGGAGGATTCAAGTGTGAAGTAGGGGAGTCTGCATGCCTGTGTTGGAGGAGAACATGTATCGGCGTCTCGGTGAGAGAAATGGAGACACCGCCAATAGAGGCCATCTTATCGACAACTAAGTTGATGTTATGCTTTTCGGCGTGAGAAGCATTATCAGAGCATAAGGGAAAAGTTACACCAATAGTTAAAGACTTGCCGATAGAGAGATCATCAGTGTGAGCATAGGCATCGAGCTGAGGAAATGATAGTGGGCCGATGGTAGAAGGTTTCACCGATCGGGGTGACTGTTGTGAAGTGTCGCCGATGAAGGATATCGGTGTAAGAAGCACTATTGGGAGAAGACTCGGAAGTCCCACTGAAGGATAAGGTCAGACCGATGGAGAATTTGACGTTAAGTGTTTCAGCGTGACATTTGACATCGGAGAATGGCCAAAAAGTTGGGCCAATAGCTATTATGTTGCCGATAGGCAACCAATATCCAAAGTAGTTCAAGTTTTATCAATAGGAAAGGTACCATTAGGTAGTGAGGTTTAGACTATACCGATAGGAGATATCTTTCCGATAGGTGATTACAAACGACACACTCATCGATATGAGATGGGTGTCAAAGTGAAAGAGTTGGGAGAAGCCGATGGATGTTAGTATGGCCGATAGAGGTATATCGGTAAGACATTCATCAACGCTTGCTGATGTAAGGAGAAGTATCAACTTCTATCACTATTGAGTGTTTCTGGCTGTGGCTCTGCATCAATTCTCAACCCAATCGATGGATTGTGGATCAATGTGAAGGTATTGCATTTTTTTTTTGCATTTTATTATTTTTTTCCTTCATATTAGATTTCCATGATTTCATTCATAAGCTGAAGGGCATTGATGTTTTTCACACACCATATTCTTTAAAATATCTTAACCTTAAAATATGACTTGGATATGTACTTGAACACAACAAAATCTCCAATCTCCAGCCCATGATGATTCACAAAATTTTCCCAACCCTACCTAAATTCCAATTTATTTATGGTACCCCTTAATTGTGCATCCCTAAACCCTAAACCCTTATCCGTAATCCCTAAACCATAAACCCTTATCCCTAATTATAATTTATGGTACCCTAATCCCTAATCCATAAACCTTAATCCTTTATCCCTAAACCATAAACCCTATCCCTAAATCCTCAACCCTCAACACTTAAACATTAAATCCTATACCCTATCCCTAATGCCTCCACCCTAAATGCTATCTCTATTCCTAAACCCTCAACCCTTGACACTATACCTTAAACCCTAATCCCTTATCCCTAAACCCTAATCCCTATCCCTCAACCCTTAACCCTTAAAACTTGAACCCTAAAACCTATCCCTACACTCTCAACACTCGACACTATATCTTAAACCATAATCCCTTAACCTTCATCCCTAAAGCCTCAACCCTAAAACCTTAAACCTTCAACCCTAAACCCTATCCCTAATCCCTCTACCCTCGACACTCTACTTTAACTCTAATCTCGTGACCATCAACCCTATCCCTAAACCCTCAACCCTCAACTCTCAACATTAAATCCTAATCCGTCAACCCTAAACCCTAATCCCTCAACCCTAAACCCTATCCCTAAACCCTCAACAATATACCTTAAACCCTAATCCCTATCTCTCAACCCTTAACCCTTAAAACTTAAACCTATCCCTACACCGTCAACACTCGACACTATATCTTAAGCCTTAAACCCTCATCCCTAAAGCCTCAACCCTCAATCCTTAAACCTTCAACCCTAAACCCTATCCCTAATCCCTCTACCCTTGACACTCTAACCTTAATCCCTTGACCATCAACCCTATCCCTAAACCCTCACCCTCAACCCTCAACTCTCAACATTAAACCCTAATCCGTCAACCCTAAACCTTAATCCCTCAACCCTAAACCCTATCCCTAAACCCTCAACCCTCAACACTATACCTTAAACCCTAATCCATCAACCCTAAACCCTATCACTAAACCCTCAACCCTCGACACTATACTTTAAACCCTAATCCCTCAACCCTCAACCCTAATCCCTCAAGCCTCAACCCTAATCCCTCATCCCTAAACCCTAAACACTATCCCTATTCCTAAACCGTCAACCCTCTACACTATACCTTAAACCCTAAGCCCTTATCCCTAAACCCTTAACCCTTAAAGTTTAAACCCTAAAACCTATCCCTCAACCCTTGACGTTCAACACTATATCTTAAACCCCAATACCTTAACCCTTGGCCCTAAAGCCTCAACCCTCAATCATTAAACCTTCAACACTAAACCCTATCCCTAATCCCTCTACCCTTGACACTCTACTTTAACCCTAATCCCTTGACCATCAACCCTATCCCTAAACCTTCACCCCTCAACTCTCAACATTAAACCCTAATCCGTTAACCCTAAACCCTAATCTATCAACCCTAAACCCTATTCCTAAACCCTCAACCCTTAACACTATTCCTTAAACCCTAATCCATCAACCCCAAACCCTAATCCCTCAACCCTAAACCCTATCCCTAAACCCTCAACCCTCAACACTATTCCTTAAACCCTAATCCCTCAACTCTAAACCCTAATCCTTCAACCCTAAACCCTAAACACTCAACCCTCAGTACTATACCTTAAACCTTAATCCCTCAACCCTAAACCCTAATCCCTCATCCCTAAAACCTAAATGCTATCCCTGTTCCTAAACCCTCAACCCAAGACACTATACCTTAAACCCTAATCCCTTACCCCTAAACCTTAAATCCTATCTCTCAACACTTAACCCTTAAACCTTAAACCCTAAAATCTATCCCTAAACCCTCAACCCAATACCCTCAACCATATACTTAAGCCCTAATCCCTCAATCGTCAAACCTATACCTTTAAACCCTGAAGCCTACACCCAAAAACCCTCATCCCTAGACCATATAACCTCACCCTTATATCCTAAACCCTGAATATTGTGCCTTAACCCTATACTTAAATCAAACATAAACCATACGTGCTCTCAACTCAAGTCACCCTATGCCTTAGATACCCTCAATCCATTCGTAAACCCTAAACCCAATATCATAAACCCTAATCCCCGTGCCTTACATACTTAATCTTATACACTCAACAACCTGAATATTAACCCTCAACTGTAACCCTCAACTATAACCCTCAACTGTAACCCTCAACCCTCTAAACTCTACCCTCTACCCTCTACCTATTACTTAAGCCCTAATCCATCAACCCTCAACCCTCAAAACTATACAGGCTCAAGTCCTTGTATACCCTAAACCCAAAACACTTACATACATGCATACATGCATACATACAAACATATATACATACATACATACATGCATACATACATGTACATACATACAAGCATGATACATGTACATGCATACAAACTTATGAGCATACATACATACATCCATGAAACATACTTATGAAACTTGAACATAAATCATTCAAAGGAAGACATAACGTGAGCGCATTATAATGCACTCGCGTTATGTCAAACTGGGAAAACACCGGCAAACATTGAAAAAAGGAAAAAAACACAATATAACGCGAGCACGTTATAATGCGCTCATGTTATATTATGCTTTGAGAATCCCAATCCTTAGGCTTGGGATTTTCTTTGGATTTCCAACCCAAAGGCTTGGAGTGCCTTCTCAACATCCACAAATGTGTTTTTGCAAATTCTACAAGATTTCACATAGTTTTGTTTGTGCTAACCCTCATATATGTATGTGGTTCAAGGTCGAACAAATCGAACACCTGGGTAATGTTAGGCTTTCTCTTAGCTATTTAACGATGTAATTTTTTTACATTTTGATAATGTTAAGCCTTTCATCTTTAATTTCTTTTGTTTGTATGTCCGTTTTTGGGCAAAAACCACTATTTAGTCTTTTTTTCATTGTAAATTAACCGTTCATTGAAATTTTAAAAAAACTACATATTTAGAAACTAGACTCCATTCTGCACATATTATAAAAAAATGATTTTCAATTAGTTTTCAAAATTTATAGGGGTAGCACGGTCAAAATTCTATTTTTTAGGATGTGTCCACTTTCAAAATTAGTAAAAAAAAATTTATCAAAAAATTATCAGAAAAATCGGGCATAAACTACATGATGTTAGCTATTTTCTCACTGAAGTTATTTCAAAAATACCAAAAAAAAGTTAACCTTTTGAGGGAGCCACAAAACATGCTATGTTATGTTTTTTTGATAGAAACAACACCAATTTCTGTGGTTCCCTCTTTTGAACCCCTTAATCTATACCATGTTAAAAAAAAATTAGTAGTTTAGAAAGTAGACCCAGAGCACTACGAACATTGTTTTGGTTGTATCTCCAAATTTTGAATGTAACTATGCTCAATTTCTCATCCAAGGCCAGCATTTTCTGATTTCAGAAAAAAAGTGGCCACTTCAGACCCCTTTTTGGCCCCCCATCTTCTTGCACTTACTCGAGTTAGTCATAGTTGGTTGTCTCCTTCTCACCTCCTTCCCCTTGCCTACATAAGCAAGGCTCTTTGTACATTTTCATCAACTCTTGGTGTAATCTCTTGATTATACATTTTGGATTTTATGTGCTTATGCTTTGTAGAAGTTCATCTTAGTTCTCGCTTGCTAATATTGGCTAATTCCAACATGGTATCCAATCCATGCAAGTGAAACACTTCTCATTTTGAGCAAATTCAAACATCTAGCTTTTTCAAGGGTTCAATTTTTAGTATTTTCTTTGCAATTAGGTGCCTATACTAAAATCAATTTTGTATAGAAAAGTTGTAAAAATTTAAAAATATTAGTAGAGGACCTTTCAACCCTCTGCTCATCTACCCATTTTTGGGTAATCTTGTTTTGTGTAGGTTTTTAAGGACTCTCTGTGCAGATTTGAAGGTTCTTTGATCCATTTGGATTGATTATTTGGCCGAGAACCATGATCATCTGATCAAGTGGTCGAATCATTCAATAGCTCGTAGCTTGTTCAAATGATCTGATCACTGTTGGTTATTCAAAGAGAAGTAATTGTTCTTTGGAGGTCGAGCTCTTCCATCTGTTGTAGGCTACTACACATTGGTTTTGGCGCTCTCACCCAACGATTTATTCTTCTACTTAGATTGCACTAAAGGATTTTATTGTTTGTGTCTTCTGTTAGGGTCATGTATCAAGAGCATCAATGGTTTCTATCTTCCACAAGGTACTGCACCAGCTAAGTTTGCCATTCATTCAACCGCTGACTTCCACAGATAGGCTGCTTCACACGATTTTTAGCCACTATTGAGGTTGAATCATTTGATTGGTTGTTGTTTTCTGTGGGTTAAGCTTGCAGATTGCTGAGGATTCCAAGTCAGAATAGGCATTTCATATTATGCTTTGTTAGTGTTAGACTAGGCATTTCATATTATGCTCCTAGCACTAAGGAAATAAAATACAATTTGGGGGGGGGGGGGTCTTCACAATTTGGGAGAAAATTTAGACTTTGGATAGGATCCTTTTAACTTTTGAACTTTGTAAAGTGCATATTTAGGTTCCAAATTGGATAAGTCCATGTATATCCACTATAATATAAAGTGCCACAAAGTAAGGGGGGATCAAATTCAGGGGGGTATCATTGAGTTATTTTTTCTTTCCGTACGTCTAAGTTGTAACATACATCTCATAGTTTTATATGTGTGATCAACTTCAACAAAAAACTTTTGTTCACATTGTGACCTTGAAAACCCCCAATGAGAAGGTCAATGAACAAAATAAGTCACCTCATAAGTATAAGTCCAAGAGACTCTAATACTATAGAGGATTATGTCACTTAATTTAACTCAATGAGGTTGCAAACTAAAAGAAGGTGGGATTGAGAAACAAGTGGATTGGATGATGCTTCAAACATTTTTTGAGAGCCTATGGTAAATAATCCATAATCTTGCAATAGATTCACACCGATTCATATCTCACATTGAGAGCCTATGGTAAATGAACCTGAATCTTGCATCGGATCACATCTCAAATTTGGTTAATGTTCCTCAATACTCATGATACTAGCTTCTATGGAGTCATCAATCATAGTTTAGCATCAACATCGGTACACAAGCGGCTTCCAGATTCATGCATCTTTTCTCACTTTTGGAGAGAAGTTTTATTTCCCACTGGGTTTTCTCCTTTTTCTCTATTTATGAGATATTTATATGTAAATTGGTACCTCACCAGGCCTGGTAGTAGGGACTCATCTCTTCTTGTACCCACCTAAGTTGTGCTTAAGGAGGGGTGTTAGTGCTAAACTTTATCTTATATTACTTATTCTAAGTAATATATTTAGCACATGGCTTTAAGCCACCTTAGGTGCAAGGTGTCGACTTGGAGAGTTGTGTCAAACTCTCCAAGCTATGTGTTGACACTCATTTGACACTTGGTGGGTGGAGTGTTGAAGTCGACTCAACCTCTTCACCTCACCACACCTATATGTACTCATCTTATGCATTGTTTATGTATTGCAATTCCTAATTGCTTTCACTCCAATTTGTAATTAGTTCATGCTTAGTTGATCATGGTTTCTTATACATATAAAAGCATATGTATATTACATAGCAAACATACGTATATTACATGAGAAACATAGACATTTGTTTATTTATTTAGATAAGGGAAAGCTGAGGTGAATGCTTGATCCTTGTAGGTGTGTTGTTAGTAATCGGATTTTATAGCAGACTAGTAAGCACTGAGGTAGCCCCCTGCTTTGCTATAGAGTTTTATATCTCATGTATTCTCGACGGCCAAAGATGAAGCTCCAACACATGTAGTTATATCCGAGCAAGCTCCACATTTGAGGGTGGTATTAGCGCATGATTTTGGAATTCATTTTGAAGGTTTCTTGTATCGAAACTCCTATAAATTGAATGATTGAGGAGTCATTTGTAAGGAGATTTTATGCAGGGTTATGTTGGTAGTTTTCTTTTAGAGAAGCAAGATGTAAATCTCCATGTTAAGTCTTTGAGCCTGCAAGTGTATTGTAACATGTTTGTTGTTGTAGATTAATAAATTGGTTTGATGCTTTAGAGTGGGGTTTCGTACCTGAAAGGGTTTTCCCTCGTATATTGGTGTCTCTTCTCTTCTATCTATTCTTCTTCTTTCATGTTCCTAAAGTGTTAATTTGCATGTCGTAATGCTAGTGAAATTTACTTAGATCTGTAAGCTACATTATCTTTCCTTTAATGGTTAATGTGATAGGAAATCATCTATGTTTGTTTCTACTTTAAGGGCATAATAGTATGTGCATCTATCAAATTATTGAATATTTGATTAAAAGAAAAACATAGGATGGTCTCTTTCCCTTTCAGGATATTTGTTAAGCATATAAAAGCATATGTAAATTACATAGCAAACATACGTATATTACATGAGAAACATAGACGTTTGTTTATTTATTTAGATAAGGGAAAGCCTTGGCGAATGCTTGATCCTTGTAGGTAACGGGCAGCTGGTGTTGTAACTCAATAGGATTTTTTAGAAGACCAGTAAGCATTGAGGTGGTCCCCCGCGCTGCTGTAGAGTTTTATTTCTCCTGTATCCTCTACGGCCAAAGATGAAACTCCAGCAAATTTCAGTTATATTCGAGCAAGCGCTCTCAGATTGCCAAATGGCCTTATTCTTAGCAAAGCGTTGTAAACAGTTTGCCCTTCAGCATGGGAGAGACTTCCCCAATTTGTCGACCATGTCGTGGTCACACAAGTGCACCATGAGACATTGAGGACAATTAGTCAGGGGAAAGATAAGCAGTACCAATACCACCCATTTTCATTTCTACTTTTCTTCTGCTTCTCTTCCCTCTTCTCTATTCTCCTTTTATAGGGAGAAGGGTACGTTTCTGTTATTGAACTACATCGGTGGATGTAGAGTCAGCAGCACCACCAGCTCCCAATATTCCAGAGGAGCTTTGCAGCACTAACATTAACATCATAAATTTATGGATTGCCTTTATTAAAAAGAGGTCATGTGGAGGTCGTCACTCCACATCCACATTATTATTAATTAGTTTAGGAAATGTTTTTCATAATGCGTATTGACAATGCTGCCATTGTGGTTCAACTTCCAATCCTTTGAAAACAATCATTTGATTATTGAGGGCGTTTACAATTTTTTTTACTTATATTTATAGTCTTACCTTAATGCTTCAGAATGTTTACAGTATTTATTTATGCAGCTAAAAGTTATAGCATCAAAAAAATATATCTTGTACTTTTAAATTCTATATTCATTGTTTCCTATTACAGGTCTCATCTTCCCACACTCAAAAACTTTAAGAAACACAAGTCATTTTCTCAATGTTAGTGGTCACTTTGGAAGTACATTTGTCCCTCCTATTTTGATTTGATTATAGTTGTAATGTTAAGTACCCTCTACTTTATCCATTAATCTTGGACTCATTTTAAACAAGCGTTAGCTTCTATGTAATACTTCGTGAATAAGTGATGTGTTTCTCCACTAATAATTGACATTTTTCTTGAATTTAGTTGGATTCCATCTCCACACATCCCTAGGAACTAATTTTGACACTCAATTTACCCATTCACTTATCTAGATTGATTTGATAGTGCAAAATCAAATCTAGTTTGATTTCCAATGTGAAATTGACCCTCAACTTTTTAAAACTCAATATTCAAATTAGGCTCAAGTCATCCCTCTCCAATTAGTTATTGTGTGTTAACTTTAAAAGGTAAACATTTTTAATTGTGTTCTAGGGTATTGTGTAAAAAGGCAAATTTTAATTCATTTTTTAACACATCTAGGAAAGATCTTATCTAGTTCTTCCTCATTATATGTTGCATCATTCAAGGAGCACATCTAAGAATTTATTTCTACATCAACTCTACATAATTAGTGATAGATAATCATATTATGCATGATTGTTTGTTGTCTTTCATCTTTATTTAAAAGATGTGAAATTAGTTCACCTAAGGGTTTGATTGATGTAATGTCCCTAATTAAAATTATACAATATTTTTTGCAACTTTTTGATTTATCCAGAATAAATCAAAACCAAATAGCTAATACATAGTTTTGATTACAATTTTTAAAACCCTATTTTCTGATTACAAACCCTAGGGTTATAAAATGCTCAATTTCAGCCAATGAACCCTCAAATTATATTTTTATTTATTTCCAATGAATATTTAAATGAATATAGTAATTCACAAAATGCAAATTACTCAAATCTACTTTGGAAGCATATGCAAAATGTTTAAATCTAGAAACAACAAACACTTCCCTGAAAAATAACATTTCTAGAGTAATTTTTTATGTTAGTTGATTCCAAAGCATATAACCTTTAAAAAATTCACCTTAACCAATCACAATACATCCTTTTTCTTTAACACCTAACTTAGACCATTTTTTTGTTTGGAACATGAACATAAGCATCATAGCTGGAAATAACTTTAGATTTGCCATAGAAGGTTTCTTTCCTATCCACAATTCCTATGGTGTCTGATTAATAATAGCAGAAGTAAGAGACCTATTTATCAAATAGAAAGTTATATTAACAATTTCAACCCAAAAATTATGTTCCAAATTAGCACAACTTAACATACTTCTATCTATTTCCATTATTTTTTGTTCATTCTCTAAATTGCCCCATTTTTGTGGTGTATATCATGGAGAATTTTTTAGTTTTATAATCCCTTAGTGTTTACAAAATTCTTGAGATTGTTTAGAGAAATATTCCCCCACATTATTTAACCTCAAAGATTCTTTTTTTAAAATTTTCCTTTTGAGTTTCTACAAGCACTTTAAATCCTTATATTTGCTAAAAGATTTATATTCATGACTAAGAAAATAAACCAAGCTTTTCTTGAGAAATAATCTAAGAAGGTAATATATAGTAAAGAGATTTACCAAGATATTGCACATTCATTGGACCAAACACATCAACTTGAATTAAATCCAAAATACATGTTCCTCTAGTGATTGAAAATGTGAATTTAATTCTTTTTTGCTTTCTAAACACACATGCTCATAAAAATCAAAATCAATAGAATATCTAGACAAACTCATAACCATTACTTTATTGCTCAGTACTTTCAATCCTTTATCACCTATGTGGCTTGATTAGTGATGCCACATCATTGACATATTAGTAGGCACATTACTAGAAGCCATTATAGAGTTACATAATGTAGTAGCATCCATTTTAAGCAAACTAATATGCCTAACACCCTTTATCATGGAAAGGCAAACTAGTTTTCAAATCACCAAACGCAATAGGTTTATTTTGTTTATAGAAGGTCAATTATGTGTACTAAGATTGATTATACACCACACAATTGACCTAGATCAATCACACACTATAGTTTCAGCACAAATCAAACTAGAGTCCATTTTACTATCTATTTAAGCATCACAAAGACAAATCTAATATAATGGCATCATTTGGATGATTTAGCAACAATTTGTAGTCTAGAGCCATCAAAAAACACCTAAAATTAAGTAACTCTAATCTATGTTAGTCATTTTGAAAAGCATGCTTGTCTATTTGTGATTTACTACGTCAACTTCAATATCCTTAGTTAAATTTATCTATGGTGTATAAAAGTGAACATAAATGAATAAGTTAAACTATGCTAACCTATCCCATTCACAATTAAATGAAGCTTTTGATTAGAGTAAATAAGAATGCATGTATAACATAAAATTGCATATAACATAAAATGAAGTCAAATGAAAACCCCAAATGCAAACCTATGATATGTGGATGTCCTCCTTGATATTTTACATGTGTAAATTTCTCCTTATACCTGTAGCGTAATTTTGCATTCCATGGATACTTGCAAATGGCTTGGATGAGGTTTAATTTATAGATTTTTTTAAAGGGTTGATGGAGGGTTGAGATTGATTTGAAGTATTAATGGTTGAGATTGGTTGTGAGGATTAGATTGATGAGGAGCATCCAAGTGGCATGATTTGATTGGTGTACAAGGAGGGGTCTTAGATTCAAGGGAGATCAATGGTGGAGGATCCCCTTGAAGAAGTGGATGGAGAAGATTAAAATGGTACCAAGGGTACCTTTTGGACGAATGTGCGAAGGACTTTCCAATGGCTCATGTAAGAAGACCCATGCCCAAAAGACACATGTACACTTTTGGAGGGTGTGCAAGATTTGAATGAGCTGATTATGGTCTAGGATTGTGCAAGTGGGTGATTAGTTGACTAATTAGTTTTAGCCAACTTAAAGAAAAGTGGACAAAATAGGGAATTAAATAAATAGGATATTTATTTAATTCTTTAGGTGAGAATGAGGGACTTATATAAATAAATTATTTGGATTTATTTATCCAAGATTAGATTATGGAGAATGATTGATTGATTAAATAAATGATTAGATTTATTTAATTAATGAGCTAGGAAGAGGGTCAGCTGAATAGTAATTTTATTAATTAAATAAGGGTATGTGCATGGAAATAGGGGACCAAAAGGGGGTAAAATATGACCACTTTTTTGAAATTAGTAAAAACTGATCTTGGATGAGAAATTGAAGATAGCGACACTCAAAATTAGAAGATGTGATAAGAACAAGATTTGTAGTCCTTAGAATCTAGTTGCTAAACTACCATTTTTTAAAAAAATGGTGGAGATTAAGAGGTTCAAATAGGGGGAGCACACAAAGTGCTCCTATTTTTGTCAAAAATATATAACATAGTGTCTCGTGTGCTCCCCCTAAAATGTTGACTTTTTTTAATTATTTCAGAAATTACCTTTTTGGAAAAATAGCTAACATCATGTAGTTTATGCCTGATTTTTCTGCTAATTTTTTTATGAATATATGATTTTTTATGAATTTTCAAAGTAGACACATCTAGAAAATAAAAATATGAGTGTGCTCCCCCCTAATTGTTTTGAAAACTAATCAAAAATCTTTTTTTTTCAATGCATATAGAGTAGAGTCTAGAATCTAAAATGTAATTTGTGTCAAATTTTGATGAACACATAAAAAATGACACCAGGAATACTATACATAGGTTTTCTAAAAAAAGAACACATTAGCAAAAGAAATTGAAGATGGAAACCTTAATGTTATTAGATTTTAGAAAAAAAATACATGGTTAGAAAGCTAATAAAAAACTTGAAATCATCCTAGAATATTTCATATTAACATTGAAAAATGTGTGAACTTGATGGAGAGCACACTTGAGATTTAGTTCATTTTCTATGTTTTGTTGTAAACACATTTTTGGTGTCCAAAAGGTAGGTCCAACCCTTTGGGTTGGATGCCCAAGGCAAATCCAACCCTTAGGGTTGGAATTTTCCAAAGTAGTAAAAGCATGCTCATGTTATACCATGAGTGCATTTTAATGCACTCACATTTTAGATCACGTAAAATGTTGAGCAACAACCTGCAAAAATGCACATCATGTGATTTTTGACCCACATTCTGTGTTTATTCTCCTGCTTTGTGTTTTTCTGACATACAAACACACTTTTGATGCTTTCGAGGATCTACAATCATTGGTTGACAAAATTATTTCACTTTTTATTCTTATATTGATGTAGAAGACTCCAATTGCATGTTTTTAAATCAAAATTCATATTGTAAATCATTGTTTTTATGTTTTGAGGAATTGGAATATTTGATTGATAAATTAACTAATTTTTTTATCTTACATTGACAAAAATAATTCTAATTACATGTTTTGTATTTGAATTTGATAAATTCTCAATTATTGTTTGTGTTTTTTTGACCATTTATTTTAGATTGATATAAAATTCAATATCGTGCTTAGAAAATTACCAAAAACTCAAACACCAAAGGAGGGTGAAGCCAAGAATGTAAAGAAGAGAGAATGAATGAGACAACTTCATGAAAATAAGAAATTGAACAATATAAATGAATATAAACCATCTTTACCAATTGAATTGGATCATGAAGCATCCAAGAGAGAGAAATATTTGAATCTGAAAAAGTGCATGGATGGCTATGTGGAGCTTCTCAATACCTTTCCAATGCTACAAGAATCACAAAATTTAGAGATTGTGGCAAATAGTGATGAGCTCGGAAGCTAAAAATGATGCATGGACTTCAAACAAAAAAAAGGTGTCAAATAGTAAAGGCAAGAAAAATATGACATCATTGTAAA
Source organism: Cunninghamia lanceolata (assembly GCA_027924645.1). NCBI lineage: Eukaryota > Viridiplantae > Streptophyta > Pinopsida > Cupressales > Cupressaceae > Cunninghamia > Cunninghamia lanceolata. The sequence goes on along the minus strand of BSBN01001247.1, from coordinate 3,730,283 downwards.
GAGAACGAAACTATCTTTCCATCAATATCTTGTCTGCAAAAAATTGAGTCCGTATGACCAAGTTATGCTCCCCAAAAAAAATAGCCTCCTTTGCCATGTAGAGGGACCACAAAGGGCTCTAGGAGGTCAAAATGGATGATGTCACTGGTAACATAGTGCTAACATCAACAATTGGTGTCGACAGAATATGCTCAGGACCCATCTGAATATTCCTTGTCTGTAAAACTACCACCGAATTTTTTAAAATTGCCTTCAATTCCATGAAATTGCCTTACTAAAGATCAAAACCATTTGTTTCCTGGTGCAAAACTAGATTTCAATGAGATTTGGTGGTTTCAGGTACATTGAGTGGTTTAGGGTTGAAATTGTCTACAGAATTGAATTGTTTTTGTTAAAAAATGTTTGTAAGGCCGAAGGGAGGACTCGTGGAGGAGTTAATCCTTGGCATGAGAGATACCCACAGGGTCCCATGGCATGGTCTCCCTACCCACTTGGGAACGGGGGCCCGAGCCCTACAGGTTCTCCACTAGCCTATGGTAACATTGAGTATGGGCCCGACAGGCCTTGCGCTTGTCAAGTACCTTCTACACTAAAAAAAAATTCAAAAAAATCACAAAGATAAAAAAATTATTCTAAAAATATTTAAAATAGAAAATACACCCATACTATCGATGATGCCTACACTGCACAAGGATAGAGATTTTACTAATGTGTGTACCTGCATAGTGATGACACCTACAAAATATTTCATTGCATATTCTCTGCATGATTTTGTATGACCGATTTGCAAAAAAATTACCTTTTTGCTACAACTGCTCCAATTTCTATGATTTGGTGATTGATCTTAGGGATTTTGGGCCTCCTAAGCATGATGACAGGGTTAAATTTGATCCAAATTGCTCTAAAAGATTAGCTACATCCTAGATTAGGAAACCACTCCCCAAATTGAAAAACTTGTAGATCTAGCCTCCAATGTCTAATTTAGACAAATCAAAAGGCTAAACTGACTATCTTGAACCCCATGAACACAATGGTGTGCTTGGATTTGTAGAAAAATACTCTAAAATGAACCTATAATACAAAGTCACAAAGAGGAAACCCTCACAAAATCTAGTTTTTCCATCAAGTTTTTATGATTCTCCATGTCATCATTTGATGTAAGAGAAGATCATACTCATCTATGAAGATCCACCATGATTTGCATTCAAGATCTCTCAAAAAATTGGCTAACACAAAGTGGTTCTTCCTAGCTCTAATACCATGTAAGAGTTGATTGATGTGCTCTGATACCATGTAAGAGTTGGCTATTATGGTAGCCACCTAAGACCTAAGACTTCATGAAAGCACAAGAGAGTTCAAATGAGAGAATAATTTTATTCTATCAATGAATGCAAAAAGATTGCTATTATTCTTACAATGTAAATGATATGTGTTGCTTATAAAGACAAGAATGAGATGTAGGTTGAAGTAGTCATATGACAAATGTCTTAATCCTATGACACAAGACAACTAGAGGATAAGATGCCAATTAGTTAATAAGATCACATGACAACCTAGAATTATCTAGACTTATCCCAAGTAAACTTAACATGTGAACATGTGTGAATACAACTAACTAATGAGTAGTTAGATAATGTGCCTAGTTCATACTACAAGGCGTAAACCAGATAGGTAATAACCCAATTCACACTAGAAAAGGGTACAAATTCTTGACTTTATTGAACCTAATTATCTCTATCTTCATCTCTGTCAACAGATTTTGCCTTCTACTTAAGGTGTTTGCAACTCTATTTGACATTCCACTCCTATGCTTCAAAACAAAAGTATAACTCTACAAAACATCAACCCATTTTAGGTGCCTTTTATTTAACATCCCTTGACTATAAAGATACTACAAAGCCTGATAATCAGTATATTATAAAACAAACTATTTTGGTAACAAATAATGTCTCCATTTCTTCAAAACCTAAACTATAGCATAAAGTACAAGGTAAAGATTTATTGGTCTACAATCCACAATCCATGGTTTCAAGGTTTAGGATTTAGGGTATGGAGTTCATGTTCTACATTCTAGGGTCTTAAGTCCATGGTCTAGGGTATAGCATCCAAGTTTCAAGGTCCATGATTCAATGGTCTAAGGTCTAGAGTTATAGTGATCATTGATCAAAGGTTAAGAGTCCAAGGTCCATGGTCCAACGCCTAGAAATAAGGAAAAAGAAACAAAGAAAAGTAGAAAACAAGGAAAAAATAAAGAGAGAAAGATAGCTATGATGAAAATAAACATTATAAAAAAGGAAAGATGTAGGCACAAATACAGAGAAAGCTAAAAGAAAAATAAATATATGAAGAAAGAGGGAGGGATGCATGTAAAACAAAAATAAAGCGATAAATAAACAAAGAATAAGTAAGAAGGAAAAATTTAAGATAAAAATGAAGAAAAAAGATAGAGAAAGAAGGAAATAGAAAAGAATAAAATAAAGAAATTACAAAGAACAAAAAATAAAAATGAGTGAAACAAATAAAAAAAGAGATACAACTTGAGAAAAAATAAAATAAAGAGTGAAATAAAGAAAAGAGGGAAGAGAGTAATTGAGAGAGTAAGAGAGTCAAAGAAAAAGAGGTAGAAATAAACAAAGAAAAAAGATAATAAAAATGAGACATACAGATAAAATATAGATTGAAGTAAAAGGAGAAAGAAATATAATGGGAAAGAATAGGAGAAATAAAGAAAGAAACCAAAAGAAATAGTGAAAGATAGAAAGAAAAAAATTATATAATAGGAAAAAAAATATAGAATGAAATAAAGGCAAAAATAAATACAATTGGAAAGAATGAGAGAAATAAAGAAAGAGACAAAAAAATGGTATTAAAAGATAGAAACTTGAAAAGGTTTAGCAAAAAATAAATGAGAAAGAACAAAATAGAGAGAGAGAGAGAGAGAGAGAGAGAGAGAGAGAGAGAGAGAGAGAGAGAGAGAGTCTCTTTCTACCTATCATCTGTCTCTCTATCTCTATCTCACTATACTCCCTCTAGCTCTCTCTCTACCCCCCCTCTATCTCTCTATCATTCCTCTATCTAGCTATCTTTCTATCTCTCTCCCTCTTTCTCTCTATCTGTATCTCTCTCCCTCTCTCTATTTCTCTCCCTCTCTATCTCTATCTTTCTCATTCCCTCTCTCAATCTCTCTCTCCCCATCTCTCTCCATCTCATATCTTTCCCTCTCTATATCTCTCCCTCTCAACCTCTCTCACTCACTATCTCTAAATCTTTCCCTCTCTATGTCTCCCTCACTCTCTATGTCCGTATCTCTATTATTTTTAAAAAATATAACCCCAATTTATTTTTAAAAAATATATTTAGAATATACAAACAAAATCTCACAAATCACTAGTTCGCATCATCTTCAAATTCCTAATAGTTTAGCAGCTATAGGTTTCAGAAAGTGAATATTTAGTTCAAAATGTTGATTTCAATATCAAGTTTGGCCAAAAAGTGTAACCCATTATTGTGGGATGATTTGGGAAGCACCAATTTTAAAGAAAAAAAGAAAACATTAAAAAGTAAAAACAATGCCAAAATGAGGGGTGTCCAAGAGGGCGTTGAAGGAAAAAAGGAGCACCTGAAGGGAGGAGGTCGCTCAATAAAATGTGAAGAGAGAATGTGTTTAGGTGAAGAGCATTCAATTCATACAGTTTATTTTGTTTGGTTTTAGAATTAGAGAGAGAGGAGGAGTACCTCTTAGGAAGGAATTTAGAGGTTTCAAAAATCCAATTTGCTGCATAAATTGGGAAGAATATACTAGTGTATTGAGAGAGGAGTTGGCTGGAATAAATTTGTGGATAGATAGGGATTAAAGTAGCTGCAAAGGAATCTGAAACAATACCAGTGTTGCAGAGGGTTCGATTGGAGGAGAACCAATTGAAGCGAACAATAGAGTGTAAAATAGAGGAATGGTTTTGTTGCAGAGAATGGGCAACGTGAAGGAGGAACATCAAAGATACTATCATAGTAGAATGATTTGAACATAGATAAGCTCCATTGTATATAAATTCATTGTATTTGTTGCATAAAATCTGGCATAATCAACAATTGAATGTTGCCAATAAAACTTGAAGTTGGAATGAATTCAAACGGAGTGTTTGCAATGGAATGTGTAATTGTTTGTATTTAATTTCATGGAGAGGGATAGTGATTTATATGTCTGTAGCTACTGTAGAAAAGTTTAAATTTTCTAGATTGAACAATCTAATTAAAATTTTTATTTGTAGCAGAGGGTCTTTGTTTGTGTGTTGAGAAATTGATTGTGGAAAGCGAGAGGGAGTACCTCCTGCATTAAGTGGTATTAGAGTTGGTACTCTTGAGAGTGTAGAAGATACATATGGACCTATGGGAGAGTGAAGTAGTTGTGAAGAGCTCAAGAGGACTGTTGCAACCATGAAGAAACCTGAGTAGTTGAGAGCTGGGAAACCATGAAAGGAAGTGTGTTTCTGGATTGCAGAGTATGAGAAGTGATGGTGAAAGATTGTAATAGATGAGATGAAGATATTTGTGAAGAAGCTTGTGATATGGGAGGACTGGAGACAATATCAAGAGAGGAAGATTTTGATGATGATGAATGATAGAAATGTGAGATTGAGTAGATTGGAAGTTATGCAACATGAAGAGGTTGTTGAGCATAAGGTTGCAGCAAAGACATGCCATGAGGAAGGCATGGAGAAAAAGGGTGAAAATGAAGACATGAGCAGTGAAGAAAAGAATGAAGATAAGGAATTGGATGTAGCGATAGAACTTGAAGAAAATGCAGTAGATGGAGAAGCTAAGATGACAAATTTTGAAGGCCCTATACATGACAAACAAATGGGCAAAGATGAGGATGATCACTTGTTAAAAGAGGAGATGGAAAGGATCAATAGATTGTTTGTAGAGCTTGCTGATGGAGGTGAGGAGATGAATAGTGCAATGAAGAGTGAGAAGATGGATGCCTCAACAACAAAGAATGATGAGGTAACTTTTGATTTTTCTAAATTTTATGATGAGGAAGTTGATATGGATAAATGCATGTTGCTAGGGTGTTAGTGCAAGTATATAGAAAGAAGGAAAATATAGTTGCATATTTGTATGCAGATGTTGCATGTTTGTGTGTACAGGTTGTAGAGGATAGTGCAGGTGAAACTTGGTGGAGATGGTCAGTTTGTGGTGTGTCAAAACCCATGAAAGAGGAGAAGAGTGGAAAGATTGTTTGGTGGAGGAGGCTAGATAGTGGTGGTTTGGATCCCATGAAGGAGGAGAGGAGACGAGAAAGTCTTTGGAGGAGGAGGATGGTTCATGGTGGACATGAGTCCACGAGAGGAAGGAAGAAAATCTAGTAAAAAAATATTTGATAAGGATGACACTTGTTCCGATGAGATGCTGGAAAAGGAGGAAGAAGAATAATTTTGTGCACATGTTTCAATGATGGAGTTCACTAAAGATTTCTTGCAATCTAAAGGAATGGTTCTACCATTCAACTCGACCTTTGTGAGCCTATGCTCACAAACTTCCTAGCTGACGTGTTTGATAAAGGAGTGCATTTAGGCGGACTGACAATCAATATCGACAAAAAAAATTGTTGTTTGTTTTCTTTTAGTTTTGGTTTTTTTTGGGGTTTTATATGGCATCTATCATCATTGGGAATGCTTCATGCTTTCAGATTTGCAAGAATTGAATTTCTATTAGGTGGTAGTTTCGACACACAACGTGTTAAATTCGTGGAAATAATTGTTTTGGGAGATCCAAGATGTTTAGTGACAAATACTTTGATAGGAGTATTCTTGAATATGTTTTTCCAAATGTGAAAAAAGAGTTAAAGGCATATCTTTCACCGTTTTGGAGATTTTAATGCCAGAAGTTGGCAATAGGAGTTTTACAGAAAGTTTAATATCTCCTGATTCTAGAAGCTTGTATCAAAATCTTTTTCAGAGGACCTTGGGATGTTATTCCAAGTTTACTCACTTGTGTTGTGTGTTTGAAATTGTGAGTTGTGGGAAGGACAGAGTGCCTCTCTGTATCAATTTCCCTCCAATTTTTCCCTCCAAAGTTTACCTGCATAATTCTTTTATTAATACCATACATGTAATTATCTTCTATACTCAAAATTTTATTTTCCTTTCAAATCATTTTAGTTGTGGCTGATGCCCAAACTTCTTTCTTGTTTATTGTGGATATTGTTTGGTGAGACACATATTTACTACAAGGCATTTAGAGGTATGCGGTCTTCTTTATCAATCTGCATTGTTGTAGTTTACAATTCCAAAAATTTCATTTCTACTTTTATGTATTTTTGTATTTGTTAATTTTTGATCCAAATTTCAATGTAAATGCCCTCTAGGAAGCTGTGGATAATTCATCTCTTCCTTGTTATATTGTAAAAATTCTTTGAATTCGCTTTTGTTTATGCTCATGCTCACTTAATTTCATTATGATTCCTTTTATTTTGAGAAGCAGTAGTACGATCACAATTTGGGGGTAAACTATAAAATTTTTTAATTGAATTCATTGTTACTGGTCTCAGTAATTGAAATCCTTATATAAGTTTTTAGAGTTTAGAATGCTTTAATCTGTAGCATCCACTCCATGCATGTATGTGTGTGAGAGAGGGTGAGATACACTTCTAATAAATTTTTGGTTTAATATATTAAATTTCTCTTTTGTGAATGTTGAACCTACACATATGTTTAGTGCATACAAAAATTTTAATGTGTGTATTAAGTGTGATTTGCAATCCCTTGTGTTGTAACTAGTTATTTATAATTTTCTAATTAGTTATCCCTTGTTTACCAATATCTTAATTTTCATACCTCAAAAAGACTCATGGGGACATTAAAACTTAGGAAATTCAATTATCTACTTATATGAAAAGAATGAGTAGTGATGCTAAAGAGTGAGTAGTGAAGATAGCATCAGTTAAATTTCCCTACCTATCTTTCTGAAGCTTCCATGTTTTATTATTCAATATGCTTTTTGGAATAGTTTATTCAGAAAACTTAATTTCTTTTTGGACCTTACCTTTACTTCACAAGGATTTACTATGAAAGATCATTTGAATTGGATTTTCTATTTATTCATGCTCATTATGAATCCCTTTGTTTTGAGAAGCAATAGCATGGGCACAATTCAAAGATAAACTAAAAACCATTTCAATCTAGTTGGCCTTTGCTGGTGTTAGTAATTGAAAGCATTTTTAAAATTTTCCAATGTTAGAATGCTTTATTATCCAACATTCATGCATTTTTAAATTTCCTAATGATTTTGTGCATTAAATTTCTCTAGTATGAATCTTGAACCTACACATTTATCAATGGATACGATCTAAATTTTAATGGAGAATTCAGATAACAATACCTAGTGCTAAGCTTGTGGTATTGTGAAAATAAACAAATTGCTCAATGTGCAGAACTTGTAAAAAGTTGCAGGCAACCGAAGAGGATTTCTTATTGCATCAAAAGTTGATTATATACAATGAGCAAGAATGTGAAAGGTCACCTTATCCCTAGAATTTGAAATGAATAGTTGGAAGGTAACAAAAGTACTAAAATTCAAATTTTCAATTTTTTTTAAAATTTCAAAAAACTACTAAATTCGGGACCCCACTAGGTAGGGTCATAACTTCTAGCCAGCTAGTCGAAATCTAGACATTTTAGAGTTGTTGGAAAGATCTCTTGAAAAGATAGATTGAGTTGCATCAAGTCATTCCTGCACCTACCATTCAAAGCAACCGGTGAAAGTCTTGACCCCAAATTTTTCTTTGAAGGCCTTCAAAAATGCCAATTACTATGATGTAGACAAAATTGGAAAAAAATATTGAAAAACTAGAATATAGTTGCCTAAACAAATGCCACTCTAATGCTTTTGAATCTCTATGGATCATTGCTTCCCACTTGAGAGGCAATGGGCCCCATTGCACCTATGTATTGCAACAAATGAGGAAATTTCTTCTCAATCTGGTCCTTAGTGAACCATTTTCCTTGATGTGGAAGTTGTCCTGCCTGTACCACTCAATAGAGAGAAATCTGTTGTTTCTTCAATGTTTTCACCACAACGTCAGTAATTTGATCACATGTGAGAGGGGCAGTAGTGTTTGGATTCAACTCTGAGCAACTTATAAGTTCTACAACATCTAAAGTTTCCAACAATGGTGGAAAATATGGACACAATAATTCAACATTAAAAACATGATGTAGTCCAAGAAAAGATGGCAAATTGAGTTCAAAAGTATTTTCACCAACTTGTTTGATGATGGTGTATGGACCATATCGAATAGGATGGAGTTTCTTATTAGGCCCTTGAAGTCTTTCTTTTTGAATATGAAGCCAAACATTGTCTCCAACCTTAAACTAATGAGGTGTATAATGCTGATCATGTCTATCCTTGTATTTTGATTACTATATTGAATACGGCGGATCTTCTCCACAAACTTAGTTTCCCTATCTGCCTCTTTTTTTGAATGTGTTGATGGGTCACTCAACATAGTTGGCAATGCTACATCAATTAGAGCCAATGGTTGGTAGCCAACACATACCTCAAATGGACTGTACCCTGTGGAACCATGTAGTGTTCGATTGTAACTATTCTGTACATATGGCAAGCTTTCATCCTAATTTTGAGGATGTTTGGAATGGTACATCCACAAAATGTGAATGATCATCTGATTCACCACCTTAGTCTGCCCATCTATTTGGGGATGGAAGGCAGTGGATTTTGTCAAATTTGTGTCCATCAAGGCCCAAAGTGCTGACCAAAAATTGCTAAGAAATCTACTATCCTTGTCAGATATGATGGTTTGTGGCAATCCAAAGTGTACCCAAACATTCTCAAAGAAAAACTTGGCAGTTTCTTCTACAGAGACTCCTTTCTTGCAAGCCACTATGACATCCATTTTTGAAAACTTGTCTACCACCACATAGACACAATCATGGCCACATTTGGTAGAAGGTAGTCTGGACATGGAATCCATTGAAACTAAATGTCAAGGTTGGTCAGGCACTAGAAGAGGTGTATACAATCCTTGTTTACGATTGGCAGGCTTTACAATGGCACAAGCAATACAAGCTTAGATGTATAAAATGACATCATGTCTCAATTTGGGCCAATAAAAATACCTCTAAAGTACAACAATAGTCTTCTCTACCCTGAAGTGTCCTGCAACATGGATGTAGTGTGCCTCCCATATCATCTTTTGCCACTCCTTGGTTGGAACACATATGTGTCCCATGTGACAAAGAATCTCATCTGTCAAGTAGAAATTAGTGGCTTGTTTTCCCTCTACTAGATTGTTGTAGATCTCAGCAAAATTAGGATCTATGCCATACAACTAAGACCAATTTGTTGTGTGGTGGCCACAAGAATCTAATACTTTTGTCAGGGCTGTGATCGGAGGTCTACTCAAACAATCTACAACTTTGTTAGTAGCTCCCTTCTTGTGGCAAATATTGAGATGAAATTGTTGCAAGTAGGCCGACCATCTTTGATGCCTATCATTTTGTAGCTTTCCTTGTGTTTGTAGAAATTATAAAGGTTTATGATCCGTGTGAAAAATAGTCTCCTTCCCCAGAATGTAGTGTTTCCATTGTTTGCAGGCCTGCACAATAGCATACATCTCCTTGTCATAGGTGGGGTACTTACGCACTGTGTTAGAGAAAGTCTCACTATGGTAGGCAACTGGGTGCCCATGTTGCATGAGAACTGTGCCTAGTGCATAGTCTGAAGCATCTATTTCAATTTGCAAAAATAGTTGCAGATCTAGAAGTGCTAGTACTGGTGCAGAACATAGCCTCCTCTTCAACTACATGAATGCTTTCTATTATACCTTTGTCTAGCAAAATTTTGCCCTTGGTCCTCCCCTTAGTGCCTGATTCATAGGCCATGCCAATTGTGAAAAACCAAGTACAAATCTCTGATAGAAATTGGCTAGACCCAAGAAGCTACGAAGTTCTGTGAGACTTTTGGGAGATGGCCAATCCTTGAGAACCTATATCTTTTTAGGGTCCACACAAACACTCATTCTATCCACAATGTATCCCAAATACCGAATACTCTCCATACCAAAAGAAGACTTATCTCTGTTAGCATATAGCTTGTGTTGTTGCAAGGTTGAAAGCACTTGTTGAACATGCTATAGATGGTCACGCCATGTTTTGTTGAAGATGAGTATATCATCTAAATAGACAATAATGAAAGAACCAAATGAATGGTCTGAGGACATCATCCATAAATCTCATGAATGTGGTAGGGGTATTGGTCAAGCCAAAAGGCATGACTAGCCACTCAAACATCCCTTCCTTGGATTTGAAAGTAGTCTTCCACACATCTGATGGCTCAACTGGGACTTGGTGATATCTAGAGTTCAAGTCAATTTTGGTGAAAAATTTTGCCCCCCTGAGTTGGTCCAACAAATCATCAATGTGAGGGAATGGATATCGGTTCTTCACAGTGATCTTTTTGAGAACCTAATAATCAATACAAAGTCTCCATGTTCCATCCTTCTTTTTGGCCAAAACAATTGGACTTCCACATGGTAAAGCACTTGGGTGAATGTGTCCTTTCTTGATCAACTCTTGAATCTGCCACTTGATTTCTTCATTCTCCAAAACTAACCTTCTATACAGTGCCCCATTTGTTAATGGTGTCCCTAGAATTAGATCAATCCAATGCTTGACTTGGTAGTGTAGGGGTACCCCTGTTGGTGAATTGAATACATCCTGATATGTTGACAATATTTTCTCCATCTATTTCTGTTCAACTTTGGTAGTGGACACTTTGGTATGACTACTGGCCACAATGGACCTCAGCTCCTCAGATTGAACCATTAGTAGGACAAATTTTCTAGTGTGAGCAATCAAATGCTTACATTGTTTTGCAGTATTCAAAGATACTAGTTCTACAAGACTTACCTCAGGTATTCGATACCTCTTTTCTCCCAACTTGATGGTAATGATTTGTGGCCTTGACTCATGGACTCCATGGCGCTTGTACCTATATGGGTGCCCCAACAATACATTGCATACATCCAAAGGTGCCACATCACATATCACTTCATCTTTGAATGGCTTGATAGAACAAGGTAAGAGTCACAATTTATTCACTAGAATGTATTGTCCCTAACTTACCCATCCCATATGATATGGCTGTAGATGTCATGTTGTCTGCAGATTCAATCTTTTCATAGTTTTAGTAGAAATCAAATTCTTTTGGCTTCCACTATCAACAATGAAATGAAGAGTCTTTCCATTTACCCACATCTGTGAGTGGAACAAGCATTCATCATCTTCATGGGGCATGACTTTGGTAGTGGCAACTATGGCATGTGCGTCAGCCTCAATGATTTGTTCACCATCATTTTGTTCACAAGGATTTGTAGGTAGCGATTCCCATTCCATCTCTCGTTGACAAATTTCCGCCAATAAAGTCTTCATGGCATGGCAATCTTTAGTGATATGACTAGGACTCTTATGGAATTCACACATCTTTTGCTTACCCTTATTTGTTTTTGATGAGGTTTGTGAGGAGAAGTCTTTTGTTGTTTGTTTCCCACCAAATTTGTTACCACCTTCACCCTTGAATTTGTTGTTTGAGGAATAATCCTTCTTCCCCTTTTGTTTACTCAAGGTCTCAATATGTAAGAAATCCATTTCTATTTGAATATACCGATGAAGCCCACTATGATACTTCAATAGCCGATATTTTTCTATGTCACGGATTCCCAACTTTGCAAAAAGTGCATGAAATGTATTTATTTAATCTCGAATAGATTTGTCCTTCTTTTGTTGAAGTAATTGCCACTGTATGTACTTCTCCTCATATGAATTTTTAGGGTAGTATTCCTCCTTAATGTATTCCACAAATTCTCCCCATGTGGGATTGTCATCCTCCAACATTTCAAATCCTTGGCTATCAAGGCCATCATCTCTCACTAGTAGTCTATTCTCCCAAGATTGTTTCACATGTTCCTCAGCTTTGAGGAGTGCAAAGGTTATTTTCTCAACATCTATGAAGTGGTTTACAGAAAAATATTTCTCTAGTTTTGATAGCCAATCATCAACAACATCTGCATTAATTTTTCCTTCAAAATTTGGAATGTCAAAATTTACTTGTACATTGAATGGGGTGTGACCATGAAATGACGCTCCAGCTGCATCTTCGGGTTGATGATTTCATTTGAGAATTTGAGAGAATTTCGTCATTATATCCTCATGTTGCTTTGCCAAAGCTTCTTGTACCAGCTCCTTGAAAGGGTCGGATCCATCTCCTTGTTCTCCCATCTTCGGTCGTGTGTGTCTCAAGGGTAGGTAATCGGATGGGTCTCTTGTCTGCAATCCCAACCTTTCATAACCAGACCGTGTATGATGTGACATATAGGAGAAAACCGATCTAATACCACTACTCTAAATTTTAATGGAGAATTCAGATAACAATACCTAGCACTGAGCCTATGGTATTGTGAAAATAGAGAAATTGTTTAATGTGCAGAACTTGTAAAAAGTTGCAGGCAACCAAAGAGGATTTCTTATTGCATCAAAAGTTGATTATATACAATGAGAAAGAGTGTGAAAGGTCACCTTATCTATAGAATTTGGAATGGATAATTGGAAGGTGACCAAACTACTAAAATTCAAATTTTTAATTTTTTTCAAAATTTCAAAAAACTACTAAATTCGGGACCCCACTAGGTAGGGTCATACCTTCTAGCTAGCTAGTCAAAATCTAGACATTTTAGAGTCATTGGAAAGATCCCCTGAAGAGCTAGATTGAGTTGTATCGAGCCGTGCCTGTAGCTACCGCTCAAAGCAATCGATGAAAGTCTTGACCCTAAATTCTGCTTCAAAAGCCTTCGAAAATGCCAATTACTAGGATGTAGACAAAACTAGAAAAAAAATACTGAAAAACTAGAATATAGTTGGTAGTCCATTAAAACTCCACAACTCTACCAAAACCTTAGAAATGAATTAAAACCTCCCAAAACTTGGAACATTCTTCAATTTTTACAACTTCAACATATGGTAAGGACATGAGGCATGACTTTGAACAAAAATTAGGCAAAATTTGACCAAGGAAACACACTCTTAAATTTTCTCAGATTAGTTATATATGGTGGGCAAAAAAAGCCAAGTGCACAAAGGGGACAAAGACATAGATGATTTTGCATTTTTCAAGTTGGGTGACCCCAACAAGATGAATTTGGTATGTCATGAGGAGCTCTAGGAACTATATGGACATTGTATTCTATTGTTTTGTAAGTGGTAGCTATTATAATGTTGTTCGAGTTATAGTTAAAATAAAAAGGGTTACATAAAAAATTAAATACGAATTTCAAATGTTTAAACTAGTGAACGTTGTAGTTCTTAGTTAATACCCACAAAGGTTGAGAACCTAATCTCGAAGTAAATGGTGAAATCTTGTAACCAATTTTTTCTCAATAAAAGAAAAGTATGGACACCCCTCTAGGAGAACTACATGACCTTGATTTCTTGGGTGGGATATGTAGGCAATCCAAGGTGATGGATTTGGGTGAATTGATCATGCATAGGGTTTTGCAAACAAAGACAATCCTTACTCGGTTTAGACATCAAAAGATCAAGGCAAGTCAATTCCAACAATCCATTTCATGTAAGTCCAGTCCCACAAATTGTAGCTCAATTTGCACACTCGGTTTAGGTCTGCACTTGCATAGGTGAAGTATAGTAGAGTTTGATCAGCATGCAGATTCTAAGACATTCATTTGAGAAAGACCTAAACTCCAATGCTATGAATAATCGATTTCTAGTACCTTCAACATCACTTTTCCATGTTCAAAAGTGAGGTTTAATTATAATTTAATTCATTTAAATTCTACATTTATTATAACATTATTTCAACTAAATCCCAACTTTAAATCCTATGTTAAATTTATTTATCAATGTAAATTAATTAATTGTAGCATAATATTTGTATGAGGGCTCTTTTGAATAGGAATCAACCATCCTCTTACCTTAATTCTATCCCAACTTTAAATCCTATGTCAAATTTATTTATCAATGTAATTTCATTAATTTTAGTAGAATATCATTCTACTTAAATATCATCCACTTCAATAGTCAAACAACTAATAGCAATTTTACACCTCATTCACAATAAAAAGTGACAAATATTTGTCCAATTTTTATTGGCCAAAATTGACCTTTGATTGTTGAAGTGGATGATATTTAAGAACAGCCATAGAATATTTGTATGAAGGGTTCTTTTGGATAGGAATTAGCCATCCTCTTACCTTAAGTCTATCCGAACATTAAATCCTATGTTAAATTTATTTATCAATGTAATTTCATTAATTGTAGTAGAATATTTGTATGAAGGGTTCTTTTGAATAGAAATCAACCATCCTCTTACCTTTGAAAGACTTAAGTAATCCAACTATACAGTTTCTTTGAGTTTCTAGTTTGAGAATAAAAGATTCCCTTCGATAGAGCATCATAAATAGTTTGAAGTGTATTGTAACATATTTGTTGTTGTAGATTAATACAAATTGGTTTGATGCTTTAGAGTGGGTTTTTTTACCTGAAAGGGTTTTCCCACATATATTGATGTCTCTTCTTTTCTATCTATCTTTCTTCTATTCTTCTTCTTTCATGCTTCTAAAGTGTTAATTTGCATTCTGCAATGCTAGCAAAATTTACTTAGATCTACAAGCTACATTATCTTTCTTTTAATGGTTAATGTGATGGGAAATCATCTATGTTTGTTTCCACTTTAAGAGCATGTAGAGTCAGAAGCACCTCAAAATATTCCAGGGGAGCTTTACAGCACTAACATTAACATCATCATAAATTTAAGGATTGTGGAGGTCGTCATTCCACATCCACATTATTAATTATTAATTTATTTAGGCCATGTTTTTCTAAATGCATATTGACAATGCTGCCATTTTGCTTAAATTTCCAATCCTATGAAAACAATCATTTGATTATTGAATACGGTATTTTCCATTTAGATTTTAATAGATTTTAATGTTATAGTTATAGACTTACCTTAATGCTTGGGAATGTTTACTGATTTTTTTATGCAACTAAAAGCTATTAACATCAAAAAAATATCTTCTATTTTTAAATTCTATATTTCTTGTTCCCTACCACACACATGCCTTATCTTCTCCCATCCCAAAAATTTGGATATTTACACAAGTCATTTTCTCAATGTTAGTGGCCACTTTGGAAGTACATTTGTCCCCCCTATTTTGATTTAATTATGGAACTGCAATGTTTTGAGTACCCTTTACTTTTTCCATTAATCTAAGACTCATTTTAATTGACGTAGCTTCTATGTAATACTTTGTGTATAAGTGTGTATAAGTGATGTGTTCTTCTAAATTTTCTAGGCCTTGGAAATGTACAATGACTGGCTAGGAATGGTACGACTGGATCCGAAATGTCGATGCAAAAAAAGCAACACAATTTTTCTAGAAGCTTACAATCTGATTATCATGGACCGTCAAAATATCATGTCTACTATTTGTGTATAATAGTTAATTTTAGTTGTTCAAAATAAGTTACAGATGGAACAATAGTTCTTTTTTCGGTCAGTTTTGTTTTCAATAAGCTCAATATCAGAGCATTCAAAGTAGTGTTCAATGTACAATGTTATAGATAGTCATCAATTGCGTGAATAGTTTGTTACTGTATTTCGAGTAAGTGGATGACAAAATGTGGATCTCCGAGTACTTTTAGTTTTGAAAAAGTAATGCTTAGTTTGAGTTCAGATGTTCTGTATTTGATGGTCTGCAAGTATTATATTATCATATCAACTTGAGAGCAATAGAAGTTGGTTTGTTATTTCATGATTACCTAACTCTAGTGTTAAATGGACTGAAGTCCAGGGACCTAGGATTCAATATGTGCAAGTAAACTTCCCCTGAGAGCCACCAATAATGTTGTGTATTTTTACACTCCATTTCAAAACTTCAGTTTTGATAAATATAGAGACAAATAGATCAAGATATATGTGGCATTTGGGAGAAGATTTTACAACAAAATCAATTATGCATTCCACCATTACAAGTCATTACACAACAATATTTTAACGTTCTAATCCTTCTCACTAGCACAGTCACTAACTTCTTGTAACCCAAGATAGGACTAACTAGGGATGGCTCCCAACACAATCACACTTCCATTGGATCTCATAGGCCCTCTTATCTTAAACCATAATCCCTTAACCCTCAGTCCTAAAGCCTCAACCCTCAATTGTTAAACCTTCAAACCTAAACCTTATCCCTAATCCCTCTACCCTCAACACTCTGCTTTAACCCTAATCCCTTGACTATCAACGCTATCCCTAAACCAACTCTACTTTAGATTTAATACTCTACTATTGCATTGATTTAATACTCTACTATTAAATCTTAGCATTCACACAAATGCATATGTTTATATTATAGAAGACTGCATTATATTAGACTATTAGAGATCCCTCAGAAAAAATGTAATAACAAAATTGCTTTGCCTTATGTTAGCTTACAATTAAACCCATTCTTTTTGACACTCTTCTCTTAATAAAGTAAGAGTAATAAGAATAGAAGGCATAGAATTTGATCTTACTAGTATGCATGGTCGGTTTACACTCCATGACTTCATTTTCATTGAACGAAAAGGTTTATCTGATTTGAAAGGTGGGGCAGAGTTCACTGTCATGTGCTTTTCTAGATGATAGGGTCCATAATGTCTAGGGTTCTTCAAAGAAAGGCCTATAACAAAATTAAGTTTTTGTTATACCAATCCTCCTAGTAAAGCTACAATTCAAATACCTGCTTTGAAAGTTTAAATAAATTAAATTAGACTTACAATTTTGATTTTCTTCCATTGCTTCAACAACATCATTGTTTTCTTCATCAGAAACCAATTCAATTAGCAACTTGCTACCCATTGGTTGACTTAAACTGCATCCTTTGTTAGAAGAAGGGCATTTTTTATCTGTATCAATGTTTGTATTCATAAGATGAAGAGTATTGATATTTTTCACACACCCTATTCTTTGAAATATCTTAACCTTAAAATATGACTTGGATATGTACTTGAACACAGAGAAATCTCCAATCTCTAGCCCATGATGATTCACAAAATTTTCCCAACCCTGCCTAAATTCCAATTTCTTTATGGTACCCCCTAATTGTACATCCCACTCTTGCCCACCTCGACCTTGCAGCACCGTATGTTTGTATGTGTTGTCTATAAACTGTGAAACAAATGCAGGAGGAATGCGCTGCCATAAACACATTACACAATTAGATTTTACAAGTTCTTAATAGTGTATAGGAAATAAAAGAATGAAAAATAATGTATAGAGTCACCAGTTTTTGTGTAAAGTCTCCAAGCATAATTTTGAAGGAGGCACACCCATTAAACCAATTCATTCAACAACTTGCTTCCCATTGGTTGATTTGAACTGCATACTCTGCTAGAAGAAGGGCATCTTTTATCTGTATCAATGTTGGTATTCATAAGCTGAAGAGCATTGATATTTTTCACACACCCCATTCTTTGAAATATCTAAACCTTAAAATATGACTTGGATATGTACTTGAACATAACAAAATCTCCAATCTCCAGCCCATGATGATTCACAAAATTTTCCCAACCCTACCCAAATTCTAGTTTATTTATGGTACCCCCTAATTGCACATCCCACACCTACGCACCTGGGCCTTGCAACACCATATGTTTGTTTGTGTTGTCTATAAACTGTGAAACAAATGCAGGAGGAATGCGTTGCCATAAACAAATTACACAATTAGATTTTACAAGTTCTTAACAGTGTACATGAAACAAAAGAATGAAAAATAATGTATAGAGTTACCAGTTTTTGTGTAAAGTCTCCAAGCATAACTTTGAAGGAGGCATGCCCATTAAACCAATTCATTCAACAACTTTCTGCCCATTGGTTGACTTGAACTGCATACTCTGTTAGAATAAGGGCATATTTTATCTGTATAAATGTTGGTATTCATAAACTGAAGAGCATTAATTTTTTTCACACACCCTATTTTTTGAAATATCTTAAGCTTAAAATATGACTTGCATATGTACTTCAACATAACAAAATATTCAATCTCCAGCCCATGATCACTCACAAAATTTTGCCCAAATTCTAGTTTATTTATGTTACCCCTTAATTGTACATCCATAAACCCTAAACCCTAATCCCTAATCCCTAAACCATAAACCCTAATCCCTGATTATAATTTATGGTATCCTAATCCCTAAACCCTAAACCCTAATCCCTTATCCCTAAACCATAAACCCTATCCCTAAATCCTCAACCCTCAACACTTAAACCTTAAATCCTAAACCCTATCCCTAATGCCTCCACCCTAAATGCTATCCCTATTCCTAAACCCTCAACCCTTGACACTATACCTTAAACCCTAATCCCTTATCCATAAACCCTAATCCCTATCCCTCAACCCTTAACCCTTAAAAATTGAACCCTAAAACCTATCCCTACACCCTCGACACTTGACACTATATCTTAATCCCTAATCCCTTAACCCTCATCCCTAAAGCCTCAACCCTAAATCCTTAAACCTTCAACCCTATACCCTATCCCTAATCCTTCTACCCTTGACACTCTACTTTAACCCTAAGCTCTTGACCATCAACCCTATCCCTAAACCCTAAACCCTCAACCCTCAACCCTCAACTCTCAACATTAAACCCTAATCTGTCAACCCTAAACCCTAATCCCTAAACCCTAAATCCTATTCCTCAACCCTCGACACTATACCTTAAACCCTAATCCATATCTCTCAACCCTTAACCCTTAAAACTTAAACCTATCCCTACACCCTCAACACTCAACACTATAGCTTAAGCCTTCAACCCTCATACCTAAAGCCTCAACCCTTAATCCTTAAACCTTCAACCCTAAACCCTATCCCTAATCCGTCTACCCTCGACACTCTAACCCTAATCCCTTGACCATCAACCCTATCCCTCAACCCTCAACCCTCAACCCTCAACTCTTAACATTAAACCCTAATATGGCAATCATAAACCCTAATCCCTCAACCCTAAACCCTCAACCCTCAACACTATACCTTAAACCCTAATCCATCAACCCTAAAACATAATCCCTCAACCCTAACCCTAAACCCTATCACTAAAATATCAACCCTTGACACTATACCTTAAACCCTAATCCCTCAACCCTAATCGCTATCCCTATTCCTAAACCCTCAACCCTCGACACTATACCTTAAACCCTAATCCCTTATTCCTAAACCCTAAAACCTATCCCTCAACCCTTAACCCTTAAAACTTAAACCCTAAAACCTATCCCTAAACCCTCAACGTTCAACACTATATCTTATACCCCAATCCCTTAACACTCAACCCTAAAGCCTCAACCCTCAATCATTAAACCTTCAAGCTAAACCCTATCCCTAATCCCTCTACCCTTGGCACTCTAATTTAGCCCTAATCCCTTGACCATCAACCCTATCCCTAAACCCTCAACCCTCGACTCTCAACATTAAACCCTAATCTGTCAACCCTAAACCCTAATCCCTCAACCCTAAACCCTCAACCCTCAACACTATTCCTTAAACCCTAATCCATCAAACCCAAACCCTAATCCCTCAACCCTCAACCCTCAACTCTATTCCTTAAACCCTAATCCCTCGACTCTAAAGCCTAATCCCTCAACCCTAAAACCTAAACCCTATCCCTAAACACTCAACCCTCAGCACTATACCTTAAACCTTAATCCCTCAACCCTCAACCCTCAACTCTAATCCCTCATCCCTAAACCCTAAATACTATCCCTATTCCTAAACCCTCAACCCAAGACACTATACCTTAAACCCTAATCCCTTACTCCTAAACCTTAAATCCTATCTCTCAACCTTAACCCTTAAACCTTAAACTCTAAAACCTATCCCTAAACCCTCAACCTTATACCCTTAACCATATACTTAAGCCCTAATCCCTCAATCATCAACCCTATACCTTAAACCATGAAGCCTACACCCACAAACCCTCATCCACAGACCATATAACCTCACCCTTATATCATAAACCCCAAATATCGTGCCTCAACCCTATACTTAAATTAAACCTAAACCATACGTGCTCTCAAGCCAAGTCACCCTATGCCTTATATACCCTCAATCCATATCGTAAACCCTAAAAACAATATCCTAAACCCTAATCCCCGTGCCTTACACACTTAATCTTATACACTCAACAACCTGAATATTAACCGTCAACTATAACCATCAACCCTCTAATCGCTACCCTTTACCCTTTACCTATTACTTAAGCCCTAATCCCTCACCCCTCAACCCTCAAAACTATACAAGCTCAGGTCCTTATATATCCTAAACCCAAAACACTTACATACATACATGCATACATACAAACATACATACAAACGTGCATACATACATGTACATATATACAAGCATGCATACATGTAGATATATACAAGGATGCATACATACCTATAAGCATACATATATACATCCATGAAACATACTTATGAAACTTGAACATAAATCATTCAAAGGAAGATATAACTCGCTCACCTTATGTCGAACTGGGAAAACATTAGTAAACATGCAAAAAAGGAAAAAAGCACAATATAACACGAGCGCGTTATAACGTGCTCGCATTATATTGTGCTTTGGGAATCCCAAGCCTTAGGCTTAGGATTTGCATTGGATTTCCAACCCAAAGGCTTGGAGTGCCTTCTCAACATCCATAGACATGTTTTTGCAAATTCTACAAGATTTCACATAATTTTATTCATGCTAACCCTCAGATTTGCACGTGTTTCAAGGTCGAACAAATCAAACACCTGGGTAATGTTAGGCTTTCTTTTAGCTATTTAACAATGTAATTTTTTTCACATTTTGACAATGTTAAGCCTTTCATCTTTAATTTCTTTTGTTTGTGTGTCCTTTTTGGGCAAAAACCACTATTTGGTCTTTTTTTCATTGTAAATTAACGATTCATTAAAATTTTAAAAAAATACATATTTAGAAACTAGACTCCATTCTGCACATATTAAAAAATTTTGATTTTCAATTAATTTTCAAAATTTATAGGGGTGGCATGGCCAAAATTCTATTTTTAGGATGTGTCCACTTTCAAAATTAGTAAAAAATTAAATATTCATCAAAAAATTATTAGAAAAATCAGGCATAAACTGCATGCTATTAGCTATTTTCTCACAGAAGCGATTTTAAAAATACCAAAAAATAGTTAACCGTTTGAGGGAGCCACAAAACATGCTATGTTATGTTTTTTGATAGAAACAACACCAATTTCTGTGGCTCCCTCTTTTGAACCCCTTAATCTATACCATTTTTAAAAAAAATAGTAGTTTAAAAAGTAGACTCGGAGCACTACGAACATTGTTTTGGTTGCATCTCCAAATTTTGAGTGTAACTATGCTCAATTTCTCATCCAAGGCCAGCATTTCCTGATTTAAAAAAAAAAGTGGCCACTTAAGAGCCCTTTTTGGCCCCCCATCTTCTTGGACTTACCTGGGTTAGTCATAGTTGGTTGTCTCATTCTCACCTCCTTCCCTTTGCCTACATAAGTAAGGTTCTTTATTCATTTTCATCAACTCTTGGTGTAATCTCTTTATTATTGTACACATTTGATTTGGCTTCATTTGGCTTTCATTTGGCCTCATTTGGAAGCCTCATTTTATGCACATGGCATAAGACACCTCAGCTGGGTGTGTGGCAGTTATGAAGAGTCTTTCAAACTCTTTCACTCCACTTACCTTGCCACATCTACTTGAGATCTCCTTAAGTTATGGGATTGACTCCCGTTAACTCAAGGTTACTCAAGGCTATATGTACTTGTCATATTGAGTTTCAATTTACTCCAATTGGTAATTAGCAAAGGATTAGTAGATCTTGAATTTTAACTTGGTATCAGAGCTATGCTAATTGTTTGCTGGTTCGATTGGACGCAAAAATCTTCTATTTTGACAGAATTTTTTTATAAAAAATGCATTTTTTTTAGAAATTTGACATTTTGCAAGTTTTCGTTTATAATTTTTTTTGGTTGAAAATGCAATTTTTTTTTGCAAAATCAACATTTTGTAGGCTATGAAGTAATTTTGGGCACACTTTTCTCAATCTAGGTCGATTTTTTGGCCTTCAGGCCTCTGTATCGTCGTTTGGATTGATTTGAGCTTGATGGTTGAAGATCAAACTACTGGTCGAGGTCATCATTCTACTGTTCAGGATCACAGTCAAGGCCTTTTCTGATTGTTGCAGATATCCTTTCTGTGGTGTCCACCTGGTCAGCGTGTGCGCCCCTTTGAGGGCTTCAAGGGTCTCCAGTGGTCAATGTTTTCTGCAGCCTTTTTGTTTTTGTTGTAGAGATACCACTAGTGACCCCACAGCTGACGCCACATCATACATTGGTGGTCACATTGGCAATTTCTCAAGTTATAGATCTGATGAAAAGAGATCGTTGTTTGAGGTTGAAAGCCTACCAAGGGTCGCTATTTACTATTGCATTTTTGCAGGCTGTAGCTTCTCTTCTTAAAGCTTATTATTTCCAAACATCTTCAGTCCAAGGTTGCAGCTTCCTTCAAAAAGATCTCTTGACCATCTAATCCGTGCCTGAGTCCAATCTCCACGCCTGGAAACACGTTTCAGTCCTATTTGGACTTGGCCTCTGCTCAGGCCGTCTCGGCTTATTCCATGGCTTGATTTTCTTTTGGAGTTTGTTTTTCTTTGTGATGCCAAGTTTACAACTCACAGTTTGTAAGGAGGTCACGCATTTCAATCATAAGATTGAATCTTCACTTCACAGGCAGTTTAGTTTTGTGACAGACGACTTCATTTGCAAGGCACAATCCATGGCGGCAGATTCCATGGCATTCTGTACACTTGTTGATTTGGTTGTTGTGATGGTCGCTGATTTTTAGTGGCAGTTGCTTTTTCATTATTACAGTGTAAGCATCTTTATAACATTTTATGTAACACTTGGTAAATGTAAAAGGTGACAACCCCACGTCCTCATGAGCTTCAACAATGCCATCACCGATTCTGTTGTGATTTGATTATTGATAAACATCAGTTAATGATCTGTTATAAGCAGTTGTTTGTTCTCTATCAAACTCTTTGTAACAGCTAACCCAGTATTTCCATTGTAGTATGTGAATAGGAGTCTTTAAACAATCTCTTTTTGAAATTGTAATATCATAATAGTAACATTTAATGTTACATATGTGATTAAAGTTTTGATGCTGCAAACAATTGTAATAGTGACATTTAATGCACTAAAGTGCCACAAACAAGGGGAGGTCACCTAATATTGAATTTGGGGGGTGTATAGAATGTGCCTTGAACATTTTAAAGTTGAGCCAAAGAGCACTTCCATATAATCATGTCAAGAGCACTTCATTGAGTCATGTCTAGAACACTTCCACACTTTCTTTCCATTTTTTCAGTTATGGGGGTTATTCATGCACTAATTTATAAAGTGCCGCAAATAATATTGGGATAAAAATATTGAATTATGGGGGGGTTCATAGAGGTGTGTTGAGTGCATTTCCAAGTTGTGCCAAGAGCACTTCCACAGAGTTATGTCAAAGATCACTTCCATTACTACTTCATCATTCTTCAACATCTTTTTCCGCAATGTATTGAGATTTGTCAAGTACACTTCTATTGAGATGTGTCAAGAACATTTCCACTACACTATCACCTAATGCTACATGTGCATCCAGAGTTGATTCTTCGAGGACTTCCAGAGATTCATCACAGCAAAAGATTTATCAGTTCATTTGCTTCTACAAATTTCAAAGTTGCTTCATAGAAGGCTTCCACAGAGATTCTTCATAGAGGGATTATCACCTTCGGGTATTTTGTAAAGTGTCTAGTACACTTTCTTATTTTTTCTCTTTTGGGGGGTAGTTTTCTCCCATTGGGTTTTCTACCTTTCTCCACTTATGAGAGTTTTTTTGTACATGGGTACCTCATCAGGCCTTGTTGCCGGGACCCATCTTTTACACCCACCTAAGTTGTGCTTAAGGGGGGGTATTAGTGTACACATTTCATTTGGCTTCATTTGGCTTTCATTTGGCCTCATTTGGAAGCCTCATTTTATGCACATGGCATAAGACACCTCAACTGGGTGTGTGGCAGTTATGAAGAGTCTTTCAAACTCTTTCACTCCACTTACCTTGTCACATCTACTTGAGATCTCCTTAAGTTATGGGATTGACTCCCATTAACTCAAGGTTACTCAAGGCTATATGTACTTGTCATATTGAGTTTCAATTTACTCCAATTGGTAATTAGCAAAGCATTAGTAAATCTTGAATTCTAACACTCTTGATTATATATTTTGGATTTTATGTGCTTATGCTTTGTAGAAGATCATCTTAGTTCTCGCTTGCTGATATTGGCTAATTCCAACATGGTATCAGAGCCATGCAAGTGAAACGCTTCTCGTTTTGAGCAAATTCAAGCATCTAGCTTTTTCAAGGGTTCAATTTTTAGTATTTTCTTTACAATTAGGTGCATATACTAAAATCAATTTTGTACATAAAAATTGTAAAAAATTAAAAAAATTAGCAGAGGGCCTTTCAACCCTCTGCTCATTTATCCATTTTGGGGTAATCTTGTTTTGTACAGGTTTGTAAGGACTCTCTGTGCAGATTTGAGGGTTCTTTCATCCATTTGGATCGATTATTTGGCCTCTCAGCCTACCATGATCATCTGATCAAGTGGTCGAATCATTCAATAGCTGGTAGCTTGTTCAAATGATTTGATCACTGTTGGTTATTCAAAGAGAAGTCATTGTTCTTTGGAGGTCTAGCTCTTCCATCTGTTGCAGGCTGCTACACACTGGTTTTGGCGCTCTCACCCAATGGTTTATTCTTCTACTTAGATGCCACTAAAGGATTTTATTGTTTGTGTCTTCTGTTAGGGTTGTGTAACAAAAGCATCAACGATTTCTACCTTCCACAAGGTACTACACCAGCTAAGGTCACCATTTATTCAACCGTCAACTTCCATAGATAGGCTGCTTCACATGATTTTCAGCCACTGTTGACATTGAATCCTTTGATTAGTTGTTGTTTTCTGTGGGTTAAGATTGCAGTTTGCTGAGGATTCTAGGTTGAAAACCTCATCACAATGGCTGGCCCCTATGCGTTTGGCTACCCTTGTGCATTGTAGCTATCAATCTAGCTCTGTAGATATCCATTCTATCCACCTCATTTTTCCGTGTCACATGAGATGTAGGTAGATGAAAGGTCGACGCTGGAAGAAAGCATGTAGGCCCTTGTTGTAGGCCATAGGCCTAAAGAGAAGGCCACGAGCCTTTGGCAAGAGCGACACCTGCAGCATGGAAGAAGGCATTGGGCTTTGCATCTAATCTCGAAAGGTTTTTACACCCTGCATAAGGGAATCTCACACCACATTATGACCATTCAGAGAGGAGGCTCACTGTGGGCACATGTCCTACCCCTGTGTGTAAACCAGAGCCACCATCTAGGTTGGAGAGATGCTTGCAAAGGAAAACTCCATTCGGAACAACAAAGTCTTTGGAGATTGTCATTTGCCCTGCATTAAAATGGCGTCACCTTGAACCTCAATTAAAAATTATGCTTTGTTAGTGTTAGAATAGGCATTTCATATTATGCTCCTAGCACTAAGGAAATAAAATACAATTTTTTTGGGGGGGGGGTCTTCACAATTTGGGGGAAAATTTAGACTTTGGATAGAACCCTTTAAACTTTTGAACTTTGTAAAGTGCATATTTTGGTTCCAAATTGGATAAGTCCATGTATATCCACTAAAATATAAAGTGCCACAAAGTAAGGGGGATCAAATTCAGGGGGGTATCATTGAGTTATTTTTTCTTTCCATACTTCTAAGTTGTAACATACATCTCATAGTTTTATATGTGTGATCAACATCAACAAAAAACCTTTGTTCACATTGTAACCTTGAAAACACCCAATGAGAAGGTCAATGAACAAAATAAGTCACCTCATAAGTATAAGTCCAAGAGACTCTAATACTATAGATGATTATGTCACTTAATTTAACTCAAATAGGTTGCAAACTAAAAGAAGGTGGGATTGAGAAATAGGTGGATTAAATGATCCTTCAAACATTTTTTGAGAGCCTATGGTAAATGATCCATAATCTTGCAATAGATTCACATCGATTCATATCTCAAATTGAGAGCCTATGGTAAATGAACCCGAATCCTGCATCGGATCACATCTCAAATTTAGTTAATGTTCCTGAATACTCATGATACTGGCTTCTATGGAGTCATCAATCGCAGTTCATCATCGACATCTGTACACAAGCATCTTCTAGATTCATGCATCTTTTCTCTCTTTTGGAGAGCAGTTTTATTTCACACTGGGTTTTCTCCTTTTTCTCTGTTTATGTGATATTTTTGTGTAAATTGGTACCTCACAAGGCCTAGTAGCCAGGACTCATGTCTTCTTGTACCCACCTAAGTTGTGCTTAAGGAGGGGTGTTAGTGCTAAACTTTATCTTATATTACTTATTGTAAGTAATATATTTAACACATGGTTTTAAGCCACCTTAGGTGCGAGGTGTTGACTTGGAGAGTTGTGTCAAACTCTCCAAGCTATGTGTTGACACTCATTCGACACTTGGTGGGTGGAGTGTTGAAGTCGACTCCTAAGTCGACTCAACGTCTTCACCTCACTACACCTATATGTACTCATCTTATGCATTGTTTATGTATTGCAATTCCTAATTGCTTTCACTCCAATTTGTAATCAGTTCATGCTTAGTTGATCATGGTTTCTTATACATATAAAAGCATATGTATATTACATAGCAAACATATGTATATTACATGAGAAACATAGACATTTGTTTATTTATTTAGATAAGGGAAAGCTGAGGTGATGCTTGATCCTTGTAGGTGTGTTGTTACTAATTGGATTTTATAGCAAACTAGTAAGCACTGAGTTAGCCCCCCACTTTGCTATAGAGTTTTATATCTCGTGTATGCTTGACGGCCAAAGATGAAGCTCCAACACATGTAGTTATATCCAAGCAAGCTCCACATTTGAGGGTGGTATTAGCGCATGATTTTGGGATTCATTTTGAAGGTTTTTTGTATTGAAACTCCTATAAATTGAATGATTGAGGAGTCATTTGTAAGGAGATTTTATGCAAGGTTATGTTGGTAGTTTTCTTTTGTAAATCTCCATGTTAAGTCTTTGAGCCTCCAAGTGTATTGTAACATGTTTGTTGTTGTAGATTAATACATTGGTTTGATGTTTTAGAGTGGGGTTTCTTACCTGAAAGGGTTTTCCCACGTATATTGGTGTCTATTCTCTTCTATCTATTCTTCTTCTCTCATGTTCCTAAAGTGTTAATTTGCATGTCGTAATGGTAGTAAAATTTTCTTAGATCTGTAAGCTACATTATCTTTCCTTTAATGGTTAATGTGATAGGAAATCATCTATGTTTGTTTCTGTTTTAAGAGCATAGTAGTATGTGCATCTATCAAGTTATTGAATATTTAATTAAAAGAAAAACATAGGATGGTCTCTTTCCCTTTCAGGATATTTGTTAAGCATATAAAAGCATATGTAAATTACATAGCAAACATACGTATATTACATGAGAAACATAGACATTTGTTTATTTATTTAGATAAGGGAAAGCCTTGGTGAATGCTTGATCCCTGTAGGTAACGGGCAGCTGGTGTTGTAACTCAATAGGATTTTTTAGAAGACCAGTAAGCATTGAGGTGGTACCCCGCGCTGCTGTAGAGTTTTATTTCTCCTGTATCCTCGACGGCCAAAGATGAAACTCCAACACATTTCAGTTATATTCGAGCAAGCGCTCTCAGATTGCCAAATGGCCTTATTCTTAGCAAAGCGTTGTAAACAGTTTGCCCTTCAGCATGGGAGAGACTTCCCCAATTTGTCGACCATGTCGTGGTCACACAATTGCACCATGAGACATTGAGGACAATTAGTCAGGGGAAAGATAAGCAGTACCAATACCACCCATTTTCATTTCTACTTTTCTTCTGCTTCTCTTCCCTCTTCTCTATTCTCCTTTTATAGGGAGAAGGGTACGTTTCTGTTATTGAACTACATCGGTGGATGTAGAGTCAGCAGCACCACCAGCTCCCAATATTCCAGGGGAGCTTTGCAGCACTGACATTAACATCATAAATTTATGGATTGCTTTTATTAACAAAAGGTCGTGTGGAGGTCGTCACTCCACATCCACATTATTATTAATTAGTTTAGGAAATGTTTCTCATAATGCGTATTGACAATGCTGCCATTTTGGTTCAACTTCCAATCCTTTGAAAACAATCATTTGATTATTGAGGGTATTTACAATTTTTTTTACTTATATTTATAGTCTTACCTTAATGCTTCAGAATGTTTCCAGTGTTTATTTATGTAACTAAAAGTTATAACATCAAAAAAAAAAATCTTGTACTCCTAAATTCTATATTCATTGTTTCCTATTACACATCTCATCTTCCGACACTCAAAAACTTTAAGAAACACAAGTCATTTTCTCAATGTTAGTGGTCACTTTGGAAGTACATTTGTCCCTCCTATTTTGATTTGATTATAGTTGTAATGTTAAGTACCCTCTACTTTATCCATTAATCTTGGGCTCATTTTAAACAAGTGTTAGCTTCTATGTAATACTTCATGAATAAGTGATGTGTTTCTCCACTAATAATTGACATTTTTCTTGAATTTAGTTGGATTCCATCTCCACACATCCCTAGGAACTAATTTTGACCCTCAATTTACCCATTCACTTATCTAGATTGATTTGATAGTGCAAAATCAAATCTAGTTTGATTTCCAATGTGAAATTGACCTTCAACTTTTTAAAACTCAATATTCAAATTAGGCTCAAGTCATCCCCCTCCAATTAGTTATTGTGTGTTAACTTTAAAAGGGAAACATTTTAAATTGTGTTCTACGGTATTGTGTAAAAAGGCAAATTTTAATCCATTTTTTAACACATCTAGGAAAGATCTTATTTAGTTCTTCCTCATTATATGTTGCATCATTCAAGGAGCACATCTAAGAATTTATTTGTACATCAACTCTACATAATTAGTGATAGATAATCATATTATGCATGATTGTTTGTTGTCTTTCATCTTTATTTAAAAGATGTTAAATTAGTTCACCTAAGGGTTTGATTGATGTAATGTCCCTAATTAAAATTATACAATATTTTTTGCAACTTTTTGATTTATCCAGAATAAATCAAAACCAAATAGCTAATACATAGTTTTGATTACAATTTTTAAAACCCTATTTACTGATTACAAACCCTAGGGTTATAAAATGCTCAATTTCAGCCAATGACCCCTCAAATTATATTTTTATTTATTTCCAATGAATATTTAAATGTACAAACTAATTACAACATAAAATAAATTTTATTGTATTTTTCAAGTACTTACAACCTATTGTATGACCTGATATGACTGCTCCAAAGATGACAATAATGAATGGAAATACAATGATAAATCTTATTGTTGATGAAACCAACTCATAATGAGTTTTTCTAATTTTTCTAGACCTTGGAAATGTACAATGACTGACTAGGAATGGTACAACTAGCTATAGTAATTCACAAAATGCTAATTACTCAAATCTACTCTGGAAGCATATGCAAAATGTTTAAATCTAGAAACAACAAACACTTCCCTGAAAAATAACATTTCTAGAGTAATTTTTTATGTTAGTTGATTCCAAAGCTTATAACGTTTAAAAAATTCACCTTAACCAATCACAATACATCCTTTTTCTTCAACACCTAACTTAGACCATTTTTTTGTTTGGAACATGAACATAAGCATCATAGCTAGAAATAGCTTTAGATTTGCCATAGAAGGTTTCTTTCCTATCCACAATTCCTATGGTGTCTGATTAATAATAGTAGAAGTAAGAGACCTATTTATCAAATAGAAAGTAGTATTAACAATTTCAACCCAAAAATTATGTTGCAAATTAGCACAACTTAACATACTTCTATCTTTTTCCATTATTTTTTGTTCATTCTCTAAATTGCCCCATTTTTGTGGTGTATATCATGGAGAATTTTTTAGTTTTATAATCCCATAGTGTTTACAAAATTCTTGAGATTGTTTAGAGAAATATTCCCCCACATTATTTAACCTCAAAGATTTTTTTTTTAAAATTTTCCTTTTGAGTTTCTACAAGCACTTTAAATCCTTATATTTGCTAAAAGATTTATATTCATGACTAAGAAAATAAACCAAGCTTTTTTGAGAAATAATCTAAGAAGGTAATATATAGTAAAGAGATTTACCAAGATATTGCACATTCATTGGACCAAACACATCAACTTGAATTAAATCCAAAATACATGTTCTTCTAGTGATTGAAAATGTGAATTTAATTCCTTTTTGCTTTCTAAACACACAATGCTCATAAAAATCAAAATCAATAGAATATCTAGACAAACTCACAACCATTACTTTATTGCTCAGTACTTTCAATCCTTTATCACCTATGTGGCTTGATTAGTGGTACCACATCATTGACATATTAGTAGGCACATTACTAGAAGCCATTATAGAGTTACATAATGTAGTAGCATCCATTTTAAGCAAACTAATATGCCTAACACCCTTTATCATGGAAAGGCAAACTAGTTTTCAAATCACCAAACCCAATAGGTTTATTTTGTTTATAGAAGGTCAATTATGTGTACTAAGATTGATTATGCACCACACAATTGACCTAGATCAATCACACACTATAGTTTCAGCACAAAGCAAACTAGAGTCCATTTTACTATCTATTTAAGCATCACAAAGACAAATCTAATATAATGGCATCATTTGGATGATTTAGCAACAATTTGTAGTCCAGAGCCATCAAGAAACACCTAAAATTAAGTAACTCTAATCTATGTTAGTCATTTTGAAAAGCATGCTTGTCTATTTGTGATTTACTAGGTCAACTTCAATATCCTTAGTTAAATTTATCTATGGTGTATAAAAGTGAACATAAATGAATAAGTTAAACTATGCTAACCTATCCCATTCACAATTAAATGAAGCTTCCGATTAGAGTAAAAAAGAATGCATGTATAACATAAAATTGCATATAACATAAAATGAAGTCAAATGAAAACCCCAAATGCAAACCTATGATATGTGGAAGTCCTCCTTGATATTTTACATATGTGGATTTCTCCTTATACCTATAGCATAATTTTGCATTCCATGGATACTTGCAAATGGCTTGCATGAGGTTTAATTTATAGATTTTTTTTAAGGGTTGATGGAGGGTTGAGATTGATTTGAAGTATTAATGGTTGAGATTGGTTGTGAGGATTGGATTGATGAGGAGCATCCAAGTGGCATGATTTGATTGGTGTACAAGGAGGGGTCTTAGATTCAAGGGAGATCAATGGTGGAGGATCCCCTTGAAGAAGTGGATGGAGAAGATTAAAATGGTACCAAGGGTACCTTTTGGAGGAATGTGTGAAGGACTTTCCAATGGCTCATGTAAGAAGACCCATGCCCAAAAGACACATGTACACTTTTGGAGGGTGTGCAAGATTTGAATGAGCTGATTATCATCTAGGATTGTGCAAGTGGGTGATTAGTTGACTAATTAGTTATAGCCAACTTAAAGAAAAGTGGACAAAATGGGGAATTAAATAAATAGGATATTTATTTAATTCTTTAGGTGAGAATGAGGGACTTAGATAAATAAATTATTTGGATTTATTTATCTAAGATTAGATTATGGAGAATGATTGATTAATTAAATAAATGATTAGATTTATTTAATTAATGAGCTAGGAAAAGGGTCAGCTGAATAGTAATTTTATTAATTAAATAAGGGTATGTGCATGGAAATAGGGGACCAAAAGGGGGTAAAATATGACCACCTATTTGAAATTAGTAAAAACTAATCTTGGATGAGAAATTGAAGATAGCGACACTCAAAATTAGAAGATGTGATAAGTGTTAGGGTAATACATTGTTACGGTTCAGTTTTTAGTTTTACGGTTAATTTTAGTTTAATATAACCACTGTACGGTTATGGTTATGCAGTTACAAGTAGTTCATAACTGCTATCTGTCTTGTATAAATCCTTCACTGCACTGTACCATTTGATCATCGAATAAAACACTATCTTCTCTGATTTACTGCATATGGTATCAGAGCCAGTCTTGTGAGATGTGAGGTGTTTGAAAGGATATGCATTTGTGCCTATGTGCAAATAGCATTCTCTTCATTTATCATTGAATGCTGCAAAGAAGCATATATAGGCATTTCAATGACAAAGTTGGAATTTGAATCAGAGTAGAAGATTGTTGGCGTGTGGAGACTTGCTGTGTGTGGAGGAGAATTCCAAACATGGAATATAAAGGTATTTGAAGATTATGTTTTTTAGAAGTTTGAAGATAGGTGTCAAAATCTGTATCTGTCATTTGATACAAGGTGCTATATCATGAGAATCATCTTTTTGATAGGTGATTTGGATGTGTTGGTTGGTGTTTATTAAATCTGCTGTCTATTCTTCTTTTAAATCTTAGCACGTGGCTGCCTGGGTAAGTATAATTTGAAATAATCCCCTTAATTGGTGTCTGATGTAAAACAATGCACATGGCTTATGTTGCACGGAAGCATCATTTGGAGGTCTTTGTAGGGAGATTAAAGTCATTCTCATTGCCGTTGTGCTCTCTGATGTAGTGGTTGTTGCCTGAACTGAAGTTTCTCTATCCAAGTCATGTGTAGCACTCTCCATAAGGCATTTGAATGAGGAAGACATAGTCTGTAAAATCTGGCAATCATTGGTACGTATTGAAGTATGTATTTAAGTCTGAGTAAGAAGTCAATCTTTTGGAGTATTATCTACATGGAGATTCCATTAGATAAGTATTCTGGTTCCAATTTTCATACTTGGAGAATGAAAATTCAAATGCAACTAATGAATAAAAATTTGTGGGCAATAGTAAATGGAAAGGAAAAAGCACCTACAGATGCAAATAAGTTATTAGATTGGAGTAGTAGAGATGATAAAGCCAAGGCTATAATTGGTCTTGCTCTTTCTAACACCGAATTGCACCATATTGATTTGGATAAATCATCAGCCGAAATTTGGGATAATCTGAATAAATTGTTTGGAGCAAAAGCCGTTAATGCAAAGTTTTCTCTAAAACTTCAATTTTTTCGATTTAAGATGGAAGATGGAATCACAATGTCAAATCATATAAGTAACTTGTAGTCTCTCATTAGACAGCTAGCAGAGGTTAAGGTTACAGTAGATGATGATGATGCTAGGGCCATCCTATTAAATAGCTTGCCTTCAAAATACAACAATGTTGTTTTTACTCTCAGTCAAATATCTTCACAAACTCTAGAAGGTATGATTTCTGCTCTTATATCAGAAGAGAAGAGAACAATAGAAGATTCAGAAGATGATCCTCAGGAGAAAGCATTATTTTCAAGAAGCAATTACAAGAGATCAGAGAGAATCAAATGTTTTTATTGTAAGAAAAATGGTCACATGGCTTGGGATTGTAGAACTCGAGTGAGTGATGTTCTTAAAGGAAAGCTCAAAAATGAAGGAAATCTTTCTTGCATTGAAGATGATAAGGACCCACCAGATATTGAGGATGAGGATCCACCAAATGGTACTATTAATTTCTATGGATATGCCCTTTGAGCAGAGTCATATTGGAGGCTGGCAGCATCGGAGGATGGAGGATTTACCATCATCTCAAGTTAGCTTCTCACTTTGAGATGATGCTTTGCATGAGAAGCATTTTTGGTTTTGGTTGTTTTGCTTTTTCTTTGTTGATGCTGACAGAGCTGACAAATTTGAAGAATGTATGTTTTGTGAAGATTTTGTTTCGGAGACAGGTTTGGGGTTTGGTGTTGAGCTCAATATGGATTGTTGTCCAGTGAGCTTCAAAGAGTATATGATCTTGAATTATACCCTTTCACGGTCACTAGACAACATGGCAGAGATCTGTCGTATCTCTTAGGGGCCATTGTCGAATAATTTAAGACTCTGTGATTTGAGAGCTTGGGACTAAAGAGCTCAAGAACACAGCTCGAAGCGATGCCTTTCCAAGGGTAGACGAGACAACATGATGGAGCCTCGCTTGGTTTAGGATTTGTTCTTTGGGAGAAGATCTTTTATAAAATATGTATTCGTATTGTGTAATCAGCGAGGGTACCTTGGTACTATTGCAGGAACAATGTAATAAGGGGGGGATGTTAGCATAATACATTGTTACAGTTTAGTTTTTAGTTTTACGGTTTAGTTTCAGTTTAATATAACCACTATACAGTTATGGTTATGCAGTTACAAGTAGTTCATAACTACTATCTCTCTTGTATAAATCCTTCACTGCACTATACCATTTGATCATCGAATAAAACACTATCTTCTCTGATTTACTGCAATAAGAAAAAGATTTGTAGTGCTTAGAATCTAGTTGCTAAACTACCATTTTTTTCTAAAAATTTTGGAGATTAAGAGGTTCAAATATGGGTAGCACACAAAGTGCTCCTATTTTTGTCAAAAATATATAACATAGCGTCTCATGTGCTCCCCCTAAAATGTTGACTTTTTTTAATTATTTCACAAATTACTTTGGTGGAAAAATAGCTAACATCATGTAGTTTATGCCTGATTTTTCTGCTAATTTTTTTATGAATATATGATTTTTTATGAATTTTCAAAGTAGACACATCCTAGAAAATAAAAATATGTGTGTGCTCCCCCCTAATTGTTTTGAAAACTAATCAAAAATCATTTTTTTTCAATGCGTATAGAGTAGAGTCTAGAATCTAAAATGTAATTTGTTTCAAATTTTGATGAACACATAAAAAATGACACCAAGAATACTATACATAGGTTTTCTAAAAAAAGAACATATTAGCAAAAGAAATTGAAGATGGAAACCTTAATGTTATTAGATTTTAGAAAAAAAATACATGGTTAGAAAGCTAATAAAAAACTTGAAATCATCCTAGAATCTTTCATATTAACATTGAAAAATCTGTAAACCTGATGGAGAGCACACTTGAGATTTAGTTCATTTTCTATGTTTTGTTGTAAACACATTTTTGGCATCCAAAAGGTAGGTCCAACCCTTTGGGTTGGATGCCCAAGGCAAATCCAACCCTTAGGGTTGGAATTTTCCAAAGTAGTAAAAATATGCTCATGTTATAACATGAGTGCATTTTAATGCACTCACATTTTAGATCACATAAAATGTTGAGCAACGACCTGCAAAAATGCACATCATGTGATTTTTGACCCACATTCTGTGTTTATTCTCCTGCTTTGTGTTTTTCTGACATACAAACACACTTTTGATGCTTTTGAGGATCTACAATCATTGGTTGAAAAAATTATTTCACTTTTTATTCTTATATTGATGTAGAAGACTCCAATTGCATGTTTTTAAATCAAAATTCATATTGTAAATCATTGTTTTTATGTTTTGAGGAATTGGAATATTTGATTGATAAATTAACTAATTTTTTTATCTTACATTGACAAAAATAATTCTAATTACATGTTTTGTATTTGAATTTGATAAATTCTCAATTATTGTTTGTGTTTTTTTGACCATTTATTTTAGATTGATATAAAATTCAATATCATGCCTAGAAAATTACCAAAAACTCAAACACCAAAGGAGGGTGAAGCCAAGAATGTAAAGAAGAGAGAATGAATGAGACAACTTCATGAAAATAAGAAATTGAACTATATAAATGAATATAAACCATCTTTACCAATTGAATTGGATCATGAAGCATCCAAGAGAGAAATATTTGAATCTAAAAAAGTGCATGGATGGCTGTGTGGAGCTTCTCAATACCTTTCCAATGCTGCAAGAATCACAAAATTTAGAGATTGTGGCAAATAGTTATGAGCTCAGAAGCTAAAAATGATGCATGGACTTCAAACAGAAAAAAGGTGTCAAATAGTAAAAGCAGGAAAAATATGACATCATTGTAAAGAGAATGAAGCTATCTTCCATCAATATCTTGTCTAAAAAAATTGAGTCCGTATGAACAAGTTATGCTCCCCAAAACAAATAGCCTCCATTGCCATGTACAAGGACCACAAAGGGCTCTAGGAGGTCAAAATGGATGATGTCACTACTAACACAGTGGTAACATCAACAATTGGCGTCGATAGAATATGCTCAGGACCCATCCGAATATTCCTTGCCTGCAAAACTACCACTGAATTTTTGAAACTTGCCTTCAATGCCATGAAACTGCCTTACTGAAGATCAAAACCACTTGTTTCCTAGTGCAAAACTAGATTTCAATATGATTTGGTGGTTTCAGGTACAGTGAGTGGTTTAGGGTTGAAATTGTCTACAGAATTGAATTATTTTTGTTAAAAAATGTTTGTAAAGGCCGAAGGGAGGACTCGTGGAGGAGTTAACCATTGGCATGAGAGATACCCACAGGGTCCTATGGCGTGGTCTCCCTACCCACTTGGGAATGGGGGCCTGAGCCCTACAGGTTCTCCACTAGCCTATGGTAACATCGAGTATGGGCCTGACAGGCCTTGCGCTTGTCAGGTACCTTGTACACTAAAAAAAAATTCAAAAAAATCACAGAGATAAAAAAATTATTCTAAAAATATTTAAAATAGAAAATACACCCGTACTATCGATGATACTTACACTGCATAAGGATAGAGATTTTGCTAATGCGTGTACCTACATAGTGATGACACCTACAAAATATTTCGTTGAATATTCTCTGCATGATTTTGTATGACTGATTTGCAAAAAAATTACCTTTCACTGCAACTACTCCAATTTCTATGATTTGGTGATTGATCTTAGGGTTTTTGGGCCTCATAAGCATGATGACAGGGTCAAATTTGATCCAAATTGCTCTGAAAGATTAGCTACATCCTAGATTAGGAAATCACTCCCCAAATTGAAAAACTTGCATATCTAGCCTCCAATGTCTAATTTAGACAAATCAAAAGGCTAAACTAACTATCTTGAACCCCATGAACACAATGGTGTGCTTGGATTTGTAGAAAAATACTCTAAAATGAACCTATAATACAAGGTCACAAAGAGGAAACCCTCACAAAATCTAGTTTTTCCATCAAGTTTTTATGATTCTCCATGTCATCATTCGATGTAAGAGAAGATCATACTCAACTATGAAGATCCACCATGATTTGCATTCAAGATCTCTCAAAAAATTGGCTAACACAAAGTGGTTCTTCCTAGCTCTAATACCATGTAAGAGTTGATTGATGTGCTCTGATACCATGTAAGAGTTGGCTATTATGGTAGCCACCTAAGACCTAAGACTTCATGAAAGCACAAGAGAGACCAAATGAGAGAATAATTTTATTCTATCAATGAATGCAAAAAGATTGCTATTATTCTTACAATGTAAATGATATGTGTTGCTTATAAAGACAAGAATGAGATGTAGGTTGAAGTAGTCATATAACAAGTGTCTTAATCCTATGACACAAGACAACTAGAGGATAAGATGCCAATTAGTTAATAAGATCACATGACAACCTAGAATTATCTAGACTTATCCCGAGTAAACTTAACATGTGAACATGTGTGAATAGAACTAACTAATGAGTAGTTAGATAATGTGCCTAGTTCATACTACAAGGGGTAAACCAGATAGGTAATAACCCAATTCACACTAGAAAAGGGTACAAATTCTTGAGTTTATTGAACCCAATTATCTCTATCTTCATCTCTGTCAACAGATTTTGCCTTCTAATTAAGGTGTTTGCAACTCTATTTGACATTCCACTCCTATGCTTCAAAACAAAAGTATAACTCTACAAAACATCAACCCATTTTAGGTGCCTTTTATTTAACTTCCCTTGACTATAAAGATACTACAAAGCCTGATGATCAGTATATTATAAAACAAACTATTTTGGCAACAAATAATGTCTCCGTTTCTTCAAAACCTAAACTATAGCATAAAGTATAAGGTAAAGATTTATTGGTCTACAATCCATAATCCATGGTTTCAATGTTTAGGATTTAGGGTATGGAGTTCATGTTCTACATTCTAGGGTCTTAAGTCCATGGTCTAGGGTATAGCATCCAAGTTTCAAGGTCCATGATTCAATGGTCTAAGGTCTAGAGTTATAGGGATCATTGATCAAAGGTCAAGAGTCCAAGGTCCATGGTCCAATGCCTAGAAATAAGGAAAAAGAAACAAAGAAAAGTAGAAAACAAGGAAAAAATAAAGAGAGAAAGATAGCTATGATGAAAATAAACATTATAAAAAAGGAAAGATGTAGGCACAAATACAGAGAAAACTAAAAGAAAAATAAATATATGAAGAAAGAGGGAGGGATGCATGTAAAACAAAAATAAAGCGATAAATAAACAAAGAATACGTAAGAAGGAAAAATTTAAGATAAAAATGAAGAAAAAAGATAGAGAAAGAAGGAAATAGAAAAGAATAAAATAAAGAAATTACAAAGAATAAAAAATAAAAAATGAGTGAAACAAATAAAAAAAGAGATACAACTTGAGAAAAAATAAAATAAATAGTGAAAGAAAGAAAAGAGGGAAGAGAGAGTAATTGAGAGAGTAAGAGAGTCAAAGAAAAAGAGGTAGAAATAAACAAAGAAAAAAGACAATAAAAATGAGACATATAGATAAAATATAGATTTAAATAAAAGGAGAAAGAAATATAATGGGAAAGAATGAGAGAAATAAAGAAAGAAACCAAAAGAAACAATGAAAGATAGAAAGAAAAAAATTATATAATAGGAAAAAAATTATAGAATGAAATAAAGGCAAAAATAAATACAATTGGAAAGAATGAGAGAAATAAAGAAAGAGACAAAAAAATGGTATTAAAAGATAGAAACTTGAAAAGGTTTAGCAAAAAATAAATGAGAAAGAACAAAATAGAGAGAGAGAGAGAGAGAGAGAGAGAGAGAGTCTCTTTCTACCTATCATCTATCTCTCTATCTCTATCTCACTATACTCCCTCTAGCTCTCTCTCTACCCCCCCTCTATCTCTCTATCCTTCCTCTGTCTAGCTCTCTTTCTATCTCTCTCCCTCTTTCTCTCTATCTATATCTCTCTCCCTCTCTCTATTTCTCTCCCTCTCTATCTCTATCTTTCTCATTCCCTCTTTCAATCTCTCTCTCCCCATCTCTCTCCATCTCATATCTTTCCCTCTCTATATCTCTCCCTCTCAACCTCTTTCACTCACTATCTCTAAATCTTTCCCTCTCTATGTCCGTATCTCTATTATTTTAAAAAAATATAACTCCAATTTATTTTTAAAAAATATATTTAAAATCTACAAACAAAATCTCACAAATCACTAGTTCGCATCATCTTCAAATTCCTAACAATTTAGCAGTTATAGGTTTCAGAAAGTGAATATTTAGTTCAAAATGTTGATTTCAATATCAAGTTTGGCCAAAAAGTGTAACCCATTATTGTGGGATGACTTGGGAAGTGCCAATTTTAAAGAAAAAAAGAAAACATTAAAAAGTAAAAGCAATGCCAAAATGAGGGGTGTCCAAGAGGGCGTTGAAGGAAAAAAGGAGCACCTGAAGGGAGGAGGTCACTCAATAAAATGTGAAGAGAGAATGTGTTTAGGTGAAGAGCATTCAATTCATACAATTTATTTTGTTTGGTTTTAGAATTAGAGAGAGAGGAGGAGCACCTCTTAGGAAGGAATTTAGAGGTTTCAAAAATCCAATTTACTGCATAAATTGGGAAGAATATACTAGTGTATTGAGAGAGGAGTTGGCTGGAATAAATTCGTGGATAGATAGGGATTAAAGTAGCTGTAAAGGAATCCGAAACAATACCAGTGTTGCAGAGGGTTCGATTGGAGGAGAATCAATTGAAGGAAACAATAGAGTGTAAAATAGAGGAATGGTTTTGTTGCAAAGAATGCGCAACATGAAGGAGGAACATCAAAGATACCATCATAGTAGAATGATTTGAACATAGATAAGGTCCATTGTATATAAATTCATTGTATTTGTTGCATAAAATCTTGCATAATCAAAAATTGAATGTTGCCAATAAAACTTGAAGTTGGAATGAATTCAAATGGAGTGTTTGCAATGGAATGTGTAATTGTTTGTATTTAATTTCATGGAGAGGGATAGTGATTTATATGTCTGTAGCTACTATAGAAAAGTTTAAATTTTCTAGATTGAACAATCTAATTAAAATTTTGATTTGCAGCAGAGGGTCTTTGTTTGTGTGTTGAGAAATTGATTGTGGAAAGTGAGAGGGAGTACCTCCTGCATTAAGTGGTATTAGAGCTGGTAGTCTTAAGAGTGTAGAAGATACATATGGACCTGTGGGAGAGTGAAGCAGTTGTGAAGAGCTCAAAAGGACTGTTGCAGGCATGAAGACACCTGAGTAGTTGAGAGATGGGAAGCCATGAAAGGAAGTGTGTTTTTGGATTGCAGAGCATGAGAAGTGATGGTGAAAGATTGTAATAGATGAGATGAAGATATTTGCGAAGAAGCCTGTGATATGGGAGGGCTGGAGACAATATCAAGAGATGAAGATTTTGACAATGATGAATGATAGAAATGTGAGATTGAGTAGATTGGAAGTTATGCAACATGAAGAGGTTGTTGAGCATAAGGTTGCAGCAAAGACATGCCATGAGGAAGGCATGGAGAAAAAGGGTGAAAATGAAGACGTGAGTAGTGAACATCAATCAACATCGACAAAAAAAATTGTTGTTGGTTTTCTTTTAGTTTTGGTTTTTTTGGGGTTTTATATGGCATCTATCATCTTTGGGAATGCTTCATGCTTTCAGATTTGCAAGAATTGAATTTCTGTTAGGTGGTAGTTTCGACACACAATGTGTTAAATTCATGGAAATAATTGTTTTGGGAGATCCAAGATGTTTAGTGACAAATACTTTGATAGGAGTATTCTTGAATATGTTTTTCCAAATGTGAAAAAAGAGTTGAAGGCATATCTTTCACCATTTTGGAGATTTTAATGCCAGAAGTTGGCAATAGCAGTTTTATAGAAAGTTTAATATCTATTGATTCTAGAAGCTTGTATCAAAATCTTTTTGCAGAGGACCTTGTGATGTTATTCCAAGTTTACTCACTTGTGTTGTGTTTGAAATTGTGAGTTGTGGGAAGGATAGAGTGCCTCTCTATATCAATTTCCCTCTAATTTTTCCCTCCAAATTTTACCTGCATAATTCTTTTATTAATACTATTCATGTAATTATCTTCTATACTCAAAATTTTATTTTCCTTTCAAATCATTTTAGTTGTGGGTGATGCCCAAACTTCTTTCTTGTTTATTGTGGATATTGTTTGGTGAGACACATATTTACTACAAGGCATTTAGACGTATGCGGTCTTCTTTATCAATTTGAATTGTTGTAGTTTACAATTCCAAAAATTTCATTTCTACTTTTATGCATTTTTGTATTTGTTAATTTTTGATCCAAATTTCAATGTAAATGCCCTCTAGAAAGCTGTGGATAATTCATCTATTCCTTGTTATATTGTAAAAATTCTTTGAATTCACTTTTGTTTATGCTCATGCTCACTTAATTTCATTATGATTCCTTTTATTTTTAGAAGCAATAGTACGATCACAATTTGGGGGTAAACTATAAAATATTTTAATTGAATTCATTGTTACTGGTCTCAGTAATTGAAATCCTTATATAAGTTTTTAGAGTTTAGAATGCTTTAATCTATAGCATCCACTCCATGCATGTATGTGTGTGAGAGAGGGTGAGATACACTTCTAATGAATTTTTGGTTTAATATATTAAATTTCTCTTTTGTGAATGTTGAACCTACACATATGTTTAGCACATACAAAAATTTTAATGTGTGTATTAAGTGTGATTTGTAATCCCTTGTGTTGTAACTAGTTATTTATAATTTTCTGATTAGTTATCCCTTGTTTACCAATATCTTAATTTCCATACCTCAAAATGACTCATGGGGACATTAAAACTTAGGAAATTCAATTATCTACTTATATGAAAAGAATGAGTAGTGATGCTAAAGAGTGAGTAGTGAAGATAGCATTAGTTAAATTTCCCCATCTATCTTTCTGAAGCTTCCATGTTTTATTATTCAATATGCTTTTTGGAATAGTTTATTCAGAAAACTTAATTTCTTTTTGGACCTTACGTTTCCTTCACAAGGATTTACTATGAAAGATCATTTGAATTAGATTTTCTATTTATTCATGCTCATTGTGAATCCCTTTGTTTTGAGAAGCAATAGCATGGGCACAATTCAAAGATAAACTAAAAACCATTCAAATCACGCTGGCCTTTGCTAGTGTTAGTAATTGAAAGCATTTTTAAAATTTTCCAATTTTAGAATGCTTTATTATCCGACATTCATGCATTTTTAAATTTCCTAATGATTTTGTGCATTAAATTTCTCTAGTATGAATGTTGAACCTACACATTTATTAGTGGATATGATCTAAATTTTAATGGATAATTTACATAACAATACCTAGCGCTAAGCTTGTGGTATTGTGAAAATAAACGAATTACTCAATGTGCAGAACTTGTAAAAAGTTGCAGGCAATCGAAGAGGATTTCTTATTGCATCAAAAGATGATTATATACAATGAGCAAGAATGTGAAAGGTCACCTTATCCATATAATTTTAAATGGATAGTTGGAAGGTAACAAAACTACTAAAATTCAAATTTTCAATTTTTTTTAAAATTTCAAAAAACTACTAAATTCGGGACCCCACTAGGCAGGGTCATAACTTCTAGCCAGCTAGTCAAAATCTAGACATTTTAGACTCATTGGAAAGATCTCCTAAAGAGATAGATTGAGTTGCATCAAGTCATTCCTATGGATACCATTCAAAGAAACTGGTGAAAGTCTTGACCCCAAATTCTGCTTTGAAGGCCTCCAAAAATGCCAATTACTAGGATGTAGACAAAATTGGAAAAAAAATACTAAAAAACTAGAATATAGTTGCCTGAACAAATGCCACCCTAATGCTTTTGAATCTCTTTAGGATCATTGCTTCCCACTTGAGAGGCAATGGGTCCCATTGCACTTGTGTATTGCAACAGATGAGGAAATTTCTTCTCAATCTGGTCCTTAGTGAACCATTTTCCTTGATGTGGAAGTTGTCGTGCCTGTACCACCCAATAGAGAGGAATCTATTGTTTCTTCAATGTTTTCACCACAATATCAGTAATTTAATCACATGTGAGAGGGGAAGTAGAGTTTGGATTCAACTTTGAGCAACTTATATGTTCTACAACATCTAAAGTGTCCAACAATGGTGGAAAATATGGATGCAATAATTCAACATTAAAAACATGATGTAGTCCAAAAAAAGATGGCAGATTGAGTTCAAAAGCATTTTCACCAACTTGTTTGATGATGGTGTATGGACCATATCGAATAGGATGGAGTTTCTTATTAGGCCCTTGAAGTCTTTCTTTTTGAATATGAAGCCAAACCTTGTCCCTAACCTTAAACTAATGAGGTGTATAATGTTGATCATGTCTATCCTTATATTTATGATTACTATATTGTAGTATCTCATGCACTTGTTGTTGAATATGGCGTATCTTCTCCACAAACTTAGTTTCCTTGTCTACCTCTTTTTTAGAATGTGTTGACGGGTCACTCAACATAGTTGGCAATGCTACATCAATTAGAGCCAATGGTTGGTAGCCAAAACATACCTCAAATGGAATGTACCCTGTGGAACCATGTAGTTTTCGATTGTAACTATTCTGTACATATGGCAAGCTTTCATCCCAAGTCTGAGGATGTTTGGAATGGTACATCCGCAAAATGTGAATGATCATCTGATTCACTACCTTAGTCTACCCATCTATTTGGAGATGGAAGGCAATGGATTTTGTCAACTTTGTGTCCATCAAGACCCAAAGTGATGACCAAAAATTGCTAAGAAATCTACTATCCCTATCAGATATGATAGTTTGTGGCAATCCAAAGTATACCCAAACATTCTCAAAGAAAAACTTGGCAGTTTCTTCCGCAGAGACTCCTTTATTGCAAGCCACTATGACATCTATTTTTGAAAACCTGTCTACCACCACATAGACACAATCATGGCCACGTCTGGTAGAAGGTAGTCTAGACATGGAATCCATTGAAATTGAATGCCAGGGTTCGTCAGGGAATGGAAGAGGTGTATATAATCCTTGTTTACGATTAGCAGGATTTGCAATGGCACAAGCAATACAAGCTTAGATGTATAAAATGACATCATGTCTCAATTTGGGCCAATAAAAATACCTCTAAAGTACAACAATAGTCTTCTCCACCCTGAAGTGTCCTGCAACATGGATGTAGTGTGCCTCCCATATCATCTTTTGCCACTCCTTGGTTGGAACACATATGTGTCCCATGTGACAAAGAATCCCATCCTTCAAGTAGAAATCAATGGCCTATTTTCCCTCTACTAGATTGTTGTAGATCTTAGCAAAATCAAGATCTGTGCCATACAACTGAGGCCAATTTGTTGTGTGGTGGCCACAAGAATCCAATACTTTTGTCAGGGCTGTGATCGGAGGTCTACTCAAACAATCTGCAACTTTGTTAGTAGCTCCCTTCTTGTGGCAGATATTGAGATGAAATTGTTGCAATTAGGTAGACCATCCTTGATGCCTATCATTTTGTAGATTTCCTTGTGTTTGTAGAGACTGTAAAGGTTTATGATCCGTGTGATGATAGTCTCCTTCCCCAGAATGTAGTATTTCCATTGTTTGTAGGTCTGCATAATAGCATACATCTTCTTGTCATAGGTGGGGTACTTACACACTGTGTTAGAGAAATTCTCACTATGGTAGGTAACTGGGTG
Organism: Cunninghamia lanceolata; assembly: GCA_027924645.1. Taxonomy (NCBI): domain Eukaryota; kingdom Viridiplantae; phylum Streptophyta; class Pinopsida; order Cupressales; family Cupressaceae; genus Cunninghamia; species Cunninghamia lanceolata. The sequence goes on along the minus strand of BSBN01001247.1, from coordinate 3,685,367 downwards.
CCCGTGTTGCATGAGAACTGCCCCTAGTGCATAGTCTGTTTCAATTTGAAAAGATTGTTGCAGATCTGGAAGTGCTAGTACTGGTGTAGAACATAGCCTCCTCTTCAACTCCATGAATGCTTTCTGTTGTACCTCTGTCTAGCAAAATTTTGCCCTTGGTCCTCCCCTCAGTGTCTGATTCATAGGCCATGCCAAATGTGAAAAACCAAGTACAAATCTCTGATAGAAATTGGCTAGACCCAAGAAGCTACGAAGTTCTATGAGACTTTTGGGAGATGGCCAATCCTTGAGAACCTATATCTTTTCAGGGTCCACACAAACACTCATTCTATCCACAATGTATCCCAAATACTGAATACTCTCCATACCAAAAGAAGACTTATCTCTATTAGCATATAGCTTGTGTTGTTGCAAGGTTGAAAGCACTTGCTAAACATGCTGCAGATGGTCACCCCATGTTTTGTTGAAGATGAGTATGTCATCTAAATAAACAATAATGAAAGAACCAATGAATGGTCTGAGGACATCATCCATCAATCTCATGAATGTGGTAGGGGTATTGGTCAAGCCAAAAGGCATGACTAGCCACTCAAAGAACCCTTCCTTGGATTTGAAAGCAGTCTTCCACAAATCTGATGGCTCAACTGGGACTTGGTGATATCCAGAGTTCAAGTCAATTTTGGTGAAAAATTTTGCCCCCTGAGTTGGTCCAACAAATCATCAATGTGAGGGAATGGATATCAGTTCTTCACAGTGATCTTTTTGAGAACCTGATAATCAATACAAAGTCTCCACGTTCCATCCTTCTTTTTGGACAAAATAATTAGACTTCCATATGGTAAAGCACTTGGGTGAATGTGTCCTTTCTTGATCAACTCTTGAATCTGCTGCTTGATTTCTTCATTCTCCAAAACTAACCTTCTATACAGTGCCCCATTTGGTAATGGTGTCCCTAGAATTAGATCAATCGGATGCTTGACTTGGTAGTGTTGGGGTACCCCTATTGGTGAATTGAATACATCCTGATATGTTGACAATATTTTCTCCATCTATTTCTGTTCAACTTTGGTAGTGGACACTTTGGTATGACTACTAGCCACAACGGACCTCACCTCCTCAGATTAAACCATTAGTAGGACAAATTTTCTAGTGTGAGCAATCAAATGCTTACATTGTTTTGTAGTAATCAAAGATACTAGTTCTACAAGACTTACCTCAGGTATTCAATACCTCTTTTCTCCCAACTTGATGGTAATGCTGTGTGGCCTTGACTCATAGACTCCATGGCGCTTGTACATGTATGGGTGCCCCAACAATACATTGCATACATCCAAAGGTGCCACATCACATATCACTTCATCTTTGAATGGCTTGATCTAGAATAAGGTAAGAATCACTATTTATTCACCAGAATGTCTTGTCCCTAACTTACCCATCCCATATGATATGGCTGTAGATGTCATGTTGTCTGCAAAATCAATCTTTTCATAGTTTTAGCATAAATCAAATTCTTTTGGCTTCCACTATCAACAATGAAATGAAGAGCCTTTCCATTTACCCACATCTATGAGTGGAACAAGCATTCATCATCTTCACAGGGCATGACTTTGGTAGTGGCAACTATGGCATGTGGGTCAGCCTCAATGATTTGTTCACCATCATTTTGTTCACAAGGATTTGTAGGCAGTGATTCCTATCCCATCTCTCCTTGACAGATTTCTGCCAATAAAGTCTTCATGGCATGGCAGTCTTTAGTGTTATGACCAGGACTCTTATGGAATTCACACATCTTCTACTTACCCTTATTTGTTTTTGATGAGGTTTGTGAGGAGAAGTCTTTTGTTGTTTGTTTCCCACCAAATTTGTTACCACCTTCACCCTTGAATTTGTTGTTTGAGGAATAATCCTTCTTCCCCTTTTGTTTGAATTTCTCCTCTATCTTTACTGCATATTTGAAGACTATACTCAAGGTCTCAATATGTAAGAAATCCATTTCTATTTGAATATACCGATGAAGCCCACTGCGATACTTCAATAGCTGATGCTTTTCTGTGTCATGAATTTCCAACATTGCAGAAAGTGCATGAAATGTATTTGTATAATCTTGAACAGATTTATCCTTCTTTTGTTGAAGTAATTGCCACTATATGTACTTCTCCTCATATGAATTTTTAGGGTAGTATTCCTCCTTAATGTATTCCACAAATTCTCCCCATGTGGGATTGTCATCCTCCAACATTTCAAATCCTTGGCTGTCAAGGCCATCATCTCTGGCTAGCAGTCTATTCTCCCAAGATTGTTTCACATGTTCCTTAGCTTTGAGGAGTGCAAAGGTTATTTTCTCAACATCTGTGAAGTGGTTTATAGAAAAATATTTCTCTAGTTTTGATAGCCAATCATCAACAACATCTGCATTAATTTTTCCTTCAAAATTTGGAATGTCAAAATTTACTTGTACCTTGAATGGGGTGTGACCATGAAATGACACTCCAGCTGCATCTTTTGGTTGATGATTTCATTTGAGAATTTGAGACAATTCTGTCATCATATCCTCATGTTTCTTTGCCAAAGCTTCTTGTACCAGCTCCTTGAAAGGGTCGGATCCATCTCCTTGTTCTCCCATCTTCAGTCGTGTGTGTCTCAAAGGTAGGTAATCTGATGGGTCTCTTGTCTGCAATCCTAACCTTTCATAACTAGACCGTGTACGATGTGACATACAAGAGCAAACCACTCTGATACCACTAATCTAAATTTTAATGGAGAATTCAGATAACAATACCTAGCGTTGAGCCTATGGTATTGTGAAAATAGACAAATTGTTTAATGTGCAGAACTTGTAAAACTTTGCAGGCAACCAAAAAGGATTTCTTATTGCATCAAAAGTTGATTATATACAATGAGAAAGAATGTTAAAGGTCATCTTATATATATAATTTGGAATGGATAATTGGAAGTTGAAAAAACTACTAAAATTCAAATTTTCAATTTTTTTCAAAATTTCAAAAAACTACTAAATTCGGGACCCCACTAGGTAGGGTCATAACTTCTAGCTAGCTAGTCAAAATTTAGACATTTTAGAGTCATTGGAAAGATCCCCTGAAGAGCTAGATTGAGTTGCGTTGAGCCGTGCCTACGGCTACCGCTCAAACCAACCGATGAAAGTCTTGACCCTAAATTCTGCTTCGAAAGCCTTCGAAAATGCCAATTACTAGGATGCAGACAAAACTGGAAAAAAATACTGAAAAACTAGAATATAGTTTCCTGAACAAATGCCACCCTAATGCTTCTGAATCTTTACGAGATCAGGATAAATGAATTATATCAATTCATAAATATGAATTTTTCTTCCTATCTCATTACCTGCCGTATTCTAATTACTTCTATACCTAATTCAATATTTATTTTCATGCCTTGACATAATTAAGTTCTCCTTAGCGCACATGTTTGGAATTGGTATTGTTATGCCTTGATTTTCTTCACCAATTCCCAATATCTAAACGTTTGTTGTGGTCCTATTCCTACATAACAAGCAATAGATCACAACATTCATATTAATAGAGTAGTTTCATATGGTTAAATTAATTTTATTTACTAGTAATTATCCAAATTTAGTGTAATAGTCATTATCTGAAAGTTTTAAGAGTTTTTTTAAATGACTCAATATTGTTAATTTGGTTGTTTTAATGTAGGTACTAGAAATATATTATTTTCCATGGATAAAACCACATATTGCCTAATTCCTTGACATGGTTTCTTAAATTTCACTTCATTGCTTTCACAAGATGGAATAAGAGAAAATATGTTCTCCTCTAATGATGACTATTACCTAGAGTTTGTTCCAAGTACACAAGTGAACAATGAAAAAGTGGTCACTAAATAAGTGATAATCGAAAAGGAAATTTCAACTAATTAAGTAGAAATCATAGAAAATTAGTCTCATGTACCTCCTCAAGCAAAAAGTAGAGTTCATTGGAGCATTGAAACATAATGGTTCTAATTGAATCTAAATGAATTGAGAGAGAAACATAGTCAAGTGTTGGTACAATGAGAAAAGCATTAAATTCCATTGAAAAGTGGAAAATTATTCAAGAATATTGCTATGCCCATGGTATTCCTCGCATAGCTAACCAATATCAAGATCATTGGGAGCATCTTCAACATGATTACAAAATAAAATTAGAGACTATTAACATAATATTCGATCTAGCCATTATAGCTACTATAATATGACAAGTTGGGAGAGGGTTCAAAAGAAACTTCCTGAAAAGTTCATTGCTAAACTTTATGATGCAATGAAGACCACATTTGGTAAAGATCAAACCATCAATCCAAGAAATATCACTATTGAATCTCCTGACACAAGTTATGCATTTGATGAGAACAATCCTCCAAATAAAGATAAGCCATTGCATGAACCTAAAACACCAAATATGGGAAGTTATGACCAATCTAAAAATGGTAGTGAAAGGAACAAACCATGCATAGGGAGAAATGAAAATCAATGTCCAATGCAATAGGCATCAAGGATGCTATTTCTAACAATAATAGGTTGTTGTTTCCTACTCAACAAATGGCTAAGAAGGGATGCATGAAATGCCATGAACAAAGATGACTTGAATGAAGAAAGGTTAAACTAAAAATTGAAGAGAAAAAACTAATGTGCAAATGAGCATGGTTTCAACACTAAATAATATTGGTCAAGCAATGTTGAAAATTAGCCAATCATATGCAAAAAAAGATTGATTTTGTATTTCTTACCATCATACCACTAATAAATAAAACAAATAAGATGTATAAAATTTCTTATGAATAAAGAGCATCTTTTGTTATAGTAGTATTTATCTTCTATGTTGAGTGTGTATTGTGATGACCATCACTTTTGGAATTAACATGTATTGATTCATATTGTTATCTTGAACTACATCATTATATTTGTAATTACAATATTTATGAAAATATTACCAGATGGGAGATGAAGGGATCATGTCCGATAGTATTTTAGGATTCTACAAAATGAGGAAAATGAAATAAACGAAAAGGGTGAAGGATACAACGAATTTTTATGAAAATTTTACATGGGAAAGTAGGGTAAGATAGGATATTGAATAGGTAGAGTACATTTGCTAGTCCATTAAAACTCCACAACTCTACCAAAACCTTAGAAATGAATTAAAACCTCCCAAAACTTGGAACATTCTTCAATTTTTACAACTTCAACATATGGTAAGGACATGAGGCATGACTTTAAACAAAAATTAGGCTAAATTTGACCAAGGGAACACCCACTTAAATTTTCTCAGATTAGTTATATATGGTGGGCAAAAAAGGCCAAGTGCACAAAGGGGACAAAGACTTAGATGATTTTGCATTTTTCAAGTTGGGTGACCCCAACAAGATGAATTTGGTATGTCATGAGGAGCTATAGGAACTGTATGGACATTGTATTCTATTGTTTTGTAAGTGGTAGCTATTATAATGTTGTTCGAGTTGTAGTTAAAATAAAAAGGGTTACATAAAAAATTAAATATGAATTTCAAATGTTTAAACTAGTGAATGTTGTAGTTGTTAGTTAATACCCACAAAGCTTGAGAACCTAATCTCGATGTAAATGGTGAAATCTTGTAACCAATTTTTTCTCAATAAAAGAAAAGTATGGACAACCCTCTAGGAGAACTACATGACCTTAATTTCTTGGGTGGGATATGTAGGCAATCCAAGGTGATGGATTTGGGTGAATTGGTCATGCATAGGGTTTTGCAAACAAAGACAATCCTTACTCGGTTTAGACATCAAAAGATCAAGGCAAGTCAATTCCAATAATTCATTTCATGTAAGTCCAGTCCCACAAATTGTAGCTCAATTTGCACACTCGGTTTAGGTATGCACTTGCATAGGTGAAGTATAGTAGAGTTTGATCTGTGTGCAGATTCTAAGACATTTATTTGAGAAAGACCTAAACTCCAATGCTATGAATAATCGATTTCTAGTACCTTCAACATCAGTTTTCCATGTTCAAAAGTGTAGTTTAATTATAATTTAATTCATTTAAATTCTACATTTATTATAACATTATTTCAAATAAAAGATTCCCTTAGATAGAGTGTCGTAAACAGTTTGAAGTGTATTGTAACATGTTTGTTGTTGTAGATTAATACAAATTGGTTTGATGCTTTGGAGTGGGGTTTTCTTTACCTGAAAGGGTTTTCCCATGTATATTGATGTCTCTTATTTTCGATCTATCTATCTTCTATTCTTCTTCTTTCATGCTTCTAAAGTGTTAATTTGCATGCCGCAATGCTAGCAAAATTTACTTAGATCTGCAAGCTACATTATCTTTCTTTTAATGGTTAATGTGATGGGTATAGGCCAAGTAAGCAGTACCACCCATTTTCATTTCTACTTTTCTTCTGCCTCTCTTCCTTCATCACTCGTCTCCTTTTATAGGGAGAAGGGCATGTTTCTGTTCTTCCAGAAATTGAACTACATCCACACGTTTTTGTTATTCTAGAAATTGACCTAGATCGGTGGATGTAAAGTCAGCAACACCTCCCAATATTCCAGGGGAGCTTTGCAGCATGAACATTAACATCATCATAAATTCAAGGATTGTGGAGGTCATCATTCCACATCCACATTATTAATTACTAATTAATTTAGGCCATGTTTTTCTTAATGCGTATTGACAATGCTGCCATTTTGCTTAAATTTCCAATCCTATGAAAACAATCATTTGATTATTGAATACGGTATTTGCCATTTAGATTTTAATAGATTTTAATGTTATAGTTATAGTCTTAGCTTAAAGCTTGGGAATGTTTACTGATTTTTTTATGCAACTAAAAGCTATTAACATCAAAAAAATATCTTCTATTTTTAAATTCTATATTTCTTGTTCCCTACCACACACATGCCTTATCTTCTCCCATCACCAAAATTTGGATATTTACACAAGTCATTTTCTCAATGTTAGTAGCCACTTTGGAAGTACATTTGTCCCCCTATTTTGATTTAATTATGGAACTGCAATGTTTTGAGTACCCTTTACTTTTTCCATTAATCTGAGGCTCATTTTAATTGACGTAGCTTCTATGTAATACTTTGTGTATAAGTGTGTATAAGTGATGTGTTTTTCTAATTTTTCTAGGCCTTGGAAATGTACAACGACTAGCTAGGAATGGTATGACTAGATCCGAAATGTCGATGCAAAAAAAGCAACACAAATTTTCTAGAATCTTACAATTTGATTATCATGGACTGTGGAAATATCATGTCTACTATTTGTATATAACAGTTAATTTTAGTTGTTCAAAATAAGTTACAGATGCAACAATAGTTCTTTTTTTCGATCAGTTTTGTTTTCAATAAGCTCAATATCAGAGCATTCAAAGTAGTGTTCAATGTACAATGTTATAGATAGTCATCAATTGCGTGAATAGTTTGTTACTATATTTCGAGTATGTGCATGACAAAATGCGGATCACCGAGTACTTTTAGTTTTGAAAAAGTAATGTTTAGTTTGAGTTCAGATGTTGTGTATTTGATGGTCTGCAACTATTACGTTATCATATCGACTTGAGAGCAATAGAAGTGGGTTTGTTATTTCATTATTACCTAACTCTAGTGTTAAATGGACTGAAGTCCAGGGACCTAGGATTCAATATGTGTAAGTAAACTTCCCCTGAGAGCCACCAATAATGTTGTGTATTTTTACACTCCATTTCAAAACTTCAGTTTTGATAAATATATAGACAAATAGATCAAGATATATGTGGCATTTGGGAGAAGATTTTACATAAAACTATTACAAAGCCTCAACAAAATCAATTATGTAGTCCTCCATTACAAGTCATTACAGAACAATATTTTAACGTTCGAATGCTTCTCACTAGCACAGTCATTAACTTCTTGTAACCCAAGATAGGACTAACTAGGGATGGTTCCCAACACAATCACACTTCCATTGGATCTCATAGGCCCTCTTATCTTAAAACCCAATCCCTTAACCCTCAGCCCTAAAGCCTCAACCCTCAATCGTTAAACCTTCAACCCTAAACCTTATCCCTAATCCCTCTACCCTTGACACTTTGCTTTAACCCTAATCCCTTGACTATCAACCGTATCCCTAAACCAACTCTACTTTAGATTTAATACTCTACTATTGCATTGATTTAATACTCTACTATTAAATATTAGCATTCACATAAATGCAGATGTTTATATTATAGAAGACTGCATTATATTAGACTACTAGAGATCCCTCAGAAAAAATGTAATAACAAAATTGCTTTGCCTTATGTTAGCTTACAATAAAACCCATTCTTTTTAACACTCTTCTCTTAATAAAGTAAGAGTAATAAGAATAGAAGGTAGAGAATTTGATCTTACTATTATGCATGGTTGGTTTACATTCCGTGACTTCATTTTCATTGAATGAAAAGGTTTATCTGATTTGAAAGATGGGGCAGAGTTCACTGTCATGTGCTTTTCTAGATGATAGGGTCCATAATGTCTAGGGTTCTTCAAGGAAAGGCCTATAAAAGAATTAAGTTTTTGTTATACCAATCCTCCTAGTAAAGCTACAATTCAAATACCTACTTTGAAAGTTTAAATAAATTAAATTAGACTTAAAATTTTGATTTTCTTCCATTGCTTCAACAACATCATTGTTTTCTTCATCAGAAACCAATTCAATCAGCAACTTGCTGCCCATTGGTTGACTTAAACTGCATCCTTTGTTAGAAGGAGGGCATTTTTTATCTATATCAATGTTTGTATTCATAAGATGAAGAGCAATGATATTTTTCACACACCCTATTCTTTGAAATATCTTAACCTTAAAATATGACTTGGATATGTACTTGAACACAGTGAAATCTCCAATCTCTAGCCCATGACGATTCACAAAATTTTCTGAACCCTGCCTAAATTCCAATTTATTTATGGCACCCCCTAATTGTACATCCCACTTCTACCCACCTCGACCTTGTAGCACCATATGTTTGTATGTGTTGTCTATAAACTGTGAAACAAATACAGGAGGAATCCGCTACCATAAACACATTACACAATTAGATTTTACAAGTTCTTAATAGTGTATAGGAAATAAAAGAATGAAAAATAATGTATAGAGTTACCAGTTTTTGTGTAAAGTCTCCAAGCATAATTTTGAAGGAGGCACACCCATTAAACCAATTCTTTCAACAACTTGCTGCCCATTGGTCGACTTGAACTGCATACTCTGCTAGAAGAAGGGCATCTTTTATCTATATCAATGTTGGTATTCATAAGCCAAAGAGCATTGATATTTTTCACACACCCCATTCTTTGAAATATCTTAACCTTAAAATATGACTTGGATATGTACTTGAACACAACAAAATCTCCAATCTCCATCCCATGATGATTCACAAAATTTTCCCAACCCTGCCTAAATTCTAGTTTATTTATGGTACCCCCTAATTGCACATCCCACTCCTACCCACTTGGGCCTTGCAACACCATATGTTTGTTTGTGTTGTCTATAAACTATGAAACAAATGCAGGAGGAATGAACTGCCATAAACAAATTACATAATTAGATTTTACAAGTTCTTAATAGTGTACATGAAATGAAAAAATGAAAAAAAATGTATAGAGTTACCAATTTTTGTGTAGAGTCTCAAAGCATAACTTTAAAGAAGGAGACACGCCCATTAAACTAATTCATTCAACAACTTTCTACCCATTGGTTGACTTGAACTGCATACTCTGTTAGAATAAGGGCATATTTTATCTGTATAAATGTTGGTATTCATAAGCTAAAGAGCATTGTTTTTTTCGCACACCCTATTTTTTGAAATATCTTAACCTTAAACTATGACTTGGATATGTACTTGAACACAACAAAATATCCAATCTCCAGCCCATGATGATTCACAAAATTTTTCCCAAATTCTAGTTTATTTATGTTATCCCTTAATTGTACATCCGTAAACCCTAAACCCTAATCTCTAATCCCTAAACCATAAACCCTAATCCCTGCTTATAATTTATGGTATCCTAATCCCCAAACCATAAACCCTATCCATAAATCCTCAACCCTCAACACTTAAACCTTAAATCCTAAACCCTATCCCTAATGCCTCCACCCTAAACGCTATCCCTATTCCTAAACCCTCAACCCTCGACACTCGACACTATATATTAAACCCTAATCCCTTAACCCTCATCCCTAAAGCCTCAACCCTAAATCCTTAAACCTTCAACCCTAAACCCTATCCCTAATCCCTCTACCCTTGACACTCTACTTTAACCCTAAGCTCTTGACCATCAACCCTATCCCTAAACCCTCAACCCTCAACCTTCAACTCTCAACATTAAACCCTAATCTGTCAACCCTAAACCCTAATCACTAAACCGTAAATCCTATTCCTACACCCTCAACCCTTGACATTATACCTTAAACCCTAATCCGTATCTCTCAACCTTTAACCCTTAAAACTTAAACCTATCCCTACACCCTCAAAACTCAACACTATATCTTAAGCCTTAAACCCTCATCCCTAAAGCTTAAACCCTCAATCCTTAAACCTTCAACAATAAACCCTATCCCTACATGTAGATATATACAAGCATGCATACATACCTACAAGCATACATATATACATCCATGAAACATACTTATGAAACTTGAACATAAATCATTCAAAGGAAGATATAATGGGCTCACATTATGTTGAACTAGGAAAACATTGGCAAACATGCAAAAAAGGAAAAAAGCACAATATAACACGAGCGCGTTATAACGCGCTCGCATTATATTGTGCTTTGGGAATCCCAAGCCTTAGGCTTGGGATTTGCTTTGGATTTCCAACTCAAAGGCCTGGAGTGCCTTCTCAACATCCACAAACATATTTTTGGAAATTCTACAAGATTTCACATAATTTTATTCGTGCTAACCCTCAGATTTGCACGTGTTTCAAGGTCAAACAAATTGAACACCTGGGTAATGTTAGGCTTTCTCTTAGCTATTTAACGATGTAATTTTTTTCACATTTTGACAATGTTAAGCCTTTCATCTTTAATTTCTTTTGTTTGTGTGTCCATTTTTGGGCAAAAACCACTATTTGGTCTTTTTTTCATTGTAAATTAATGATTCATTGAAATTTCAACAAAAATTCATATTTAGAAACTAGACTCCATTCTGCACATATTAAAAAAAATTGATTTTCAATTAGTTTTCAAAATTTCTAGGGGTGGCATGGCCAAAATTCTATTTTTAAGATGTGTCCACTTTCAAAATTAGTAAAAAATCAAATATTCATCAAAAAATTATTAGAAAAATCAGGCATACACTGCGCGTTGTTAGCTATTTTCTCACTAAAGTGATTTTAAAAATACCAAAAAATAGTTAACCTTTTGAGGGAGCCACAAAACATGCTATGTTATGCTTTTTGATAGAAACAACACCAATTTCTATGGCTCCCTCTTTTGAACCCCTTAATCTATACCATTTTCAAAAAATTAGTAGTTTAGAAAGTAGACTCGGAGCACTATGAACATTGTTTTGGTTGCATCTCCAAATTTTGAATGTAACTATGCTCAATTTCTCATCCAAGGCCAGTATTTCCTGATTTCAGAAAAAAAGTGGCCACTTAAGACCCCTTTTTGGCCCCCCATCTTCTTGGACTTACCTGGGTTAGTCATAGTTGGTTGTCTCCTTCTCACCTCCTTCCCCTTGCCTACATAAGCAAGGTTCTTTGTACATTTTCATCAAATCTTGGTGTAATCTCTTGATTATATATTTTGGATTTTATGTGCTTATGCTTTGTAGAAGATCATCTTAGTTCTCACTTGCTGATATTGGCTAATTCCAACATGGTATCAGAGCCATGCAAGTGAAATGCTTCTCGTTTTGAGCAAATTCAAGCATCTAACTTTTTCAAGGGTTCAATTTTTAGCATTTTCTTTACAATTCGGTGCCTATACTGAAATCAATTTTGTACATAAAAGTTGTAAAAAATTAAAAAATTAGCAGAGGGCCTTTCAACCCTCTGATCATCTACCCATTTTTGGGTAATTTGTTTTGTACAGGTTTTTAAGGACTCTCTATACAGATTTGAGGGTTCTTTCATCCATTTGGATCGATTATTTGGCCTCTCAGCCTACCATGATAATCTGATGAAGTGGTCGAATCATTCAATAGATGGTAGCTTGTTCAAATGATTTGATCACTGTTGGTTATTCAAAGAGAAGTCATTGTTCTTTGGAGGTCTAGCTCTTCCATCTGTTGCAGGTTGCTACACACTGGTTTTGGCGCTCTCACCCAACAATTTATTCTTCTACTTAGATGCCACTAAAGGATTTTATTGTTTGTCTGTTCTATTAGGGTTGTGTATCAAAAGCATCAACAATTCCTACCTTCCACAAGGTACTACACCAGCTAAGGTCACCATTCATTCAACCGTCAACTTCCACATATAGGCTGCTTCACATGATTTTCAGCCACTGTTGAGGTTGAATCCTTTGATTAGTTGTTGTTTTCTGTGGGTTAAGATTGTAGTTTGCTAAGGATTCCAGGTTGAAAAACTCATCACAATGGCTACCCCCTATGTGTTTGGCTACCCTCGTGCATTGTAGTTGTCAATCCAGCTCTGTAGATATCCATTCTATCCACCTCATTTTTCCGTGTCACATTTGAGATGTAGGTGGATGAAAGGTTGATGCTGGAAGAAAGGATGTAGGCCCTTGTTGCAGGCCATAGGCCTAAAGAGAAGGCCATGAGCCTTTGGCAAGAGTAACACCTGCAGCATGGAAGAAGGCATTGGGCTTTGCATCTAATCTCGAAAGGTTTTTACACCCTGCATAAGGGAATCTCACACCACATTACGACCATTCAGAGAGGAAGGTCACTGTCTGCACACGTCCTACCCCTGTGTGTAAACCAGAGCCACCATCGAAGTTGGAGAGATGCTTCCAAAGGAAAACTCCATTCGGGACAACAAAGTCTTTGGAGATTGTCATTTGCCCTGTATTAAAATGGCGTCACCTTGAACCTCAATTAAAAATTATGCTTTGTTAGTGTTAGAATAGGCATTTCATATTATGCTCCTAGCACTAAGGAAATAAAATATAATTTTTTGGGGGGGTCTTCACAATTTGGGGGAAAATTTAGACTTTGGATAGAGTCCTTTTAACTTTTGAAATTTGTAAAGTGCATATTTTGGTTCCAAATTGGATAAGTCCATGTATATCCACTAAAATATAAAGTGCCACAAAGTAAGGGGGGATCAAATTCAGGGGGGTATCATTGAGTTATTTTTTCTTTCTGTACTTCTAAGTTGTAACATACATCTCATAGTTTTATATGTGTGATCAACTTCAACAAAAAACCTTTGTTCACATTTTGACCTTGAAAACACCCAATGAGAAGGTCAATGAACAAAATAAGTCACCTCATAAGTATAAGTCCAAGAGACTCTAATACTATAGAGGATAATGTCACTTAATTTAACTCAATGAGGTTGCAAACTAAAAGAAGGTGGGATTGAGAAATAGGTGGATTGAATGATCCTTCAAACATTTTTTGAGAGCCTATGGTAAACGATCCATAATCTTGCAATAGATTCACATCGATTCATATCTCACATTAAGAGCCTATGGTAAATGAACCCGAATCTTGCATCGGATCACATCTCAAATTTAGTTAATGTTCCTGAATACTCATGATGCTAGCTTCTATGGAGTCATCAGTTGCAGTTCATCATCAACATCTGTACACAAGCAACTTCCAGATTCATGCATCTTTTCTCTCTTTTAGAGAGCAGTTTTATTTCCCACTGGGCTTTCTCCTTTTTCTCTGTTTATGCGATATTTTTGTGTAAATTGGTACCTCACAAGGCCTAGTAGCTGGGACTCATATCTTCTTGTACCCACCTAAGTTGTGCTTAAGGAGGGGTGTTAGTGCTAAACTTTATCTTATATTACTTATTGTAAGTAATATATTTAACACATGGCTTTAAGCCACCTTAGGTGCGAGGTGTCGACTTACAGAGTTGTCTCAAACTCTCCAAGCTATGTGTTGACACTCATTTGACACTTGGTGGGTGGAGTGTTGAAGTCGACTCCTAAGTCGACTCAACCTCTTCACCTCACTACACCTATATGTACTCATCTTATGCATTGTTTATGTATTGCAATTCCTAATTGCTTTCACTCCAATTTGTAATTAGTTCATGCTTAGTTGATCATGGTTTCTTATACATATAAAAGCATATGTATATTACATAGCAAACATATTTATATTACATGAGAAACATAGACATTTGTTTATTTATTTAGATAAGGGAAAGCCAAGGTGAATGCTTGATCCTTGTAGGTGTGTTGTTACTAATTGGATTTTGTAGTAGACTAGTAAGCACTGAAGTAGCCCCCCGCTTTGCTATAGAGTTTTATATCTCATGTATTCTCAACGGCCAAAGATGAAGCTCTAGCACATGTAGTTATATCTGAGCAAGCTCCACATTTGAGGGTGGTTTAGCGCATGATTTTGGGATTCATTTTGAAGGTTTTTTCTATTGAAACTCCTATAAATTGAATGATTGAGGAGTCATTTGTAAGGAGATTTTATGCAAGGTTATGTTGGTAGTTTTCTTTTAGAGAAGCAAGATGCAAATCTCTGTGTTAAGTCCTTGAGCCTGCAAGTGTATTGTAACATGTTTGTTGTTGCAGATTAATACATTGGTTTGATGCTTTGGAGTGGGGTTTCTTACCTGAAAGGGTTTTCCCTCGTATATTGGTGTCTCTTCTCTTCTATCTATTCTTCTTCTTTCATGTTCCTAAAGTGTTAATTTGCATGTCGTAATGGTAGTGAAATTTACTTAGATCTGTAAGCTACATTATCTTTCCTTTAATGGTTAATGTGATAGGAAATCATCTATGTTTGTTTCTACTTTAAGAGCATAGTAGTATGTGCATCTATCAAGTTATTGAATATTTGATTAAAAGAAAAACATAGGATGGTCTCTTCCCCTTTCAGGATATTTGTTATGCATATAAAAGCATATGTAAATTGCATAGCAAACATACGTATATTACATGAGAAACATAGACATTTGTTTATTTATTTAGATAAGGGAAAGCCTTGGTGAATGCTTGATCCCTGAAGGTAACGGGCAGCTGGTGTTGTAACTCAATAGGATTTTTTTGAAGACCAGTAAGCATTGAGGTGGTCCCCCGCGCTGCTGTAGAGTTTTATTTCTCCTGTATCCTTGATGGCCAAAGATGAAACTCCAGCACATTTCAGTTATATTCGAGCAAGCGCTCTCAGATTGCCACATGGCCTTATTCTTAGCAAAGCGTTGTAAACAGTTTTCCTTCAGCATGGGAGAGACTTCCCCAATTTGAAAACAGTCGTGGTCACACAAGTGCACCATGAGACATTGAGGACAATTAGGCAGGGGAAAGATAAGCAGTACCAATACCACCCATTTTCATTTCTACTTTTCTTCTGCTTCTCTTCCCTCTTCTCTATTCTCCTTTTATAGGGAGAAGGGTACGTTTCTGTTATTGAACTACATCGGTGGATGTAGAGTCAGCAGCACCACCAGCTCCCAATATTCCAGGGGAGCTTTGCAGCACTAACATTAACATCATAAATTTATGGATTGCTTTTATTAACAAGAGGTCGTGTGGAGGTCGTCACTCCACATCCACATTATTATTAATTAGTTTAGAAATGTTTCTCATAATGCGTATTGACAATGCTGCCATTTTGGTTCAACTTCCAATCCTTTGAAAACAATCATTTGATTATTGAGGGCGTTTACAATTTTTTTTACTTATATTTATAGTCTTACCTTAATGCTTCAGAATGTTTACAGTGTTTATTTATGCAGCTAAAAGTTATAAGTACCCTCTACTTTATCCATTAATCTTGGACTCATTTTAAACAAGCGTTAGCTTCTATGTAATACTTTGATTTCCAATGTGAAATTGACCCTCAACTTTCTAAAACTCAATATTCAAATTAGGCTCAAGTCATCCCCCTCCAATTAGTTATTGTGTGTTAACTTTAAAAGGGAAACATTTTAAAAAGTGTTCTAGGGTATTGTGTAAAAAGAAAAATTTTAATTCATTTTTTAACACATCTAGGAAAGATCTTATCTAGTTCTTCCTCATTATATGTTGCATCATTCAAGGAGCACATCTAAGAATTTATTTCTACATCAACATCTACATAATTAGTGATAGATAATCATATTATGCATGATTGTTTGTTGTCTTTAATATTTATTTAAAAGATGTTAAATTAGTTCACCTAAGGGTTTGATTGATGTAATGTCCATAATTAAAATTATACAATATTTTTTGCAACATTTTGATTTATCCAGAATAAATCAAAACCAAATAGCTAATACATAGTTTTGATTGCAATTTTTAAAACCCTATTTACTGATTACAAACCCTAGGGTTATAAAATGCTCAATTTCAACCAATGAACCCTCAAATTATATTTTTATTTATTTCCAATGAATATTTAAATGTACAAACTAATTACAACATAAGCATTTTTCCTTAACACCTAACTAATTACAACATAAGCATTTTTCTTTAACACCTAACTTAGACCATTTTTTTGTTTGGAACATGAACATAAGCATCATAGCTGGAAATAGCTTTAGATTTGCCATAGAAGGTTTCTTTCCTATCCACAATTCCTATGGTGTCTGATTAATAATAGTAGAAGTAAGAGACCTATTTATCAAATAGAAAGTAGTATTGACAATTTCAACCCAAAAATTATGTTCCAAATTAGCACAACTTAACATACTTCTAGCTCTTTCCATTATTTTTTGTTCATTCTCTAAATTGCCCCATTTTTGTGGTGTATATCATGGAGAATTTTTTAGTTTTATAATCCAGTAGTGTTTACAAAATTCTTGAGATTGTTTAGAGAAATATTCCCCCACATTATTTAATCTCAAAGATTTTTTTTTTAAAAATTTTCCTTTTGAGTTTCTACAAGCACTTTAAATCCTTATATTTGCTAAAAGATTTATATTCATGACTAAGAAAATAAACCAAGCTTTTCTTGAGAAATAATCTAAGAAGGTAATATATAGTAAAGAGATTTACCAAGATATTGCACATTCATTGGACCAAACACATCAAATTGAATTAAATCCAAAATACATGTTCCTCTAGTGATTGAAAATGTGAATTTAATTCTTTTTTGCTTTCTAAACACACAATGCTCATAAAAATCAAAATCAATAGAATATCTAGACAAACCCACAACCATTACTTTATTGCTCAGTACTTTCAATCCTTTATCACCTGTGGCTTGATTAGTGGTGCCACATCATTGACATATTAGTAGGCACATTACCGGAAGCCATTATAGAGTTACATAATGTAGTAGCATCCATTTTAAGCAAACTAATTTGCCTAACACCCTTTATCATGGAAAGGCAAACTAGTTTTCAAATCACCACACCCAATAGGTTTATTTTGTTTATAGAAGGTCAATTATGTGTACTAAGATTGATTATGCACCACACAATTGACCTAGATCAATCACACACTATAGTTTTAGCACAAATCCAACTAGGGTCCATTTTACTATCTATTTAAGCATCACAAAGACAAATCTAATATAATGGCATCATTTGGATGATTCAGCAACAATTTGTAGTCCAGAGCCATCAAGACACGCCTAAAATTAAGTAACTCTAATCTATGTTAGTCATTTTGAAAAGCATGTTTGTCTATTTGTGATTTACTAGGACAACTTCAATATCCTTAGTTAAATTTATCTATGGTGTATAAAAGTGAACATAAATGAATAAGTTAAACTATGCTAACCTATCCCATTCACAATTAAATGAAGCTTCGAATTACAGTAAACAATAATGCATGTATAACATAAAATTGCATATAACATAAAATGAAGTCAAATGAAAACCCCAAATTCAAACCTATGATATGTGGATGTCCTCCTTGATATTTTACATGTGTGGATTGCTCCTTATACCTGTAGCATAATTTTGCATTCCATGGATACTTGCAAATGGCTTGCATTAGGTTTAATTTATAGATTTTTTTTTAAGGGTTGATGGAGGGTTGAGATTGGTTTGAAGTATTAATGGTTGAGATTGGTTGTGAGGATTGGATTGATGAGGAGCATCCAAGAGGCATGATTTGATTGGTGTATAAGGAGGGGTCTTAGATTCAAGGGAGATCAATGGTGGAGGATAGCCTTGAAGAAGTGGATGGAGAAGATTAAAATGGTACCAAGGGTACCTTTTGGAGGAATGTGCGAAGGACTTTCCAATGGCTCATGTAAGAAGACCCATTCCCAAAAGACACATGTATACTTTTGGAGGGTGTGCAAGATTTGAATGAGCTGATTATGGTCTAGGATTGTGCAAGTGGGTGATTAGTTGACTAATTAGTTTTAGCCAACTTAAAGAAAAGTGGATAAAATAGGGTATTAAATAAATAGGATATTTATTTAATTCTTTGGGTGAGAATGAGGGACTTAGATAAATAAATTATTCGGATTTATTTATCTAAGATTAGATTATGGAGAATGATTGATTAATTAAATAAATGATTGGATTTATTTAATTAATGAGCTAGGAAGAGGGTCAGCTGAATAGTAATTTTATTAATTAAATAAGGGTATGTGCATGGAAATAGGGGACCAAAAGGGGGTAAAATATGACCACTTTTTTGAAATTAGTAAAAACTGATCCTGGATGAGAAATTGAAGATAGCGACACTCAAAATTAGAAGATGTGATAAGAACAAGATTTGTAGTGCTTAGAATCTAGTTACTAAACTACCATTTTTTTCTAAAAATGGTGGAGATTAAGAGGTTCAAATAGGGGGAGCACACAAAGTGCTCCTATTTTTGTCAAAAATATATAACATAGCATCTCGTGTGCTCCCCCTAAAATTTTGACTTTTTTAAATTATTTCACAAATGACTTTGGTGGAAAAATAGCTAACATCATGTAGTTTATGCCGGAATTTTCTGCTAATTTTTTTATGAATATATGATTTTTTATGAATTTTCAAAGTAGACACATCCTACAAAATAAAAATATGAGTGTGCTCCCCCCTAATTGTTTTGAAAACTAATCAAAAATCATTTTTTGTTCAATGTGTATAGAATAGAGTCTAGAATCTAAAATGTAATTTGTTTCAAATTTTGATGAACACATAAAAAATGACACCAGGAATACTATACATAGGTTTTCTAAAAAAAGAACACATTAGCAAAAGAAATTGAAGATGGAAACCTTAATGTTATTAGATTTTAGGAAAAAAATACATGGTTAGAAAGCTAATAAAAAACTTGAAATCATCCTAGAATCTTTCATAGTAACATTGAAAAATGTGTAAACCTGATGGAGAGCACACTTGAGATTTAGTTCATTTTCTATGTCTTGTTGTAAACACATTTTTGGCATCCAAAAGGTAGGTCCAACCCTTTGGGTTGGATGCCAAGGCAAATCCAACCCTTAGGGTTGGAATTTTCCAAAGTAGTAAAAACATGCTCATGTTATAAAATGAGTGCATTTTAATGCACTCATATTTTAGATCATGTAAAATGTTGAGCAACGACCTGCAAAAATGCACATCATGTGGATTTTGACCCACATTATGTGTTTATTCTCCTGCTCTATGTTTTTCTAACATACAAACACACTTTTGATGCTTTCGAGGATCTACAATCATTGGTTGACAAAATTATTTCACTTTTTATTCTTATATTGATGTAGAAGACTCCAATTACATGTTTTTAAATCAAAATTCATATTGTAAATCATTGTTTTTATGTTTTTAGGAATTGGAATATTTGATTGATAAATTAATTAATTTTTTTTATCTTATATTGACAAAAATAATTCTAATTACATGTTTTGTATTTGAATTTGATAAATTCTCAATTATTGTTTTTTTTTTACCATTTATTTTAGATTGATATAAAATTCAATATCGTGCCTAGAAAATTATCAAAAACTCAAACACCAAAGGAAGGTGAAGCCAAGAATGTAAAGAAAAGAGAATGAATGAGACAACTTCATGAAAATAAGAAATTGAACTATATAAATGAATATAAACCATATTTACCAATTGAATTAGATCATGAAGCATCCAAGAGAGAAATATTTGAATCTGAAAAAGTGCATGGATGGTTGTGTGGAGCTTCTCAATACCTTTCCAATGCTGCAAGAATCACAAAATTTAGAGATTGTGGCAAATAGTTATGAGCTCAGAAGCTAAAAATGATGCATGGACTTCAAACAGAAAAATGGTGTCAAACAATAAAAGCAAGAAAAATATGACATCATTGTAAAGAGAACAAAACTATCTTTCCATCAATATCTTGTCTACAAAAATTGAGTCCATATGACCAAGTTATGCTTCCCAAAAAAATAGCCTCCTTTGCCATGTAGAGGGACCACAAAGGGCTCTAGGAGGTCAAAATGGATGATGTCACTGCTAATGCAGTGCTAACATCAACAATTAGTGTCGACAGAATATGCTCAGGACCCACCCGAATATTCCTTGTCTGCAAAACTACCACCGAATTTTTGAAAATTGTCTTCAATGCCATGAAACTGCCTTACTGAAGATCAAAACCACTTGTTTCTTGGTACAAAACTAGATTTCAATGAGATTTGGTGGTTTTAGGTACATTGAGTGGTTTAGTGTTGAAATTGTCTACAGAATTGAATTGTTTTTGTTAAAAAATGTTTGTAAAGGCCGAAGGGAGGACTCGTGGAGGAGTTAACCCTTGCCATGCAAGATACCCACAGGGTCCCGTGGGGTGGTCTCCCTACCCACTTGGGAATAGGGGCATGAGCCCTACAGGCTCTCCACTAGCCTATGGTAACATCCAATATGGGCCCAACAAGCCTTGCGCTTGTTGGGTACCTTGTACACTAAAAAACAAATTCAAAAAAATCATAGAGATAAAAAAATTATTCTAAAAATATTTAAAATAGAAAATACACCTGTATTATCGATGATGCCTACATTTCACAAGGATAGATATTTTACTAATGCGTGTGCCTGCATAGTGATGTCACCTACAAAATATTTCGTTGAATATTCTCTGCATGATTTTGTATGACCGATTTGCAAAAAAATTACCTTTTGCTGCAACTGCTCCAATTTCTATGATTTGGTGATCGATCTTAGGGTTTTTGGGCCTCCTGAGCATGATGACAGGGTCAAATTTGATCCAAATTGCTCTGAAAGATTAACTACATCCTAGATTAGGAAACCACTCCCCAAATTTAAAAACTTGCAGATCTAGCCTCCAATGTCTAATTTAGACAAATCAAAAGGCTAAACTGACTATCTTGAACCCCATGAACACAATGGTGTGCTTGGATTTGTAGAAAAATACTCTAAAATGAACCTATAATACAAGGTCACAAAGAGGAAACCCTCACAAAATCTAGTTTTTCCATCAAGTTTTTATGATTCTCCATGTCATCATTCGATGTAAGAGAAGATCATACTCAACTATGAAGATCCACCATGATTTGCATTCAAGATCTCTCAAAAAATTGGCTAACACAAAGTGGTTCTTCCTAGCTCTAATACCATGTAAGAGTTGATTGATGTGCTCTGATACCATGTAAGAGTTGGCTATTATGGTAGCCACCTAAGACCTAAGACTTCATGAAAGCACAAGAGAGATCAAATGAGAGAATAATTTTATTCTATCAATGAATGCAAAAAGATTGCTATTATTCTTACAATGTAAATGATATGTGTTGCTTATAAAGACAAGAATGAGATGTAGGTTGAAGTAGTCATATGACAAGTGACTTAATCCTATGACACAAGACAACTAGAGGATAAGATGCCAATTAGTTAATAAGATCACATGACAACCTAGAATTATCTAGACTTATCCCAAGTAAACTTAACATGTGAACATGTGTGAATAGAACTAACTAATGAGTAGTTAGATAATGTGCCTAGTTCATACTACAAGGGGTAAACTAGATAGGTAATAACCCAATTCACACTAGAAAAGGGTACAAATTCTTGAGTCTATTGAACCCAATTATCTCTATCTTCATCTCTATCAACAGATTTTGCCTTCTACTTAAGGTGTTTGCAACTCTATTTGACATTCCACTCCTATGCTTCAAAACAAAAGTATAACTCTACAAAACATCAACCCATTTTATGTGCCTTTTATTTAACTTCCCTTGACTCTAAAGATACTACAAAGCTTGATGATCAGTATATTATAAAACAAACTATTTTGGTAACAAATAATGTCTCCATTTCTTCAAAGCCTAAACTATAGCATGAAGTACAAGGTAAAGATTTATTGGTCTACAATCCATAATCCATTGTTTCAAGGTTTAGGGTTTAGGGTATGGAGTTCATGTTCTACATTCTAGGGTCTTAAGTCCATGGTCTAGGGTATAGCATCCAAGTTTCAATGTCCATGATTCAATGGTCTAAGGTCTAGAGTTATAGGGATCATTGATCAAAGGTCAAGAGTCCAAGTTTCATGGTCCAATGCCTAGAAATAGAGAAAAAGAAACAAATAAAAGTAGAAACAAGGAAAAAATAAAGAGAGAAAGATAGCTATGATGAAGATAAACATTATAAAAAAGGAAAGATGTAGGCACAAATACAGAGAAAGCTAAAAGAAAAATAAATATATGAAGAAAGAGGGAGGGATGCATGTAAAACAAAAATAAAGTGATAAGTAAACAAAGAATAAGTAAGAAGGAAAAATTTAAGATAAAAATGAAGAAAAAAGATAGAGAAAGAAGGAAATAGAAAAGAATAAAATAAAGAAATTACAAAGAACAAAAAATAAAAATGAGTGAAACAAATAAAAAAAGAGATACAACTTGAGAAAAAATAAAATAAAGAGTGAAAGAAAGAAAAGAGGGAAGAGAGAGTAATTGAGAGAGTAAGAGAGTCAAAGAAAAAGAGGCAGAAATAAACAAAGAAAAAAGACAATAAAAATGAGACATATAGATAAAATATAGATTGAAATAAAAGGAGAAAGAAATATAATGGGAAAGAATGAGAGAAATAAAGAAAGAAACCAAAAGAAATGGTGAAAGATAGAAAGGAAAAAATTATATAATAGGAAAAAAAGTCTAGAATGAAATAAAGACAAAAATAAATACAATTGGAAAGAATGATAGAAATAAAGAAAGAGACAAAAAAAATGGTATTAAAAGATAGAAACTTGAAAAGGTTTAACAAAAAACAAATGAGAAAGAACAAAATGGAGAGAGAGAGAGAGAGAGAGAGAGAGAGAGAGAGAGAGAGAGAGAGAGAGAGAGAGAGAGAGAGAGAGAGAGAGAGAGAGAGAGAGAGAGAGAGAGAGAGAGAGAGAGAGAGAGAGAGAGAGAGAGATCAAAACAAACAAACAAAAAGAGTTGGAGGAATAGAAGAATAGAATAAAAACACGATGTACATAAATTTAAAGAAAGTCATAAATAAATAATAATGAATGAATTCATGATAGAAACAAAGATATATAAAAAGAGAGAAAAAGAGAAACAAATAAAATATTGAAACATGGAAAGTGAGAATGAGAGAGAGAGTGAGAGAGAGAACAAGATAAAATAGAAATAATGAGACAAAGAGACAAAGAAAGAAACAAAGACTACTTTTCAACTCAGTTTAGGAGAAGGTCAATTTGACCACTTACAACATGATTGTGGATCACTATGTGACATGGTGGAGCTATGGGATGGGGATTCAATATCAATATTGGCATGCAATAGTACCACCTTATTTGTGGACATGATCAAGATGATGGAGGTGAAATTAGTTGATAATGTGCCTAATAGTTTGAGAAATCCTATAATTAAACTACCTCATGTAGAGCCAATATACATAAATATAAGGGTGATGTGAAACATAATTATGAAAAGGATATAATCAATAACATTAACTCCTGAGGTCTCCATTACACAATCCCTAAGAGGGGCAATGACATGTAGAGCATA
Source organism: Cunninghamia lanceolata (assembly GCA_027924645.1). Classification (NCBI taxonomy): domain Eukaryota; kingdom Viridiplantae; phylum Streptophyta; class Pinopsida; order Cupressales; family Cupressaceae; genus Cunninghamia; species Cunninghamia lanceolata. The sequence continues at coordinate 3,661,368 of BSBN01001247.1, read as the reverse complement.
GGGGTAGACAAAAGAATATATGTAGACTAGACCAATCCCACCACCACCACCATGACAAAAAACATATAGTAATAGATGTAGAGGCAATAAAGGGAGGGGTGATAAAAGAGAGAGGTGGTGAGATTAAGGATATGGACTCCTCTAATAGAGTAGAGATGGGGGCTATAAGAACCAATCTAAGTTGTTAGTACAATGATTCTTGTTACTTGTATTTGATTATTTTAGTTCCTTTTATAGAAACTTACATAGATTTTGTAGACTAATTAAGCTTATATGTGCATCTAGATTTTAGTTACTTGTATGTGTAGATTAATTAGGTATTCAACAAGCCTAAACATGATCACGTTATGGCCATTTAAACATAACATGAGCGTGTTATTGCTAAAATTACTCATTTGCCACTTTTTTGTATACCAACTTGGTGCACTTGGCCCCTCTCTATATCTCTATCTACTCTTTCTTCATCTATTTAATCTCTCAAACTCCATCCTCTCTATTTCTCTCTCCATCCCTCTCCATATCTATCTCTCTCTATCTCTGTGTCTCTCGATCACTCCCTCTCCCCTTCTCTATCTCTATCTATGTATCTCTCCCTCTCTATCTCCCCACCTCTCTTTGTCTCTATATAGATCTCTATCTCTTTATATCTCTCCATCTCCATCTAGATCTCTCTCTCTATCTCTATCTATCGATCCCTCTATCTCTCCCTCCCTCCCTTCCCTCCCTCCCTCTCTCTCCAATAGTTCAAGTGACAACCATTCCACATTCTACACCTCAAATCAACACCATAGTCTACCATTAGGAACTCCTTCCTTGTGAAGTGAGTGGACTTGGTGACATGACTCCCATTCCACACAACCATATCACTACCATGTATGAGATCCTCTTTCCATGAGAAGAGTGTTATTAGCCAAATTCTCCTTTGCTTAGCTAGATTTTTTGGAAGAGCAAGAGTAATTCAATCCATACCATCAAAATGGGTATACCACATATTGCATGTTTTGTTTTGAGTCCACCTCATTCATTTTTTGTGATGAGAAGATTTAGAGTATCACATATTTTTGTGAAACTAACATGAAAGGAAATTCCTTCTAGACAAGCCCTCTCATTTTCTTTCTTCCACATTTCACCCACCTTGTCTTCCCATTTTTTTGTGGTACTTATGGTACCCTTGAATATGTCTAGACCAAAACACAATAGGGACAAGGTCCCTTAGACCTAGCTATCGCTCCTTCATTCAACCAATACATCCTTCCCAATCCATTAGCACCTATCTCAAATAGGTATGATTATAAAAATGCTAACTCGAATGGTGGACAACAATGACTGCATAACTTTATCACTTTTGATAACTTAGTTTGGAACCAAGATACTATGATTCAACCAAACCTAGATAAATTAGAGAACTCAAGTGCTCATTTGATAAAAAATCCATCATTAGGGTCATTCCATCACAAACTACAAAGACAAGTGATTGACAATGAGGTGAGTCTCTTAGAGAAAGACCTAGTAGAAGAATCTTGTATAGCATGAGAGGCTCCCCATATAGCTTATCAACATGAATGAGATGAAGCATTCCAAGGGGTACTAGAAAGATTCCTTGTGGAAAGAACCAACATGACTACTCAACCCTTAATTACTAAACAAAACTCACCTCATGATGCACAAATACAAAACATAGGAGATGTTACATCAGGAGCTCTCATATCCACCATGATCCAATAGATAAAGATTCTTGAAGCTCTGATCCTTGAAGAGAGAGGTGGGGAGATAGAGGGGGAAACATAGATAGAAATAGAGAGGGGGAGAGAGGGGGAGAGAGGGCGGGGAGATTAGGAGATATAGATAAAGAGAGAGAGAGGGAGGGAGGGAGGGAGGGGGCAGAGATAGCGAGAGGGATGGAGGGAGAGATAGAGAGTCGAAGAGTGACAATGAGATATAGATATAGCGAGAGGGAGAGATAGAGATAGCGATGCAAAATGTGGAAGCATAGATAAGGCACGTGAGATATTTGACAAAATTCCTCAAAGAAATATGTTCTTATAGAATGCCCTAATTGCAGGATACAAAAAAAATGGATTTTTTTAAAAGTCTTTAGAAACTTTCAACCAAATGCAATGGGCAGGAGTATGCTCACATTTTGTTGAGGCTTTCTAATAGTGTTATGTAAAATATTTTCCCAAATAGCACATATGTCTTGATCTATTTGTCTGTATATTTATCAAAACTAAAGATTTGAAATGGAGTGTAAAAACATACAACATTATTGGCATCTCTCAGGGGGAGTGTGCCTACACATGTTGAATCCTAGGTCCCTAGCGATCACTCTAGATTCAATAATGGAGTTAAGTAATCATGAAATAACAAACCCACTTCCATTGCTCTCAAGTTGATCTGATAATGTAATACTTGCACACCATCAAATACGCAATCTCTAAACTCAAACTATGTTAGTGTAACTATTACATTGTTTACCTAATAACTACATTGTGTAGTTATAACAGTTATATCCACAGTTACACTTGTTCGTAACTGTCAACTACTATTATATATTCACTTGATGTATTCTCTAGTAATCATCGAATGCAGAATCACATTCTTCTGCATAGTCATTAAATGGTATCAGAGCCTCTTTTGGCTAGCGTCCTGTTGAGCAGTTAGCATGGACAATTCCTGTTGAGCAGCGAATGGCAGAAGATCACTTTTGAAGACTGTTGTAGGCCCCAGACAGGAAGCAAGCAAGCCATTGAAGGTGAAAGAATGCTGCTGTTGAAGAAAGATAATGCTGCTACTTGAGGAAAGGAATGCTGCTGTTACGGAAAGATAATGCTGCTGTTGGAAGAGCATTCATTGAGTGAAAGCGCCAATTCCACCTGCAGATCAATACCGAAGGAGGTGTCTAGACTGAATTTTCTTCCTCCATCCATAAAGCTCTTGAAGTCTGAGTTGGTGTGTAGAGGAAGACATAGTCTGAGAAAACTGATTGTCCACCGCACCTGATGCTAGCAGTGTGGCCAATAATCATGCGAATGAGCCACCTTGAGGCGGACGTGCTGTTTCAGAAAGCTCAGGCTTCTACTTTGCACTTCTAGACGCCCTGCAAAATACTGGTAATCTCCAATTTGATGAATTGTTTAGGCAAGGCTTGCTAGATTACTTTCTATTTGATGTACAATGTCAAGCAAGGAAGATTAGAGCAAAACTAGACAAGGGTTATGATGTTGATGACGAAGATGAGGTAGAACGCACACCAAAGCGTCCCCATCTGACAGCATAGGCCTATCGTGCTCATCTCCGTGCCACTATTTCCTCTTCAAAGTGAATGTACTATCAAATAAAATAATAATAAATTTGTTGTCTGGATTATTTTGTTTTTTGAAAAATGTCTGCCCCAAAATTGCTTCTTTCCGATGCTCAACTTTTGAAAGGGCCAAATTATGCCACATGGAAGACAAAGATGCAGACTATTCTCATTTTTGAGGAGCTATGGGGAATTGTCAATGGTGACATAACCAGACCGACAGACCCAGATGAAAGGCAGAAGTTTGACAAGGCCGATGCCAAAGCATTGATGTTGATAACACTCGGCATCACCGATGAAGTTCAACCTCACATTTGGGATGCAGCAACATCAAAGGCGGCATGGGATTCTCTCTCCACAATCTACCAAGTGAAGAACCAGATGAAGATCCTCCATCTACAGTCCAAGCTACATACACTCAGTATGCATGCTGGCGAGAAAGTTGAGGAATTCTTACGGCGGGTATCTGAACTGCGAGCTGAGCTTGTTGCACTTGGAGAAAAGGTGGAGGACAAACTACTTGTCCCAATTACGCTGAGAGCACTGCCATCTCAGTTCAAAATCTTTGTCACCATGTTGAACATCACCAAGAAAGATGTTTCATATGATGAATTGGTGAATTTGTTGTAGCAAGAAGAAGCCATTCAATCTGTTCAAGGTGAACTGGAAGATAAGGCCCTAATCTCCAGACAATCCAAAGGTCAGAAGTTTCATGGAAAGTAGCCATAGAAACAACAAGAACATCAACAGTCGAAGCCTCCAAAAGCAAACCGATGGTGTCATATATGCAACAAGAACAATCATGACACTATCAACTGTTGGTACAATGCCTTAACAAAAGGCAATTCAAGCAAAGAAGGCTTTTTTGGTTACAGTGATACTCAGCCATCCAAACACTGTCATCATTGCAGAAGGCACAAAGGACATGTAGCGGCCCAACAAGATGATGCATCAGAAGAAGATGAACCAGAAACAGCCAACTACGGCACTCATCACAATCTAGTCCTTGTCTCCCAAACCTCGCAGCCCATGAGGGATATTTGGTTGATAGACTCGAGTGCCAGCAAGCATATGACAGGCAATCGTGAGCTATTCGATGCACTGACAGAACAACCTACTGGAGATAGAGTTTGAATTGCTGACAATAAGCAGTATGTTGCAGAGGGTATAGGCAAGGTCATAATTCCTCTTGGGACAAGCCGTTGTACCCTCACCAAGGTGTTGTATGTTCCTAGTTTGACAACAAACCTGCTCTCTGTCAGTCAGCTTCTGAACCACAAACTGAAAGTTGAGTTCTAGGTGAAGGATGGGGTCAAGACCTGTCTAATCTCAAGAGAAGGTATGATACTTGCTAGAGCATTTATGAAGGATAGACTGTTTGCATTAGATGTTGTCTACTCCCCTACAGTAGCTCTATCAGCCTCCACAATAGAATCTACGGGATTCTAGCACTATTTCTATGGGCACCTTTCAGTCAGCTCTTTGCATCAGCTCAACTCCAAACAAATGGTAAGAGGTCTTCCTCCAATTTCAAATTCATTGCCTATATGTCCTGGATGCCTTGCAGGTAAACAACACCAGGATCCGTTCGAGGCTAGTAGCTTCCATGCTACACATCGCCTTGAGTTGGTACATACTGATCTATGCGGACCCATGCCTGCTTCATTTTTAGGCCATAAGTACTTCTAGTTGTTTGTGGATGACTTCTCCTGAAAGACCTGGGTGTATTTTCTCAAGAAGAAAGATGAAGCATTTGCCAACTTTCAAGACCTTCACAAGCAAGTTGTCAAAGAAGCCAGCCAGTCTCTTCTTGTCCTCTGGTCAGATTGAGGGGGGAATTCACCTCCAAGGAGTTCGTGGCATACCTGAAGCATCATGGCATCAAGCAACACCTCACTGCTCCCTATACACCCCAACAGAATGGAGTTGCAGAATGTCGCAATCGGACTATCATGGAGATGGCTCGATGCATGCTCTCCACAACCAAGTTGGAGGAAAGATTTTGGACAGAAGCAGTACGGACAGCTGTATACCTCATCAATAGGGCACCAACAAAGATTCTGGAACACAAGACACCGGAAGAGGTATGGACTGGACAAAAGCCTTCAATTTCTCATCTAAGGGTGTTTGGTTGCATTGTATACATGCATGTCCCTACCAATAGGAGAAAGAAGACTGATCCTAAGACACTTCAGTGTATATCGTTGGGATATAGTATTACATCAAAAGCTTATCGTCTCATAGTTCCTGAGACAATGAAGATACATGAGAGTCGAGATGTGGTATGTGATGAATCGTCATTCGATTCCTTATCATAGAAAGAAGAGAAAAAGCCTCCTACTTCTCATAAATTGCTCTCACAATTAGATGATGAGCATATGGAAGACTCTCACAGAGACAGTGAACTACAAGGAGAGTTGTATGTTGATCTGGGCCCTCTAGAAAACATTGCACACCAGCAGCAGCACAGTCAACCTCCAAAGTGGGTCCAAAGTACAATCAGGGACTCTAACCTACACACTCTTCCAGACACTTCGTCAGGAGTCAAAACTAGGAGTCAGACAAGAAATGAAGTGAATCTTGCGCTCATGAGTACTGTTGTTGACAGCACTGAACCTGACACAGTTCGAGAGGCCTTAAGCCAACCTCAGTGGAAGAAGGCTATGGATGTAGAGTATGATTCTCTGATGCAAAATCATACTTGGGAACTTGTCAATCTGCCTGTAGGGAAGAAACCCATTGGCTGCAAATGGATCTTCAAAACAAAGTACAAGGCAAATGGATCTATTGACAAGTATAAAGCACGACTTGTAGCAAAGGGATATGCTCAACAGGAAGGCATTGATTATGAAGAGACCTTTGCACCCATTGCAAAGATCAAAACTATCAGAATGGTCTATGCATTGGCAACGCAGAAGGGATGGAAGCTTCAACAGATGGATGTCAATAGTGTTTTCTTAAATGGTGATCTCAAAGAAGAAGTGTACATGACCCAGCCAGAAGGGTTTGTTGATGAACATCATCCACACAAGGTATGTCATCTTATCAAATCTCTTTATGGCCTTAAGTAAGCTCCTAGGGCATGGTACATCAAGACTGATGGTCACCTATTGCAGCATGGATTCACTCGTAGCCCCTCAGATCATAACTTTCGTAACTTGTATATTAAGAAGGTAGGCACAGAGATTGTCATTCTGGTTTTGTATGTGGACAATCTTATTCTCACTAGCAGCTCAGACAGTCTCGTTGATGATGTCCAGAATGATCTCAAGAACTCCTTTGACATGACAGATTTGGGGCTTCTTCATTATTGTCTTGGCTTGGAGATATGGCAGAAGAAGAACCACATATTCATCTCCCAAATGAAATATGCCAAGACACTCCTGGAAAAGTATGGAATGGTCAACTGTAAGCCTATGTCCACTCCAATGGAGAAAGGTTTGCAACTATCTCGTTTCTAGGATTCACCTCAAGTAGTTGTCACTCTTTATAGGCAGCTGGTTGGGAGCCTTATCTACTTGACCTACACTAGACCAGACTTGTGTTTTGTTGTAAGCTATCTTACTAGATTCATGCAGGAACCAAAGAAGTGTCATTGGGTTGCAGCAAAGCATGTGTTGAGATATATCTGAGGCACAGTTGATTATGGTCTGGAATATAAGAAGAACACTCAGTTCTTCTTACAGGGATATACAGACTCAGATTATGCAGGATCTATAGATGATAGGAAATCCACCTCAGGTTATGTTTTTCATCTTGGATCTGGGCCAATTTCGTGGGTTAGTAAGAAGCAAACTATTGTTGCTCTTTCATCCACTAAGGCTGAATATCGCGCTGCACGAGGAGCTGTGTGCGAAGCGATTTGGTTACGTCACATTCTGGCAGATATGGACATTCCTGAAGAAAAGTCACCAGTTCTTCATTGCGACAATCAGGGTGTGTTAAAACTTGTGAAGAATCCAGTTTTCCATGAGCGCACTAAGCATATTGAGGTCGAATGTCATTACATTCGGGACCAAGTTTTGAACCACCACATCTAGCTCTAGTACTGCCCTACAGACTCTTAGATCGCAGATATGTTCACCAAATCTCTTGGTAGGATCAAATTTGAACTGTTTAGGGGGTACATTTGTAAAAACAATGTAATAAGGGGGGGAATGTTAGCGTAACTATTACATTGTTTACCTAATAACTACATTGCGTAGTTATAATAGTTATATCTGCAGTTACACCTGTTCGTAACTGTCAACTACTATTATATATTCACTTGATGTATTCTCTAGTAATCATCGAATACAGAATCACTTTCTTCTGCATAGTCATTAAACTAAACATTACTCTTTTAAAACTTGAACTACACGGTGATCGACATTTTGTCATGCACATACTCAAAATATAGTAACAAACTATTCATGCAATTGAAGACAATCTATAAGATTGTACATTAAAAACTACTTTGAATGCTTTGATATTAGGCTTATTGAAAACAAAACCAACTAAAAAAAAGAACTATTGTTGCATCTATAACTTATTTTGAACAACTAAAATTAACTATTATATACAAACGCAAACATGAGGACATGACCATTCATAGGGACTATAAAATAACTTCCTCACTTGATGATCCTACTCCATGCAATCGACTTTGAAATCATGATGGACCAGAAAAATTATTTAAAGAAAATAGGAGAAATCAGTACCTTTTCACCTTTCAATGTACCAGTGTTCATGCCTTTGAACTAATTTTCCATTTGTTTGACATGAGTGCTCTTCTTCATTAAGACGAGGTTGGAAAGGAATGATAGTTTGATGAAGAGCATGCACTTTCTTGCACTCAAACATGTGTGGAATAATATTGTTGATCCCATGTACACCTTGTTTTTTTCATGATTCACATGGCTTGAGATGCTAAGACTAGGCTTGATAGTAACTATGCTTCCCAAGATGGTTTAGAATCTCTTTGTATACATGCTTAAGATGCATTGATCATGATTTAGATATGATGTTTCAATATCTTCCACATCAAAGTACACATCATAACAATTCTCCTCTTGCCTAAATCTTGAGATAGTATCCTCAAATTCATACTTTATTCTATCCTTTGATTCACCAAGTGCTAAGATAAGAGCTTGATCATTATTAAACTTAACAAACAAGGACTCTAGAAGAGGATATTTATACATCACAAATGTATAAATATAAATGTTTTCAAAAATGTGAGAGTGTTTTGAAGAATTATAGATGGTGGCCACTTTTTGGTCCCCCATCTTTCTGCACTTACCTAGAGCTTACTAAGGGATGGTTATATTCTCAATTGTCATGTCACTTTTTTTGGACTAAAATAAAAATAATATTATTTGAAGGTTGGCCCAATAATTTCTAATTAAAGGGGAAACTTAATAATAATATTATATAAAAAGTGTTTTTAACACTTAAAAATAAGAAGCGTTTTTTAATAGTATAATAAAAAATAAAATTAAAAAAGTATTTTATAAAAAACATTTTATTAAATGCTTGGGGCCAAAAATTAAAATAAATACATAAATGTGAGGGTCCAATTTTTGAAACATAGGCAAATACAAATGGAGCGCTTGGCTTCTCATTTCATCATCAATCAAGTTATCTTCTTTACATAAATATTTTAGGCATCTAATGAGGAAAACCTTTGGTTTGTTCATGGTTTGAGAGGACAAAAACCCTCTTGGATTCCACATTTGGGGTCCAAGATAAAAACCCTTGTTTCCAATCTTGGGTGATTCCATTCAAGGATCACAATTGTGCTGAATTGTTAAAGATTTGAAGATATTTTCAATTTTCTACAGTATTTCTACAATGCAACTATAGTGGTTCTACTGATTTTTGGTGGTTTCAACAAGATTCTAGTGGGAGGCAATTTTGATTTACAAGCAAATGTTACCATTTTGTTATTCAAGCATGATTGAAGGATTCCAAGTTGATTTTTAGAATTTTGATGAATTTTCCAATCATCATTTAGGGTAGATCTTATATATTTCCATCATTGTAGTTGGTCACCACATTTGGAGGGATAAAATCAATTATTTTGGCATTGAATTAGCCAAACCAACCATTGATCATTTAAGTCATCATGGGCAAGTGGGAGTGGAATGCCAACCTTGGAGGAAGAGAAATTATGATTTTAAACATTTTGCATATGCTTTTAGAGCAAATTTAAGTGATCAGCATTTTTGTGAATTACTATAGCGAGTCATACCATTCCTAGCTAGTCATTGTACATATCCAAGGTCTAGAAAAATTAGAAAAACACATCACTTATACACAAAGTATTATATAGAAGCTAAGTCAATTAAAATGAGTCTAAGATTAATGGAAAGAGTAAAGGTTACTTAATATTCCAGTTCCATAATTAAATCAAATTAGCGGGGACAAATGTACTTCCAAAGTGGCCACGAAAATTGAGAAAATGACTTGTGTTTCTCCAAGTTTTTAGATGGGAGAAGATAAGACATGTGTAGTAGGGAACAATAAATATAGAATTTAAAAATAGAAGATAATTTTTTTTATGTTAATAGCTTTTAGTTGCATTAAAAAGGTCAATAAACATTCCTAAGCATTAAGCCAAGACTATAAATATAAATTAAAAAACAATAAATTGAACATTAAAATCTAAATGGCAATAGCGTATTTAATAACCAAATGATTGTTTTCATAGGATTGGAAATTTAACCAAAATGCCAGCATTGTCAATACGCATTAAGAAAAACATGGCCATAATTAATTAATAATTAATAATGTGGATGTGGAGTGACGACCTCCACAATCCCTAAATTTACGATGATGTTAATGTTAGTGTTGCAAAGCTCCCTTGTAATATTGGAAGGTGATGCTGACTCTACATCCACCGATCTAGTTCAATTTCTTGAATAACAAAAACGTGTGGATGTAGTTCAATTTTTGGAATACCAGAAATGTGCCCTTCTCCCTATAAAAGGAGAATAGAGAAGAGGGAAGAGAGGTAGAACTAAGAAGAAAAGTTTAGAAATGAAAATGGGTGGTACTGCTTACTTGGCCTGCTCACTTGCTGAATTGTGGTTCCGACTGGGCGGCTCTCTCAAATGGTAGCAATTGGATGGATTACTATGTGAGAGAGTCATACATGATAGGGAGGACTCTAGGTTGCCTACTCTACATCCTGTAGGTGTACAAGACTGTTTGACAACACTAGCCTTCCTACCAATTCAAAGTGCTAAAAGACATACTCTTTGCAGAGATGGAAAACTCTACTTTTCTGCTTGGTGTGGGACACATACCTTGTCCTCACTGCTTCCAAGATGCTGCCTCAATGGCACATAACTTTTTGAGCCTATTGCCCACCCTTCTCACTCTGTTCAAGGGTCTGGACTGCTTGGTACTCACTTTCTTTCTCTCTATTTTTCCACCCCTACATATCTATTTTTCCTACTTGTTTATCTAGCCAGACTCCTCACTGAGCTCGCCTAGAACAAGCATGCATTGCCTCTAACTAGCAATCCGACCACCCCACAAAAGAAAAACAAACAAAAATCATGGCTCTGCTTGATGGCCTCCATACTGTACATTGGAACTTGAGGAGTCATCAAAACAGAGTCATGGTTTGCAATAGAAAACAAAATTGCAGAAATAGAAAGACTAATCTACTTCAGAATGGTAAACTGAAAACAGAAAAAAATACATAGATGATCGAACTGCTGTACTTTATTTCTATTCAAAAATTCTGATTACATCAAAATGCTTCACACACCAAAATTCACTTCTTCGATTCTTCTTCTGCTGAACTCCTCTACAGAAAGAATGCTTCATTTTATATCTCTGCTCATGTCCATTACAGGATGGTTCGATCACCAGAACGGTTCATATTCTAACTACCTGTTCAATTCTGTGGTAATGGCAAGATATCTTAACTTTCACATTCATGAGAACTTTTAGTCCCACATGCACCCATTCACGTCAACCACTGCGGTTTATATATCCGACGGCTTAGTAAACTATTGTCGACACTTTTGCCGCCGACGACCCCTATCTACCCCCATCGGGACAACTCAAACTGTCGGCACAACCACAACCATGCACTCTGATAGTCCCTTGTCTCACCGATACCAAGTCTTCACCCTTCGTCAGCATGATCACTATGCATTAGCCTAAAGCCTTAAAGCTACACTGATAGAAGTCCTTGCATCGACGTCCAACTCCATCGGAGTAACACATAGCTGTCGGAGTGACTTTCACAGCCATCGCTGATAGCAAGCCTCATACCGATGACAAGCCTTGGCAACACTTCATCAGATAGACAATTAATATCGGAGTGACACCCACATACTTCACCGATAGTGATTCTCATGCCGATGGCCTTCACCAACCTTTACCACTCCATCGGGATAACACCAAGCGATCGGAGACACAACCACAGGCTCCGCCGATGACCCCCTCATGCCGATGGACATCACACATCGGTAAGACCTGCCTCCATCGGTGGAACGTTCTCCTTGCTTGCCGATATCCATTATCTTCCCGATGGTTAGTGCCATTGGCCAGACCTGTGTCTTCGGCCTAACCTTCCGATCTCCTCCCGATAGGCATCTCACTCCGATAAACCCACTACTCCATTCGCTGGACCATTGAACCTCAACAGTGGTTCAAATGCACGGTTCAATAGTAAGGTTCATCCTCCACAAACATGACCAGCTGAAACATTGAACCTCAACAGCGGTTCAAAACGCAAGGTTCAACAATGAGGTTCAACCTCAAACAAAATGATCGGTGATTTCAACTCCACTACACAAAAAGAATGAACCTGTTGTTCAACTCCACTACACAAAAAGAATGAACCCGTTGAACCATTGAACTTCAACAGTGAGGTTCAATCACAAGGTTCAATGAAATGGTTCAACTATTGAACAAAATGCCGAACACCTTCAAAATGCTCGAAAAACTCCAAAAACAAAAACAGAAGCTACAAACTAAAAATTGACAAACCAAAAACTATGTACGGCTGCATTGAGCCTTGGTGCTCCTGCACCAATAGCACAGCTTCCCCAGCAGCCTACTGATAGTCCATCTTATAAGACTCTTCATGAAAAAGGCACTATCCCCGACTGCACCATCCGCCACTCTATGTTACTATCCCACCACATAGCCCAACCTTTCAATAAATTGTCTCCTGGAGAAAATCTTATATCTCCCAATGGCAAAATCAATCTCACCATTCCTTGCTCAGAATGCGTTGCCACTTTGCTTGATCAAAATAACGATGTAGTGTGGCAAACCTCTTCTGCCATGGAACAAAATGTTTGCTTTCTAGCCCTTCGCAGTGACGGAGCATTGCAATTGTGGAACAACAATATGGCCATTTGGGAATCTGAGAGCGCTTGCTCGGATATAACTACATGTGCTGGAGCTTCATCTTTGGCTGTCGAGAATGATCCAAATATAAAACTCTACAGTAGCGTGGGGGACTACCTCAAGGCTTACTGGTCTGCTATACCTGATTGAGTAACAACACCAGCTGCCCGTTACCTATAGGGATCAAGCATTCACCCAGGCTTTCCCTTACCTAAATAAATAAACAAACGTCTATGTTTCTCATGTAATATAGGTATGTTTGCTATGTAATATATATACGCTTTCTCTACCTTCATATCTCGCCTTCCCCTACTGTCTTCTTTTTTTTCCTTCCTCTTAACAAATATCTTGAAAGAGAAATCTCTCTAATAAAAATCTAAAAGCATAAATTTCTCTATGCTCAACAAGAATCTATCCAAGAGATTTTCCTATTTTTTTGATAAATAAATGACCATATTAATATTAATAAGAAAATAGAGTACACATATTCAAAAAAAAGGGTGGGTCATTAAAAGGCACACCTCAAAGTCACATGGGTAGCACCCAGAAAATCATAATGTCATGGTGTAAGTCCTAAACTAAAAAAATAATAGAAATAGTATAAAAAAGAAGGCCATTAAGTGGCCAGAGCAATGCCAGTAGATGGAGGATCCTTGTTATTCGGGTTGCCCCAAACAGTAGCAGGGTCCGGGATGACATCAGGAGGAGCCCAACCATCATCCTCCTTTCCTTTTTCTGTAGCATTTTCTTCACGGCGAGGTGAAATTGCCAGATCCAAATGTGGGACCCATTTAGAATCACCCATGGGCCAATCAGAACTACCACCAAGAGTGGAACCACTTGAAGGCCACCCAGAGTCTCCGCTTCCTCCCCCCGGAGCTTCGCCAAAAGGCCACCCTATGGTAGCCCGCAAAGGAGGAGAGGATGACCACCATCGGCGAGGGTGAGAGCCCTGATGAGAAGGAGGTTGAGAGTGGGGGTGAGAGTCCTTGGTAGAGCCACTTCTCTACCGGCCTCGTGAAGGCGACTAGCCCCTAGAGGAAGTGGGAGAGGGAGGCCCACATGTGCCACAATGCAAGGGGCATTGCCCCAGTGGTCCAGCAGCTCCTGAAGGTGAGAAACTTCAAACACAACTTTGTTAGCTTGCACTTGAATCTGCAGAAGAACACTAGAACAAATAATAGCTTTAGAATATAAAGAAACAATAGTATCCATCTCTATGTGAGAAAAGATGCATGAATTTCCATCTTTCCATAAAGTGAAGAGGATTTCCACCCTAAAAGTGTGCCAAATTTGGGTATACTTTGCTTGAATCCTGGGAGAGTCTCCCAATAGAGCCATATGCCACGAAAAAGGTTCTGGCTAAAATAGTTGGAAGAAATCGTGGATCTAATTCCATAGTTGTTGCGCTCTAGAACAGTACCAAAAGAGATGCTGGAATGATTCAGCTTATCCATAGAAAGGGGAAGGAGGGTCCTGAATCCCTAAATGAAATAGCTGAGCTCCCACCAGTAAACCTTGGAAAAGAATACACCAAGCAAAGTGGGCAAGCTTGGGTTCAGCAATTGCAGACCAAACAACCGAGAATCTTTTTTGCCAAATGGCTATCGAGGACATAAGAAGCCATTATTGATTGAGGGCATCAATCATGGGAAAATTAGGTGAAAGCCATTGATATCCATGTTGAGGCTTGTAGTTTCTGAAAGGGGTTTCTAGAAACCATTTCCAGTCCTTCGACCATGGTTTATTGGAATGGATACCCACTTTATGAAGCATATCAGCTGGGATGGCACTCACCAGGCCGTTATAGGTTTCACGGTCATAGTTTTGAAAGCTGAACTGGACACAAAAATCTTCCCACGAGAGAATGTGCATGGTGGGTCTATGAAAGATATCTTGTAAGGTCTGAACACCCTTCTTGTGAAATATGAGAGCCTTGAGCGATGGAAGCTTAGCCAACGACTGACCAGTACTAGCTAAAAGAGGAGACCACCATATGTTCTACTGATTAAGCAAGAGTTCATCACAAAATCCACTCCCTGACCATGCAGATCCAGGGTTTTACTGCCTCCCAGACACGCCATATGCTTTTGGTGACAAAGGTACCCAAGATCTGAACAGGCTCCCACATAATAAGAAGGGTATGGAGACCAATTCCCTTCCAAGAGGGTTTGTGAGTGGGGAAACCTACTTCAATATTGTGCTTGAGGAGGATTTTTCAGGCCTCATTACTAGTAAGAGCATGTATGGTCCATTTGACACAAAGAGCAATGCCTTGCCACTGAGTAGAGAGAAGGCCAAGGCCACTAGAATCTCTTGGGAGACAACAAAACTCCTAGGCAATGTGGTGAAATTTGTGATGGGTCTTAGAAGATGCCCAAAGAAAATCTCTGAGTAATTTCTCCAACTTAGCATATGAGGCCTTGGAAGGCACCCAACAACAAGAGTAATACACATGAGATGCTGCAAGAAACTTTGGAACATACTTGAAATTTCCCAACCAAAGAAAGCAGTTTAGTAATCCAGAAGGCTAATTTCTACTTAATGCGAGAGAGAACCGCTTACCAGAGATTGGCAAAAGAAGCCTAAAAGGCAAAGGGAATGCCAAGAAATCAAAAGATTTCACTGGGTGCAGTCCATTTCCACCCATACTGTTGAATCCAAAAGGGGCTGGGAAGAACTAATTGTCTATAACATAAGGTTTTGTGCCACTGAATTGCCGAACCTGAGGCCAAGCAAAAGGTCTCAAGACAACACAACGGTTTTGAAAGTATTCTCTTCCTCCAGCAAGGTGAGGAAGGAATCATTGGTAAAGTGGCCATTGACAAGCTGAGTGGATGAATTAGGCAAGGAGATCTCGTGAACCAATCCTTGGGAAATGAAGTGAGCAAGAAGATAGCCAAATCCATTAGCAGCCAAAACATAAAGGGAAGGAGCAAGCGGGCATCCTTGACAATGGAGCAGAACAAACCCAAGGATTAGGATTGGCAGCCATTAATGGTGATGCAAGCTGAGGCATTAGAGAAGAACATATTTATAGACTAGAGGAAATTGGGGCTGAAACTAAGCTTAGAAAGCATGGCTAAAATGAAAGGCCATTCAATGCAGTCATAAGCTTTAGCAAAATCAATCTTAAGGAAAATGGCCGGTTGATTAGAGTGTCTCACCCATTCCATACATTTCCAGATAGCAATGATGTTGTCCAAGATGAACTTGGATTTGATGAAACCAGTCTGCTCAGGATGGATAACCTGGGATAAGAGGTGGCGGATTTTGAGAGCAAGGGCTTTGGCAATGATTTTGTAAGATACATTGAGGAGCGTGATAGGCTACCAGTTACAGATATCCTCAAACTCACTAGCCTTAGGTATGAATTTTATGTTACCTTTATTGATAAGATTACCTAGAGAATTAGAATGAAAGGCTTCAAGATAACCTTTATGCAAATGTTGTCCAACATAAGGCTACAAAGCTTTGTTAAATTCACAGGGAAAACCATCAACTTCTAGAGCCTTATCATCTGCCATAGAGCAAACAACTTCTTTGAGGTCTTCAATAGTGAGCAACTGCTCACAGAAGGTTGTCTGGGCTGAGGAAAGCCTATTTGGCACAACAACAAGACATTCCTGAAGCACATTTGACTGCTCAAGAGTATATTCTTGGGTTGTAAAAACTTGCTTGTAGTGCTCAACAAATGCCTAAAGAATATCAAGTAACTCTGAGAGCACATCGGTACCTTCTTTGATGTGCTTGATGCCAAGTGAGGAATGTCTAGCTCGAAGTGCCATAAAAATTCTTTCGAAGCATGATCCCTAATCTTGAGTCAGTGTAACCTGGCTTTGAGTTGTACCCCTTTGGCTGCATAGCTGTCAGCAACTTGCTTGTGATGCCAAAGTTTGGTAACTTGGACTTGCAGAGATGGGTAGAACAGATTGGCTACCAACACCTCTGTGGTAGCATGGACATCAACCGTTGTGGCTACATAGGACTGTCGACGAAAAATGGCCAACTGACACCCATAGATATAGAGAAATCTCGCAGTCCGTGTGATACCATCATTCCAATTGGATCCAACCCATTAAGTGAGCACCTTCAAACATGCAGTGGTCCACGTACAAGTACATTCAATGTCATTCCTCCAAGTCAAGGTCAATTTTGGTCTAGTTTGAACAATTGGTTGAAGTTTGGAGTAATTCAATGATATCTTCACTTCATGATATTCTTCTTTACACCAAAAGAACTTGTTATACTTTTCATCATTTAACCATTTCAGCTTTATGCATGATTTGGTAGATTGCAAAGTATCAAAAGTAATACATGGTAAAGTGGACTTTAAAGTACTCTATTTAAAGTTTATACCGAAGGGTAAGTTTATTGGTTCATAAGAGAATTTGCATCATCTAAGAAAGTTATAAAGGAAGATTCAAAAATTTATACATGTACCAAATGTTTAAAATACGCCTTAAATACTTTATTGCCAAAGAGTGAATGAAATAATCTATGTGGAAAAAAATAGACCAAAAGAGCCACAACTTATATTACAGGCAAAACACAATTGTTGGTCAAATGGGTTACACTTTCTGGGACATCCTGATTTTTACTGAAATCACATATTTTTAGAAAATAGAATGATTTAAGCCTTGAAAGGTTCTATTTAAAGTATTTTAATTGAAGAGGGTTTGATCAAACCCCCTTGGATAGAACCCCGCTAGTTTTAAACCATACTTATAATGGAGTCTCCTCTACACCTATCAAAATGTTGATAAAAAACCACTTTAGATTTATTTTTTGGTGGATCAAATGAATTCATTTAAAATCTATGTTTTGTAATTATGTAGTCCTTATTATAAGCTTTCCAAAAAGTATAATTTTAAATATATTTAATTTGATTATTATATTTATTTTTTAT
Organism: Cunninghamia lanceolata; assembly: GCA_027924645.1. Classification (NCBI taxonomy): domain Eukaryota; kingdom Viridiplantae; phylum Streptophyta; class Pinopsida; order Cupressales; family Cupressaceae; genus Cunninghamia; species Cunninghamia lanceolata. The sequence continues at coordinate 3,643,801 of BSBN01001247.1, read as the reverse complement.
TTCTTGTGAATGTAGGTTTTTCACCAAACATCAAGTTCTCTGTTCTACACACATCGAAAATTAGTGAAAAAAATTCTAAAAAATATCTATGCCCTAGGTATTGATGTCCTTGTTTCAACAAAAAAGAAAAGATTGAATTTCAATACATACAGAAAAAGTTATGTTTTACGGAATACGCCTATGTCTAAATTATAATTGGTTTGACTTCAAAAATTAATTAAAAAAAATTCAACAAAACATGATAAAACCAAATGCATGCCCTATATATCAGTGTTACATATCTAAATTTAAAAGAATAAGAATTTTATCCTTTGTAGGAAAAAAATAATGTGCTATGGAATACACATCACTTTAAAAAAATATTGTTTACTATTAAAAACTAGTTATCAAAGGAGACAAATTTTTTTACAATTTAACTCCGATTTATTTTTAAAAAATATATTTAGAATCTACAAACAAAATCTCACAAATCACTAGTTCACATCATCTTCAAATTCCAAACAATTTAGCGGCTATAGGTTTCAGAAAGTGAATATTTAGTTCAAAATGTTGATTTCAATATCAAGTTTGGCCAAAAAGTGTAACCCATTATTGTGGGATGACTTGGGAAGCACCAATTTTAAAGAAAAAAAGAGAACATTGAAAAGTAAAAACAATGCCAAAATGAGGGGTGTCCAAGAGGGCATTGAAGGAAAAGGAAAAAAGGAGCACCTGAAGGGAGGAGGTCGCTCAATAAAATGTGAAGAGAGAATGTGTTTAGGTGAAGAGCATTCAATTCATTCAATTTGTTTTGTTTGGTTTTAGAATTAGAGAGAGAGGAGGAGCACCTCTTAGGAAAGAATTTAGAGGTTTCAAAAATCCAATTTGCTGCATAAATTGGGAAGAATATACTAGTGTATTGAGAGAGGAGTTGGCTGGAATAAATTCGTGGAATTGGATGTAGCGATAGAACTTGAAGAAAATGCAGTAGATGGAGAAGCTAAGATGACAAATTTTGAAGGCCCTATACATGACAAACAAATGGGCAAAGATGAGGAGGATCACTTGTTGAAAGAGGAGATGGAAAGGATCAATAGATTGTTTGCAGAGCTTGTTGATGGAGGTGAGGAGATGAACAGTGCAATGAAGAGTGAGAAGATGGATGCCTAAACAACAAAGAATGACGAGGTAACTTTTGATTTTTCTAAATTTTATGATGAGGAAGTTGATATGGATAAATGCATGTTGCTAGGGTGTTAGTACAAGTATATAGAAAGAAGGAAAATGCAGTTGCAGATTTCTATGCAGATGTTGCATGTTTGTGTGTAGAGGTTGTAGAGGATAGTGCAGGTGAAACTTGGTGGAGATGGTCAGTTTGTGGTGGGTCAAAGCCCATGAAAGAGGAGAAGAGTGGAAAGATTGTTTAGTGGAGGAGGCCAGATAGTGGTGGGTTGGATCCCATGAAGGAGGAGAGTAGAAGAGAAAGTCTTTGGAGGAGGAGGATGGTTCATGGTGGACATGAGTCCATGAGAGGAAGGAGGAAAATCTAGTAAAAAAAATATTTGATGAGGATGACACTTGTTCCGATGAGATGCTGGAAAAGGAGGAAGAAGAATAATTTTGTGCACATGGTTCAATGATGGAGTTCACTAAAGATTTCTTGCAATCTAAAGGAATGGTTCTACCATTCAACTCCACCTTTGTGAGCCTATACTCACAAACTTCCTACCTGACGTGTTTGATGCAGGAGCATTTAGGCAGACTGATAATCAACATTGACAAAAAAAATTGTTGTTTGTTTTCGTTTAGTTTTGGTTTTTTTGGGGTTTTATATGGCATCTATCATCTTTGGGAACACTTCATGCTTTCAGATTTGCAAGAATTGAATTTCTGTTAGGTGGTAGTTTCGACACACATGTTAAATTCATGGAAATAATTGTTTTGGGAGATCCAAGATGTTTAGTGACAAATACTTTGATAGGAGTATTCTTGAATTTGTTTTTCCAAATGTGAAAAAATAGTTGAAGGCATATCTTTCACCGTTTTGGAGATTTTAATGCCAGAAGTTGGCAATAGCAGTTTTACAAAAAGTTTAATATCTCCTGATTCTAGAAGCTTCTATCAAAATCTTTTTGCAGAGGACCTTGGGATGTTATTCCAAGTTTACTCACTTGTGTTGTGTGTTTGAAATTGTGAGTTGTGGGCAGGACAGAGTGCCTCTCTATATCAATTTCCCTCCAATTTTTCCCTCCAAATTTTACCTGCATAATTCTTTTATTAATACTATTCATTTAATTATCTTCTATACTCAAAATTTTATTTTCCTTTCAAATCATTTTAGTTGTGGGTGATGCCCAAACTTCTTTCTTGTTTATTGTGGATATTGTTAGGTGAGACACATATTTACTACAAGGCATTTAGAGGTATGCGGTCTTCTTTATCAATCTGCATTGTTGTAGTTTACAATTCCAAAAATTTCATTTCTACTTTTATGTATTTTTGTATTTGTTAATTTTTTATCCAAATTTCAATGTAAATTCCCTCTAGGAAGCTGTGGATAATTCATCTATTCCTTGTTATATTGTAAAAATTCTTTGAATTAGCTTTTGTTTATGCTCATGCTCACTTAATTTCAATAGTACGATCACAATTTGGGGGTAAACTATAAAAAATATTTTAATTGAATTCATTGTTACTGGTCTTAGTAATTGAAATCCTTATATAAGTTTTCAGAGTTTAGAATGATTTAATCTGTAGCATCCACTCCATGCATGTATGTGTGTGAGAGAGGGTGAGATACACTTCTGATGAATTTTTGGTTTAATATATTAAATTTCTCTTTTGTGAATGTTGAACCTACACATATGTTTAGTGCATACAAAAATTTTAATGTATGTATTAAGTGTGATTTGCAATCCCTTGTGTTGTAACTAGTTATTTATAATTTTCTGATTAGTTATCCCTTGTTTACCAATATCTTAATTTTCATACCTCAAAATGACTCATGGGGACATTAAAACTTAGGAAATTCAATTATCTACTTATATGAAAAGAATGAGTAGTGATGCTAAAGAGTGAGTAGTGAAGATAGCATCGGTTAAATTTCCCTACCTATCTTTCTGAAGCTTCCATGTTTTATTATTCAATATGCTTTTTGGAATAGTTTATTCAGAAAACTTAATTTCTTTTTGGACCTTACCTTTCCATCACAAGGATTTACTATTAAAGATCATTTGAATTGGATTTTCTATTTATTCATGCTCATTGTGAATCCCTTTGTTTTTAGAAGCAATAGCATGGGCACAATTCAAAGATAAACTAAAAACCATTTCAATCAAGTTGGCCTTTGCTGGTGTTAGTAATTGAAAGCATTTTTAAAATTTTCCAATGTTAGAATGCTTTATTATCTGACATTCATGCATTTTTAAATTTTCTAATGATTTTGTGCATTAAATTTCTCTAGTATGAATGTTGAACCTACATATTTATCAGTGGATATGATCTATATTTTAATGGATAATTCAGATAACAATACCTAGTGCTAAGCTTGTGGTATTGTGAAAATAAACAAAATAATTCAGATAACAATACAAAGTTGATTATATACAATGAGAAATAATGTGAAAGGTCACCCTATCCATAGAATTTGAAATGGATACTTAGAAGGTAACAAAACTACTAAAATTCAAATTTTCAATTTTTTTTAAAATTTCAAAAAACTACTAAATTCGAGACCCCACTAGGCAGGGTCATAACTTCTAGCCAGCTAGTCGAAATCTAGACATTTCAAACTCGTTGGAAAGATCTCCTAAAGAGCTAGATTGAGTTGCATCAAGTCATTCCTGCAGCTACCATTCAACGAAACTGGTGAAAGTCTTGACCCCAAATTCCACTTTGAAGGCCTCCAAAAATGCCAATTACTAGGATGTAGACAAAATTGGAAAAAAAATACTGAAAAAACTAGAATATAGTTGCCTGAACAAGTGCCGCCCTAATGCTTTTAAATCTCTGCAGGATCATTGCTTCCCACTTGAGAGGCAATGGGCCCTATTGCACCTGTGTATTGCAGCAGATGAGCAAATTTCTTCTCAATCTGGTCCTTAGTGAACCATTTTCCTTGATGTGGAAGTTGTCCTACCTGTACCACCCAATAGAGAGGAATTTGTTGTTTCTTCAATGTTTTCACCACAACATCAGTAATTTAATCACATGTGAGAGGGACAATAGTGTTTGGATTCAACTCTAAGCAACTTATATGTTCTGCAACATCTAAAGTGTCCAACAATGGTGGAAAATATGGATGCAATAGTTCAACATTAAAAACATGATGTAGTCCAAGAAAAGATGGCAGATTGAGTTCAAAAGCATTTTCACCAACTTGTTTGATGATCGTGTATGGACCATATTGAATAGGACAGAGTTTCTTATTAGGCCCTTGAAGTCTTTCTTTTTGAATATGAAGCCAAACCTTGTCCCCAACCTTAAACTAATGAGGTGTATAATGCTGATCATGTCTATCCTTGTATTTCTGATTACTATATTGTAGTATCTCATGCACTTGTTGTTGAATATGGCGTATCTTCTCCACAAACTTAGTTTCACTGTCTACCTCTTTTTTTGAATGTGTTGATGGGTCACTCAACATAGTTGGCAATGCTACATCAATTAGAGCCAATGGTTGGTAGCCAACACCTACCTCAAATGGACTGTACCCTGTGGAACCATGTAGTGTTCAATTGTAACTATTCTGTACATATGGCAAGCTTTCATCCCAAGTCTGAGGATGTTTGGAATCATACATCCGCAAAATGTGAATGATCATCTGATTCACCAACTTAGTCTACCCATCTATTTGGGGATGAAAGGCAGTGGATTTTGTCAACTTTGTGTCCATCAAGGCCCAAAGTGATGACCAAAAATTGCTAAGAAATCTACTATCCTTGTCAGATATGATGGTTTGTGGCAATCCAAAGTGTACCCAAACATTCTCAAAGAAAAACTTGGCAGTTTCTTCCACAGAGACTCCTTTCTTGCAATCCACTATGACATCCATTTTTTAAAACCTGTCTACCACCACATAGATAGAATCATGGCCATGTCTAGTAGAAGGTAGTCTGGACATGGAATCCATTGAAACTGAATGCCAAGGTTGGTCAGGGACTAGAAGAGGTGTATACAATCCTTGTTTACGATTGGCAGGATTTGCAATGGCAGAAGCAATACAAGCTCAGATGTATAAAATGACATCATGTCTCAATTTGGGCCAATAAAAATAGCTCTAAAGTACAATAATAGTCTTCTCCACCCTGAAGTGTCCTGCAACATGGATGTTGTGTGCTTCCCATATCATCTTTTGCCACTCCTTGGTTGGAACACATATGTGTCCCATGTGACAAAGAATCCCATCCTTAAAGTAGAAATCAATGGCTTGTTTTCCCTCTGCTAGGTTGTTATAGATCTTAGCAAAATCAGGATCTATGCCATACAACTGAGGCCAATTTGTTGTGTGGTGGCCACAAGAATCTAATACTTTTGTCATGGTTGTGATCGGAGGTCTACTCAAACAATCTGCAACTTTGTTAGTAGCTCCCTTCTTGTGGCAGATATTGAGATGAAATTGTTGCAAGTGGGCAGACCATCTTTGATGCCTATCATTTTTGTAGCTTTCCTTATGTTTGTAGAAATTGTAAAGGTTTATGATCCGTGTGAATGATAGTCTCCTTCTCCAGAATGTAGTGTTTCCATTGTTTGCAGGCCTGCACAATAGCATACATCTCCTTGTCATAGGTGGGGTACTTATGCACTGTGTTAGAGAAAGTCTCACTATGGTAGGTAAGTGGGTGCTCGTGTTGCATGAGAACTGCCCCTAGTGCATAGTCTGTTTCAATTTGAAAGGATTGTTGCAGATCTGGAAGTGCTAGTACTGGTGCAAAACATAGCCTCCTCTTCAACTCCATGAATGCTTTCTGTTGTACCTCTGTCTAGCAAAATTTTTCCCTTGGTCCTCCCCTCAGTGCCTGATTCATAGGCCATGCCAAATGTGAAAAACCAAGTAAAAATCTCTGATAGAAATTGGCTAGACCCAAGAAGCTACGAAGTTCTGTGAGACTTTTGGGAGATGGCCAATCCTTGATAACCTATATCTTTTCAGGTCCACACAAACACTTGTTCTATCCACAATGTATCCCAAATACTGAATACTCTCCATACCAAAAGAAGACTTATCTCTGTTAGCATATAGGTTGTGTTGTTGCAAGGTTGAAAGCACTTGCTGAACATGCTGCAGATGGTCACCCCATGTTTTGTCAAAGATGAGTATGCCATCTAAATAGATGATAATGAAAGAACCAATGAATGGTTTGAGGCCATCATCCATCAATCTTATGAATGTGGTAGGGGTATTGGTCAAGCCAAAAGGCATGACTAGCCACTCCAACAACCCTTCTTTGGATTTGAAAGCAGTCTTCCACACATCTGATGGCTCAAGTGGGACTTGGTGATATCCAGAGTTCAAGTTAATTTTGGTGAAAAATTTTGCCCCCTGAGTTGGGCCAACAAATCATCAATGTGAGGGAATGGATATCGGTTCTTCACAGTGATCTTTTTGAGAACCTGATAATCAATACAAAGTCTTCACGTTCCATCCTTCTTTTTGGACAAAACAATTGGACTTCCACATGGTAAAGCACTTGGGTGAATGTATCCTTTCTTGATCAACTCTTGAATCTGCCACTTGATTTCTTCATTCTCCAAAACTAACCTTCTATACAGTGCCCCATTTTGTAATGGTGTCCCTAGAATTACATCAATTAGATGCTTGACTTGGTAGTGTAGGGGTACCCCTGTTGGTGAATTGAATACATCCTTATATGTTGACAATATTTGCTCCATCTATTTCTATTCAACTTTGGTAGTGGACACTTTGGTATGACTACTGGCCACAACGGACATCACCTCCTTAGATTGAACCATTAGTAGGACAAATTTTCTAGTGTGAGCAATCAAACACTTACATTGTTTTGCAGTAATCAAAGATACTGGTTCTGCAAGACTTACCTCAGGTATTCGATACCTCTTTTCTCCCAACTTTATGGTAACTTCATGGCACTTGTACATGTATGGGTACCCCAACAATACATTGCATATATCCGAAGGTGCCACATCACATATCACTTCATCTTTGAATGGCTTGATAGAATAAGGTAAGAGTCACTATTTATTCACCATAATGTCTTGTCCCTAACTTACCCATCCCATATGATATGGCTGTAGATGTCATGTTGTCTACAGATTCAATCTTTTCATAGTTTTAGTAGAAATCAAATTCTTTTGGCTTCCACTATCAACAATGAAATGAAGAGCCTTTCCATTTACCCACATCTGTGAGTGGAACAAGCATTCATCATCTTCATAGGGCATGACTTTGGTAGTGGCAACTATGGAATGTATGTGGCCTTGACTCATAGACTCCATGGCGCTTGTACATGTCTGGGTACCCCAACAATACATTGCATATATCCAAAGGTGCCACATCACATATCACTTCATCTTTGAATGGCTTGATAGAATAAGGTAAGAGTCACTATTTATTCACCATAATGTCTTGTCCCTAACTTACCCATCCCATATGATATGGCTGTAGATGTCATGTTGTCTACAGATTCAATCTTTTCATAGTTTCAGCAGAAATCAAATTCTTTTGGCTCCCACTATCAACAATGAAATGAAGAGCCTTTCCATTTACCCACATCTGTGAGTGGAACAAGCATTCATCATCTTCATAGGGCATGACTTTGGTAGTGGCAACTATGGAATGTGGGTCAACCTCAATGATTTGTTCACCATCATTTTGTTCACAACGATTTGTAGGCAGCGATTCCTATCCCATCTCTCCTTGATAGATTTCCGCCAATAAAGTCTTCATGGCATGGCAGTCTTTAGTGTTATGACTAGGACTCTTATGGAATTCACACATCTTCTTCTTACCCTTATTTGTTTTTTATGAGGTTTGTGAGGAGAAGTCTTTTGTTGTTTGTTTCCCACCAAATTTGTTACCGCCTTCACCCTTGAATTTGTTGTTTGAGGAATAATCCTTCTTCCCCTTTTGTTTGAATTTCTCCTCTATCTCTACTGCATATTTGAAGACTGTACTCAAGGTCTCAATATGTAAGAAATCCATTTCTATTTGAATATACTGATGAAGCCCACTATGATACTTCAATAGCTGATGCTTTTCTGTGTCACGAATTCCCAATTTTGCAGAAAGTGCATGAAATGTATTTGTATAATCTTGAACAGATTTGTCCTTCTTTTGTTGAAGTAATTGCCACTGTATGTACTTCTCCTCATATGAATTTTTAGGGTAGTATTCCTCCTTAATGTATTCCACAAATTCTGCCCATGTGGGATTGTCATCCTCCAACATTTCAAATCCTTGGTTGTCAAGGCCATCATCTCTAGCTAGTAGTCTATTCTCCCAAGATTGTTTCACATGTTCCTCAACTTTGAGGAGTGCAAAGGTTATTTTCTCAACATCTGTGAAGTGGTTTACAGAAAAATATTTCTCTAGTTTTGATAACCAATCATCAACAACATCTGCATTAATTTTTCCTTCAAAATTTGGAATGCCAAAATTTACTTGTACATTGAATGGGGTGTGACCATGAAATGATGCTCCAGGTGCATCTTCTGGTTGATGATTTCATTTGAGAATTTGAGAGAATTCCATCATCATATCTTCATGTTTCTTTGCCAAAGCTTCCTGTACCAGCTCCTTGAAACGGTCGGATCCATCTCCTTGTTCTCCCATCTTCGGTCATGTGTGTCTCAAGGGTAGGTAATCTGATGGGTCTCTTGTCTACAATCCCAACCTTTCATAACCAGACCATGTATGATGTGACATACAGGAGCAAACTGCTCTAATACCACTAATCTAAATTTTAATGGAGAATTCAGATAACAATACCTAGCATTGAGCCTATGGTATTGTGAAAATAGACAAATTGTTTAATGTGCAGAACTTGTAAAATGTTGCAGGCAACCAAAGAGGATTTCTTATTGCATCAAAAGTTGATTATATACAATGAGAAAGAATGTGAAAGGTCACCTTATCTATAGAATTTGGAATGGATAAATGGAAGGTGACAAAACTACTAAAATTCAAATTTTCAATTTTTTTCAAAATTTCAAAAAACTACTAAATTTAGGACCCCACTAGGCAGGGTCATAACTTCTAGCTAGCTAGTCAAAATCTAGACATTTTAGAGTTGTTGGAAAGATCCCCTAAAGAGCTAGATTGAGTTGCGTTGAGCCGTGCCTGTGGCTACCACTCAAACCAACCAATGAAAGTCTTGACCCTAAATTTGCTTCGAAAGCCTTCGAAAATGCCAATTACTAGGATGCAGACAAAACTAGAAAAAAAACACTGAAAAACTAGAATATAGTTACCTGAACAAATGCCACCCTAATGCTTCTGAATCTTTATGAGATCAGGATACATGAATTATATCAATTCATAAATATGAATTTTTCTTCCTATCTCATTACCTGCCCTATTATAATTACTTCTATACCTGATTCAATATTTGTTTGCATGCCTTGAAATAATTAAGTTCTCCTTAGCGCACATGTTTGGAATTGGTATTGTTATGCCTTGATTTTCTTCACCAATTCCCAATATCTAAACATTTGTTATTGTCCTATTCCTACATAACAAGCAATAGATCACAAAAATCATATTAATAGAGTAGTTTCATATGGTTAAATTGATTTTATTTACTAGTAATTATCCAAATTTAGTGTAATAGTCATTATCTGAAAGTTTTAAGAGTTTTTTTAAATGACTCAATATTGTTAATTTGGTTGTTTTAATGTAGGTACTAGAAATATATTATTTTTTATGGATAAAACCACATATTGCCTAATTCCTTGACATGGTTTCTTAAATTTCACTTCATTGCTTTTACAAGATGGAATAAGAGAAAATATGTTCTCCTCTAATGATGACTATTACCTAGAGTTTGTTTAAAGTACACAAGTGAACAATGAAAAAGTGGTCACTAAATAAGTGATAATTGAAAAGGAAATTTCAACTAATTAAGTAGAAATCATAGAAAATTAGTCTCATGTACCTCCTCAAGCAAAAAGTAGAGTTCATTGGAGCATTGAAACATAATGGTTCTAATTGAATCTAAATGAATTGAGAGAGAAACATAGTAAACTGTTGGTACAATGAGAAAAGCATTAAATTCCATTGAAATGTGGAAAATTATTCAAGAATATTGCTATGCCCATGGTGTTCCTCGCATAGCTAACCAATATCAAGATCGTTGGGAGCATCTTCAACATGATTACAAAATAAAATTAGAGACTATTAACATAATATTCAATCTAGCCATTATAGCTACTATAATATGACAAGTTGGGAGAGGGTTGAAAAGAAACTTCCTGAAAAGTTCATTGCTAAACTTTATGATGCAATGAAGACCACATTTGGTAAAGATCAAACCATAAATCCAAGAAATATCACTATTGAATCTCCTAACACAAGTTATGCATTTGATGAGAACAATCCTCCAAATAAAGATAAGCCATTGCATGAACCTAAAACACCAAATATGGGAACTTATGACCAATCTAAAAATGGTAGTGAAAGGAACAAACCATGCACAGGGAGAAATGAAAATCAATGTCCAATGCAATAGGCATCAAGGATGCTATTTCTAACAATAATAGGTTGTTGTTTTCTATTCAACAAATGGCTAAGAAGGGGTGCATGAAATGCCATGAACAAAGATTACTTGAATGAAGAAAGGTTAAACTAAAACTTGAAGAGAAAAAACTAATGTGCAAATGAGCATGGTTTCAACACTAAATAATATTGGTCAAGCAATGTTGAAAATTAGCCAATCATATGCAAAAGTTCAGATTGATTTTGTATTTCTTACCATCATACCACTAATAAATAAAACAAATAAGATGTATAAAATTTCTTATGAATAAAGAGCATCTTTTGTTATAGTAATATTTATCTTCTATGTTGAGTTTGTATTGTGATGACCATCACTTTTGGAATTAACATGTATTGATTCATATTGTTATCTTGAACTACATCATTATATTTGTAATTACAATATTTATGAAAATATTACCAGATTGGAGATGAAGGGATCATGTCCGATAGTATTTCAAGATTCTACAAAATGAGGAAAATGAAATAAACGAAAAAGGTGAAGGATACAACGAATTTTTATGAAAATTTTACATGGGAAAGCAAGTTAAGATAGGATATTGAATAGGTAGAGTACATTTGCTAGTCCATTAAAACTCCACAACTCTGCCAAAACCTTAGAAATTAATTAAAACCTCCCAAAACTTGGAACATTCTTCAATTTTTACAACTTCAACATATGGTAAGGACATGAGGCATGACTTTCAACAAAAATTAGGCAAAATTGGACCAAGGGAACACCCACTTAAATTTTCTCAGATTAGTTATATATGGTGGACAAAAAAAGCCAAGTGCACAAAGGGGACAAAGACTTAGATGATTTTGCATTTTTCGAGTTGGGTGACCCCAACAAGATGAATTTGGTATGTCATGAGGAGCTATAGGAACTATATGGACATTGTTTTGTAAGTGGTAGCTATTATAATGTTGTTCAAGTTGTAGTTAAAATAAAAGGGTTACAAAAAAAATTAAATATGAATTTCAAATGTTTAAAGTAGTGAATGTTGTAGTTGTTAGTTAATACCCACAAAGGTTGAGAACCTAATCTTGATGTAAATGGTGAAATCTTGTAACCAATTTTTTTTCAATAAAAGAAAAGTATGGACAACCCTCTAGGAGAACTACATGACCTTGATTTCTTGGGTGGGATATGTAGGCAATCCAAGGTGATGGATTTGGGTGAATTGGTCATGCATAGGGTTTTGCAAACAAAGACAATCCTTACTCGGTTTAGACATCAAAAGATCATGGCAAGTCAATTCCAACAATCCATTTCATGTAAGTCTAGTCCCACAAATTGTAGCTCAATTTGCACACTCGGTTTAGGTCTGCACTTGCATAGGTGAAGTATAGTAGAGTTTGATCAGCGTGCAGATTCTAAGACATTCATTTGAGAAAGACCTAAACTCCAATGCTATGAATAATCGATTTCTAGTACCTTCAACATCACTTTCCATGTTCAAAAGTGAAGTTTAATTATAATTTAATTTATTTAAAATCTACATTTATTATAACATTATTTCAACTAAATCCCAACTTTAAATCCTATGTTAAATTTATTTATCAATGTAAATTCATTAATTGTAGTATAATATTTGTATGAAGGGTTCTTTTGAATAGGAATCAACTATCCTCTTACCTTAAGTCTATCCCAACTTTAAATCCTATGTCAAATTTATTTATCAATGTAATTTCATTAATTGTAGTAGAATATCATTCTACTTAAATATCATCCACTTCAATAGTCAAACAACTAATAGCAATTTTACACCTCATTCACAATAAAAAGTGGCAAATATTTGTCCTATTTTTATTGGCCAAAATTGACCTTTGACTGTTGAAGTGGATGATATTTAAGAACAGCTGTAGAATATTTGTATGAAGGGTTCTTTTGAATAGGAATTAGCCATCCTCTTACCTTAAGTCTATCCCAACTTTAAATCCTATGTTAAATTTATTTATCAATGTAATTTCATTAATTGTAGTAGAATATTTGTATGAAGGGTTCTTTTGAATAGAAATCAACCATCCTCTTACCTTTGAAAGACTTAAGTAATCCAACTATACAGTTTCTTCGAGTTTCTGGTTTGAGAATAAAAGATTCCCTTCGATAGAGCGTCGTAAACAGTTTGAAGTGTATTGTAACATGTTTGTTGTTGTAGATTAATACAAATTGGTTTGATGCTTTGGAGTGGGGTTTTCTTTCCCTGAAAGGGTTTTCCCACGTATATTGATGTCTCTTCTTTTCTATCTATCTTTCTTCTATTCTTCTTCTTTCATGCTTCTAAAGTGTTAATTTGCATGCCGCAATGCTAGTAAAATTTACTTAGATCTGCAAGCTACATTATCTTTCTTTTAATGGTTAATGTGATTGGAAATCGTCTATGTTTGTTTCCGCTTTAAGAACATAGTAGTATGTGCCTTTGGTCGTCTCGCCCTTCCCCATGCTCACGCTGCATTGGCTGCTCCAGTGACCTAATCTTATGGCGACACCCTTCCCGTTCACCTCCAGGTATTGGGAGAATATGCGACCCGCGTGATAGGCTCTATCCAACTGAATTTTGGACTCCTCGTTGTTCACCAAGCTTTGCAGAGCGTTGTAAACACTTTGCCTCTCCTCACACAAGTGCAGCATGAGACATTGAGGAGAATTAGGGCACAGGCCAAGTAAGCGGTACCACCCATTTTCATTTCTACTTTTCTTCTGCCTCTCTTCCCTCATCTCTCGTCTCCTTTTATAGGGAGAAGGGCACGTTTCTGTTGTTCCAGAAATTGAACTACATCCACACGTTTTTGTTATTCTAGAAATTGACCTAGATCGGTGGATGTAGAGTCAGCAGCACCTCCCAATATTCCAGGGGAGCTTTGCAGCACTAACATTAACATCATCATAAATTTAAGGATTGTGGAGGTCGTCATTCCGCATCCACATTATTAATTATTAATTAATTTAGGCCATGTTTTTCTTAATGCGTATTGATAATGCTGCCATTTTGCTTAAATTTCCAATCCTATGAAAACAATCATTTGATTATTGAATACGGTATTTGCCATTTAGATTTTAACAGATTTTAATGTTATAGTTATAGTCTTAGCTTAAAGCTTGGGAATGTTTACTGATTTTTTTATGCAACTAAAAACTATTAACATCAAAAAAATATCTTCTATTTTTAAATTCTATATTTCTTGTTCCCTACCACACACATGCCTTATCTTCTCCCATCCCAAAAATTTGGATATTTACACAAGTCATTTTCTCAATATTAGTGGCCACTTTGGAAGTACGTTTGTCCCCCCTATTTTGATTTAATCATGGAACTGCAGTGTTTTGAGTACCCTTTACTTTTTCCATTAATCTGAGACTCATTTTAATTGACGTAGCTTCTATGTAATACTTTGTGTATAAGTGTGTATAAGTGATGTGTTTTTCTAATTTTTCTAGGCCTTGGAAATGTACAACGACTGGCTAGGAATGGTACGACTGGATCTGAAATGTCAATGCAAAAAAAGCAACACAGTTTTTCTAGAAGCTTATAATCTGATTATCATGGATCATGGAAATATCATGTCTACTATTTGTATATAACAGTTAATTTTAGTTGTTCAAAATAAGTTACAGATGCAATAATAGTTCTTTTTTTCGGTTAGTTTTGTTTTCAATAAGCTCAATATCAGAGCATTCAAAGTAGTGTTCAATGTACAATGTTATAGATAGTCATCAATTGCTTGAATGGTTTGTTACTGTATTTCGAGTATGTGCATGACAAAATGTGGATCACCGAGTACTTTTAGTTTTGAAAAAGTAATGTTTAGTTTGAGTTCAGATGTTGTGTATTTGATGGTCTGCAAGTATTACATTATCATATCAACTTGAGAGCAATAGAAGTGGGTTTGTTATTTCATTATTACCTAACTCTAGTGTTAAATGGACTGAAGTCCAGGGACCTAGGATTCAATATATGCAAGTAAACTTCCCCTGAGAGCCACCAATAATGTTGTGTATTTTTACACTCCATTTCAAAACTTCAGTTTCGATAAATATATAGACAAATAGATCAAGATATATGTGGCATTTGGGAGAAGATTTTACATAAAACTATTACAAAGCCTCAACAAAATCAATTATGTAGTCCTCCATTACAAGTCATTACACAACAATATTTTAACGTTCTAATCCTTCTAACTAGCATAGTCATTAACTTCTTGTAACCCAAGATAGGACTAACTAGGGATGGTTCCCAACACAATCACACTTCCATTGGATCTCACAGGCCCTCTTATCTTAAACCCCAATCCCTTAACCCTCAGCCCTAAAGCCTCAACCCTCAATCGTTAAACCTTCAACCCTAAACCTTATCCCTAATCCCTCTACCCTCGACACTCTGCTTTAACCCTAATCCCTTGACTATCAACCCTATCCCTAAACCAACTCTACTTTAGATTTAATACTCTACTATTGCATTGATTTAATACTCTACTATTAAATATTAGCATTCACACAAATGCAGATGTTTATATTATAGAAGATTGCATTATATTAGACTATTAGAGATCCCTCAGAAAAAATGTAATAACAAAATTGCTTTGCCTTATGTTAGCTTACAATTAAACCCATTATTTTTGACACTCTTCTCTTAATAAAGTAAGAGTAATAAGAATAGAAGGCAGAGAATTTGATCTTACTAGTATGCATGGTCGGTTTACATTCTGTGACTTCATTTTCATTGAATAAAAAGGTTTATCTGATTTGAAAGGTGGGGCAGAGTTCACTATCATGTGCTTTTCTAGATGATAGGGTCCATAATGTCTAGGGGTTTTCAAAGAAAGGCCTATAACACAATTAAGTTTTTGTTATACCAATCCTCCTAGTAAAGCTACAATTCAAATACCTACTTTGAAAGTTTAAATAAATTAAATTAGACTTACAATTTTAATTTTCTTCCATTGCTTCAACAACATCATTGTTTTCTTCTTCAGAAACCAATTCAATCAGCAACTTGCTACCCATTGGTTGACTTAAACTGCATCCTTTGTTAGAAGAAGGGCATTTTTTATTTGTATCAATGTTTGTATTCATAAGATGGGGAGCATTGATATTTTTGACACACCCTGTTCTTTGAAATATCTTAACCTTAAAATATGACTTGGATATGTACTTGAACACAGCGAAATCTCCAATCTCTAGCCCATGATGATTCACAAAATTTTTTGAACCCTGCCTAAATTCCAATTTATTATGGTACCCCCTAATTGTACATCCCACTCCTGCCCACCTGGACCTTGCAGCACCATATGTTTGTATGTGTTGTCTATAAACTGTGAAACAAATGCAGGAGGAATCCACTGCCATAAACACATTACACAATTAGATTTTACAAGTTCTTAATAGTGTATAGGAAATAAAAGAATGAAAAATAATGTATAGAGTTACCAGTTTTTGTGTAAAGTCTCCAAGCATAATTTTGAAGGAGGCACACCCATTAAACTAATTCATTCAACAACTTGCTGCCCATTGGTTGACTTGAACTACATACTCTGCTAAAAGAAGGGCATCTTTTATCTGTATCAATGTTGGTATTCATAAGCTAAAGAGCATTGATATTTTTCACACACCCCATTCTTTGAAATATCTTAACCTTAAAATATGACTTGGATATGTACTTAAACACAACAAAATCTCCAATCTCCAGCCCATGATGATTCACAAAATTTTCCCAACCTGGCCTAAATTCTAGTTTATTTATGGTACCCCCTAATTATTGCACATCCCACTCCTACCCACTTGGGCCTTGCAACACCATATGTTTGTTTGTGTTGTCTATAAACTGTGAAACAAATGTAGGAGGAATGTGCTACCATAAATAAATTACACAATTAGATTTTACAAGTTCTTAACAGTGTACATGAAATAAAAGAATGAAAAATAATGTATAGAGTTACCAGTTTTTGTGTAAAGTCTCCAAGCATAACTTTGAAGAAGGAGAGACGCCCATTAAATCAATTCATTCAACAACTTTCTGCCCATTGGTTGACTTGAACTGCATACTCTGTTAGAATAAGGGCATATTTTATCTGTATAAATGTTGGTGTTCATAAGCTCAAGAGCATTGATTTTTTTCGCACACCCTATTTTTTGAAATATCTTAACCTTAAAATATGACTTGGATATGTACTTGAACACAACAAAATCTCCAATATCCAGCCCATGATGATTCACAAAATTTTGCCCAAATTCTAGTTTATTTATTTTACCCTTAATTGTACATCCGTAAACCCTAAACCTTAATCCCTAATCCCTAAACCATAAACCTTAATCCCTAATTATAATTTATGGTATCCTAATCCCTAAACCCTAAACCCTAATCCCTTATCCCTAAACCATAAACCCTATCCCTAAATCCTCAACCCTCAACACTTAAACCTTAAATCCTAAACCATATCCCTAATGCCTCCACCCTAAACGCTATCCCTATTCCTAAACCCTCAACCCTCGACACTATACCTTAAACCCTAATACCTTATCCCTAAAACCTAATCCCTATCCCTCAATCCTTAACCCTTAAAACTTGAACCCTAAAACCTATCCCTACACACTCGACACTATATATTAAACCCTAATCCCTTAACCCTCATCCCTAAAGCCTCAACCCTAAATCCTTAAACCTTCAACTATCAACCCTATCCCTAATCCCTCTACCCTTGACACTCTACTTTAACCCTAAGCTCTTGACCATCAACCCTATCCCTAAACCCTCAACCCTCAATCCTCAACCCTCAACTCTCAACATTAAACCCTAATCCGTCAACCCTAAACCCTAATCGCTAAACCCTATATCCTATTCCTACACCCTCAACCCTTGACACTATACCTTAAACCCTAATCTGTATCTCTCAACCTTTAACCCTTAAAACTTAAGCCTATCCCTACACCCTCAACACTCAACACTATATCTTAAGCCTTAAACCCTCATCCCTAAAGCCTCAACCCTCAATCCTTAAACCTTCAACAATAAACCCTATCCCTACATGTAGATATATAGAAGCATGCATACATACCTACAAGCATACATATGTATATCCATGAAACATACTTATGAAACTTGAACATAAATCATTCAAAGGAAGATATAATGCGCTAACATTATGTTGAACTGGGAAAACATCGGCAAACATGCAAAAAAGGAAAAAAGCACAATATAACACGAGCGCGTTATAATGTCTCAACATGCACAGACATATTTTTGCAAATTCTACAAAATTTCACATAATTTTATTCATGCTAACCCTCAGATTTGCACGTGTTTCAAGGTCAAACAAATCAAACACCTGAGTAATGTTAGGCTTTCTCTTAGCTATTTAACGATGTAATTTTTTTCACATTTTGACAATGTTAAGCCTTTCATCTTTAATTTCTTTTGTTTGTGTGTCTATTTTTGGGCAAAAACCATTGTTTGGTCTTTTTTTCATTGTAAATTAATGATTCATTGAAATTTTAACAAAAATACATATTCAGAAACTAGACTCCATTTTGCACATATTAAAAAAAATTGATTTTCAATTAGTTTTCAAAATTTATAGGGGTGGCATGGCCAAAATTCTATTTTTAGGATGTGTCCACTTTCAAAATAAGTAAAAAATCAAATATTCATAAAAAAATTATTGGAAAAATCAGGCATAAACTGCATGCTATTAGCTATTTTCTCACTGAAGCGATTTTTAAAATACCAAAAAATAGTTAACCTTTAGAGGGAGCCACAAAACATGCTATGTTATGTTTTTTGATAGAAACAACACCAATTTCTGTGGCGCCCTCTTTTGAACCCCTTAATCCATACCATTTTCAAAAAAATTAGTAGTTTAGAAAGTAGACTCGAAGCACTACGAACATTGTTTTGGTTGCATCTCCAAATTTTGAGTGTAACTATGTTCAATTTCTCATCCAAGGCCAGCATTTCCTAATTTCAGAAAAAAAAAAAAGTGGCCACTTAAGACCACTTTTTGGCCCCCCATCTTCTTGGACTTACCTGGGTTAGTCATAGTTGGTTGTCTCCTTCTCACCTCCTTCCCCTTGCCTACATAAGCAAGGTTCTTTGTACATTTTCATCAAATCTTGGTGTAATCTCTTGATTATATATTTTGGATTTTATGTGCTTATGCTTTGTAGAAGATCATCTTAGTTCTCACTTGCCGATATTGGCTAATTCCAACATGGTATCAGAGCCATGCAAGTGAAATGCTTCTCATTTTGAGCAAATTCAAGCATCTAACTTTTTCAAGGGTTCAATTTTTAGCATTTTCTTTGCAATTCGGTGCTTATACTGAAATCAATTTTGTACATATAAGTTGTAAAAAATTAAAAAAATTAGCAGAGGGCCTTCCAACCCTCTGCTCATCTACCCATTTTTGGGTAATTTGTTTTGTATAGGTTTTTAAGGAATCTCTGTGCAGATTTGAGGGTTCTTTCATCCCTTTGGATCGATTATTTGGCCTCTCAGCGTACCATGATAATCTAATGAAGTGGTCGAATCATTCAATAGATGGTAGCTTGTTCAAATGATTTGATCACTGTTGGTTATTCAAAGAGAAGTCATTGTTCTTTGGAGGTCTAGCTCTTCCATCTGTTCCAGGCTGCTACACACTGGTTTTGGCGCTCTCACCCAACGGTTTATTCTTCTACTTAGATGCCACTAAAAGATTTTATTGTTTGTGTCTTCTGTTAGGGTCATGTATCAAAAGCATCAACAGTTTCTACCTTCCACAAGGTACTACGCCAGCTAAGGTCACCTTTCATTCAACCATCAACTTCCACAGATAGGCTGCTTCACATGATTTTCAGCCACTGTTGAGGTGGAATCCTTTGATTAGTTGTTGTTTTCTGTGGGTTAAGATTGCAGTTTGCTGAGGATTCCAAGTTAAAAACCTCATCAGAATGGCTGCCCCCTATGTGTTTGGCTACCCTCGTGCATTGTAGCTGTCAATCCAGCTCTATAGATATCCATTCTATCCACCTCATTTTTCCTTATCACATTTGAGATGTAGGTAGATGAAAGGTTGACGCTGGAAGAAAGGATGTAGGCCCTTGTTGCAGGCCATAGGCCTAAAGAGAAGGCCACGAGCCTTTGGCAAGAGTGACACCTGCAGCATGGAAGAAGGCATTGGGCTTTGCATCTAATCCCGGAAGGTTTTTACACCCTGCATAAGGGAATCTCACACCACATTACGACCATTCAGAGAGGAGGGTCACTGTCTGCACATGTCCTACCCCTGTGTGTAAACAAGAGCCACCATCTAGGTTGGAGAGATGCTTGCAAAGGAAAACTCCATTCGGGACAACAAAGTCTTTGGAGATTGTCATTTGCCCTGCATTAAAATGGCGTCACCTTGAACCTCAATTAAAAATTATGCTTTGTTAGTGTTAGAATAGGCATTTCATATTATGCTCCTAGCACTAAGGAAATAAAATACAATTTTGGGGGGGGTCTTCACAATTTGGGGGGAAATTTAGACTTTGGATAGAATCCTTTTAACTTTTGAACTTTGTAAAGTGCATATTTTGGTTCCAAATTGGATAAGTCCATCTATATCCACTAAAATATAAAGTGCCACAAAGTAAGGGTGGATCAAATTCAGGGGGGTATCATTGAGTTATTTTTTCTTTCCATACTTCTAAGTTGTAACATACATCTCATAGTTTTATAGGTGTCATCAACTTCAACAAAAAACCTTTGTTCACATTTTGACCTTGAAAACACCCAATGAGAAGGTCAATGAACAAAATAAGTCACCTCATAAGTATAAGTCCAAGAGACTCTAATACTATAGAGGATTATGTCACTTAATTTAACTCAATGAGGTTGCAAACTAAGAGAAGGTAGGATTGAGAAACAGGTGGATTGAATGATCCTTCAAACATTTTTTGAGAGCCTATGGTAAATGATCCATAATCTTGCAATAGATTCACATCGATTCATATCTCACATTGAGAGCCTATGGTAAATGAACCCGAATCTTGCATCGGCTCACATCTCAAATTTAGTTAATGTTCCTGAATACTCATGATACTAGCTTCTATGGAGTCATCAGTCGCAGTTCAACATCAACATCTGTACACAAGCAGCTTCTTGATTCATGCATCTTTTCTCTCTTTTGGAGAGCAGTTTTATTTCCCACTGGGCTTTCTCCTTTTTCTCTGTTTATGCGATATTTTTGTGTAAATTGGTACCTCACTAGGCCTAGTAGCCAGGACTCATGTCTTCTTGTACCCACCTAAGTTGTGCCTAAGGAGGGGTGTTAGTGCTAAACTTTATCTTATATTACTTATTGTAAGTAATATATTTAACACATGGCTTTAAGCCAGCTTAGGTGCGAGGTGTCGACTTGGAGAGTTGTGTCAAACTCTCCAAGCTATGTGTTGACACTCATTCGACACTTGTTGGGTGGAGTGTTGAATTCGACTCCTAAGTTGACTCAACCTCTTCACCTCACTACACCAATATGTACTCATCTTATGCATTGTTTATGTATTGCAATTCCTAATTGCTTTCACTCCAATTTGTAATTAGTTCATGCTTAGTTGATCATGGTTTCTTATACATATAAAAGCATATGTATATTACATAGCAAACATATGTATATTACATGAGAAACATAGGCATTTGTTTATTTATTTAGATGAGGGAAAGCCGAGGTGAATGCTTGATCCTTGTAGGTGTGTTGTTACTAATTGGATTTTATAGTAGACTAGTAAGCACTGAGGTAGCCCCCCGCTTTGCTATAGAGTTTTATATCTTGTGTATTGTCAACGGCCAAAGATGAAGCTCCAGCACATGTAGTTATATCCGAGCAAGCTCCACATTTGAGGGTGGTATTAGCGCATGATTTTGGGATTCATTTTGAAGGTTTTTTGTATTGAAACTCCTATAAATTGAATGATTGAAGAGTCATTTGTAAGGAGATTTTATGCAGGGTTATGTTGGTAGTTTTCTTTTAAAGAAGCAAGATGTAAATCTCCGTGTTAAGTCTTTGAGCCTACAAGTGTATTGTAACATGTTTGTTGTTGCATATTAATACATTGGTTTGATGCTTTGGAGTGGGGTTTCTTACCTGAAAGGGTTTTCCCACGTATATTGGTGTCTCTTCTCTTCTATCTATTCTTCTTCTTTCATGTTCCTAAAGTGTTAATTTGCATGTCGTAATGCTAGTAAAATTTACTTAGATCTGTAAGCTACATTATCTTTCCTTTAATGGTTAATGTAGTAGGAAATCATCTATGTTTGTTTCTGCTTTAAGGGCATAGTAGTATGTGCGTCTATCAAGTTACTAAATATTTGATTAAAAGAAAAACATAGGATGGTCTCTTTCCCTTTCAGAATATTTGTTAAGCATATAAAAGCATATGTAAATTACATAGCAAACATACGTATATTACATGAGAAACATAGACATTTGTTTATTTATTTAGATAAGGGAAAGCCTTGGTGAATGCTTGATCCCTGTAGGTAACGGGCAGCTGGTGTTGTAACTCAATAGGATTTTTTAGAAGACCAGTAAGCATTGAGGTGGTCCCCCGCGCTGCTGTAGAGTTTTATTTCAACGGCCAAAGATCAAGCGCTGTAAACAGTTGGCCCCTCATCATGGGAGAGACTTTCCGATTTTGTAAACACAAGTGCAGCACCAATACCACCCATTTTCATTTCGATCAAGCGCTCTCTTCATGGGAGAGACTTCCCAATTTTGTCGACCATGTCGTGGTCACACATGAGACATTGAGGAGAATTAGGCAGTACCACCCATTTTCATTTCTACTTTTCTCCTGCCTCTCTTCCCTCTTCTCTATTCTCCTTTTATAGGGAGAAGGGTACGTTTCTGCTGTTCCAGAAATTGAACTACATCGGTGGATGTAGAGTCAGCAGCACCACTAGCTCCCAATATAAGTAAAAAAAAATTGTAAACCCCGTCAATAATCAAATGATTGTTTTCAAAGGATTGGAAGTTGAACCAAAATGGCAGCATTGTCAATACGCATTATGAAAAACATTTCCTAATCTAATTAATAATACGCATTATGACGACCTCCACACGACCTCTTGTTAATAAAAACAATCCGTAAATTTATGATGTTAATGTTAGTGCGGCAAAGCTCCCCTGGAATATTGGAAGGTGATGCTGACTCTACATCCACCGATCTAGGTCAATTTCTTGAATAACAAAAACGTGTGGATGTAGTTCAATTTCTGGAATACCAGAAACGTGCCCTTCTCCCTATAAAAGGAGAATAGAGAAGAGGGAAGAGAGGCAGAACTAAGAAGAAAAGTTTAGAAATGAAAATGGGTGGTACTGCTTACTTGGCCTGTGCCCTAATTCTCCTCAATGTCTCATGCTGCACTTGTGTGACAACGACATGGTCGACAAAATGTGGAAGTCTGTCCTATGATCAGAAGCAAATTGTTTACAACGCTCTGCTAAGCTTCGTGAACAACGAGGAGTCCACAATTCAGTTGGATAGAGCCTATCATGCAGGTCGCATATTCTCCCAATACCTGAACGTGAACGGGAAGGGCGTGGCCATAAGATTAAGTCACTGGAGCACCAAATGCAGCGTGAGCATGTTGCAGAGCGAGAAGACCAGAGGCCGCGACTTGCTGAAGTTTTTCCAGGGGTTACTTCCCAAAATGAAAGATTATCTTGTAAATCAGGGCTCCAACTGGGCGGCTCTCTCAAACGGCAGCAATTGGATGGATTACTATGTGAGAGAGTCATACGCACAGCTTCCCCAGCAGCCTACTGACAGTCCATCTTATAAGACTCTTCATGAAAAAGGCACTATCCCCGACTGCACCATCCGCCACTCTATGTTACTATCCCACCACATAGCCCAACCTTTCAATAAATTGTCTCCTGGAGAAAATCTTATATCTCCCAATGGCAAAATCAAGCTCACCATTCCTCGCTCAGAATGCGTCGCCACTTTGCTTGATCAAAATAACGATGAACTGTGGCGAACCTCTTCTGCCTTGGAACAAAATGTTTGCTTTCTAGCCCTTCGCAGTGACGGAGCATTGCAATTGTGGAACAACAATATGGCCATTTGGGAATCTGAGAGCGCTTGCTCGGACATAACTACATGTGCTGGAGCTTCATCTTTGGCCGTCGAGAATGATCCAAATATAAAACTCTACAGCAGCGCGGGGGACTACCTCAAGGCTTACTGGTCTGCTATACCCGATTGACTAACAACACCAGCTGCCCGTTACCTATAGGGATCAAGCATTCACCCAGGCTTTCCCTTATCTAAATAAATAAACAAACGTCTATGTTTCTCATGTAATATAGGTATGTTTGCTATGTAATATATATATGCTTTCTCTACCTTCATATCTCACCTTCCCCTACTGTCTTCTTTTTTTTTCTTCCTCTTAACAAATATCCTGAAAGAAATCTCTCTTATAAAAATCTAAAAGCATAAATTTCTCTATGCTCAACAAGAATCTATCCAAGAGATTTTCCTTTTTTTTTTTATAAATAAGCGACCATATTAATATAATAAGAAAATAGAGTACACATATCCAAAAAAAAGGTTGGGTGGTTAAAAGGCACACCCCGAAGTCACATGGGCAGCGCCCAGAAAGTCATAATGTCATGGCTTAGGCCCAGAACTAAAAAAGTATAATAGAAACTGTATAAAAAAGAAGGCCATTAAGTGGCCAGAGCAATGCTAGAAGATGGCAGATCCTTGTTATTCGGGTTGCCCCAAACAGTAGCGGGGTCCAGGATGGCCTCAGGAGGAGCCCAATCATCATCCTCCTTTTCTTTTTCTGTAGCATTTTCTTCACGGCGAGGTGAAATTGCCAGATCCAAATGTGGGACCCGTTTAGAATCACCCATGGGCAAACCAGAACCACCACCAAGAGTGGAACCACTTGAAGGCCACCCAGAGTCTCCGCTTCCTCCCCCCGGTACTTTGCCAAAAGGCCACCCCAAGGTAGCCCGCGAAGGTGGAGAGGACGACCACCATCAGCGAGGGTGAGAGCCGCGACAAGAAGGAGGTCGAGAGCAGGGGCGAGAGTCCTTGGGGTGACTGGCCCTTGGAGGAAGTGGGAGAGGGAAGCCCACACGTGCCATAATGCAAGGGGCATTGCCCCAGTGGTCAAGCAGCTCCTGAAGGTGAGAAACTTCAAGCGCAACTTTGTTAGCTTGCACTTGAATCTGCAGAAGAACATTAGAACAAATAATAGCTTTAGAATATAAAGAAACAATAGTATCCATCTTGATGTGAGAAAAGATGCATGAATTTCTATCTTTCCATAAAGTGAAGAGGATTTCCACCCTAAAAGTGTGCCAAATCTGGGTATACTTTGCGGGAATCCTGGGAGAGTCTCCCAATAGAGCCATATGCCAAGAAAAAGGTTCTGGATGAAATAGCTGGAAGAAATCGTGGATCTAATTCCATAGTTGCTGCGCTCTGGCACAGTACCAAAAGAGATGCTAGAATGATTCAACCTATCCATAGAAAGGGCAAGGAGGGTCCTAAATCCCTAAACGAAATAGCTAAGCTCCCATCGATACACCTTGGAAAAGAATACACCAAGCAAAGTGGGCAAGCTTGGGTTCAGCAATTGTAGACCAAACAGCTAAGAATCTTTTTTGCCAAATGGCTATCAAGCACATAAGAAGCCATTGTTGATTAAGGGCATCAATCATGGGGAAATTAGGTGAAAATATTGATATGCAAGCTGAGGCTTGTAGTTTCTAAAAGGGGTTTTTGGAAACCATTTCCAGTCCTTCCACCATGGTTTATTGGAACGGATACCCACTTTATGAAGCATATCAGCCGGGATGGCACTCACCAGGCCATTGTAGATTTCACGGTCATGGTTTTGAAAGCTGAACTGGACACAAAAAACTTCACATGAGAGAATGTGCACAGTGGGTCTATGAAAGATATCTTGTAAGGTCTGAACACCCTTCTTTTGAAATATGAGAGCCTTGAGCCATGGAAGCTTAGCCAATGACTGACCAGTACTAGCTAAAAGAGGAGACCACCATATGTTCTATTGATTAAGTGAGAGTCCATCACGAAATCCATTCCCTGACCATGCGGATCTAGGGTTTTACTGCCTTCTAGATACACCATATGCTTTTGGAGACAAAGGTACCCAAGATCTGAATAGGCTCCCACATAATAAGAAGGGTATGGAGACCAATTCCCTTCCAAGAGGGTTTGTGAGTGGGGAAACCTGCTTCAATATTGTGCTTGAGGAGGATTTTTCAGGCCTCATTACCAGTAAGAGCATGGATGGTCCATTTGACACAAAGAGCAATGCCTTGCCACTGAGTAGAGAGAAGACCAAGGCCACTAGAATCTCTTGGGAGACAACAAAACTCCCAGGCAATGTGGTGAAATTTGTGATGGGTCTTAGAAGATGCCCAAAGAAAATCTCTGAGTAATTTCTCCAACTTAGCATACGAGGCCTTGGAAGGGGCCCAACAACAAGAGTAATACACATGAGTTGCTGCACGAACTTTGGAACATACTTGAAATTTCCCAACCAAAGAAAGTGGTTTAGTAATCTAGAAGGCTAATTTTTGCTCAACGCGAGAGAGAACCGCTTGCCAGAGATTAGCAGAAGAAGCCTGAAAGGCAAAGGGAATGCCAAGAAATCAAAAGATTTCACTGGGTGCAATCCATTTCCACCCATATTGTTGAATCCAAAAGGGGTTGGGAAGAACTGATTGTCTATAACATAAGGTTTTGTGCCACTAAATTGCCGAACCAGAGGCCAAGCAAAAGGTCTCAAGACAACACAAAGCCGTTTTGATAGTATTCTCTTCCTCCAGCAAGGTGAGGAAGGAATCATTGGCAAAGTGGCCATTGACAAGCTGAGTGGATGAATTAGGCAAGGAGATCCTATGAACGAATCCTTGGGAAATGAAGTGAGCAAGAAGATAGCCAAATCCTTTAGCAGCCAAAACATAAAGGGAAGGAGCAAGCAGGCAGCCTTGACGATGGAGCGGAACAAACCCAAGGATTAGGATTGGTGGCCATTAATGGTGATGCAAGCTAAGGTGTTAGAGAACAACATATTTATAGACTGGAGGAAATTGGGACCAAAACTGAGCTTAGAAAGCATGGCTAAAATGAAAGGCCATTCAATGCGGTCATAAGCTTTAGCAAAATCAATCTTAAGGAAAATGGCTAGTTGATTAGAGTATCTTGCCCATTCCATACCTTTCCAGACAACAATGATGTTGTCCAAGATGAACTTGGATTTGATGAAACCAGTCTGCTCAAGATGGCAACCTGGGGTAAGAGGTGGCAGATTTTGAGAGCAAGGGCTTTGGCAATGATTTTGTAAGATACATTGAGGAGCATGATAGGCCACCAGTTACAGATATCCTTGGGCTCAACAACCTTAGGTATGAATTTTATGTTACCTTTATTGATAAGATTGCCTAGAGAATTAGAATGAAAGGCTTCAAGATAAACTTTATGCAAATGTTGTCCAACACAAGGCTACAAAGCTTTGTTAAATTCACAAGGAAAACCATCAACTTCCGGAGCCTTATCATCTGCCATAGAGCAAACAACTTCTTTGAGGTCTTCAATGGTGAGCAACTGCTCATAGAAGGCTATCTGGGCTAAGGAAAGCGTATTTGGCACAACAGCAAGATATTCCTGAAGTGCATTTGACTGCTCAAGAGTATATTCTTGGGTTGTAAAAACTTGCTTGTAGTGCTTAACAAATGCTTGAAGAATATCGAGTAACTCTGAGAGCACATCGGTACCTTCTTTGATGTGCTTGATGCCAAGTGAGGAATGTTTGGCTTGAAGTGCCATAAAAATTCTTTCGAAGCACAATCCCTGATCTTGGGTCAGTGTAACCTGGCTTTGAGTTGTGCCCCTCTAGCTGCATAGCTGTCAGCAACTTGCTTGTGATGCCAAAGTTTGGTAACCTGGACTTGCAGAGATGGGGAGAATAGATTGCTTACCAATGCCTCTGTGGTAGCACAGAGGTCAGCCGTTGTGGCTGCATAGGACCACTGGCGAAAGATGGCCAACTAACACCCATAGATATAGAGAAATCTCGCAGTTCGTGTGATAGCATCATTCCAAAATTGGATCCAACCCATTGAGTGAGGTCACAGATGACATTCAAGATTCTAGATGGTGTGGATGTGGGCTAGCATGGGCTGGTGACTCAGCATAGAGGTATTCAAAATAAGTGGGTCCGACTGACATGGGCTTGTCTGGCATGCCATTCAATGCAAAACATAATAGGAAAGTAGTCTGATAATGTCACATCCACTAACAGCGTTACCGGGAGTGGTGAAGAGTTGGTGAAAGAGAAAAAAGATTGTGCCAAAATCATCACTCGATCAAGGCGTTTAAATATCCTGTCAGACCCAGGTCAAAAATTGCACCAAGTTTTTGAAATGGAAAGAGACCATCCTATGGTTTTCTTTTAATCAAATATTCAATAACTTGATATAGGCACATACTACTATGCCCTTAAAGTAGAAACAAATATAAATCATTTCCCATCACATTAACCATTAAGATAATGTAGCTTGCAGATCTAAGTAAATTTTGCTAGCATTGTGGCATGCAAATTAACACTGTAGGAGTATGATAGAAGAAGAATAGAAGAAAGATAGGTAGAAAAGAAGAGACCAATATATGTGGGAAAACCCTTTCAGGTAAAAAACCCCACTCCAAAGCATCAAACTAATGTATTAATATACAACAACAAACATGTTACAATACACTTGTAGGCTCAAAGACTTAACATGGAGGTTTATGTCTTGCTTCTCTAGAGGAAAACTAGCAGCATAACTCTGCATAAAACTCTCCTTACAAATGACTTCTCAATCATTCAATTTATAGGAGTTCCAATATAAGAAACCACCAAAATGAAACCCAAAACCATGTGCTAATACCACCCTCAAATGTGGTGTCCAAATTGGGTAGGAAATATCCAACGCCTAGTCATGGAGAATCAAATCCACCATAAAATAGAAAGTTACTTACACTTGTTAAATCATAACTGACTCTCCAAATATGGCACTCCATTTTGGGCTCCTAAAATCATGCTTGTCAAGTTTCCAAGGTAACTCTCTCTTTCAATGTCTTCACATTCTAGCAACTCTTACACACAAACTACAAGTGACACATAGTGCCACTCCAAGTGGGATGCCTAAAATATGTGTGTGCATAATACATACAAATAAATAAATAGTTCAAATTTAGGACTTGCAAGGTGTATGGCACACCTAATCCCAACATTCTTCCACTTGTCATATACCTTGCAAGAGCCAAAGGGAAACACAACCAATCTATGAACCACCAAGATTACCATACTATCTCAACTAAACTCCACTGTACTCACAAGCTTTACAGAAGCACCTGCAACATCTTCCAAGTGATCACCAACATGAAAAAATATTAGAATTTCAATTTTGGAGTTTTAATTTTGAAGATGGAAAAGTGATGTTGTAGGTACTAGAAAATGATTGTTCACAATGTTAGAGTTTAGGTCTTGCTCAAATGAATGTCTTAGAATCTACACACTGAAAAAACTCTACTTTACTTCACCTATGCAAGTGCAGACCTAGGCCAGGTGTGTAAATTTGATGTCTGAACCTGAGTAAGGATTGTCTTCATTTGAAAAATGTAGTCCAAAATTGCACTACAATACAAAAAAATAAATCTATTTCCTACTCTACCTGGCTACACAAACTAGTAATATTACTTTGGCCATATCTTAAGGGATTCATACTTGAATGAGATGTTCAGAGATTTGTGCATGTAGGAGCTCAACTCATCATGTTGAAATTCATTACCTTGCAAGTGTATATCTCCAACGAGCTCATGTCAGATAGATATTTATAAGGTTGTGATGATGAGGACACAAGATCTAAGTGTGTAAGTGATGTAAGTGGATTCATCTTTGTTGATTTAAATTAATTATATTTTAGGTGAACATGTATGCTTTCTTGTAATCTATTGTTAATAAGATCTAGCAGGGTTCTCCTTAATCTCCGTTAGGGCATGGTGGTCAAATCCATATTCTAATTGTTACCATACATTAAGACCTCAAAAGAATACCACCTTAGATTTTGTAGAGCCTAAAGAAGAAGATCTTCCCCAATCCTATGCATCGATAAAAAATCACCCTCTCTTTGTTGATGTATCACTCTCCCTACTTGAGATACATTGTTCCCCTATCTCACTCTAGGTCATTGTGCTAGGTAAGAGGGCCTATATTTTTAGATCTAATGGAAGGGAGACTCTATTGGGGACCATCCCTAGTTAGTCCTATCTTGGGTTACAAGAATTTGATGACTGTGCTAGTGAGAAGACCCAGAAGAATTTAAACCTTGGTGATTTTGTCTACTCTGATGGATATCCTCATTTTATGAGGTGGTGAATTTGTTGTCATAATATCAACAGTTCTATAGCTAGTACATGCCTTCTAGTGGTGATATACATATTCTTCCATACTAGTGCTATAGTAGGTTAAGGTACATGAAAATTTTCTTCTCCGTGGTGTGATTTTGTTTCTTCCTTAGTTGAAACTTATGCTTGTAAGAAGTGATGTCCTATTTTAGCATGTTATGAATTTGTAGTCAAGGCCTTTAGGTTTGATAGATGCTCTAGGGAAGTTCCCCCATATCCACATTCCTATGATTCAAGCCCTAATCATTATGTAGATGAGTATGACTTAGACTATTACAGTAAGTTTCACTATGCTTCTTTCTCTCTTTGCCCATGCAAGTGTTGAATAAGCTTATTGAAAATTTGACAAAGGGTTGGCTTCTAAAATCCTAGAGGTTGTTTTTCAAACCATGTCCCATGTTTGCAAACTTTTCATGTTTGTACAAGTTTGCATGCAAGAGTGGATTTAAACAATTAATAGTTTTGGCATGCCTATGGGACACGAGTCCAAAGTTCTCAATTTCTGTCTTATTGTATTGAATCTTTGTTCTACATTTTATGATTTTTGTAGTAAATCACAAAATTATCAACTCATAGGAGTATGAATCTTCTACCTAGAAACTCCATTAGTAACTCCATTGCTCATAAAATTTTAAATCTCTATTCCTACAAACTATGGAAGCCCCTCATATCTAAGTGTATCTTAACATTTTGGCAAGAAATTTTCCATTTGTGGTATGGGATTCAAGTGGACTATTACAACATCAACAATGGTATCAAATTCTTGTAGTATTAAAGGTACCACCTATCTTTTACAGAGATGGCTTGGTTTCTCGCACATATCACATTCAAGATGTTACAAATTTGTGTAACATTCATAACATTACTACTTAGAGTGTGGGTCTCCAACTACTAGCTTAGGGCAAATCATATGAATGGTTCATAACTTTTCATCCTATTTTTATGGAGAGGGGGAAGTGGGAGATCAGGGAGGAGGATGGTGATTATGCAGGGAATTTAGAAGAGGATTCCAAGTGTGACTCAAGTTCCACCCATCATCTCTATTAAGGTTGGTAGGGTTGGTTCTGATAAAAATAGCCTCTTTAAGTTTTCTCTCAAAAAAGTTATTTTCCTTGGCAAGGACAAGGGTATCTTCGATTCAAATTTGGTGCTTAGTGCTAGAAGAGTGGTCTGCTAAGGCCGATTTGGAGACCCTTTCATGTCTGATGTGTGCACAGTGTTCTTTGATTCTCAAGATGATGGATCTCCCAGTCTCACCAATGTAGGGGGTGCCACATGAGCAATCTATCTTGTAGACGCCCGAGTTTAAAAGAATGTTCCCCACCAACATTCAATTTATCTTTTCACCATGAAAATTTGTTTCAAACCAAACTTATCTTTCACCACATTGAAATTTTCAAATAAATAGTTCTGAGAGGAATACCTTGTTGATGTTGGTTGGCTGAGGTGGACGGAGTTCCTTGGATGCCTTTGTTTGAATGCACATGACAAAAATCATGCAGTTGAAGTTGTGGACATCATGGAAGCCATGGAATTCATGGACATTGTGGAATAATATGTCACTTTTGGTTTCAAGGGCTTTTCACAAATGACAGTGAAAACTATTGTTTTCACTTCACATTCTTTTAAAAAAAAATAAAATAAGACCTTTGAATAAAGCTGCCCTTTGCTCGGAGGTGATTTTTGAAAAATCTTTGAGCAAAGGACCTTTGTTCAAAGAAATTTCTTTGAACGAAGATAAATGCAAAAAAAATTTCCATCTAAAAGCAAAAATTTGATGTCCCAAGTTTGGGATCCATTATTGTGGGATGACCCAACAGGATGTTGGAGCTTGAAAATAAATGTTTGATAGTCCATCAAAATTTTACAAACCGAAGGAAATGAATAGAAAGAAAAGGCTAAGGAGGTTAACAGGTTTATGTGAAAATTCTATGTGGGAAAGGAGTTGGATACCAGATGGGTGATGAAGGAATCATGTTTTGTAGTATGTTGGGATTCTACAAAATGAGGAAAATGAAGGAGACGAAAAAGGTGAAGGACCCAACAAAGTTTTATGGAAATCTTACATGGGAAAGGATGTTAGGACATGATATTGAATAGGTAGAGTACATTTGGTAGTCTACTAAAACTTTGCAACTCTGCCAAAACCTTAGAAAATGAATTAAAACCTCCTAAACTTGGAACTTTCTTTGATTTTTTCAACTTCAACATATGGTAAGGACATGAGGCATGAATTTGAACAAAACTCTAGGAAAAATTTGACTAAGGGAAGACACACTTAAAATTTCTTAGATTAGTTATATATGGTGGGAAAAACAAGGCAAGGCACAAAGGGACAAAGGCTTAGATGATTTTGCATTTTTCAATTTGGGTCCCAACAAGATGAATTTGGTATTTCATGAGGAGCTATAGAAATTGTATAGACATTGTATTCTATTGTTTTGTAAGTGGTAGCTATTATGATGTTGTTTGAGTTGTAGTTAATATAGAAAGGGTTACATAAAAAATTTAAATATGAATTTCAAATGTTTAAGCTAGTGAACACTTTAGTTGTTAGTTAATATCCACAAAGGTTGAAAACTTAATCTCAATGTAACTAGTGAAATCTTGTAACCAATTTTTTTCTCAATAAAGGAAAAGTATAGATAACCCTCTAGGAGAACTACATGACTTTGATTTCATGGGTGAGATATGTAGGCAATCCAAGGTGATAGATTTGGGTGAATTGGTCATTTATTATAATATTATTTAACCTAAAACCCAACTTTAAATCCTATGTTAAATTTATTTATCAATGTAATTTCATTAATTGTAGTAGAATATTTGTATAAAGGGTTCTTTTGAATAGGAATCAGCCATATCTTACCTTTGAAAGACTTAAGTAATCCAACTATACAGTTTCTTCAAGATTCTGGTTTGAGGATAATAGATTCCCTTCAATAGATAAAAGGAAAACCCCTTGCATAAATTCTGGTTGAGAACTGAGAAGGTTATGTTTTAGATTTCTATATCTCATGTATTCTCAGTGGCCAAAGATGAAGCTCCACCACAAGTAGTTATATCAGAGCAAGTGCTCTTAGATTGCCAAATGGCCTTATTGTTGTTCCATAATTGTGGTGAAGGGAGAGAAAGCAAACATTTTGTGGCGAGGCAGCAGCACCACCTCCCAATATTCCAGGAGAGCTTTGCAGCACTAACATTAACATCATCATAAATATAGGGATTGTTTTTCTTAACAAGAGGTTGTGTGGAGGTCGTCAGTCCACATCCACATTATTAATTAGTTTAGGCAATGTTTTCTATAATGCGTATTGACAATGCTACCATTTTGTTTTAACTTCCAATCCTTTGAAAACAATCATTTTGTTTTGTTTGATTATTGAATATGGTATTGATCATTTTGTATCCTATAATCAAACTCTAGCTAAATATCTCATCTTCCTTCCTCTTAGCACCTACATGCATACCATCTTCCTAGTGAATCCTGCACCTGCAATAAAAATTACACATCTACAAGTAAACTATAAAATAGTTAAAATAATTTGTAAAACACCTTCATTACAAATTCTCTCATTGTCCAACCTTGCATACAGACCAAGAAGAAGAAATTTGAGAGCCTCCAGGAAAAAAACGTTTATGGACACTTTCATTGCAAATTCTCTCATTGTGCAACCCTACATGCAAACCAAGAAGAAGAAATTTGAGAGCCTCCAAAAAAACAATTATGGAGAAAATTAAAATAAGGTAGTGTCAAACTATAATTTTTATATACTTTTTATATCATTTTGGTAAGTTTTAATATTTACTAAAATTAGAGCTCCACAACTCCCTATTTTCTAGCTAATGTGATTTAAAATTAAATTAATTTGTAGTTAAATTAGAATTTTAGTAGAATATTGTATGATGTTTAAAATAGAAACCTTTTTTATAATTACTGGCTAGGACTGGTATTGTAGTTAAATGTACAATGACTGGCTAGGAATGGTACGACTAGCTATAGTAATTCACAAAAATGCTAATTAATCAAATCTACTCTGGAAGCATATGCAAAATGTTTAAATCTAGAAAAAAAAAACACTTCCCTGAAAACAACATTTCTAGAGTACTTTTTTTATGTTAATATATTCCAAAGCTTATAACCTTTAAAAAATTCACCATAACCAATGATAATACATCTTTTTTGTTTAACATCTAACTTAGACCATTTTTTGTTAGGAACATGAACATAAGCATCATAGCTGGAAATAGTTTTAGATTTTCCATAGAAGGCTTCTTTCCTATCCACAATTCGCATGGTGTCTGATTAATAATAGTAAAAGTAAGAGACCTATTTATCAAATAGTAAGTAGTATTAACAATTTCAACCCAAAAATTATATTCCAATTTAGCACGACTTAACATACTTCTATCTATTTCCATTATTTCTTTGTTTATTCTCTAAATTGCCCCATTTTTGTGGTGTATATGGAGAAGTATTTAGTTTTATAATCCCATAGTGTTTACAAAATTCTTGAGATTCTTTAGACAAATATTCTCACCCATTATTTGATCTCAAATATTTTATTTATTTTCCTTTTGAGTTTCTACAAGCACTTTAAATCCTTAAATTTGCTAAAAGATTTATATTCATGCCTAAGAAAATAAACCAATCTTTTCTTGAGAAATCATCTAAGAAGGTAATAT
This sequence comes from Cunninghamia lanceolata, assembly GCA_027924645.1. Lineage (NCBI taxonomy): Eukaryota > Viridiplantae > Streptophyta > Pinopsida > Cupressales > Cupressaceae > Cunninghamia > Cunninghamia lanceolata. The sequence goes on along the minus strand of BSBN01001247.1, from coordinate 3,608,954 downwards.
AATAAAGATATTTACCAAGATATTGCACATTCATTGGACCAAACACATTAAATTGAATTAAATCCAAAATCCATGTTCCCTAATGATTGAAAATGAGAATTTAACTCTTTTTTTGCTTTCTAAACACACAATGCTCATAACAATCAAAATCAAGAGAATATCTAGACAAAACAACAATCATTGCTTTATTGCTCAATACTTTCAATCATTTATCACCTATCTGGCTTAATTAGTGGTGCCACATCATTGACATATTAGTAGGCACATTACTAGAAGCCATTATAGAGTTACATAATGTAGTAGCATCCATTTTAAGAAAACTAATATGCCTAACACCCTTTACCATGGAAATGTAAAGTAGTTTTCAAATCACCAAACCCAATAGGTTTATTTTATTTATATAAGGCCAATTATGTGCATTAAGATTGATTATGCACCACACAATTGACCTAGATCAATGACACACTATAGTTTTACTACAAATCAGAGTAGAGTCCATTTTACTATCTATTTAAGGATCACAAAGATAAATCTAATATCATGGCATCATTTGGATGATATAGCAACAAATTTGTAGTCCAAATCCATCAAGACACACCTACAATTAAGTAACTCTAATATATGTTAGTCATTTTGAAAAGCATGCTTGTCTATTTTTTATTTACTAGGCTAACTCCAATATCCTTAGTTAAATTTCTTTGTGTATGTATAAAGTGAACATAAAATAACAAGTTAAACTATGCTAACCTATTCCATTCACAATTAAATGAAACCTCTAATTAGATTAAATAGGTTACATATAACATAAAATGAAGTCAAATGCAAACATATGATATGTGAATGTGCTCCTTGATATTTGATGTCTTGATTGCTCCTTATACCTGTAGCATAACTTTGCAATCCATGAAGACTTGAAAATGGCTTGCATGAGGTTCAATTTATAGATTTTTTATGGGTTGATGGAAGGTTGAAATTGATTTGAAGGATTTGTTGATAGTAAAATTTGCATTTCACACACAACAATGGGGAATCTTGAAATGTGGGACCTTGTGATCTCGAGATAACCTCCAAGATTTTAGAAGCCAGCTCTTTGTGAGATTTTCAACAAAATCACTTTCAAATTGTGGGGGAGAAGAGAGAAGAAGGAAACTTTGAAAGAAACCTAACTAACGTAATATGCCAATCATAAACTTCACCAACTCACAGATGATTAAATGTGCACATGATTTGTAAAATAACGAACAAGATAAACACTGATACAATGAAAACAAAAGTGCTGGTCACATAATTTATTCAGTTGCATAAGATTTGAAAGTCTTAGATTTACAAAGTAAATGCCTAGATCTAAGAAAAGAGAAGAAGAAATATCTTGAACAACATACAATGGCATAATGAATGGCCTACAAGAAAACTTTGTTGTTGATGAAGACTCCTCTCTGTCTCTATCACTGTCTCAATCTCTTTGTTGTGGTGAATGAAATATACTTACCTGCTATGCAAAACATCTATTTATAAAGAAAATAAAAGCCAACTGCCTCTCCGTGCATGCATATCTGCCCAGTTGTCTCCCTGTTTTTATGGTTTTTTATCTCCATCTTTTATCATGCAAAAATATATCCATTTGTTGCATGTTTGTCAAACTTACAGTCTTACTATGACTTTTTCTTTGATAGTATAAAAATAAAAGCATCTTCTTTATTTTACCTCATGTAGCTTTATTTAGCTTTTCAGTTAGCTTTCATGCGGTTTAATAAAGTTGCTTTTAATAAAAGAATCACATCTTGCTTTATATTTTCGTAGCCTTAAAGCTATATAGATTCCTTATTAATAAAGCCTTAGCTTTATTAGTTCCTGCCAAGGTAGGAATTCTATAGCATCCATGTGATGCAATTAATTCAATTCAGTTGACCAATGAGAATTCAGTATTAAATTCATTTGGCAAAATCCCTAAAGTTGAAACTTATTTTTTTTAATAAATGCAATTTATCTATTGTGCTATTGGTCAATTGGGTGAATAGTAATGGTGAAAAATGGAATTTTTTATTTTTAGTTATATTAAAATTTAGTTGACCAATGAGCATTGAGTATTAAACTCATTTGGCAAGATGACTATAGTTGAAACTTTAAATTTTTCTTTTTAATCTGCCTTTCAAGTACCAAGTTGGCAAGTTGGCATAGGTGTGTGGCAGTTTACAAGGTAGTGATGACCGTATAGGTTGACTATGTAGTCAGTTTTATTTTTCGACAGTTCACATTTGATAGTGTGCAAACACCCTGTGCTAAAATGGGAGTTTTCGAAAAGGGTTTGGACATCCATCAAAGCATAAAAGAGATAAATTTTGACAGATTTTGTAGATGCAACAGCCTGGTAGACATGTATGCAAAATGTGGAAGCATAGAGAAGACCCGTGAATTGTTTGACAAAATGCATCAAAGAACTATGGTTTCATGGAATGCAATGGCTGTAGGATATGTACAAAATGGATTTGTTGAAAAAGATTTAGAAATTTTCAAGTAAATGCAAATGGCAGGTGTAAAACTAGACTCCACAAACCTTTGCTAGCATCCTCCTTGGCTATGCCAAAATGGGAACATTGGAACACGGTATGGACCTCTATTAAATCATAATGGAACAAGGATATTTGTCTAATACTGTAGTTGGAAATACTCTAGTAGACATGTATGCAAAGTGTGGAAGCATAGAAAAATATCATGAACTGTTTGATAGAATGCCTCAAAGAGATGTAATCTCATGGAATGCAATGATTGCAAGATATTCACAAAATGGATTTGTTGAAAGGGCTTTCAAAATTTTCAAGAAAATGCAATTGGCAGGTCTAAATCCAAATTCTACAACCTTTGCCATCATCGTGATACCTCCACCCTGTAGTAATCAGTTTGGTTGACTGCGGTAGTGCAGAGGATATCCCTGCCAACTCGCTAGCCTTTGGCAAGGTACCTCATGGGGGAGTGGGGAATGGTCCTCAAAGAATTGTGGTTTCATGGAATGCAATGGTTGCAGGATATGCAAAAAATGGATTTGTTGAAAAAGATTTAGAAATTCTTGAGCAAATGCAAATGGCAGGTGTAAATCTAGACTCCACAAATCTTTGTCAGCATCCTCACTGCCTGTGCCAAAATGGAAACACCGGAACATGGTATGGACCTCTATCAAAGCATAATGATACGGGGATTATTGTCTGATATTGTAGTTGGAAATACTCTGGTAGACATGTATGCAAAATGTGGAAGCATAGAAAAAGCTCATGAACTGTTTGACAAAATACCTCAAAGAGATGTAATCTCATGGAATACAATGATTGTAGGATATTCACAAAATGGATTTGTTGAAAGGGATTTCAAAACTTTCAAGAAATGTAATTGGCAGATCTAAAGCCAAATTCTACAACCTTTTCCATCATCGTGATACCGCCACCCAATAGTAATCAGTTTGGTTGACTACAGTAGTGCGGAGGATACCCCTACCAACCCGCTAGAATTTGGAAGGGTACCTTGCGGAGGAGCAGGGAATGGTCCTCAAAGAACTATGGTTTCATGGAATGTAATGGCTGCAAGATATCCACAAAATGGATTTGCTGAAAAAGCCTTAGAAATTTTCAAACAAATGCAAATGGCAGGTGTAAATCCAAACTCCACAAACCTTTGCCAGCATCCTCCTTGCCTATGTCAAAATGGGAACATTGGAACATGGTATGGACCTCTATCAAAGCATAATGAAACGAGGATTTTTGTCCGATATTGTAGTTGGAAATACTCTGGTAGACATTTATGCAAAATGTGGAAGCATAGGAAAAGTTCGTGAACTATTTGACAGAATGCCTCAAAGAGATGTAATCTCATGGAATGCAATGATTGCATGATATTCACAAAATGGATTTGTTGAAAGGGCTCTCAAAACTTATGAAGAAAAGCATTGTTAGCAAGCTCTCTAAGGGTGACAATATAATGGGCAAAATTTCAAGGGAAGGCTCTACCTGCAAAGCATACAAAAGGCTCAAGAATTGTTTGACAGAGTGCCTTCAAGAAATATGATCTCATCGATGGCAATGATTACATACATGCAACCTGTGGAGAAATTTACCTTGAAGGCATGTATTGGCAAAGATCCTAGAGATCTGATACAATACAATGACGAATGGAGTATGCAGAAGAATAGCCTGTGCATTCCTATGTCTTCGCAGAGCCAGTGCAAACTGGGTGCGGGATCGCGGGCTCCCCATGCATCCCCGCAAAAGAGCCAGGCATGATGTGCGGGTTAGTGGGAATAAGGAAGCAGTTTTCTCCCGCCTTCCCGCAAGGGTTTTCTAAGTCATGTGCGGGCTTCCGGTGAATTTGGTGTTTTCTCCTGCCTTCCCGCAGAAAACCCTAATTGATGGTGCCCGAGAGCGGTGAAAGTTAAATATCAAAATTTCTATTAAATAAAAAATGTTTATATTTTATTTCTTAATTAGAAACATTATAAAAAACACTACTGGTATTTAAATTTTATTATATTTTTACCATTTTATTATTTATAATTAAGTTATTTTTGCATTTATAAAATTATTATAAATTAATATATTTTTTAAATATATAATTTATTATTATTATTCTTATATTTATTATATTTTTTTAGTTTTTACTTCCATATTTTAAATTTATCATATAAAATGTTTTATATGAACACTACAAAGTCAATAAGTTTATTCTTAATTTAGGGTATTTTCTTTCTAGGTAAAAATTATTTTCTTGATAAAATATATTTATGGCTATCAAAAATACATGTATGTCCATACCACTAAATTGAGTAGCATCAAAACAATAAACACTATCATATTTGAAATTGAAGATTTAATTACATTCGAACTCAATACAATTGTATTCTAACAAAACAACTCTATCTAATCCACTAGGATTTACATATAATAGCTACTAAATTCATGATAAATTTTAACATTACTTATTGCATGCATTTCTATTGCCTATTAACTTGAATAAAATAAAGTGCATTTAAAACCTATAGATACATTTAAAAACATGAATCATTAAATTAATTGCAATATTTACATTAATTAATTACAAGATTCATTGCATTCAACATATCAATGGCAAACTAGATTTAGTGTATGGACATTGCACTAAATGTATGCATCATTTCATTATACATTATTACTATTGCAATATTTACATTGATTAATTACAAGATTCATTTCATTCACCATTTCAATGGCCATTGCAATGGCAGGAACCTAAGGCAATGGGTCTCTTGTTTACATAGGCCCCACTAGATTAAGGACTCACATATAGAAACAAGATTTACTCATGCATTTATTCAATATAAAACAAAAATTACTTTATTATTTTTTACTCCCATTTAATAGTATATCGTGGCCGAAGATATTACATTATTACTAATCCTAAGGATTTTAATAAAGACTCATTTAGAACCTTCCCATGAAACTCCAATAAACAAAGAAACAAAAACTTTTCCCATGCAGCCACGTGGTGGATGGATGCTCCTCCTCATTCTGGAAACCATGAAAACATTCAAAATGTTGTGCCATTGGCTGGGTGAGCCACGTGGAGGCCTTGGGCATTGTTTCAACCTGCCTATTCTCTTGAGCCATGAAAGTTAAGCTATCGAACACTCCTGCAATAGTTAGAAAATGAGAGTATGCAATACAAACAAGAGAATGGGATAATCCTTCACAATACATTTACCACAAACAAGATGTACATTTATAAGAGAGGGAAGAAACTGTTCCATCCCCAACCTGTGATAAGCTTAATCTTACTTTTACATGGTAATCAGGAGGATTAGTTAAGAGTTGGATGATTAGATGTTTGTGGAAAATGTTAGATTAATCATTGTTTCTAATTAATGTTAATTAGATATGAGATTTCTAGATTTAAAATGATTATTTAATTATTATGATTTATCGATCATATGATGATGCACTAATCATGATTTTTGGGTTGTGAGTTAGATGAGGAAAGTGATCATCTTCTGAAGATGGAAGGAGAGTATTATCTGGGAAGAAGGGGTAGATGTTAGGAAATGGGGTCAATAGCCATTTGAGTGTCAGATATTATGTCCTTACAAACCTGTGTAAGTTGGTGTAAGTTACACTTCTTTCTGGACAGTTGATTTTTCTTTTGTGTCATCTTGTCGATTTAGTCATTTAGGAAAATTTACATTGACTCAACCTAATGACGTTCTTGGAATGTTAATGTGAGTTGAGAGTTAGTCTTACCATGCATCAAACATTTTCTTATTGCTCTAAATATTCGTGAACCAGGATTGCAAATCTATTATTTTTGGTCTGTTATGCTTTGGGTTCTTAGCGAAGAAGGGAGAGAAGTGCTCAATCCCTAAATTGCATGTTGACCCTATCTCCATGAAGGAGGTTGTTGGTTCACGAATTGGCAGAGGGTTTGCCAGTTCTAATGCACGAGCAGATTCGGCCAATAGATTACAGGAGGTTGCATGAGCTGCCTCCCCTTCACTTTTGGTTCTGCCGCACCAAGGGGGGTATCCCTATTAGCTAAAGATGTAACCTTGACTCATCCAATGATAGAATGATTTAGATTTACAGTAATAGGCAAAATACTCTCATGTGTGGACCAAGATTTGTGTGATAAATCACAAGATTGGCACTGTTCTTGGACATTATCTGTCTGGTTGAGGTATGAGAGTATGCAAAGGTCCTAATTCCTACTCCTATAATAACAGGTTGGAAGTATTGAAATGATTTGTTTTAATTTTGGATGCAAGACAAGGGGTCTTGGGTCATAAGCACTAAACAAGAGCAAACTAGTGCCTATCTTGGGGCAAGGAGTCAATTAGACGTATACAGGTGAATGGTTTGTAACTGCATTCAAGTTTTACAGGGTCAAAGCTGGTATTTACCTTACAAATACCACCCAAGAATGGGTATTTTAGCTGCCCATACTACAAGTATCCTGGCTGACATACATCTCCATGATTGACCTAAAACAATTTAATCCACTCCTTGAATGGAAGTCACAGATCAAGCATGTGATACAGCAAAACTATATCCTAGAACCTAAGAAACCCTTAGCAACTAGATTAAAAAGAAGGAAATCCATACAACAAATAGAGACAGACACCTAAAACACATGCAGATAATCATTTCTCATATATAATTGACATGAAACTAAAAAATATGTGCAAAATACATTCAAAATGCAACACATAAACTCCAGAATGAGATAAAACAATAGGAAAAGGCTCTATTTTTCTGTTAAATTCTCCAAAAAAGCCCAAGTCTTCAACCCTTGAAATGAGTAACACAGTTTGCATATTATAGCAAGACTGCATACACTCAACATTAATTACAAGGCAACATCAAAAATTCAAAATTCCCTCAGAAACACTGCACCATAAGAATGGCGCTCAAACATTCATTGCTGCAGAGGGACAAAGAGGAAGGAGTAGGTAGAATTGGGATCTGAGCTGCTGCTTGAGGAATTTCTATGAATTTGGTTGCTGGCATGTCCTCATCCTTCACTGCACTTCAGTAATTCACCATCAATGCTTCAGCTACCCTCGGCCCTCTAGAATGCAGCAGTTACATGCATATAGTGTTTTCCTACTTGAAACGCGTCTGTGGACATACAAACCTTCCCGCGCCAGAAAGTTTGAAGGGTGGCCGTCGATCCTCCTCTACATCTTTGAAATTTGTGGCCAAAAATGAATGAACAAGTTGCCATCCAATTGGAACATGCCACGTCAAATGTTTCCTTGCCATCATAGACTCTCATTTTGCCTTTTCATCTTCTTTTGCCTTTGTCACCCAAAAAAAACATACATTCATCCTTGTATGTGCAAAGGCACATACAAATGCCCCCTCTATCCTTCTAAAACCATTGTATATGCATTCAACAGATACATGCAACTGTTCTAGACACATGGCAGCTTGTGATTCATCCATAGTCACTGTGCATTTTGCATCGCCATCGGCCATCGGGATGACTCTAGGAATGCCTTTCGATGCACATGGTCTGACTGAAAACCCCTAGCATATGCCTTTGTATATCGGGCTTTGTATATCTTCTCTTGTTTATTCGCCTTGCATGTGTAGACATACAATGCCTTTGCATATAAGATACAAGTGCTCTTGTATACGGAGTGGACCCCACCTTTTGTATCTTCTCCTCTCATGTACCCTTTGTATGGATCAACCCATTGTATGTCGCATAACCCATCAGCCATCGAACAGACACTAAACCTAGTCGCCAACAGGCAAGGTCACCGCGATGAACCCCTTCACTGTTCATCTTGTCTATTGGCCACTTCTATGTGCAGGATGCACATTTCCCTTGTATGCCAAAGCATACAACATGAACATACAAACCCCACTACACAAACCCCAGGCCCCACCACTTGCATCTTTTGCTCTTGTATGCCGTCAGCCATCGGATGGACTTTAGACTGGGCCGTCGATATGCAAAGTCTGGGCTATGACTTCCTTTGTCATTGTAGAAAATGCATGCCTGTGGACCCGATATGCATATGAAGATGCATACAACTATTTTTTACCATTTTTGGAAGCCAATTGAACACTTGAACTGGCCCACCAATGCACATCAGCACTTGCATGTACATACAAAGACATACAAAGCAACATAAAAGCAATAGGAAAAGGCTGAATGACTTAGAAATTTCTGGGAAGGTGCCTATGAATTTTAAATGCTTGAAAACTGAGTGTTTATGCAGGCACCAACACTAGCTCTGTCTAGGGACACATGCCTCTTGCAGGCATGGTGAGAACCATAGATCTTAGGGATGCAGAAGAGTCCCTTAACCATTGGGCAATAGAGTCGAACATTGCACCAACCTACATCACAAAACACAATTATTAAAATTTTCTTGGTGGCCCAGGGCCACCAAAAAGGAAAAACCAAAATTTTCCTTTATCAAAAACTTGATTTTCTGTTGATTTCTTCGAATGAAGCCTGAAAACATTTTGTTGTCTGCAGCACCCAGCATTGCAATTGACTGTGCTGTTGTTCCTTCCTTTTCTTTTAACAAATCTATAGCAAAATTCATTAGCATACATAACCATCAGCTGTAGAATGTCATTATCATATGAGTCATTGATGTTGCTTGGAAAAATAACAGACTCATATGAAACAAACGAATCCACCTCAGAATTTTGCCTTTCATCAAAAAATAAAAACTCCTCTATATTGAACAAGCAATATTCAGGCACAAGCAACATCTCATAATTAAATTCATTTTCATAAACATTCAAGCATCCATCATTGCTATGTTCAACACTTTTTTCATTGTGGTCCACCCGGAATGCCTCAAGAGAAGGCATGAAAACCTCAGAATGCAGCCCTTCACTGAAAGTCTCATAGTCACCCACGCAACTAACACTATTCTGAACTGTATGAGCACACACATCTACAACATGTCCATTCACATCTGAATAGTGACCCTGTTCCTTCTCTTCACCAATGCATTGATTATCAGTAGCAAAAGTTTCAACCTTTGCATTGTAGAGATGGTCACAATCTTCAAGGAAACACTCATATTCAACATCCATATATATTTCATCATCTGTAAGGCTCATATATGCATCTGAATGCTGATAGTCACTAAAATATTCACTGTCATCCCTTGAATTGGAATTTTCTGTATTCAGAGTGAAGCTTTGCATATCCAACTCATATAAATAATCAAGGATAACTGGGACATGCCCATTGCTGCAAGACACAACTTCATGTATATCTTTCATTTTATCATTTGAAGGGCATTTTGCATTTGCAGACTTCTCTTCTAGAGGCTGACAACAATCTATGTCTTCATCATTATAGGATGTGCCTACATTTTTTACATGTTCTTCATGTTTATACATCTCATCATGACTACACATATGGTTCTGAAATACATTTCCCTCTACAAAATCATCTCTTAATGGACACACTAGAAAGGCAGAAATATTTTAACTTTGAAAACTGTTTTGAAACCATATAGCCATGAAAGCTACTGGCATTCCATATTTCTGATTATTTTCTATGTCCATAGCAAATTTGTAAGCCTGGTGAAGCGTAGCTGGTTCTTTATCTCTTAGTAAATAACTCATTTCTTCATCAAATGCAGCCAAATAAATTGTCAAGCACAATGCATCATTTGGTCTCATATATTCAGGAATTTTCTTGACCAATTTAATAAACCTAAGGTTAAAGGCTATAACCAATTCCTCATCATCCTTTTGAATGTTCATGAAATGTATGATCAATGAGGCCAAATCAAATCTTTCACCAAACTACTCTAGAAATGTAACTTCTAAATCTGCCCATGAAGAAACTGAACATACAGGCAGGTCTAAAAACCAGACCCTAGTGTCATCCTCTAATGACTGGACAAAAAGTCTCATTACTACATCTTTAGCTTCTACCTCATGATCTTCTATCAAATTACAAAAAAATTGTAGATGTTTGTTTGCAGATTCAAAATTTAATCCATTATATTTTGGCAAACATTTTCTGATTTTACTAGGAATAACATTTGGGTAACCATCTATTTCTTTGAAATTCAAAGCCCTATATCTTTCAATAAAAAATGGTTTTCTTTGAGAGCAGAACCAGGTTTGCTACTTTGAACTCGTCATCTTAGAGTGAAAAAATGGAATACCTGGGAGTATGTTGCAGCTTGATAGGTTCAATCAATAGAGTCGCCACCTCTCACTGAGAGGAAAAATATCAACAAGGCATTTTTATTTCTGGATTCATCACACCAGCAGAGCACCACATGGTTATTTCTTTGATCTCGCTGTAACAACAACACTTTTTCTTTCAACTCCCTAGCGGAGTCACCATTTCTGTTGGTTCATGAATTGACAGAGACTTTGCCAGTTCCAATGCACGAGCAGATTCGGCCAACAGATTACAAGATGTTGCGTGAGCTGCCCCCCCTTCACTTCTAGTTCTGCTACACCAAGGGGGGTATCCCTATTAGCTAAAGATGTAACCTTGACTCGCCCAATGATAGAATGATTTAGCTTTACAGTACAGGAAGAATGCTCTCATGTGTGGACCAAGATTTGTGTGATAAATCACAAGATTGGCACTGTTCTTGGACATTATTTGTCTGGTTGAGGTATGAGAGTATGCAAGGGTCCTAATTCCTACTCCTACAATAATAGGTTGGAAGTATTGAAATGATTCGTTTTAATTTTGGATGCAAGACAGGGGGTCTTGGGTCATAAGTACTAAACAAGAGCAGACCAGTGCCTATCTCGGGGCAAGGAGTCAAATAGACATATACAGGTGAATGGTTTGCAACTGCATTCACATTTTAGGGGGTCAAAACTGGTATTTGCCTTACAAATACCACCTAAGAATGGGTATTTTAGCTGCCCATACTTACAAGTATCTTGGCTGACATACATACTATGAGGGGGAGAAAATGTGTTTAGTCAAATTAATGAAAACATAAAACCCAAACACCAATGGAAGTTGAAAGCAAGGAAGAATTAAACCAAAACAAGTAAGAACATACTTACAAACTCCTTTACCTGTCATTTTCCATTGCTTGCCTATCTTTATTTGATCTTGATTGTGAAGCCCTCAGAAGCTTTCCTTGCTTGCTTGCTTGTTGAAGATGACAAAGGAAGAATGGCTTTTGATATGAGTTTCTGTTGAATGTGAGCTTCAACACATGATAATAGAGGACACTTGAAAATGAAATGAAAGAATAGAATGAGAGAAATTTTGGTATAGTGATTGTGCAAGATGAAGTTCCTCCTCCTAATGGCTTAGAAGAGGGTTTGATTTATAGATTTTCAAAAAAGGTAATGGAGGGTGAGGATCAAAAGATGAGATCAATGGCTCTCATTTTTTGTGAATCTTTAATTCATAATGGATGAATTAAAAATTCTTTATTTCAGAATAGTGGATTATGACAATTGAATTAAATATTCAATTGGTGAAGGCTAGTGGGGAATATTGAATTTAAATATTTAATTGGTGAAAGCTAGTGGGGAACATTGAATTAAATATTCAATTGGTGAAGGCTAGTGGGGAACAATTGAATTAAGAATTCAATTAGTGGAGGATAGTGGGGGACAATTGAATTAAGAATTCAATTAGTGGAGGGTAATTGATTTAAAGATTTATTTTGGAAAATGGAGGATATTAGCTAATTAAATATTAAGAACATTTAATTATATGTGCAACATGGTGAGGTGGATTGATGAGGTGGATTTTGGACTTTAGACATTAGAAGAATTGAGGGAACTTAATTAAATAAAATGACTTTATTTAATTATGGGATAATAAAACAATCAAATAAATTTTGAATATTTATTTAATTGACAGAAGAAAATAAGAATTAAGATAAATATTAAAATATTTACTTAATTTGACCCAAGCCAATTTTAGGTGTATACATTTTGCCCCTCTTTGAAGCAATGTGTTTTATCACGTTGTTTCAAAGAATAGGAATAGACTGATGCTGATACATGCCCCAGTTTGCCCCCTGGTACAAGTTATGATGATAGGATGCCCCCTCGAGAGATTGGGTGGGGAGAAGGCAGAAGGCATGAGATGGACAATCTCACGATGAGATAAGTTGATAGGAGATGAAATGGTTGGATCCAGAAGAAAGGGATGAATGATATGGAATGCAAGATAAAAATGATAACACACACAAGCAAGGAAGAAAGTATGCACAAATGATACAGGAACAAACAAAGTATTACCCCTATCAAGTGGTAAACCAACGATATAGGTCGATGATGTCTAGTTTCAGGAATGAGATATGTCGTATAAGACTCTGGGTTTGGTTTCGACAATATAACATCCTATCTAAGATATTTTATATGATAACAATATACAACAGTGTTGTCATGGCAGGGAGTGATGTATCCCTAGAGCAACACGCAGGATAGTTATGACTGATTGATATGGTTTACGACCGGACAAGGATTAAGACCACTGATTTTGATCGGATCATTTGACAAGATTGACTTGATTTGATTGGCATGGATTAAGGATAGAATTGCAATTGGATACTGTATGGATATGGAAATGGATATGAAGTGCAGTTGGATACGGTATGGATATGGAAATGGATATTTGTCACCTTGATATAGCAAGTATTTTGAAGCGCTTTCATCATTGGGCACTTTTTGGTGTTTTTCTTTCTTTGGAATGTGGTAAGAGAATACAAGCATCTAGGTATAGTTAGACCGAGATGACCTGAGTAGTACTTACATGGATTTTGATATAGCAAGTTAATACAAGCATCTAGCTAAAATTGAATCTAGATGACCTGAGCACTTCTTGCATTTTAACAGACAAGGATTGCCCCTTTTCATGTTTAGACCTTCGAGTCCTTGATGATCTTTTGCTGATCACATCATTAGACATAAGTCGTCACATTACTACAGTTTAATCCACAAGCAGTAGATAAAGAAAAATTATGTCCCCATAATAGCATCTCTAGCTGTTGGCATCCTTGAGTAGAATAGGAAGACATAATTGACAAAAATTCAAGACCTTGTAAGTTAACCTGTTGACAAAACATTCTTGCATTAGATGTGTCTTTTTGCCATAATTGAGAGAGAATTGTTTTGAGTGTTTTGATATGGTGTGCTACTTTGTTTTTGTTTTGAACAGGTTGATGTTATGCATCGAGAACTTTGTTCTAGGTCTCTAGTGAAAGTATCACAATCCTTTATTGGTATCTCCTTTCAGAACGATGGCATTCAAGAACCCAAATCTGTAACTAGGTCAAAGAGTTGCCCCCAGTTTAGACTAGGATCAACTTATTATGAGTGAGATGACAATAGATGTGGAGAGACAGACCCTAAGGGACTAACCTAGTGCCTCGGGGGCTCATTGCTAAATGGCCTTGCCTACATGACGACACAGAGGCAACGTAGTTCAGGGTGAACCCTGATGTACCTAAGACCTAGGTGATGGTGAATCTGCAGAAGTGGTATGGACTTGGATAGAAAGACCAAAGATGGGACTGACGGGACAGCGGAGCCTCAGGGACGCATGGATAATGCCCTTGCCTACGTGATAGCTCAAAGGTGACGTAGTTCAGGAAGGTTCAAAGGACTAGTTCGGTGTGATGGAGACAAGAGTCAATAAAGTCGGCATAGATGGAGGGAGTGGTTTGTCACAGATAGTGCCTGTTTACCAGGTTTTCACCACTTACTTTTATTTGCACGTGCAGCCAAAAGTACACATGATGCTTGTTTGCCAGGTTTTCATCATGGTACCTATCCTTTTGTTATTTTTCTATTTTTTTGATTTTTTCAGGACTCCCTTACATCGCGGTTTTCAGGTATAGAACTTGCGAAGATGCATGTTGTTGACAAGATTATCCAATAGTTCACCTTCAGATGTGGCCAATTGATATGCCCCCGATCCATAGGCTGTAATGATGACATAAGGACCTAACCAGTTGGGTTCAAACTTTCCTTTCTTTTCTCTATCTGGCTGATTTCTGGGGTTCTCTCTGAGGATGAGGTCACCAACTTGGAAGACTCGGGGCTTTACCTTATGATTGTAGCTTTTGGACATTCTTTGTTGATATGCTTTTAGGTGGTTAAAGGCTGGTTGCCCTCTTTCTTCTAGCAGTTCTAACTCTTGCAGTCTAATTACTCTGTATTCTTCATCGGAGATGAGGCCTCTTAACGAAACTCGCAAGGATGGGATCTCGACTTCAATGGGCAAGATTGCTTCAACTCCATAGACCAGGGAGTATGGTGCTGCACCTGTGGGTGTGTAGATGTTGTGAGGTAGGCCCACAACGCGGGATTTAGTTGAACATGCCAATCATGGCCGGCATCATTGACAGTCTTTTTCAGGATTTTTAATATGGATTTATTTGATGCCTCTGCTTGACCATTGCCTTGGGTGTAATACGGGGTGGAAAAGCGGTGTTGGATGTGGAATTTGTCACATAGTTCCCTGACATCCTAATTTTTGAAGGGTCGTCCATTATTCGTGATAATAGACGAAGGGATACCATAGCGACAAATGATATAGTTTAAGATGAATGAGGCAATTTTCTTGCCGGTGATGTTGGCTAAGGGCACAGCTTCAATCCACTTTGTGAAGTACTCGGTGGCAGTGATTATGAACTTGTGTCCACTAGATGAAGGGGGTGAATCTTGCCCACTAAGTCAAGTCCCCACTGACAGAACGGCTAAGGAGTTGTCAATGGTTGTAACTCCTGCGCTGGTGCATGTATCAAGTTCCTGTGGAGTTAGCATTTCTTGCACTTCTTGACAAAATGATAAGAGTCTTGTTGCATCGTCGGCCAGTAGTACCCCATGCACATGAGTTTCTTGGCTAGGGTAGAGCCACTAGAGTGGGTCCCACATATACTGTCATGTATCTCGCTCAGGGCGGTTTGATATTCCTCATTATCGAAACATCTAAGGAGAGTACCATCGAGACCTCTGTGATATAGGGTATTAGCAATAATGGTATAATGGGATGCTTGCCGGATAAAGGTTTGTTTTTGGTTATTGGAGAGATTTGGTGGGAGGGTGTTCTCTTTGAGATAGGTGAATATCTTTCCGTATAGGGGGGAATCTACTCCAATAATGTGGCAAATAATGTGGGATTCTGAGGTATCATATGTAGGACAGGATACTGGCTCTACCAAGAACTCGTAACGCGATTGATTGTCTGAAATATCTAGGAGAGATGCGATAGTGGCCATTGCGTCTGCAACTTTGTTTTCTATCTGTGGTATCTGCTGAAAAGAGATCTAGTCAAAGTATCCTTTGAAGTAATCTACCATCCGTTTGTAAGGGATCAATTTCTTGTCCTTTGTTTGGTAGTCATCATTTATTTGATTTATGACCAGTTTTGAATCCCCATACACCTGTAACTCTTTGATATTCCATTTTGAGGCTAGCTTGACACTGATGACCAATGCTTCATACTCTGCCACGTTGTTAGTGCACGGAAAGAGTAGCCTATATGACTTTGGGATAATGTCGCCATTAGGTGTGATCAACAAGATACCTGCCCCTGATCCATGCTGAGTGTATGAGCTGTCAAAGTACAGTTTTGAGGTTGCTGTATTGATGTGGAATATAGATTCATCTAGAAACTTGAAGCTTAAAGGGCTATCATCCATTAGGGGTGCATCTGCCAGCTGATTTGCAAGCGCTTGCCCTTTGATTGCTTTTCTATCCACATACTCGATGTCAAACTCACTGAGAAGCATGACCCATTTAGATAATCTGCCCATTAGAGCTGCTTTGTTGAGCAAGTATTTTAGTGGATCGATTTTTGCTATTAATCTAATAGAGTGTGATAGCAGGTAATGTCTCCATTTTTGGGAGGCAAAGACCACAGCGAGACATGCTCTTTTGATGGGTGTATATTGCAGCTCATACCCAACAAGCGTCTGATTGATATAATATATGGCCTGTTCTTTCCCTTCATGGTTGTGTTCTGCCAGGAGAGCTCCTAGGGCTGTTGGCTAGCTGAGATGTATAGTAGTAGAGGTTTACCCTAAATTGGAGGCATCAACATAGGTGGTTTTGCCAGATATTCTTTTAATAGCTGAAACGATTGCTCACATGACTTGCTCCATTTAAAAGGTACATTCTTATGTAGCAGATGGGAAAATGGGTGGCACTTGTCTACCAACTAAGAAATGAACCATCTGATGGATTGTAGTTTTCCTTGCAAGGATCTTAACTGAGTGAGATTCTTGGGAGGTGGCATTTCCATGATGGCCTTTACTTTAGCTGGATTGACCTCAATCCCATTTGCCAACACTATGTACCCTAGCAGCTTACCTGAGGTAACCCCAAATATGCACTTCTTTGGATTGAGGCGCACCTTGAACTGTTCTAGTCTTGTAAAATATTTTATCTAGCACTGCTAGGTGTCATTCTCTTGTAAGCGATTTTTCTAGAATATCATCAACATAATCTTCCATTATGGTGTGCATCATGTCATGGAAGATTGTGGTCATGGCTCTCTGATATGTTGCCCCAGCATTCTTTAGACTGAATGGCATGACACACCAACAGTAGGTGCCCCAGGGACATGTGAAAGTTGTCTTGTGTTGGTCTTCAGGTGCAATCTTTATTTGTTTATATCCTGAGAAACCATCCATAAGTGAAAGCATGGTATGACCTGCCGTGAGCTCTACAATCATGTCGATGTTGGGCAAGGGGAAGTCATCCTTCGGACAAGCTTTGTTTAGGTCCCTGAAGTCACTACATATTCTGACCCTGCCATCCGATTTAGCCACCGGTACGATATTTGAAACCCATTCAGGATAATCTATGGGCTTGATAAACCCGACATCTAGCAGTTTCTTCAGTTCTTCCTTTACCATGAGAGCCACATGCAGATGCATCTTTCTGAGCTTTTGTTTAACAGGCTTAGCTCCTGGAGCTAAAGATAAGTGATGCATGATGAGATTTGGATATAGCACTGGCATATTAGCGTATGTCCACGCAAAGTTGACTTGCTTTCTTTTGAAGAAATCTGTAAATGCTGATTTTTTAGATTCTATGAGGGCCTTAGCCATGTAGATCATCCTGGGCTCATCCGCTGTGTTGACATTGGTAGGTTCTGTTGGTTCTATCAATATCGACGATCTCTCCTGATGTGTAAGATTGGGGAGAGGGTCAAGCCTTCCATATTTTGGTGCCTCAGAGAGGTTTTCACTATTGGATGCATCTTTGGTTTTACTATTTTGATGGTCTAACGCTGCCGTGGAGTGGTTTTCACCATTAGACCCTTCTTTTGTTTTGACATTTTTATGACTGAAAGGCTTGGTGCTCTCCCCAAAATAGGACTGCATGTTGAGTTCTATAGCATAGCCATCTCTATGGTCTCCTATAGGTATGTGATTTCTAAGGTCCAGAAAATCAATGATGGCCTCATCATTTTCAAAGGTGTCCAGCTCAGGGGTGGTACCTTCTAGGTCCCATTCGATAAGTTCAGGATATATCAAAGGTAAGGGATTGCTAGTTGGGTTTGGTTCACTGGCATTAATGGTTAGGATGGAATTATCACTAGTATGTACAGAGGTTTGTGGTGGTAGTCTCCATTAGCAGATCCATTAAGAGTGGACTCATTCCTTCCTCGCGATTTTCACTATGGTTATCGTGTGGTACGAACTCTAGCAGCCTAGCCCTTGGGCTTTGTCCCTCATTTGTGGAGGTTGGGTCATACTCATGGACAACATCAATATCTTTTTTATCACAAGATAGCTTAGAGAAGCTATCCCACTCATACTCATTAGAATTAGTTTCGCTCCCCATCTACATTTTCTAAATTTGTTCAATCAGATTGCTAGTAGATGTTTCCATTTGTTGGCCCTTACTGTTGTTAGTTCTGGTGTCTTTGATACTCCCATGTACCCTAGCCCTGTAGTGTCTTAGGCTGCCAAGGTAGGAGGTTGGATGGGTTCAGTGATGCCATCCTTTCTTGAGTTAAGCAGACCTCGTCCTTCATACTCCATTCTCTTTAGTATTTGAAAACCTTGACCATATTGTGTTGTTTGTATAATGGGGTCGTCATGTAATGTTGAGGAACTACCTTCATCCTAGTATAACCATTGTAGGATATCTTTTTCATCACTCTCATCCTCTAGGCTCCCCCATTTCACAAATGGTCCTTTGGTGATCTTCTCTGCTTTTGGTGTTCTTAGGATGGGTCTCCCATGGGATCTAGGAGATAGAGGTAGTTGCACCAAACAGAGGGATTGGGAGCTTGTATACTCACCCAGGCCATTATCTTTGAGTTGGAGTCTTGGTTGAGATGTTCTTGAAGAGGAAGCAAGTGTAGCTAGGTCTACATGAGATGAAGAGGTGGTAGAAGCCCTATTGGTTGGGATCACCACGTCTGGCTTTGGCTGAATAGAGTTGCAGTATTGAAAGGGGTTAGGATCACCCTGGATGGTGATCTCTTGCCCTTCATGTGGGAACTTGATGCATTGGGGGTAGGTGGAAGGTACTGCTTTTAGAGCGTGTATCCATGGTCACCCGAGAAGATGCCAGCTCCATGTCTAGGACTTGACAAGCTACATCTTTCACTAGGGGGCCCACTCTAATTAGTAGAATCACAGTTCCTTTGGACATTCTCTCTTCCTCATCGTATGCTTTGATAGTGATTCTTCTTTTTGGATCTATAGCCTTCTCTGAAAACCCCGACATAAGGATTAGCTTTAATGTACAAATATTTAGACCAGCCCCTCCATCTACTAGGACTCTTTTGATTTTGTGTTTGTGTATGAGAGCTTCGATATGGAGGGAGGCATTATGGGCTTGTGTGATGGACATATCATCCTTCTTAGTGAATGATAAGGAAGGTGGTGAGTTGATGTGACCTACCATGGTTTGGAATTTCTCTTTAGCTAGATTTGTGGGAACGGAGGCTTTCGCTAAGGCTTTATCAAGTATGGTCCTATGGGAAGGAGATAGATGCAGCAATTCTAATATGAAGATGTGTGCCAGTGTTTTGTGGAGCTGATCCACTATATTGTATTGGTGGGTCAAAGGAGCAGAGGCTCCTCTAAGGGTAACCCTATTACTACAGGTAGTAGCATTATAATCTAGGTCTTTGTTTATAGTGATCATATTGATATGTGAACCAATTTCATAGATATGGTTAACAATGTAATCATAGCTAATGTTTGTGTAGTTTGCGTTGTTAGAACCACTATTGTTTCTGTTGGAAGATCTTGCTTACTCGTAGTTGCGAAGAGGATCCTTGAATGCTTGATGATCGTTATTGGAGGTATGTCCTTTAATAAATATCTTGTTCTGCTCTATTAAGTTTTGGATTGTATGCTTGAGTGCAATACAATCAATTGTCTTATGCCCCTTGTTTTGATGGTATTTGCAGAAATCATTATCATTCCACTAGTGGGGTTTGACCTTTAGCTCGTACTCCCATGTTGAGGGAAGTGTTATGAGACTTTTGGCGATCACCTTCCTTAGAGAAGTTTCTAGTGATTCATCCAAAGGCGTGATCGTTCTTTTAGGCCGAAAGTTGGTGAACCTAGATTGAGTATTTTTTGGTTTGTTTTGTGTGGGGTTATTTTGGGGTGTTGACAGGTTAAAAATTGGTTGTTTAGGTGCCGTATTTTTGGCATCTACTACGCCGTCATTCATAATGTTTTTATTCTTTGTCCAAAATCTAGTTTTATCCTTATCGGTATAGGTGTTAGGAGTGTCCTTATAGTGCTTGATCTGACCTTTTACGAGTAGGGCTTTGTCTATGATGGGGCCCACCTCAATGACCTTGCTAAACGAAGTAGGACATTGGATTTGAACTTGGTAGCTTAGGTCCATTTGTAGGTTGTGAACAAACATTTCTAGCATTTGTCTCTCCAACATTTAGTGAGGGCACTTGCTTGCCGGTTGTCTCCATCTCTGTAAGAAGGTAGCAAAAGATTCTCCCGCTTTTTGTTTGGTGTTGCAGAGGTCCAATATTGAGGTGTCGTGCTCAATATTGTAAGAGAAATGGGTGACAAACTTATCTACAAGTTCATTGAAAGTTTTGATGCCTGGTGGTAGTCTAGAGAACCACTCCATGGCCTGTCCTCCTAAGCTTCGAGGAAAAAGTCACATGAGATATGTGTCATTATGTGCGACCTCCAGGCAAGCGGCATTGAATTCTCTGACATGTTCCCTTGGGTCACCTTTTTCTCAATATTTGTCGAACTTAGGTACTTCAAATCTCAAGGGAAAAGGTATCATGATTAATGCCCTGTCAAAAGGATATGGTGCAATATCCTCTAGGGTGTAATGTTTTGTCGAGGTTCCCCTTTCCATGTCTGAAAATCATTGTTGGAGAGTTTTAACTTTCTGGTTCATCAGACTTAGGGCATCCAAAGAGTCAATTATTGTTTTGCTCTTATCCGTGGGTATTTCATCATGTCTACTTCCTTCAGGGATTCTCTCTTTGTCAGCTTCTTTGAGAGCCTCCACGTCATAATCCTTAGGGAGTTTGGATCCTAGACTTGCTAGATGTAAAAAAAAATTTGATGGGTCTTGGGCAAGCACCCCTTCTAATAGGCATAGAAATTTTGGGTCATGCTGCATGTGGAGGATCTCCTCCACAGAAACTTCTTCATCATTGTTGTGAGCATTTGGAATCATTTTCCCAGCCATTTCTAACTATTTTTGTTTTTGTAATCTTGTCAAGACCATGGAAGGTAGTAAAGGAATGGGATGGAGTAAGATTGGACAATTTGAGCAAGGTGCTATAATGAGACAAGGTTTTGGCAAGATTCTTCTTGGATCTAGTTGGTGTCAAACAAAGTGGGGTATACAAAAGTGATAGTCTAAGTAAGGATGTTAGAAATCCATATACTTGATATTGACTAGTCTTGCACCACCCCCTACTGGAGTTCTGGAAGGATAAGTAACCCTTAGTAATGGATCCTCACTAGGTTTTGTTTGAGGCTTTGATTTTGATCAAGAATAATCTAGCTATGACCTTGTTGGAAATTTGGAAGAAGATTTTGGTGAGATTTTGGATGAGCAAGCAGCTCTAGTGTGGAAAAGAAGGAGAAATGGTTGATTTGCAAGGTCTCAATCAAATTTTCAAAAACTAGAATAGGTTTGAACTAGTTTTTGAAAAGTATTGACAAATTTTGCTCTTTGGAAGATATGGTTTTTGCTCTCTGGTTTAAATGCGCAACAACAGGAATTAGATGTGCAACAAGTTGATACATATGCGCAACACTGGTTAAGTTTGTATGCGTAAAAACATAGTTCAGATTCGCAATTATGTCAAATGCGTTGAAAGTTGATGTAAAAGCACAAAAGGTTGGTACATATGCGCAAATCTGTCTTTTGCTTGTGCTTTCTCAGAATTTTGGAAATTTTGGATTGTTTTCAGGATATTTAGTGTTTTTGGTTTGAAAAACATGATGTTTCTTATGAGGTTGATATTCAATTATGGCAAAAGCACAGCAAACACATAGAAGTTTTCCATGATTTTTATCTTTTTATATATATATATATATATATTTTTTGTGTTTTTGAACTATTTTGACTCAAAGACAAAGACAACCTAGGCTAGATGGGACAATATTCATTGAATCCTCTAGTTGTGCCACTCAAAGCATATAGCTCTAGGATCTGGTAGCACAGGCTCCCCTCCACGGCACTCACTTCTCATGCATACTAGACCCAGGTTTCCTTAGGCTCCTACCCACACCAAACCTTAGGATTGTCCCTGCTACCTCTACTAAGAGTCACTTGAATTGAGGCTGCTTCAAAGGCTCCGCCCTTTGCATCAACAAATAGGGGTTTTTGGTTTGCTACACAATTGGTTCTTAGTTAGGGCAATCGTTCGAGTGGTTACACATGCGGCGGCACTACTCCCTATTATGGAGTCTCCCAACCTCACAAGGTTGCGCCTATGAGGGTTTATGGGGAGGTTGGCCGTCGGTGTAACACAACAGCACTCGTTGCTTGAGGTTTTCACCCCAAGCACAATTTATTTTAAGTGGCTTGGTAGGGCTTGGCTTTAGCTTGTTACCACTCAGGGTCATTCCCACTTGGACAAGCATGCATCCAAGGGTAGACCCCCCTAAAGGTTTGACAAATAGAATGACAAGTCTGGCACTTTGATCATCCAGTTAAGGGGAGAGCATAAGCCTATTGTCATTCACAATCATAGAAAACACTTGTTAATCCAACCTAGTTAAAAGTACAAAAACTATATGAGTTAAGCTACTTGTGCACTCACACGATTGTTAACTTGGAAGTGTTTAGATCATAGCATTGTTCATTCCCCATTTGTTAACTTTGAAAGTGATTAAGACATAGCATTATTCATTTTCCGTTTGTAAAGATAGAAGTGGCCTACTTTTAGGAAAATAGATTCGACAATGCATAGATAACCATTGGGTTCAATTACTTCCTTCCTAGTTTAGAAAACTATGTGAAGTATTGTATGAGATGCACTTGTTACTTTTACCCCTAGTTAGTCTAAATGGACTAGACAAATCATCTAAATGACCTAATCCAGCCACTACCCTTGCAAAACAGATGTTAGCTCAATGTGCAAAATCCACAAAACTGTACAACAAAAAGCAGAAGATAGATGCGCAACATTGCGGCCTGAATGCGCAGAAATATGGAGTGTATGAGACTTTTAAACAAATGTGCAAGGACAGACAGCCAATGCGCAATAATCCAAGGTATAGGCACAATAACATCATATGCACGGTTTGATAGAACAAATGCATAATGATACAGGGTAAATGCACAACTCTGATGGATGCGCAATAACACAGAGTATATGCACAAATTGGGCTCAGGTGCCATAGTCAAAATCGGATGCACAACTTTGGAGACTGAATGTGCAACTGATTAGGTCGAATGCACAATATTGTCATATGTGCAAATCTTGGAGATAAATGTGGAACTGTGGGAGTCAAAGGCGCAAGACTGTCATATGCGCAAATCCAGGAGGTAAATACACAACTGTGGGAGTCTAATGTGCAAGACTATCATAATCACAAATCCAAGAGGTAAATGCGCAACTACGGGAGTCGAATGCGCAAGATTGCTGTCAGTGATTTATTCTTCACCTGTACGGACCTGCAACTAAAAACACTCATTTTTTTTATTAGTAAAGGGGCAAGAGCCCCACGGTGGGCACCAAAATGTGAGGGGGAGAAAATGTGTTTAGTCAAATTAATGAAAACGTAAAACCCAAACACCAATGGAAGTTGAAAGCAAGGAGGAGTTAAACCAAAACACGTAAGAACATACTTACAAACTCCTTTACCTGTCGTTTTCTATTGTTTGCCTATCTTTCTTTGATCTTGATTGTGAAACCCTTAGAAGCTTTCCTTGCTTGTTGAAGATGACAAAGGAAGAATGGCTTTTGATATGAGTTTGTGTTGAATGTGAGCTTCAACACATGATAATGGAGGACACTTGAAAATGGAATTAAGAAGAGAATGAGAGAAAATTTGGTATAGTGATTGTGCAAGATGAAGTTCCTCCTCCTAATGGCTTAGAAGAGGGTTTTATTTATAGATTTTTAAAAAAGGTAATGGAGGGTGAGGATCAAAAGATGAGATCAATGGCTCTCATTTTTTGTGAATCTTTAATTCATAATGGATGAATTAAAAATTCTTTATTTCAGAATAGTGGATTATGACAATTGAATTAAATATTCAATTGGTTAAGGCTAGTGGGGAACATTGAATTTAAATATTCAATTGGTGAAGGCTAGTGGGGAACATTGAATTAAATATTCAATTGGTGAAGGCTAGTGGGGAACATTGAATTAAATATTCAATTGGTGAGGGCTAGTGGGGAACAATTGAATTAAGAATTCAATTAGTGGAGGATAGTGGGGGACAATTGAATTAAGAATTCAATTAGTGGAGGATAATTGATTTAAAGATTTATTTTGGAAAATGGAGGATATTAGCTAATTAAATATTAAGAATATTTAATTATATATGCAACATGGTGAGGTGGAAGAGATGAGGTGGATTGATGAGGTGGATTTTTGACTTTAGACATTAGAAGAATTAAGGGAATTTAATTAAATAAAATGTCTTTATTTAATTATGGGATAATGAAACAATCAAATAAATTTTGAATATTTATTTAATTGATAGAAGAAAATAAGAATTAAGATAAATATTAAAATATTTACTTAATTCGACCTGAGCCAATTTTAGGTGTATACACATACTTTATTAAGCTTCATGAATTCATTCTTTATGCCAGAGGCTCGAGGGCGATAAGGCCAAGCCTGTATAACCATTGAAACACTCTTTATACTGTGGCTCAAGATCATTATGGCTGAGCTCTAAATCCTTGAATTTTCTTTATGATTGTAGCTCGAGGCCACTAAGGCCAAGCTTTAATTCATTGTAATCTTTATTGTGATTATAGCTTGAGGCCGCTAAGGCTGAGCTTTAATTCATCATATTCTTTATTGAAACTATAGCTTGAGGACGTTAAAGCTGAGCACATATCCACTGTAACATTTACATGATCGTTATCGACATGGCCTTAATAGTAATAGTGTCACAACTAGTATAATGAGTTGAGCAGAAAGTGCTCATGGCATGAGAAGTGCAGAACTATTGTATTAAGTACATACTCAATGGTTCGGCCTGCATGTGGCCAATGCAGCCACCATGAACTGTGGTGATGGTCGATATGACCTTAATCTTAAACTATTCTTATATCACTCAAACAAAATCTTATTTCACCTTACATAGAACTCGATTGTGGCTTAAAAGGTTATTAAAATAACCTAGGCTATACTTGTCTATCCCTCAAGTAAGGAGGTGGTGTTTTATTCAAAAGATCACTGTTTATTATATGACAGCTTGCATGCTAGCCAAATCATTAATGAGGAATCCCTTCTTACTATTGATAACATGAAAGAATGGGAAGCATGATTAGCTAAGATTTATATGGATATTATCACAAGTTTTAAACCCTTACCAAACTTATGATGGAACTCTATAGAGAGTGGTTATCATTAAAAAATCATATGGGGAAATTGAGATATCTTTTATTATGAAACCATTATAACTAGTTAAGGCAGTGAATGCCTACGGTACTATGATTGAAATCTTAACCTATTAAGTGACTCATATTGAATATGTAAACCATGGGAGACCTAGATTGGTGAATCTGGTTGACATTATTATAATTTAAAAATGGGACAAAGTGATGAGGAGTCACAAGTCCCTCTTTTCAAAAGTAATTCATTAAGTGATTACAATTCCTAAGAAGGGAGTTGATAGTCCTGGTATGGACTTGGATCGAGTTGATCCCACATGCATTGGACCTAGAGAGAGAGGTCAAATCAAACTTACTATAGGATGAGACAGCTTCTAAGTTGAGTTAGGGTGGTGGACATATGACGACATTCATTGCATAATGTACATGTATGTAAATCTTTGGCCAAAGTAATGCATCTGTCTCTGCATGCATTGTCAGTCCACAGTGTTTCAAATGACATAGTGTCTCCAGTAGAGTCATACATAATTAGAGTGGATCTATAGTTGTGTGATCGAGAGACATTATGAAGGACACAACACCAGATACTCAGATGGCTAACCCAACGGTTCCTAATATCTAACCCTTCCATGAAGGGTAGGGCCACTTCTAGTTAGGAAGTTGAGCGGGGCACCGTAGGTCTATGGTTGGTGGAAAAGCACCAGGATGATGCTCTCCTTCCCAAGCTTAAGACAAGTTGAGGCTTATGAAGATAGATGTCTTATGATCTAGATACAATGTTTTAAATTTTATGACTTGATAGTCAATTGTAATGCATAATTTGATGTATGATGCCTTGAGCATAACTTGTACATGCATAGTGAAAGTTATTAGCTAAAGATATGTAATTGATTATTGAAATGTAAGATTTGTTTTATTTTGTTTAGAATAACATGCTTAATTGTGAAAATGATAATGAATCATTATTGTTTAACTTTGATTTAGATAATCATGTTGTTAACTAATCACTTGATTAAGATAAGTGTTTATGTTAATTTTGAGTGTTATGGATTGAGATGTTATAGAAACTGTCATAGAGTAAGTGGAGAAGACTAGGTTTTGACTCCCATGCAATAACTGGTGGTGAGTTAACTTCCTCAAGACTCACATGCAATGGCGAGTGAAATCTCACTAACTAGGACACCTAAGTAGGATTAACATTATGTGGAACTATCTCATGTGCATGTAACTAATGCATGAGATAATATATACACTAACAATCCCCCTCCAACTAGCTATTGTGTTTTAACTTTAAAAGCAAAATATTTTAAATTGTATTCTAGGGTATTATATAAAAGGGAAAATTTTAATTCATTTTTTAACACATCTAGGAATGATCCTATCTAGTTCAAGTACTCATTATATGTTGCATCATTTGAGTAGCAAATCTAAGCATTTATTTCTACATCAACATCTACATAATTAATGATAGATAATCATATTTTCCACAGTTGCTTGTTGTCTTTGGTCTTTATTTAAAAGATGTTAAATTAGTCCATTTAAGGGTTTGTTTGACGTAATGTCCTTCATTAAAATTGTATGATAGTTTTTGCAACTTTCTAATTTTTATCAAGAATAAATCGAAACCAAAGAGCCAATACATATTTTTGATTACAATTTTTAAAACCCTATTTACTGATCACAAACCCTAGGGTTATAAAATGCTCAATTTCAGCCAAATGAAACCCTCAAAATATATTTTTATTTATTTCCAATAAAGATCTAAATGTACAAACTAAGTACAACATAAAATATTTTTTATTGAATTTTTCAAGCACTTACAACCTATTGTATGCCTTGATATGATTGCTCCAAAGATGACAATAATGAATGGAAATACAATGATAAATCTTATTGCTAATGAAACCAACTCATAAAGAATTTTTTTCTAATTTTTCTAGGCCTTTGAAATGTACAACTGGCTAGGAATGGTACGATTGGCTATAGTAATTCATAAAAATGTTGATTACTGATGCGGGAGCATCCAGTGGTGTAAGGGCAATCTTGCATCACCCAAAAAGAAGTTAATTCAAAATCATTGCAATTTTCATTTCTTTCCATAATTAGTGTTTCTAGTTCAATAATCTCCTGAATAATGATGTAGGACTTTCAGTTTTTCCAAAACTGCTAAAAATAGCAAACTACCTGTTTTGGAAAGTTTTAACTGCCATTTTAGGAAAGTTTGCATTTGGGCATGGATTGAATAGAAAAGTTACAGAAAGCTTCATAACTAAAATATAAGACATTTACCAAAGGAATCAGGCAAAGATCATTTGTGAGCTGAAAGATATTAAAGTTTTTATTTTTCGAAAAGCCCTTGAAAATTTCTAAAATGAGATATGAGGCACTAAAACATCCCATAACATCCCCAAAAGTTGATAAAAATCTATTTATACATTTCCAATGTGACATTTCACATCACAATCTTTTCAACACTTAAAATGGTTCGTCAATTGGATACCCGGATCAAAAGTTATGCTTCTCGAAAGTTGACCTACTTTTGGAGGGAGTTGCAAATTTTAAAATTTAGCTAGAGGCCACCAGAAAGTGCTATTTATAACTATTTTGGGAACCCTGGGCAATAGTAGAGTTAAGGGGGAAAGTGTAGAGTCAAGAATAGGCAGGAAAATAGAAACCCTAGTAGATTTGGGGTTAGAAATGGTAGATGATTCTAGAGTCTTGTGAGAGGAAGCTGTAATGTGTTGCAGCTTGTGGAGGGTTGATTACTCTGATTG
Organism: Cunninghamia lanceolata; assembly: GCA_027924645.1. Lineage (NCBI taxonomy): Eukaryota > Viridiplantae > Streptophyta > Pinopsida > Cupressales > Cupressaceae > Cunninghamia > Cunninghamia lanceolata. Next base: position 3,580,687 of record BSBN01001247.1, on the reverse strand, counting down.
TATTTGAGCTTTGATAATGCAATAAGTTGTCCAAATCAATAAAGAAAGTTCTATTTTATGTGTCTAATTTTTGTTGTTGTGTGTTTTATGATTTACCCCCTTCATCAAGTGGTATCAGAGCAATGGTTCCTGAGTGTGTAGATAGATTGTCGACTATGAGGTAGTTTGCACCAGGACCTGAGGTTGTGGGTTTGTTGCAGAGATCAAGATGCCTCCATGAAAAAATCATATTGGGAGGAATTCTTTGACAAAAGAGGGTTTTAGAACCCTACAAATGCTAATTTATGCATTGCAAGAGGAGCTACGAAGAGGGTTTGAGCCTAGAACAAGAGAAGAAAGCAAAGATGAAGCTGAAGAAGAGCTATCTAAGGAAGAACAAGAAGCTGTAGGAGATCCTGTAGAATTAGGTTGTTGAGGGCCATTTCGAAGATTGGAAAGAGACCCAGGATTGAAGTTTCTTCATATTCTAGAGATTTGGATCTGGAATAGCTTATTGATTGGATCAATGACATGGAGGAGTATTTCAAGTATTAAGATGTGGAGGACCTAGATCGGGTCAAGTTTACGAACACAAAGTTGAAGGGCCATGCCAGTATTTGGTGGAAGAAGGTCCAATTAGAGAGGAACAAAAGAGGAAAAGGAAAGATCACCAGATGGGATTAGATGGTGGAGAAATTGAAGAATCAATTCATTCCCGTGGACTATAAGATTGAGTTGCCGAAGAAGTTGAAAGGACTGAAGCAAGGTAACAAGTTTGTTAAGGAGTATATAGAAGAGTTTTATAAGATTACTATTAGGACAGGCCATGCAGAGGCCAACAAGGAGAAGGTAGCCTATTAAATTAATGGGTTAAGGCCAAGTATTCAAGAGGATCTGAGCCTAGTCAGAATGACCACCATAGAAGATGCATACCAGTTTTCCTTGAAGGTGGAAGAGAGCCTGAATAAAAAATTCGATAGCAAACAAAGGGGAAGAGGTCAAGACGGAAGGATTGGTGGAAGACCCTATGGAGGTCGTAATGAAGATCAAAAGAAAAGTGAAGAAGCTGGCACTAGTCAAAATTAGAGAGGGGATAATGCCTACCACTCTCATGACCAGAACAATGGTGAGCAAAGAGGAAGAGGAAGAGGTTGATCTGGGCAAGGACTTAGAAGAGGAGGTTTTAGAGGAACCTGTTTCCAATGTGGAGAAGGATATCGAGCATATGAGTGTCCACAGCATCAAGGAAGGACAAATAGAAGACCTGAAGGTCATGCACGAGTTGCACATGTCAATGAAGATGTGCAATCTAAGCGCTCTGAAGATGCTGAAAGGGGAGAAACCCTAGTTGTCAGAAGAACTTTGTTGAATGAGGAGAAAGAACCCAATCAAAGGAAAAATTTATTCCACAGAAGGTGCAAATGTGAAGGTAAGTATTGTGATATTATTATTGACAGTGGAAGTATAGATAATCTTGTTTCAGAGGACATGGTTGACAAGTTGAAGTTGACAAGAAGAAAGTATCCACATCCATATCAGATTGCATGGTTGTACAAGGACCATAGAGCTTTGGTCAATGAGTACTGTTTAGTGAAGGTCAAGATTGGTGACTACCATGATGAGGTGTTGTGTGACATCATACCGATGGATGCATGTCATATGTTATTGGGGAGGCCATGGTAGTATGATAGGAGCGCTGTCCATGATGGTCATGCAAACACATACTCCATAAGTTGAAGCCCTTGAAGGAGGTGGAAGAAAAGGTATGTAGTACTACCATAATTTGCTTGGTAGATGGTAGGAAATTTTTGAAGGGTATGAAGCATGAGTGTCATTACTTTGCATTGATTCCTAAGATTAATCAAGAGAAATGTGAAGATGTACCAGCAGAAGTTTCATATATGTTGGAAGAATTTTAGGACATTATTTTTGATAATGTACTAGAAGGTTTACCATCGGTGAGGAAGATAAGTCATCAAATGAATTTGATAGCAGGAGCCAATTTGCTGAATAAGGCAGCCCATAGAATGACCCCTGCAGAGAGTGAGGAGCTGAACAGACAAGTTCAAGAGCTGTTAAGGAAGGGGCTGATAAGAGAGAGCCTAAGTCCATGTGTGGTACCTGCAGTAATAGCACCGAAGAAAGATCGAGAGTGGAGACTGTGTACAGATTCTCGAGCCACCAACAAGATCACGATCAAGTATAGATTTCCATTACCTAGAATGGATGACATAATGGATTGTTTGAGTGGAGCCAAGTACTTCATGAAGATTGGTTTGAAGAGTGGGTATCACCATATCTAAATAAGAGAAGGAGACGAATGGAAGATAGCCTTCAAGACCAAGGAAGGTTTGTATGAGTGGTTAGTCATGCCATTTGGGCTAACTAATGCACCAAGCACATTCATGTGGCTCATGAATGAGGTACTGAAAGAATTTTTTGGAAGTTTTGTTATTGTTTATTTGGATGATATTTTGATTTTCATTAAGACTTGTGATGAGCATCTGATGCATATCAGAAGAGTTTTAGAGAAGATGAGGGAGGAGAAGTTGTTGATTAATATGAAGAAATGTAGTTTTGCAAAGAAGGAGTTGGTATACTTGGGATTTGTTATCTTAAAGGAAGGTCTTAAGATGGACTCATAAAAAGTAAGGGCTATCATTGAATGGCCTACGCCAAGGAATGCAATGGAGGTACGACCTTTTCATGGTTTGGCAAGTCTGTACAGAAAGTTTATCAGAAATTTTAGTAGCATTTGTGCACCCCTAACGGAGACAATGAGAGGGGATAGAAAAGAGTTTAGATGGACTAAAGGAGCAAACAAAAGCTTTGACACATTGAAGTAGAAAGTTACAGAGCAACCTATTTTGGCACTTCCAAATTTCAATAAGGTATTTCAGGTAGATTGTGATGCTAGTGGTAGTGCTATAGGAGCTGTTTTAAGTCAAGAAGGTAAGCCCATTGCCTAATTTAGTGAGAATCTTAATAATGCCAAGAAAAAGTATTTTGTTTATGATCAAGAATTTTATGCTATAGTTCAGGCTTTGAAGAAATGGAGACATTTTTTGTTGCCAAAAGAGTTCGTTTTATATATTGATCATCAGGCTTTATAGTATCTTAATAGTCAAGGAAGGTTGAATCAAAGGCACTTAAAATGGACTGAGTTTTTGTAGAGTTATACTTTTGTTTTGAAGCATGGGAGTGGGAAGTCCAACAGAGTTGTAGATGCTTTGAGTAGAAGGCAAAATTTGTTGACATAAATGAAGGTAGAAGTTGTTGGGTTTGATGAGCTCAAGAGTTTGTATCGAGAAGATCTAGATTTTACAGGAGCTTGAAAATCTTTTTTGGAACCTATTACTTTAGATAGGACAAAATGGTTGGATTTCATAATCTAAGATGGCATGTTGTTTAGAGGAAGCCAGTTGTGCATTCTGAGGAGTCCCATGAGAGAGAACCTAATTAAGGAGAAACATAGTGGGGGATTGGATGGACATTTTGTTCAAGATAAGACCATTTCTATTGTTGGTGAGAATTATTATTGGCCACAACTATAGAAATATGTGAGGAAATTTATGCAGAGTTGTAGAGTGTGCCAGATGGCAAAAGGAACAAGTCAGAATACAGGGCTAAATCAGCCATTACCTGTAGCGGAGAAGCCATGGGATGATATTAGTATGGATTTTGTTCTTGGTTTACCAAGGACATAGAGAGGACACAATTTCATTTTTGTGGTGGTGGATAGATTCTTGAAGATAGCACATTTCATTCCTTGCAAGAAGACTAATGATGTTGTTCATATTGCTGAATTATTTTTCAGAGAGGTGGTGAGATTACATGGTTTACCAAAGAGCATAATTTCAGATTGAGATACCAAGTTTGTTGGTGATTTCTAGAGGACATTGTGGAAGAAGTTGAAGATGGATTTGAAGTTCTGTTCTGTACGCCATCCAAAGACTGATGGATAGATGAAAGTGGTGAATAGGAGTTTGGGTAACCTGCTACGATGCTTAGTAGGATATAAGCCCAAGGGATGGGATTTAATTTTACTATAGGTGGAATTCACTTACAACAATTCTATCAATAGGAGTACTAGAAAATTACCATTCCAAATTATATATGGCAATAGTCCAAGAAATGCTTCATAGTTTTGGGATTCATTTTGAAGGTTTCTTGTATTGAAACTCCTATAAATTGAATGATTGAGGAGTCATTTGTAAGGAGATTTTATGCAGGGTTATGTTGGTAGTTTTCTTTCACAGAAGCAAGATGTAAATCTCCATGTTAAGTCTTTGAGCCTGCAAGTGTATTGTAAAATGTTTGTTGTTGCAGATTAATACATTGGTTTGATGCTTTGGAGTGGGGTTTCTTACCTGAAAGGGTTTTCCCTCGTATATTGGTGTCTCTTCTCTTCTATCTATTCTTCTTCTTTCATGTTCCTAAAGTGTTAATTTGCATGTCGTAATGCTAGTGCAATTTACTTAGATCTGTAAGCTACATTATCTTTCCTTTAATGGTTAATGTGATAGGAAATCATCTATGTTTGTTTCTGCTTTAAGGGCATAGTAGTATGTGCATCTATCAAGTTATTGAATATTTGATTAAAAGAAAAACATAGGATGGTCTCTTTCCCTTTCAAGATATTTGTTAAGCATATAAAAGCATATGTAAATTACATAGCAAACATACGTATATTACATGAGAAACATAGACATTTGTTTATTTATTTAGATAAGGGAAAGCCTTGGTGAATGCTTGATCCCTGTAGGTAACGGGCAGCTGATGTTGTAACTCAATAGGACTTTTTAGAAGACCAGTAAGCATTGAGGTGGTCCCCCGCGCTGCTGTAGAGTTTTATTTCTCCCGTATCCTCGACAGTTTGCCCTTATTCTTAGCAAAGCGTTGTAAACAGTTTGCCCTTCAGAATGGGAGAGACTTCCCCAATTTGTCGACCATGTCGTGGTCACACAAGTGCACCATGAGACATTGAGGACAATTAGGTAGGGGAAAGATAAGTAGTACCAATACCACCCATTTTCATTTCTACTTTTCTTCTGCTTCTCTTCCCTCTTCTCTTTTCTCCTTTTATAGGGAGAAGGGTACGATTCTGTTATTGAACTACATCGGTGAATGTAGAGTCAGTAGCACCGGGGAGCTTTGCAGCACTAACATTAACATCATAAATTTATGGATTGCTTTTATTAACAAGAGGTCATGTGGAGGTCGTCACTCCACATCCACATTATTATTAATTAGTTTAGGAAATGTTTCTCATAATGCGTATTGACAATGCTGCCATTTTGGTTCAACTTGCAATCCTTTGAAAACAATCATTTGATTGTTGAGGGCATTTACAATTTTTTTTACTTATATTTATAGTCATACCTTAATGCTTCAGAATGTTTACAGTGTTTATTTATGCAGCTAAAAGTTATAAGTACCCTCTACTTTATCTATTAATCTTGGACTCGTTTTAAACAAGCGTTAGCTTCTATGTAATACTTCGTGAATAAGTGATGTGTTTCTCCACTAATAATTGACATTTTTCTTGAATTTAGTTGGATTCCATCTCCACACATCCCTAGGAACTAATTTTGACACTCAATTTACCCATTCACTTATCTAGATTGATTTGATAGTGCAAAATCAAATCTAGTTTGATTTCCAATGTGAAATTGACCCTCAACTTTCTAAAACTCAATATTCAAATTAGGCTCAAGTCATCCCACTCCAATTAGTTATTGTGTGTTAACTTTAAAAGGGAAACATTTTAAATTGTGTTATAGGGTATTGTGTAAAAAGGAAAATTTTATTTCATTTTTTAACACATCTAGGAAAGATCTTATCTAGTTCTTCCTCATTATATGTTGCATCATTCAAGGAGCACATCTAAGAATTTATTTCTACATCAACATCTACATAATTAGTGATAGATAATCATATTATGCATGATTGTTTGTTGTCTTTAATCTTTATTTAAAAGATGTTAAATTAGTTCATCTAAGGGTTTGATTGATGTAATGTCCCTAATTAAAATTATACAATATTTTTTGTAAATGTTTCATTTATTCATAATAAATCAAAACCAAATAGCGAATACATAGTTTTGATTACAATTTTTAAAACCCTATTTACTGATTACAAACCCTAGGGTTATAAAATGCTCAATTTCAGCCAATGAACCCTCAAATTATATTTTTATTTATTTCCAATGAATATTTAAATGTACAAACTAATTACAACATAAAATAAATTTTATTGAATTTTTCAAGTACTTACAACCTATTGTATGCCCTGATATGACTGCTCCAAAGATGACAATAATGAATGGAAATACAATGATAAATCTAATTGTTGATGAAACCAACTCATAATGAGTTTTTCTAATTTTTCTAGACCTTGGAAATGTACAATGACTAGCTAGGAATGGTACAACTAGCTATAGTAATTCACAAAATGCTAATTACTCAAATCTACTCTGGAAGCATATGCAAAATGTTTAAATCTAGAAACAACAACACTTCCATGAAAAATAACATTTCTAGAGTAATTTTTTATGTTAGTGGATTCCAAAGCTTATAACCTTTAAAAAATTCACCTTAACCAATCACAATACATCCTTTTTCTTTAACACCTAACTTAGACCATTTTTTTGTTTGGAACATGAACATAAGCATCATAGCTGGAAATAGCTTTAGATTTGCCATAGAAGGTTTCTTTCCTATCCACAATTCCTATGGTGTCTGATTAATAATAGTAGAAGTAAGAGACCTATTTATCAAATAGAAAGTAGTATTAACAATTTCAACCCAAAAATTATGTTCCAAATTAGCACAACTTAACATACTTCTATCTCTTTCCATTATTTTTTGTTCATTCTCTAAATTGCCCCATCTTTGTGGTGTATATCATGGAGAATTTTTTATTTTTATAATCCCATAGTGTTTACAAAATTCTTGAGATTGTTTAGAGAAATATTCCCCCACATTATTTAATCTCAAAGATTTTTTTTTTCAAATTTTCCTTTCGAGTTTCTCCAAGCACTTTAAATCCTTATATTTGCTAAAAGATTTATATTCATGACTAAGAAAATGAACCAAGCTTTTCTTGAGAAATAATCTAAGAAGGTAATATATAGTAAAGAGATTTACCAAGATATTTCACATTCATTGGACCAAACACATAAACTTGAATTAAATCCAAAATACATGTTCCTCTAGTGATTGAAAATGTGAATTAATTCTTTTTTGCTTTCTAAACACACAATGCTCATAAAAATAAAAATCAATAGAATACCTAGACAAACCCACAACCATTACTTTATTGCTCAGTACATTCAATCCTTTATCACCTATGTGGCTTGATTAGTGGTGCCACATCATTGACATATTAGTAGGCACATTACTAGAAGCCATTATAGAGTTACATAATGTAGTAGCATCCATTTTAAGAAAACTAATATGCCTAACACCCTTTATCATGGAAAGGCAAACTAGTTTTCAAATCACCAAACCCAATAGGTTTATTTTGTTTATAGAAGGTCAATTATGTGTACTAAGATTGATTATGCACCACACAATTGACATAGATCAATCACACACTATAGTTTCAGCACAAATCGAACTAGTCCATTTTACTATCTATTTAAGCATCACAAAGACAAATCTAATATAATGGCATCATTTGGATGATTTAGCAACAATTTGTAGTCTAGAGCCATCAAGACACACCTAAAATTAAGTAAATTAAGTAACTCTAATCTATGTTAGTCATTTTGAAAAGCATGCTTGCCGATTTGTGACTTACTAGGTCAACTTCAACATCCTTAGTTAAATTTATCTATGATGTATAAAAGTGAACATAAATGAATAAGTTAAACTATGCTAACCTATCACATTCACAATTAAATGAAGCTTCCGATTAGAGTAAATAAGAATGCATGTATAACATAAAATTGCATATAACATAAACTGAAGTCAATTGAAAACCCCAAATGCAAACCTATGATATGTGGATGTCCTCCTTGATATTCTACATTTGTGGATTGCTCCTTATACCTGTAGCATAATTTTGCATTCCATGGATACTTGCAAATGGCTTGCATGAGGTTTAATTTATAGATTTTTTTTAAAGGGTTGATGGAGGGTTGAGATTGATTTGAAGTATTAATGGTTGAGATTGGTTGTGAGGATTGGATTGATGAGGAGCATCCAAGTGGCATGATTTGATTGGTGTACAAGGAGGGGTCTTAGATTCAAGGGAGATCAATGGTGGAGGATCCCCTTGAAGAAGTGGATGGGGAAGATTAAAATGGTACCAAGGGCACCTTTTGGAGGAATGTGCGAAGGACTTTCCAATGGCTCATGTAAGAAGACCCATGCCCAAAAGACACATGTACACTTTTGGAGGGTGTACAAGATTTGAATAAGCTGATTATGGTCTAGGATTGTGCAAGTGGGTGATTAGTTGACTAATTAGTTTTAGCCAACTTAAAGAAAAGTGGACAAAATAGGGAATTAAATAAATAGGATATTTAGTTAATTCTTTGGGTGAGAATGAGGGACTTAGATAAATAAATTATTTGGATTTATTTATCTAAGATTAGATTATGGAGAATGATTGATTAATTAAATAAATGATTGGATTTATTTAATTAATGAGCTAGGAAGAGGGTCAGATGAATAGTAATTTTATTAATTAAATAAGGGTATGTGCATGGAAATAGGGGACCAAAAGGGGGTAAAATATGACCACTTTTTTGAAATTAGTAAAAACTGATCTTGGATGAGAAATTGAAGATAGCGACACTCAAACTTAGAAGATGTGATAAGAACAAGATTTGTAGTGCTTAGAATCTAGTTGCTAACTACCATTTTTTTCTAAAAATGGTGGAGATTAAGAGGTTCAAATAGGGGGAGCACACAAAGTGCTCCTATTTTTGTCAAAAATATATAACATAGCGTCTCGTGTGCTCCCCTAAAATGTTTACTTTTTTAAATTATTTCACAAATTACTTTGGTGGAAAAATAACTAATATCATGTAGTTTATGCTTGATTTTTCTACTAGGTTTTTTATGAATATATGATTTTTTAAGAATTTTCAAAGTAGACACATCCTAGAAAATAAAAATATGAGTGTGCTCCCCCCTAATTGTTTTGAAAACTAATCAAAAATCATTTTTTTTCAATGTGTATAGAACAGAGTCTAGAATCTAAAATGTAATTTGTTTCAAATTTTGATGAACACATAAAAAATGACACCAGGAATACTATACATAGGTTTTCCAAAAAAAGAACACATTAGAAAAAGAAATTGAAGATGGAAACCTTAATATTATTAGATTTTAGAAAAAAAATACATGGTTAGAAAGCTAATAAAAAACTTGAAATCATCCTAGAATCTTTCATATTAACATTGAAAAATGTGTAAACCTGATGGAGAGCACACTTGAGATTTAGTTCATTTTCTATGTTTTGTTGTAAACACATTTTTGGCGTCCAAAAGGTAGGTCCAACCCTTTGGGTTAGATGCCCAAGGCAAATCCAACCCTTAGGGTTGGAATTTTCCAAAGTAGTAAAAACATGCTCATGTTATAACATGAGTGCATTTTAATGCACTCACATTTTAGATCATGTAAAATGTTGAGCAATGACCTGCAAAAATGCACATCATGTGATTTTTGACCCACATTTTGTGTTTATTCTCCTGCTCTGTGTTTTTTTGACATACAAACACACTTTTGATGCTTTCGAGGATCTAGAATCATTGGTTGACAAAATTAGTTCACTTTTTATTCTTATATTGATGTAGAAGACTCCAATTGCATGTTTTTAAATCAAAATTCATATTGTAAATCATTGTCTTTATGTTTTGAGGAATGGAATATTTGATTAATAAATTAACTAATTTTTTTATGTTACATTGACAAAAATAATTCTAATTACATATTTTGTATTTGAATTTGATAAATTCTCAATTATTGTTTGTGTTTTTTTGACCATTTATTTTAGATTGATATAAAATTCAATATCATGCCTAGAAAATTACCAAAAATTGAAACACCAAAGGAGGGTGAAGCAAAGAATGTAAAGAAAAGAGAATGAATGAGACAACTTCATGAAAATAAGAAATTGAACTATATAAATGAATATAAACCATCTTTACCAATTGAATTTTATCATGAAGCATCCAAGAGAGAAATATTTGAATCTGAAAAAGTGCAGGGATGGTTGTGTGGAGCTTTTCAATACCTTTCCAATGCTACAAGAATCACAAAAATTAGAGATTGTGGCAAATAGTTATGAGCTCGAAAGCTAAAAATGATGCATGGACTTCAAACAGAAAAAAGGTGTCAAATAGTAAAAGCAAGAAAAATATGACATCATTGTAAAGAGAACGAAACTATCTTTCCATCAATATCTTGTCTACAAAAATTGAGTCCATATGACCAAGTTATGCTCCCCCCAAAAAATAGCCTCCTTTGCCATGTAGAGGTTCCACAAAGGGCTCTAGGAGGTCAAAATGGATGATGTCACTGCTAACGTAGTGCTAATGCTTCTATGTAATACTTCATGAATAAGTGATGTGTTTCTCCACTAATAATTGACATTTTTCTTGAATTTAGTTGGATTCCATCTCCACACATGCCTAGGAACTAATTTTGACACTCAATTTACCCATTCACTTATCTAGATTGATTTGATAGTGCAAAATCAAATCTAGTTTGATTTTCAATGTGAAATTGACCCTCAACTTTTTAAAACTCAATATTCAAATTAGGCTCAAGTCATCCCCCTCCAATTAGTTATTGTGTGTTAACTTTAAAAGGGAAACATTTTAAATTGTGTTCTAGGGTATTGTGTAAAAAGGCAAATTTTAATTCATTTTTTAACACATCTAGGAAAGATCTTATCTAGTTCTTCCTCATTATATGTTGCATCATTCAAGGAGCACATCTAAGAATTTATTTCTACATCATCATCTACATAATTAGTGATAGATAATCATATTATGCATGATTGTTTGTTTTCTTTAATCTTTATTTAAAAGATGTTAAATTAGTTCACCTAAGGGTTTGATTGATGTAATGTCCCTAATTAAAATTATACAATATTTTTTGCAACTTTTTGATTTATCTAGAATAAATCAAAACCAAATAGCTAATACATAGTTTTGATTACAATTTTTAAAACCCTATTTACTGATTACAAACCCTAGGGTTATAAAATGCTCAATTTCAGCCAATGAACCCTCAAATTATATTTTTATTTATTTCCAGTGAATATTTAAATGTACAAACTAATTACAACATAAAATAAATTTTATTGAATTTTTCAAGTACTTACAACCTATTGTATGACCTGATATGACTACTCCAAAGATGACAATAATGAATGGAAATACAATGATAAATCTTATTGTTGATGAAACCAAATCATAATGAGTTTTTCTAATTTTTCTAGACCTTGGAAATGTACAATGACAGGCTAGGAATGGTACAACTAGCTATAGTAATTCACAAAATGCTAATTACTCAAATCTACTCTGGAAGCATATGCAAAATGTTTAAATCTAGAAACATCAAACACTTCCTTGAAAAATAACATTTCTAGAGTAATTTTTTATGTTAGTGGATTCCAAAGCTTATAACCTTTAAAAAATTCACCTTAACCAATCACAATACATCTATTTTCTTTAACACCTAACTTAGACCATTTTTTTGTTTGAAACATGAACATAACGATCATAGTTGGAAATAGCTTTAGATTTGCCATAGAAGGTTTCTTTCCTATCCACAATTCCTATGGTGTCTGATTAATAATAGTAGAAGTAAGAGACCTATTTATCAAATAGAAAGTAATATTAACAATTTCAACCCAAAAATTATGTTCCAAATTAGCACAACTTAACATACTTCTATCTCTTTCCATTATTTTTTGTTCATTCTCTAAATTGCCCCATTTTTGTGGTGTATATCATGGAGAATTTTTTAGTTTTATAATCCCATAGTGTTTACAAAATTCTTGAGATTGTTTAGAGAAATATTCCCCCACATTATTTAATCTCAAAGATTTTTTTTTTCAAAATTTCCTTTTGAGTTTCTGCAAGCACTTTAAATCCTTATATTTGCTAAAACATTTATATTCATGACTAAGAAAATAAACCAAGCTTTTCTTGAGAAATAATCTAAGAAGGTAATATATAGTAAAGAGATTTACCAAGATATTGCACATTCATTGGACCAAACACATCAACTTGAATTAAATCCAAAATACATGTTCCTCTAGTTATTGAAAATGTGAATTTAATTCTTTTTTGCTTTCTAAACACACAATGCTCATAAAAATAAAAATCAATAGAATATCTAGACAAACCCACAACCATTACTTTATTGCTCAGTACTTTCAATCCTTTATCACCTATGTGGCTTGATTAGTGGTGCCACATCATTGACATATTTGTAGGCACATTACTAGAAGCCATTATAGAGTTACATAATGTAGTAGCATCCATTTTAAGAAAACTAATATGCCTAACACCCTTTATCATGGAAAGGCAAACTAGTTTTCAAATCACCAAACCCAATAGGTTTATTTTGTTTATAGAAGGTCAATTATGTGTACTAAGATTGATTATGCACCACACAATTGACCTAGATCAATCACACACTATAGTTTCAGCACAAATCAAACTAGAGTCCATTTTACTATCTATTTAAGCATCACAAAGACAAATCTAATATAATGGCATCATTTGGATGATTTAGCAACAATTTGTAGTCCAGAGCCATCAAGACACACCTAAAATTAAGTAACTCTAATCTATGTTAGTCATTTTGAAAAGCATGCTTGTCTATTTGTGATTTACTAGGTCAACTTCAATATCCTTAGTTAAATTTATCTATGGTGTATAAAAGTGAACATAAATGAATAAGTTAAACTATGCTAACCTATCCCATTCACAATTAAATGAAGCTTCTGATTAGAGTAAATAAGAATGCATGTATAACATAAAATGAAGTCAAATGAAAACCCCAAATGCAAACCTATGATATGTGGATGACCTACTTGATATTTTACATTTGTGGATTGCTCCTTATACATGTAGCATAATTTTCCATTCCATGGATACTTGCAAATGGCTTGCATGAGGTTTAATTTATAGATTTTTTTTAAAGGGTTGATGGAGGGTTGAGATTGATTTGAAGTATTAAGGGTTGAGATTGGTTGTGAGGATTGGATTGATGAGGAGCATCCAAGTGGCATGATTTGATTGGTATACAAGGAGGGGTCTTAGATTCAAGGGAGATCAATTGTGGAGGATCCCCTTGGAGAAGTGGATGGGGAAGATTAAAATGGTACCAAGGGCACCTTTTAGAGGAATGTGCGAAGGACTTTCCAATGGCTCATGTAAGAAGACCCATGCCCAAAAGACACATGTACACTTTTGGACGGTGTGCAAGATTTGAATGAGCTGATTATGGTCTAGGATGGTGCAAGTGGGTGATTAGTTGACTAATTAGTTTTAGCCAACTTAAAGAAAAGTGGACAAAATAGGGAATTAAATAAATAGGATATTTATTTAATTCTTTGGGTGAGAATGAGGGACTTAGATAAATAAATTATTTGGATTTATTTATCTAAGATTAGATTATGGAGAATGGTTGATTAATTAAATAAATGATTGGATTTATTTAATTAATGAGCTAGGAAGAGGGTCATCTGTATAGTAATTTTATTAATAAAATAAGGGTATGTGCACGGAAATAGGGGACGAAAATGGGGTAAAATATGACCACTTTTTTGAAATTAGTAAAAATTGATCTTGGATGAGAAATTGAAGATAGTGACACTCAAAATTAGAAGATGTGATAAGAACAAGATTTGCAGTGCTTAGAATCTAGTTGCTAAACTAACATTTTTTTCTAAAAATGGTGGAGATTAAGAGGTTCAAATAGGGGGAGCACACAAAGTGCTCCTATTTTTGTCAAAAATATATAACATAGCATCTCGTGTGCTCCCCCTAAAATGTTAACTTTTTTTAATTATTTCACAAATTACTTTGGTGGAAAAATAGCTAACATCATGTAGTTTATGCCTGATTTTTCTGCTAATTTTTTATGAATATATGATTTTTTATGAATTTTCAAAGTAGACACATCCTAGAAAATAAAAATATGAGTGTGCTCCCCCCTAATTGTTTTGAAAACTAATCAAAAATCATTTTTTTTCAATGTGTATAGAATAGAGTCTAGAATCTAAAATGTAATTTGTTTCAAATTTTAATGAACACATAAAAAATGACACCAGGAATACTATACATAGGTTTTCTAAAAAAAGAACACATTAGAAAAAGAAATTGAAGATGGAAACCTTAATGTTATTAGATTTGAGAAAAAAAATACATGGTTAGAAAGTTAATAAAAAACTTGAAATCATCCTAGAATCTTTCATATTAACATTGAAAAATGTGTAAACCTGATGGAGAGCACACTTGAGATTTAGTTCATTTTCTATGTTTTGTTGTAAACACATTTTTGGCATCCAAAAGGTAGGTCCAACCCTTTGGGTTGGATGCCCAAGGCAAATCCAACCCTTAGGGTTGGAATTTTCCAAAGTAGTAAAAACATGCTCATGTTATAACATGAGTGCATTTTAATGCACTCACATTTTAGATCATGTAAAATGTTTAGCAATGACCTGAAAAAATGCACATCATGTGATTTTTGACCCACATTCTGTGTTTATTCTCATGCTCTGTGTTTTTTTGACATACAAACACACTTTTGATGCCTTCAAGGATCTAGAATCATTGGTTGACAAAATTAGTTCACTTTTTATTCTTATATTGATGTAGAAGACTCCAATTGCATGTTTTTAAATCAAAATTCATATTGTAAATCATTGTTTTTATGTTTTGAGGAATTGGAATATTTGATTGATAAATTAACTAATTTTTTTATGTTACATTGACAAAAATAATTCTAGTTACATGTTTTGTATTTGAATTTGATATTCTCTTAATTATTGTTTGTGTTTTTTTGACCATTTATTTTAGATTGATATAAAATTCAATATCATGCCTAGAAAATTACCAAAAACTCAAACACTAAAGGAGGGTGAAGCCAAGAATGTAAAGAAAAGAGAATGAATGAGACAACTTCATGAAAATAAAAAATTGAACTATATAAATGAATATAAACCATCTTTACCAATTGAATTTTATCATGAAGCATCCAAGAGAGAGAAATGTTTGAATCTGAAAAAGTGCATGGATGGCTGTGTGGAGCTTTTCAATACCTTTCCAATGCTACAAGAATCACAAAAATTAGAGATTGTGGCAAATAGTTATGAGCTCGAAAGCTAAAAATGATGCATGGACTTCAAACAGGAAAAAGGTGTCAAATAGTAAAAGAAGGAAAAATATGACATCATTGTAAAGAGAACAAAACTATCTTTCCATCAATATCTTGTCTGCAAAAATTGAGTCCATATGACCAAGTTATGCTCCCCCAAAAAAATAGCCTCCTTTGCCATGTAGAGGGACCACAAAGGGCTCTAGGAGGTCAAAATGGATGATGTCACTGCTAATGCAGTGCTAACATCAACAATTGGTGTCGACAAAATATGCTCAGGACCCACCTGAATATTCCTTATCTGCAAAATTACCACCAATTTTTTGAAAATTGCCTTCAATGCCATGAAACTACCTTACTGAAAATCAAAACCACTTGTTTCCTAGTGCAAAACTAGATTTTAATGAGATTTGGTGGTTTAGGGTTGAAATTGTCTACATAATTGAATTGTCTTTGTTAAAAAATGTTTGTAAAGGCTGAAGGGAGGACTCGTGGAGGAGTTAACTCTTGCCATGCGAGATACCCATAGGGTCCCATGGGGTGGTCTCCCTATGCACGTGGGAATGGGGGCCCGAGCCCTACAGGCTCTCCACTAGCCTATGGTAACATCGAGTATGGGCCTGACAGGCCTTGCGCTTGTTGGGTACCTTGTACACTAAAAAAAATTCAAAAAAATCACAGAGATAAAAAAATTATTCGAAAAATATTTGAAATAGAAAATACACTCGTACTATCGAAGATGCCTACACTACACAAGGATAGATATTTTGCTAATGCGTGTTCCTGCATAGTGATGACACCTACAAAATATTTTGTTGAATTTTCTCTGCATGATTTTGTATGACCAATTTGCAAAAAAATTACCTTTTGCTGCAACTGCTCCAATTTCTATGATTTGGTGATTGATCTTAGGGTTTTTGGACCTCTTGAGCATGATGACAAGGTCAAATTTGATCCAAATTGCTCTGAAAGATTAGCTACATCCTAGATTAGGAAACCACTCCCCAAATTGAAAAACTTGCAGATCTAGCCTCCAATATCTAATTTAGACAAATCAAAAGGCTAAACTGACTATCTTGAACCCCATGAACACAATGGTGTGCTTTGATTTGTAGAAAAATACTCTAAAATGAACCTATAATACAGGGTCACAAAGAGGAAACCCTCACAAAATCTAGTTTTTCCATCAAGTTTTTATGATTCTCCATGTCATCATTCGATGTAAGAGAAGATCATACTCAACTATGAAGATCCACCGTGATTTGCATTCAAGATCTCTCAAAAAATTAGCTAACACAAAGTGGTTCTTCCTAGCTCTAATATTATGTAAGAGTTGATTGATGTGCTCTGATACCATGTAAGAGTTGGCTATTATGGTATCCACCTAAGACCTAAGACTTCATGAAAGCACAAGAGAGATCAAATGAGAGAATAATTTTATTCTATCAATGAATGCAAAAAGATTGCTATTATTCTTACAATGTAAATGATATGTGTTGCTTATAAAGACAAGAATGAGATGTAGGTTGAAGTAGTCATATGACAAGTGTCTTAATCCTATGACACAAGACAACTAGAGGATAAGATGCCAATTAGTTAATAAGATCACATGACAACCTAGAATTATCTAGACTTATCCCAAGTAAACTTAACATGTGAACATGTGTGAATAGAACTAACTAATGAGTAGTTAGATAATGTGCCTAGTTCATACTACAAGGGGTAAACTAGATAGGTAATAACCCAATTCACACTAGAAAAGGGTACAAATTCTTGAGTTTATTGAACCCAATTATCTCTATCTTCATCTTTGTCAACAAATTTTACCCTCTACTTAAGGTGTTTGCAACTCTAATTGACATTCCACTCCTATGCTTCAAAAGAAAAGTATAACTCTACAAAACATCAACCCATTTTAGGTGCCTTTTATTTAACTTCAAGGTAAAGATTTATTGGTCTACAATCCACAATCCATGGTTTCAAGGTTTAGGATTTAGGGTATGGAGTTCATGTTCTACATTCTATGGTCTTAAGTCCATGGTCTAGGGTATAGCATCCAAGTTTCAAGGTCCATGATTCAATGGTCTAAGGTCTAGAGTTATAGGGATCATTGATCAAAGGTCAAGAGTCCAAGGTCCATGGTCCAATGCCTAGAAATAGAGAAAAGAAACAAAGAAAAGTAGAAACAAGGAAAAAATAAAGAGAGAAAGATAGCTATGATGAAGATAAACATTATAAAAAAGGAAAGATGTAGGCACAAATACAGAGAAAGCTAAAAGAAAAATAAATATATGAAGAAAGAGGGAGTGATGCATGTAAAACAAAAATAAAGCAATAAATAAACAAAGAATAAGTAAGGAAAAATTTAAGATAAAAATGAAGAAAAAAGATAGAGAAAGAAGGAAATAGAAAAGAATAAAATAAAGAAATTACAAAGAACAAAAAATAAAAATGAGTGAAACAAATAAAAAAAGAGATACAACTTGAGAAAAAATAAAATAAAGAGTGAAAGAAAGAAAAGAGGGAAGAGAGAGTAATTGAGAGAGTAAGAGAGTCAAAGAAAAAGAGGTAGAAATAAACAAAGAAAAAAGACAATAAAAATGAGACATATAGATAAAATATAGATTGAAATAAAAGGAGAAAGAAATATAATGGGAAAGAATGAGAGAAATAAAGAAAGAAACCAAAAGAAACGGTGAAAGATAGAAAGAAAAAAATTAAATAATAGGAAAAAAAGTATAGATGAAATAAAGGCAAAAATAAATACAATTGGAAAGAATGAGAGAAATAAAGAAAGACACAAAAAAAAATGGTATTAAAAGATAGAAACTTGAAAAGGTTTAGCAAAAAATAAATGAGAAAGAACAAAATGGAGAGAGAGAGAGAGAGAGAGAGAGAGAGAGAGAGTCTCTTTCTCCCTATCATCTATCTCTCTATCTCTATCTCACTATACTCCTTCTAGCTCTCTCTCTATCCCCCCTATCTCTCTATCCTTCCTCTATCTAGTTTGATTTCCAATGTGAAATTGACCCTCAACTTTTTAAAACTCAATATTCAAATTAGGCTCAAGTCATCCCCCTCCAATTAGTTATTGTGTGTTAACTTTAAAAGGGAAACATTTTAAATTGTGTTCTAGGGTATTGTGTAAAAAGGCAAATTTTAATTCATTTTTTAACACATCTAGGAAAGATCTTATCTAGTTCTTCCTCATTATATGTTGCATCATTCAAGGAGCACATCTAATAATTTATTTCTACATCAACATCTACATAATTAGTGATAGATAATCATATTATCCATGATTGTTTGTTGTCTTTAATCTTTATTTAAAAGATGTTAATTAGTTCACCTAAGGGTTTGATTGATGTAATGTCCCTAATTAAAATTATACAATATTTTTTGCAACTTTTTGATTTATCCAGAATAAATCAAAACCAAATAGCTAATACATAGTTTTGATTAGAATTTTTAAAACCCTATTTACTGATTACAAACCCTAGGGTTATAAAATGCTCAATTTCAGCCAATGAACCCTCAAATTATATTTTTATTTATTTCTAATGAATATTTAAATGTACAAACTAATTACAACATAAAATAAATTTTATTGAATTTTTCAAGTACTTACAACCTATTGTATGACCTGATATGACTGCTCCAAAGATGACAATAATGAATGGAAATACAATGATAAATCTTATTGTTGATGAAACCAACTCATAATGAGTTTTTCTAATTTTTCTAGACCTTGGAAATGTACAATGACTAGCTAGGAATGGTACAACTAGCTATAGTAATTCACAAAATGCTAATTACTCAAATATACTCTGGAAGCATATGCAAAATGTTTAAATCTAGAAAAATCAAACACTTCCCTGAAAAATAACATTTCTAGAGTAATTTTTTATGTTAGTGGATTCCAAAGCTTATAACCTTTAAAAAATTCACCTTAACCAATCACAATACATCCTTTTTCTTTAACACCTAACTTAGACCGTTTTTTTGTTTGGAACATGAACATAAGCATCATAGCTGGAAATAGCTTTAGATTTCCCATAGAAGGTTTCTTTCCTATCCACAATTCCTATGGTGTCTGATTAATAATAGTAGAAGTAAGAGACATATTTATCAAATAGAAAGTAGTATTAACAATTTCTACCCAAAAATTATGTTCCAAATTAGCACAACTTAACATACTTCTATCTCTTTCCATTATTTTTTGTTCATTCTCTAAATTGCCCCATTTTTGTGGTGTATATCATGGAGAATTTTTTAGTTTTATAATCCCATAGTGTTTACAAAATTCTTGAGATTGTTTAGAGAAATATTCCCCCACATTATTTAATCTCAAAGATTTTCTTTTCAAATTTTCCTTTTGAGTTTCTGCAAGCACTTTAAATCCTTATATTTGCTAAAAGATTTATATTCATGACTAAGAAAATAAACCAAGATTTTCTTGAGAAATAATCTAAGAAGGTAATATATAGTAAAGAGATTTACCAAGATATTGCACATTCATTGGACCAAACACATCAACTTGAATTAAATCCAAAATACATGTTCCTCTAGTGATTGAAAATGTGAATTTAGTTCTTTTTTTCTTTCTAAACACACAATGCTCATAAAAATAAAAATCCATAGAATATCCAGACAAACCCACAACCATTACTTTATTGCTCAGTACTTTCAATCCTTTATCACCTATGTGGCTTGATTAGTGGTGCCACATCATTGACATATTAGTAGGCACATTACTAGAAGCCATTATAGGTGCCTTTTATTTAACTTCCCTTGACTATAAAGATACTACAAAGCCTAATGATTAGTATATTATAAAAAAAACTATTTTGGTAACAAATAATGTGTCCATTTCTTCATAACCTGAACTATAGCATAAAGTACAAGGTAAAGATTTATTGGTCTACAATCCACAATCCATGGTTTCAAGGTTTAGGATTTAGGGTATGGAGTTCATGTTCTACATTCTAGGGTCTTAAGTCCATGGTCTAGGGTATAGCATCCAAGTTTCAAGGTGCATGATTCAATGTTTTAAGGTCTAGAGTTATAGGGATCATTGATCAAAGGTCAAGAGTCCAAGGTCCATGGTCCAATGCCTAGAAATAGAGAAAAGAAACAAAGAAAAGTAGAAACAAGGAAAAAATAAAGAGAGAAAGATAGCTATGATGAAGATAAACATTATAAAGAAGGAAAGATGTAGGCACAAATACAGAGAAAGATAAAAGAAAAATAAATATGTGAAGAAAGAGGGAGGGATGCATGTAAAACAAAAATAAAGCGATAAATAAACAAAGAATAAGTAAGAAGGAAAAATTTAAGATAAAAATGAAGAAAAAAGATAGAGAAAGAAGGAAATAGAAAAGAATAAAATAAAGAAATTACAAAGGACAAAAAGTAAAAATGAGTGAAACAAATAAAAAAAGAGATACAACTTGAGAAAAATTAAAATAAAGAGTGAAAGAAAGAAAAGAGGGAAGAGAGAGTATGAGAGTCAAAGAAAAAGAGGTAGAAATAAACAAAGAAAAAAGACAATAAAAATGAGACATATAGATAAAATATAGATTGAAATAAAAGGAGAAAGAAATATAATGGGAAAGAATGAGAGAAATAAAGAAAGAAACCAAAAGAAATGGTGAAAGATAGAAAGAAAAAAATTATGTAATAGGAAAAAAAGTATAGAATGAAATAAAGGCAAAAATAAATACAATTGGAAAGAATGAGAGAAATAAAGAAAGAGACAAAAAAAAATGGTACTAAAAGATAGAAACTTGAAAAGGTTTAGCAAAAAATAAATGAGAAAGAACAAAATGGAGAGAGAGAGAGAGAGAGAGAGAGAGAGAGAGAGAGAGAGAGAGTCTCTTTCTACCTATCATCTATCTCTCTATCTCTATCTCACTATACTCCCTCTAGCTCTCTCTCTATCCCCCCTCTATCTCTCTATCCTTCCTCTATCTAGCTCTCTTTCTATCTCTCTCCCTCTTTCTCTCTATCTATATCTCTCTCCCTCTCTCTATTTCTCTCCCTCTCTATCTCTATCTTTCTCATTCCCTCTCTCAATCTCTCTCTCCCCATCTCTCTCCATCTCATATCTTTCCCTCTCTATATCTCTCCCTCTCAACCTCTCTCACTCACTATCTCTAAATATTTCCCTCTCTATGTCTCCCTCACTCTCTATGTTCATATCTCTATTATTTTTTAAAAATATTACTCCAATTTATTTAAAAAAATATATTTAGAATCTACAAACAAAATCTCACAAATCACTAGTTCGCATCACCTTCAAATTCCTAACAATTTAGTGGCTATAGGTTTCAGAAAGTGAATATTTAGTTCAAAATGTTGATTTCAATATCAAGTTTGGCCAAAAAGTGTAACCCATTATTGTGGGATGACTTGGGAAGCACCAATTTTAAGGAAAAAAAGAGAACATTAAAAAGTAGAAACAATGCCAAAATGAGGGGTGTCCAAGAGGTCGTTGAAGGAAAAAAGGAGCACCTGAAGGGAGAAGGTCGCTCAATAAAATGTGAAGAGAGAATGTGTTTAGGTGAAGAGAATTCAATTCATACAATTTATTTTTTTTAGTTTTAGAATTAGAGAGAGAGGAGGAGCACCTCTTAGGAAGGAATTTAGAGGTTTCAAAAATCCAATTTGCTGCATAAATTGGGAAGAATATACTAGTGTATTGAGAGAGGAGTTGGCTGGAATAAATTCGTGGATCGATAGGGATTAAAGTAGCTGCAAAGGAATCTGAAACAATACCAGTGTTGTAGAGGGTTCAATTGGAGGAGAACCAATTGAAGGGAACAATAGAGTGTAAAATAGAAGAATGGTTTTGTTGCAGAGAATGGGCAACATGAAGGAGGAACATCAAAGATACCATCATAGTAGAATGATTTGAACATAGATAAGCTCCATTGTATATAAATTCATTGTATTTGTTGCATAAAATCTTGCATAATCAACAATTGAATGTTGCCAATAAAACTTGAAGTTGGAATGAATTCAAATGGAGTGTTTGCAATGGAATGTGTATTGTTTGTATTTAATTTCATGGAGAGGGATAGTGATTTATATCTTTGTAGCTAGTGTAGAAAAGTTTAAATTTTCTAGATTGAACAATCTAATTGAAATTTTGAGTTGCAGCAGAGGGTCTTTGTTTGTGTGTTGAGAAATTGATTGTGGAAAGTGAGAGGGAGTACCTCCTGCATTAAGTGGTATTAGAGCTGGTAGTCTTGACAGTGTAGAAGATACATCAGGACATGTGGGAGAGTGAAGCAGTTGTGAAGAGCTCAAGAGGACTATTGCAGGCATGAAGACACCTGAGTAGTTGAGAGCTGGGAAGCCATGAAAGGAAATGTGTTTCTAGATTACAGAGCATGAGAAGTGATGGTTAAAGATTGTAATAGATGAGATGAAGATATTTGTGAAGAAGCCTGTGATATGGGAGGGCTGGAGACAATATCAAGAGAGGAAGATTTTGACGATGATGGCTGATAGAAATGTGAGATTGCATAGATTGGAAGTTATGCAACATGAAGAGGTTGTTGAGCATAAGGTTGCAGCAAAGACATGCCATGAGGAAGGCATGGAGAAAAAGGGTGAAAATGAAGACGTGAGCAGCGTAGAAAAGAATGAAGATAAGGAATTGGATGTAGCGATAGAACTTGAAGAAAATGCAGTAGATGGAGAAGCTAAGATGACAAATTTTGAAGGCCCTATACATGACAAACAAATGGGAAAAGATGAGGATGATCACTCGTTGAAAGAGGAGATGGAAAGGATCAATAGATTGTTTGCAGAGCTTGCTGATGGAGGTGAGGAGATGAACAGTACAATGAAGAGTGAGAAGATGGATGCCTCAACAACAAAGAATGACGAGTTAACTTTTGACTTTTCTAAATTTTATGATGAGGAAGTTGATATGGATAAATGCATGTTGCTAGGGTGTTAGTACAAGTATATAGAAAGAAGGAAAATGCAGTTGCAGATTTGTATGCAGATGTTGCATGTTTGTGTGTAGAGGTTGTAGAGGATAGTGCAAGTGAAACTTGGTGGAGATGGTCAGTTTGTGGTGGGTCAAAACCCATGAAATAGGAGAAGAGTGGAAAGATTGTTTGGTGGAGGAGGCCAAATAGTGGTGGGTTGGATCCCATGAAGGAGGAGAGGAGAAGAGAAAGTCTTTGGAGGAGGAAGATGGTTCATGGTGGACATGAGTCCATGAGAGGAAGGAGGAAAATCTAGTAAAAAAATATTTGATGAGGATGACACTTGTTCCGATGAGATGCTGGAAAATGAGGAAGAAGAATAAATTTGTGCACATGTTTCAACGATGGAGTTCACTAAAGATTTCTCGCAATCTAAAGGAATGGTTCTACCATTCAACTCCACTTTTGTGAGCCTATGCTCACAAACTTCCTACCTGACGTGTTTGATGCAGGAGCATTCAGGCGGACTAACAATCAACATCGACAAAAAAAATTGTTGTTTGTTTTCTTTTAGTTTTGGTTTTTTTGGGGTTTTATATGGCATCTATCATCTTTGGGAACGCTTCATGCTTTCAGATTTGCAAGAATTGAATTTATGTTAGGTGGTAGTTTTGACACACGTGTTAAATTCATGGAAATAATTGTTTTGGGAGATCCAAGATGTTTAGTGACAAATACTTTGATAGGAGTATTCTTGAATATGTTTTTTCGAATGTGAAAAAAGAGTTGAAGGCATATCTTTCACCATTTTGGAGATTTTAATGCCAGAAGCTGGCAATAGCAGTTTTACAGAAAGTTTAATATCTCTTGATTCTGGAAGCTTGTATCAAAATCTTTTTGCAGTGGACCTTGGGACGTTATTCCAAGTTTACTCACTAGTTTTCATGTGAAACAAAGAACTTTGAATTTTTCCACCTGTCGACACCTGATTTCACATATTGTGTCACAGTTGCACAATTGGATTTTCTTCAATAGTTGAGCACCTTCAAACATGCAGTGGTCCATGTACGAGTACATTCAATGTCATTCCTCCAAGTCAAGGTCAATTTTGGCCTAGTTTGAACAATTGGTTGAAGTTTGGAGTGATTCAATGATATCTTCACTTCATGATATTCTTCTTTGCACCAAAAGAACTTGTTACACTTTTGGTCATTTAATCATTTCAGATTTATGCATGATTTAGTAGATTGCAAAGTATTAGAAGTAATAAATGGTAAATTAGACTTTAAAGTATTCAATTCAAAGTTTATACCGAAGGGTAAGTTTGTTGGTTCACAAGAGAATTTGTAGATCATCTAAGAAAGTTATAAAGGAAGATTTACAAATTTATATAGGTACCAAATAGTCAAAATACACTTTGAATACTTTATTATAACCAAAGAGTGAATGA
The DNA here is from genome assembly GCA_027924645.1 of Cunninghamia lanceolata. NCBI lineage: Eukaryota > Viridiplantae > Streptophyta > Pinopsida > Cupressales > Cupressaceae > Cunninghamia > Cunninghamia lanceolata. The sequence continues at coordinate 3,555,962 of BSBN01001247.1, read as the reverse complement.
AACAATCTACATGGAAAAAAAGAAGACCAAAAGAGCCACAACTTATATTACAGGCAAAACACAATTGTTGGTCAAATGCCAAAAGGTAAAGAGGCACGGAATGAGGAAGGGGAAGCGCCGATTTTAAAGAAAAAAAAAAAGACAACATTAAAAACTAAAAACAACGCCAAGATGAGGGGAGTCTAGGAGGATATTGAAGGAAAAAAGGAGCACCTGAAGGGAGGAGGTCACTCAACAAAATGTGAAGATAGAAGGTGTTTGGGTGAAGAGCACTCAATTCATACAATTTGTTTTGTTTGGTTGCAGAATTAGAGAGAGAGGAGGAGTGCCTATGAGGAAGGAATTTAGAGGTTTCAAAAATCTAGTTTTCTACATAAATTGGGAAGAATATACTAGTGTACTAAGAGAGGAATTGGATGGAGAAAATTCATGGATAGACAGGGATTGAAGTAGCTACAAAGGAATCAGAAACAATACCAGTGTTGCAGAGGGTTCGATTGGAGGAGAACCAACTAAAGGGAACAACAGAGTGTAAAATAAAGGAATAGTTTTGTTGCAAAGATTGAGCAATGTGAAGGAGGAACAATAAATATGCCATCATGGTAGAATTATCTGAACAGAGATAATCTCTATTGTATATAAATTCATTGTATTTGTTCCATAAAATCTTGTATAATCAACAATTGAATGTTGCCAATAAAACTTGAAGTTGGAATGAATTCAAATGGAGTGTTTGCAATAGGCTATGTAATTGTTTGTATTTTATTTGATCGAGAGGGATAGTGATTTAGATGTTTGTAGCTATTGTAGCAAAATTTAAATTTTCTCAATTGAACAATCTAATTAAAATTTTGAGTTACAGCAGAGGGTCTCTGTTTGTGTGTTGAGAAATTGATTGTGGACAGTGAGGACTACCTCCTGTATTAGAAGGACATAGAAGAATGTCTAGGGTTCAATGTAGAGAACAATAAAAGTATATAGAGTTCGGCCATGGACAAATGAATGAGGATCAACCAGTTTGGTGTAGAGGACAAATTTTGGAGAAGTTGAAAGAAGATGCCTCTTTGAGGCATTTGAATTGTGTTTTTACTATTACAGATTGGAGTGCCATGTTGGGAGCGAAGGTACAAATTTGGTGAGGAAAATATCACCATTCAATGGGTGAATTGAGAGGAGCTGTAGAGAGGGTAGATTGTCCTATGTGCAGAGAGAGGCCATTGAAGGCCAGAATTATAAACATTGTTGTAGATTTCTTTATTTATTGTGTCAAGAATTAAATTAAATAAAATCAAATATGTGTTGCAATCTTTGTATAGTTGAGTGTTCAAATTGGGGCAGAGTGTTGCCTATGTGTGTTGTGTTTGAAATTGTGAGTTGTGGGCAAGACAGAGTCCCTCTCTGTGTCAATTTCCCTCCAATTTTTCACTCCAAATTTTACTTGCATAATTCTTTTATTAATACTATTAATGTAATTATCTTCTATACTCAAAATTTTATTTTCCTTTCAAACCATTTTAGTTGTGGGTGATGGCCAAACTTCTTTCTTGTTTATTGTGGATATTGTTTGGTGAGACACATATTTACTACAAGGCATTTAGAGGTATGCGGTCTTCTTTATCAATCTGCATTATTGTAGTTTACAATTCCAAAAATTTCATTTCTACTTTTATGTATTTTTGTATTTGTTAAATTTTTATCCAAATTTCAATGTAAATGCCCTCTAGGAAGCTGTGGATAATTCATCTATTCCTTGTTATATTGTAAAAATTCTTTGAATTAGCTTTTGTTTATGCTCATGCTCACTTAATTTCATTATGATTCCTTTTATTTTGAGAAGCCATAGTACGATCACAATTTGGGGGTAAACTATAAAATATTTTAATTGAATTCATTGTTACTGGTCTCAGTAATTGAAATCCTTATATAAGTTTTCAGAGTTTAGAATGCTTTAATCTATGGCATCCACTCCATGCATGTATGTGTGTGAGAGAGGCTGAGATACACTTCTAATGAATTTTTGGTTTAATATATTAAATTTCTCTTTTGTGAATGTTGAACCTACACATATGTTTAGTGCATACAAAAATTTTAATGTGTGTATTAAGTGTGATTTGCAATCCCTTGTGTTGTAACTAGTTATTTATAATTTTCTGATTAGTTATCCCTTGTTTACCAATATCTTAATTTTCATACCTCAAAATGACTCATGGGGACATTAAAACTTAGGAAATTCAATTATCTACTTATATGAAAAGAATGAGTAGTGATGCTAAAGAGTGAGTAGTGAAGATATCATCAGTTAAGTTTCCCTACCTATCTTTCTGAAGCTTCCATGTTTTATTATTCAATATGCTTTTTGGAATAGTTTATTCAAAAAACTTAATTTCTTTTTGGACCTTACCTTTCCTTCACAAGGATTTACTATGAAAGATCATTTGAATTGGATTTTCTATTTATTCATGCTCATTGTGAATCCCTTTGTTTTGAGAAGAAATAGCATGGGAACAATTCAAAGATAAACTAAAAACCATTTCAATCGAGTTGGCCTTTGCTGGTGTTAGTAATTGAAAGCATTTTTAAAATTTTCCAAGGTTAGAATGCTTTATTATCCGACATTCATGCATTTTTAAATTTCCTAATGATTTTGTGCATTAAATTTCTCTAGTATGAATGTTGAACCTATACATTTATCAGTGGATATGATCTAAATTTTAATGGAGAATTCAAATAACAATACCTAGCGCTAAGCTTGTGGTATTGTGAAAATAAACAGATTGCTCAATGTGCAGAACTTGTAAAAAGTTGCAGGCAACCAAAGAGGATTTCTTGTTGCATCAAAAGTTGATTATATACAATGAGCAAGAATGTGAAAGGTCACCTTATCCATAGAATTTGAAATGGATAGTTGGAAGGTAAAAAAACTACTAAAATTCAAATTTTCAATTTTTTTTTAAATTTCAAAAAACTACTAAATTTGGGACCCCACTAGGCAGGGTCATAACTTCTAGCCAGCTAGTTGAAATCTAGACATTTCAGACTCATTGGAAAGATCTCCTGAAGAGATAGATTGAGTTGCATCAATTCATTCCTGTGGCTACCATTCAAAGCAACCAGTTAAAGTCTTGACCCCAAATTTTGCTTTGAAGGCCTCCAAAAATGCCAATTACTAAGATATAGATAAAACTTGAAAAAAAATACTGAAAAACTAGAATATAGTTGCCTGAACAAATGCCACCATAATGCTTTTGAATCTCTGCGGGATCATTGCTTCCCACTTGAGAGGCAATGGGCCCCATTGCACCTATGTATTGCAGCAGATGAGGAAATTTCTTCTCAATCTGGTCCTTAGTGAACCATTTTCCTTGATGTGGAAGTTGTCCTTCCTATACCACTCAATAGAGAGGAATTTGTTGTTTCTTCAATGTTTTCACCATAGTGTCAGTAATTTGATCACATGTGAGAGGGGCAGTAGTGTTTGGATTAAACTCTGAGCAACTTATAAGTTCTGCAACATCTAATGTGTCCAACAATGGTGGAAAATATGGACACAATAATTCAACATTAAAGACATGATGTAGTCCAAGAAAAGATGGCAGATTGAGTTCAAAAGCATTTTCACCAACTTGTTTGATGATGGTGTATGGACCATATCGAATAGGATGGAGTTTCTTATTAGGTGCCCTTGAAGTCTTTCTTTTTGAATATGAAGCCAAACCTTGTCCCCAACCTTAAACTAATGAGGTGTATAATGCTGATCATGTCTATCCTTGTATTTTTGATTGCTATATTGTAGTATCTCATGCACTTGTTGTTGAATATGGTGTATCTTCTCCACAAACTTAGTTTCCTTGTCTGCCTCTTTTTTTGAATGTGTTGATGGGTCACTCAACATAGTTGGTAATGCTACATCAATTAGAGCCAATGGTTGGTAGCCAACACATACCTCAAATGGACTGTACCTTATGGAACCATGTAGTATTTGATTGTAACTATTCTGTACATATGGCAAGCTTTCATCCCAAGTCTGAGGATGTTTGGAATGGTACATCCGCAAAATATGAATGATCATCTGATTCACCACCTTAGTCTGCCCATCTATTTGGGGATTGAAGGCAGTGGATTTTGTCAACTTTGTGTCCATCAAGGCCCAAAGTGCTGACCAAAAATTGCTAAGAAATCTACTATCCTTGTCAGATATGATCGTTTGTGGCAATCCAAAGTGTACCCAAACATTCTCAAAGAAAAACTTGGTAGTTTCTTCCGCAGAGACTCCTTTCTTGCAAGCCACTATGACATCCATTTTTGAAAACCTGTCTACCACCACATAGACACAATCATGGCCACATCTGGTAGAAGGTAGTCTGGACATGGCATCCATTGAAGCTAAATGCCAAGGTTGGTCAGGGACTGGAAGAGGTGTATACAATCCTTGTTTACGATTGGCAGGCTTTGCAATGGCACAAGCAATACAAGCTGAGATGTATAAAATGACATCATGTCTCAATTTGGGCCAATAAAAATACATCTAAAGTACAACAATTTCTTCTCTACCCTGAAGTGTCCTGCAACATGAATGTAGTGTGCCTCCCATATCATCTTTTGCCACTCCTTGGTTGGAACACATATGTGTCCCATTTGACAAAGAATCCCATCCTTCAAGTAGAAATCAGTGGCTTGTTTTCCCTCTACTAGATTGTTGTAGATCTCAGCAAAATCAGGATCTGTGTCATACAACTGAGGCCAATTTGTTGTGTGGTGCCCACAAGAATCTAATACTTTTGTCAGGGTTGTGATCGGAGGTCTACTCAAACAATCTGCAACTTTGTTAGTAGCTCCCTTCTTGTGGCAGATATTGAGATGAAATTGTTGCAAGTAGGCAGACCATCTTTGATGCATATCACTTTGTAGCTTTCCTTGTGTTTGTAGAAATTATAAAGGTTTATGATCCGTGTGAATAATAGTCTCCTTCCCTAGAATGTAGTGTTTCCATTGTTTGCAGGCCTGCACAATAGCATACATCTCCTTGTCATAGGTGGGGTACTTATGCACTGTGTTAGAGAAAGTCTCACTATGGTAGGCAACTGGGTGCCTGTGTTGCATGAGAACTGTGCCTAGTGCATAGTCTGAAGCATCTATTTCAATTTGAAAAGATTGTTACAGATCTGGAAGTGCTAGTATTGGTGCAGAACATAGCCTCCTCTTCAACTCCATGAATGCTTTTTATTGTACCTTTGTCTAGCAAAATTTTTCCCTTGGTCCTCCCCTCAGTGCCTGATTCATAGGCCATGCCAAATGTGAAAAACCAAGTACAAGTCTTTGATAGAAATTGGCTAGACCCAAGAAGCTACGAAGTTCTGTGAGACTTTTGGGAGATGGCCAATCCTTGAGAACCTATATCTTTTCAGGGTCCACACAAACACTCATTCTATCCACAATGTATCGCAAATACCAAATACTCTCCATACCAAAAGAAGACTTATCTCTGTTAGCATATAGCTTGTGTTGTTGCAAGGTTGAAAGCACTTGCTGAACATGCTGCAGATGGTCACCCCATGTTTTGTTGAAGATGAGTATGTCATCTAAATAGACGATAATGAAAGAACCAATGAATGGTCTGAGGACATCATCCATCAATCTCATGAATGTGGTAGGGGTATTGGTCAAGCCAAAAGGCACGACTAGCCACTCAAACATCCCTTGGATTTGAAAGCAGTCTTCCACACATCTGATGGCTCAACTGGGACTTGGTGATATCTAGAGTTCAAGTCAATTTTGGTGAAAAATTTTCCCCCCCTGAGTTGGTCCAACAAATCATCAATGTGAGGGAATGGATATCATTTCTTCACAGTGATGTTTTTGAGAACCTGATAATCAATACAAAGTCTGCATGTTCCATCCTTCTTTTTGGCCAAAACAATTGGACGTCCACATGGTAAAGCACTTGGGTGAATGTGTCCTTTCTTGATCGACTCTTGAATCTACTGCTTGATTTCTTCATTCTCCAAAACTAACCTTCTATACAATGCCCCATTTGGTAATGGTGTCCCTAGAATTAGATCAATCCGATGCTTGACTTGGTAGTGTAGGGGTACCCCTATTGGTGAATTGAATACATCATGATATGTTGATAATATTTTCTCCATCTATTTCTGTTCAACTTTGGTAGTGGACACTTTGTATGACTACTGGCCACAATGGACCTCACCAACTCAGATTGAACCATTAGTAGGACAAATTTTCTAGTGTGAGCAATCAAACACTTACATTGTTTTGCAGTAATCAAAGATACTGGATCTGCAAGACTTACCTCAGGTATTTGATACCTCTTTTCTCCCAACTTGATGGTAACGCTGTGTGGCCTTGACTCATAGACTCCATGGCACTTGTACATGTATGGGTGCCCCAACAATACATTGCATACATCCAAAGGTGCCACATCACATATCACTTCATCTTTGAATGGCTTGATAGAATAAGGTAAGAGTCACTATTTATTCACTAGAATGTATTGTCCCTAACTTACCCATCCCATATGATATGGCTTTAGATGTCATGTTGTCTGCAGATTCAATCTTTTCATAGTTTCAGCAGAAATCAAATTCTTTTAGCTTCCACTATCAACAATGAAATGAAGAGCCTTTCCATTTACCCACATCTGTGAGTGGAACAGGCATTCATCATCTTCATAGGGCATGACTTTGGTAGTGGCAACTATGGCATGTGGGTCAGCCTCAATGATTTGTTCACCATCATTTTGTTCACAAGGATTTGTAGGCAGCGATTCCTATTCCATCTCTCCTTGACAGATTTTCGCCGATAAAGTCTTCATGGCATGGCAGTCTTTAGTGTTATGACTAGGACTCTTATGGAATTCACACACCTTTCACTTACCCTTATTTGTTTTTGATGAGGTTTGTGAGGAGAAGTCTTTTGTTGTTTGTTTCCCACCAAATTTGTTACCACCTTCACCCTTGAATTTGTTGTTTGAGGAATAATCCTTCTTCCCCTTTTGTTTGAATTTCTCCTCTATCTTTATTGCATATTTGAAGGTGGTACTCAAGGTCTCAATATGTAAGAAATCCATTTCTATTTTAATCTACCGATGAAGCCCACTGCGATACTTCAATAGCCGATGTTTTTCTATCACGGATTCCTAACTTTGCAGAAAGTGCATGAAATGTATTTGTATAATCTTGAATAGATTTGTCCTTCTTTTGTTGAAGTAATTGCCACTGTATGTACTTCTCCTCATATGAATTTTTAGGGTAGTATTACTCCTTAATGTATTCCACAAATTTTCCCCATGTGGGATTGTCATCCTCCAACATTTCAAATCCTTGGCTATCAAGGCCATCACCTCTGGCTAGTAGTCTATTCTCCCAAGATTGTTTCACATGTTCCTCAGCTTTGAGGAGTGCAAAGGTTATTTTCTCAACATCTATGAAGTGGTTTACAGAAAAATATTTCTCTAGTTTTGATAGCCAATCATCAACAACATCTGCATTAATTTTTCCTTCAAAATTTTGAATGTCAAAATTTACTTGTACCTTGAATGGGGTGTGACCATGAAATGACACTCCAGCTACATCTTCTGGTTGATGATTTGATTTGAGAATTTGAGAGAATTTAGTCATCATATCCTCTTGTTGCTTTGCCAAAGCTTCTTTTACTAGCTCCTTGAAAGGGTTGGATCCATCTCCTTGTTCTCCCATCTTCGGTCATGTGTGTCTCAAGGGTAGGTAATCTGATGGGTCTCTTGTCTGCAATCCCAACCTTTCATAACCAGACCATGTACGATGTTACATACAGGAGCAAACCACTCTGATACCACTAATCTAAATTTTAATGGAGAATTAAGATAACAATACCTAGCGCTGAGCCTATGGTATTGTGAAAATAGAGAATTTGTTTAATGTGCAGAACTTGTAAAAAGTTGCAGGCAACCAAAGAGGATTTCTTATTGCATCAAAAGTTGATTATATACAATGAGCAAGAATGTGAAAGGTCACCTTATCTATAGAATTTGGAATGGATAATTGGAAGGTGACAAAACTACTAAAATTCAAATTTTCAATTTTTTTCAAAATTTCAAAAACTACTAAATTCAGGACCCCACTAGGCAGGGTCATAACTTCTAGCTAGCTAGTCAAAATCTAGACATTTTAGAGTCATTGGAAAGATCCCGTGAAGAGCTAGATTGAGTTGCGTCGAGCCATGCCTGCGGCTACCACTCAAAGCAACTGATGAAAGTCTTGACCCTAAATTCTACTTTGAAAGCCTTAAAAAATGCCAATTACTAGGATGTAGACAAAACTGGAAAAAACATACTGAAAAAATAGAATATAGTTGCCTAAACAAATGCCACCCTAATGCTTTTGAATCTTTATGGGATCAAGATACATGAATTATATCAATTCATAAATATGAATTTTTCTTCCTATCTCATTACCTGCCCTATTCTAATTACTTCTATACCTGATTCAATATTTGTTTGCATGCCTTGAAATAATTAAGTTCTCCTTAGCGCACATGTTTGGAATTGGTATTGTTATGCCTTGATTTTCTTCACCAATTCCCAATATCTAAACGTTTGTTGTGGTCCTATTCCTACATAACAAGCAATAGATCACAACATTCATATTAATAGAGTAGTTTCATATGGTTAAATTAATTTTATTTACTAGTAATTATCCAAATTTAGTGTAATAGTCATTATCTAAAAGTTTTAAGAGTTTTTTTAAATGACTCAATATTGTTAATTTGGTTGTTTTAATGTAGGTACTAGAAATATATTATTTTCCATGGATAAAAACACATATTGCCTAATTCCTTGACATGGTTTCTTAAATTTCACTTCATTGCTTTCACAAGATGGCATAAGAGAAAATATGTTCTCCTCTAATGATGACTATTACCTAGAGTTTGTTCCAAATACACAAGTGAACAATGAAAAAGTGGTCACTAAATAAGTGATAATTGAAAAGGAAATTTCAACTAATTAAGTAGAAATCATAGAAAATTAGTCTCATGTACCTCCTCAAGAAAAAAGTAGAGTTCATTGGAGCATTGAAACATAATGGTTCTAACTGAATCTAAATGAATTGAGAGAGAAACATAGTCAAGTGTTGGTACAATGAGAAAAGCATTAAATTCCATTGAAAAGTGGAAAATTATTCAAGAATATTGCTATGCCCATGGTGTTCCTCGCATAGCTAACCAATATCAAGATCGTTGGGAGCATCTTCAACATGATTACAAAATAAAATTAGAGACTATTAACATAATATTCGATCTAGCCATTATAGCTACTATAATATGACAAGTTGGGAGAGGGTTCAAAAGAAACTTCCTGAAAAGTTCATTGCTAAACTTTATGATGCAATGAAGACCACATTTGGTAAAGATCAAACCATCAAACCAAGAAATATCACTATTGACTCTCCTGACACAAGTTATGCATTTGATGAGAAAAATCCTCCAAATAAAGATAAGCCATTGCATGAACCTAAAACACTAAATATGGGAAGTTATGACCAATCTAAAAATGGTAGTGAAAGGAACAAACCATGCACAGGGAGAAATGAAAATCAATGTCCAATGCAATAGGCATCAAGGATGCTATTTCTAACAATAATAGGTTGTTGTTTTCTACTCAACAAATGGCTAAGAAGGGATGCATGAAATGCCATGAACAAAGATGACTTGAATGAAGAAAGGTTAAACTAAACTTGAAGAGAAAAAACTAATGTGCAAATGAGCATGGTTTCAACACTAAATAATATTGGTCAAGCAATGTTGAAAATTAGCCAATCATATGCAAAAGAAGATTGATTTTGTATTTGTTACCATCATACCACTAATAAATAAAACAAATAAGATGTATAAAATTGCTTATGAATAAAGTGCATCTTTTGTTATAGTAATATTTATCTTCTATGTTGAGTGTGTATTGTGATGACCATCACTTTTGGAATTAACATGTATTGATTCATATTGTTATCTTCAACTACATCATTATATTTGTAATTACAATATTTATGAAAATATTACCAGATGGGAGATGAAGGGATCATGTTCGGTAGTATTTCAGGATTCTAGAAAATGAGGAAAATGAAATAAATGAAAAAGGTGAAGGATACAATGAATTTTTATGAAAATTTTACATGGGAAAGGAGGTTAAGATAGGATTTGAATAGGTAGAGTACATTTGGTAGTCCATTAAAACTCCACAACTCTGCCAAAACCTTAGAAACGAATTAAAACCTCCCAAAACATGGAACATTCTTCAATTTTTACGACTTCAACATATGGTAAGGACATGAGGCATGACTTTGAACAAAAATTAGGCAAAATTTGACCAAGGGAACACCCACTTAAATTTTCTCAGATTAGTTATATATGGTGGGTGAAAAAAGCCAAGTGCACAAAGGGGACAAAGACTTAGATGATTTTACATTTTTCAAGTTGGTTGACCCCAACAAGATGAATTTGGTATGTCATGAGGAGGTATAGGAACTGTATGGACATTGTATTCTATTGTTTTATAAGTGGTGGCTATTATAATGGTGTTCGAGTTGTTGTTAAAATAAAAAGGGTTACATAAAAAATTAAATATGAATTTCAAATGTTTAAACTAGTGAACATTGTAGTTGTTAGTTAATACCCAAAAAGGTTGAGAACCTAATCTCAATGTCAATGGTGAAATCTTGTAACCAATTTTTTCTCAATAAAATAAAAGTATGGACAACCCTCTAGGAGAACAACATGACCTTGATTTCTTGGGTGGGATATGTAGGCAATCCAAGGTGATGGATTTGGGAGAATTGGTCATGCATAGGGTTTTGCAAACAAAGACAATCGTTACTCGGTTTAGACATCAAAAGATCAAGGCAAGTCAATTCCAACAATCCATTTCATGTAAGTCAAGTCCCACAAATTGTAGCTCAATTTGCACACTCGGTTTAGGTCTGCACTTGCATAGGTGAAGTATAGTAGAGTTTGACCAGCGTGCAGATTCTAAGACATTCATTTGAGAAAGACCTAAACTCCAATGCTATGAATAATCAATTTCTAGTACCTTCAACATCACTTTTTCATGTTCAAAAGTGAAGTTTAATTATAATTTAATTCATTTAAATTCTACATTTATTATAACATTATTTCAACTAAATCCCAACTTTAAATCCTATGTTCAATTTATTTATCAATGTGAATTCATTAATTGTAGTATAATATTTGTATGAAGGGTTCTTTTGAATAGGAATCAACCATCCTCTTACCTTAAGTCTATCCCAACTTTAAATCCTATGTCAAATTTATTTATCAATGTAATTTCATTAATTGTAGTAGAATATCATTCTACTTAAATATTATCCACTTCAATAGTCAAACAACTAATAGCAATTTTACACCTCATTCACAATACAAAGTGGCAAATATTTGTCCTATTTTTATTGGCCAAAATTGACCTTTGACTGTTGAAGTGGATGATATTTAAGAACAGCCGTAGAATATTTGTATGAAGGGTTCTTTTGGATAGGAATTAGCCATCCTCTTACCTTAAGTCTATCCGAACTTTAAATCCTATGTTAAATTTATTTATCAATGTAATTTCATTAATTGTAGTAGAATATTTGTATGAAGGGTTCTTTTGAATAGAAATCAACCATCCTCTTACCTTTGAAAGACTTAAGTAATCCAACTATACAGTTTCTTCAAGTTTTTGGTTTGAGAATAAAAGATTTCCTTCGATAGAGCGTCGTAATTTGATTATTGAATACGGTATTTGCCATTTAGATTTGAATAGATTTTAATGTTATAGTTATAGTCTTAGCTTAATGCTTGGGAATGTTTACTAATTTTTTTATGCAACTAAATGCTATTAACATCAAAAGAATATCTTCTATTTTTAAATTCTATATTTCTTGTTACCTACCACACACATGCCTTATCTTCTCCCATCCCAAAAATTTGGATATTTACACAAGTCATTTTCTCAATGTTAGTGGCCACTTTGGAAGTACATTTGTCCCCCCTATTTTGATTTAATTATGGAACTACAATGTTTTGAGTACCCTTGACTTTTTCCATTAATCTGAGACTCATTTTAATTGACGTAGCTTCTATGTAATACTTTGTGTATAAGTGTGTATAAGTGATGTGTTTTCCTAATTTTTCTAGTCCTTGGAAATGTACAACAACTGGCTAGGAATGGTATGACTGGATCCGAAATGTCGATGCAAAAAAAGCAACACAATTTTTCTAGAAGCCTACAATCTGATTATCATGGACCGTGGAAATATCATGTCTACTATTTGTATATAACAGTTAATTTTAGTTGTTCAAAATAAGTTATAGATGCAACAATAGTTCTTTTTTTTGATCAGTTTTGTTTTCAATAAGCTCAATATCAGAGCATTCAAAGTAGTGTTCAATGTACAATGTTATAGATAGTCATCAATTGCGTGAATAGTTTGTTACTGTATTTCAAGTATGTGCATCACAAAATGTGGATCACTGAGTACTTTTAGGTTTGAAAAAGTAATGTTTAGTTTGAGTTCAGATGTTGTGTATTTAATGGTCTGCAAGTATTACATTATCATATCGACTTGAGAGCAATAGAAGTGGGTTTGTTATTTCATGATTACCTAACTCTAGTGTTAAATGGACTGAAGTCCAGGGACCTAGGATTCAATATGTGCAAGTAAACTTCCCCTGAGAGCCACCAATAATGTTGTGTATTTTTACACTCCATTTCAAAACTTCAGTTTCAATAAATATAGAGACAAATAGATCAAGATATATGTGGCATTTGGGAGAAGATTTTACATAAAACTATTACAAAGCCTCAACAAAATCAATTATGCATTCCTCCATTACAAGTCATTACACAACAATATTTTAACGTTCTAATCCTTCTCACTAGCATAGCCATTAACTTCTTGTAACCCAAGATAGGACTAACTAGGGATGGTTCCCAACACAATCACACTTCCATTGGATCTCATAGGCCCTCTTATCTTAAACCCCAATCCCTTAACCCTCAGCCCTAAAGCCTCAACCCTCAATCATTAAACCTTCAACCCTAAACCTTATCCCTAATCCCTCTAGCCTTGACACTCTGCTTTAACCCTAATCCCTTGACTATCAACCCTATCCCTAAACCAACTCTACTTTAGATTTAATACTCTACTATTGCATTGATTTAATACTCTACTATTAAATCTTAACATTAACACAAATGTAGATGTTTATATTATAGAAGACTACATTATATTAGACTATTAGAGATCCCTCAGAAAAAATGTAATAACAAAATTGCTTTGCCTTATGTTAGCTTACAATTAAACCCATTCTTTTTGACACTCTTCTCTTAATAAAGTAAGAGTAATAAGAATAGAAGGCAGAGAATTTGATCTTACTAGTATGCATGGTCGGTTTACATTCTGTGACTTCATTTTCATTAAATAAAAAGGTTTATCTTATTTGAAAGGTGGGGCAGAGTTCACTGTCATGTGCTTTTCTAGATGATAGGGTCCATAATGTCTAGGGTTCTTCAAAGAAAGGCCTATAATAGAATTAAGTTTTTGTTATACCAATCCTCCTAGTAAAGCTACAATTCAAATACCTACTTTGAAAGTTTAAATAAATTAAATTAGACTTACAATTTTGATTTTCTTGCATTGCTTCAACAACATCATTATTTTCTTCATCAAAAACCAATTCAATCAACAACTTGCTGCCCATTGGTTGACTTAAACTGCATCCTTTGTTAGAAGAAGGGCATTTTTTATCTATATCAATGTTTGTATTCATAAGATGAAGAGCATTGATATTTTTCACACACCCTATTCTTTGAAATATCTTAACCTTAAAATATGACTTGGATATGTACTTGAACACAGAGAAATCTCCAATCTCCAGCCCATGATGATTCACAAAATTTTCCCAACCTGTCCTAAATTCCAATTTATTTATGGTACCCCCTAATTGTACATCCCACTCCTGCACACCTCGACCTTGCAGCACCATGTGTTTGTCTGTGTTGTCTATAAATTGTGAAACAAATGTAGGAGGAATGCGCTGCCATAAACACATTACACAATTAGATTTTACAAGTTCTTAATAGTGTATAGAAATAAAAGAATGGAAAATAATGTATAGAGTTACCAATTTTTGTGTAAAGTCTCCAACCATAATTTTGAAGAAGGAGGCACACCCATTAAACCAATTCATTCAACAACTTGCTTCCCATTGGTTGACTTGAACTGTATACTCTGCTAGAAGAAGGGTATCTTTTATCTGTATCAATGTTGGTATTCATCATCCGAAGAGCATTGATATTTTTCACACACCCCATTCTTTGAAATATCTTAACCTTAAAATATGACTTGGATATGTACTTGAACACAACAAAATCTCCAATCTCTAGCCCATGATGATTCATAAAATTTTCCCAACCCTACCTAAATTCTAGTTTATTTATGGTACCCCCTAATTGCACATCCCACTCCTACCCACCTGGGCCTTGCAACACCATATGTTTGTTTGTGTTGTCTATAAACTGTGAAACAAATGCAGGAAGAATGCGCTGCCATAAACAAATTACACAATTAGATTTTACAAGTTCTTAACAGTGTACATGAAATAAAAGAATGAAAAATAATGTATAGAGTTACAAGTTTTTGTGTAAAGTCTCCAAGCATAACTTTGAAGAAGGAGGCATGCCCATTAAACCAATTCATTCAACAACTTTCTGCCCATTGGTTGACTTGAACTACATAGTCTGTTAGAATAAGGGCATATTTTATCTATATAAATGTTGGTATTCATAAGCTGAAGAGCATTGATTTTTTTCACATACCCTATTTTTTGAAATATCTTAACCTTAAAATATGACTTGGATATGTACTTGAACACAACAAAATATTCAATCTCCAACCCATGATCATTCTCAAAATTTTGCCCAAATTCTAGTTTATTTATGTTACCCCTTAATTGTACATCCGTAAACCCTAAACCCTAATCCCTAATCCCTAAACCATAAACCCTAATCTCTGATTATAATTTATGGTATCCTAATCCCTAAACCCTAAACCCTAATCCCTTATCCCTAAACCATAAACCCTATCCCTAAATCCTCAACCCTCAACACGTAAACCTTAAATCCTAAGCCCTATCCCTAATGCCTCCACCCTAAATGCTATCCCTATTCCTAAACCCTCAACCCTCGACATTATACCTTCAACCCTAATCCCTTATCCCTAAACCCTAATCCCTATCCCTCAACCCTTAACCTTTAAAATTTGAACCCTAAAACCTATCCCTACACCCTCGACACTCGACACTATATCTTAAACCCTAATCCCTTAACCGTTATCCCTAAAGCCTCAACCCTAAATCCTTAAACCTTCAACCCTAAACCCTATCCCTAATCCCTCTACCCTTGACACTCTACTTTAACCCTAAGCTCTTGACCATCAACCCTATCCCTAAACCCTAAACTCTAAACCCTCAACCCTCAACTCTCAACTTTAAACCCTAATCCGTCAACCCTAAACCCTAAATCCTATTCCTCAACCCTCGACACTATACCTTAAACCCTAATCCATATCTCTCAACCCTTAACCCTTAAAACTTAAACCTATCCCTACACCCTCAACACTCAACACTATATCTTAAGCCTTAAACCCTCATCCCTAAAGCCTCAACCCTCAATCCTTAAACCTTCAACCCTAAACCCTATCCCTAATCCCTCTACCCTCGACACTCTAACCCTAATCCCTTGACCATCAACCCTATCCCTAAACCCTCAACCCTCAACTCTCAACTCTCAACATTAAACCCTAATATGGCAACCCTAAACCCTAATCCCTCAACCCTAAACCCTCAACCCTCAACACTATACCTTAAACCCTAATCCATCAACCCTAAAACCTAATCCCTCAACCCTCAACCCTAAACCCTATCACTAAAATATCAACCCTCGACACTATACCTTAAACCCTAATCCCTCAACCCTCAACCCTAATCGCTATCCCTATTCCTAAACCCTCAACCCTCGACACTATACCTTAAAACCTAATCCATTATCCCTAAACCCTAAAACCTATCCCTCAACCCTTAACCCTTAAAACTTAAACCCTAAAACCTATCCCTAAACCCTCAACGTTCAACACTATATCTTAAACCCAAATCTCTTAACACTTGGCCCTAAAGCCTCAACCCTCAATCAATAAACCTTCAACGCTAAACCCTATCCCTAATCCCTCTACCCTTGGCACTCTACTTTAACCCTAATCCCTTGACCATTGACCCTATTCCTAAACCCTCAACCCTCGACTCTCAACATTAAACCCTAATCTGTCAACCCTAAACCCTAATTCCTCAACCCTAAACCCTCAACCCTCAACACTATTCCTTAAACCCTAATCCATCAACCCCAAACCCTAAACCCTATCCCTAAACCCTCAACCCTCAACACTATTCCTTAAACCCTAATCCCTCGACTCTAAACCCTAATCCCTCAACCCTAAACCCTAAACCCTATCCATAAACACTCAACCCTCAGCACTATACCTTAAACCTTAATCCCTCAACCCTCAACCCTCAACTCTAATCCCTCATCCCTAAACCCTAAATACTATCCCTATTCCTAAACCCTCAACCCAAGACACTATACCTTATACCCTAATCCCTTACTCCTAAACCTTAAATCCTATCTCTCAACCTTAAACCCTAAAACCTATCCCTAAACCCTCAACCTTATACCCTTCACCATATACTTAAGCCCTAATCCCTCAATCATCAACCCTATACCTTAAACCATGAAGCCTACACCCACAAACCCTCATCCCCAGACCATATAACCTCACCCTTATATCATAAACCCCGAATATCGTGCCTCAACCCTATACTTAAATTAAACCTAAACCATATGTGCTCTCAACCCAAGTCACCCTATGCCTTATATACCCTCAATCCATATCGTAAACCCTAAACCCAATATGCTAAACCCTAATCCCCGCACCTTATACACTCAACAACCTGAATATTAACCCTCAACTATAACCCTCAACCCTCTAATCACTACCCTTTAGCCTCTACCTATTAGTTAAGCCCTAATCCCTCAACCCTCAACCCTCAAAACTATACAGGCTCAGGTCCTTATATACCCTAAACCCAAAACACTTACATACATACATACATGCATACATACAAACATACATAGAAACGTGCATACATACATGTACATACATACAAGCATGCATACATGTAGATATATACAAGCATGCATACATACCTACAAGCATACATATATACATCCATGAAACATACTTATGAAACTTGAACATAAATCATTCAAAGGAAGATATAACGCACTCACCTTATGTCGAACTAGGAAAACATCGGCAAAGATGCAAAAAGGGAAAAAAGCATAATATAACACGAGCATGTTATAACGTGCTCGCATTATATTGTGCTTTGGGAATCACAAGCCTTAGGCTTGGGATTTTCTTTGGATTTCCAACCCAAAGGCTTGGAGTGCCTTCTCAACATCCACAGACATGTTTTTACAAATTCTACAAGATTTCACATAATTTTATTCGTGCTAACCCTCAGATTTGCACGTGTTTCAAGGTCGAACAAATCGAACACCTGGGTAATGTTAGGCTTTCTTTTAGCTATTTAACGATGTAATTTTTTTCACATTTTGACAATGTTAAGCCTTTCATCTTTAATTTCTTTTGTTTGTGTGTCTATTTTTGGGCAAAAACCACTGTTTGGTCTTTTTTTCATTGTAAATTAACGATTCATTGAAATTTTTTAAAAAATACATATTTAGAAACTAGACTCCATTCTGCACATATTAAAAAAAATTGATTTTCAATAAGTTTTCAAAATTTATAGGGGTGGCATGGCCAAAATTCTATTTTTAGGATGTGTCCACTTTCAAAATTAGTAAAAAATCAAATATTCATCAAAAAATTATTAGAAAAATTAGGCATAAACTGCATGCTATTAACTATTTTCTCACCAAAGTGATTTTAAAAATACCAAAAAATAGTTAACCATTTGAGGGAGCCACAAAACATGCTATGTTATGTTTTTTTATAGAAACAACACCAATTTCTGTGGCTCCCTCTTTTGAACCCCTTAATCTATACCATTTTAAAAAAAAATAGTAGTTTAGAAAGTAGACTCGGAGCACTACGAACATTGTTTTGGTTGCATCTCCAAATTTTGAATGTAACTATGCTCAATTTCTCATCCAAGGCTAGCATTTCCTGATTGCAAAAAAAAAGTGGCCACTTAAGAGCCCTTTTTGGCCCCCCATCTTCTTGGACTTACCTGGGTTAGTCATAGTTGGTTGTCTCCTTCTCACCTCCTTCCCCTTGCCTACATAAGCAAGGTTCTTTGTACATTTTCATCAACTCTTGGTGTAATCTCTTTATTAGTGTACACATTTGATTTGGCTTCATTTGGCTTTCATTTGGCCTCATTTGGAAACCTCATTTTATGCACATGGCATAAGACACCTCAGCTAGGTGTGTGCAGTTATGAAGAGTCTTTCAAACTCTTTCATTGCACTTACCTTGCCACATCTACTTGAGATCTCCTTAAGTTATGGGATTGACTCCCATTAACTCAAGGTTACTCAAGGCTATATGTACTTGTCATTTTGAGTTTCAATTTACTCCAATTGGTAATTAGCAAAGCATTAGTAGATCTTGAATTTTAACATGGTATCAGAGCTATGTTAATTGTTTGTTGGTTCGATTGGACCCAAAAATCTTCTATTTTGACAGAATTTTTTTGTAAAAAATGTATTTTTTTTAGAAATTTGACATTTTGCAAGTTTTCGTTTATAATTTTTTTTGTTGAAAATGCAATGTTTTTTGCAAAATCAACATTTTGCAAGCTATGAAGTAATTTTGGGCACACTTTTCTCAATCTAGTGGTCGATTTTTTGGCCTTCAGGCCTCTGTGTTGTCGTTTGGATTGATTTAAGCTTGATGGTTGAAGATCAAACTACTGGTCGAGGTCATCATTCTACTATTCAGGATCACAGTCAAGGCCTTTTCTGATTGTTGCAGACTTCTTTTCTGTGGTGTCCACCTACTCAGCGTGTGCGCCCCTTCGAGGGCTTCAACAGTCTCCAGTGGTCAATATTTTCTGTAGCTTTTTTGTTTTTGTTGCAGAGATACCACTGGTGACCCCACAGCTGACGCCACATCATACATTGGTGGTCACATTGGCAATTTCTCAAGTTACAGATCTGATGAAAAGAGATCATTTTTTGAGGTTGAAAGCCTGCCAAGGGTCGCTATTTACTATTGCATTTTTGCAGGCTGTAGCTTCTCTTCTTAAAGCTCATTATTTCCAGACATCTTCAGTCCAAGGTCGCGGCTTCCTTCAAAAAGATCTCTAGACCATCTAATCCGTGCCTCAGTCCAATCTCCACGCCAGGCAACACGTTTCTTCTAGATTGAACTAGTGTTTTAGTCCTATTTGGACTTGGCCTCTGCTCAGGCCGTCTTGGCTTATTACATTAAATTGTAATATCATAATAGTAACATTTAATGTTACATATGTGATTAAAGTCTTGATGCTGCAAATAATTGTAATAGTGACATTTAACGCACTAAAGTGCCACAAACAAGGGGAGGTCACCTAATATTGAATCAGGGGGGTGTATAGAATGTGCCTTGAACATTTTAATGCTGTGCCAAAGAGCACTTCCATAGAATCATGTCAAGAGCACTTCATTGAGTCCTGTCTAGAACACTTCCACACTTTCTTTCCATTTTTTCAGTTATGGGGCTTATTCATGCACTAATTTATAAAGTGCCGCAAATAATATTGGGATAAAACTATTGAATTATGGGGGGGTTCATAGAGGTGTGTCGAGTGCATTTCCAAGTTGTGCCAAGAGCACTTCCACAGAGTTATGTCAAAGATCACTTCCATTACTGCTTCATCATTCTTCAACATCTTTTTCCGCAATGTATTGAGATTTGTTAAGTACACTTCCATTGAGATGCTTCAAGAACATTTCCACTACTCTATCACCTAATGCTACATGTGCATTTAGAGTTGATTCTTTGAGGAATTCCAGAGATTCATCACAGCAAAAGATTGATATCAATTCATTTGCTTCTACAAATTTCAGAGTTGCTTCATAGAAGGATTCCACAGAGATTCTTCATAGAGGGATTATCACCTTCGGGTATTTTGTAAAGTGTCTAGTACACTTTCTTGTTTTTTCTCTTTTGGGGGGTAGTTTTCTCCCATTGGGTTTGATACCTTTCTCCACTTATGAGAGTTTTTTTGTACATGGGTACCTCATCAAGTGTTGTTATCGGGACCCATCTTTTACACCCACCTAAGTTGTGCTTAAGGGGGGGTATTAGTGTACACATTTCATTTGGCTTCATTTGGCTTTCATTGGCCTCATTTGGAAGCCTCATTTTATGCACATGGCATAAGACACCTCAGCTGGTTGTGTGGCAGTTATGAAGAGTCTTTCAAACTCTTTCACTCCACTTACCTTGCCACATCTACTTGAGATCTCCTTAAGTTATGGGATTGACTCCCATTAACTCAAGGTTACTCAAGGCTATATGTACTTGTCATTTTGAGTTTCAATTTACTCCAATTGGTAATTAGCAAAGCATTAGTAGATCTTGAATTCTAACACTCTTGATTATATATTTTGTATTTTATGTGCTTATGCTTTGTAGAAGATCATCTTAGTTCTCGCTTGCTGATATTGGCTAATTCCAACATGGTATCAGATCCATGCAAGTGAAATGCTTCTCCTTTTGAGCAAATTCAAGCATCTAACTTTTTCAAGGGTTCAATTTTCAGTATTTTCTTTACAATTAGGTGCCTATACTGAAATTAATTTTGTACATAAAAATTGTAAAAAATTAAAAAAATTAGCAGAATGCCTTTCAACCCTCTGCTCATCTACCCATTTTGGGGTAATCTTGTTTTGTACGGGTTTTTAAGGACTCTCTGTGTAGATTTGAGGGTTCTTTCATCCATTTGGATCGATTATTTGGCCTCTCAGCCTACCATGATCATCTGATCAAGTGGTCGAATCATTCAATAGCTGGTAGCTTGTTCAAATGATTTGATCACTGTTGGTTATTCAAAGAGAAGTCATTGTTCTTTGGAGGTCTAGCTCTTCCATCTATTGCAGGCTGCTACACATTGGTTTTCGCGCTCTCACCCAATGGTTTATTCTTCTACTTAGATGCCACTAAAGGATTTTATTGTTTGTGTCTTTTGTTAGGGTCGTGTAACAAAAGCATCAATGGTTTCTACCTTCCACAAGGTACTATGCCAGCTAAGGTCGCCATTCATTCAACCATCAACTTCCATAGATAGGCTACTTCACATGATTTTCAGCCACTGTTGAGGTTGAATCCTTTGATTAGTTGTTGTTTTCTGTGGGTTAAGATTGTAGTTTGCTAAGGATTCTAGGTTGAAAACCTCATCACAATGGCTAGCCCCTATGCATTTGGCTACCCTCGTGCATTGTAGCTGTCAATCCAACTCTGTAGATATCCATTCTATCCACTTCATTTTTCTATGTCACATTTGAGATGTAGGTAGATGAAAGGTTGACGCTGGAAGAAAGGATGTAGGCCCTTGTTGCAGGCCATAGGCCTAAAGAGAAGGCCACGAGCCTTCAAGGCAAGAGCAACACCTGCAGCATGGAAGAAGGCATTGGGCTTTGCATCTAATCCTGAATGGTTTTTACACCCTACATAAGGGAATCTCACACCACATTAGGACCATTCAGAGAGGAGGCTCACTGTGGGCACATGTCCTACCCCTATGTGTAAACCAGAGCCACCATTCAAGTTGGAGAGATGCTTGAAAAGGAAAACTCCATTTAGGACAACAAAGTCTTTAGAGATTGTCATCTGCCCTGCATTAAAATGGCGTCGCCTTGAACCTCAATTAAAAATTATGCTTTGTTAGTGTTAGAAGAGGCATTTTATATTATGCTCCTAGCAATAAGGAAATAAAATACGATTTTGGGGGGAGGTCTTCACAATTTGGGGGAAAATTTAGACTTTGGATAGAATCCTTTTAACTTTTGAACTTTGTAAAGTGCATATTTTGGTTCCAAATTGGATAAGTCCACGTATATCCACTAAAATATAAAGTACCACAAAGTAAGGGGGATCAAATTCAGGGGGGTATCATTGAGTTATTTTTTCTTTCCATACATCTAAGTTGTAACATACATCTCATAGTTTTATATGTGTGATCAACTTCAACAAAAAACCTTTGTTCACATTGTGACCTTGAAAACACCCAATGAGAAGGTCAATGAACAAAATAAGTCACCTCATAAGTATAAGTCCAAGAGACTCTAATACTATAGATGATTATGTCACTTAATTTAACTCAATGAGGTTGCAAACTAAAAGAAGGTGGGATTGAGAAACAGGTGGATTGAATGATCCTTCAAACATTTTTTGAGAGCCTATGGTAAATGATCCATAATCTTGCAATAGATTCACATCGATTCATATCTCACATTGAGAGCCTATGGTAAATGAACCTGAATCTTGCATCGGATCACATCTCAAATTTAGTTAATGTTCCTGAATACTCATGATACTAGCTTCTATGGAGTCATTAGTCGCACAAGCAGCTTCCAGATTCATGCATCTTTTCTCTCTTTTGGAGAGCAGTTTTATTTCCCACTAGGTTTTCTCCTTTTTCTCTATTTATGCGATATTTTTTTGTAAATTGGTACCTCACCAGGCCTAGTAGCCGGGACTCATGTCTGCTTGTACCCACCTAAGTTGTGCTTAAGGAGGGGTGTTAGTGCTAAACTTTATCTTATATTACTTATTGTAATTAATATATTTAACACATGGCTTTAAGCCACCTTAGGTGCGAGGTGTCGACTTGGAGAGTTGTGTCAAACTCTCCAAGCTATGTGTTGACACTCATTCGACACTTGGTGGGTGGAGTGTTGAAGTCGACTCCTAAGTCGAATCAACCTCTTCACCTCACTACACCTATATGTACTCATCTTATGCATTGTTTATGTATTGCAATTCCTAATTGCTTTCACTCCAATTTGTAATCAGTTCATGCTTAGTTGATCATGGTTTCTTATACATATAAAAGCATATGTATATTACATAGTAAACATATGTATATTACACGAGAAACATAGACATTTGTTTATTTATTTAGATAAGGGAAAGACAAGGTGAATGCTTGATCCTTGTAGGTGTGTTGTTACTAATTGGATTTTATAGCAGACTAGTAAGCACTGAGGTAGCCCCCCACTTTGCTATAGGGTTTTATATCTTGTGTATGCTCAACGGCCAAAGATGAACCTCCAGCACATGTAGTTATATCCGAGCAAGCTCCACATTTGAGGGTGGTATTAGCACATGATTTTGGGATTCATTTTGAAGGTTTTTTGTATTGAAACTCCTATAAATTGAATGATTGAGGAGTCATTTGTAAGGAGATTTTATGCAAGGTTATGTTGGTAGTTTTCTTTTAGAGAAGCAAGATCTAAATCTCCGTGTTAAGTCTTTGAGCCTGCAAGTGTATTGTAACATGTTTGTTGTTGCAGATTAATACATTGGTTTGATGCTTTGGAAAGGGGTTTCTTACCTGAAAGGGTTTTCCCACATATATTGGTGTCTCTTCTCTTCTATCTATTCTTCTTCTTTCATGTTCCTAAAGTGTTAATTTGCATGTCGTAATGCTAGTGAAATTTACTTAGATCTGTAAGCTACATTATCTTTCTTTTAATGGTTAATGTGATAGGAAATCATCTATGTTTGTTTCTGCTTTAAGGGCATAGTAGTAGGTGCATCTGTCAAGTTATTGAATATTTGATTAAAAGAAAAACATAGGATGGTCTCTTTCCCTTTCAGGATATTTATTAAGCATATAAAAGCATATGTAAATTACATAGCAAACATACGTATATTACATGAGAAACATAGACATTTGTTTATTTATTTAGATAAGGGAAAGCCTTGGTGAATGCTTGATCCCTGTAGGTAACGGGCAGCTAGTGTTGTAAGACCAGTAAGCATTGAGGTGGTCCCCCGCGCTGCTGGAGAGTTTTATTTCTCCTGTATCCTCGACGGCCAAAGATGAAACTCCAGCACATTTCAGTTATATTCGAGCAAGCGCTCTCAGATTGCCAAATGGCCTTATTCTTAGCAAAGTGTTGTAAACAATTTGCCCTTCAGCATGGGAGAGACTTCCCCAATTTGTCGACCATGTCGTGGTCACACAAGTGCACCATGAGACATTGAGGACAATTAGGCAGGGGAAAGATAAGCAATACCAATACCACCCATTTTCATTTCTACTTTTCTTCTGCTTCTCTTCCCTCTTCTCTATTCTCCTTTTATAGGGAGAAGAGTACGTTTCTGTTATTGAACTACATCGGTGGATGTAGAGTCAGCAGCACCATCAGCTCCCAATATTCCAGGGGAGCTTTGCAGCACTAACATTAACATCATAAATTTATGGATTGCATTTATTAACAAGAGGTCGTGTGGAGGTCGTCACTCCACATCCACATTATTATTAATTAGTTTAGGAAATGTTTCTCATAATGCGTATTGACAATGCTGCCATTTTGGTTCAACTTCCAATCCTTTGAAAACAATCATTTGATTATTGAGGGAGTTTACAATTTTTTTTACTTATATTTATAGTCATACCTTAATGCTTCAGAATGTTTACAGTGTTTATTTATGGAGCTAAAAGTTATAACATCAAAAAAAAAATCTTGTACTTTTAAATTCTATATTCATTGTTTCCTATTACACGTCTCATCTTCCCACACTCAAAAACTTTAAGAAACATAAGTCATTTTCTCAATGTTAGTGGTCACTTTGGAAGTACATTTGTCTCTCCTATTTTGATTTGATTATAGTTGTAATGTTAAGTACCCTCTACTTTATCCATTAATCTTGGACTCATTTTAAACAAGCGTTAGCTTCTATGTAATACTTCGTGAATAAGTGATGTGTTTCTCCACTAATATTGACATTTTTCTTGAATTTAGTTGGATTCCATCTCCACACATCCCTAGGAACTAATTTTGACACTCAATTTACCCATTCACTTATCTAGATTGATTTGATAGTGCAAAATCAAATCTAGTTTGATTTCCAATGTGAAATTGACCCTCAACTTTTTAAAACTCAATATTCAAATTAGGCTCAAGTAATCCCCCTCCAATTAGTTATTGTGTGTTAACTTCAAAAGGGAAACATTTTAAATTGTGTTCTAGGGTATTGTGTA
Source organism: Cunninghamia lanceolata (assembly GCA_027924645.1). NCBI lineage: Eukaryota > Viridiplantae > Streptophyta > Pinopsida > Cupressales > Cupressaceae > Cunninghamia > Cunninghamia lanceolata. Next base: position 3,530,642 of record BSBN01001247.1, on the reverse strand, counting down.
AGAAGGCATTTTAATTCATTTTTTAACACATCTAGGAAAGATCTTATCTAGTTCTTCCTCATTATATGTTGCATCATTCAAGGAGCACATCTAAGAATTTATTTCTACATCAACTCTACATAATTAGTGAGAGATAATCATATTATGCATGATTATTTGTTGTCTTTCATCTTTATTTAAAAGATGTTAAATTACTTCACCTAAGGGTTTGATTGATGTAATGTCCCTAATTAGATTATACAATATTTTTTGCAACTTTTTGATTTATCTAGAATAAATCAAAACCAAATAGCTAATACATAGTTTTGATTACAATTTTTAAAACCCTATTTTCTGATTACAAACCCTAGGGTTATAAAATGCTCAATTTTAGCCAATGAACCCTCAAATTATATTTTTATTTATTTCCAATGAATATTTAAATGTACAAACTAATTACAACATAAAATAAATTTTATTGAATTTTTCAAGTACTTACAACCTATTGTATGACTTGATATGACTGCTCCAAAGATGACAATAATGAATGGAAATACAATGATAAATCTTATTGTTGATGAAACCAACTCGTAATGAGTTTTTCTAATTTTTCTAGACCTTGGAAATGTACAATGACTAGCTAGGAATGGTACAACTAGCTATAGTAATTCACAAAATGTTAATTACTGAAATCTACTCTGGAAGCATATGCAAAATGTTTAAATCTAGAAACAACAAACACTTCCCTGAAAAATGACATTTCTAGAGTAATTTTTTATGTTAGTGGATTCCAAATCTTATAACCTTTAAAAAATTCACCTTAACCAATCACAATACATCCTTTTTCTTTAAAACTAACTTAGACTATTTTTTTGTTTGGAACATGAACATAAGCATCATAGCTGAAAATAGCTTTAGATTTGCCATAGAAGGTTTCTTTCCTATCCACAATTCCTATGGTGTCTGATTAATAATAGTAGAAGTAAGAGACCTATTTATCATATAGAAAGTAGTATTAACAATTTCAACCCAAAAATTATGTTCCAAATTAGCACAACCTAACATACTTCTATCTCTTTCCATTATTTTTTGTTCATTCTCTAAATTGCGCCATTTTTGTAGTGTATATCATGGAGATTTTTTTAGTTTTATAATCCCATAGTGTTTAGAAAATTCTTGAGATTGTTTAGAGAAATATTCCCCCACATTATTTAATCTCAAAGATTTTTTAAAAAAATTTTCCTTTTGAGTTTCTACAAGCACTTTAAATCCTTATATTTGCTAAAAGATTTATATTCATGACTAAGAAAATAAACCAAGCTTTTCTTGAGAAATAATTTAAGAAGGTAATATATAGTAAAGAGATTTACCAAGATATTGCACATTCATTGGACCAAACACATCAACTTGAATTAAATCCAAAATACATGTTCCTCTAGTGATTGAAAATGTGAATTTATTTCTTTTTTGCTTTCTAAAGACACAATACTCATAAAAATCAAAATCAATAGAATATCTAGACAAACTCACAACCATTACTTTATTGCTCAGTACTTTCAATCCTTTATCACCTATGTGGCTTGATTAGTGGTGCCACATCATTGACATATTAGTAGGCACATTACTAGAAGCCATTATAGAGTTACATAATGTAGTAGCATCCATTTTAAGCAAACTAATATGCCTAAAACCCTTTATCATGGAAAGGCAAACTAGTTTTCAAATCACCAAACCCAATAGGTTTATTTTGTTTATAGAAGGTCAATTATGTGTACTAAGATTGATTATGCACCACACAATTGACCTAGATCAATCACACACTATAGTTTCAGCACAAATCAAACTAGAGTCCATTTTACTATCTAATTAAGCATCACAAAGACAAATCTACTATAATGGCATCATTTGGATGATTTAGCAACAATTTGTAGTCCAGAGCCATCAAGAAACACCTAAAATTAAGTAACTCTAATCTATGTTAGTCATTTTGAAAAGCATGCTTGTCTATTTGTGATTTACTAGGTCAACTTCAATATCCTTAGTTAAATTTATCTGTGGTGTATAAAAGTGAATATAAATGAATATGTTAAACTATGCTAACCTATCCCATTCACAATTAAATGAAGCTTCTGATTAGAGTAAATAAGAATGCATGTATAACATAAAATTGCATATAACATAAAATGAAGTCAAATGAAAACCCCAAATGCAAACCTATGATATGTGGATGTCCTCCTTGATATTTTACATGTGTGGATTTCTCCTTATACCTGTAGCATAGTTTTGCATTCCATGGATACTTGCAAATGGCTTGCATCAAGTTTAATTTATAGATTTTTTTTTAAGGGTTGATGGAGGGTTGAGATTGATTTGAAGTATTAATGGTTGAGATTGGTTGTGAGGAATGGATTGATGAGGAGCATCCAAGTGGCATGATTTGATTGGTGTACAAGGAGGGGTCTTAGATTCAAGGGAGATCGATGGTGGAGGATCCCCTTGAAGAATTGGATGGAGAAGATTAAAATCGTACCAAGGGTACCTTTTGGAGGAATGTGCGAAGGACTTTCCAATGGCTCATGTAAGAAGACCCATGCCCAAAAGACACATGTACACTTTTGGAGGGTGTGCAAGATTTGAATGAGCTGATTATGGTCTAGGATTGTGCAAGTGGGTGATTAGTTGACTAATTAGTTTTAGCCAACTTAAAGAAAAGTGGATAAAATAGGGAATTAAATAAATAGGATATTTATTTAATTCTTTGGGTGAGAATGAGGGACTTAGATAAATAAATTATTTGGATTTATTTATCTAAGATTAGATTATGGAGAATGATTGATTAATTAAATAAATGATTGGATTTATTTAATTAATGAGCTAGGAAGAGGGTCAACTAAATAGTAATTTTATTAATTAAATAAGGGTATGTGCATGGAAATAGGGGACCAAAAGGGGGTAAAATATGACCACTTTTTTGAAATTAGTAAAAACTGATCTTGGATGAGAAATTGAAGATAGCGACACTCAAAATTAGAAGATGTGATAAGAACAAGATTTGTAGTGCTTAGAATCTAGTTGCTAAACTACCATTTTTTTCTAAAAATGCTGGAGATTAAGAGGTTCAAATAGGGGGAGCACACAAAGTGCTCCTATTTTTGTCAAAAATATATAACACAGTGTCTCGTGTGCTCCCCCTAAAATGTTGACTTTTTTTAATTATTTCACAAATTACTTTGGTGGAAAAATAGCTAACATCATGTAGTTTATGACTGATTTTTCTGCTAATTTTTTTATTAATATATGATTTTTTATGAATTTTCAAAGTAGACACATCCTAGAAAATAAAAATATGAGTGTGCTCCCCCCTAATTGTTTTGAAAACTAATCAAAAATCATTTTTTTTTCAATGCATATAGAGTAGAGTCTAGAATCTAAAATGTAATTTGTTTCAAATTTTGATGAACACATAAAAAATGACACCAAAAATACTATACATAGGTTTTCTAAAAAAAGAACACATTAGCAAAAGAAATTGAAGATGGAAACCTTAATGTTTTTAGATTTTAGAAAAAAAATATATGGTTAGAAAGCTAATAAAAAATTTGAAATCATCCTAGAATCTTTCATATTAACATTGAAAAATGTGTAAACCTGATGGAGAGCACACTTGAGATTTAGTTCATTTTCTATGTTTTGTTGTAAACACATTTTTGGTGTCCAAAAGGTAGGTCCAACCCTTTGGGTTGGATGGCCAAGGCAAATCCAACCCTTAGGGTTGGAATTTTCCAAAGTAGTAAAAGCATGCTCATGTTATTACATGAGTGCATTTTAATGCACTCATATTTTAGATCACGTAAAATGTTAAGCAACGACCTGCAAAAATGCACATCATGTGATTTTTGACCCACATTCTATGTTTATTCTCCTGGTCTGTGTTTTTTTGACATACACACACACTTTTGATGCTTTCAAGGATCTACAATCATTGGTTGACAAAATTATTTCACTTTTTATTCTTATATTGATGTAGAAGACTCCAATTGCATGTTTTTAAATCAAAATTTATATTGTAAATCATTATTTTTATGTTTTGAGGAATTGGAATATTTGATTGATAAATTAACTAATTTTTTTATCTTACATTGACAAAAATAATTCTAATTACATGTTTTGTATTTGAATTTGATAAATTCTCAATTATTGTTTGTGTTTTTTTGACCATTTATTTTAGATTGATATAAAATTCAATATCGTGCCTAGAAAATTACCAAAAACTCAAACACCAAAGGAGGGTGAAGCCAAGAATGTAAAGAAAAGAGAATGAATGAGACAACTTCATCAAAATAAGAAATTGAACTATATAAATGAATATAAACCATCTTTACTAATTGAATTGGATCATGAAGCATCCAAGAGAGAGAAATATTTGAATTTGAAAAAGTGCATGGATGGCTATGTGGAGCTTGTCAATACCTTTCCAACGCTGCAAGAATCACAAAATTTAGAGATTGTGTCAAATAGTTATGAGCTCAGAAGCTAAAAATGATGCATGGACTTCAAACAGAAAAAAGGTGTCAAATAGTAAAAGTAGGAAAAATATGACATCATTGTAAAGAGAACGAAACTATCTTTCCATCAATATCTTGTCTGCAAAAATTGAGTCCATATGACCAAGTTATGCTCCCCCAAAAAAATAGCCTCCTTTGCCATGTAGAGGGACCACAAAGGGCTCTAGGAGGTCCAAATGGATGATGTGACTACTAACGCAGTGCTAACATCAACAATTGGTGTCGACAGAATATGCTCAAGACCCACCTGAATATTCCTTGTCTACAAAACTACCACCGAATTTTTGAAAATTGCCTTCAATGCCATGAAACTTCCTTATTGAAGATCAAAAGCACTTGTTTCCTGGTGCAAAACTAGATTTCAATGAGATTTGGTGGTTTCAAGTACATTGAGTGGTTTAGGGTTGAAATTGTCTATAGAATTGAATTATTTTTGTTAAAAAATGTTTGTAAAGGCCGAAGGGAGGACTCGTCGAGGAGTTAACCCTTGCCATAAGAGATACCCACAGGGTCCCATGGCATGGTCTCCCTACCCACTTGGGAATAGGGGCCCGAGCTCTACAGGCTCTCCACTAGCCTATGGTAACATCAAGTATGGGCCCGACAGGCCTTGCGCTTGTCGAGTACCTTGTACACTAAAAAAAAATTCAAAAAAATCACAGAGATAAAAAAATTATTCTAAATATTTAAAATAGAAAATACACCTGTACTATCGATGATGCCTACACTGCACAAGGATAGATATTTTGCTAATGTGTGTACCTACATAGTGATGACACCTACAAAATATTTCGTTGAATGTTCTCTGCATGATTTTGTATGACCAATTTGCAAAAAAATTACCTTTTGTTGCAACTGCTCCAATTTCTATGATTTGGTGATCGATCTTAGGGTTTTTGGGCCTCTTGAGCATGATGACAGGGTCAAATTTGATCCAAATTGCTCTGAAAGATTAGCTACATCCTAGATTAGGAAACCACTCCCCAAATTGAAAAACTTGCAGATCTAGCCTCCAATGTCTAATTTAGACAAATCAAAAGGCTAAACGGACTATCTTGAACCCCATGAACACAATGGTGTGCTTGAATTTGTAGAAAAATGCTCCAAAATGAACCTATAATACAAGGTCACAAAGAGGAAACCCTCACAAAATCTAGTTTCTCCATCAAGTTTTTATGATTCTCCATGTCATCATTCGATGTAAGAGAAGATCATACTCAACTATGAAGATCCACCATGATTTGCATTCAAGATCTCTCAAAAAATTGGCTAACACCAAGTGGTTCTTCCTAGCTCTAATACCATGTAAGAGTTGATTGATGTGCTCTGATACCATGTAAGAGTTGGCTATTATGGTAGCCACCTAAGACCTAAGACTTCATGAAAGCACAAGAGAGATCAAATGAGAGAATAATTTTATTCTATCAATGAATGCAAAAAGATTGCTATTATTCTTACAATGTAAATGATATGTGTTGCTTATAAAGACAAGAATGAGATGTAGGTTGAAGTAGTCATATGACAAGTGTCTTAATCCTATGAAACAAGACAACTAGAGGATAAGATGCCAATTAGTTAATAAGAGCACATGACAACCTAGAATTATCTAGACTTATCCCAAGTAAACTTAACATGTGAACATGTGTGAATAGAACTAACTAATGAGTAGTTAGATAATGTGCCTAGTTCATAATACAAGGGGTAAACTAGATAGGCAATAACCCAATTCACACTAGAAAAGGGTACAAATTCTTGAGTTTATTGAACCCAATTATCTCTATCTTCATCTCTGTCAACAGATTTTGCCTTCTACTTAAGGTGTTTGCAACTCTATTTGATATTCCACTCCTATGGTTCAAAACAAAAGTATAACTCTACAAAACATCAACCCATTTTAGGTGACTTTTATTTAACTTCCCTTGACTATAAAGATACTACAAAGCCTAATGATTAGTATATTACAAAACAAACTATTTTGGTAACAAATAATGTCTCCATTTCTTCAAAACCTGAACTATAGCATAAAGTACAAGGTAAAGATTTATTGGTCTACAATCCATAATCCATGGTTTCAAGGTTTAGGATTTAGGGTATGGAGTTCATGTTCTACATTCTAGGGTCTTAAGTCCATGGTCTAGGGTATAGAATCCAAATTTCAAGGTCCATGATTCAATGGTCTAAGGTCTAGAGTTATAGGGATCATTGATCAAAGGTCAAGAGTCCAAGGTCCATGGTCCAATGCCTAGAAATAAGGAAAAAGAAACAAAGAAAAGTAGAAACAAGGAAAAAATAAAGAGAGAAAGATAGCTATGATGAAAATAAACATTATAAAAAAGGAAAGATGTAGGTACAGATATAGAGAAAGCTAAAAGAAAAATAAATATATGAAGAAAGAGGGAGGGATGCATGTAAAACAAAAATAAAGTGATAAATAACCAAAGAATAAGTAAGAAGGAAAAATTTAAGATAAAAATGAAGAAAAAAGATAGAAAAAGAAGTAAATAGAAAAGAATAAAATAAAAAAATTACAAAGAACAAAAAATAAAAATGAGTGAAACAAATAAAAAAAGAGATACAACTTGAGAAAAAATAAAATAAAGAGTGAAAGAAAGAAAAGAGGGAAGAGAGAGTAATTGAGAGAGTAAGAGAGTCAAAGAAAAAGAGGTAAAAATAAACAAAGAAAAAAGACAATAAAAATGAGACATATAGATAAAATATAGATTGAAAAAAAAGGAGAAAGAAATATAATGGGAAAGAATGAGAGAAATAAAGAAAGAAACCAAAAGAAACGGTGAAAGATAGAAAGAAAAAAATTATAGAATGAAATAAAGGCAAAAATAAATACAGTTGGAAAGAATGAGAGAAATAAAGAAAGAGACAAAAAAAATGGTATTAAAAGAATAGAATGAAAACACGACACATAAATATAAAGAAAGTCATAAATAAATAATAATGAATGAATTCATGATAGAAACAAAGATATATAAAAAGAGAGAAAAAGAGAAACAAATAAAATATTGAAACATGGAAAGTGAGAATGAGAGAGAGAGTGAGAGAGAGAACAAGATAAAATAGAAAAAATGAGATAAAGAGACAAATAAAGAAACAAAGACTACTTTTCAACTCAGTTTAGGAGAAGGTCAATTTGACCACTTACAACATGATTGTGGATCACTATGTGACATGGTGGAGCTATGGGATGGGGATTCAATATAAATATTCAAATTCAATAGTACCACCTTATTTGTGAACATGATCAAGATGGTGGAGGTGCAATTAGTTGATAAGGTGCCTAATAGTTTGAGAAATCCTATAATTAAACTACCTCATGTAGAGCCAATATACATAAATATAAGGGCGATGTGAAACACAATTATGAAAAGGATATAATCAATAACATTAACTCCTGAGGTCTTCATTACACAATCCCTAAGAGGGGCAATGACATGTAGAGCATAGGGGTAGACAAAATAATATATGTAGACTAGACCAATCCCACCACCACCACCATGACAAAAAACATATAGTAATAGATGTAGAGGCAATAAAGGGAGGGGTGATAAAAGAGAGAGGTGGTGAGATTAAGGATATGGACTCCTCTAATAGAGTAGAGATGGGGGCTATAAGAACCAATTTAAGTTGTTAGTACAATGATTCTTGTTACTTGTATTTGATTATTTTAGTTCCTTTTATAGAAACTTACATAGATTTTGTAGACTAATTAAGCTTATATGTGCATCTAGATTTTAGTTACTTGTATGTGTAGACTAATTAGGTATTCAACAAGCCTAAACATGATCACGTTATGTCCATTTAAACATAACGCGAGCGCGTTATTGCTAAAATTACTCATTTGCCGCTTTTTTGTATACCAACTTGGTGCACTTGCCCCCTCTCTATATCTCTATCTACTCTTTCTTCATCTATTTAATCTCTCAAACTCCATCCTCTCTATTTCTCTCTCCATCCCTCTCCATCTCTATCTCTGTCTATCTCTATGTCTCTCGATCACTCCCTCTCCCCTTCTCTATCTCTATCTATCTATCTCTCCCTCTCTATCTCCCCACCTCTCTCTCTCTCTCTCTCTCTCTCTCTCTCTCTCTCTCTCTCTCTCTCTCTCTCTCTCTCTCTCTCTCTCTCTCTCTCTCTCTCTCTCTCTCTCTCTCTCTCTCTCTATATATATATATATATATATATATATATATATATATATATATATATATATATATATAATGATTGATCCCTCTATCTCTCCCTCCCTCCCTTCCCTCCCTCTCTCCAATAGTTCAAGTGACAACCATTCCACATTCTACACCTCAAATCAACACCATAGTCTACCACTAGGAACTCCTTCCTCGTGAAGTGAGTGGACTTGGTGACATGACTCCCATTCCACACAACCATATCACTACCATGTATGAGATCGTCTTGCCATGAGAAGAGTGTTATTAGCCAAATTCTCCTTTGCTTAGCTAGATTTTTTTGGAAGAGCAAGAGTAATTCAATCCATACCATCAAAATGGGTATACCACATATTGCATGTTTTTTTTTTGAGTCCACCTCATTCATTTTTTGTGATGAGAAGATTTAGAGTATCACATATTTTTGTGAAACTAACATGAAAGGAAAGTCCTAGACAAGTCCTCTCATTTTCTTTCTTCCACATTTCACCCACCTTGTCTTCCCATTTTTTTGTGGTACTTATGGTACCCTTGAATATGTCTAGGCCAATAACACAATAGGGACAAGGTCCCTTAGACCTAGCTATCCCTTCTTCATTCAACTAGTACATCCTACCCAATCCATTAGCACCTATCTCAAATAGGTATGATTATAAAAATGCTAACTTGAATGGTGGACAACAATGACTACATAACTTTATCACTTCTGATAACCTAGTTTGGAACCAAGATACTATAATTCAACCAAATCTAGATCAAATTAGAGAACTCAAGTGCTCATTTGATAAAAAATCCATCATTAGGGTCATTCCACACAAACTACAAAGACAAGTGATTGACAATGAGGTGAGTCTCTTAGAGAAAGACCTAGTAGAAGAATCTTGTATAGCATGAGAGGCTCCCCATATAGCTTATCAACATGAATGAGATGAAGCATTCCAAGGGGTACTAGAAATATTCCTTGTGGAAAGAACCAACATGATTACTCAACCATTGCTTACTAAACACAACTAACCTCATGATGGACAAATACAAAACATAGGAGATGCTACATCAGGAGCTCTCATATCCACCATGATCCAATAGATCAAGATTCTTGAAGCTTTGATCCTTGAAGAGAGAGGTGGGGAGATAGAGGGGGAAACATAGATAGAGATAGAGAGGGGGAGAGAAGGGGAGAGAGGGGGGGGGAGATTAGTAGATATAGATAAAGAGAGGGAGAGGGAGGGAGGGAGGGAGGGAGAGAGAGATAGCAAGAGGGATGGAGGGAGAGATAGAGAGTCAGAGAGTGACAATGAGATATAGATATAGCGAGAGGGAGAGATAGAGATACCGATGCAAAATGTGGAAGCATAGATAAGGCACATGAGCTATTTGACAAAATTCCTCAAAGAAATATGTTCTTATAGATTGCCCTAATTGCAGGATACAAAAAAAATGGATTTGTTTAAAAGTCTTTAGAAACTTTCAACCAAATGCAATGGGCAGGAGTATGCTCACATTTTGTTGAGGCATTCTAATAGTGTTATGTAAAATATTTTCCCAAATAGCACATATGTCTTGATCTATTTGTCTGTATATTTATCAAAACTAAAGATTTGAAATGGAGTGTAAAAACATACAACATTATTGGCATCTCTCAGGGGAAGTGTGCCTGCACATGTTGAATCCTAGGTCCCTAGCCGTCACTCTGGATTCAACAATGGAGTTAAGTAATCATGAAATAACAAACCCACTTCCATTGCTCTCAAGTTAATCTGATAATGTAATACTTGCACACCATCAAATACGCAATCTCTAAACTCAAACTAAACATTACTCTTTTGAAACGTAAACTACACGGTGATCAACATTTTGTCATGCACATACTCAAAATATAGTAACAAACTATTCGTGCAATTGAAGACAATCTATAAGATTGTACATTAAAAACTACTTTGAATGCTTTGATATTAGGCTTATTGAAAACAAAACGAACTGAAAAAAAAGAACTATTGTTGCATCTGTAACTTATTTTGAACAACTAAAATTAACTGTTATATACAAACACAAACATGAGGACATGACCATTCATAGGGACTATAAAATAACTTCCTCACTTGATGATCCTACTCCATGCAATTGACTTTGAAATCATGATGGACCAAAAAAATTATTTAAATAAAATAGGAGAAATCAGTACCTTTTCACCTTTCAATGTACCAGTGTTCATGCCTTTGAACTAATTTTCCATTTGTTTGACATGAGTGCTCTTCTTCATTAAGACGAGGTTGGAAAGGAATAATAGTTTGATGAAGAGCATGCACTTTCTTGCACTCAAACATGTGTGGAATAATATTGTTGATCCCATGTACACCTTGTTCTTTTCATGATTCACATGGCTTGAGGAGATGCTAAGACTGGGCTTGACAGTAACTATGCTTCCCAAGATGGTTTAGAATCTCTTTGTATAAATGCTCAAGATGCATTGATCATGATTTTGATATGATGTTTCAAGATCTTCCACATCAAAGTACACATCATAACAATTCTCCTCTTGCCTAAATCTTGAGATAGTATCCTCAAATTCATACTTTATTCTATCCTTTGATTCACTAGGTGCTAAGATAAGAGCTTGATCATTATTAAACTTAACAAACAAGGACTCTACAAGAGTATATTTATACATCATAAATGTATAAATATAAATGTTTTCAAAAATGTGAGAGCGTTTTTAAGAATTATAGATGGTGGCCACTTTTTGGTCCCCCATCTTTCTGCACTTACCTAGAGCTTACCAAGGGATGGTTATATTCTCAATTGTCATGTCACTTTTTTTGGACTAAAATAAAAATAATATTATTTGAAGGTTGGCCCAATAATTTCTAATTAAAGGGGAAACTTAATAATAATATTATATAAAAAGTGTTTTTAACACTTAAAAATAAGAAGTATTTTTTAATAGTATAATAAAAAATAAAATAAAATAAGTATTTTATAAAAAACATTTTATTAAATGCTTGGGGCCAAAAATTAAAATAAATAAATAAATGTGAGGGTCCAATTTTTGAAACATAGGCAAATACAAATGGAGCGCTCGGCTTCTCATTTCATCATCAATCAAGTTATCTTCGTATTTTATAAAAAACATTTTATTAAATGCTTGGGGCCAAAAATTAAAATAAATAAATAAATGTGAGGATCCAATTTTTGAAACATAGGCAAATACAAATGGAGTGCTTGGCTTCTCATTTCATCATCAATCAAGTTATCTTCTTTACATAAAAATTTTAGGCATCTAATGACGAAAACCTTTGGTTTGTTCATGGTTTGAGAGGACAAAAACCCTCTTGGATTCCACATTTGGGGTCCAAGATAAAAACCCTTGTTTCCAATCTTGGGTGATTCCATTCAAGGATCACAATTGTGCTAAATTGTTAAAGATTTGAAGATATTTTCAATTTTCTACAATATTGCTACAATGCAACTATAGTGTTTCTACTGATTTTTGGTGGTTTCAACAAGATTCTAGTGGGAGGCAATTTTGATTTACAAGCAAATGTTACCATTTTGTTATTAAAGCATGATTGAAGGATTCCAAGTTGATTTTTAGAATTTTGATGAATTTTCCAATCATCATTTAGGGTAGATCTTATTTATTTCCATCATTGTAGTTGGTCACCACATTTGGAGGGATAAAATCAATTATTTTGGCATTGAATTAGCCAAACCAACCATTGATCATTTAAGTCATCATGGGCAAAAGGGAGTGGAATGCCAACCTTGGAGGAAGAGAAATTATGATTTTAAACATTTTACATATGCTTTTAGAGAAAATTTAAGTGATCAACATTTTTGTGAATTACTATAGGAAGTCATACCATTCCTAGCTAGTCGTTGTACATATCCAAGGTCTAGAAAAATTAGAAAAACACATCACTTATACACAAAGTATTATATAGAAGCTAAGTCAATTAAAATAAGTCTAAGATTAATGGAAAGAGTAAAGGGTACTTAATATTGCAGTTCCATAATTAAATCAAATTAGGGGGGACAAATGTAGTTCCAAAGTGGCCACGAACATTGAGAAAATGACTTGTGTTTCTCCAAGTTTTTGAGGGCCCTTCGCAATGACGAAGCATTGCAATTGTGGAACAACAATATGGCCATTTGTGAATCTGAGAGCGCCTGCTCGGATATAACTACATGTGCTGGAGCTTCATCTTTAGCCATCGAGAATGATCTAAATATAAAACTCTACAGCAATGTGGGGGACTACCTCAAGGCTTACTGGTCTGCTATACCTGATTGAGTAACAACACCAGCTGCCCGTTACCTATAGGGATCAAGCATTCACCTAGGCTTTCCCTTACCTAAATAAATAAACAAACGTCTATGTTTCTCATGTAATATAGATATGTTTGCTATGTAATATATATATGCTTTCTCTACCTTCATATCTCGCCTTCACCTACTATTTTTTTTTCCTTCCTCTTAACAAATATCCTGAAAGAGAAATCTGTCTAATAAAAATCTAAAAGCATAAATTTGTCTATGCTCAACAAGAATCTATCCAAGAGAATTTCCTTTTTTTTTATAAATAAGTGACCATATTAATATTAATAAGAAAATAGAGTACACATATTCAAAAAAAAGGGTGGGTGGTTAGAAGGCACACCTCGAAGTCACATGGGCAGCGCCCAGAAAGTCATAATGTCATGGCGTAGTGCCCAGAAAGTCATAATGTCATGGCGTAAGCCCAAGAATCTACAGAAGAACATTAGAACAAATAATAGCTTTAGAATATAAAGAAACAATAGTATCCATCTTGATGTGAGAAAAGATGCATGAATTTCTATCATTCCATAAAGTGAAGAGGATTTCCACCCTAAAAGTGTGCCAAATCTGGGTATACTTTGCGGGAATCCTAGGAGAGTCTCCCAATAGAGCCATATGCCAAGAAAAAGGTTCTGGCAGAAATAGTTGGAAGAAATCGTGGATCCAATTCCATAGTTGCTACTCTCTGGCACAGTACCAAAAGAGATGCTGGAATGATTCAGCCTATCCATAGAAAGGGCAAGGAGGGTCCTGAATCCCTAAATGAAATAGCTGAGCTCCCACCGGTAAACCTTGGAAAAGAATACACCAAGCAAAGTGGGCAAGCTTGGGTTCAGCAATTGCAGACCAAACAACCGAGAATCTTTTTTGCTAAATGGCTATCGAGGACATAAGAAGCCATTACTGATTGAGGGCATCAATCATGGGAAAATTAGGTGAAAGCCATTGATATCCAAGATGAGGCTTGTAGTTTCTAAAAGGGGTTTCTAGAAACCATTTCCAGTCGTTTGACCATGGTTTATTGGAACGGATACCCAATTTATGAAGCATATCAGCCGGGATGGCACTCACCAGGTCGTTGTAGGTTTCACGGTCATGGTTTTGAAAGCTGAACTGGACACAAAAATCTTCCCACAAGAGAATGTGCATGGTGGGTCTATGAAAGATATCTTGTAAAGTCCGAACACCCTTCTTGTGAAATATGAGAGCCTTGAGCCATGGAAGATTAGCCAACAACTAACCAGTACTGGCTAAAAGAGGAGACCACCATATGTTCTACTGATTAAGCAAGAGTCCATCATGAAATCCATTCGCTGACCATTAGGATCCAGGGTTTTACCGCCTCCCAGACACGCCATATGCTTTTGGCGACAAAGGTACCCAAGATTTGAATAGGCTCCCACATAATAAGAAGGGTATGGAGACCAATTCCCTTCCAAGAGGGTTTGTGAGTGGGGAAACCTGCTTCAATATTGTGCTTGAGGAGGATTTTTTAGGCCTCATTACCAGTAAGAGCATGGATGGTCCATTTGACACAAAGAGTAATGCCTTGCCACTGAGTAGAGAGAAGGCCAAGGCCATTAGAATCTCTTGGGAGACAACAAAACTCCTAGGCAATGTGGTGAAATTTGTGATGGGTCTTAGAAGATGCCCAAAGAAAATCTTTGAGTAATTTCTCCAACTTAGCATATGAGGCCTTGGAAGGCACCCAACAACAAGAGTAATACACATGAGTTGCTACACGAACTTTAGAACATACTTGAAATTTCCCAACCAAAGAAAGCAGTTTAGTAATCCAGAAGGCTAATTTCTGCTCAATGCGAGAGAGAACCGCTTACCAGAGATTAGCAGAAGAAGCCTGAAAGGCAAAGGGAATGCCAAGAAATCAAAAGATTTCACCAGGTGCAATCCATTTCCACCCATACTGTTGAATCCAAAAGGGGCTAGGAAGAACTGATTGTCTATAACATAAGGTTTTGTGCCACTGAATTGCCGAACCTGAGGCTAAGCAAAAGGTCTCAAGACAACACAAAGCAGTTTTGATAGTATTCTCTTCCTCCAGCAAGGTGAGGAAGGAATCATTGGCAAAGTGGCCATTGACAAGCTGAGTGGATGAATTAGGCAAGGAGATCCTGTGAACCAATCCCTAGGAAATGAAGTGAGTAAGAAGATAACCAAATCGTTTAGCAGCCAAAACATAAATGGAAGGAGCAAGCGAGCAGCCTTGACGATGGAGTGGAACAAACCCAAGGATTAGGATTGGTGGCCATTAATGGTGATGCAAGTTGAGGCATTAGAGAAGAAAATATTTATAGAATGGAGGAAATTGGGGTTGAAACTGAGCTTAGAAAGCATGGCTAAAATGAAAGGCCATTCAATGAGGTCATAAGCTTTAGCAAAATCAATCTTAAGGAAAATGATGGTTGATTAGAGTGTCTCACCCATTCCATACCTTTCTAGACAGCATTGATGTTGTCCAAGATGAACTTGGATTTGATGAAACCAGTCTACTCAGGACGGACAACCCGGGGTAAGAGGTGGCAGATTTTGAGAGCAAGGGGTTTGGCAATGATTTTGTAAGATACATTAAGCAGCGTGATAGGCCACCAATTACAGATATCCTCAAGCTCACCAGCCTTAGGTATGAATTTTATGTTACCTTTATTGATAAGATTACCTAGAGAATTAGAATGAAAGGCTTTAAGATAAACTTTATGCAAATGTTGTCCAACACAAGGCTACAAAGCTTTGTTAAATTTATAGGGAAAACCATCAACTTCTGGAGCCTTATCATCTGCCATAGAGAAAACAACTTCTTTGAGGTCTTCCATAGTGAGCAACTACTCGTAAAAGGTTATCTGGGCTGAGGAAAGCCTATTTGGCACAACAACAAGACATTTTGGAAGTGCATTTGACTACTCAAGAGTATATTCTTGGATTGTAAAAACTTGCTTGTAGTGCTTAACAAATGCCTAAAGAATATCAAGTAACTCTGAGAGCACATCGGTACCTTCTTTGATGTGCTTGATGCCAAGTGAGGAATGTCTGGCTCGAAGTGCCATAAAAATTCTTTTGAAGCATAATCATTAATCTTGAGTCAATGTAACCTGGCTTTGAGTTGTGCCCCTTTGGCTACATAGCTGTCAGCAACTTGCTTGTGATGCCAAAGTTTGGTAACTTGGACTTGCAGAGATGGGGAGAACAGATTGGCTACCAATGCCTCTATGGTAGCATGGAGGTCAGCTGTTGTGGTTGCATAGGACCATTGATGAAAGATGGCCAACTGACACCCATAGATACAGAGAAATTTCGTAGTCCGTGTGATAGCATCATTCCAAAATTGGATCCAACCGGTTGAGTGAGCACCTTCAAACATGTAGTGGTCCATGTACAAGTACATTCAATGTCATTCCTCCAAGTCAAGGTCAATTTTGGTCTAGTTTGAACAATTGGTTGAAGTTTGGAGTAATTCAATGATATCTTCACTTCATGATATTCTTCTTTACACCAAAAGAACTTGTTATACTTGTCATCATTTTACCATTTCAGCTTTATGCATGATTTGGTAGATTGCAAAGTATCAAAAGTAATACATGGTAAAGTGGACTTTAAAGTACTCAATTCAAAGTTTATACCGAAGGGTAAGTTTATTGGTTCATAAGAGAATTTGCATCATCTAAGAAAGTTATAAAGGAAGATTCAAAAATTTATATAGGTACCAAATGTTTAAAATACACCTTCAATACTTTATTGCCAAAGAGTGAATGAAATAATCTATGTGGAAAAAAATAGACCAAAAGACCCACAACTTATATTACAGGTAAAACACAATTGTTGGGAAAATGGGTTACACTTTCTGGGACATCTTGATTTTTACTGAAATCACATATTTTTAGAAAATATAACGATTTAAGCCTTGAAAGGTTCTATTTAAAGTATTTTAATTGAAGAGGGTTTGATCAAACCCCCTTGGATAGAACCCCACTAGTTTTAAACCATACCTATAATGGAGTCTCCTCTACACCTATCAAAATGTTGATAAAAAACCACTTTTGATTTACCTTTTGGTGGATCAAATGAATTCATTTAAAATTTATGTTTTGTAATTATATAGTCCTTATTATAAGCTTTCCAAAAAGTATAATTTTAAATATATTTAATTTGATTATTATATTTATTTTTTATTTCTTATGAATGTAAGTTTTTCACCAAACGTCAAGTTCTCTGTTCTACACACATGGAAAATTAGTGAAAAAAATTCTAAAAAATATCTATGCCCTAGGTATTGATGTCCTTGTTTCAACAAAAAAGAAAAGATTGAATTTCAATACATACATAAAAAGTTATGTTTTACGGAATATGCCTATGTCTAAATTATAATTGGTTTGACTTCAAAAATTAATTTAAAAAAATTGAACAAAACATGATAAAACCAAATGCATGCCCTATATATCAGTGTTACATATCTAAATTTAAAAGAATAAGAATTCTATCCTTTGTAGGAAAAAAAAAATGTGCTATGGAATACACATCACTTTAAAAAAATGTTGTTTACTATTAAAAACTAGTTATCAAAGGAGACAATTTTTTTTACAATTCAACTCCAATTTATTTTTAAAAAATATATTTAGAATCTACATACAAAATCTCACAAATCACTAGTTCGCATCATCTTCAAATTCCTAACAATTTAGTGGCTATAGGTTTTAGAAACTAAATATTTAGTTCAAAATGTTGATTTCAATATCAAGTTTGGCCAAAAAGTGTAACCCATTATTGTGGGATGACTTGGGAAGCGCCAATTTTAAAGAAAAAAAGAGAACATTAAAAAGTAAAAACAATGCCAAAATGAGGGGTGTCCAAGAGGGTGTTGAAGGAAAAAAGGAGCACCTCAAAGGAGGGGGTCGCTCAATAAAATGTGAAGAGAGAATGCGTTTAGGTGGAGAGCATTCAATTCATACAATTTATTTTGTTTGGTTTTAGAATTAGAGAGAGAGGAGGAGCACCTCTTAGGAAGGAATTTAGAGGTTTCAAAAATCCAATTTGCTGCATAAATTAGGAATAATATACTAGTGTATTGAGAGAGGAGTTGGCTGGAATAAATTCGTGGATAGATAGGGATTAAAGTAGCTGCAAAGGAATCCGAAACAATACCAGTGTTGCAGAGGGTTTGATTGGAGGAGAATCAATTGAAGGGAACAATAGAGTGTAAAATAGAGGAATGGTTTTGTTGCAGAGAATGGGCAACGTGAAGGAGGAACATCAAAGATACCATCATAGTAGAATGATTTGAACATAGATAAGCTCCATTGTATATAAATTCATTGTATTTGTAGCATAAAATCTTGCATAATCAACAATTGAATGTTGCCAATAAAACCTGAAGTTGGAATGAATTCAAACAGAGTGTTTGCAATTGAATGTGTAATTGTTTGTATTTAATTTCATGGAGAGGGATAGTGATTTATATGTCTATAGCTACTATAGAAAAGTTAAAATTTTCTAGATTGAACAATCTAATTGAAATTTTGAGTTACAGCAGAGGGTCTTTATTTGTGTGTTGAGAAATTGGTTTTGGAAAGTGAGAGGGAGTACCTCCTGCATTAAGTGGTATTAGAGATGGTAGTCTTGAGAATGTAGAAGATACATATGGACTTGTGGGAGAGTGAAGCGGTTGTGAAGAGCTCAAGAGGACTGTTGCAGGTGTGAAGACACCTGAGTAGTTGAGAGCTGGGAAGCCATGAAAGGAAGTGTGTTTCAAGATTGCAGAGCATGAGAAGTGATGGTGAAACATTGTAATAGATGAGATGAAGATATTTGTGAAGAAGCCTGTGATATGGGAGGGCTGGAGACAATATCAAGAGAGGAAGATTTTGACAATGATGGATGATAGAAATGTGAGATTGAGTAGATTGGAAGTTATGCAACATGAAGACCTTGTTGAGCATAAGGTTGTAGCAAAGACATGCCATGAGGAACGTATGGAGAAAAAGGGTGAAAATGAAGAGGTGACCAGCGAAGAAAAGAGTGAAGATAAGGAATTGGATGTAGCGATAGAACTTGAAGAAAATGCAGTAGATGCAGAAGCTAAGATGACAAATTTTGAAGGCCCTATACATGACAAACAAATGGGCAAAGATGAGGAGGATCACTTGTTGAAAGAGGAGATGGAAAGGATCAATAGATTATTTGCAGAGCTTACTGATGGAGGTGAGGAGATGAACAGTGCAATGAAGAGTGAGAAGATGGATGCCTCAACAACAAAGCATGATGAGGTAACTTTTGATTTTTCTAAATTTTATGATGAGGAAGTTGATATGGATAAATGCATGTTGCTAGGGTGTTAGTGCAAGTATATAGAAAGAAGGAAAATGCAATTGCAAATTTATATGCAGATGTTGCATGTTTGTGTGTAGAGGTTGTAGAGGATAGTGCAGGTGAAACTTGGTGGAGATGGTCAGTTTGTGGCAGGTCAAAACCCATGAAAGAGGAGGAGAGTGGAAAGATTGTTTGGTGGAGGAGGCCAGATAGTGGTGGGTTGGATCCCATGAAGGAGAGGAGAAGAGAAAATCTTTGGAGGAGGAGGATGGTTCATGGTGGACATGAGTCCACGAGATGAAGGAGAAAAATCTAGTAAAAAAATATTTGATGAGGATGACACTTGTTCCGATGAGATGCTGGAAACAAAGGAAGAAGAATAATTTTGTGCACATGTTTCAATGATGGAGTTCATTGAAGATTTATTGCAATCTAAAGGAATGGTTCTACCATTCAACTCTAACTTTGTGAGTCTATGCTCACAAACTTCCTACCTGAAGTGTTTGATGCAGGAGCATTCAGGCAGACTGACAATCAACATCGACAAAAAAAATTGTTGTTTGTTTTCTTTTAGTTTTGGTTTTTTTGGGGTTTTATATGGCATCCATCATCTTTGGGAATGCTTCATGCTTTTAGATTTGCAAGAATTGAATTTCTGTTAGGTGGTAGTTTTTACACACAATGTGTTAAATTCATGAAAATAATTGTTTTGGGAGATCCAAGATGTTTAGTGACAAATACTTTGATAGGAATATTCTTGAATATGTTTTTCCAAATGTGAAAAAAGAGTTGAAGGCATATCTTTCACCGTTTTGGAGATTTTAATGCTAGAAATTGGCAATAGTAGTTTTACAGAAAGTTTAATATCTCATGATTCTAGAAGCTTGTATCAAAATCTTTTTGCAGAGGACCTTGGGATGTTATTCCAAGTTTACTCACTTGTGTTGTGTGTTTGAAATTGTGAGTTATGGGCAAGACAGAGTGCCTCTCTGTATCAATTTCCCTCCAATTTTTCCCTCCAAATTTTACCTGTATAATTCTTTTATTAATACTATTCATGTAATTATCTTCTATACTCAAAATTTTATTTTCCTTTCAAATCATTTTAGTTGTGGGTGATGCCCAAACTTCTTTCTTGTTTATTGTGGATATTGTTTGGTGAGACACATATTTACTACAAGGCATTTAGAGGTATGTGGTTTTCTTTATCAATCTGCATTGTTGTAGTTTACAATTCCAAAAACTTCATTTCTACTTTTATGTATTTTTGTATTTGTTAATTTTTGATCCAAATTTCAATGTAAATGCCCTCTAGGAAGCTGTGGATAATTCATCTATTCCTTGTTATATTGTAAAAATTCTTTGAATTAGCTTTTGTTTATGTTCATGCTCACTTAATTTCATTATGATTCCTTTTATTTTGAGAAGCAATAGTACGATCACAATTTGGGGGTAAACTATAAAATATTTTAATTGAATTCATTGTTACTGGTCTCAGTAATTGAAATCCTTATATAAGTTTTCAAAGTTTAGAATGCTTTAATTTGTAGCATCCACTCCATGCATGTATGTGTGTGAGAGAGGGTGAGATACACTTCTAATGAATTTTTGGTTTAATATATTAAATTTCTCTTTTGTGAATGTTGAACCTACACATATGTTTAGTGCATACAAAAATTTTAATGTGTGTATTAAGTGTGATTTGCAATCCCTTGTGTTGTAACTAGTTATTTATCATTTTCTGATTAGTTATCCCTTGTTTACCAATATCTTAATTTTCATACCTCAAAATGACTCATGGGGACATTAAAACTTAGGAAATTCAATTATCTACTTATATGAAAAGAATGAGTAGTGATGTTAAAGAGTGAGTAGTGAAGATAGCATCAGTTAAATTTCCCTACCTATCTTTCTGAAGCTTCCATGTTTTATTATTCAATATGCTTTTTGGAATAGTTTACTCAGAAAACTTAATTTCTTTTTGGACCTTACCTTTCCTTCACAAGGATTTACTATGAAAGATCATTTGAATTGGATTTTCTATTTATTCATGCTCATTGTGAATCCCTTTGTTTTGAGAAGCAATAGCATGGGCACAATTCAAAGATAAATTAAAAACCATTTCAATCAAGTTGGCCTTTGCTGGTGTTAGTAATTGAAAGCATTTTTAAAATTTTCCAATATTAGAATGCTTTATTATCTGACATTCATGTTTTTTTAAATTTCCTAATGATTTTGTGCATTAAATTTCTCTAGTATGAATGTTGAACCTAAACATTTATCAGTGGATATGATCTAAATTTTAATGGATAATTTAGATAACAATACCTAGCGCTAAGCTTGTGGTATTGTGAAAATAAATAAATTGCTCAATTTGCAGAACTTGTAAAAAGTTGTAGGCAGCCGAAGAGGATTTCTTATTGCATCAAAAGTTGATTATATAAAATGAGCAAGAATGTGAAAGGTCACCTTATCCATAGAATTTGAAATGGATAGTTGGAAGGTAACAAAACTACTAAAATTCAAATTTTCAAATTTTTTTAAAATTTCAAAAAACTACTAAATTCGAGAGCCCACTAGGCAGGGTCATAACTTCTAGCCAGCTAGTCAAAATCTAGACATTTCAGACTCGTTGGAAAGATTTGTTGAAGAGCTAGATTGAGTTGCATCAAGTCATTCCTGCGGCTACCATTCAAAGAAATTGGTGAAATTCTTGACCCCAAATTCTACTTTGAAGGCCACCAAAAATGCCAATTACTAGGACGTAGATAAAATTGGAAAAAAAAATACTGAAAAACTAGAATATAGTTGCCTGAACAAATGCCACCCTAATGCTTTTGAATCTCTGCAGGATCATTGCTTCCCACTTGAGAGGCAATGGGCCCCATTGCACCTGTGTATTGCAGCATATGAAGAAATTTCTTCTCAATCTGGTCCTTAGTGAACCATTTTCCTTGATGTGGAAGTTGTCCTGCCTGTACCACCCAATAGAGAGGAATTTGTTGTTTCTTCAATGTTTTCACCACAACGTCAGTAATTTCATCACATGTGAGAGGGGTAGTAGTGTTTGGATTCAACTCTGAGCAACTTATATGTTTTGCAACATCTAACGTGTCCAACAATGGTGGAAAATATGGACACAATAATTCAACATTAAAAACATGATGTAGTCCAAGAAAAGATGGCAGATTGAGTTCAAAAGCATTTTAACCAACTTGTTTGATGATGGTGTATGGACCATATCAAATAGGATGGAGTTTCTTATTAGGCCCTTGAAGTCTTTCTTTTTGAATATGAAGCCAAACCTTGTCCCCAACCTTAAACTAATGAGGTGTATAATGCTGATCATGTCTATCCTTGTATTTCTGATTACTATATTGTAGTATCTCATGCACTTGTTGTTGAATATGGCGTATCTTCTCCACAAACTTAGTTTCCCTGTTTACCTCTTTTTTTGAATGTGTTGATGGGTCACTCAACATAGTTGGCAATGCTACATCAATTAGAGCCAATGGTTGGTAGCCAACACATACCTCAAATGGACTGTACCCTGTGGAACCATGTAGTGTTCCATTGTAACTATTCTATACATATGGCAAGCTTTCATCCCAAGTCTGAGGATGTTTGGAATGGTACATCCACAAAATGTGAATGATCATCTGATTCACCACCTTAGTCTGCCCATCTATTTGCGGATGGAAGGCAATGGATTTTGTCAACTTTGTGTCCATCAAGGCCCAAAGTGCTGACCAAAAATTGCTAAGAAATCTACTATCCCTGTCAGATATGATGGTGTGTGGCAATCCAAAGTGTAGCCAAACATTCTCAAAGAAAAACTTGGTAGTTTCTTCTGCAGAGACTCCTTTCTTGCAAGCCACTATGACATCCATTTTTGAAAACCTGTCTACCACCACATAGATACAATCAAGGCCACATCTGGTAGAAGGTAGTCTGGACATGGAATCCATTTAACCTGAATGCCAAGGTTGGCTAGGGACTAGAAGAGGTGTATACAATCCTTGTTTACGATTGGCAGGATTTGCAATGGCACAAGCAATACAAGCTCAGATGTATAAAATGATATCATGTCTCAATTTGGGCCAATAAAAATACCTCTAAAGTACAACAATAGTCTTCTCCACCCTGAAGTGTCCTACAAGATGGATGTAGTGTGCCTCCCATATCATCTTTTGCCACTCCTTGGTTGGAACACATATGTGTCCCATGTGACAAAGAATCCCATCCTTCAAGTAGAAATCAATGGCTTGTTTTCCCTCTGCTAGATTGTTGTAGATCTTAGCAAAATCAAGACCTGTTCCATACAACTGAGGCCAATTTGTTGTGTGGTGGCCACAAGAATCCAATACTTTTGTCAGGGCTGTGATCGGAGGTCTACTCAAACAATCTGCAACTTTGTTAGTAGCTCCCTTCTTGTGGTAGATATTGAGATGAAATTGTTGCAAGTAGGTAGACCATCTTTGATGCCTATCATTTTGTAGCTTTCCTTGTGTTTGTAGAAATTGTAAAGGTTTATGATCTGTGTGAATGATAGTCTCCTTCCCTAGAATGTAGTGTTTCCATTGTTTGCAGGCCTGCACAATAGCATACATGTCCTTGTCATAGGTGGTGTACTTACACACTGTGTTAGAGAAAGTCTCACTATGGTAGGTAACTAGGTGCTCGTGTTGCATGAGAACTGCCCCTAGTGCATAGTCTGTTTCAATTTGAAAAGATTGTTGCAGATCTGGAAGTGCTAGTACCGGTGTAGAACATAGCCTCCTCTTCAACTCCATGAATGCTTTCTATTGTACCTCTATCTAGAAAAATTTTGCCGTTGGTCCTCCCCTCAGTGCCTAATTCATAGGCCATGTCAAATGTGAAAAACCAAGTACAAATCTTTGATAGAAATTGGCTAGACCCAAGAAGCTACGAAGTTTTGTGAGACTTTTGGGAGATGGCCAATCTTTGAGAACCTATATCTTTTCAGGGTCCACACAAACACTCGTTCTATCCACAATGTATCCCAAATACTGAATACTCTCCATACCAAAAGAAGACTTATCTCTATTAGCATATAGCTTGTGTTGTTGCAAGGTTGAAAGCACTTGTTGAACATGCTGCAGATGGTCACCCCATGTTTTTTTGAAGATGAGTATGTCAACTAAATAGACGATAATGAAAGAACCAATGAATGGTTTGAGGACATCATCCATCAATCTCATGAATGTGGTAGGGGTATTGGTCAAGCCAAAAGGCATGACTAGCCACTCAAACAACCCTTCCTTGGATTTGAAAGCAGTCTTCCACACATCTGATGGCTCAATTGGGACTTGGTGATATCCAGAGCTCAAGTCAATTTTTGTGAATAATTTTGCCCCCTGAGTTGGTCCAACAAATCATCAATGTGAGGGAATGGATATCAGTTCTTCACAGTGATCTTTTTGAGAACCTGATAATCAGTACAAAGTCTCCATGTTCCATCCTTCTTTTTGGACAAAACAATTGGACTTCCACATGGTAAAGCACTTGGGTGAATGTGTCCTTTCTTGATCAACTCTTGAATCTGCCACTTGATTTCTTCATTCTCCAAAACTAACCTTCTATACAGTGCCCCATTTGGTAATGGTGTCCCTAGAATTAGATCAATCAGATGCTTGACTTGGTAGTGTAGGGGTACCCCTGTTGGTGAATTGAATACATCCTGATATGTTGACAATATTTTCTCCATCTATTTCTATTCAACTTTGGTAGTGGACACTTTGGTATGACTAAAGGCCACAACGGACCTCACCTCCTCAGATTGAACCATTAGTAGGACAAATTTTCTAGTGTGAGCAATCAAACGCTTACATTGTTTTGCAGTAATCAAAGATACTAGTTTTGAAAGACTTACCTCAAGTATTCGATACCTCTTTTCTCCCAACTTGATGGTAATGCTGTGTGGCCTTGACTCATAGACTCCATGGCGCTTGTACATGTATGGGTGCCCCAACAATACATTGCATACATCCAAAGGTGCCACATCACATATCACTTCATCTTTGAATGGCTTGATAGAATAAGGTAAGAGTCACTATTTATTCACCAAAATGTGTTATCCCTAACTTACCCATCCCATATGATATGGCTGTAGATGTCATGTTGTCTGCAGATTCAATATTTTCATAGTTTCAATAGAAATCAAATTCTTTTAGCTTCCACTATCAACAATGAAATGAAGAGCCTTTCCATTTACCCACATTTGTGAGTGGAACAAGAATTCATCATCTTCATAGGGCATGACTTTGGTAGTGGCAAATATGGCATGTGGGTCAGCCTCAATGATTTGTTTACCATCATTTTGTTCACAAGGATTTATAGGCAGCAATTCCTATCCCATCTCTCCTTGACAGATTTTCACCAATAAAGTCTTCATGACATGGCAGTCTTTAGTGTTATGACCAGGACTCTTATGGAATTCACACATCTTCTTCTTACCCTTATTTGTTTTTGATGAGTTTCCCACCAAATTTGTTACCACCTTCACCCTTGAATTTGTTGTTTGAGGAATAATCCTTCTTCACCTTTTGTCTGAATTTCTCCTCTATCTTTACTACATATTTGAAGACTGTACTCAAGGTCTCAATATGTAAGAAATCCATTTCTATTTGAATACACTGATGAAGCCCATAGTGATACTTCAATAGCTGATGCTTTTCTGTGTCATGAATTCCCAACTTTGCAAAAAAGTGCATGAAATGTATTTGTATAATCTTGAACAGATTTGTCCTTCTTTTGTTAAAGTAAATTTCCACTGTATGTACTTCTCCTCATATGAATTTTCAGGGTAGTATTCCTTATTAATGTATTCCAAAAATTCTCCCCATGTGGGATTGTCATCCTCCAACATTTCAAATCCTTGGCTGTCAAGGCCATCATCTCTGGCTAGTAGTCTATTCTCCCAAGATTGTTTCACATGTTCCTCAGCTTTGAGGAGTGCAAAGGTTATTTTCTCAACATCTGTGAAGTGGTTTACAGAAAAATATTTCTCTAGTTTTGATAGCCAATCGTCAACAACATCTACATTAATTTTTCGTTGAAAATTTGGAATGTCAAAATTTACTTGTACCTTGAATGCGGTGTGACCATAAAATAATGCTCCAGCTGCATCTTCTAGTTGATGATTTCATTTGAGAATTTGAGAGAATTCCATCATCATATCCTCATGTTTCTTTGCCAAAGCTTCCTGTACCATCTTCTTTAAAGGGTCGGATCCACCTCCTTGTTCTCCCATCTTTAGTCGTGTGTGTCTCAAGGGTAGGTAATCTGATGGGTCTCTTGTCTACAATCCCAACCTTTCATAACCAGACCATGTACTATGTGACATATAGGAGCAAACCGCTCTGATACCACTAATCTAAATTTTAATGGAGAATTTAGATAACAATACCTAGCGTTGAGCCTATGGTATTGTGAAAATAAACAAATTGTTTAATGTGTAGAACTTGTAAAAAGTTGCAGGCAACCAAAGAGAATTTCTTATTACATCAAAAGTTGATTATATACAATGAGAAAGAATATGAAAGGTCACCTTATCTATAGAATTTGGAATGGATAAATGGAAGGTCACAAAACTACTAAAATTCAAATTTTCAATTTTTTTCAAAATTTAAAAAAACTACTAAATTTGGGACCCCACTAGGTAGGGTCATAACTTCTAGCTAGCTAGTCAAAATCTAGACATTTTAGAGTCATTGGAAAGATCCCCTGAAGAGCTAGATTGAGTTGCATCAAGCCGTGCCTATGGCTACTGCTCAAACCAACTGATGAAAGTCTTGACCCTAAATTCTGCTTCGAAAGCCTTCGAAAATGCCAATTACTAGGATGCAGACAAAACTAGAAAAAAATACTAAAAAACTAGAATATAGTTGCCTGAACAAATGCCACCCTAATGCTTCTGAATCTTTACGCGATCAGGATACATGAATTATATCAATTCATAAATATGATTTTTTCTTCCTATCTCATTACCTAACCTATTCTAATTACTTCTATACCTGATTCAATATTTGTTTGCATGCCTTGAAATAATTAAGTTCTCCTTAGCACACATGTTTGGAATTGGTATTGTTATGCCTTGATTTTCTTCACCAATTCCCAATATCTAAACGTTTGTTGTTGTCCTATTCCTACATAACAAGCAATAGATCACAACATTCATATTAATAGAGTAGTTTCATATGGTTAAATTAATTTTATTTACTAGTAATTATCCAAATTTAGTGTAATAGTCATTATATGAAAGTTTTAAGACCTTTTTTAAATGACTCAATATTATTAATTTGGTTGTTTTAATGTAGGTACTAGAAATATATTATTTTCCATCGATAAAACCACATATTGCCTAATTCCTTGACATGGTTTCTTAAATTTCACTTCATTGCTTTCACAAGATGGAATAAGAGAAAATATATTCTCCTCTAATGATGACTATTACCTAGAGTTTGTTCCAAGTACACAAGTGAACAATGAAAAAGTGGTCACTAAATAAGTGATAATTGAAAAGGAAATTTCAACTAATTAAGTAGAAATCATAAAAAATTAGTCTCATGTACCTCCTCAAGCAAAAAGTAGAGTTCATTGGAGCATTGAAACATAATGGTTCTAATTGAATCTAAATGAATTGAGAGAGAAACATAGTCAAGTGTTGGTACAATGAGAAATCACTAAATTCCATTGAAAAGTGGAAAATTATTCAAGAATATTGCTATGCCCATGGTGTTCCTCGCATAGCTAATCAATATTAAGATCGTTGGGAGCATCTTCAACATGATTACAAAATAAAATTAGAGACTATTAACATAATATTCGATCTAGCCATTATAGCTACTATAATATGACAAGTTGGGAGAGGGTTCAAAAGAAACTTCCTGAAAAGTTCATTGCTAAACTTTATGATGCAATGAAGACCACATTTGGTAAAGATCAAACCATCAATCCAACAAATATCACTATTGAATCTCCTGACACAAGTTATGCATTTGATGAGAACAATCCTCCAAATAAAGATAAGCCATTGCATGAACCTAAAACACCAAATATGGGAAGTTATGACCAATCTAAAAATGGTAGTGAAAGGAACAAACCATGCACAGGGAGAAATGAAAATCAATGTCCAATGCAATAGGCATCAAGGATGCTATTTCTAACAATAATACGTTGTTGTTTTCTACACAACAAATGGCTAAGAAGGGATGCATGAAATGTCATGAACAAAGATGACTTGAATGAAGAAAGGTTAAACTAAAACTTGAAGAGAAAAAACTAATGTGCAAATGAGCATGGTTTCAACACTAAATAATATTGGTCAAGCAATGTTGAAAATTAGCCAATCATATGCAAAAGAAGATTGATTTTGTATTTGTTACCATCATACCACTAATAAATAAAACAAATAAGATGTATAAAATTTCTTATGAATAAATAGTAATATTTATCTTCTATGTTGAGTGTGTATTGTGATGACCATCAGTTTTGGAATTAACATGTATTGATTCATATTGTTATCTTGAACTACATCATTATATTTGTAATTACAATATTTATGAAAATATTACCAGATGGGAGATGAAGGGATCATGTCCGATAGTATTTCAGGATTCTACAAAATGAGGAAAATGAAATAAATGAAAAAGGTGAAGGATACAATGAATTTTTATGAAAATTTTACATGGGAAAGCAAGTTAAGATAGGATATTGAATAGGTAGAGTACATTTGGTAGTCCATTAAAACTCCACAACTTTGCCAAAACCATAGAAATGAATTAAAACCTCCCAAAACTTGGAACATTCTTCAATTTTTACAACTTCAACATATGGTATGGACATGAGGCATGACTTTGAACAAAAATTAGGCAAAACTTGACCAACGGAACACCCACTTAAATTTTATCAGATTAGTTATATATGGTGGGCAAAAAAAGCCAAGTGCACAAAGGGGACAAAGACTTAGATGATTTTGCATTTTTGAAGTTGGGTGACCCCAACAAGATGAATTTGGTATGTCATGAGGAGCTATAGGAACTATATGGACATTGTATTCTATTGTTTTGTAAGTGGTGGCTATTATAATGTTGTTCGAGTTGTCATTAAAATAAAAAGGGTTACATAAAAAATTAAATATGAATTTCAAATGTTTAAACTAGTGAACGTTGTAGTTGTTAGTTAATATCCACAAAGGTTGAGAACCTAATCTCGATGTAAATGGTGAAATCTTGTAACCAATTTTTTCTCAATAAAAGAAAAGTATGGGGAACCCTCTAGGAGAACTACATGACCTTGATTTCTTGGGTGGGATATGTAGGCAATCCAAGGTGATGGATTTGTGTGAATTGGTCATGCATAGGGTTTTGCAAACAAAGACAATCCTTACTCAGTTTAGACATCAAAAGATCAAGGCAAGTCAATTCCAACAATCCATTTCATGTAAGTCCAGTCCTACAAATTGTAGCTCAATTTGCACACTCGGTTTAGGTCTGCACTTGCATAGGTGAAGTATAGTAGAGTTTGATTAGTGTGCAGATTCTAAGACATTCATTTGAGAAAGACCTAAACTCCAATGCTATGAATAATCGATTTCTGGTACCTTCAACATCACTTTTCCATGTTTAAAAGTGAAGTTTAATTATAATTTAATTCATTTAAATTCTACATTTATTATAACATTATTTCAACTAAATCCCAACTTTAAATCCTATGTTAAATTTATTTATCAATGTAAATTCATTAATTGTAGTATAATATTTGTATGAAGGGTTCTTTTGAATAGGAATCAACCATCCTCTTACCTTAAGTCTATCCAAACTTTAAATCCTATGTCAAATTTATTTATCAATGTAATTTAATTAATTGTATTAGAATATCATTCTACTTAAATATCATCCACTTCAATAGTCAAACAAGTGCGAATTGTATTTCTTTCCCTAAATCTGATCTCAGGAGCAGGAAGATAAGGATGAAGTGCGAAAAGTCAAGGCCATTCAAGTAAAGAACAAGGTTGCAGCTGAAGGTATTACTGCAACAGACAAACAGAAGTTATTACCCAGCTGCCGGAACTTCTCAGAAGGGGCATTATTTCGCCCAGATTTGACACTGCTCAGAGATATTTTTGAAGAACTGGTTCACCTGTATTTATTGCTGTAACCAAGGGTTTGAACCAGGGGTTCAATTAGGTTTTTACTGTAGTGAGGACCATCAGAATGTCTTTATATTGTGCCTCTCTACACTGTAATACTTTACAACAGGGATTTTAGGAAAAACAACAGTGGCTACACAGGATTTTTTCTTTTAGAAGCATACAGCAAGTTAACATAGTTTAGAAGTAGAAGAAGGAGGTCGCCTGTTTGTCTGCAGTAAGGTGCGCGTGGAATGTCTGGCTGCCTTACTGTATCTGTAAAGCTTGTAAGTTCTCTGTAGTATGATCAATGAAACTAAGAGTCATTCCTACATTATAAATCATGTATGACTATTCATTTCTGATACAATAGAATCTGGAGTTCTGCATCTATCTTCTGAGTGTTCTCCTGCTCTTCTTTGTGTTTTTGAAATATTTTCTTTGAGAGCTTGCAATTTTAAATGTATGTTTGTGGAAATGCTCAGAACTTGCATTTAAAGTTTTTACTGTGGATTTGATCAAATTACTGTGGTATTTACATAGTGCATAACAGAAACAATTAGATCCTTCGGTAGATTAAATGAGGTATAGATTAGATCTTTCTAACTTTTCCCAACCCATCTGAAATATTTAGCTGAAAACGTAGAAATCTAAAGGAAATTGTCTCAAATTTGAAGAAGCATGTATAACAGAGCTATAAGTAGACAGTTTTCATAAATAGATAAAGAAGAAAGCTGCAAAAATTCAAGAAAACCATCTAAAACTTGCAGCCCGGTAACACTTGTATGCAAATGAACAGAATACTTGTTGAAATCTATGACCTTTTTGCATATTCTTAGTCCAGTAAACCACCAAACAAACCTAAACTACGTAAGGCCCCTTGAACATTACAGCTTCACATTGACCAACTGAACTTGACCAACCGAACCATTGTAGACTTGGGATTAGTTGAATCTCAAATGATTCCTTCTTATCTTTCAAGTATAGTTTCAGTTCATTATATGTGAATTTTAACTTATTGTTATGATTGCATCAAAACAATCATCAACAATTATTTGACTAAATTCACAGTGCAGAGGTAGAATTGTTGGAGATTTATGCAGAGCAGACATACAGAGTAGGATATTTGAAGATAATGATGAACTTTGCAGAAACACGTAAGGCCCCTGAATGGAAAATAGCAACACACATCAACCACTGAGTAACGTCAGTAGATTAAGACCTAATCAACGGAGACTTGGGATCACGAATTCTCTGAATTCATCGTATCTTTCAAGATGAGTAAAGGTTGTTGTGTAACTTTTATTCTATGTTTGTGAATGACTAACATCATGACCAACATAAATTGGCACTAGAAGGAGGGCACGACCGGAAGATAATGCAACATCATCAGTATTTTCAGGTTTGATGACGTATAAGAGTAAGGTATCCTCAGATCACTCGTGAATTTCAGTAAATTTCATAAATATTTGCTGTGACAAGATTGTATATGCACATTCTATGTAAAGATTTCCAGATCTCACATAAATATTGCAAGCTTTACAGTAGATCTCTCTGAATTCACTAATATCGGCTAAAGATGCGTAAATTTGTCCAAGCTTTGAGAATTTGAGCCTTAAACACTTAAGATCTTGTGCTACGGGTCAGGATATCCCAATATCCTGTCATATTTGTAGTATCTTTGCAAATATTTCATAAATATCTAGTCTGATTTACCGTTTAACCGCAAATATCACCTCATCCGGTGGAATCCAGCCAATATTTGCAAAGTTTCGGCCAATTTGCCTCCAAATCGAGAAATCCTGGCTTACAAGATAAATACCAAGTCTAGACCTAGTGAAGTTTTTGAAGAATTGCCTGTTAGAGGTTTCAGACCTAGGACTGTGGACATTCACCATACTCCAGGGTCTAGTGCGTCAAGAACTTCACCGGGACCTCCTCCTGTGACCCCTGTCGGTTTGCAAATACCTTCCGGTATATCCGTGACACCTCCTGTTCAAACCCAGGGTATACCTTTAGTTCAACCTCAGCCAACTGCACCACCAGTTCAGCCCCCTCAGGCTGCAATGTCTTTCTTTGCAGCGGAGTCACCCTTGACTTTTACTGCATATCATGAGTTACCAAAGAATCCGGACAAACTTTGCCCAAGGTATCATCCTTATCAAGATGCTGATGATCATATCAGGACATTTAAAGAAGCATGCTGCAGAGCTAGAATAGAACATCAGGACGTGGTGTGCAGATTATTTCCTTTTTCCCTAGGGGAAGAGGCTTATAATTGGTTCATCAGTCTTGGCCAAGCTTCTGTCGGTTCGTGGGCTGTCTTAGAGAAAGCCTTTGTTGACAAGTTCAAAGTCCCTATTGATCCATCCATGAATTACCACATGTTTGCCACAATCAAAAGATTTGAGAATGAGCCTATTGCTAATTTCAATGCTAGGTTCCAGAAAATGTTGTCCAAGCTAGTTGCCCCATATGTGGTGACTGATGCTGCTGCCAGGAGTATATATTATTCAGCCCTGGATCCATTAACTTCCATGTTCATCAGGAGAACACATCCTGAGATCACTACTTTGACAGGAGCTTTTCAAGAAGCTATCAAGGTAAATCAGCAGTTGATACCTGCTCCTACTCCAAATATAGCATTCCCTGCTTTGCCTGGCATGCAATCACAATATCCAGCACAATATCCTGCAGCTTATCCTTCACAATATCCTGCACAATATCCAAATGGATCATTGATACCCCTAGCAGTCATGCCTGCACCTTTGCAAGTACCTCCATTGAGTATTATGCCTCCTCCTAATGGAAATAGCCAATTGCCACAATATCCTACACATGCTCAGACACCTCAGGGTACAGATCTATCCAACAATAACCATGGATCTTCTTTTTTCA
This sequence comes from Cunninghamia lanceolata, assembly GCA_027924645.1. Lineage (NCBI taxonomy): Eukaryota > Viridiplantae > Streptophyta > Pinopsida > Cupressales > Cupressaceae > Cunninghamia > Cunninghamia lanceolata. The sequence goes on along the minus strand of BSBN01001247.1, from coordinate 3,497,232 downwards.
AGCCTCAGACTGAAAATGTAGTGGCCAAAGCTCAAGAGGAGAAGGAGGAAATCAAAGAAATTTCTGCTCAACTCAGAAAACTCACCACAGAAGTAACACATTTGAGAAATCAAGGGTTTTATTCGCAGTCGGGTCATAATAGGAGTTATTCCAATGACAGACCAAACTACCCTGACAGAGGATATAACAACAATAACTTCAACAATAATGGTGGAAATAATAATAATCCTCCTAGACAGCCCAGAGTGTGGAACTCCAGGCCAAATAATGGTTCATTACCATCACCCCTAGACAATCAGCCTCCTGGTGAAGCCAAATAGACTACTAGAGTCAATCTTGCTGAAGCAGCCCTTACCAATTGGTGCAGGATTCACAATACAAATGCACATGCAAAATTAGATTGTCCACAATTTAGGATTGCTGCCAGCATCTTTCAGACTGAAGTGTCTAATACTTCTGGAAATCCACCTCAAGCAGAAGGAAATGAGATAGTTCCTTGTGGATATGACTCAGCTTTTGTGTTAGAAACATACACAAATCAACCTCATCAGGATTATAATCAGACATGTGAAGAATCTGCCTTAACCTTTGAAACAAACTATGTCTTCCCCTTTGAGGATGAAAATGAACCTGCAAGAGAGCATGAGGAAGTACATGCATACCAACAGCAATATCCTGGTAAGCACAATTATAACCTGAGGAGCAATGCCAACAGACCTACTGGTCCATTGACATCATCTCTACCTCCAAACAACTTCAATACACCTCCTGATCCTAAGGCTAGCAATAACCCTGGATTCCCTAAGGTGAATGCTCAATACTTGTCTCCTCAAAACACAATAACAAAAGTCGTAAATGCACCTCAAGAGTCTGACAAGTTAGTCAGCTATTTGGCTGATGAAATGAAGAAAATCAAGATCAGCCTGTCCCTATCTGAGTTACTGAAAACTCCTACCATCAAAAGGGCATTCATGAAGTCACTAGATGATGCTACTCCTAAAGAGGATAATCATCTTTCAAGTCAATCCAATGGCAAATATCATGCTGCTAAAGATAATACTATCAAGTCTAAGGTGTCAGCTATAGTCCAAGCTGCTGAAACCTCCCACATAACCTTGTATAAAGATAAAACTGAATCACCTCCGTTTCTCCTCACTATAAGAATGTTCAGCAAGAACTTGCACAACTGTTTAGTTGATTCAAGAGCCTCAACGAATGTTATGCCTTTGTCAATATGCAAAGCATTAGGACTGCATCCTGCTAAATCCTTAAAGAAGGTCACTCAACTGGACAAGACAGAAGTAAGTGTAGTGGGAGAACTCACTCACATTCACATGCAGCTGGCATCTGATCCTCGGATCCAGTATTACATTGACATTCAGGTAGTGGACATACCTGATACATATGGGATGTTGCTTAGCCGAGATTGGTCTAAAACGCTTAACGGATATATGTCCATAGACTTCAGTCACATATGGTTACCATGGAAAGGTATACCTAATCAGATCAGGATTGATGCTGAGCATAGGATGAAACATATGATCACGGAATATAACAAAACAAATGAGATCATGTATGTAAACGTAGAACCTGGAGTTTATCACATCAGACCGCAAACTGTTAAAATAGAGGAGATCCTGATGCTGGATGTTCATCATCATCATCATCATGATTATCATGAGGACATGCCGAGTATGGAATTTGATAATAATCCAGATAATGAGAATGAAATAGATCGCTTCAGAGATTTTGAGATGCATTTATCTACTCAGGTAAAATGTTGCCAATTATTGAATATATCTGCTAATGACATTTTGATTGATGGATGGTGCAGATTACATGGCGAAGCACATTCAGAAAAGACTTGTGAACCATGCTTAGACATGATGATACTGGAGCAAACATATAGTGAAGCATCATCATCATATTCCGAGGTGAGTGCTATGTCTGATGATGATGATGGTACTAATTCTTATTTGTCTTCTGCAGGAGCAGAGGCACCGACGGATCCTGATGAAGATCATATCCGGAAAACAGAAGAGGTCCTGGTGTTGGATCCGATAAATGATATGAGAAAAGAAAAGATCACTCCTGGTAGTGATTGCTTCATGGAATCAGATTATGAGTTGTCTGATGAAGATAAAGGCAGTGACCTGACGAAGTTCGAAGAATTTCTGGTAAAAGAAATAGAAAAGATGACACAGCAGCGTAAATCTCCCCAGGAGGTTTTAATTAGAGGTTGGTGTAGGCTGCATGAGGCACCTCACTCAGAAACAACTTGCTCACTATGTTTACATATTTTGAAGAAGCATGCAGCTGTATGTGCTGAACATCATCCTCCTGCTGAGATGGAAGAGAAAACAGAAAAGCCATCAGGCTCACCAAATAAAGGAAAGAAGAAACTTGAGGATGACATCCCCAAGTTAAAGTGGATATCAGGCGGGGCAGCAGCCAGAGCTGCAAAGAAGAAAGGAAGTTCAAGTAAATATCCTGCTGAAGACAAATGTCCTGCTAAAGATAAGCCTTGGATCCTGAGGTTTGATGGATCCAAATCCAAGCAAGGTGCCGGGGTAGGAATTGACCTTATTGATCCATCAGGGAAATCCTACTTAGCAGCTTACAGACTACAGTTCCCCTGTAGCAATAATGTCGCAGAGTATGAAGCTCTGATTCATGGAATGTTGTTTGCCCATAAGAAGAAAGTGAAAATCTTGCATGTCTTTGGAGATTCAGAACTGGTTGTGAGACAAGAGGAATTTACTCGTGTAATTACAGAAAGCTATCAAATTACAGGCATCGTGTGTGGGACCTGATCGAGGACTTTGATGCCTTTAATATCGTTCACGTACCAAGAGAACAAAACCAGAGGGCAGATGCACTTGCCCAGGCCGCCAGTACGTTGGAACCGCTATCTATATCTGGTCTAAAGAGATTTTCAGTAGAATTGGTGTCAATACCTTCAGTACCTGACAATGTGACTAATCTCCAAGTGTTTGATGATGATCAGCACATCCTGGACTTCATATCAAACAGAGACATATTTGAAGCTCAAATTATAGATGAGAATGATATGGAAGATCATGTCTGGGAAGAAGATGAGATATTAGAGTTGCCTAGCAACAGAATTCCCAAAGGTATGATTGAATTAGAAAGAGCCTTTGATCTAGATAATATGCTTAAACATAAAGATCTGCCTAAGGCAGATGGAGGTCAATATTCACAGGTGAATATTGGACAAGCTGATGACAAGAGAAATGTCTTATTGGGTAAGGTTTGTACACCTGAAGAGTTAGAAGGAATAACTCAGGCCCTTAAGGATTACATACATGTAATTGCATGGACTTATGATGAGCTAAAGACATATGACACTTCTGTCATAACTCATACTATACCTCTCAAGCCAGATGCAAAACCTTTCAGACAGAAGTAGAGGCCAGTCAATGCTCTGCTTGAACCAATCATCCTTGAAGAAGTCAAGAAATTGTTAAATGCCCAGATAATATTTCCTGTAAGGCACTCCACTTGGGTGGCGAATCTTGTGCCAGTCAGAAAGAAGAATGGAGACATCAGATTATGTGTAGATTTCAGGAACCTGAACAGAGCATCAGAGAAGGATAATTATCCTTTGCCCTCTTTGGATGAAGTTCTACAAATTGTGAATGGAGCCAAGATGATGTCCTTCTTGGATGGTTTTTCAGGATACAACCAAGTGATGGTTGATAAAATTGACAGATTAAAAACTGCCTTCACCACAAAGTGGGGGATATTTGCATATAGACGTATGCCATTTGGACTCATAAATGCTGGAGCTACATTCCAGTGAGCAATGGACATAGCCTTCAGAGGCTTAATAGGAAAATGTATAGTCATCTACATGGATGACCTGACAGTATTCTCCAAGGAAAGAGGAAATCATGTCGCTGATCTCAGAAGTGTACTGAAGAAATGTGAAGAATATGGAATATCTTTGAATCCTAAGAAGTGCATATTTGGAGTCACAACAGGAAAATTACTAGGCCACCTGATCACAGAAGATGGAATTATCATTGATCCTGACAGGGTGGAATCTATTATGAAGTTACAACTTCCAGGAAGCAAAAAGGAACTTAAATCTTATTTTGGTAAGATAAATTTTGTGAGGAAGTTCATCACTGGCTTTGCTGAGATTGTCAGACCACTAAATGCCATGTTGAAAAAATATGCACAAATTGAGTGGACACCAGAAGCCAAGGCTGCCTTTGAAGATATAAAGAAGGCCATTTCAGATGCTCCTGTCCTCATTAGTCCAGATTATACAAGAGATTTCTACATCTACTCATTTGCCTCAGAACATACTTCTGCAGCAGTGTTAACTCAAAGAAATAAAGAGAAAGAAGAGAAACCAATTGCTTTCATGAGCTGTCCTTTCAGAGATGCTGAGTTGAGATATGTAGATGTTGAAAGACAGGCACTTGCATTAGTCAGAGCAGTAAAAAAGTTTAGACATTATATACTGAGAAGCAAAGTGATTGCTGTGGTACCAGATGCAGCAGTAAAGATGCTGCTGATGCAGAGTGAACCCGGTGAAAAAAGAGCCAAATGGATTACTGTATTACAAGAATATGACATGGAGATCACACCAATGAAGCTGGTAAGAGGACAAGCTCTGAGCCAGATGATATCTGAAACTAATCCAAACATCATCAGTCAGCAGTATGTGATCAATGAGAAAGACAATAGGGAATGGTATTCAGACATCAGGCACATCCTGATCACGGGAAGATGTCCTTCAAGAATGCAAGCCTCACAGAGAAGAGCCTTAAAGATAAGATCCCAGAGGTATATGATGAAGGGAGGAACCTTGTTCAAGAAGAATTATGAAGGAATATACCTGAGATGCTTAGAGAAACCAGAAGCAAATAAAGTTTTAACAGAGTTACATGACAAGTTTGGTACTGCACACGGATCAGCATTAGCCACAACACATGCAATCCTCAGAGTAGGATATTACTGGCCTACAATTTTTAAAGACACGGCTAATCATGTTAAATGTTGTCATGTTTGCCAGGTTGCTGCCAATAGAGAAAAATATGCTGCACAACCATTGCAGCCAGTGATGGAAGAGCGCCCATTTGCACAGTGGGGCATGGATTTCATAGGACCGATCAATCCTCCGTCTTCCTCAGGCCATAGGTATGTCCTAACAATTACTGATTATTGTACCAGATGGACTGAGGCTATCAGCAGCAAAACTTGTACTGCTGATGATGTCATTAAATTTCTGGAAAGCAACATTGTCACCAGGTATGGAATTCCTTATGCATTGGTAAGTGATAATGGTTCTGCCTTCATTTCCACCAAATTGTCAAGTTGGGCTTTTGATCATGGGATCATACTTAAGTTCTCATCCAACTACTATCCCCAGGGAAATGGATTAGCAGAATCCACCAACAAGAATTTACTGAGTATCATAAGAAAATTGATAGAGAAAAATCCCAGGGAATGGAACTCATTTCTGAAATATGCCTTATGGGTAGACAGAACTAAAATGAAAATTGCATTAGGAAACTCACCCTTCCAACTAGTATATGGGGTAGATCCTATCTTCCCTGTAAACTTGAAAATTCCTACTCTGCAGTTTGCCCAAGAATATCTAGGCATAGATAATAAATAGGAAGTCAGGTTGCTTCAGTTGATGCATCTGGAAGAAAAATGAAGTCAAGCGATTGACCAATTTGCAAAACATCAGGCTGTTGTCAAACGCTGGTTTGACAAGAGAGCCAGAATTAAAGCTTTCAGGATATCCAATTTAGTCCTGATGTGGGATAAAGCCCATGAAAAGAAAGGTGATCATGGTAAGTTTGATAGATTATGGATAGGTCCCTTTCAGATTTCTGAAATTTTAGGAGATAGCACTTATAGGCTTAAGAACCTGACAGGTGAGGATGTCCCGTTGCCAGTCAATGGACAATTCCTCAAACATTATTTCCAGGCCTGAATGACTTCGTCACAGTCACATGTATCATATTGTATATTTGTATAGTTGTTTGTACAGTTTGTTTGTTGTTGTTGTTGTTTTGTTGGTTGGGACCTTGTTCTGGTAAGTCAGGATGATGCACTTCATCACCCTAAGAAAATAACTAAATTGTTAGGATTCAAGTGATGAGATCACATTTAAATATAGGTTATGATTCATTCTAAGAAGTGTTCATGATCAGGTTTATGATGTCTTTTCATCAGGGTGCTTTTTCTTGGTCAAAGTGAATCCATCACAATGAAACACCTAACAGCCTTGGGTTTGTTGAACACACTAGTATAGGTGTTAAGTGAAAAATCTAAAGGGACTCCCTTGCTACCAATACAATCTCCAACCTAAAGCTGCAAGTGACTACACCTTGTACAAATGAGCTGACATGATGATATCAAATATAAATTTTTAAAGGAAAATCAGAAAAGAAATAAAATTAGGCCATCTAAGTAACTCTACCGGGGCTATGGACGCCTGCTGGCAGTGGGGCTCTACTTAGGGAGATTGTATAGATAACCTTGCCGGGGCTATAGACGCCTGCTGGCAGCAAGGCTCTATCCAGGTTGGCTATGAGGGATGATCTCCAACTATGTAGTTTAACACCAGTTACTTATGTTTTCAACTTACTTTCAAGATGAGGATAATTAATCATATGCACACACCTGATCCTTTGTTAGCTTTATCACCATAATGAAATTTTATCATTCAGAGGATTATGATGCTGACACATAGACAGAATTAGAACACTATGAATAAATGTGATCACCTCACTTGAATCATTGGAATTTGTTTATTTTCTTTGGTGGCAAGTTGTTGTGTGGTTACACAACACGCCCCATTTTGACTTGGCAAAACAGGGACCCAACTTTTCTTTTGGCTTGTGTTGTCTGCTTTCTGGCGGTTTGGTAAAAATGAGTCAGGTGCATCATCATCATGAAGGTCAGGATGAGGTTGGTCATTATCATGAGGTTAGTTTGTCAAAGTTCATATTTCGTTTCTATGACCTCATACTTAGAAAGAGCTTGAAATTCCATGCAGGTTTGCCTTTTACATCACTTGAAAATTCGTCCATATGAGGGAGTTATGCACAGTCAAAGTTTTGGTCAACCCTGATATTCGCAAGAAGAGGGTCATATTTTATAAACTCAGTTTTGATGTATGAAGAACATCATCATCATATTTGAAATGCCCCCCGATAATATCCTGAGGTCGAAATATCCGGACGTCAACTTTAAGTCATAGTAAGTTTTCCCTGTCGAGCGGTCTTTTGTATCGCGAAAGGTCATCATCATGATCTTGGTCTATCACCCGATAAAAATCATGTAGTCCCAATATCCAGACGTCAATCTTAAGTGATAGTGTGTTTTACCCGTCAAATGACCTTGGGCACATCGCGAGCATCATGATATTTTAACATCACCCGATATTATAATATCATGCTGATATTATAATATCACCATACTTAGGAAATCCACCATCTGCATAATTTGCATGCGCACATCAAAGTCTTGGTGATCATCATCATCCTGATCTTTCAAGGCAGGATCATATTTCATATCCTCCTAATCTCCTTTTGCACAATCATGATGATCACCCTATCTTTCAAAGGGAGGGTGATATTCCATTCCTAAGTCATGTTGTCAAGATCATCATGATCTTGTTTGTCTACCCGATATTTCGTAATGTTCTCCTGCCGAGAAATATAACCTTTTGCAAATGTCCTGATGACGTCATCCCGACCTGATAAACGAAGAAGCAAATATCAGGATGTCATCACCATCACATTTCTCCTTCGGCAGGATATTTTCCAAAACACGATCCGGTTCGTGAATATGACGATGACGTCATGTTCTAAGATTAACAAAAGCCCCAGATATCCTGATGACGTCATCTGGACATTCAGCAGGATCATATTTTAAATCACCTAGTGTAGATATGATGATGATGATCATCATCATCCTGATCTTTCGAGAGGGTTACCTTGGCCGCAAAGGGGTCATATTACATGCACCACCTGATCATCTTCCTAAGGTGACCCGATATTACATTTATCCCCTGATCTTAACTAAACATGACGGTGACGTCATCTTTTGCATTTTAATGAAGCCCGAATATGACGATGACATCACCATCATATTCCTTTCCTCAGCAGCAGGATCATATTCCAAATCCTCCTATTTTCCTTCGACGTGATGATGACGATGATGTCTTTCTTTCCCCAATATGCAGAAGCGAAACATCCTGATGTGCTTTTCATCAGAGCATTCGGAAAGGAGGAGCATCATATTTCATGATATCCTGCGGCTAGATAGAAGACATAGAGTTGGGCATCATCATGATTTTTGGCGTCGGTATAACTGTTGCAATCGGCCAAGTCTAATTTTGTCACCCCAATCATATGTGGTCACACCGATGTGAATATGATGATGACCCGAAACATACAAACAGAGCATGCAAGGCCGGATTTGAAATAATTTGTTAAAGGCGGTTATTTCCTTGTATATTTTGACATACATGATCATATTTGAACCCGATATACAAGGAAATGGGCGGGAAAATGAAACGATGGTTGACCCAAGTGTTTTTTTTAACGCTGTTTATGCATTTAGTGCATATTTTCCACATGTATGAAGCCCTATTGCCTGTAGCTGCACATTTTGAGGCATGTTTAATAAAATGTTTACTTCCTGTTGTTTATCCACATGATGATGAACTTAATGTTTGTTTATTTGCAGGAAGTCATGATGCTGTTAGAGCTGCTGCTGAAGCTGATAATTACAAAGTTGCACATGGAGGCAACATGAACCAGAAGTGAGGAGGATATTGTCAAATATGCTGTTTGCCGGCTGGAGACCGAGTCAAATCAAAGATGCTGGAATATTCTGTGCCAGCTGTACATTTACCAACTGGCGAAGCATGTGCTTTTCATCTGGACCGTTGATTATTATGAGAGGATCCTGATCCTTGGATCATTGTAACTATTTTCTGGCATTTGTTCTATATAAGAGCCAGATCTTGGGGGGATAAAAGGGGAGATACATTAATATACACAGACGCATCTGGCGCATTAAGGCTAATTACTGTAGAATCAATTAGGAGATCGGATTACTGAGACTAATGAGGATAGAATTGTTGAAATGTCAAGGTTCTTTCTTCAGATCACTGTAAATGTACCTGTTCTTGAGCATACTGAATGGATATGAAGTTTCAGATTACATCCTGATTGTAAATTTTACGTAATCTTTCTGTTGGTTTCTGGATATGTACTGGTGAATGCTGTGTTCAACTAGAAGCGCTTTCATTTCATTACATGTTGTTATCAACTTTTCCTTTGAAGATTTGCACTAGATCATGCGGATTTGTGGAATGTCCTGGTGAAGTATGATTTCTAGTTTCCTTCTTTTCATTGCATGTATGGGAGCTTGTATGTTGATCAGTGATCTAAGTCAAGTAGTTTTGGGAATCTTATTCTTTAACCCTTTTCCTTTTTTTAATTTCATAAATTCATCACCATAACTGTAAATCATGATAAATAACAAGCAGAATAGAGAAATATGCTGAAATCACGTAGGTAACTGAAAATCATTAGCATATTTGAGTTAAATGCATGTAGTATTGAAAATATCATGCAAAGAATCATAAATAATGGTAGAAATCATGCAAATATCAGCCTGTAGGCACATTATTTGGCTAAATTCACAGTGCAGAGGTAGAATTGTTGGAGATTTATGCAAAGCAGACATACAGAGCAGGATATTTGAAGATAATGATGAACTTTGCAGAAACACGTAAGGCCCCTGAATGGAAAACAGCAACACACATCAACCACTGAGTAACGTCAGTAGATTAAGACCTAATCAACGGAGACTTGGGATCACGAATTCTCTAAATTCATCGTATCTTTCAAGATGAGTAAAGGTTGTTGTGTAACTTTTATTCTATGTTTGTGAATGACTAACATCATGACCAACAAGTCTTAGCTTAATGCTTGGGAATGTTTACTGATTTTTTTATGCAACTAAAAGCTATTAACATCAAAAAAATATCTTTTATTTTTAAATTCTATATTTCTTGTTCCCTACCACACACATGCCTTATCTTCTCCCATCCCAAAAATTTGGATATTTACACAAGTCATTTTCTTAATGTTAGTGGCCACTTTGGAAGTACATTTGTCCCCCCTATTTTGATTTAATTATGGAACAGCAATGTTTTGAGTACCCTTTACTTTTTCCATTAATCTGAGACTCATTTTAATTGACGTAGCTTCAATGTAATACTTTGTGTATAATTGTGTATAAGTGATGTGTTTTTCTAATTTTTCTAGGCCTTGGGAATGTACAACGACTGGCTAGGAATGGTACGACTGGATTCGAAATGTCGATGCAAAAAAAGCAACATAGTTTTTCTAGAAGCTTACAATCTGATTATCATGGACCGTGGAAATATCAGATCTACTATTTGTATATAACAATTAATTTTAGTTGTTCAAAATAAGTTACAGATGCAACAATAGTTCTTTTTTTCGGTCAGTTTTATTTTCAATAAGCTCAATATTAGAGCATTCAAAGTAGTGTTCAATGTACAATGTTATAGATAGTCATCAATTGTGTGAATAGTTTGTTACTGTATTTTGAGTATGTGCATGACAAAATGTGGATCACCGAGTACTTTTAGTTTTGAAAAAGTAATGTTTAGTTTGAGTTCAGATGTTGTGTATTTGATGGTCTGCAAGTATTACATTATCATATCAACTTAAGAGCAATGGAAGTGGGTTTGTTATTTCATTATTACCTAACTCTAGTGTTAAATGGACTGAAGTCCAGGGACCTAGGATTCAATATGTGCAAGTAAACTTCCCCTGAGAGCCATCAATAATGTTGTGTATTTTTATACTCCATTTCAAAACTTCAGTTTCGATAAATATATAGACAAATAGACCAAGATATATGTGGCATTTGGGCGAAGATTTTACATAAAACTATTACAAAGCCTCAACAAAATCAAATATGTAGTCCTCCATTACAAGTCATTACACAACAATATTTTAATGTTCTAATCCTTCTCACTAGCACAGTCATTAACTTCTTGTAACCAAAGATAGGACTAACTAGGGATGGTTCCCAACACAATCACACTTCCATTGGATCTCATAGGCCCTCTTATCTTAAACCCCAATCCCTTAACCCTCAGCCCTAAAGCCTCAACCCTCAATCGTTAAACCTTCAACCCTAAACCTTACCCCTAATCCCTCTACCCTCGACACTCTGCTTTAACCCTAATCCCTTGACTATCAACCCTATCCCTAAGCCAACTCTACTTTAGATTTAATACTCTACTATTAAATATTAGCATTCACACAAATGCAGATGTTTATATTATAGAAGACTACATTATATTAGACTATTAGAGATCCCTCAGAAAAAATGTAATAACAAAATTGTTTTGCCTTATGTTAGCTTACAATTAAACCCATTCTTTTTGACTCTCTTCTCTTAATAAAGTAAGAGTAATAAGAATAGAAGGCAGAGAATTTGATCTTACTAGTATGCATGGTCAATTTACATTCCTTGACTTCATTTTCATTGAATAAAAAGGTTTATCTGATTTGAAAGGTGGGGCAGAGTTTACTATCATGTGCTTTTCTAGATGATAGGGTCCATAATGTCTAGGGCTCTTCAAAGAAAGGCCTATAACACAATTAAGTTTTTGTTATACCAATCCTCCTAGTAAAGCTACAATTCAAATACTTGTTTTGAAAGTTTAAATAAATTAAATTAGACTTACAATTTTGATTTTCTTCCATTGCTTCAACAACATCATTGTTTTCTTCATCAGAAATAAATTCAAACAGCAACTTGCTGCCCATTGGTTGACTTAAACTGCATCCTTCGTTAGAAGAAGGGCATTTTTTATCTGTATCAATGTTTGTATTCATAAGATGAAGAGCATTGATATTTTTCACACACCCTATTCTTTGAAATATCTTAACCTTAAAATATGACTTGGATATGTACTTGAACACAGCGAAATCTCCAATCTCTAGCCCATGATGATTCACAAAATTTTCTGAACCTTGCCTAAATTCCGATTTATTTATCGTACCCCCTAATTGTACATCCCACTTCTGCCCACCTTGACCTTGCAGCACCGTATGTTTGTATGTGTTGTCTATAAACTTTGAAACCAATGTAGGAGGAATGCACTACCATAAACACATTACACAATTAGATTTTACAAGTTCTTAATAGTGTATAGGAAATAAAAGAATGAAAAGTTCTTAATGTATAGAGTTGCCAGTTTTTGTGTAAAGTCTCCAAGCATAATTTTGAAGGAGGCACACCCATTAAACCAATTCATTCAACAACTTGCTGCCCATTGGTTGACTTGAATTACACATTCTGCTAGAAGAAGGGCATTTTTATCTGTATCAATGTTGGTATTCATAAACCGAAGAGCATTGATATTTTTCACACACCCCGTTCTTTGAAATATCTTAACCTTAAAATATGACTTGGATATGTACTTGAACACAACAAAATCTCCAATCTCCAGCCCATGATGATTCACAAAGTTTTGCCCAAATTCTAGTTTATTTATGTTACCCCTTAATTGTACATCCTTAAACCCTAAACCCTAATCCCTAATCCCTAAACCATAAACCCTAATCCCTGATTATAATTTATAGTATCCTAATCCCTAAACCCTAAACCCTTATCCCTTATCCCTAAACCATAAACCCTATCCCTAAATCCTCAACCCTCAACACTTAAACCTTAAATCCTAAACCCTATCCCTAATACCTCCACCCTAAATCCTATCCCTATTCCTAAACCCTCAACCCTCGACACTATACCTTAAACCCTAATACCTTATCTCTAAACCCTAATCCCTATCCCTCAACCCTTAACCCTTAAAACTTGAACCCTAAAACCTATCCCTACACCCTCGACACTCAACACTATATATTAAATCCTAATCCCTTAACCCTCATCCCTAAAGCCTCAACCCTAAATCCTTAAACCTTCAACCCTAAACCCTATCCCTAATCCCTCTACCCTTGACACTTTACTTTAACCTTAAGCTCTTGACCATCAACCCTATCCCTAAACCCTCAACCCTTAACCCTCAACTCTCAACATTAAACCCTAATTCGTCAACCCTAAACCCTAATCGCTAAACCCTAAATCCTATTCCTACACCCTCAACCCTTGACACTATACCTTAAACCCTAATCCGTATCTCTCAACCTTCAACCCTTAAAACTTAAACCTATCCCTACACCCTCAACTCTCAACACTATATCTTAAGCCTTAAACCCTCATCCCTAAAGCCTCAACCCTCAATCCTTAAATCTTCAACAATAAACCCTATCCCTAATCCCTCTACCCTCGACACTCTAACTCTAATCCCTTGACCATCAACCCTATCCCTAAACCCTCAACCCTCAACCCTCAACTCTCAACATTAAACCCTTATATTTCAACCCTAAACCCTAATCTCTCAACCCTCAATACTATACCTTAAACCCTAATCCATCAACCCTAAAACCAAATCTCTCAACCCTCAACCCTAAACCCTATCACGAAAATCTCAACCCTCGACACTATACCTTAAACCCTAATCCCTCAACCCTCAACCCTAATCCCTCAATCCTCAACCCTAATCGATATCCCTATTCCTAAACCCTCAACCCTCGACACTATACCTTAAACCCTAATTTGTTATCCCTAAACCCTAAAACCTATCCCTTAACCCTCAACATTCAACACTATATTTTAAACCCCAATCCCTTAACACTTGGACCTAAAGCCTCAACCCTCAATCATTAAACCTTCAATGCTAAACCCTATCCCTAATCCCTCTACCCTTGGCACTCTACTTTCACCCTAATCCCTTGACCATCAACCCTATCCCTAAACCCTCAACCCTCAACTCTCAACATTAAACCCTAATTTATCAACCCTAAACCCTAATCCCTCAACCCTAAACCCTCAACCCTCAACACTATTCCTTAAACCCTAATCCCTCAACCATAGACCCTATCTCTAAACCCTCAACCCTCAACACTATTCCTTAAACCCTATTCCCTTGACTCTAAACCCTAATCCCTCAACCCTAAACCCTAAATGCTATCCCTAAACACTCAACCCTTAGCACTATACCTTAAACCTTAATCCCTCAACCCTCAACCCTCAACCCTAATCCCTCATCCCTAAACCCTAAATACTATCCCTATTCCTAAACCCTCAACCCAAGACACTATACCTTAAACCCTAATCCCTTACTCCTAAACCTTAACCCTTAAACCTTAAACCCTAAAACCTATCCCTAAACCCTCAACCTTATACCCTTCACCATATACTTAAGCCCTAATCCCTCAATCATCAACCCTATACCTTAAACCATGAAGCCTACACCCACAAACCCTCATCCCCAGACCATATAACCTCACCCTTATATCATAAACCCCGAATATCATGCCTCAACCCTATACTTAAATTAAACCTAAACCATAGATGCTCTCAACCCAAGTCACCCTATGCCTTATATACCCTCAATCCATATCGTAAACCCTAAACCCAATATGCTAAACCCTAATCCCCACGCCTTACACACTTAATCTTATACACTCAACAACCTGAATATTAACCCTCAACTATAACCCTCAACCCTCTAATCGCTACCCTTTACCCTCTACCTATTAGTTAAGCCCTAATCCCTCAACCCTCAACCCTCAAAACTATACAAGCTCAGGTCTTTATATACCCTAAACCCAAAACACTTACATACATACATACATGCATACATACAAACATACATACAAATGTGCATACATACATGTACATACATACAAGCATACATACATGTAGATATATACAAGCATGCATACATACCTACAAGCATACATATATACATCCATGAAACATACTTATGAAACTTGAACATAAATCATTCAAAGGAAGATATAACGTGCTCACCTTATGTCGAACTAGGAAAACATCGGCAAAGATGCAAAAAAAGAAAAAAGCACAATATAACATGAGCACGTTATAACGTGCTCGCATTATATTGTGCTTTGGGAATCACAAGCCTTAGGCTTGGCATTTGCTTTGGATTTCCAACCCAAAGCCTTGGAGTGCCTTCTCAACATCCACAGACATGTTTTTACAAATTCTACAAGATTTCACATAATTTTATTTGTGCTAACCCTCAGATTTGCATGTGTTTCAAGGTCGAACAAATCAAACACCTGGGTAATGTTAGGCTTTCTTTTAGCTATTTAACGATGTAATTTTTTTCACATTTTGACAATGTTAAGCCTTTCATCTTTAATTTCTTTTGTTTGTGTGTCCATTTTTGGGCAAAAACCACTGTTTGGTCTTTTTTTCATTGTAAATTAACGATTCATTGAAATTTAAAAAAAAATACATATTTAGAAACTAGACTCCATTCTGCACATATTAAAAAAAAATTGATTTTCAATTAGTTTTCAAAATTTATAGGGGTGGCATGGCCAAAATTCTATTTTTAGGATATGTCCACTTTCAAAATTAGTAAAAAATCAAATATTCATCAAAAAATTATTAGAAAAATCAGGCATAAACTGCATGCTATTAGCTATTTTCTCACTGAAGCGATTTTAAAAATAACAAAAAATAGTTAACCGTTTGAGGGAGCCACAAAACATGCTATGTTATGTTTTTTGATAGAAACAACACCAATTTTTGTGGCTCCCTCTTTTGAACCCCTTAATCTATACCATTTTCAAAACAATTTGTAGTTTAGAAAGTAGACTCGGAGCACTATGAACATTGTTTTGGTTGCATCTCCAAATTTTGAGTGTAACTATGCTCAATTTCTCATCCAAGGCTAGCATTTCCTGATTTTAGAAAAAAAGTGGCCACTTAAGAGCCCTTTTTGGCCCCCCATCTTCTTGGACTTACCTGGGTTAGTCATAGTTGGTTGTCTCCTTCTCACCTGCTTCCCCTTGCCTACATAAGCAAGGTTCTTTGTACATTTTCATCAACTCTTGGTGTAATCTCTTTATTAGTGTACACATTTGATTTGGCTTCATTTAGCTTTCATTTGGCCTCATTTGGAAGCCTCATTTTATGCACATGGCATAAGACACCTCAGCTGGGTGTGTGCAGTTATGAAGAGTCTTTCAAACTCTTTCACTGCACTTACCTTGCCACATCTATTTGAGATCTCCTTAAGTTATGGGATTGACTCCCATTAACTCAAGGTTACTCAAGGCTATATGTACTTGTCATATTGAGTTTCAATTTACTCCAATTGGTAATTAGCAAAGCATTAGTAGATCTTGAATTTTAACATGGTATCAGAGCTATGCTAATTGTTTGCTAGTTCGATTGGACCCAAAAATCTTCTATTTTGACAGAATTTTTTTTGTAAAAAATGTATTTTTTTTAGAAATTTGGCATTTTGCAAGTTTTCATTTATAATTTTTTTTGTTGAAAATGTAATGTTTTTTGCAAAATCAACATTTTGCAGGCTATGAAGTAATTTTGGGCACACTTTTCTCAATCTAGTGGTCGATTTTTTGGCCTTCAGGCCTCTCTGTTGTTGTTTGGATTGATTTGAGCTTGATGGTTGAAGATCAAACTACTGGTCGAGGTCATCATTCTACTATTCAAGATCACAGTCAAGGCCTTTTCTAATTGTTGCAGACTTCTTTTCTGTGGTGTCCACCTGCTCAGCATGTGCGCCCCTTCGAGGGCTTCAATGGTCTGCAGTGGTCAATGTTTTCTGTAGCTTTTTTGTTTTTGTTGCAGAGATACCACTGGTGACCCCACAGCTGACGCCACATCATACATGGGTGGTCACATTGGCAATTTCTCAAGTTACAGATCTGATGAAAAGAGATCATTGTTTGACGTTGAAATCCTGCCAAGGGTCGCTATTTACTATTGCATTTTTGCAAGCTGTAGCTTCTCTTCTTAAAGCTTCCTTCAAAAAGATCTCTTGACCATCTAATCCATGCCTCAGTCCAATCTCCATGCCTGGCAACACGTTTATTCTAGATTGAACCAGTGTTTCAGTCCTATTTGGACTTGGCCTCTGCTCAAGCTGTCTTGGCTTATTCCATGGCTTGATTTTCTTTTGGAGTTTGTTTTTCTTTGTGATGCCAAGTTTACAACTCACAGTTTGTAAGGAGGTCACGCATTTCAATCATAAGATTGAATCTTCACTTCACAGGCAATTTAGTTTTGTGACAGACAACTTCATTTGCAAGGCACAATCCATGGCGGCAGATTCCACGGTATTTTATACACTTGTTGATTTGGTTGTTGTGATGGTCGCTGATTCTTAGTGGCAATTGCTTTTTCATTATTACAGTGTAAGAATCTTTATAACATTTTATGTAACACCTGCTAAATGTAAAAGGTCACAACCCCACGTCCTCATGAGCTTCACAATGCCATCACCGATTCTGTTGTGATTTGATTATTGATAAACATCAGTTAATGATCTGTTATAAGTAGTTGTTTGTTCTCTATCAAACTCTTTGTAACAGCTAACCCTGTATTTCCATTGCAGTATGCGAATAGGAGTCTTTAAACAATCTCTTTTTGAAATTGTAATATCATAATAGTAATATTTAATGTTACATATGTGATTAAAGTCTTGATGCTGCAAACAATTGTAATAGTGACATTTAACACACTAAATTGCCACAAACAAGGGGAGGTCACCTAATATTGAATCTGGGGGGTGTATAGAATGTGCCTTGAACATTTTAATGTTGTGCCAAAGAGCACTTCCATAGAATCATGTCAAGAGCACTTCATTGAGTCGTGTCTAGAACACTTCCACACTTTCTTTCCATTTTTTCAGTTATGGGGCTTATTCATGCACTAATTTATAAAGTGCCACAAATAATATTGGGATAAAAATATTGAATTATGGGGGGGGTTCATAGAGGTGTGTCGAGTGCATTTCCAAATTGTGCCAAGAGCACTTCCACAGAGTTATGTCAAAGATCACTTCCATTACTACTTCATCATTCTTCAACATCTTTTTCCACAATGTATTGAGATTTGTTAAGTACACTTCCATTGAGATGTGTCAAGAACATTTCCACTACACTATCACCTAATGCTACATGTGCATCCAGAGTTGATTCTTTGAGGACTTCCAGAGATTCATCACAGCAAAAGATTGATATCAGTTCATTTGCTTCTACAAATTTCAGAGTTGCTTCATAGAAGGCTTCCACAGAGATTTTTCATAGACCAATTATCACCTTCAGGTATTTTGTAAATTGTCTAGTACACTTTCATGTTTTTTTCTCTTTTGGGGGGTAGTTTTCTCTCATTGGGTTTTATACCTTTCTCCACTTATGAGAGTTTTTTTTACATGGGTACCTCATCAGGCGTTGTTACCGGGACCCATCTTTTACACCCACCTAAGTTGTGCTTAAGGGGGGGTATTAGTGTACACATTTCATTTGGCTTCATTTGGCTTTCATTTGGCCTCATTTGGAAGCCTCATTTTATGCACATGGCATAAGACACCTCAGTTGGGTGTGTGGCAGTTATGAAGAGTCTTTCAAACTCTTTCACTCCACTTACCTTGCCACATCTACTTGAGATCTCCTTAAGTTATGGGATTGACTCCCATTAACTCAAGGTTAGTCAAGGCTATATGTACTTGTCATATTGAGTTTCAATTTACTCCAATTGGTAATTAGCAAAGCATTAGTAGATCTTAAATTCTAACACTCTTGATTATATATTTTGGATTTTATGTGCTTATGCTTTGTAGAAGATCATCTTAGTTCTCGCTTGCTGATATTGGCTAATTCCAACATGGTATCAGAGCCATGCAAGTGAAACGCTTCTCGTTTTGAGCAAATTCAAGCATCTAACTTTTTCAAGGGTTCAATTTTTAGTATTTTCTTTACAATTAGGTGCCTATACTAAAATCAATTTTGTACATAAAAATTGTAAAAAATTAAAAAAATTAGCAGAAGGCCTTTCAACCCTCTGCTCATCTACCCATTTTGGGGTAATCTTGTTTTGTATGGGTTTTTAAGGACTCTCTGTGCATATTTGAGGGTTCTTTCACCCATTTGGATGGATTATTCAGCCTCTCAGCCTACCATGATCATCTGATCAAGTGGTCGAATCATTCAATAGCTGGTAGCTTGTTCAAATGATTTGATCACTGTTGGTTATTCAAAGAAAAGACATTGTTCTTTAGAGGTCTAGCTCTTCCATCTGTTGCAGGCTGCTACACATTGGTTTTGGCACTCTCACCCTATGGTTTATTCTTCTACTTAGATGCCACTAAAGGATTTTATTGTTTGTGTCTTCTGTTAGGGTTGTGTAACAAAAGCATCAACGGTTTCTACCTTGCACAAGGTACTACACTAGCTAAGGTCGCCATTCATTCAACCGTCAACTTCCACAGATAGGCTGCTTCACATGATTTTCAACCACTGTTGAGGTTGAATCCTTTGATTAGTTGTTGTTTTTTGTGGGTTAAGATTGCAGTTTGCTAAGGATTCTAGGTTGAAAACCTCATCACAATGGCTGGCCCCTATGCATTTGGCTACCCTCATGCATTGTAGCTGTCAATCCAGCTCTGTAGATATCCATTCTATCCACCTCATTTTTTTGTGTCACATTTGAGATGTAGGTAGATGAAAGGTTGACGCTGGAAGAAAGGATGTAGGCCCTTGTTGCAGGCCATAGACCTAAAGAGAAGACCATGAGCCTTCAAGGCAAGAGCGACACCTGTAGCATGGAAGAAGGCATTGGGCTTTGCATCTAATCCTGAAAGGTTTTTACACCCTACATAACGGAATCTCACACCACACTACAACCATTCAGAGAGGAGGCTCACTGTGGGCACACGTCCTACCCCTATGTGTAAACCAGAGCCACCATCTAGGTTGGAGAGATACTTGAAAAGGAAAACTCCATTCGAGACAACAAAGTCTTTGGAGATTGTCATTTGTCCTGCATTAAAATGGCGTCGCCTTGAACCTCAATTAAAAATTATGCTTTGTTAGTGTTAGAATAGGCATTTCATATTATGCTCCTAGCACTAAGGAAATAAAATACAATTTTGGGGGGAGGTCTTCACAATTTGGGGGAAAATTTAGACTTTGGATAGAATCCTTTTAACTTTTGAACTTTGTAAAGTGCATATTTTGGTTCCAAATTGGATAAGTCCATGTATATCCACTAAAATATAAAGTGCCACAAAGTAAGGGGGATCAAATTCAGGGGGGTATCATTGAGTTATTTTTTCTTTCCATGCTTCTAAGTTGTAACATACATCTCATAGTTTTATATGTGTGATCAACTTCAACAAAAAACCTTTATTCACATTGTGACCTTGAAAACACCCAATGAGAAGGTCAATGAACAAAATAAGTCACCTCATAAGTATAAGTTTAAGAGACTCTAATACTATAGATGATTATGTCACTTAATTTAACTCAATGAGGTTGCAAATTGAAAGAAGGTGGGATTGAGAAACAGGTGGATTGAATGATCCTTCAAACATTTTTTGAGAGCCTATGGTAAATGATCCATAATCTTGCAATAGATTCACATTGATTCATATCTCACATTGAGAGCCTATGGTAAATGAACCTGAATCTTGCATTGGATCACATCTCAAATTTAGTTAATGTTCCTGAATACTCATGATACTAGCTTCTATGGAGGCATCAGTCGCACAAGCAACTTCCAGATTCATGCATCTTTTCTCTCTTTTGGAGAGCAATTTTATTTCCCACTGGGTTTTCTCCTTTTTCTCTGTTTATGCAATATTTTTGTGTAAATTGGTACCTCACCAGGCCTAGTAGCCAGGACTCATGTCTTCTTGTACCCACCTAAGTTGTCCTTAAGGAGGGGTGTTAGTGCTAAACTTTATCTTATATTACTTATTGTAATTAATATATTTAACACATGGCTTTAAGCCACCTTAGGTGCGAGGTGTCCACTTGGAGAGTTGTGTCAAACTCTCCAAGCTATGTGTTGACACTCATTCGACACTTGGTGGGTGGAGTGTTGAAGTCGACTCCTAAGTTGACTCAACCTCTTCACCTCACTACACCTATATATACTCATCTTATGCATTGTTTATGTATTGCAATTCCTAATTGCTTTCACTTCAATTTGTAATCAGTTCATGCTTAGTTGATCATGGTTTCTTATACATATAAAAGCATATGTATATTACATAGCAAACATATGTATATTACACGAGAAACATAGACATTTGTTTATTTATTTAGATAAGGGAAAGCCAAGGTGAATGCTTGATCCTTGTAGGTGTGTTGTTACTAATTGGATTTTATAGCAGACTGGTAAGCACTGAGGTAGCCCCCTGCTTTGCTATAGAGTTTTATATATTGTGTATGCTCGACGGCCAAAGATGAAGCTTCAGCACATGTAGTTATATCCGAGCAAGCTCCACATTTGAGGGTGGTATTAGCGCATGATTTTGGGATTCATTTTGAAGGTTTTTTGTATTGAAACTCCTATAAATTGAATGATTGAAGAGTCATTTGTAAGGAGATTTTATGCAAGGATATGTTGGTAGTTTTCTTTTAGAGAAGCAAGATGTAAATCTTCGTGTTAAGTCTTTCAGCCTGCAAGTGTATTGTAACATGTTTGTTGTTGTAGATTAATACATTGGTTTGATGCTTTGGAATGGGGTTTCTTACCTAAAAGGGTTTTCCCACGTATATTTGTGTCTCTTCTCTTCTATCTATTCTTCTTCTTTCATGTTCCTAAAGTTTTAATTTGCATGTCGTAATGCTAGTGAAATTTACTTAGATCTGTAAGCTACATTATCTTTCTTTTAATGGTTAATGTGATAGGAAATCATCTATGTTTGTTTCTGCTTTAAGGGCATAGTAGTAGGTGCATCTATCAAGTTATTGAATATTTGATTAAAAGAAAAACATAGGATGGTCTCTTTCCCTTTCAGGATATTTATTAAGCATATAAAAGCATATGTAAATTACATAGCAAACATACGTATATTACATGAGAAACATAGACATTTGTTTATTTTTTTAGATAAGGGAAAGCCTTGGTGAATGCTTGATCCCTGTAGGTAATGGGCAGATGGTGTTGTAACTCAATAGGATTTTTTAGAAGACCAGTAAGCATTGAGGTGGTCCCCCACATTGCTGTAGAGTTTTATTTCTCCTATATCCTCGATGGCCAAAGATGAAACTCCAGCACATTTCAGTTATATTCGAGCAAGCACTCTCAGATTTCCAAATGGCCTTATTCTTAGCAAAGCGTTGTAAAGAATTTGCCCTTTAGCATGGGAGAGACTTCCCCAATTTATCGACCATGTCATGGTCACACAAGTGCACCATGAGACATTGAGGACAATTAGGCAGGGGAAAGATAAGCAGTACCAATACCACCCATTTTCATTTCTACTTTTCTTCTGCTTCTCTTCCCTCTTCACTATTCTCCTTTTATAGGGAGAAGGGTACGTTTCTGTTATTGAACTACATCGGTGGATGTAGAGTCAGCAGCACCATCAGCTCCCAATATTCCAGGGGAGCTTTGCAGAACTAACATTAACATCATAAATTTATGGATTGCTTTTATTAACAAGAGGTCATGTGGAGGTCGTCACTCCACATCCATATTATTATTAATTAGTTTAGGAAATGTTTCTCATAATGCATATTGACAATGCTGCCATCTTGGTTCAACTTCCAATCCTTTGAAAACAATCATTTGATTATTGAGAGAGTTTACATTTTTTGTTACTTATATTTATAGTCATACTTTAATGCTTCAGAGTGTTTACAGTGTTTATTTATGGAGATAAAAGTTATAACATCAAAAAAAAAAAAATCTTGTACTTTTAAATTCTATATTCATGGTTTCCTATTACACATCTCATCTTCCCACAATCAAAAACTTTAAGAAACACAAGTCATTTTATCAATGTTAGTGGTCACTTTGGAAGTACATTTGTCCCTCCTATTTTGATTTGATTATAGTTGTAATGTTAAGTACCCTTTACTTTATCCATTAATCTTGGACTCATTTTAAACAAGCATTAGCTTCTATGTAATACTTCATGAATAAGTGATGTGTTTCTCCACTAATAATTGACATTTTTCTTGATTTTAGTTGGATTCCATCTCCACACATCCCTAGGAACTAATTTTGACACTCAATTTACCCATTCACTTATCTAGATTGATTTGATAGTGCAAAATCAAATCTAGTTTGATTTCCAATGTGAAATTGACCCTCAACTTTTTAAAACTCAATATTCAAATTAGGCTCAAGTCATCCCCCTCCAATTAGTTATTGTGTGTTAACTTTAAAAGGGAAACATTTTAAATTTTGTTCTAGGGTATTGTGTAAAATGGCAAATTTTAATTCATTTTTTAACACATCTAGGAAAGATCTTATCTAGTTCTTCCTCATTATATGTTGCATCATTCAAGGAGCACATCTAAGAATTTATTTCTACATCAAAATCTACATAATTAGTGATAGATAATCATATTATGCATGATTGTTTGTTGTCTTTAATCTTTATTTAAAAAATGTTAAATTAGTTCACCTAAGGGTTTGATTGATGTAATGTCCCTAATTAAAATTATACAATATTTTTTGCAAATATTTCATTTACTCATAATAAATTAAAACCAAATAGCTAATACATAGTTTTGATTACAATTTTTAAAACCCTATTTACTGATTAAAAACCCTAGGGTTATAAAATGCTCAATTTCAGCCAATGAACCCTCAAATTATATTTTTATTTATTTCCAATGAATATTTAAATGTACAAACTAATTACAACATAAAATAAATTTTATTGAATTTTTCAAGTACTTACAACCTATTGTATGACCTGATATGACTACTCCAAAGATGACAATAATGAATGGAAATACAATGATAAATCTTATTGTTGATGAAAACAACTCATAATGAGTTTTTCTAATTTTTCTAGACCTTGGAAATGTACAATGACTTGCTAGGAATGGTACAACTAGCTATAGTAATTCACAAAATGCTAATTACTCAAATCTACTCTAGAAGCATATGCAAAATGTTTAAATCTAGAAACAGCAAACACTTCCATGAAAAATCACATTTCAAGAGTAATTTTTTATGTTAGTGGATTCCAAAGCTTATAACCTTTAAAAAATTCACCTTAACCAATCACAATACATCCTTTTTCTTTAACACCTAACTTAGACCTTTTCTTGTTTGGAACATGAACATAAGCATCATAGCTGCAAATAGCTTTAGATTTGCCATAGAAGGTTTCTTTCCTATCCACAATTCCTATGGTGTCTAATTAATAATAGTAGAAGTAAGAGACCTATTTATCAAATAGAAAGTAGTATTAACAATTTCAACCCAAAAATTATGTTCCAAATTAGGACAACTTAACATACTTCTATGTCTTTCCATTATTTTTTGTTCATTCTCTAAATTGCCCCATTTTGGTGGTGTATATCATGGAGAATTTTTTAGTTTTATAATCCCATAGTGTTTACAAAATTCTTGAGATTGTTTAGAGAAATATTCCCCCACATTATTTAATCTCAAAGATTTTTTTTTTCAAATTTTCCTTCCAAGTTTCTACAAGCAGTTTAAATCCTTATATTTGCTAAAAGATTTATATTCATGACTAAGAAAATAAACCAAGCTTTTCTTGAGAAATAATCTAAGAAGGTAATATATAGTAAAGAGATTTACCAAGATATTGCACATTCATTGGACCAAACACATCAACTTGAATTAAATCCAAAATACATGTTCCTCTAGTGATTGAAAATGTGAATTTAATTCTTTTTTACTTTCTAAACACACAATGCTCATAAAAATAAAAATCAATAGAATATCTAGACAAACCCACAACCATTACTTTATTGCTCAGTATTTTCAATCCTTTATCACCTATGTGGCTTGATTAGTGGTGCCACATCATTGACATATTAGTAGGCACATTACTAGAAGCCATTATAGAGTTACATAATGTAGTAGCATCCATTTTAAGAAAACTAATATGCCTAACACCCTTTATCATGGAAAGGCAAACTAGTTTTCAAATCACCAAACCCAATAGGTTTATTTTGTTTATAGAAGGTCAATTATGTGTACTAAGATTGATTATGCACCACACAATTGACCTAGATCAATCACACACTATAGTTTCAGCACAAATTGAACTAGTCCATTTTACTATCTATTTAAGCATCACAAAGACAAATCTAATATAATGGCATCATTTGGATGATTTGGGAACAATTTGTAGTCCAAAGCCATCAAGACACACCTAAAATTAAGTAACTCTAATCTATGTTAGTCATTTTGAAAAGCATGCTTGTCTATTTGTGATTTACTAGGTCAACTTCAATATCCTTAGTTAAATTTATCTATGGTGTATAAAAGTGAACATAAATGAATAAGTTAAACTATGCTAATGTATCCCATTCACAATTAAATGAAGCTTCCGATTAGAGTAAATAAGAATGCATGTATAACATAAAATTGCATATAACATAAAATGAAGTCAATTGAAAACTCCAATTGCAAACCTATGATATGTGGATGTCCTCCTTGATATTTTACATTTGTGGATTGCTCCTTATACCTATAGCATAATTTTGCATTCCATGGATACTTGCAAATGGCTTGCATGAGGTTTAATTTATAGATTTTTTTTTAAGGGTTGATGGAGGGTTGAGATTGATTTGAAGTATTAACGGTTGAGATTGGTTGTGAGGATTGGATTGATGAGGAGCATCCAAGTGGCATGATTTGATTGGTGTACAAGGAGGGGTCTTAGATTCAAGGGAGATCAATGGTGGAGGATCCCTTGAAGAAGTGGATGGGGAAGATTAAAATGGTACCAAGGGCACCTTTTGGAGGAATGTGCGAAGGACTTTCCAATGGCTCATGTAAGAAGACCCATGCCCAAAAGACACATGTACACTTTTGGAGGGTGTGCAAGATTTGAATGAGCTGACTATGGTCTCGGATTGTGCAAGTGGGTGATTAGTTGACTAATTTGTTTTAGCCAACTTAAAGAAAAGTGGACAAAATAGGGAATTAAATAAATAGGATATTTATTTAATTCTTTGGGTGAGAATGAGGGACTTAGATAAATAAATTATTTGGATTTATTTATCTAAGATTAGATTATGGAGAATGATTGATTAATTAAATAAATGATTGGATTTATTTAATTAATGAGCTAGGAAGAGGGTTAGCTGAATAGTAATTTTATATAATTAAATAAGGGTATGTGCATGGAAATAGGGGACCAAAAGGGGGTAAAATATGAGCACTTTTTTGAAATTAGTAAAAACTGATCTTGGATGAGAAATTGAAGATAGCGACACTCAAAATTAGAAGATGTGATAAGAACAAGATTTGTAGTGCTTAGAATCTAGTTGCTAACTAGCATTTTTTTCTAAAAATGGTGGAGATTAAGAGGTTCAAATAGGGGGAGCACACAAAGTGCTCCTATTTTTGTCAAAAATATATAACATAGCGTCATGTGTGCTCCCCCTAAAATGTTGACTTTTTTTAATTATTTCACAAATTACTTTGGTGGAAAAATAGCTAACATCATGTAGTTTATGCCTGATTTTTCTACTAGATTTTTTATGAATATATGATTTTTTATGAATTTTCAAAGTAGACACATCCTAGAAAATAAAAATATGATTGTGCTCCCCCCTAATTGTTTTGAAAACTAATCAAAAATCATTTTTTTTTCAATGTGTATAGAACAGAGTCTAGAATCTAAAACGTAATTTGTTTCAAATTTTGATGAACACATAAAAAATGACACCAGGAATACTATACATAGGTTTTCTAAAAAAAGAACACATCAGAAAAAGAAATTGAAGATGGAAACCTTAATATTATTAGATTTTAGAAAAAAATACATGGTTAGAAAGCTAATAAAAAACTTGAAATCATCCTAGAATCTTTCATATTAACATTGAAAAATGTGTAAACCTGATGGAGAGCACACTTGAGATTTAGTTCATTTTCTATGTTTTGTTGTAAACACATTTTTGGCATCCAAAAGGTAGGTCCAACCCTTTGGGTTGGAATTTTCCAAAGTAGTAAAAACATGCTCATGTTATAACATGAGTGCATTTTAAAGCACTCACATTTTAGATCACGTAAAATGTTTAGCAATGACCTGCAAAAATGCACATCATGTGATTTTTGACCCACATTCTATGTTTATTCTCCTAGTCTATGTTTTTCTGACATACAAACATACTTTTGATGCTTTCGAGGATCTAGAATCATTGGTTGACAAAATTAGTTAACTTTTTATTCTTATATTGATGTAGAAGACTTCAATTGCATGTTTTTAAATCAAAATTCATATTGTAAATCATTGTCTTTATGTTTTGAGGAATAGAATATTTGATTACTAAATTAACTAATTTTTTTATGTTACATTGACAAAAATAATTCTAATTACATGTTTTGTATTTGAATTTGATAATTTCTCAATTATTGTTTGTGTTTTTTTGACCATTTATTTTAGATTGATATAAAATTCAATATCATGCCTAGAAAATTACCAAAAACTCAAACACCAAAGGAGGGTGAAGCCAAAAATGTAAAGAAAAGAGAATGAATGAGACAACTTCATGAAAATAAGAAATTGAACTATATAAATGTATATAAACCATCTTTACCAATTGAATTGGATCATGAAGCATCCAAGAGAGAGAAATATTTGAATCTGAAAAAGTGCATGGATGGCTGTGTGGAGCTTCTCAATACCTTTCCAATGATGCAAGAAACACAAAATTTAGAGATTGTGGCAAATAGTTATGAGCTCGAAAGCTAAAAATGATGCATGGACTTCAAACAAAAAAAAGGTGTCAAATAGTAAAAGCATGAAAAGTATGACATCATTGTAAAGAGAATGAAACTATCTTTCCATCAATATCTTGTCTGTAAAAATTAAGTCCGTATGACCAAGTTATGCTCACCAAAAAAAATAGCCTCATTTGCCATGTAGAGGGACCACAAAGGGCTCTAGGAGGTCAAAATGGATGATGTCACTGCTAACGCAGTGCTAATGCTTCAATGTAATACTTCGTGAATAAGTGATGTGTTTCTCCACTAATAATTGACATTTTTCTTGATTTTAGTTGGATTCCATCTCCACACATCCCTAGGAACTAATTTTGACACTCAATTTACCCATTCACTTATCTAGATTGATTTGATAGTGCAAAATCAAATCTAGTTTGATTTCCAATGTGAAATTGACCCTCAACTTTTTAAAACTCAATATTCAAATTAGGCTCAAGTCATCTCCCTCCAATTAGTTATTGTGTGTTAACTTTAAAAGGGAAACATTTTAAATTGTGTTCTAGGGTATTGTGTAAAAAGGTAAATTTTAATTCATTTTTTAACACATCTAGGAAAGATCTTATCTAGTTCTTCCTCATTATATGTTGCATCATTCAAGGAGCACATCTAATAATTTATTTCTACATCAACATCTGCATAATTAGTGATAGATAATCATATTATGCATGATTGTTTGTTGTCTTTAATCTTTATTTAAAAGATGTTAAATTAGTTCACCTAACAGTTTGAATGTTGTAATGTCCCTAATTAAAATTATACATTATTTTTTGCAACTTTTTGACTTATCCAGAATAAATCAAACCCAAATAGCTAATACATAGTTTTGATTACAATTTTTAAAACCCTATTTACTGATTACAAACCCTAGGGTTATAAAATGCTCAATTTCAGCCAATGAACCCTCAAATTATATTTTTATTTATTTCCAATGAATATTTAAATCTAAAAACTAATTACAACATAAAATAAATTTTATTGAATTTTTCAAGTACTTACAACCTATTGTATGACCTAATATGACTGCTCCAAAGATGACAATAATGGATGGAAATACAATGATAAATCTTATTGTTGATGAAACCAACTCATAATGAGTTTTTCTAATTTTTCTAGACCTTGGAAATGTACAATGACTGGCTAGGAATGGTACAACTAGCTATAGTAATTCACAAAATGCTAATTACTCAAATCTACTCTGGAAGCATATGCAAAATGTTTAAATCTAGAAACATCAAACACTTCCCTGAAAAATAACATTTCTAGAGTAATTTTTTATGTTAGTGGATTCCAAAGCTTATAACCTTTAAAAAATTCACCTTAACCAATCACAATACATCCTTTTTCTTTAACACCTAACTTAGACCATTTTTTTGTTTGGAACATGAACATAAGCATCATAGTTGGAAATAGCTTTAGATTTGCCATAGAAGGTTTCTTTCCTATCCACAATTCCTATGGTGTCTGATTAATAATAGTAGAAGTAAGAGACCTATTTATCAAATAGAAAGTAGTATAAACAATTTCAACCCAAAAATTATGTTCCAAATTAGCACAACTTAACATACTTCTATCTCTTTCCATTATTTTTTGTTCATTCTCTAAATTGCCCCATTTTTGTGGTGTATATCATGGAGAATTTTTTAGTTTTATAATCCCATAGTGTTTACAAAATTCTTGAGATTGTTTAGAGAAATATTCCCCCACATTATTTAATCTCAAAGATTTTTTTTTCAAATTTTCCTTTTGAGTTTCTGCAAGCACTTTAAATCCTTATATTTGCTAAAAGATTTATATTCATGACTAAGAAAATAAACCAAGCTTTTCTTGAGAAATAATCTAAGAAGGTAATATATAGTAAAGAGATTTACCAAGATATTGCACATTCATTGGACCAAACACATCAACTTGATTTAAATCCAAAATACATGTTCCTCTAGTGATTGAAAATGTGAATTTAATTCTTTTTTTATTTCCAAACACACAATGCTCATAAAAATAAAAATCAATAGAATATCTAGACAAACCCACAACTATTACTTTATTGCTCAGTACTTTCAATCCTTTATCACCTATGTGGCTTGATTAGTGGTGCCACATCATTGACATATTAGTAGGCACATTACTAGAAGCCATTATAGAGTTACATAATGTAGTGGCATCCATTATTTTAAGAAAACTAATATGCCTAACACCCTTTATCATGGAAAGGCAAACTAGTTTTCAAATCACCAAACCCAATAGGCTTATTTTGTTTATAGAAGGTCAATTATGTGTACTAAGATTGATTATGCACCACACAATTGACCTAGATCAATCACACACTATAGTTTCAGCACAAATCAAACTAGAGTCCATTTTACTATCTATTTAAGCATCACAAAGACAAATCTAATATAATGGCATCATTTGGATGATTTAGCAACAATTTGTAGTCCATAGCCATCAAGACACACGTAAAATTAAGTAACTCTAATCTATGTTAGTCATTTTGAAAAGCATGCTTGTCTATTTGTGATTTACTAGGTCAACTTCGATATCCTTAGTTAAATTTATCTATGGTGTATAAAAGTGAACATAAATGAATAAGTTAAACTATGCTAACCTTTCCCATTCACAATTAAATGAAGCTTCCGATTAGAGTAAATAAGAATTCATGTATAACATAAAATTGCATATAACATAAAATGAAGTCAAATGAAAACCCCAAATGCAAACCTATGATATGTGGATGTCCTCCTTGATATTTTACATTTGTGGATTGCTCCTTATACCTGTAGCATAGTTTTGCATTCCATGGATACTTGCAAATGACTTGCATGACGTTTAATTTATAGATTTTTTTTTAAGGGTTGATGGAGGGTTGAGATTGATTTGAAGTATTAATGGTTGAGATTGGTTGTGAGGATTGGATTGATGAGGAGCATCCAAGTGGCATGATTTGATTGGTGTACAAGGAGGGGTCTTAGATTCAAGGGAGATCAGTGGTGGAGGATACCCTTGAAGAAGTGGATGGGGAAGATTAAAATGGTACCAAGGGAACCTTTTGGAGGAATGTGCGAAGGACTTTCCAATGGCTCATGTAAGAAGACCCATGCCCAAAAGACACATGTACACTTTTGGAGGGTGTGTAAGATTTGAATGAGCTGATTATGGTCTAGGATTGTGCAAGTGGGTGATTAGTTGACTAATTAGTTTTAGCCAACTTAAAGAAAAGTGGACAAAATAGGGAATTAAATAAATAGGATATTTATTTAATTCTTTGGGTGAGAATGAGGGACTTAGATAAATAAATTATTTGGATTTATTTATCTAAGATTAGATTATGGAGAATGATTGATTAATTAAACAAATGATTGGATTTATTTAATTAATGAGCTAGGAAGAGGGTCAGCTGAATAGTAATTTTATTAATTAAATAAGGGTATGTGCATGGAAATAGGTGACCAAAAGGGGGTAAAATATGACCACTATTTTGAAATTAGTAAAAACTGATCTTGGATGAGAAATTGAAGATAGCGACACTCAAAATTAGAAGATGTGATAAGAACTAGATTTGTAGTGCTTAGAATCTAGTTGCTAAACTACCATTTTTTTCTAAAAATGGTGGAGATTAAGAGGTTCAAATAGGGGGAGCACACAAAGTGGTCCTATTTTTGTCAAAAATATATAACATAGCATCTCGTGTGCTCCCCCTAAAATGTTGACTTTTTTTAATTATTTCACAAATTACTTTGGTGGAAAAATAGCTAACATCATGTAGTTTATGCCTGATTTTTCTGCTAGGTTTTTTATGAATATATGATTTTTTATGAATTTTCAAAGTAGACACATCCTAGAAAATAAAAATATGAGTGTGCTCCCCCCTAATTGTTTTGAAAACTAATCAAAAATCTTTTTTTCTCAATGTGTATAGAAGAAAGTCTAGAATCTAAAATGTAATTTGTTTCAAATTTTGATGAACACATAAAAAATGACACCAAGAATACTATACATAGGTTTTCTAAAAAAAGAACACATTAGAAAAAGAAATTGAAGATGGAAACCTTAATGTTATTAGATTTTAGAAAAAAATACATGGTCAGAAAGCTAATAAAAAACTTGAAATCATCCTAGAATCTTTCATATTAACATTGAAAAATGTGTAAACCTGATGGAGAACACACTTGATATTTAGTTCATTTTCTATGTTTTGTTGTAAACACATTTTTGGAGTCCAAAAGGTAGGTCCAACACTTTGGGTTAGATGCCCAAGGCAAATCCAACCCTTAGGGTTGGAATTTTCCAAAGTAGAAAAAACATGCTCATGTTATAACATGAGTGCATTTTAATGCACTCACATTTTAGATCACGTAAAATGTTTAGCAATGACTTGCAAAAATGCACATCATGTGATTTTTGACCCACATTCTATGTTTATTCTCCTGCTCTATGTTTTTTTGACATACAAACACACTTTTGATGCTTTTAAGGATCTAGAATCATTGCTTGACAAAATTAGTTCACTTTTTATTCTTATATTGATGTAGAAGACTCCAATTAAATGTTTTTAAATCAAAATTCATATTGTAAATCATTGTCTTTATGTTTTGAGGAATGGAATATTTGATTAATAAATTAACTAATTTTTTTATGTTACATTGACAAAAATAATTCTAATTACATGTTTTGTATTTGAATTTGATAAATTCTCAATTATTGTTTGTGGTTTTTTGACCATTTATTTTAGATTGATATAAAATTCAATATCATGCCTAGAAAAGTACCAAAAACTCAGACACCAAAGGAGGGTGAAGCCAAGAATGTAAAGAAAAGAGAATGAATGAGACAACTTCATGAAAATAAAAAATTGAACTATATAAATGAATATAAACCATCTTTACCAATTGAATTTAATCATGAAGCATCCAAGAGAGAGAAATACTTGAATCTGAAAAATTGCATCGATGGCTATGTGGAGCTTTTCAATACCTTTCCAATGCTGCAAGAATCACAAAAAATAGAGTTTGTGGCAAATAGTTATGAGCTCGAAAGCTAAAAATGATGCCTAGACTTCAAACAGAAAAAAGGTGTCAAATAGTAAAAGCAGGAAAAATATGACATCATTGTAAAGAGAATGAAACTATCTTTCCATCAATATCTTGTCTGCAAAAATTGAGTCCTATTGACCAAGTTATGCTCCCCCAAAAAAATAGCCTCATTTGCCATGTAGAGGGACCACAAAGGGCTCTAGGAGGTCAAAATGGATGATGTCACTGCTAACCAAGTGCTAATGCTTCTATGTAATACTTCATGAGTTGGTGATGTGTTTCTCCACTAATAATTGATATTTTTCTTGAATTTAGTTGGATTCCATCTCCACACATCCCTAGGAACTAATTTTGACACTCAATTTACCCATTCACTTATCTCGATTGATTTGTGCAAAATCAAATCTAGTTTGATTTCCAATGTGAAATTGACCCTCAACTTTTTAAAACTCAATATTCAAATTAGGCTCAAGTCATACCCCTCCAATTAGTTATTGTGTGTTAACTTTAAAAGGGAAACATTTTAAATTGTGTTCTAGGGTATTGTGTAAAAAGGCAAATTTTAATTCATTTTTTAACACATCTAGGAAAGATCTTATCTAGTTCTTCCTCATTATATGTTGCATCATTCAAGGAGCACATCTCATAATTTATTTCTACATCAACATCTACATAATTAGTGATAGATAATCATATTATCCATGATTGTTTGTTGTCTTTAATCTTTATTTAAAAGATGTTGATTAGTTCACCTAAGGGTTTGATTGATGTAATATCCCTAATTAAAATTATACAATATTTTTTGCAACTTTTTGATTTATCCAGAATAAATCAAAACCAAATAGCTAATACATAGTTTTGATTACAATTTTTAAAACCCTATTTACTGATTACAAACCCTAGGGTTATATAATGCTCAATTTCAGCCAATGAACCCTCAAATTATATTTTTATTTATTTCCAATGAATATTTAAATGTACAAACTAATTACAACATAAAATAAATTTTATTGAATTTTTCAAGTACTTACAACCTATTGTATGACCTGATATGATTGCTCCAAAGATGACAATAATGAATGGAAATACAATGATAAATCTTATTGTTGATGAAACCAACTCATAATGAGTTTTTCTAATTTTTCTAGACCTTGGAAATGTACAATGACTGGCTAGGAATGGTACAACTAGCTATAGTAATTCACAAAATGCTAATTACTCAAATCTACTCTGGAAGCATATGCAAAATGTTTAAATCTAGAAAAATCAAACACTTCCCTAAAAAATAACATTTCTAGAGTAATTTTTTATGTTAGTGGATTCCAAAGCTTATAACCTTTAAAAAATTCACCTTAACCAATCACAATACATCCTTTTTCTTTAACACCTAACTTAGACCGTTTTTTTGTTTGGAACATGAACATAAGCATCATAGCTGGAAATAGCTTTAGATTTCCCATAGAAGGTTTCTTTCCTATCCACAATTCCTATGGTGTCTGATTAATAATAGTAGAAGTAAGAGACATATTTATCAAATAGAAAGTAGTATTAACAATTTCTACCCAAAAATTATGTTCCAAATTAGCACAACTTAACATACTTCTATCTCTTTCCATTATTTTTTGTTCATTCTCTAAATTGCCCCATTTTTGTGGTGTATATCATGGAGAATTTTTTAGTTTTATAATCCCATAGTGTTTACAAAATTCTTGAGATTGTTTAGAGAAATATTCCCCCACATTATTTAATCTCAAAGATTTTTTTTTTCAAATTTTCCTTTTGAGTTTCTGCAAGCACTTTAAATCCTTATATTTGCTAAAAGATTTATATTCATGACTAAGAAAATAAACCAAGCTTTTCTTGAGAAATAATCTAAGAAGGTAAGATATAGTAAAGAGATTTACCAAGATATTGTACATTCATTGGACCAAACACATCAACTTGAATTAAATCGAAAATACATGTTCCTCTAGTGATTGAAAATGTGAATTTAATTCTTTTTTTCTTTCTAAACACACAATGCTCATAAAAATAAAAATCCATAGAATATCCAGACAAACCCACAACCATTACTTTATTGCGCAGTACTTTCAATCCTTTATCACCTATGTGGCTTGATTAGTGGTGCCACATCATTGACATATTAGTAGGCACATTACTAGAAGCCATTATAGGTGCCTTTTATTTAACTTCCCTTGACTATAAAGATACTACAAAGCCTAATGATCAGTATATTATAAAACAAACTATTTTGGTAACAAATAATGTGTCCATTTCTTCATAACCTGAACTATAGCATAAAGTACAAGGTAAAGATTTATTGGTCTACAATCCACAATCCATGGTTTCAAGGTTTAGGATTTAGGGTATGGAGTTCATGTTCTACATTCTAGGGTCTTAAGTCCATGGTCTAGGGTATAGCATCCAAGTTTCAAGGAGCATGATTCAATGGTCTAAGGTCTAGAGTTATAGGGATCATTGATCAAAGGTCAAGAGTCCAAGGTCCATGGTCCAATGCCTAGAAATAGAGAAAAGAAACAAAGAAAAGTAGAAACAAGGAAAAAATAAAGAGAGAAAGATAGCTATGATGAAGATAAACATTATAAAGAAGGAAAGATGTAGGCACAAATATAGAGAAAGATAAAAGAAAAATAAATATGTGAAGAAAGAGGGAGGGATGCATGTAAAACAAAAATAAAGCGATAAATAAACAAAGAATAAGTAAGAAGGAAAAATTTAAGATAAAAATGAAGAAAAAAGATAGAGAAAGAAGGAAATAGAAAAGAATAAAATAAAGAAATTACAAAGGACAAAAAATAAAAATGAGTGAAACAAATAAAAAAAGAGATACAACTTGAGAAAAATTAAAATAAAGAGTGAAAGAAAGAAAAGAGGGAAGAGAGAGTATGAGAGTCAAAGAAAAAGAGGTAGAAATAAACAAAGAAAAAATACAATAAAAATGAGACATATAGATAAAATATAGATTGAAATAAAAGGAGAAAGAAATATAATGGGAAAGAATGAGAGAAATAAAGAAAGAAACCAAAAGAAATGGTGAAAGATAGAAAGAAAAAAATTATATAATAGGAAAAAAAGTATAGAATGAAATAAAGGCAAAAATAAATACAATTGGAAAGAATGAGAGAAATAAAGAAAGAGACCAAAAGAAATGGTATTAAAAGATAGAAACTTGAAAAGGTTTAGCAAAAAATAAATGAGAAAGAACAAAATGGAGAGAGAGAGAGAGAGAGAGAGAGAGAGAGAGAGAGAGAGAGAGAGAGTCTTTCTACCTATCATCTATCTCTCTATCTCTATCTCACTATACTCCCTCTAGCTCTCTCTCTATCCCCCCTCTATCTCTCTATCCTTCCTCTATCTAGCTCTCTTTCTATCTCTCTCCCTCTTTCTCTCTATCTGTATCTCTCTCCCTCTCTCTATTTCTCTCCCTCTCTATCTCTATCTTTCTCATTCCCTCTCTCAATCTCTCTCTCCCCATCTCTCTCCATCTCATATCTTTCCCTCTCTATATCTCTCCCTCTCAACCTCTCTCACTCACTATCTCTAAATCTTTCCCTCTCTATGTCTCCCTCACTCTCTATGTTCATATCTCTATTATTTTTTAAAAATATTACTCCAATTTATTTAAAATATATATATTTAGAATCTACAAACAAAATCTCACAAATCACTAGTTCGCATCACCTTCAAATTCCTAACAATTTAGTGGCTATAGGTTTCAGAAAGTGAATAATTAGTTCAAAATGTTGATTTCAATATCAAGTTTGGCCAAAAAGTGTAACCCATTATTGTGGGATGACTTGGGAAGTGTCAATTTTAAGGAAAAAAAGAGAACATTAAAAAGTAGAAACAATGCCAAAATGAGGGGTGTCCAAGAGGGCGTTGAAGGAAAAAAGGAGCACCTGAAGGGAGGAGGTTGCTCAATAAAATGTGAAGAGAGAATGTGTTTAGGTGAAGAGCATTCAATTCATACAATTTATTTTTTTTAGTTTTAGAATTAGAGAGAGAGGAGGAGCACCTCTTAGGAAGGAATTTAGAGGTTTCAAAAATCCAATTTGCTGCATAAATTGGGAAGAATATACTAGTGTATTGAGAGAGGAGTTGGCTGGAATAAATTCGTGGATAGATAGGGATTAAAGTAGCTGCAAAGGAATCTGAAACAATACCAGTGTTGTAGAGGGTTCAATTGGAGGAGAACCAATTGAAGGGAACAATAGAGTGTAAAATAGAAGAATGGTTTTGTTGTAGAGAATGGGCAACGTGAAGGAGGAACATCAAAGATACCATCATAGTAGAATGATTTGAACATAGATAAGCTCCATTGTATATAAATTCATAGTATTTGTTGCATAAAATCTTGCATAATCAACAATTGAATGTTGCCAATAAAACTTGAAGTTGGAATAAATTCAAATGGAGTGTTTGCAATGGAATGTGTATTGTTTGTATTTAATTTCATGGAGAGGGATAGTGATTTATATCTTTGTAGCTAGTGTAGAAAAGTTTAAATTTTCTAGATTGAACAATCTAATTGAAATTTTGAGTTGTAGCAGAGGGTCTTTGTTTGTGTGTTGAGAAATTGATTGTGGAAAGTGAGAGGGAGTACCTCCTGCATTAAGTGGTATTAGAGCTGGTAGTCTTGACAGTGTAGAAGATACATCAGGACATGTGGGAGAGTGAAGCAGTTGTGAAGAGCTCAAGAGGACTGTTGCAGGCATGAAGACACCTGAGTAGTTGAGAGCTGGGAAGCCATGAAAGGAAATGTGTTTCTAGATTACAGAGCATGAGAAGTGATGGTTAAAGATTGTAATAGATGAGATGAAGATATTTGTGAAGAGGCCTGTGATATGGGAGGGCTGGAGACAATATCAAGAGAGGAAGATTTTGACGATGATGGCTAATAGAAATGTGAGATTGCATAGATTGGAAGTTATGCAACATGAAGAGGTTGTTGAGCATAAGGTTGCAGCAAAGACATGCCATGAGGAAGGCATGGAGAAAAAGGGTGAAAATGAAGACGTGAGCAGCGTAGAAAAGAACGAAGATAAGGAATTAGATGTAGCGATAGAACATGAAGAAAATGCAGTAGATGGAGAAGCTAAGATGACAAATTTTGAAGGCCCTATACATGACAAACAAATGGGAAAAGATGAGGATGATCACTCGTTGAAAGAGGAGATGGAAAGGATCAATAGATTGTTTGCAGAGCTTGCTGATGGAGGTGAGGAGATGAACAGTACAATGAAGAGTGAGAAGATGGATGCCTCAACAACAAAGAATGACGAGTTAACTTTTGACTTTTCTAAATTTTATGATGAGGAAGTTGATATGGATAAATGCATGTTGCTAGGGTGTTAGTACAAGTATATAGAAAGAAGGAAAATGCAGTTGCGGATTTGTATGAAGATGTTGCATGTTTGTGTGTAGAGGTTGTAGAGGAGAGTGCAGGTGAAACTTGGTGGAGATGGTCAGTTTGTGGTGGGTCAAAACCCATGACATAGGAGAAGAGTGGAAAGATTGTTTGGTGGAGGAGGCCAGATAGTGGTGGGTTGGATCCCATGAAGAAGGAGAGGAGAAGAGAAAGTCTTTGGAGGAGGAAGATGGTTCATGGTGGACATGAGTCCATGAGAGGAAGGAGGAAAATCTAGTAAAAAAATATTTGATGAGGATGACACTTGTTCCGATGAGATGCTGGAAAAGGAGGAAGAAGAATAATTTTGTGCACATGTTTCAATGATGGAGTTCACTAAAGATTTCTTGCAATCTAAAGGAATGGTTCTACCATTCAACTCCACTTTTGTGAGCCTATGCTCACAAACTTCCTACCTGACGTGTTTGATACAGGAGCATTCAGGCGGACTGACAATCAACATCGACAAAAAAAATTGTTGTTTGTTTTCTTTTAGTTTTGGTTTTTTTGGGGTTTTATATGGCATCTATCATCTTTGGGAATGCTTCATGCTTTCAGATTTGCAAGAATTGAATTTATGTTAGGTGGTAGTTTTGACACACGTGTTAAATTCATGGAAATAATTGTTTTGGGAGATCCAAGATGTTTAGTGACAAATACTTTGATAGGAGTATTCTTGAATACGTTTTTTTGAATGTGCAAAAAGAGTTGAAGGCATATCTTTCACCGTTTTGGAGATTTTAATGCCAGAAGCTGGCAATAGCAGTTTTACGGAAAGTTTAATATCTCCTGATTCTAGAAGCTTGTATCAAAATCTTTTTGCAGTGGACCTTGGGACGTTATTCCAAGTTTACTCACTAGTTTTCATGTGAAACAAAGAACTTTGAATTTTTCCACCTGTCGACACCTGATTTCACATATTGTGTCACAGTTGCACAATTGGATTTTCTTCAATAGTTGAGCACCTTCAAACATGCAGTGGTCCATGTACGAGTACATTCAATGTCATTCCTCCAAGTCAAGGTTAATTTTGGTCTAGTTTGAACAATTGGTTGAAGTTTGGAGTGATTCAATGATATCTTCACTTCATGATATTCTTCTTTGCACCAAAAGAACTTGTTACACTTTTGGTCATTTAATCATTTCAGATTTATGCATGATTTAGTAGATTGCAAAGTATTAGAAGTAATAAATGGTAAATTAGACTTTAAAGTATTCAATTCAAAGTTTATACCGAAGGGTAAGTTTGTTGGTTCACAAGAGAATTTGTAGATCATCTAAGAAAGTTATAAAGGAAGATTTACAAATTTATATAGGTACCAAATAGTCAAAATACACTTTGAATACTTTATTATAACCAAAGAGTGAATGAAATAATCTACATGGAAAAAAAGAAGACCAAAAGAGCCACAAATTATATTACAGGCAAAACACAATTGTTGGTCAAATGCCAAAAGGTAAAGAGGCATGGAATGAGGAAGGGGAAGCGCCGATTTTAAAGAAAAAAAAAAAGACAACATTAAAAACTAAAAACAACACCAAGATGAGGGGAGTCTAGGAGGATATTGAAGGAAAAAAGGAGCACCTGAAGGGAGGAGGTCACTCAACAAAATGTGAAGATAGAAGGTGTTTAGGTGAAGAGCACTCAATTCATACAATTTGTTTTGTTTGGTTGCAGAATTAGAGAGAGAGAGGAGGAGTGCCTCTGAGGAAGGAATTTAGAGGTTTCAAAAATCTAGTTTTCTACATAAATTAGGAAGAATATACTAGTGTACTAAGAGAGGAATTGGATGGAGAAAATTCATGGATAGACAGGGATTGAAGTAGCTACAAAGGAATCAGAAACAATACCAGTGTTGCAGAGGGTTCGATTGGAGGAGAACCAACTGAAGGGAACAACAGAGTGTAAAATAAAGGAATGGTTTTGTTGCAAAGATTGAGCAATGTGAAGGAGGAACAATAAATATGCCATCATGGTAGAATTATCTGAACAGAAATAAGCTCTATTGTATATAAATTCATTGTATTTGTTCCATAAAATCTTGTATAATCAACAATTGAATGTTGCCAATAAAACTTGAAGTTGGAATGAATTCGAATGGAGTGTTTGCAATAGGCTATGTAATTATTTGTATTTTATTTGATCGAGAGTGATAGTGATTTAGATGTCTATAGCTATTGTAGCAAAATTTAAATTTTCTTGATTGAACAATCTAATTGAAATTTTGAGTTACAGCAGAGGGTCTCTGTTTGTGTGTTGAGAAATTGATTGTGGACAGTGAGGACTACCTCCTGTATTAGAAGGACATAGAAGAATGTCTAGGGTTCAATGTAGAGAACAATAAAAGTATATAGAGTTCGGCCATGGACAAATGAATGAGGATCAACCAGTTGGGTGTAGAGGACAACTTTTGGAGAAGTTGAAAGAAGATGCCTCTTTGAGGCATTTGAATTGTGTTTTTACTATTGCAGATTGGAGTGCCATGTTGGGAGCGAAGGTACAAATTTGGTGAGGAAAATATCACCATTCAATGGGTGAATTGAGAGGAGCTGTAGAGAGGGTAGATTGTCCTATGTGCAGAGAGAGGCCATTGAAGGCCAGAATTATAAACATTGTTGCAGATTTCTTTATTTATTGTGTCAAGAATTGAATTAAATAAAATCAAATATGTGTTGCAATCTTTGTATAGTTGAGTGTTCAAATTGGGGCAGAGTGTTGCCTATGTGTGTTGTGTTTGAAATTGTGAGTTGTGGGCAAGACAGAGTCCCTCTCTGTGTCAATTTCCCTCCAATTTTTCCCTCCAAATTTTACTTGCATAATTCTTTTATTAATACTATTAATGTAATTATCTTCTATACTCAAAATTTTATTTTCCTTTCAAACCATTTTAGTTGTGGGTGATGGCAAAACTTCTTTCTTGTTTATTGTGGATATTGTTTGGTGAGACACATATTTACTACAAGGCATTTAGAGGTATGCGGTCTTCTTTATCAATCTACATTATTGTAGTTTACAATTCCAAAAATTTCATTTCTACTTTTATGTATTTTTGTATTTGTTAAATTTTTATCCAAATTTCAATGTAAATGCCCTCTAGGAAGCTGTGGATAATTCATCTATTCCTTGTTATATTGTAAAAATTCTTTGAATTAGCTTTTGTTTATGCTCATGCTCACTTAATTTCATTATGATTCCTTTTATTTTGAGAAGCAATAGTACGATCACAATTTGGGGGTAAACTATAAAATATTTTAATTGAATTCATTGTTACTAGTCTCAGTAATTGAAATCCTTATATAAGTTTTTAGAGTTTAGAATGCTTTAATCTATGGCATCCACTCCATGCATGTATGTGTGTGAGAGAGGCTAAGATACATTTCTAATGAATTTTTGGTTTAATATATTAAATTTCTCTTTTGTGAATGTTGAACCTACACGTATGTTTAGTGCACACAAAAATTTTAATGTGTGTATTAAGTGTGATTTGCAATCCCTTGTGTTGTAACTAGTTATTTATAATTTTCTAATTAGTTATCCCTTGTTTACCAATATCTTAATTTTCATACCTCAAAATGACTCATGGGGACATTAAAACTTAGGAAATTCAATTATCTACTTATATGAAAAGAATGAGTAGTGATGCTAAAGAGTGAGTAGTGAAGATATCATCAATTAAATTTCCCTACCTATCTTTCTGAAGCTTCCATGTTTTATTATTCAATATGCTTTTTGGAATAGTTTATTCAAAAAACTTGATTT
This sequence comes from Cunninghamia lanceolata, assembly GCA_027924645.1. Lineage (NCBI taxonomy): Eukaryota > Viridiplantae > Streptophyta > Pinopsida > Cupressales > Cupressaceae > Cunninghamia > Cunninghamia lanceolata. The sequence goes on along the minus strand of BSBN01001247.1, from coordinate 3,455,102 downwards.
CTTTTTGGACCTTACCTTTCCTTCACAAGGATTTACTATGAAAGATCATTTGAATTGGATTTTCTATTTATTCATGCTCATTGTGAATCCCTTTGTTTTGAGAAGAAATAGCATGGGAACAATTCAAAGATAAACTAAAAACCATTTCAATCGAGTTGGCCTTTGCTGGTGTTAGTAATTGAAAGCATTTTTAAAATTTTCCAAGGTTAGAATGCTTTATTATCTGACATTCATGCATTTTTAAATTTCCTAATGATTTTGTGCATTAAATTTCTCTAGTATGAATGTTGAACCTATACATTTATCAGTGGATATGATCTAAATTTTAATGGATAATTCAAATAACAATACCTAGCGCTAAGCTTGTGGTATTGTGAAAATAAACAGATTGCTCAATGTGCAGAACTTGTAAAAAGTTGCAGGCAACCAAAGAGGATTTCTTGTTGCATCAAAAGTTGATTATATACAATGAGAAAGAATGTGAAACGTCACCTTATCCATAGAATTTGAAATGGATAGTTGGAAGGTAAAAAAACTACTAAAATTCAAATTTTCAATTTTTTTTTAAATTTCAAAAAACTACTAAATTTGGGACCCCACTAGGCAAGGTCATAACTTCTAGCCAGCTAGTTGAAATCTAGACATTTCAGACTCATTGGAAAGATCTCCTGAAGAGATAGATTGAGTTGCATCAAGTCATTCCTGTGGCTACCATTCAAAGCAACCAATTAAAGTCTTGACCCCAAATTTTGCTTTGAAGGCCTCCAAAAATACCAATTACTAAGATATAGATAAAACTTGAAAAAAAATACTGAAAAACTAGAATATAGTTGCCTGAACAAATGCCACCCTAATGCTTTTGAATCTCTGTGGGATCATTGCTTCCCACTTGAGAGGCAATGGGCCCCATTGCACCTATGTATTGCAGCAGATGAGGAAATTTCTTCTCAATCTGGTCCTTAGTGAACCATTTTCCTTAATGTGGAAGTTGTCCTTCCTATACCACTCAATAGAGAGGAATCTGTTGTTTCTTCAATGTTTTCACCACAGTGTCAGTAATTTGATCACATGTGAGAGGGGCAGTAGTGTTTGGATTAAACTCTGAGCAACTTATAAGTTTTGCAACATCTAATGTGTCCAACAATGGTGGAAAATATGGACGCAATAATTTAACATTAAAAACATGATGTAGTCCAAGAAAAGATGGCAGATTGAGTTCAAAAGCATTTTCACCAACATGTTTGATGATGGTGTATGGACCATATCGAATAGGATGGAGTTTCTTATTAGGCGCCCTTGAAGTCTTTCTTTTTGAATATGAAGCCAAACCTTGTCCCCAACCTTAAACTAATGAGGTGTATAATGCTGATCATGTCTATCCTTGTATTTCTGATTACTATATTGTAGTATCTCATGCACTTGTTGTTGAATATGGTGTATCTCCTCCACAAACTTAGTTTCCTTGTCTGTCTCTTTTTTTTAATGTGTTGATGGGTCACTCAACATAGTTGGCAATGCTACATCAATTAGAGCCAATGGTTGGTAGCCAACACATACCTCAAATGGACTGTACCCTGTGGAACCATGTAGTGTTTGATTGTAACTATTCTGTACATATGGCAAGCTTTCATCCCAAGTCTGAGGATGTTTGGAATGGTACATCCGCAAAATATGAATGATCATCTGATTCACCACCTTAGTCTGCCCATCTATTTGGGGATTGAAGGCAGTGGATTTTGTCAACTTTGTGTCCATCAAGGCCCAAAGTTCTGACCAAAAATTGCTAAGAAATCTACTATCCTTGTCAGATATGATGGTTTGTGGCAATCCAAAGTGTACCCAAACATTCTCAAAGAAAAACTTGGTAGTTTCTTCCACAGAGACTCCTTTCTTGCAAGCCACTATGACATCCATTTTTGAAAACCTGTCTACCACCACATAGACACAATCATGGCCACATCTGGTAGAAGGTAGTCTGGACATGGAATCCATTAAAACTAAATGCCAAGGTTGGCCAGGGACTGGAAGAGGTGTATACAATCCTTGTTTACGATTGGCAGGCTTTGCAATGGCACAAGCAATACAAGCTCAGATGTATAAAATGACATCATGTCTCAATTTGGGCCAATAAAAATACATCTAAAGTACAACAATTTCTTCTCTACCCTGAAGTGTCCTGCAACATGAATGTAGTGTGCCTCCCATATCATCTTTTGCCACTCCTTGGTTGGAACACATATGTGTCCCATTTGACAAAGAATCCCATCCTTCAAGTAGAAATTAGTGGCTTGTTTTCCCTCTACTAGATTGTTGTAGATCTCAGCAAAATCAGGATCTGTGTCATACAACTGAGGCCAATTTGTTGTGTGGTGGCCATAAGAATCTAATACTTTTGTCAGGGCTGTGATCGGAGGTCTACTCAAACAATCTGCAACTTTGTTAGTAGCTCCCTTCTTGTGGCAGATATTGAGATGAAATTGTTGCAAGTAGGTAGACCATCTTTGATGCCTATCATTTTGTAGCTTTCCTTGTGTTTGTAGAAATTAGAAAGGTTTATGATCCATGTGAATAATAGTCTCTTTCCCCAGAATGTAGTGTTTCCATTGTTTGCAGGCCTGCACAATAGCATACATCTCCTTGTCATAGGTGGGGTACTTACGCACTATGTTAGAGAAAGTCTCACTATGGTAGGCAACTGGGTGCCTGTGTTGCATGAGAACTGTGCCTAGTGCATAGTCTGAAGCATCTATTTCAATTTGAAAAGATTGTTACAGATCTGGAAGTGCTAGTACTGGTGCAGAACATAGCCTCCTCTTCAACTCCATGAATGCTTTTTATTGTACCTTTGTCTAGCAAAATTTTTCCCTTGGTCCTCCCCTCAGTGCCTGATTCATAGGCCATGCCAAATGTGAAAAACCAAGTACAAATCTTTGATAGAAATTGGCTAGACCCAAGAAGCTACGAAGTTCTGTGAGACTTTTGGGAGATGGCCAATCCTTGAGAACATATATCTTTTCAGGGTCCACACAAACACTCATTCTATCCACAATGTATCGCAAATACCAAATACTCTCCATACCAAAAGAAGACTTATCTCTGTTAGCATATAGCTTGTGTTGTTGCAAGGTTGAAAGCACTTGCTGAACATGCTGCAGATGGTCACTCCATGTTTTGTTGAAGATGAGTATGTCATCTAAATAGACGATAATGAAAGAACCAATGAATGGTCTGAGGACATCATCCATCAATCTCATGAATGTGGTAGGGGTATTGGTCAAGCCAAAAGGCATGACTAGCCACTCAAACATCCCTTGGATTTGAAAGCAATCTGTTGTGATGTTCACAACACGCCCCATTTTTCTCCTTAGCAAAACGAGGACCCCTGCTGATGTCTTGCTTTTTGCTTCTGCTTGTGTTTTTTCTGCTTTCTGGTGGTCTCGTAAAAATGAAGGTCAGGTGCATCATCATCATGATATATGATAGGGTAGGTCATCATCATGAGGTCTGTTTGTCAAAGTTCATATTTTGTTGCTGTGACTTCATACTTAGAAAAAACTTGAAATTTCATGCAGGTTTGCCTTTTACTTCATTTAAAAATTCGTCCATATGTGAAAGTTATGCACGGTCAAAGTCTTGGTCAAACCTGATATTCGCAAGAGGATCATCATTTTTTATCCTAAGTCATGTTGACAGGATCATCATGATCTTGGTCTATCACCCGATAAAAATCATGCAATCGCAACATCCGGATGTCAATCTTAGGTGGTAGTGCTTTTTACCCGTCAAAAGGCCTTGTGCGCATTATGCAGCATCATGATCTTCTTAGGAGCGTCATATGTTATAAACTCGGTTTTGTTTGCATGATGATCATCATCATCATCATATTTGAAAGCCCCCCCCCGATAATATCCTGAGGTTCAAATATCATGATGACATCGGCTTTCAGTCAAGGTAAGTTCCCCGTCGAAGTGGTCTTTTGTATCGCAAGCATCATCATGATAATTCAACATTACCTGATCTTATAATATCATGCTGATCACCCAGACTTAGAAAAATCCACCTTCGGCATATTTGCATGCACGTATTATAATCCTATCGCAGGGTCATCATCATGATATTTGCTGAAGTTCGAAATATGATGATGACGACTTCATATCCTCCTGGTCTCCTTTTGCAACATCATGATCATCATCCTGATCTTTCACGAGGATCATTTGCTGAAATTCACTAAGTGCTGGAAGCATCATCATGATAATTCGATTAAGAGGATCATCACCTTCATATCCTCCTAATCTCCGGTTAGCGAATATCATGACGATCACCCTATCTATTCAGAAGTGGTCGATATTACATTACTCAACAGCATCATCATATTTTGTAATATCACCCTGGCCCGAATATCATGATGACCAGCTCATCCTTGTGCTCCGAAAGTGAAATATGATGATGACGTCATCATCATATTTTTATCCTGTCATATTGTCAAGATCATCATGATCTTGTTTGTACGCCCGATATTTCGCCAAGTCCTCCTGCCGATGAAATACAACCTTTTGCAAATATCCTGATGATCATCATCATCACATTTTCCCTTCGGCAGGATTTTTTCCCAAACATGATCCGGTTGGCGAAATATCATGATGACGTCATGTTCAAGTTTAACGAAGGCTCCGAATATCACGATGACGTCATCCCGATCTGATGAACGAAGAAGTAAATATCCTGATGATCATCATCATCATCATTTTTTCCCTTCAACAGGATATTTTCTGAAACACGATCCGGTTCCCAAATATGATGATGATGTCTTATTCTATGTTCGACAGAAGCTAATATCCTGATGATCATCATCATCATCTTTTTTCCTTTCAACAGGATATTTTTTCAAGCACGATCCGTTTGCCGAAATATGATGATGACGTCTTATTCCAAGTTCGACAAAAGCAAATATGATGATGATCTTCATCATGCTGATTTTTCTCGAGAGGGTTACCTTGGCCGCGAAAGGGTCATACTCACTTCATCATCCTGATCATGCTCCTTAGGTGACCCGATATCACAAACATCCCCCTGATCTTAACCGAATATGACGATGACGTCATCCTTAGCATTTCAATGAAGCCCGAATATCATGATGACATCACCATCATCTTCCTTTCCTCGGCAGCATGATTATATTCATATCCTCCTATTCTTCTTCAACAATATGATGATGATGATGTTGTTCTTTTCTCCAATATGCAGAACCGGAATATCATGATGATGAGGTATATCGACTAACCTGTTTTTTGACGCACCGACAGCGAATATCATGCCGATGGGCGGGAAATGAGGCGGTGGACATTTTAAAGTGTTTTTTTTGGCGCCTCTGGCATTTTTTCGGTCAGCGATGGTTGACCCGATCAATTTTGAGCAGCTTGGGCGCATTTTGGACGCGTTTTGAGAGGATTCTGGATCTGATTTTCTCCATCTTGCGCTGTCACCTGGATTTGAACGCTTATTTTAAATTCATGCTGTTTTTTATGATAAATGTGAAACTTATTACTTGTCTTGTCTTGCAGGCTTGCAGTTGAGGAAGCAGCTGGAAAGTCAATACAGTGACCTCATGGAGGAAGAAGATCTGATCTCAGGAGCAAGAAGATAGAGATGAAATGCAAAAGGTCAAGGCCATTCAAGTAAAGAAGAAGGTCGCAGCTGAAGGTATTATCACAAAAGACAAACAGAAGTTATTGCCCAGCTGTCGGAACTTCTCAGAAGGGGCAATATTTCGCCCAGATTTGACCACTGCTCTGAGATATTTTTGAGAACTGGTTCACCTGCATTTATTGCTGTAACTAGGGGTTTGAACCAGGGGTTTAGTTAGGTTTTTGCTGTAGTGAGGACAATCAAAATGTCTTTATATTGTACCTCTCTACACTGTAATACTTTACAACAGGGGCTACATAACAGAGATTCTAGGAAAACACAGCAGTTAGCTTAGCATAGTTTAGAAGTAGAAGAAGGAGGTCGCCTGTTTGTCTGCAGTAAGGTGCGCGTGGAATGTCTGGCTGCCTTATTGTATCTGTAAAGCTTGTAAGTTCTCTGTAGTATGATCAATGAAACTAAGAGTCATTCCTACATTGTAAATCATGTATGACTATTCGTTTCTAATACAATAGAATCTGGAGTTCTGCATCTATCTTCTGAGTGTTCTCCTGCCCTTCTTTGTATTTTGAAATATCTTCTTTGAGAGCTTGCAATTTTAAATGTATGTTTGTGAAAATGCTCAGAACTTACATTTAGGGTTTTTACTGTGGATTTGATCAAACTACTGTGGTATTTACATAGTGCATAACAGAAACACTTAGATCCTTCTGTAGATTAAGTGAGGTATAGAGTAGATCTTTCTAACTTTTCCCAACCCATCTGAAATATCTAGCTGAAAACGTAGAAATCCAAAGGAAATTGTCTCAAATTTGAAGAAGCATGCATAACAGAGCTATAAGTAGACAGTTTCCATAAACAGATAAAGAAGAAAGCTGCAAAAATCCAAGAAAATTCTCTAAAACTTGCAGCCCAGTAACACCTGTATGCAAATGAACAGAATACTTGTTGAAATCTATGACCTCTTTGCATATTCTTAGTCCAGTAAACCACAAAATAAACCTAAACTACATAAGGCCCCTTGAACATTACAGCTTCACATTGACCAACTGAACTTGACCAACCGAACCATTGTAGACTTGGGATTAGTTGAATCACCAAATGATTCCTTCTTGTCTTTCAAGTATAGTTTCAGTTCATTTTATGTGAATTTTAACTTATTGTTATGATTGCATCAAAACAGTCATCAACAGTTTTCTGGCGCTAGAAGGAGGGCTAGAAGGCTGTATATCGCAATCATCAACACAATCTTCCACACATTTGATGGCTCAACTAGGAATTGGTGATATCTAGAGTTCAAGTCAATTTTGGTGAAAAATTTTGCCCCCCTGAGTTGGTCCAACAAATCATCAATGTGAGGGAATGGATATCATTTCTTCACAATGATGTTTTTGAGAACCTGATAATCAATACAAAGTCTGCATGTTCCATCCTTCTTTTTGGCCAAAACAATTGGACTTCCACATGGTAAAGCACTTGGGTGAATGTGTCCTTTCTTGATCAACTCTTGAATCTACTGCTTGATTTCTTCATTCTCCAAAACTAACCTTCTATACAATGCCCCATTTGGTAATGGTGTCCCTAGAATTAGATCAATCCGATGCTTGACTTGGTAGTGTAGGGGTACCCCTATTGGTGAATTGAATACATCATGATATGTTGATAATATTTTCTCCATCTATTTCTATTCAACTTTGGTAGTGGACACTTTGGTATGACTACTGGCCACAATGGACCTCACCAACTCAGATTGAACCATTAGTAGGACAAATTTTCTAGTGTGAGCAATCAAACACTTACATTGTTTTGCAGTAATCAAAGATACTGGATCTGCAAGACTTACCTCAGGTATTTGATACCTCTTTTCTCCCAACTTGATGGTAACGCTGTGTGGCCTTGACTCATAGACTCCATGGCGCTTGTACATGTATGGGTGCCCCAACAATAGATTGCATACATCCAAAGGTGCCACATCACATATCACTTCATCTTTGAATGGCTTGATAGAATAAGGTAAGAGTCACTATTTATTCACTAGAATGTATTGTCCCTAACTTACCCATCCCATATGATATGGCTGTAGATGTCATGTTGTCTGCAGATTCAATCTTTTCATAGTTTCAGCAGAAATCAAATTATTTTGGCTTCCACTATCAACAATGAAATGAAGAGCCTTTCCATTTACCCACATCTGTGAGTGGAACAAGCATTCATCATCTTCATAGGGCATGACTTTGGTAGTGGTAACTATGGCATGTGGGTCAGCCTCAATGATTTGTTCACCATCATTTTGTTCACAAGGATTTGTAGGTAGCGATTCCAATTCCATCTCTCCTTGACAGATTTTCGCCAATAAAGTCTTCATGGCATGGCAGTCTTTAGTGTTATGACTAGGACTCTTATGGAATTCACACACCTTTCGCTTACCCTTATTTGTTTTTGATGAGGTTTCTGAGGAGAAGTCTTTTGTTGTTTATTTCCCACCAAATTTGTTACCACCTTCACCCTTGAATTTGTTGTTTGAGGAATAATCCTTCTTCCCCTTTTGTTTGAATTTCTCCTCTATCTTTATTGCATATTTGAAGGTGGTACTCAAGGTCTCAATATGTAAGAAATCCATTTCTATTTTAATATACCGATGAAGCCCACTGCGATACTTCAATAGCCGATGTTTTTCTATCACGGATTCCTAACTTTGCAGAAAGTGCATGAAATGTATTTGTATAATCTTGAATAGATTTGTCCTTCTTTTGTTGAAGTAATTGCCACTGTATGTACTTCTCCTCATATGAATTTTTAGGGTAGTATTACTCCTTAATGTATTCCACAAATTTTCCCCATGTGGGATTGTCATCCTCCAACATTTCAAATCCTTGGCTATCAAGGCCATCACCTCTGGCTAGTAGTCTGTTCTCCAAAGATTGTTTCACATGTTCCTCAGCTTTGAGGAGTGCAAAGGTTATTTTCTCAACATCTATGAAGTGGTTTACAGAAAAATATTTCTCTAGTTTTGATAGCCAATCATCAACAACATCTGCATTAATTTTTCCTTCAAAATTTTGAATGTCAAAATTTACTTGTACCTTGAATGGGGTGTGACCATGAAATGACGCTCCAGCTACATCTTCTGGTTGATGATTTCATTTGAGAATTTGAGAGAATTTAGTCATCATATCCTCTTGTTGCTTTGCCAAAGCTTCTTGTACTAGCTCCTTGAAAGGGTTGGATCCATCTCCTTGTTCTCCCATCTTCAGTCGTGTGTGTCTCAAGGGTAGGTAATCTGATGGGTCTCTTGTCTGCAATCCCAACCTTTCATAACCAGACCATGTACGATGTTACATACAGGAGCAAACCACTCTGATACCACTAATCTAAATTTTAATGGAGAATTAAGATAACAATACCTAGCGCTGAGCCTATGGTATTGTGAAAATAGAGAATTTGTGTAATGTGCAGAACTTGTAAAAAGTTGCAGGCAACCAAAGAGGATTTCTTATTGCATCAAAAGTTGATTATATACAATGAGCAAGAATGTGAAAGGTCACCTTATCTATAGAATTTGGAATGGATAATTGGAAGGTGACAAAACTACTAAAATTCAAATTTTCAATTTTTTTCAAAATTTCAAAAAACTACTAAATTCAGGACCCCACTAGGCAGGGTCATAACTTCTAGCTAGCTAGTCAAAATCTAGACATTTTAGAGTCATTGGAAAGATCCCCTGAAGAGCTAGATTGAGTTGCGTCGAGCCATGCTTGCGGCTACCACTCAAAGCAACTGATGAAAGTCTTGACCCTAAATTCTACTTCGAAAGCCTTCGAAAATGCCAATTACTAGGATGTAGACAAAACTGGGAAAAACATACTGAAAAAATAGAATATAGTTGCCTAAACAAATGCCACCCTAATGCTTTTGAATCTTTATGGGATCAAGATACATGAATTATATCAATTCATAAATATGAATTTTTCTTCCTATCTCATTACCTGCCCTATTCTAATTACTTCTATACCTGATTCAATATTTGTTTGCATGCCTTGAAATAATTAAGTTCTCCTTAGCGCACATGTTTGGAATTGGTATTGTTATGCCTTGATTTTCTTCACCAATTCCCAATATCTAAACGTTTGTTGTGGTCCTATTCCTACATAACAAGCAATAGATCACAACATTCATATTAATAGAGTAGTTTCATATGGTTAAATTAATTTTATTTACTAGTAATTATCCAAATTTAGTGTAATAGTCATTATCTGAAAGTTTTAAGAGTTTTTTTAAATGACTCAATATTGTTAATTTGGTTGTTTTAATGTAGGTACTAGAAATATATTATTTTCCATGGATAAAAACACATATTGCCTAATTCCTTGACATGGTTTCTTAAATTTCACTTCATTGCTTTCACAAGATGGCATAAGAGAAAATATGTTCTCCTCTAATGATGACTATTACCTAGAGTTTGTTCCAAATACACAAGTGAACAATGAAAAGGTGGTCACTAAATAAGTGATAATTGAAAAGGAAATTTCAACTAATTAAGTAGAAATCATAGAAAATTAGTCTCATGTACCTCCTCAAGAAAAAAGTAGAGTTCATTGGAGCATTGAAACATAATGGTTCTAACTGAATCTAAATGAATTGAGAGAGAAACATAGTCAAGTGTTGGTACAATGAGAAAAGCATTAAATTCCATTGAAAAGTGGAAAATTATTCAAGAATATTGCTATGCCCATGGTGTTCCTCGCATAGCTAACCAATATCAAGATCGTTGGGAGCATCTTCAACATGATTACAAAATAAAATTAGAGACTATTAACATAATATTTGATCTAGCCATTATAGCTACTATAATATGACAAGTTGGGAGAGGGTTCAAAAGAAACTTCCTGAAAAGTTCATTGCTAAACTTTATGATGCAATGAAGACCACATTTGGTAAAGACCAAACCATCAAACCAAGAAATATCACTATTGACTCTCCTGACACAAGTTATGCATTTGATGAGAAAAATCCTCCAAATAAAGATAAGCCATTGCATGAACCTAAAACACCAAATATGGGAAGTTATGACCAATCTAAAAATGGTAGTGAAAGGAACAAACCATGCACAGGGAGAAATGAAAATCAATGTCCAATGCAATAGGCATCAAGGATGCCATTTCTAACAATAATAGGTTGTTGTTTTCTACTCAACAAATGGCTAAGAAGGGATGCATGAAATGCCATGAACAAAGATGACTTGAATGAAGAAAGGTTAAACTAAACTTGAAGAGAAAAAACTAATGTGCAAATGAGCATGGTTTCAACACTAAATAATATTGGTCAAGCAATGTTGAAAATTAGCCAATCATATGCAAAAGAAGATTGATTTTGTATTTGTTACCATCATACCACTAATAAATAAAACAAATAAGATGTATAAAATTGCTTATGAATAAAGTGCATCTTTTGTTATAGTAATATTTATCTTCTATGTTGAGTGTGTATTGTGATGACCATCACTTTTGGAATTAACATGTATTGATTCATATTGTTATCTTCAACTACATCATTATATTTGTAATTACAATATTTATGAAAATATTACCAGATGGGAGATGAAGGGATCATGTTCGGTGGTATTTCAGGATTCTAGAAAATGAGGAAAATGAAATAAATGAAAAAGGTGAAGGATACAACAAATTTTTATGAAAATTTTACATGGGAAAGGAGGTTAAGATAGGATTTGAATAGGTAGAGTACATTTGGTAGTCCATTAAAACTCCACAACTCTGCCAAAATATGGAACATTCTTCAATTTTTACGACTTCAACATATGGTAAGGACATGAGGCATGACTTTGAACAAAAATTAGGCAAAATTTGACCAAGGGAACACCCACTTAAATTTTCTCAGATTAGTTATATATGGTGGGTGAAAAAAGCCAAGTGCACAAAGGGGACAAAGACTTAGATGATTTTACATTTTTCAAGTTGGGTGACCCCAACAAGATGAATTTGGTATGTCATGAGGAGGTATAGGAACTGTATGGACATTGTATTCTATTGTTTTGTAAGTGGTCGCTATTATAATGTTGTTCAAGTTTTGTTAAAATAAAAAGGGTTACATAAAAAATTAAATATGAATTTCAAATGTTTAAACTAGTGAACGTTGGAGTTGTTAGTTAATACCCAAAAAGGTTGAGAACCTAATCTCAATGTAAATGGTGAAATCTTGTAACCAATTTTTTCTCAATAAAAGAAAAGTATGGACAACCCTCTAGGAGAACAACATGACCTTGATTTCTTGGGTGGGATATGTAGGCGATCCAAGGTGATCGATTTGGGTGAATTGGTCATGCATAGGGTTTTGCAAACAAAGACAATCGTTACTCGATTTAGACATCAAAAGATCAAGGCAAGTCAATTCCAACAATCTATTTCATGTAAGTCAAGTCCCACAAATTGTAGCTCAATTTGCACACTCGGTTTAGGTCTGCACTTGCATAAGTGAAGTATAGTAGAGTTTGACCAGCGTGCAGATTCTAAGACATTCATTTGAGAAAGACCTAAACTCCAATGCTATGAATAATCAATTTCTAGTACCTTCAACATCACTTTTTCATGTTCAAAAGTGAAGTTTAATTATAATTTAATTCATTCAAATTCTACATTTATTATAACATTATTTCAACTAAATCCCAACTTTAAATCCTATGTTAAATTTATTTATCAATGTGAATTCATTAATTGTAGTATAATATTTGTATGAAGGGTTCTTTTGAATAGGAATCAACCATCCTCTTACCTTAAGTCTATCCCAACTTTAAATCCTATGTCAAATTTATTTATCAATGTAATTTCATCAATTGTAGTAGAATATCATTCTACTTAAATATTATCCACTTCAATAGTCAAACAACTAATAGCAATTTTACACCTCATTCACAATACAAAGTGGCAAATATTTGTCCTATTTTTATTGGCCAAAAATTACCTTTGACTGTTGAAGTGGATGATATTTAAGAACAGCCATAGAATATTTGTATGAAGGGTTCTTTTGGATAGGAATTAGCCATCCTCTTACCTTAAGTCTATCCGAACTTTAAATCCTATGTTAAATTTATTTATCAATGTAATTTCATTAATTGTAGTAGAATATTTGTATGAAGGGTTCTTTTGAATAGAAATCAACCATCCTCTTACCTTTGAAAGACTTAAGTAATCCAACTATACAGTTTCTTCAAGTTTTTGGTTTGAGAATAAAAGATTTCCTTCGATAGAGCGTCGTAATTTGATTATTGAATACGGTATTTGCCATTTAGATTTGAATAGATTTTAATGTTATAGTTATAGTCTTAGCTTAATGCTTGGGAATGTTTACTGATTTTTTTATGCAACTAAAAGCTATTAACATCAAAAGAATATCTTCTATTTTTAAATTCTATATTTCTTGTTCCCTACCACACACATGCCTTATCTTCTCCCATCCCAAAAATTTGGATATTTACACAAGTCATTTTCTCAATGTTAGTGGCCACTTTGGAAGTACATTTGTCCCCCCTATTTTGATTTAATTATGGAACTACAATGTTTTGAGTACCCTTGACTTTTTCCATTAATCTGAGACTCATTTTAATTGACGTAGCTTCTATGTAATACTTTGTGTATAAGTGTGTGTAAGTGATGTGTTTTTCTAATTTTTCTAGTCCTTGGAAATGTACAACAACTGGCTAGGAATGGTATGACTGGATCCAAAATGTCGATGCAAAAAAAGCAAAACAATTTTTCTAGAAGATTACAATCTTATTATCATGGACCGTGGAAATATCATGTCTACTATTTGTATATAACAATTAATTTTAGTTGTTCAAAATAAGTTATAGATGCAACAATAGTTCTTTCTTTCGGTCAGTTTTGTTTTCAATAAGCTCAATATCAGAGCATTCAAAGCAGTGTTCAATGTACAATGTTATAGATAGTCATCAATTGCATGAATAGTTTGTTACTGTATTTCAAGTATGTGCATCCAAAAATGTGGATCACCGAGTACTTTTAGGTTTGAAAAAGTAATGTTTAGTTTGAGTTCAGATGTTGTGTATTTCATGGTCTGCAAGTATTACATTATCATATCGACTTGAGAGCAATAGAAGTGGGTTTGTTATTTCATGATTACCTAACTCTAGTGTTAAATAAACTGAAGTCCAGGGACCTAGGATTCAATATGTGCAAGTAAACTTCCCCTGAGAGCCACAATAATGTTGTGTATTTTTACACTCCATTTCAAAACTTCAGTTTCAATAAATATAGAGACAAATAGATCAAGATATATGTGGCATTTGGGAGAAGATTTTACATAAAACTATTACAAAGCCTCAACAAAATCAATTATGCATTCCTCCATTACAAGTCATTACACAACAATATTTTAATGTTCTAATCCTTCTCACTAGCACAGCCATTAACTTCTTGTAACCCAAGATAGGACTAACTAGGGATGGTTCCCAACACAATCACACTTCCATTGGATCTCATAGGCCCTCTTATCTTAAACCCCAATCCCTTAACCCTCAGCCCTAAAGCCTCAACCCTCAATCATTAAACCTTCAACCCTAAACCTTATCCCTAATCCCTCTAGCCTCGACACTCTACTTTAACCCTAATCCCTTGACTATCAACCCTATCCCTAAACCAACTCTACTTTAGATTTAATACTCTACTATTGCATTGATTTAATACTCTACTATTAAATCTTAACATTAACACAGATGCAGATGTTTATATTATAGAAGACTACATTATATTAGACTATTAGAGATCCCTCAGAAAAAATGTAATAACAAAATTGCTTTGCCTTATGTTAGCTTACAATTAAACCCATTCTTTTTGACACTCTTCTCTTAATAAAGTAAGAGTAATAAGAATAGAAGGCAGAGAATTTGATCTTACTAGTATGCATGGTCGGTTTACATTCCGTGACTTCATTTTCATTAAATAAAAAGGTTTATCTTATTTGAAAGGTGGGGCAAAGTTCACCATCATGTGCTTTTCTAGATTATAGGGTCCATAATGTCTAGGGTTCTTCAAAGAAAGGCCTATAATAGAATTAAGTTTTTGTTATACCAATCCTCCTAGTAAAGCTACAATTCAAATACCTACTTTGAAAGTTTAAATAAATTAAATTAGACTTACAATTTTGATTTTCTTGCATTGCTTCAACAACATCATTATTTTCTTCATCAAAAACCAATTCAATCAACAACTTGCTGCCCATTGGTTGACTTAAACTGCATCCTTTGTTAGAAGAAGGGCATTTTTTATCTGTATCAATGTTTGTATTCATAAGATGAAGAGCATTGATATTTTTCACACACCCTATTCTTTGAAATATCTTATCCTTAGAATATGACTTGGATATGTACTTGAACACAGAGAAATCTCCAATCTCCAGCCCATGATGATTCACAAAATTTTCCCAACCTGTCCTAAATTCCAATTTATTTATGGTACCCCCTAATTGTACATCCCACTCCTGCCCACCTCGACCTTGCAGCACCATGTGTTTGTCTGTGTTGTATATAAATTGTGAAACAAATGTAGGAGGAATGGGCTGCCATAAACACATTACACAATTAGATTTTACAAGTTCTTAATAGTGTATAGGAAATAAAAGAATGGAAAATAATGTATAGAGTTACCAATTTTTGTGTAAAGTCTCCAAGCATAATTTTGAAGGAGGCACACCCATTAAACCAATTCATTCAACAACTTGCTTCCCATTGGTTGACTTGAACTATATACTCTGCTAGAAGAAGGGCATCTTTTATCTGTATCAATGTTGGTATTCATCATCCGAAGAGCATTGATATTTTTCACACACCCCATTCTTTGAAATATCTTAACCTTAAAATATGACTTGGATATGTACTTGAACACAACAAAATCTCCAATCTCTAGCCCATGATGATTCATAAAATTTTCCTAACCCTACCTAAATTCTAGTTTATTTATGGTACCCCCTAATTGCACATCCCACTCCTACCCACCTGGGCCTTGCAACACCATATGTTTGTTTGTGTTGTCTATAAACTATGAAACAAATGCAGGAAGAATGCACTGCCATAAACAAATTACACAATTAGATTTTACAAGTTCTTAACAGTGTACATGAAATAAAAGAATGAAAAATAATGTATAGAGTTACAAGTTTTTGTGTAAAGTCTCCAAGCATAACTTTGAAGAAGGAGGCATGCCCATTAAACCAATTCATTCAACAACTTTCTGCCCATTGGTTGACTTGAACTGCATAGTCTGTTAGAATAAGGGCATATTTTATCTATATAAATGTTGGTATTCATAAGCTGAAGAGCATTGATTTTTTTCACATACCCTATTTTTTGAAATATCTTAACCTTAAAATATGACTTGGATATGTACTTGAACACAACAAAATATTCAATCTCCAGCCCATGATCATTCACAAAATTTTGCCCAAATTCTAGTTTATTTATGTTACCCCTTAATTGTACATCCGTAAACCATAAACCCTAATCCCTAATCCTTAAACCATAAACCCTAATCTCTGATTATAATTTATGGTATCCTAATCCCTAAACCCTAAACCCTAATCCCTTATCCCTAAACCATAAACCCTATCCCTAAATCCTCAACCCTCAACACGTAAACCTTAAATCCTAAGCCCTATCCCTAATGCCTCCACCCTAAACGCTATCCCTATTCCTAAACCCTCAACCCTCGACACTATACCTTCAACCCTAATCCCTTATCCCTAAACCCTAATCCCTATCCCTCAACCCTTAACCTTTAAAATTTGAACCCTAAAACCTATCCCTACACCCTCAACACTCGACACTATATCTTAAACCCTAATCCCTTAACCATCATCCCTAAAGCCTCAACCCTAAATCCTTAAACCTTCAACTCTAGACCCTATCCCTAATCCCTCTACCCTTGACACTCTACTTTAACCCTAAGCTCTTGACCATCAACCCTATCCCTAAACCCTAAACCCTAAACCCTCAACCCTCAACTCTCAACTTTAAACCCTAATCCGTCAACCCTAAACCCTAAATCCTATTCCTCAACCCTCGACACTATACCTTAAACCCTAATCCATATCTCTCAACCCTTAACCCTTAAAACTTAAACCTATCCCTACACCCTCAACACTCAACACTATAT
This sequence comes from Cunninghamia lanceolata, assembly GCA_027924645.1. Lineage (NCBI taxonomy): Eukaryota > Viridiplantae > Streptophyta > Pinopsida > Cupressales > Cupressaceae > Cunninghamia > Cunninghamia lanceolata. Next base: position 3,438,279 of record BSBN01001247.1, on the reverse strand, counting down.
CTTAAGCCTTAAACCCTCATCCCTAAAGCCTCAACCCTCAATCCTTAAACCTTCAACCCTAAACCCTATCCCTAATCCCTCTACCCTCGACACTCTATCCCTAATCCCTTGACCATCAACCCTATCCCTAAACCCTCAACCCTCAACTCTCAACTCTCAACATTAAACCCTAATATGGCAACCCTAAACCCTAATCCCTCAACCCTCAACCCTCAACCCTCAACACTATACCTTAAACCCTAATCCATCAACCCTAAAACCTAATCCCTCAACCCTCAACCCTAAACCCTATCACTAAAATATCAACCCTCGACACTATACCTTAAACCCTAATCCCTCAACCCTAATCCCTCAACCCTCAACCCTAATCGCTATCCCTATTTCTAAACCCTCAACCCTCGACACTATACCTTAAAACCTAATCCATTATACCTAAACCCTAAAACCTATCCCTCAACCCTTAACCCTTAAAACTTAAACCCTAAAACCTATCCCTAAACCCTCAACGTTCAACACTATATCTCAAACCCCAATCTCTTAACACTTGGCCCTAAAGCCTCAACCCTCAATCAATAAACCTTGAACGCTAAACCCTATCCCTAATCCCTCTACCCTTGGCACTCTACTTTAACCCTAATCCCTTGACCATTGACCCTATTCCTAAACCCTCAACCCTCGACTCTCAACATTAAACCCTAATCTGTCAACCCTAAACCCTAATCCCTCAACCCTAAACCCTCAACCCTCAACACTATTCCTTAAACCCTAATCCATCAACCCCAAACCCTAAACCCTATCCCTAAACCCTCAACCCTCAACACTATTCCTTAAACCCTAATCCCTCAACTCTAAACCCTAATCCCTCAATCCTAAACCCTAAACCCTATCCATAAACACTCAACCCTCAGCACTATACCTTAAACCTTAATCCCTCAACCCTCAACCCTCAACTCTAATCCCTCATCCCTAAACCCTAAATACTATCCCTATTCCTAAACCCTCAACCCAAGACACTATACCTTAAACCCTAATCCCTTACTCCTAAACCTTAAATCCTATCTCTCAAAACCTATCCCTAAACCCTAAAACCTATCCCTAAACCCTCAACCTTATACCCTTCACCATATACTTAAGCCCTAATCCCTCAGTCATCAACCCTATACCTTAAACCATGAAGCCTACACCCACAAACCCTCATCCCCAGACCATATAACCTCACCCTTATATCATAAACCCCGAATATCATGCCTCAACCCTATACTTAAATTAAACCTAAACCATATGTGCTCTCAACCCAAGTCACCCTATGCCTTATATACCCTCAATCCATATCGTAAATCCTAAACCCAATATGATAAACCCTAATCCCCGCGCCTTATACACTCAACAACCTGAATATTAACCCTCAACTATAACCCTCAACCCTCTAATCACTACCCTTTACCCTCTACCTATTAGTTAAGCCCTAATCCCTCAACCCTCAACCCTCAAAACTATACAAGCTCAGGTCCTTATATACCCTAAACCCAAAACACTTACATACATACATACATGCATACATACAAACATACATAGAAACATGCATACATACATGTACATACATACAAGCATGCATACATGTAGATATATACAAGCATGCATACATACCTACAAGCATACATATATACATCCATGAAACATACTTATGAAACATGAACATAAATCATTCAAAGGAAGATATAATGCACTCACCTTATGTCGAACTGGGAAAACATCAGCAAAGATGCAAAAAGGGAAAAAAGCATAATATAACACGAGCACGTTATAACGTGCTCGCATTATATTGTGCTTTGGGAATCACAAGCCTTAGGCTTGGGATTTGCTTTGGATTTCCAACCCAAAGGCTTGGAGTGCCTTCTCAACATCCACAGACATGTTTTTACAAATTGTACAAGATTTCACATAATTTTATTCATGCTAACCCTCAGATTTGCACGTGTTTCAAGGTCGAACAAATTGAACACCTAGGTAATGTTAGGCTTTCTTTTAGCTATTTAACGATGTAATTTTTTTCACATTTTGACAATGTTAAGCTTTTCATCTTTAATTTCTTTTGTTTGTGTGTCTATTTTTGGGCAAAAACCACTGTTTGGTCTTTTTTTCATTGTAAATTAACGATTCATTGAAATTTTTTAAAAAATACATATTTAGAAACTAGACTCCATTTTGCACATATTAAAAAAAAATGATTTTCAATAAGTTTTCAAAATTTATAGGGGTGGCATGGCCAAAATTCTATTTTTAGGATGTGTCCACTTTCAAAATTAGTAAAAAATCAAATATTCATCAAAAAATTATTAGAAAAATTAGGCATAAACTGCATGCTATTAGCTATTTTCTCACCAAATTGATTTTAAAAATACCAAAAAATAGTTAACCGTTTGAGGGAGCCACAAAACATGCTATGTTATGTTTTTTGATAGAAACAACACCAATTTCTGTAGCTCCCTCTTTTGAACCCCTTAATCTATACCATTTTCAAAAAAAATAGTAGTTTAGAAAGTAGACTCGGAGCACTATGAACATTGTTTTGGTTGCATCTCCAAATTTTGAGTGTAACTATGCTTAATTTCTCATCCAAGGCTAGCATTTCCTGATTGCAAAAAAAAAGTGGCCACTTAAGAGCCCTTTTTGGCCCCCCATCTTCTTGGACTTATCTGGGTTAGTCATAGTTGGTTGTCTCCTTCTCACCTCCTTCCCCTTGCCTACGTAAGCAAGGTTCTTTGTACATTTTCATCAACTCTTGGTGTAATCTCTTTATTAGTGTACACATTTGATTTGGCTTCATTTGGCTTTCATTTGGCCTCATTTGGAAGCCTCATTTTATGCACATGGCATAAGACACCTCAGCTAGGTGTGTGCAGTTATGAAGAGTCTTTCAAACTCTTTCACTGCACTTACCTTGCCACATCTACTTGAGATCTCCTTAAGTTATGGGATTGACTCCCATTAACTCAAGGTTACTCAAGGCTATATGTACTTGTCATTTTGAGTTTCAATTTACTCCAATTGGTAATTAGCAAAGCATTAGTAGATCTTGAATTTTAACATGGTATCAGAGCTATGCTAATTGTTTGTTGGTTCGATTGGACCCAAAAATCTTCTATTTTGACAGAATTTTTTTGTAAAAAATATATTTTTTTTAGAAATTTGACATTTTGCAATTTTTCGTTTATAATTTTTTTTGTTGAAAATGCAATGTTTTTTGCAAAATCAACATTTTGCAAGCTATGAAGTAATTTTGGGCACACTTTTCTCAATCTAGTGGTCGATTTTTTGGCCTTCAGGGCTCTGTGTCGTCGTTTGGATTGATTTGAGCTTGATGGTTGAAGATCAAACTATTGGTCGAGGTCATCATTCTACTATTCAGGATCACAGTGTGGTGTCCACCTACTCAACGTGTGCGCCTCTTCGAGGGCTTCAACAGTCTCCAGTGGTCAATGTTTTCTGTAGCTTTTTTGTTTTTGTTGCAGAGATACCACTGGTGACCCCACAGCTGACGCCACATCATACATGGGTGGTCACATTGGCAATTTCTCAAGTTACAGATCTGATGAACAGAGATCATTTTTTGAGGTTGAAAGCCTGCCAAGGGTCGCTATTTACTATTGCATTTTTGCAGGCTGTAGCTTCTCTTCTTAAAGCTCATTATTTCCAGACATCTTCAGTCCAAGGTCGCGGCTTCCTTCAAAAAGATCTCTTGACCATCTAATCCGTGCCTCAGTCCAATCTCCACGCCTGGCAACACGTTTCTTCTAGATTGAACTAGTGTTTTAGTCCTATTTGGACTTGGCCTCTGCTCAGGCCGTCTTGGCTTATTCCATGGCTTGATTTTCTTTTGGAGTTTGTTTTTCTTTGTGATGCCAAGTTTACAACTCACAGTTTGTAAGGAGGTCACACATTTCAATCATAAGATTGAATCTTCACTTCACAGGCAATTTAGTTTTGTGACAGACAACTTCATTTGCAAGGCACAATCCATGGCGGCAGATTCCACGGCATTTTATACATTTGCTGGTTTGGTTGTTGTGATGGTCGCTGATTTTTAGTGGCAGTTGCTTTTTCATTATTACAGTGTAAGAATCTTTATAACATTTTATGTAACACTTGGTAAATGTAAAAGGTGACAACCCCACGTCCTCATGAGCTTCAACAATGCCATCACTGATTCTGTTCTGATTTGATTATTGATAAACATCAGTTAATGATCTGTTATAAGCAGTTGTTTGTTCTCTATCAAACTCTTTGTAACAGCTAACCCTGTATTTCCATTGTAGTATGCGAATAGGAGTCTTTAAACAATCTCTTTTTGAAATTGTAATATCATAATAGTAACATTTAATGTTACATATGTGATTAAAGTCTTGATGCTGCAAATAATTGTAATAGTGACATTTAACGCACTAAAGTGCCACAAACAAGGGGAGGTCACCTAATATTGAATCTGGGGGGTGTATAGAATGTGCCTTGAACATTTTAATGTTGTGCCAAAGAGCACTTCCATAGAATCATGTCAAGAGCACTTCATTGAGTCCTGTCTAGAACACTTCCACACTTTCTTTCCATTTTTTCAGTTATGGGGCTTATTCATGCACTAATTTATAAAGTGCCGCAAATAATATTGGGATAAAAATATTGAATTATGGGGGGGTTCATAGAGGTGTGTCGAGTGCATTTCCAAGTTGTGCCAAGAGCACTTCCACAGAGTTATGTCAAAGATCACTTCCATTACTACTTCATCATTCTTCAACATCTTTTTCCACAATGTATTGAGATTTGTTAAGTACACTTCCATTGAGATGTGTCAAGAACATTTCCACTACTCTATCACCTAATGCTACATGTGCATCTAGAGTTGATTCTTTGAGGAATTCCAGAGATTCATCACAGCAAAAGATTGATATCAATTCATTTGCTTCTACAAATTTCAGAGTTGCTTCACAGAAGGCTTCCATAGAGATTCTTCATAGAGGGATTATCACCTTCGAGTATTTTGTAAAGTGTCTAGTACACTTTCTTGTTTTTTCTCTTTTGGGGGGTAGTTTTCTCCCATTGGGTTTTATACCTTTCTCCACTTATGAGAGTTTTTTTGTACATGGGTACCTCATCAGGCGTTGTTACCGGGACCCATCTTTTACACCCACCTAAGTTGTGCTTAAGGGGGGGTATTAGTGTACACATTTCATTTGGCTTCATTTGGCTTTCATTAGCCTCATTTGGAAGCCTCATTTTATGCACATGGCATAAGACACCTCAGCTGGGTGTGTGGCAGTTATGAAGAGTCTTTCAAACTCTTTCACTCCACTTACCTTGCCACATCTACTTGAGATCTCCTTAAGTTATGGGATTGACTCCCATTAACTCAAGGTTACTCAAGGCTATATGTACTTGTCATATTGAGTTTCAATTTACTCCAATTGGTAATTAGCAAAGCATTAGTAGATCTTGAATTCTAACACTCTTGATTATATATTTTGTATTTTATGTGCTTATGCTTTGTAGAAGATCATCTTAGTTTTTGCTTGCTGATATTGGCTAATTCCAACATGGTATCAGAGCCATGCAAATGAAATGCTTCTCCTTTTGAGCAAATTCAAGCATCTAACTTTTTCAAGGGTTCAATTTTCAGTATTTTCTTTACAATTAGGTGCCTATACTGAAATTAATTTTGTACATAAAAATTGTAAAAAATTAAAAAAATTAGCAGAAGGCCTTTCAACCCTCTGCTCATCTACCCATTTTGGGGTAATCTTATTTTGTACGGGTTTTTAAGGACTCTCTGTGTAGATTTGAGGGTTCTTTCATCCATTTGGATCGATTATTTGGCCTCTCGGCCTACCATGATCATCTGATCAACTGGTTGAATCGTTCAATAGCTGGTAGCTTGTTTAAATGATTTGATCACTGTTGGTTATTCAAAGAGAAGTCATTGTTCTTTGGAGGTCTAGCTCTTCCATCTGTTGCAGGCTGCTACACATTGGTTTTGGCGCTCTCACCCAATGGTTTATTCTTCTACTTAGATGCCACTAAAGGATTTTATTGTTTGTGTCTTCTGTTAGGGTCGTGTAACAAAAGCATCAATGGTTTCTACCTTCCACAAGGTACTACGACAACTAAGGTTGCCATTCACTCAACCGTCAACTTCCACAGATAGGCTGCTTCACATGATTTTTAGCCACTGTTGAGGTTGAATCCTTTGATTAGTTGTTGTTTTCTGTGGGTTAATATTGTAGTTTGCTAACGATTCCAGGTTGAAAACCTCATCACAATGGCTAGCCCCTATACGTTTGGCTACCCTCGTGCATTGTAGCTGTCAATCCAGCTCTGTAGATATCCATTCTATCCACCTCATTTTTCTGTGTCACATTTGAGATGTAGGTAGATGAAAGGTTGATGCTGGAAGAAAGGATGTAGGCCCTTGTTGCAGGCCATAGGCCTAAAGAGAAGGCCAGGAGCCTTCAAGGCAAGAGGAACACCTGCAGCATGGAAGAAGGCATTGGGCTTTGCATCTAATCCTGAATGGTTTTTACACCCTACATAAGGGAATCTCACACCACATTAGGACCATTCAGAGAGGAGGCTCACTGTGGGCACACGTCCTACCCCTATGTGTAAACCAGAGCCACCATCCAAGTTGGAGAGATGCTTGAAAAGGAAAACTCCATTCAGGACAACAAAGTCTTTGGAGATTGTCATTTGCCCTGCATTAAAATGGCGTCGCCTTGAACCTCAATTAAAAATTATGCTTTGTTAGCGTTAGAATAGGCATTTTATATTATGCTCCTAGCAATAAGGAAATAAAATACGATTTTGGGGGGAGGTCTTCACAATTTGGGGGAAAATTTAGACTTTGGATAGAATCCTTTTAACTTTTGAACTTTGTAAAGTGCATATTTTGGTTCCAAATTGGATAAGTCCACGTATATCCACTAAAATATAAAGTACCACAAAGTAAGGGGGATCAAATTCAGGGGGGTATCATTGAGTTATTTTTTCTTTCCATACGTCTATGTTGTAACATACATCTTATAGTTTTATATGTGTGATCAACTTCAAGAAAAAACCTTTGTTCACATTGTGATCTTGAAAACACCCAATGAGAAGGTCAATGAACAAAATAAGTCACCTCATAAGTATAAGTCCAAGAGACTCTAATACTATAGATGATTATGTCACTTAATTTAACTCAATGAGGTTGAAAACTAAAAGAAGGTGGGATTGAGAAACAGGTGGATTGAATGATCCTTCAAACATTTTTTGAGAGCCTATGGTAAATGATCCATAATCTTGCAATAGATTCACATCGATTCATATCTCACATTGAGAGCCTATGGTAAATGAACCTGAATCTTGCATCGGATCACATCTCAAATTTAGTTAATGTTCCTGAATACTCATGATACTAGCTTCTATGGAGTCATTAGTCGCACAAGCAGCTTCCAGATTCATGCATCTTTTCTCTCTTTTGGAGAGCAGTTTTATTTCCCACTAGGTTTTCTCCTTTTTCTCTGTTTATGCGATATTTTTTTGTAAATTGGTACCTCACCAGGCCTAGTAGCCGGGACTCATGTCTGCTTGTACCCACCTAAGTTGTGCTTAAGGAGGGGTGTTAGTGCTAAACTTTATCTTATATTACTTATTGTAATTAATATATTTAACACATGGCTTTAAGCCACCTTAGGTGCGAGGTGTCGACTTGGAGAGTTGTGTCAAACTCTCCAAGCTATGTGTTGACACTCATTCGACACTTGGTGGGTGGAGTGTTGAAGTCGACTCCTAAGTCGACTCGACCTCTTCACCTCACTACACCTATATGTACTCATCTTATGCATTGTTTATGTATTGCAATTCCTAATTGCTTTCACTCCAATTTCTAATCAGTTCATGCTTAGTTGAGCATGGTTTCTTATACATATAAAAGCATATGTATATTACATAGCAAACATATGTATATTACACGAGAAACATAGACATTTGTTTATTTATTTAGATAAGGGAAAGACAAGCTGAATGCTTGATCCTTGTAGGTGTGTTGTTACTAATTGGATTATATAGCAGACTAGTAAGCACTGAGGTAGCCCCCCGCTTTGCTATAGGGTTTTATATCTTATGTATGCTCGACGGCCAAAGATGAAGCTCCAGCACATGTAGTTATATCCGATCAAGCTCCACATTTGAGGGTGGTATTAGCACATGATTTTGGGATTCATTTTGAAGGTTTTTTGTATTGAAACTCCTATAAATTGAATGATTGAGGAGTCATTTGTAAGGAGATTTTATGCAAGGTTATGTTGGTAGTTTTCTTTTAGAGAAGCAAGATCTAAATCTCCGTGTTAAGTCTTTGAGCCTGAAAGTGTATTGTAACATGTTTGTTGTTGCAGATTAATACATTGGTTTGATGCTTTAGAAAGGGGTTTCTTACCTGAAAGGGTTTTCCCACATATATTGGTATCTCTTCTCTTCTATCTATTCTTCTTCTTTCATGTTCCTAAAGTGTTAATTTGCATGTCGTAATGCTAGTGAAATTTATTTAGATCTGTAAGCTACATTATCTTTCTTTTAATGGTTAATGTGATAGGAAATCATCTATGTTTGTTTCTGCTTTAAGGGCATAGTAGTAGGTGCATCTATCAAGTTATTGAATATTTGATTAAAAGAAAAACATAGGATGGTCTCTTTCCCTTTCAGGATATTTATTAAGCATATAAAAGCATATGTAAATTACATAGCAAACATACGTATATTACATGAGAAACATAGACATTTGTTTATTTATTTAGATAAGGGAAAGCCTTGGTGAATGCTTGATCCCTGTAGGTAACGGGCAGCTGGTGTTGTAAGACCAGTAAGTATCCTCGACGGCCAAAGATGAAACTCTAGCACATTTCAGTTATATTCGAGCAAGCGCTCTCAGATTGCCAAATGGCCTTATTCTTAGCAAAGCGTTGTAAACAATATGCCCTTCAGCATGGGAGAGACTTCCCCAATTTGTCAACCATGTCGTGGTCACACAAGTGCACCATGAGACATTGAGGACAATTAGGCAGGGGAAAGATAAGCAGTACCAATACCACCCATTTTCATTGCTACTTTTCTTCTGCTTCTCTTCCCTCTTCTCTATTCTCCTTTTATAGGGAGAAGAGTACGTTTCTGTTATTGAACTACATCGGTGGATGTAGAGTCAGCAGCACCATCAGCTCCCAATATTCCAGGGGAGCTTTGCAGCACTAACATTAACATCATAAATTTATGGATTGCATTTATTAACAAGAGGTCGTGTGGAGGTCGTCACTCCACATCCACATTATTATTAATTAGTTTAGGAAATGTTTCTCATAATGCGTATTGACAATGCTGCCATTTTGGTTCAACTTCCAATCCTTTGAAAACAATCATTTGATTATTGAGGGAGTTTACAATTTTTTTTACTTATATTTATAGTCATACCTTAATGCTTCAGAATGTTTACAGTGTTTATTTATGGAGCTAAAAGTTATAACATCAAAAAAAAAAAATCTTGTACTTTTAAATTCTATATTCATTGTTTCCTATTACACGTCTCATCTTCCCACACTCAAAAACTTTAAGAAACACAAGTCATTTTCTCAATGTTAGTGGTCACTTTGGAAGTACATTTGTCTCTCCTATTTTGATTTGATTATAGTTGTAATGTTAAGTACCCTCTACTTTATCCATTAATCGTGGACTTATTTTAAACAAGCGTTAGCTTCTATGTAATACTTCATGAATAAGTGATGTGTTTCTCCACTAATAATTGACATTTTTCTTGAATTTAGTTGGATTCCATCTCCACACATCCCTAGGAACTAATTTTGACACTCAATTTACCCATTCACTTATCTAGATTGATTTGATAGTGCAAAATCAAATCTAGTTTGATTTCCAATGTGAAATTGACCCTCAACTTTTTAAAACTCAATATTCAAATTAGGCTCAAGTAATCCCCCTCCAATTAGTTATTATGTGTTAACTTTAAAAGGGAAACATTTTAAATTGTGTTCTAGGGTATTGTGTAAGAAGGCATTTTAATTCATTTTTTAACACATCTAGGAATGATCTTATCTAGTTCTTCCTCATTATATGTTGCATCATTCAAGGAGCACATCTAAGAATTTATTTCTACATCAACTCTACATAATTAGTGAGAGATAATCATATTATGCATGATTATTTGTTGTCTTTCATCTTTATTTAAAAGATGTTAAATTTCTTCACCTAAGGGTTTGATTGATGTAATGTCCCTAATTAGAATTATACAATATTTTTTGCAACTTTTTGATTTATCTAGAATAAATCAAAACCAAATAGCTAATACATAGTTTTGATTACAATTTTTAAAACCCTATTTTCTGATTACAAACCCTAGGGTTATAAAATGCTCAATTTTAGCCAATGAACCCTCAAATTATATTTTTATTTATTTCCAATGAATATTTAAATGTACAAACTAATTACAACATAAAATAAATTTTATTGAATTTTTCAAGTACTTACAACCTATTGTATGACCTGATATGACTGCTCCAAAGATGACAATAATGAATGGAAATACAATGATAAATCTTATTGTTGATGAAACTAACTCATAATGAGTTTTTCTAATTTTTCTAGACCTTGGAAATGTACAATGACTAGCTAGGAATGGTACAACTAGCTATAGTAATTCACAAAATGTTAATTACTCAAATCTACTCTGGAAGCATATGCAAAATGTTTAAATCTAGAAACAACAAACACTTCCCTGAAAAATAACATTTCTTGAGTAAATTTTTATGTTAGTGGATTCCAAATCTTATAACCTTTAAAAAATTCACCTTAACCAATCACAATACATCATTTTTCTTTAAAACTAACTTAGACTATTTTTTTGTTTGGAACATGAATATAAGCATCATAGCTGAAAATAGCTTTAGATTTGCCATAGAAGGTTTCTTTCCTATCCACAATTCCTATGGTGTCTGATTAATAATAGTAGAAGTAAGAGACCTATTTATCATATAGAAAGTGGTATTAACAATTTCAACCCAAAAATTATGTTCCAAATTAGCACAACTTAACATACTTCTATCTCTTTCCATTATTTTTTGTTCATTCTCTAAATTGCGCCATTTTTGTAGTGTATATCATGGAGATTTTTTTAGTTTTATAATCCCATAGTGTTTAGAAAATTCTTGAGATTGTTTAGAGAAATATTCCCCCACATTATTTAATCTCAAAGATTTTTTTAAAAAATTTTCCTTTTGAGTTTCTACAAGCACTTTAAATCCTTATATTTGCTAAAAGATTTATATTCATGACTAAGAAAATAAACCAAGCTTTTCTTGAGAAATAATCTAAGAAGGTAATATATAGTAAAGAGATTTACCAAGATATTGCACATTCATTGGACCAAACACATTAACTTGAATTAAATCCAAAATACATGTTCCTCTAGTGATTGAAAATGTGAATTTAATTCTTTTTTGCTTTCTAAAGACACAATACTCATAAAAATCAAAATCAATAGAATATCTAGACAAACTCACAACCATTACTTTATTGCTCAGTACTTTCAATCCTTTATCACCTATGTGGCTTGATTAGTGGTGCCACATCATTGACATATTAGTAGGCACATTACTAGAAGCCATTATAGAGTTACATAATGTAGTAGCATCCATTTTAAGAAAACTAATATGCCTAAAACCCTTTATCATGGAAAGGCAAACTAGTTTTCAAATCACCAAACCCAATAGGTTTATTTTGTTTATAGAAGGTCAATTATGTGTACTAAGATTGATTATGCACCACACAATTGACCTAGATCAATCACACACTATAGTTTCAGCACAAATCAAACTAGAGTCCATTTTACTATCTAATTAAGCATCACAAAGACAAATCTAATATAATGGCATCATTTGGATGATTTAGCAACAATTTGTAGTCCAGAGCCATCAAGAAACACCTAAAATTAAGTAACTCTAATCTATGTTAGTCATTTTGAAAAGCATGCTTGTCTATTTGTGATTTACTAGGTCAACTTCAATATCCTTAGTTAAATTTATCTATGGTGTATAAAAGTGAACATAAATGAATAAGTTAAACTATGCTAACCTATCCCATTCACAATTAAATGAAGCTTCTAATTAGAGTAAATAAGAATGCATGTATAACATAAAATTGCATATAACATAAAATGAAGTCAAATGAAAACCCCAAATGCAAACCTATGATATGTGGATGTCCTCCTTGATATTTTATATGTGTGGATTTCTCCTTATACCTGTAGCATAGTTTTGCATTTCATGGATACTTGCAAATGGCTTGCATGAGGTTTAATTTATAGATTTTTTTTTAAGGGTTGATGGAGGGTTGAGATTGATTTGAAGTATTAATGGTTGAGATTGGTTGTGAGGAATGGATTGATGAGGAGCATCCAAGTGGCATGATTTGATTGGTGTACAAGGAGGGGTCTTAGATTCGAGGGAGATCAATGGTGGAGGATCCCCTTGAAGAATTGGATGGAGAAGATTAAAATGGTACCAAGGGTACCTTTTGGAGGAATGTGCGAAGGACTTTCCAATGGCTCATGTAAGAAGACCCATGCCCAAAAGACACATGTACACTTTTGGAGGGTGTGCAAGATTTGAATGAGCTGATTATGGTCTAGGATTGTGCAAGTGGGTGATTAGTTGACTAATTAGTTTTAGCCAACTTAAAGAAAAGTGGATAAAATAGGGAATTAAATAAATAGGATATTTATATAATTCTTTGGGTGAGAATGAGGGACTTAGATAAATAAATTATTTGGATTTATTTATCTAAGATTAGATTATGGAGAATGATTGATTAATTAAATAAATGATTGGATTTATTTAATTAATGAGCTAGGAAGAGGGTCAACTGAATAGTAATTTTATTAATTAAATAAGGGTATGTGCATGGAAATAGGGGACCAAAAGGGGGTAAAATATGACCACTTTTCTAAAATTAGTAAAAACTGATCTTGGATGAGAAATTGAAGATAGCGACACTCAAAATTAGAAGATGTGATAAGAACAAGATTTGTAGTGCTTAGAATCTAGTTGCTAAACTACCATTTTTTTCTAAAAATGGTGGAGATTAAGAGGTTCAAATAGGGGGAGCACACAAAGTGCTCCTATTTTTGTCAAAAATATATAACACAGTGTCTCGTGTGCTCCCCCTAAAATGTTGACTTTTTTTAATTATTTCACAAATTACTTTGGTGGAAAAATAGCTAACATCATGTAGTTTATGACTGATTTTTCTGCTAATTTTTTATGAATATATGATTTTTTATGAATTTTCAAAGTAGACACATCCTAGAAAATAAAAATATGAGTGTGCTCCCCCCTAATTGTTTTGAAAACTAATCAAAAATCATTTTTTTTTCAATGCGTATAGAGTAGAGTCTAGAATCTAAAATGTAATTTGTTTCAAATTTTGATGAACACATAAAAAATGACACCAGAAATACTATACATAGGTTTTCTAAAAAAAGAACACATTAGCAAAAGAAATTGAAGATGGAAACCTTAATGTTATTAGATTTTAGAAAAAAAATACATGGTTAGAAAGCTAATAAAAATTTTGAAATCATCCTAGAATCTTGCATATTAACATTGAAAAATGTGTAAACCTTTGGAGAGCACACTTGAGATTTAGTTCATTTTCTATGTTTTGTTGTAAACACATTTTTGGCATCCAAAAGGTAGGTCCAACCCTTTGGGTTGGATGGCCAAGGCAAATCCAACCCTTAGGGTTGGAATTTTCCAAAGTAGTAAAAACATGCTCATGTTATTACATGAGTGCATTTTAATGCACTCACATTTTAGATCACATAAAATGTTAAGCAATGACCTGCAAAAATGCACATCATGTGATTTTTGACCCACATTCTATGTTTATTCTCCTGGTCTGTGTTTTTTTGACATACAAACACACTTTTGATGCTTTCAAGGATCTACAATCATTGGTTGACAAAATTATTTCACTTTTTATTCTTATATTGATGTAGAAGACTCCAATTGCATGTTTTTAAATCAAAATTCATATTGTAAATCATTGTTTTTATGTTTTGAGGAATTGGAATATTTGATTGATAAATTAACTAATTTTTTTATCTTACATTGACAAAAATAATTCTAATTACATGTTTTGTATTTGAATTTGATAAATTCTCAATTATTGTTTGTGTTTTTTTGACCATTTATTTTAGATTGATATAAAATTCAATATCATGCCTAGAAAATTACCAAAAACTCAAACACCAAAGGAGGGTGCAGCCAAGAATGTAAAGAAAAGATAATCAATGAGACAACTTCATCAAAATAAGAAATTGAACTATATAAATGAATATAAACCATCTTTACTAATTGAATTGGATCATGAAGCATCCAAGAGAGAGAAATATTTGAATTTGAAAAAGTGCATGGATGGCTGTGTGGAGCTTGTCAATACCTTTCCAACGCTGCAAGAATCACAAAATTTAGAGATTGTGTCAAATAGTTATGAGCTCAAAATCTAAAAATGATGCATGGACTTCAAACAGAAAAAAGGTGTCAAATAGTAAAAGTAGGAAAAATATGACATCATTGTAAAGAGAACGAAACTATCTTTCCATCAATATCTTGTCTGCAAAAATTGAGTCCATATGACCAAGTTATGCTCCCCAAAAAAAATAGCCTCCTTTGCCATGTAGAGGGACCACAAAGGGCTCTAGGAGGTCCAAATGGATGATGTGACTGCTAACGCAGTGCTAACATCAACAATTGGTGTCGACAGAATATGCTCAAGACCCACCTGAATATTCCTTGTCTACAAAACTACCACCGAATTTTTGAAAATTGCCTTCAATGCCATGAAACTTCCTTATTGAAGATCAAAACCACTTGTTTCCTGGTGCAAAACTAGATTTCAATGAGATTTGGTGGTTTCAAGTACATTGAGTGGTTTAGGGTTGAAATTGTCTATAGAATTGAATTATTTTTGTTAAAAAATATTTGTAAAGGCCAAAGGGAGGACTCGTCGAGGAGTTAACCCTTGCCATAAGAGATACCCACAGGGTCCCGTGGCGTGGTCTCCCTACCCACTTGGGAACAGGGGCCCGAGCTCTACAGGCTCTCCACTAGCCTATGGTAACATGAAGTATGGGCCCGACAGGCCTTGCGCTTGTCGGGTACCTTGTACACTAAAAAAAAATTCAAAAAAATCACAGAGATAAAAAAATTATTCTAAATATTTAAAATAGAAAATACACCTGTACTATCGATGATGCCTACACTGCACAAGGATAGAGATTTTGCTAATGTGTGTACCTGCATAGTGATGACACCTACAAAATATTTCGTTGAATATTCTCTGCATGATTTTGTATGACCAATTTGCAAAAAAATTACCTTTTGTTGCAACTGCTCCAATTTCTATGATTTGGTGATCGATCTTAGGGTTTTTGGGCCTCTTGAGCATGATGACAGGGTCAAATTTGATCCAAATTGCTCTGAAAGATTAGCTACATCCTAGATTAGGAAACCACTCCCCAAATTGAAAAACTTGTAGATCTAGCCTCCAATGTCTAATTTAGACAAATCAAAAGGCTAAACTGACTATCTTGAACCCCATGAACACAATGGTGTGCTTGGATTTGTAGAAAAATGCTCCAAAATGAACCTATAATACAAGGTCACAAAGAGGAAAGCCTCACAAAATCTAGTTTCTCCATCAAGTTTTTATGATTCTCCATGTCATCATTCGATGTAAGAGAAGATCATACTCAACTATGAAGATCCACCATGATTTGCATTCAAGATCTCTCAAAAAATTGGCTAACACCAAGTGGTTCTTCCTAGCTCTAATACCATGTAAGAGTTGATTGATGTGCTCTGATACCATGTAAGAGTTGGCTATTATGGTAGCCACCTAAGACCTAAGACTTCATGAAAGCACAAGAGAGATCAAATGAGAGAATAATTTTATTCTATCATTGAATGCAAAAAGATTGCTATTATTCTTACAATGTAAATGATATGTGTTGCTTATGAAGACAAGAATGAGATGTAGGTTGAAGTAGTCATATGACAAGTGTCTTAATCCTATGAAACAAGACAACTAGAGGATAAGATGCCAATTAGTTAATAAGAGCACATGACAACCTAGAATTATCTAGACTTATCCCAAGTAAACTTAACATGTGAACATGTGTGAATAGAACTAACTAATGAGTAGTTAGATAATGTGCCTAGTTCATAATACAAGGGGTAAACTAGATAGGCAATAACCCAATTCACACTAGAAAAGGGTACAAATTCTTGAGTTTATTGAACCCAATTATCTCTATCTTCATCTCTGTCAACAGATTTTGCCTTCTACTTAAGGTGTTTGCAACTCTATTTGACATTCCACTCCTATGGTTCAAAACAAAAGTATAACTCTACAAAACATCAACCCATTTTAGGTGACTTTTATTTAACTTCCCTTGACTATAAAGATACTACAAAGCCTGATGATTAGTATATTATAAAACAAACTATTTTGGTAACAAATAATGTCTCCATTTCTTCAAAACCTGAACTATAGCATAAAGTACAAGGTAAATATTTATTGGTCTATAATCCACAATCCATGGTTTCAAGGTTTAGGATTTAGGGTATGGAGTTCATGTTCTACATTCTAGGGTCTTAAGTCCATGGTCTAGGGTATAGCATCCAAGTTTCAAGGTCCATGATTCAATGGTCTAAGGTCTAGAGTTATAGGGATCATTGATCAAAGGTCAAGAGTCCAAGGTCCATGGTCCAATGCCTAGAAATAAGGAAAAAGAAACAAAGAAAAGTAGAAACAAGGAAAAAATAAAGAGAGAAAGATAGCTATGATGAAAATAAACATTATAAAAAAGGAAAGATGCAGGTACAAATACAGAGAAAGCTAAAAGAAAAATAAATATATGAAGAAAGAGGGAGGGATGCATGTAAAACAAAAATAAAGCGATAAATAACCAAAGAATAAGTAAGAAGGAAAAATTTAAGATAAAAATGAAGAAAAAAGATAGAGAAAGAAGTAAATAGAAAAGAATAAAATAAAGAAATTACAAAGAACAAAAAATAAAAATGAGTGAAACAAATAAAAAAGAGATACAACTTGAGAAAAAATAAAATAAAGAGTGAAAGAAAGAAAAGAGGGAAGAGAGAGTAATTGAGAGAGTAAGAGAGTCAAAGAAAAAGAGGTAGAAATAAACAAAGAAAAAAGACAATAAAAATGAGACATATAGATAAAATATAGATTGAAAAAAAAGGAGAAAGAAATATAATGGGAAAGAATGAGAGAAATAAAGAAAGAAACCAAAAGAAATGGTGAAAGATAGAAAGAAAAAAATTATAGAATGAAATAAAGGCAAAAATAAATACAATTGGAAAGAATGAGAGAAATAAAGAAAGAGACAAAAAAAATGGTATTAAAAGAATAGAATGAAAACACGACACATAAATATAAAGAAAGTCATAAATAAATAATAATGAATGAATTCATGATAGAAACAAAGATATATAAAAAGAGAGAAAAAGAGAAACAAATAAAATATTGAAACATGGAAAGTGAGAATGAGAGAGAGAGTGAGAGAGAGAACAAGATAAAATAGAAAAAATGAGATAAAGAGACAAATAAAGAAACAAAGACTACTTTTCAACTCAGTTTAGGAGAAGGTCAATTTGACCACTTACAACATGATTGTGGATCACTATGTGACATGGTGGAGCTATGGGATGGGGATTCAATATAAATATTCGAATTCAATAGTACCACCTTATTTGTGAACATGATCAAGATGGTGGAGGTGCAATTAGTTGATAAGGTGCCTAATAGTTTGAGAAATCCTATAATTAAACTACCTCATGTAGAGCCAATATACATAAATATAAGGGCGATGTGAAACATAATTATGAAAAGGATATAATCAATAACATTAACTCCTGAGGTCTCCATTACACAATCCCTAAGAGGGGCAATGACATGTAGAGCATAGGGGTAGACAAAATAATATATGTAGACTAGACCAATCCCACCACCACCACCATGACAAAAAACATATAGTAATAGATGTAGAGGCAATAAAGGGAGGGGTGATAAAAGAGAGAGGTGGTGAGATTAAGGATATGGACTCCTCTAATAGAGTAGAGATGGGGGCTATAAGAACCAATCTAAGTTGTTAGCACAATGATTCTTGTTACTTGTATTTGATTATTTTAGTTCCTTTTATAGAAACTTACATAGATTTTGTAGACTAATTAAGCTTATATGTGCATCTAGATTTTAGTGACTTGTATGTGTAGACTAATTAGGTATTCAACAAGCCTAAACATGATCACGTTATGTCCATTTAAACATAACGTGAGCGTGTTATTGCTAAAATTACTCATTTGCCGCTTTTTTGTATACCAACTTGGTGCACTTGCCCCCTCTCTATATCTCTATCTACTCTTTCTTCATCTATTTAATCTCTCAAACTCCATCCTCTCTATTTCTCTCTCCATCCCTCTCCATCTCTATCTCTGTCTATCTCTATGTCTCTTGATCACTCCCTCTCCCCTTCTCTATCTCTATCTATCTATCTCTCCCTCTCTATCTCCCCACCTCTCTTTCTCTCTCTCTCTCTCTCTCTCTCTCTCTCTCTCTCTCTCTCTCTCTCTCTCTCTCTCTCTCTCTCTCTCTCTCTCTCTCTCTCTCTCTCTCTCTCTCTCTCTCTCTCTCTCTCTCTCTCTCTCTCTCTCTCTCTCTCTCTCTCTCTCTCTCTCTCTCTCTCTCTCTCTCTCTCTCTCTCTCTCTCTCTCTCTCTCTCTCTCTCTCTCTCTCTCTCTCTCTCTCTCTCTCTCTCTCTCTCTCTCTCTCTCTCTCTCTCTCTCTCTCTCTCTCTCTCTCTCTCTCTCTCTCTCTCTCTCTCTCTCTCTCTCTCTCTCTCTCTCTCTCTCTCTCTCTATATATATATATATATATATATTATATATATATATATATATATCGATCCCTCTATCTCTCCCTCCCTCCCTTCCCTCCCTCTCTCCAATAGTTCAAGTGACAACCATTCCACATTCTACACCTCAAATCAACACCATAGTCTACCACTAGGAACTCCTTCCTCATGAAGTGAGTGGACTTGGTGACATGACTCCCATTCCACACAACCATATCAGTACCATGTATGAGATCGTCTTGCCATGAGAAGAGTGTTATTAGCCAAATTCTCCTTTGCCTAGCTAGATTTTTTTGGAAGAGCAAGAGTAATTCAATCCATACCATCAAAATGGGTATACCACATATTGCATGTTTTTTTTTTGAGTCCACCTCATTCATTTTTTGTGATGAGAAGATTTAGAGTATCACATATTTTTGTGAAACTAACATGAAAGGAAAGTCCTTCTAGACAAGTCCTCTCATTTTCTTTCTTCCACATTTCACCCACCTTGTCTTCCCATTTTTTTGTGGTACTTATGGTACCCTTGAATATGTCTAGACCAATAACACAATAGGGACAAGGTCCCTTAGACCTATCTATCCCTCCTTCATTCAACTAGTACATCCTACCCAATCCATTAGCACCTATCTCAAATAGGTATGATTATAAAAATGCTAACTCGAATGGTGGACAACAATGACTACATAACTTTATCACTTCTGATAACCTAGTTTGGAACCAAGATACTATGATTCAACCAAACCTAGATCAAATTAGAGAACTCAAGTGCTCATTTGATAAAAAATCCATCATTAGGGTCATTCCACACAAACTACAAAGACAAGTGATTGACAATGAGGTGAGTCTCTTAGAGAAAGACCTAGTAGAAGAATCTTGTATAGCATGAGAGGCTCCCCATATAGCTTATCAACATGAATGAGATGAAGCATTCCAAGGGGTACTAGAAATATTCCTTGTGGAAAGAACCAACATGACTACTCAACCATTGCTTACTAAACAAAACTAACCTCATGATGGACAAATACAAAACATAGGAGATGCTACATCAGGAGCTCTCATATCCACCATGATCCAATAGATCAAGATTCTTGAAGCTTTGATCCTTGAAGAGAGAGGTGGGGAGATAGAGGGGGAAACATAGATAGAGATAGAGAGGGGGAGAGAAGGGGAGAGAGGGGGGGGAGATTAGGAGATATAGATAAAGAGAGGGAGAGGGAGGGAGGGAGGGAGGGAGAGAGAGATAGCAAGAGGGATGGAGGGAGAGATAGAGAGTCGGAGAGTGACAATGAGATATAGATCTAGCGAGAGGGAGAGATAGAGATAGCGATGCAAAATGTGGAAGCATAGATAAGGCACATGAGCTATTTGACAAAATTCCTCAAAGAAATATGTTCTTATAGATTGCCCTAATTGCAGGATACAAAAAAAATGGATTTGTTTAAAAGTCTTTAGAAACTTTCAACCAAATGCAATGGGCGGGAGTATGCTCACATATTGTTGAGGCATTCTAATAGTGTTATGTAAAATATTTTCCCAAATAGCACATATGTCTTGATCTCTTTGTCTGTATATTTATCAAAACTGAAGATTTGAAATGGAGTGTAAAAACATACAACATTATTGGCATCTCTCAGGGGAAGTGTGCCTGCACATGTTGAATCCTAGGTCCCTAGCCATCACTCTGGATTCAACAATGGAGTTAAGTAATCATGAAATAACAAACCCACTTCCATTGCTCTCAAGTTAATCTGATAATGTAATACTTGCACACCATCAAATACACAATCTCTGAACTCAAACTAAACATTACTCTTTTGAAATGTAAACTACACGGTGATCGACATTTTGTCATGCACATACTCAAAATATAGTAACAAACTATTCGTGCAATTGAAGACAATCTATAAGATTGTACATTAAAAACTACTTTGAATGCTTTGATATTAGGCTTATTGAAAACAAAACCAACTGAAAAAAAAAGAACTATTGTTGCATCTGTAACTTATTTTGAACAACTAAAATTAACTGTTATATACAAACACAAACATGAGGACATGACCATTCATAGGGACTATAAAATAACTTCCTCACTTGATGATCCTACTCCATGCAATTGACTTTGAAATCATGATGGACCAAAAAAATTATTTAAACAAAATAGGAGAAATCAGTACCTTTTCACCTTTCAATGTACCAGTGTTCATGCCTTTGAACTAATTTTCCATTTGTTTGACATGAGTGCTCTTCTTCATTAAGACGAGGTTGGAAATTAATGATAGTTTGATGAAGAGCATGCACTTTCTTGCACTCAAACATGTGTGGAATAATATTGTTGATCCCATTTACACCTTGTTCTTTTCATGATTCACATGGCTTGAGGAGATGCTAAGACTGGGCTTGACAGTAACTATGCTTCCCAAGATGGTTTAGAATCTCTTTGTATAAATGCTCAAGATGCATTGATCATGATTTTGATATGATGTTTCAAGATCTTCCACATCAAAGTACACATCATAACAATTCTCCTCTTGCCTAAATCTTGAGATAGTATCCTCAAATTCATACTTTATTCTATCCTTTGATTCACCAGGTGCTAAGATAAGAGCTTGATCATTATTAAACTTAACAAACAAGGACTCTACAAGAGGATATTTATACATCACAAATGTATAAATATAAATGTTTTCAAAAATGTGAGAGCGTTTTTAAGAATTATAGATGGTGGCCACTTTTTGGTCCCCCATCTTTCTGCACTTACCTAGAGCTTACTAAGGGATGGTTATATTCTCAATTGTCATGTCACTTTTTTTGGACTAAAATGAAAATAATATTATTTGAAGGTTGGCCCAATAATTTCTAATTAAAGGGGAAACTTAATAATAATATTATATAAAAAGTGTTTTTAACACTTAAAAATAAGAAGTATTTTTTAATAGTATAATAAAAAATAAAATAAAATAAGTATTTTATAAAAAACATTTTATTAAATGCTTGGGGCCAAAAATTAAAATAAATAAATAAATGTGAGCGTCCAATTTTTGAAACATAGGCAAATACAAATGGAGCGCTTGGCTTCTCATTTCATCATCAATCAAGTTATCTTCGTATTTTATAAAAAACATTTTATTAAATGCTTGGGGCCAAAAATTAAAATAAATAAATAAATGTGAGGATCCAATTTTTGAAACATAGGCAAATACAAATGGAGCGCTTGGCTTCTCATTTCATCATCAATCAAGTTATCTTCTTTACATAAAAATTTTAGGCATCTAATGACGAAAACCTTTGGTTTGTTCATGGTTTGAGAGGGCAAAAACCCTCTTGGATTCCACATTTGGGGTCCAAGATAAAAACCCTTGTTTCCAATCTTGGGTGATTCCATTCAAGGATCACAATTGTGCTGAATTGTTAAAGATTTGAAGATATTTTCAATTTTCTACAATATTGCTACAATGCAACTATAGTGTTTCTATTGATTTTTGGTGGTTTCAACAAGATTCTAGTGGGAGGCAATTTTGATTTACAAGCAAATGTTACCATTTTGTTATTAAAGCATGATTGAAGGATTCCAAGTTGATTTTTAGAATTTTGATGAATTTTCCAATCATCATTTAGGGTAGATCTTATTTATTTCCATCATTGTAGTTGGTCACCACATTTGGAGGGATAAAATCAATTATTTTGGCATTGAATTAGCCAAACCAACCATTGATCATTTAAGTCATCATGGGCAAATGGGAGTGGAATGCCAACCTTGGAGGAAGAGAAATTATGATTTTAAACATTTTGCATATGCTTTTAGAGAAAATTTAAGTGATCAGCATTTTTGTGAATTACTATAGGGAGTCATACCATTCCTAGCTAGTCGTTGTACATATCCAAGGTCTAGAAAAATTAGAAAAACACATCACTTATACACAAAGTATTATATAGAAGCTAAGTCAATTAAAATAAGTCTAAGATTAATGGAAAGAGTAAAGGGTACTTAATATTGCAGTTCCATAATTAAATCAAATTAGGGGGGACAAATGTAGTTCCAAAGTGGCCACGAACATTGAGAAAATGACTTGTGTTTCTCCAAGTTTTTGAGGGCCCTTCGCAATGACGGAGCATTGCAATTGTGGAACAACAATATGGCCATTTGGGAATCTGAGAGTGCTTTCTCGGATATAACTACATGTGCTGGAGCTTCATCTTTAGCCGTCGAGAATGATCTTAATATAAAACTCTACAGCAACGCGGGGGACTACCTCAAGGCTTACTGGTCTGCTATACCTGATTGAGTAACAACACCAGCTGCCCGTTACCTATAGGGATCAAGCATTCACCCAGGCTTTCCCTTACCTAAATAAATAAACAAACGTCTATGTTTCTCATGTAATATAGATATGTTTGCTATGTAATATATATATGCTTTCTCTACCTTCATATCTCGCCTTCACCTACTATTTTTTTTTCCTTCCTCTTAACAAATATCCTGAAAGAGAAATCTGTCTAATAAAAATCTAAAAGCATAAATTTGTCTATGCTCAACAAGAATCTATCCAAGAGAATTTCCTTTTTTTTTATAAATAAGTTACCATATTAATATTAATAAGAAAATAGAGTACACATATTCAAAAAAAAGGGTGGATGGTTAGAAGGCACACCTCAAAGTCACATGGGCAGCGCCCAGAAAGTCATAATGTCATGGCATAGTGCCCAGAAAGTCATAATGTCATGGCGTAAGCCCAAGAATCTGCAGAAGAACATTAGAACAAATAATAGCTTTAGAATATAAAGAAACAATAGTATCCATCTTGATGTGAGAAAAGATGCATGAATTTCCATCTTTCCATAAAGTGAAGAGGATTTCCACCCTAAAAGTGTGCCAAATTTTGGTATACTTTGCGGGAACCTTGGGAGAGTCTCCCAATAGAGCCATATGCCAAGAAAAAGGTTCTGGCTGAAATAGTTGGAAGAAATCGTGGATCCAATTCCATAGTTGCTGCTCTCTGGCACAGTACCAAAAGAGATGCTGGAATGATTCAGCCTATCCATAGAAAGGGCAAGGAGGGTCCTGAATCCCTAAATGAAATAGTTGAGCTCCCACCGGTAAACCTTGGAAAAGAATACACCAAGCAAAGTGGGCAAGCTTGGGTTCAGCAATTGCAGACCAAACAACTGAGAATCTTTTGCTAAATGGCTATCGAGGACATAAGAAGCCATTACTGATTGAGGGCATCAATCATGGGAAAATTAGGTGAGAGCCATTGATATCCAAGATGAGCCTTGTAGTTTCTGAAAGGGGTTTCTAGAAACCATTTCCAGTCCTTTGACCATGGTTTATTGGAACGGATACCCACTTTATGAAGCATATCAGCCGGGATGGCACTCACCAGGTCATTGTAGGTTTCACGGTCATGGTTTTGAAAGCTAAACTAGACACAAAAATCTTCCCACAAGAGAATGTGCATGGTGGGTCTATGAAAGATATCTTGTAAAGTCCGAACACCCTTCTTGTGAAATATGAGAGCCTTGAGCCATGGAAGCTTAGCCAACAACTGACCAGTACTGGCTAAAAGAGGAGACCACCATATGTTCTGCTGATTAAGCGAGAGTCCATGAAATCCATTCCCTGACCATTAGGATCCAGGGTTTTACTGCCTCCTAGATGTACGCCATATTCTTTTGGCGACAAAGGTACCCAAGATCTGAATAGGCTCCCACATAATAAGAAGGGTATGGAGACCAATTCCCTTCCAAGAGGGTTTATGAGTGGGGAAACCCGCTTCAATATTGTGCTTGAGGAGGATTTTTCAGGCCTCATTACCAGTAAGAGCATGGATGGTCCATTTGACACAAAGAGTAATGCCTTGCCACTGAGTAGAGAGAAGGCCAAGGCCATTAGAATCTCTTGGGAGACAACAAAACTCCTAGGCAATGTGGTGAAATTTGTGATGGGTCTTAGAAGATGCCCAAAGAAAATCTTTGAGTAATTTCTCCAACTTAGCATATGAGGCCTTGGAAGGCACCCAACAACAAGAGTAATACACATGAGTTGCTACACAAACTTTAGAACATACTTGAAATTTCCCAACCAAAGAAAGCAGTTTAGTAATCTAGAAGGCTAATTTCTGCTCAATGCGAGAGAGAACCGCTTACCAGAGATTAGCAGAAGAAGCCTGAAAGGCAAAGGGAATGCCAAGAAATCAAAAGATTTTACCAGGTGCAATCCATTTCCACCCATACTGTTGAATCCAAAAGGGGCTAGGAAGAACTAATTGTCTATAACATAAGGTTTTGTGCCACTGAATTACCGAACCCGAGGCTAAGCAAAAGGTCTCAAGACAACACAAAGCAGTTTTGACAGTATTCTCTTCCTCCAGCAAGGTGAGGAAGGAATCATTGGCAAAGTGGCCATTGACAAGCTGAGTGGATGAATTAGGCAAGGAGATCCCGTGAACCAATCCCTAGGAAATGAAGTGAGTAAGAAGATAGCCAAATCCTTTAGCAGCCAAAACATAAATGGAAGGAGCAAGCGAGCAGCCTTGACGATGGAGTGGAACAAACCCAAAGATTAGGATTGGCGGCCATTAATGGTGATGCAAGTAGAGGCATTAGAGAAGAAAATATTTATAGACTGGAGGAAATTGGGGCTGAAACTGAGCTTAGAAAGCATGGCTAAAATGAAAGGCCATTCAATGCGGTCATAAGCTTTACCAAAATCAATCTTAAGGAAAATGGTGGTTGATTAGAGTGTCTCACCCATTCCATACCTTTCTAGACAGCAATGATGTTGTCCAAGATGAACTTGGATTTGATGAAACTAGTCTACTCAGGACGGACAACCCAGGGTAAGAGGTGGCAGATTTTGAGAGCAAGGGCTTTGGCAATGATTTTGTAAGATACATTAAGGAGCGTGATAGGCCACCAGTTACAGATATCCTCGACCTCACTAGCCTTAGGTATGAATTTTATGTTACCTTTATTGATAAGATTACCTAGAGAATTAGAATGAAAGGCTTCAAGATAAACTTTATGCAAATGTTGTCCAACACAAGGCTACAAAGCTTTGTTAAATTCACAGGGAAAACCATCAACTTTTGGAGCCTTATCATCTGCCATAGAGCTAACAACTTCTTTGAGGTCTTCGATAGTGAGCAACTACTTGTAAAAGGCTATCTGGGCTGAGGAAAGCCTATTTGGCACAACAACAAGACATTCCGGAAGTGCATTTGACTGCTCAAGAGTATATTCTTGGATTGTAAAAACTTGCTTGTAGTGCTTAACAAATACCTAAAGAATATCAAGTAACTCTGAGAGCACATCGATACCTTCTTTGATGTGCTTGATGCCAAGTGAGGAATGTCTGGCTCGAAGTGCCATAAAAATTCTTTCGAAGCATGATCATTAATCTTGAGTCAATGTAACCTGGCTTTGAGTTGTGCCCCTTTGGCTGCATAGCTGTCAGCAACGTGCTTGTGATGCCAAAGTTTGGTAACTTGGACTTGCAGAGATGGGGAGAACAGATTGGCTACCAATGCCTCTATGGTAGCATGGAGGTCAGCTATTGTGGTTGCATAGGACCGTCGATGAAAGATGGCCAACTGACACCCATAGATACAGAGAAATTTCATAGTTTGTGTGATAGCATCATTCCAAAATTGGATCCAACCGGTTGAGTGAGCACCTTCAAACATGCAGTGGTCCACATACAAGTACATTCAATGTCATTCCTCCAAGTCAAGGTCAATGTTGGTCTAGTTTGAACAATTGGTTGAAGTTTGGAGTAATTCAATGATATCTTCACTTCATGATATTCTTCTTTACACCAAAAGAACTTGTTATACTTTTCATCATTTTACCATTTCAGCTTTATGCATGATTTGGTAGATTGCAAAGTATCAAAAGTAATACATGGTAAAGTGGACTTTAAAGTACTCAATTCAAAGTTTATACCGAAGGGTAAGTTTATTGGTTCATAAGAGAATTTGCATCATCTAAGAAAGTTATAAAGGAAGATTCAAAAATTTATACAGGTACCAAATGTTTAAAATACACCTTCAATACTTTATTGCCAAAGAGTGAATGAAATAATCTATGTGGAAAAAAATAGACCAAAAGAGCCACAACTTATATTATAGGTAAAACACAATTGTTGGGAAAATGGGTTACACTTTCTGGGACATCTTGATTTTTACTGAAATCACATATTTTTAGAAAATATAATGATTTAAGCCTTGAAAGGTTCTATTTAAAGTATTTTAATTGAAGAGGGTTTGATCAAAGCCCCTTGGATAGAACCCCACTAGTTTTAAACCATACCTATAATGGAGTCTCCTCTACACCTATCAAAATGTTGATAAAAAACCACTTTTGATTTACCTTTTGGTGGATCAAATGAATTCATTCAAAATTTATGTTTTGTAATTATGTAGTCCTTATTATAAACTTTCCAAAAAGTATAATTTTAAATATATTTAATTTGATTATTATATTTATTTTTTATTTCTTATGAATGTAAGTTTTTCACCAAACGTCAAGTTCTCTATTCTACACACATGGAAAATTAGTGAAAAAAATTCTAAAAAATATCTATGCCCTAGGTATTGATGTCCTTGTTTCAACAAAAAAGAAAAGATTGAATTTCAATACATACATAAAAAGTTATGTTTTACGGAATATGCCTATGTCTAAATTATAATTGGTTTGACTTCAAAAATTAATTAAAAAAAATTGAACAAAACATGATAAAACCAAATGCATGCCCTATATATCAGTGTTACATATCTAAATTTAAAAGAATAAGAATTCTATCCTTTGTAGGAAAAAAATAATGTGCTATGGAATACACATCACTTTAAAAAAATGTTGTTTACTATTAAAAACTAGTTATCAAAGGAGACAATTTTTTTTACAATTCAACTCCAATTTATTTTTAAAAAATATATTTAGAATCTACAAACAAAATCTCACAAATCACTAGTTCGCATCATCTTCAAATTCCTAATAATTTAGCGGCTATAGGTTTTAGAAACTAAATATTTAGTTCAAAATGTTGATTTCAATATCAAGTTTGGCCAAAAAGTGTAACCCATTATTGTGGGATGACTTGGGAAGCGCCAATTTTAAAGAAAAAAAAGAAACATTAAAAAGTAAAAACAATGCCAAAATGAGGGGTGTCCAAGAGGGTGTTGAAGGAAAAAAGGAGCAGCTCAAGGGAGGGGGTCGCTCAATAAAATGTGAAGAGAGAATGTGTTTAAGTGGAGAGCATTCAATTCATACAATTTATTTTGTTTGGTTTTAGAATTAGAGAGAGAGGAGGAGCACCTCTTAGGAAGGAATTTAGAGGTTTCAAAAATCCAATTTGCTGCATAAATTGGGAAGAATATACTAGTGTATTGAGAGAGGAGTTGGCTGGAATAAATTCGTGGATAGATAGGGATTAAAGTAGCTGCAAAGGAATCCAAAACAATACCAGTGTTGCAGAGGGTTCGATTGGAGGAGAATCAATTGAAGGGAACAATAGAGTGTAAAATAGAGGAATGGTTTTGTTGCAGAGAATGGGCAATGTGAAGGAGGAACATCAAAGATACCATCATAGTAGAATGATTTGAACATAGATAAGCTCCATTGTATATAAATTCATTGTATTTGTGGCATAAAGTCTTGCATAATCAACAATTGAATGTTGCCAATAAAACTTGAAGTTAGAATGAATTCAAACAGAGTGTTTGCAATTGAATGTGTAATTGTTTGTATTTAATTTCATGGAGAGGGATAGTGATTTATATGTCTGTAGCTACTATAGAAAAGTTTAAATTTTCTAGATTGAACAATCTAATTGAAATTTTGAGTTACAGTAGAGGGTCTTTGTTTGTGTGTTGAGAAATTGGTTTTGGAAAGTGAGAAGGAGTACCTCCTACATTAAGTGGTATTAGAGATGGTAGTCTTGAGAGTGTAGAAGATACATATAGACTTGTGGGAGAGTGAAGCAGTTGTGAAGAGCTCAAGAGGACTGTTGCAGGCGTGAAGACACCTGAGTAGTTGAGAGCTGGGAAGCCATGAAAGGAAGTGTGTTTCCAGATTGCAGAGCATGAGAAGTGATGGTGAAACATTGTAATAGATGAGATGAAGATATTTGTGAAGAAGCCTGTGATATGGGAGGGCTGGAGACAATATCAAGAGAGGAAGATTTTGACAATGATGGATGATAGAAATGTGAGATTGAGTAGATTGGAAGTTATGCAACATGAAGAGGTTGTTGAGCATAAGGTTGCAGCAAAGACATGCCATGAGGAAGGCATGGAGAAAAAGGGTGAAAATGAAGAGGTGAGCAGTGAAGAAAAGAATGAAGATAAGGAATTGGATGTAGTGATAGAACTTGAGGAAAAGGCAGTAGATACAGAAGCTAAGATGACAAATTTTGAAGGCCCTATACATGACAAACAAATGGGCAAAGATGAGGAGGATCACTTGTTGAAAGAGGAGATGGAAAGGATCAATAGATTATTTGCAGAGCTTGCTGATGGCGGTGAGGAGATGAACAGTGCAATGAAGAGTGAGAAGATGGATGCCTCAACAACAAAGCATGACGAGGTAACTTTTGATTTTTCTAAATTTTATGATGAGGAAGTTGATATGGATAAATGCATGTTGCTAGGGTGTTAGTGCAAGTATATAGAAAGAAGGAAAATACAGTTGCAAATTTATATGCAGATGTTGCATGTTTGTGTGTAGAGGTTGTAGAGGATAGTGCAGGTGAAACTTGGTGGAGATGGTCAGTTTGTGGCAGGTCAAAACCCATGAAAGAGGAGAAGAGTGGAAAGATTGTTTGGTGGAGGAGGCCAGATAGTGGTGGGTTGGATCCCATGAAGGAGAGGAGAAGAGAAAGTCTTTGGAGGAGGAGGATGGTTCATGGTGGACATGAGTCCACGAGATGAAGGAGAAAAATCTAGTAAAAAAATATTTGATGAGGATGACACTTGTTCCGATGAGATGCTGGAAACAAAGGAAGAAGAATAATTTTGTGCACATGTTTCAATGATGGAGTTCATTGAAGATTTTTTGCAATCTAAAGGAATGGTTGTACCATTCAACTCTAACTTTGTGAGCCTATGCTCACAAACTTCCTACCCGAAGTGTTTGATGCAGGAGCATTCAGGCAGACTGACAATCAACATCGACAAAAAAAATTGTTGTTTGTTTTCTTTTAGTTTTGGTTTTTTTGGGGTTTTATATGGCATCTATCATCTTTGGGAATGCTTCATGCTTTTTGATTTGCAAGAATTGAATTTCTGTTAGGTGGTAGTTTTGACACACAACGTGTTAAATTCATGGAAATAATTGTTTTGGGAGATCCAAGATGTTTAGTGACAAATACTTTGATAGGAATATTCTTGAATATGTTTTTCCAAATGTGAAAAAAGAGTTGAAGGCATATCTTTCACTGTTTTGGAGATTTTAATGCTAGAAATTGGCAATAGTAGTTTTACAGAAAGTTTAATATCTCATGATTCTAGAAGCTTGTATCAAAATCTTTTTGCATAGGACCTTGGGATGTTATTCCAAGTTTACTCACTTGTGTTGTGTGTTTGAAATTGTGAGTTATGGGCAAGACAGAGTGCCTCTCTGTATCAATTTCCCTCCAATTTTTCCCTCCAAATTTTACCTGTATAATTCTTTTATTAATACTATTCATGTAATTATCTTCTATACTCAAAATTTTATTTTCCTTTCAAATCATTTTAGTTGTGGGTGATGCCCAAACTTCTTTCTTGTTTATTGTGGATATTGTTTGGTGAGACACATATTTACTACAAGGCATTTAGAGGTATGTGGTCTTCTTTATCAATCTGCATTGTTGTAGTTTACAATTCCAAAAACTTCATTTCTACTTTTATGTATTTTTGTATTTGTTAATTTTTGATCCAAATTTCAATGTAAATGCCCTCTAGGAAGCTGTGGATAATTCATCTATTCCTTGTTATATTGTAAAAATTCTTTGAATTAGCTTTTGTTTATGTTCATGCTCACTTAATTTCATTATGATTCCTTTTATTTTGAGAAGCAATAGTACGATCACAATTTGGGGGTAAACTATAAAATATTTTAATTGAATTCATTGTTACTAGTCTCAGTAATTGAAATCCTTATATAAGTTTTCAAAGTTTAGAATGCTTTAATCTGTAGCATCCACTCCATGCATGTATGTGTGTGAGAGAGGGTGAGATACACTTCTAATGAATTTTTGGTTTAATATATTAAATTTCTCTTTTGTGAATGTTGAACCTAAACATATGTTTAGTGCATACAAAAATTTTAATGCGTATTAAGTGTGATTTGCAATCCCTTGTGTTGTAACTAGTTATTTATCATTTTCTAATTAGTTATCCCTTGTTTACCAATATCTTAATTTTCATACCTCAAAATGACTCATGGGGACATTAAAACTTAGGAAATTCAATTATCTACTTATATGAAAAGAATGAGTAGTGATGCTAAAGAGTGAGTAGTGAAGATAGCATCAGTTAAATTTCCCTACCTATCTTTCTGAAGCTTCCATGTTTTATTATTCAATATGCTTTTTGGAATAGTTTATTTAGAAAACTTAATTTCTTTTTGGACCTTACCTTTCCTTCACAAGGATTTACTATGAAAGATCATTTGAATTGGATTTTCTATTTATTCATGCTCATTGTGAATCCCTTTGTTTTGAGAAGCAATAGCATGGGTACAATTCAAAGATAAATTAAAAACCATTTCAATCAAGTTGGCCTTTACTGGTGTTAGTAATTGAAAGCATTTTTAAAATTTTCCAATGTTAGAATGCTTTATTATCCGACATTCATGTTTTTTTAAATTTCCTAATGATTTTGTGCATTAAATTTCTCTAGTATGAATGTTGAACCTACACATTCATCAGTGGATATGATCTAAATTTTAATGGATAATTTAGATAACAATACCTAGTGCTAAGCTTGTGGTAATGTGAAAATAAACAAATTGCTCAATTTGCAGAACTTGTAAAAAGTTGTAGGCAACCGAAGAGGATTTCTTATTGCATCAAAAGTTGATTATATAAAATGAGCAAGAATGTGAAAGGTCACCTTATCCATAGAATTTGAAATGGATAGTTGGAAGGTAACAAAACTACTAAAATTCAAATTTTCAATTTTTTTAAAATTTCAAAAAACTACTAAATTCGAGAGCCCACTAGGCAGGGTCATAACTTCTAGCCAGCTAGTCAAAATCTAGACATTTCAGACTCGTTGGAAAGATTTGTTGAAGAGCTAGATTGAGTTGCATCAAGTCATTCCTACAGCTACCATTCAAAGAAACTGGTGAAATTCTTGACCCCAAATTCTGCTTTGAAGGCCACCAAAAATGCCAATTACTAGGATGTAGATAAAATTGGAAAAAAAAATACTGAAAAACTAGAATATAGTTGCCTAAACAAATGCCACCCTAATGCTTTTGAATCTCTGCAAGATCATTGCTTCCCACTTGAGAGGCAATGGGCCCCATTGCACCTGTGTATTGCAGCATATGAAGAAATTTCTTCTCAATCTGGTCCTTAGTGAACCATTTTCCTTGATGTGGAAGTTGTCCTGCCTATACCACCCAATAGAGAGGAATTTGTTGTTTCTTCAATGTTTTCACCACAACGTCAGTAATTTCATCACATGTGAGAGGGGTAGTAGTGTTTGGATTCAACTCTGAGCAATTATATGTTCTGCAACATCTAAAGTGTCCAACAATGGTGGAAAATATGGACACAATAATTCAACGTTAAAAACATGATGTAGTCCAAGAAAAGATGGTAGATTGAGTTCAAAAGCATTTTCACCAACTTGTTTGATGATGGTGTATGGACCATATCGAATAGGATGGAGTTTCTTATTAGGCCCTTGAAGTCTTTCTTTTTGAATATGAAGCCAAACCTTGTCCCCATCCTTAATCTAATGAGGTGTATAATGCTGATCATGTCTATCCTTGTATTTCTGATTACTATATTGTAGTATCTCATGCACTTGTTGTTGAATATGGCGTATCTTCTCCACAAACTTAGTTTCCCTGTTTACCTCTTTTTTTGAATGTGTTGATGGGTCACTCAACATAGTTGGCAATGCTACATCAATTAGAGCCAATGGTTGGTAGCCAACACATACCTCAAATGGACTGTACCCTGTGGAACCATGTAGTGTTCGATTGTAACTATTCTGTGCATATGGCAAGCTTTCATCCCAAGTCTGAGGATGTTTGGAATGGTACATCCGCAAAATGTGAATGATCATCCGATTCACCACCTTAGTCTGCCCATCTATTTGGGGATGGAAGGCAATGGATTTTGTCAACTTTGTGTCCATCAAGGCCCAAAGTGCTGACCAAAAATTGCTAAGAAATCTACTATCCCTGTCAGATATGATGGTGTGTGGCAATCCAAAGTGTAGCCAAACATTCTCAAAGAAAAACTTGGTAGTTTCTTCTACAGAGACTCCTTTCTTGCAAGCCACTATGACATCCATTTTTGAAAACCTGTCTACCACCACATAGATACAATCATGGCCACGTCTGGTAGAAGGTAGTCTGGACATGGAATCCATTTAACCTGAATGCCAAGGTTGGCTAGGGACTGGAAGAGGTGTATACAATCCTTGTTTACGATTGGCAGGATTTGCAATGGCACAAGCAATACAAGCTCAGATGTATAAAATGATATCATGTCTCAATTTGGGCCAATAAAAATACCTCTAAAGTACAACAATAGTCTTCTCCACCCTGAAGTGTCCTGCAAGATGGATGTAGTGTGCCTCCCATATCATCTTTTGCCACTCCTTGGTTGGAACACATATGTGTCCCATGTGACAAAGAATCTCATCCTTCAGGTAGAAATCAATGGCTTGTTTTCCCTCTGCTAGATTGTTGTAGCTCTTAGCAAAATCAGGACCTGTGCCATACAACTGAGGCCAATTTGTTGTGTGGTGGCCACAAGAATCCAATACTTTTGTCAGGGCTGTGATCGGAGGTTTACTCAAATAATCTGTAACTTTGTTAGTAGCTCCCTTCTTGTGGTGGATATTGAGATGAAATTGTTGTAAGTAGGTAGACCATCTTTGATGCCTATCATTTTGTAGCTTTCCTTGTGTTTGTAGAAATTGTAAAGGTTTATGATCCGTGTGAATGATAGTCTCCTTCCCCAGAATGTAGTGTTTCCATTGTTTGCAGGCCTGCACAATAGCATACATGTCCTTGTCATAGGTGGTGTACTTACACACTATGTTAGAGAAAGTCTCACTATGGTAGGTAACTGGGTGCCCGTGTTGCATGAGAACTGCCCCTAGTGCATAGTCTGTTTCAATTTGAAAAGATTGTTGCAGATCTGGAAGTGCTAGTACTGGTGCAGAACATAGCCTCCTCTTCAACACCATGAATGCTTTCTATTGTACCTCTGTCTAGAAAAATTTTGCCGTTGGTCCTCCCCTCAGTGCCTAATTCATAGGCCATGTCAAATGTGAAAAACCAAGTACAAATCTTTGATAGAAATTGGCTAGACTCAAGAAGCTACGAAGTTTTGTGAGACTTTTGGGAGATGGCCAATCCTTGAGAACCTATATCTTTTCAGGGTCCACACAAACACTCGTTCTATCCACAATGTATCCTAAATACTGAATACTCTCCATACCAAAAGAAGACTTATCTCTATTAGCATATAGCTTGTGTTGTTGCAAGGTTGAAAGCACTTGTTGAACATGCTTCAGATGGTCACCCCATGTTTTTTTGAAGATGAGTATGTCATCTAAATAGACGATAATGAAAGAACCAATGAATGGTCTGAGGACATCATCCATCAATCTCATGAATGTGGTAGGGGTATTGGTCAAGCCAAAAGGCATGACTAGCCACTCAAACAACCCTTCCTTGGATTTGAAAGCAGTCTTCCACACATCTGATGGCTCAATTGGGACTTGGTGATATCCAGAGTTCAAGTCAATTTTTGTGAATAATTTTGCCCCCTGAGTTGGTCCAACAAATCATCAATGTGGGGGAATGGATATCAGTTCTTCACAGTGATCTTTTTGAGAACCTGATAATCAGTACAAAGTCTCCACGTTCCATCCTTCTTTTTGGACAAAATAATTGGACTTCCACATGGTAAAGCACTTGGGTGAATGTGTCCTTTCTTGATCAACTCTTGAATCTGCCACTTGATTTCTTCATTCTCCAAAACTAACCTTCTATATAGTGCCCCATTTGGTAATGGTGTCCCTGGAATTAGATCAATCAGATGCTTGACTTGGTAGTGTAGGGGTACCCCTGTTGGTGAATTGAATACATCATGATATGTTGACAATATTTTCTCCATCTATTTCTATTCAACTTTGGTAGTGGACACTTTGGTATGACTACTGGCCACAACGGACCTCACCTCCTCATATTGAACCATTAGTACGACAAATTTTCTAGTGTGAGCAATCAAGCGCTTACATTGTTTTGCAGTAATCAAAGATACTGGTTTTGAAAGACTTACCTCAAGTATTCGATACCTCTTTTCTCCCAACTTGATGGTAATGCTGTGTGGCCTTGACTCATAGAATCCATGGCGCTTGTACATGTATGGGTGCCCCAACAATACATTGCATACATCCAAAGGTGCCACATCACATATCACTTCATCTTTGAATGGCTTGATAGAATAAGGTAAGAGTCACTATTTATTCACCAAAATGTCTTGTCCCTAACTTACCCATCCCATATGATATGGCTGTAGATGTCATGTTGTCTGCAGATTCAATATTTTCATAGTTTCAACAGAAATCAAATTCTTTTGGCTTCCACTATCAACAATGAAATGAAGAGCCTTTCCATTTACCCACATCTGTGAGTGGAACAAGCATTCATCATCTTCACAGGGCATGACTTTGGTAGTGGCAACTATGGCATGTGGGTCAGCCTCAATGATTTGTTTACGATCATTTTGTTCACAAGGATTTGTAGGTAGCAATTCCTATCCCATCTCTCCTTGACAGATTTTTGCCAATAAAGTCTTCATGGCATGGCAGTCTTTAGTGTTATGACCAGGACTCTTATGGAATTCACACATCTTCTTCTTACCCTTATTTGTTTTTGATGAATTTCCCACCAAATTTGTTACCACCTTCACCCTTGAATTTGTTGTTTGAGGAATAATCCTTCTTCCCCTTTTGTTTGAATTTCTCCTCTATGTTTACTACATATTTGAAGACTGTACTCAAGGTCTCAATATGTAAGAAATCCATTTCTATTTGAATACACTGATGAAGCCCATAGTGATACTTCAATAGCTGATGCTTTTCTGTGTCATGAATTCCCAACTTTGCAAAAAAATGCATGAAATGTATTTGTATAATCTTGAACAGATTTGTCCTTCTTTTGTTAAAGTAAATTTCCACTGTATGTACTTCTCCTCATATGAATTTTCAGGGTAGTATTCCTCATTAATGTATTCCACAAATTCTCCCCATGTGGGATTGTCATCCTCCAACATTTCAAATCCTTAGCTGTCAAGGCCATCATCTCTGGCTAGTAGTCTATTCTCCCAAGATTGTT
Organism: Cunninghamia lanceolata; assembly: GCA_027924645.1. Classification (NCBI taxonomy): domain Eukaryota; kingdom Viridiplantae; phylum Streptophyta; class Pinopsida; order Cupressales; family Cupressaceae; genus Cunninghamia; species Cunninghamia lanceolata. The sequence goes on along the minus strand of BSBN01001247.1, from coordinate 3,401,684 downwards.
TCACATGTTCCTCAGCTTTGAGGAGTGCAAAGGTTATTTTCTCAACATCTGTGAAGTGGTTTACAGAAAAATATTTCTCTAGTTTTGATAGCCAATCATCAACAACATCTGCATTAATTTTTCGTTGAAAATTTGGAATGTCAAAATTTACTTGTACCTTGAATGGGGTGTGACCATGAAATAATGCTCCAGTTGCATCTTCTGGTTGATGATTTCATTTGAGAATTTGAGAGAATTCCATCATCATATCCTCATGTTTCTTTGCCAAAGCTTCTTGTACCAGCTTCTTTAAAGGGTCGGATCCACCTCCTTGTTCTCCCATCTTTAGTCGTGTGTGTCTCAAGGGTAGGTAATCTGATGGGTCTCTTGTTTGCAATCCCAACCTTTCATAACCAGACCATGTACGATGTGACATACAAGAGCAAACCGCTCTGATACCACTAATCTAAATTTTAATGGAGAATTTAGATAACAATACCTAGCGTTGAGCCTATGGTATTGTGAAAATAGACAAATTGTTTAATGTGCAGAACTTGTAAAAAGTTGCAGGCAACCAAAGAGAATTTCTTATTGCATCAAAAGTTGATTATATACAATGAGAAAGAATGTGAAAGGTCACCTTATCTATAGAATTTGGAATGGATAAATGGAAGGTCACAAAACTACTAAAATTCAAATTTTCAATTTTTTTCAAAATTTAAAAAAACTACTAAATTTGGGACCCCACTAGGTAGGGTCATAACTTCTAGCTAGCTAGTCAAAATCTAGACATTTTAGAGTCATTGGAAAGATCCCCTGAAGAGCTAGATTGAGTTGCGTCAAGCCATGCCTGTGGCTACTACTCAAACCAACCGATGAAAGTCTTGACCCTAAATTCTGCTTCGAAAGCCTTTGAAAATGCCAATTACTAGGATTCAGACAAAACTGGAAAAAAATAATGAAAAACTAGAATATAGTTGCCTGAACAAATTCCACCCTAATGCTTCTGAATCTTTACGTGATCAGGATACATGAATTATATCAATTCATAAATATGATTTTTTCTTCCTATCTCATTACCTAGCCCATTCTAATTACTTCTATACCTGATTCAATATTTGTTTGCATGCCTTGAAATAATTAAGTTCTCCTTAGCACACATGTTTGGAATTGGTATTGTTATGCCTTGATTTTCTTCACCAATTCCCAATATCTAAACGTTTGTTGTGGTCCTATTCCTACATAACAAGCAATAGATCACAACATTCATATTAATAGAGTAGTTTCATATGGTTAAATTAATTTTATTTACTAGTAATTATCCAAATTTAGTGTAATAGTCATTATCTGAAAGTTTTAAGAGTTTTTTTAAATGACTCAATATTGTTAATTTGGTTGTTTTAATGTAGGTACTAGAAATATATTATTTTCCATGGATAAAACCACATATTGCCTAATTCCTTGACATGGTTTCTTAAATTTCACTTCATTGCTTTCACAAGATGGAATAAGAGAAAATATGTTCTCCTCTAATGATGACTATTACCTAGAGTTTGTTCCAAGTACACAAGTGAACAATGAAAAAGTGGTCACTAAATAAGTGATAATTGAAAAGGAAATTTCAACTAATTAAGTAAAAATCATAAAAAATTAGTCTCATGTACCTCCTCAAGCAAAAAGTAGAGTTCATTGGAGCATTGAAACATAATGGTTCTAATTGAATCTAAATGAATTGAGAGAGAAACATAGTCAAGTGTTGGTACAATGAGAAATCACTAAATTCCATTGAAAAGTGGAAAATTATTCAAGAATATTGCTATGCCCATGGTGTTCCTCGCATAGCTAATCAATATCAAGATCGTTGGGAGCATCTTCAACATGATTACAAAATAAAATTAGAGACTATTAACATAATATTCGATCTAGCCATTATAGCTACTATAATATGACAAGTTGGGAGAGGATTCAAAAGAAACTTCTTGAAAAGTTCATTGCTAAACTTTATGATGCAATGAAGACCACATTTGGTAAAGATCAAACCATCAATCCAAGAAATATCACTATTGAATCTCCTGACACAAGTTATGCATTTGATGAGAACAATCCTCCAAATAAAGATAAGCCATTGCATGAACCTAAAACACCAAATATGGGAAGTTATGACCAATCTAAAAATGGTAGTGAAAGGAACAAACCATGCACAGGGAGAAATGAAAATCAATGTCTAATGCAATAGGCATCAAGGATGCTATTTCTAACAATAATAGGTTGTTGTTTCCTACTCAACAAATGGCTAAGAAGGGATGCATGAAATGCCATGAACAAAGATGACTTGAATGAAGAAAGGTTAAACTAAAACTTGAAGAGAAAAAACTAATGTGCAAATGAGCATGGTTTCAACACTAAATAATATTGGTCAAGCATTGTTGAAAATTAGCCAATCATATGCAAAAGAAGATTGATTTTGTATTTCTTACCATCATACCACTAATAAATAAAACAAATAAGATGTATAAAATTTCTTATGAATAAAGAGCATCTTTTGTTATAGTAATATTTATCTTCTATGTTGAGTGTGTATTGTGATGACCATCAGTTTTGGAATTAACATGTATTGATTCATATTGTTATCTTGAACTACATCATTATATTTGTAATTACAATATTTATGAAAATATTACCAGATGGGAGATGAAGGGATCATGTTCGATAGTATTTCAGGATTCTACAAAATGAGGAAAATGAAATAAACGAAAAAGGTGAAGGATACAATGAATTTTTATGAAAATTTTACATGGGAAAGCAAGTTAAGATAGGATATTGAATAGGTAGAGTACATTTGGTAGTCCATTAAAACTCCACAACTTTGCCAAAACCATAGAAATGAATTAAAACCTCCCAAAACTTGGAACATTCTTCAATTTTTACAACTTCAACATATGGTATGGACATGAGACATGACTTTGAACAAAAATTAGGCAAAATTTGACCAAGGGAACACCCACTTAAATTTTATCAGATTAGTTATATATGGTGGGCAAAAAAAGCCAAGTGCACAAAGGGGACAAGGACTTAGATGATTTTGCATTTTTTAAGTTGGGTGACCCCAACAAGATGAATTTGGTATGTCATGAGGAGCTATAGGAACTATATGGACATTGTATTCTATTGTTTTGTAAGTGGTAGCTATTATAATGTTGTTCGAGTTGTCATTAAAATAAAAAGGGTTACATAAAAAATTAAATATGAATTTCAAATGTTTAAACTAGTGAACGTTGTAGTTGTTAGTTAATATCCACAAAGGTTGAGAACCTAATCTCGATGTAAATGGTGAAATCTTGTAACCAATTTTTTCTCAATAAAAGAAAAGTATGGGGAACCCTCTAGGAGAACTACATGACCTTGATTTCTTGGGTGGGATATGTAGGCAATCCAAGGTGATGGATTTGGGTGAATTGGTCATGCATAGGGTTTTGCAAACAAAAACAATCCTTACTCAGTTTAGACATCAAAAGATCAAGGCAAGTCAATTCCAACAATCCATTTCATGTAAGTCCAGTCCCACAAATTGTAGCTCAATTTGCACACTCGGTTTAGGTCTGCACTTGCATAGGTGAAGAATAGTAGAGTTTGATTAGTGTGCAGATTCTAAGACATTCATTTGAGAAAGACCTAAACTCCAATGCTATGAATAACCGATTTCTGGTACCTTCAACATCACTTTTCCATGTTTAAAAGTGAAGTTTAATTATAATTTAATTCATTTAAATTCTACATTTATTATAACATTATTTCAACTAAATCCCAACTTTAAATCCTATGTTAAATTTATTTATCAATGTAAATTCATTAATTGTAGTATAATATTTGTATGAAGGGTTCTTTTGAATAGGAATCAACCATCCTCTTACCTTAAGTCTATCCAAACTTTAAATCCTATGTCAAATTTATTTATCAATGTAATTTAATTAATTGTAGTAGAATATCATTCTACTTAAATATCATCCACTTCAATAGTCAAACAACTAATAGCAATTTTACACCTCATTCACAATAAAAAGTGGCAAATATTTGTCCTATTTTTATTGGCCAAAATTGACCTTTGACTGTTGAAGTGGATGATATTTAAGAATAGCCGTAGAATATTTGTATGAAGGGTTCTTTTGAATAGGAATTAACCATCCTCTTACCTTAAGTCTATCCCAACTTTAAATCCTATGTTAAATTTATTTGTCAATATAATTTCATTAATTGTAGTAGAATATTTGTATGAAGGGTTCTTTTGAATAGAAATCAACCATCCTCTTACCTTTGAAAGACTTAAGTAATCCAACTATACAGTTTCTTCGAGTTTCTGGGTTGAGAATAAAAGATTCCCTTTGATAGAGCGTCGTAAACAGTTTGAAGTGTATTGTAACATATTTGTTGTTGTAGATTAATACAAATTGGTTTGATGCTTTGGAGTGGGGTGTTTTTTACCTGAAAGGGTTTTCCCACGTATATTGATGTCTCTTATTTTCTATCTATCTTTCTTCTATTCTTCTTCTTTCATGCTTCTGAAGTGTTAATTTGCATGCCGCAATGCTAGCGAAATTTACTTAGATCTGCAAGCTACATTATCTTTCTTTTAATGGTTAATGTCATGGGAAATCATCTATGTTTGTTTTTGCTTTAAGAGCATCGTAGTATGTGCCTTTGGTCGTCTCGCCCTTCCACATGCTTACGCTGCATTGGCTGCTCCAGTGACCTAATCTTATGGCGACACCCTTCCCGTTCACCTCCAGGTATTGGGAGAATATGCGACCCGCGTGATAGGCTCTATCCAACTGAATTTTGGACTCCTCGTTGTTCACCAAGCTTTGCAGAGCGTCGTAAACACTTTGCCTCTCCTCAGGGGACACCACACTTATCAAATTTGTCGACCATGTCGTGGTCACACAAGTGCAGCATGAGACATTGAGGAGAATTAGGGCACAAGCCAAGTAAGCAGTACCACCCATTTTCATTTCTACTTTTCTTCTGCCTCTCTTCCCTCATCTCTCGTCTCCTTTTATAGGGAGAAGGACACATTTCTGTTGTTCCAGAAATTGAACTACATCCACACATTTTTGTTATTCTAGAAATTGACCTAGATCGGTGGATGTAGAGTCAGCAGCACCTCCCAATATTCCAGGGGAGCTTTGCAGCACTAACATTAACATCATCATAAATTTAAGGATTATGGAGGTCGTCATTCCACATCCACATTATTAATTATTAATTAATTTAGGCCATGTTTTTCTTAATGCGTATTGACAATGCTGCCATTTTGCTTAAATTTCCAATCCTATGAAAACAATCATTTGATTATTGAATACGGTATTTGCCATTTAGATTTTAATAGATTTTAATAGATTTTAATGTTATAGTTATAGTCTTAGCTTAATGTTTGGGAATGTTTACTGATTTTTTTATGCAACTAAAAGCTATTAACATCAAAAAAATATCTTCTATTTTTAAATTCTATATTTCTTGTTCCCTACCACACGCATGCTTTATCTTCTCCCATCCTAAAAATTTGGATATTTACACAAGTCATTTTCTCAATGTTAGTGGCCACTTTGGAAGTACATTTGTCCCCCCTATTTTGATTTAATTATGGAACAACAATGTTTTGAGTACCCTTTACTTTTTCCATTAATCTGAGACTCATTTTAATAGATGTAGCTTCTATGTAATACTTTGTGTATAAGTGTGTATAAGTGATGTGTTTTTTCTAATTTTTTCTAGGCCTTGGAAATGTACAACGACTGGCTAGGAATGGTACGACCAGATCCAAAATGTCGATGCAAAAAAAGCAACACAGTTTTTCTAGAAGCTTACAATCTGATTATCATGGACCGTCAAAATATCATGTCTACTATTTGTATATAACAATTAATTTTAGTTGTTCAAAATAAGTTACAGATGCAACAATAGTTCTTTTTTTTTCGGTTAGTTTTATTTTCAATAAGCTCAATATCAGAGCATTCAAAGTAGTGTTCAATGTACAATGTTATAGATAGTCATCAATTGCGTGAATAGTTAGTTACTGTATTTCAAGTATGTGCATGACAAAATGTGGATCACCGAGTACTTTTAGTTTTGAAAAAGTAAAGTTTAGTTTGAGTTCAGATGTTGTGTATTTGATGGTTTGCAAGTATTACATTATCATATCAACTTGAGAGTAATAGAAGTGGGTTTGTTATTTCATGATTACCTAACTCTAGTGTTAAATGGACTGAAGTCCAGGGACCTAGGATTCAATATGTGCAAGCAAACTTCCCCTGAGAGCCACCAATAATGTTGTGTATTTTTACACTCCATTTCAAAACTTCAATTTCGATAAATATACAGACAAATAGATCAAGATATATGTGGTATTTGGGAGAAGATTTTACATAAAACTATTACAAAGCCTCAACAAAATCAATTATGCAGTCCTCCATTACAAGTCATTACACAACAATATTTTAATGTTCTAATCCTTCTCACTAGCACAGTCATTAACTTCTTGTAACCCAAGATAGGACTAACTAGGGATGGTTCCCAACACAGTCACACTTCCATTGGATCTCATAGGCCCTCTTATCTTAAACCCCAATCCCTTAACCCTCAGCCCTAAAGCCTCAACCCTCAATCGTTAAACCTTCAATCCTAAACCTTATCCCTAATCCCTCTACCCTCGACACTCTGCTTTAACCCTAATCCCTTGACCATCAACCCTATCCCTTAACCAACTCTACTTTAGATTTAATACTCTACTATTGCATTGATTTAATACTCTACTATTAAATCTTAGCATTCAAATCAATGCGGATGTTTATATTATAGAAGACTGCATTATATTAGACTATTAGAGATCCCTCAGAAAAATGTAATAACAAAATTGCTTTGCCTTATGTTAGCTTACAATTAAACCCATTCTTTTTCACACTCTTCTCTTAATAAAGTAAGTAATAAGGATAGAAGGCAGAGATTTTGATCTTACTAGTATGCATGGTCAGTTTACATTCCATGACTTCATTTTCATTGAATAAAAAGGTTTATTTGATTTGAAAGGTGGGGCAGAGTTCACTGTCATGCGCTTTTCTAGATGATAGGGTCCATAATGTCTAGGGTTCTTCAAAGAAAGGCCTATAATAGAATTAAGTTTTTGTTATACCAATCCTCCTAGTAAAGCTACAATTCAAATGCCTACTTTGAAAGTTTAAATAAATTAAATTAGACTTACAATTTTGATTTTCTTCCATTGCTTCAACAACATCATTGTTTTCTTCATCAGAAACCAATTCAATCAGTAACTTGCTACCCATTGGTTGACTTGAACTGCATCCTTTGTTAGAAGAAGGGCATTTTTTATCTATATCAATGTTTGTATTCATAAGATGAAGAGCATTGATATTTTTCACACACCCTATTCTTTGAAATATCTTAACCTTAAAATATGACTTGGATATGTACTTGAACACAACGAAATCTCCAATCTCTAGCCCATGATGATTCACAAAATTTTCTGAACCCTGCCTAAATTCTAATTTATTTATGGTACCCCCTAATTGTACATCCTACTCTTGCCCTCCTCGACCTTGCAATACCGTATGTTTGTCTGTGTTGTCTATAAACTGTGAAACAAACACAGGAGGAATGCGCTACCATAAACACATTACACAATTAGATTTTAGAAGTTCTTAATAGTGTATAGGAAATAAAAGAATGAAAAATAATGTATAGAGTTACCAATTTTTGTGTAAAGTCTCCAAGCATAATTTTGAAGGAGGCACAACCATTAAACCAATTCATTCAACAACGTGCTACCCATTGATTGACTTGAACTGCATACTCTGCTAGAAGAAGGGCATCTTTTATCTGTATCAATGTTGGTATTCATAAACTGAAGAGCATTGATATTTTTCACACACCCCATTCTTTGAAATATCTTAACATTAAAATATGACTTGGATATGTACTTGAACACAACAAAATCTCCAATCTCCAGCCCATGATGATTCACAAAATTTTCCCAACCCTGCCTAAATTCTAGTTTATAATTGCACATCCCACTCCTACCCACCTGGGCCTTGCAACACGTTATGTTTGTTTGTGTTGTCTATAAACTGTGAAACAAATGCATGAGAATGCGTTGCCATAAACAAATTACACAATTAGATTTTACAAGTTCTTAACAATGTACATGAAATAAAAGAATGAAAAATAATGTATAGAGTTACCAGTTTTTGTGTAAAGTCTCCAAGCATAACTTTGAAGGAGGCACGCCCATTAAACCAATTCATTCAACAAATTTCTACCCATTGGTTGACTTGAACTACATACTCTGTTAGAATAAGGGCATATTTTATCTATATCAATGTTGGTATTCATAAGTTGAAGAGCATTGATTTTTTTCACACACCCTATTTTTTTAAATATCGTAACCCTAAAATATGACTTGGATATGTACTTGAACACAACAAAATATCCAATCTCTAGCCCATGATGATTCACAAAATTTTTCCAAATTCTAGTTTATTTATGTTACCCCTTAATTTTACATCTGTAAACCCTAAACCTTAAACCCTAATCCCTAATCCCTAAACCATAAACCCTAATCCTTGATTATAATTTATGGTATCCTAATCCCTAAACCCTAAACCCTAATCCCTTATCCCTAAACCATAAACCCTATCCCTAAATCCTCAACCCTCAACACTTAAACCTTAAATCCTAAACCCTATACCTAATGCCTCTACCCTAAACACTATCCCTATTCCTAAACCCTCAACCCTCGACACTATACCTTAAACCCTAATCCTTTTCCCTAAATCCTAATCCCTATCCCTCAACCCTTAACCCTTAAAACTTGAACCCTAAAACCTATCCCTACACCCTCGATACTCGACACTATATCTTAAACCCTAATCCCTTAACCCTCATACCTAAAGCCTCAACCCTAAATCCTTAAACCTTCAACCCTAAAACCTATCCCTAATCCCTCTACCCTTGATACTCTACTTTAACCCTAATCTCTTGACCATCAAACCTATCCCTAAACCCTCAACCCTCAACTCTCAACATTAAACCCTAATCCGTCAACCCTAAAACCTAAATCCTATTCTTACACCCTCAACCCTTGACACTATACCTTAAAACCTAATCTGTATCTCTCAACCCTTAACCCTTAAAACTTAAACCTATCCCTACACCCTCAATACTCAACACTATATCTTAAGCCTTAAACCCTCATCCCTAAAGCCTCAACCCTCAATCCTTAAACCTTCAACCCTAAACCCTATCCCTAATCCCCCTACCCTCGACACTCTAACCCTAATCCCTTGACCATCAACCCTACCCCTAAACCCTCAACCCTCAACCCTCAACTCTCAACATTAAACCCTAATATGTCAACCCTCAACCCTAATCCCTCAACCCTAAACCCTCAACCCTCAACACTATAACTTAAACCCTAATCCATCAACCCTAAAACCTAATCCCTCACGCCTCAACCCTAAACCCTATCACTAAAATCTCAACCCTTGACACTATACCTTAAACCCTAATCCCTCAACCCTTAACTCTAATCCCTCAACCCTCAACCCTAATCACTATCCCTATTCCTAAACCCCCAACCCTTGACACTATACCTTGAACCCTAATCCCTTATCTCTAAACCCTAAAACCTATCCCTCAACCCTTAACCCTTAAAACTTAAACCCTAAAACCTATCTCTAAACCCTCAACGTTTAACAATATATCTTAAACCCTAATCCCTTAACACTCGGCCCTAAAGCATCAACCCTCAATCATTAAACCTTCAACGCTAAACCCTATCCCTAATCCCTCTACCCTTAGCACTCTACTTTAACTCTAATCCCTTGACCATTAACCCTATCCCTAAACCCTCAACCCTCGACTCTCAACATTAAACCCTAATCCCTCAACCCTAAACCCTAATCCCTCAACCCTAAATCCTCAACCCCCAATACTATTCCTTAAACCCTAATCCATCAACCCCAAACCCTAATCCCTCGACCCTAAACCCTATCCCTAAACCCTCAACCCTCAACACTATTCCTTAAACCCTAATCCCTCGACTCTGAACCCTAATCCCTCAACCCTAAACCCTAAACCCTATCACTAAACACTCAACCCTCAACACTATACCTTAAACCTTAATCCCTCAACCCTCAACCCTAATCCCTCATCCGTAAACCCTAAATACTATCCCTATTCCCAAATCTGCAACCCAAGACACTATACCTTAAACCCTAGTCCCTTACCCCTAAACCTTAAATCCTATCTCTCAACCTTAACCCTTAAACCTTAAACCCTAAAACCTATCCCTAAACTCTCAACCTTATACCCTTGACCATATACTTAAGCCCTAATCCCTCAATCATCAACCCTATACCTTAAACCATGAAGCCTACACCCTCAAACCCTCATCCCCAGACCATATAACCTCACCCTTATATCATAAACCCCAAATATTGTGCCTCAACCCTATACTTAAATTAAACCTAAACCATACGTGCTCTCAACCCAAGTCACCCGATGCCTTATATACCCTCAATCCATATCATAAACCCTAAACCCAATATCCTAAACCCTAATCCCCGCGCCTTACACACTTAATCTTATACACTCAACAACCTGAATATTAACCCTCAACTATAACCCTCAAGCCTCTAATCGCTCCCCTTTACCCTCTACCTGTTACTTAAGACCTAATCCCTCAACCCTCAACCCTCAACCCTCAAAACTATATAGGCTCAGGTCCTTATATACCCTAAACCCAAAACACCTACATACATACATACATGCATGCATACATGCATACATACATACATACAAGCATGCATACATGTACATATATACAAGCATGCATACATAGCTACAAGCATACATATATACATCCATGAAACATAATTATGAAACTTGAACATAAATCATTCAAAGGAAGATATAACACGCTTGCATTATGTCGAACTGGGCAAACATGCAAAAAAGGAAAAAAGCACAATATAACATGAGCACGTTATAACGTGCTCGCATTATATTGTGCTTTGGGAATCCCAAGCCTTAGGCTTGGGATTTTCTTTGGATTTCCAACCCAAAGGCTTGGAGTGCCTTCTCAACATCCACAGACATGTTTTTGCAAATTCTACAAGATTTCACATAATTTTATTCGTGCTAACCCTTAGATTTGCACGTGTTTCAAGGTCAAACAAATCAAACACCTGGGTAATGTTAGGCTTTCTCTTAGCTATTTAAAGATGTAATTTTTTTCACATTTTGACAATGTTAATCCTTTCATCTTTTTTTCATTGTAAATTAACGATTCATTGAAATTTAAAAAAAAATACATATTTAGAAACTAGACTCCATTCTGTACATATTAAAAAAAATTGATTTTCAATTAGTTTTTAAAATTTATAGGGGTGGCATGGCCAAAATTCTATTTTTAGGATGTGTCCACTTTCAAAATTAGTAAAAAATTAAATATTCATCAAAAAATTATTAGAAAAATCAAGCATAAACTACATGTTGTTAGCTATTTTCTCACCCAAGAGATTTTAAAAATACCAAAAAATAGTTAATCTTTTGAGGGAGCCACAAAACATGCTATGTTATGTTTTTTGATAGAAACAACACCAATTTCTGTGGTTCCCTCTTTTGAACCCCTTAATCTATACCATTTTCAAAAAAAGTAGTAGTTTAAAAAGTAGACTCAGAGCACTATGAACATTGTTTTGGTTGCATCTCCAAATTTTGAGTGTAACTATGCTCAATTTCTCATCCAAGGCCAGCATTTTCTGATTTCAGAAAAAAAGTGGCCACTTAAGACCCCTTTTTGGCCCCCCATCTTCTTGCACTTACTTGAGTTAGTCATAGTTGGTTGTCTCCTTCTCACCTCCTTCCCCTTGCCTACATAAGCAAGGTTCTTTGTACATTTTCATCAACTCTTGGTGTAATCTCTTCATTATATATTTTGGATTTATGTGCTTATGCTTTGTAGAAGATCATCTTAGTTCTCGCTTGCTGATATTGGCTAATTCCAACATGGTATCAAAGCCATGCAAGTGAAAAGCTTCTCATTTTGAGCAAATTCAAGCATCTAGCTTTTTCAAGGGTTCAATTTTTAGTATTTTCTTTGCAATTAGGTGCCTATACTGAAATCATTTTTGTACATAAAAGTTGTAAAAAATTAAAAAAATTAGTAGAGGGCCTTTCAACCCTCTGCTCATCTACCCATTTTTGGGTAATCTTGTTTTGTACGGGTTTTTAAAGACTCTCTGTGTAGATTTGAGGGTTCTTTGATCCATTTGGATCGATTATTTGGCCTCTCAACCTACCATGATCATCTGATCAAGTGGTCAAATCATTCAATAGCTGGTAGCTTGTTCAAATGATTTGATCACTGTTGGTTATTCAAAGAGAAGTCATTATTCTTTGGAGGTCGAGCTCTTCCATCTATTGCAGGCTGCTACACACTGGTTTTGGCACTCTCACCCAACAGTTTATTCTTCTACTTAGATGCCACTAAAGGATTTTATTGCTTGTGTCTTCTGTTAGGGTCATGTGTCAAAAGCATCAATGATTTCTACCTTCCACAAGGTACTACGCCAGCTAAGGTCGCCATTCATTCAACCATTGACTTCCACGGATAGGTTGCTTCACATGATTTTTAGCCACTGTTGAGGTTGAATCCTTTGATTGGCTGTTGTTTTCTGTGGGTTAAGCTTGCAGTTTGTTGAGGATTCCAAGTTGAAAACCTCATCACAATGGCTGCCCCCTATGCGTTTGGCTACCCTCGTGCATTGTAGATGTCAATCCAGCTCTGTAGATATCCATTCTATCCACCTCATTTTTCCGTGTCACATTTGAGATGTAGGTAGATGAAAGGTTGACGTTGGAAGAAAGGATGTAGGCCCTTGTTGTAGGCCATAGGCCTAAAGAGAAGGCCGCGAGCCTTTGGCAAGAGCAACACCTGCAGCATGGAAGAAGGCATTGGGCTTTGCATGTGATCCTGAAAGGTTTTTAAACCCTGCATAAGCGAATCTCACACCACATTATGACCATTCAGAGAGGAGGCTCACTGTGGGCACACGTCCTACCCCTGTGTGTAAACCAGAGCCACCATCTAGGTTGGAGAGATGCTTGCAAAGGAAACTCTATTCGAGACAACAAAGTCTTTGGAGATTGTCATTTGCCCTACATTAAAATGGCGTCGCCTTGAACCTCAATTAAAAATTATGCTTTGTTAGTGTTAGATATGTCTTGCTTATAAAGACAAGAATGAGATGTAGGTTGAAGTAGTCATATGACAAGTGTCTTAATCCTATGACACAAGATAACTAGATGATAAGATCCCAATTAGTTAATAAGATCACATGACAACCTAGAATTATCTAGACTTATCCCAAGTAAACTTAACATGTGAACATGTGTGAATAGAACTGACTAATGAGTAGTTAGATAATGTGCCTAGTTCATACTACAAGGGGTAAACCAGATAGGTAATAACCCCATTCACACTACAAAAGGGTACAGATTCTTGATGTTATTGAACCCAATTATCTCTATCTTCATCTCTGTCAACAGATTTTGCCTTCTACTTAAGGTGTTTACTGTTGATAACTGAGAGGGGGGGTGAATCAGTTATCTTAATTATTTCTACTTTCTAAACTTTATTAATAATTAGTGCAATATCAATTCAAACAAGCAAACATAATCATGAAATAGAAATACACATGACACAATATTTTTGACATGGAAATCCTATTAAGGGAGAAAACCACAGGGTGATTAACCCAAGATTGTATTCTTTGTTAGAAGAATGGAAGTACAAAATGGCACTTGCCAATTAGGGCTCACTGCCCGAGCACACTGCTCACAAAGGAGGCACACTGCCTACAAGAAACACACTGTCTACAATTTATAAAGAGTGTAATACAATACTTGAACTAATAAGGAGCATCAACACATGCTGGAGTTCAATTTCGGTTAGGCTCTGTATACTGATCTGCTGCACTTCATCTTTCCTCTACTTTTATGCTTCTCTTCTTTCACATACCGGATCTTCCTTTCTGCTTTTATTCGGCTCTACTACTTTTCTTCACACATTACTTATATCCACAACACACCTCATAACTAATTCCACCTTGTATATATATCCGCACAAGTGATTTCATCACCTTTCTAGTCGGCACCCGGAATAGTCAATTTTTTCACAAACTCTGTTCTATCGGCTAAATCCTTGTACACCAAGTAATGCAGATCAAGGATATACTTGTGAAAATCATTAATCATGTCGGCCAAACATAATTCATGCCTTCATAACCTTTACCAACATCAGTAACACATCCAGAATAATGTTTGATGTTCTTCCAGTCAGTTCTTCCTCTGTTCACACTATCACTTGGGAACCCAACACTCAAGCATTCATATCTCTTTATCCTTTCCACACTAGAGGCTCAAACCTTGGAATCTATTAGTTAAGATACTCCTCTTGACTTCCCCAAATCTGCACTTCACCAAGACACTTCCTCTGAGAGATCCGGACCTGACTGTCGGACCTTGCCACATGCTCTGTTCTTGTTTACTGGACCACAACATTCTTCACTCTGATTTCCGGTATAGACATACCATGTCCTGGGGATGTGTCGGATGAACTTTGTTGCCATCAATGACAATATTCATGAATCCATATAGTGTCTCTTGCCAACAATCTCCTCCTTTGGCATTGATGGCAACACTTAGTGAAAAATGACTAAGTGTATACACTATGCTCCCCCTTGGCTGATGCTCTATTTTTATATACATTTTTTGGAGCTCCCCCTTTGTTAGATTCCTCATTTTTCACTGTTCCTCACTCCCCCTTTGACATCAATGTCAAAGGGTAGGGTACGCATACCAAAATTTTCAATAATTTAACTATACTTAGCCGTATAAGTATATACATATGGAATACTTACATATACTGTAGTATGTCTGCAAAAGTTGTTTTCATTTGAATGAATTCAGTAGCCCAACTTGGCTTCATTCTGTCCAAAATTGATTTATGACCAGTCAATAGAAAAGCAAACGCATCTGCCCTTTTTAGATCTGTTGGATCATTTGTCTAAGCTGTGATTTGAGCTTCTTTCATGGCCTCATGCATGGCCTCTAACTTAGGGACAATTATCCCTCTGAGCTCACTTAACCTGCTTATTCTATTTTTCTTCTCTTTTTCAAGCTTCTTAATCTCATTCAAAACTGCAACCGTTTGACATTCTTGATTTATTATTGATGTAGAAAGTGGATCAAAATTTTGAGAAAGTCTTAACAGTTTATCCTCCTGTTCTTTCATTTTCTTCTCAATCTCCACTGTTGCTTTGGAACAAGAAATACAAAATTTGTATACTTCACCACCATCTTTAAGAGCATTTTCTAAGCTCTTTATCCCAGTATTCATATTTCTCCTATCATTAATGATCAACCCTTGTACCTCTGAGAATCTCTTATCCAAAAACTCCTTCCGGACCTTTTCTTCAGCTGACTTCTCTAGAGAATCAAAATGTGTGCTAACACTATTGACTAGAGTTTTGAGATTACCGAATGAGGGGGCTGTGGGATCCTTATGAAATGATGGCATAATCTTTTCTAGCACTCCGGAAGTAGCTTCTATCAACTCACAGTCTTCCATGTGAGACTTTAGGAGTTTTTCTTTAGCCTTTGCATTAGCAAATGAGGCTATCTTCATTGTCCATACCAGAGAAAGTGAATCAAACTTAAATGGTCCTTGTAGAAGCTCCGGTTCATCAATCTCCATTAATTCTTTGTTCAGGAATTCTTGGACAGTTTTTGTAGTGTCTCTTGCTGGAGACAGATGTTTCTTCTCTTCTACATTCTTAGAACTATCCTTTTGAGCTTTCTCTACATTCTCACCACTAGCAGTTGTGGTCTTTTCTATTGAGGTCTTCTCTCCCTCTGCAACCTTGGTACTGTCAACTTCTTTTTCCTTCACTCCTACTTCTTTCTCCTATATTCTATCTTCTCCTTTAGATCCAGAAGCTATAGGGGAAACCAGAGGAGAGATATTGTTTGTTCATGAGCCACCTCTTCCGGAATAGAGGATTCTAAGCCCTTGTCTTTACCAGAGTCCTCTGTGATGGGAATGTTGAACTTTTTAAGAGCATTTCAGAGGATCTCTTCAGTCTCTCTTGCCACTTTGTCAATTTTACCAAGCATGAGCTGATTCATCCTAGCTTTGCTCCGGAACTCATCCTTGCACTCTTTAAAGATCATATTCATTTGCTGCGAAGTGATTGAAGGGAAGAGCTGAATGGCGACCTATTCCCAGATCTCAAGATCTTTTGCTCGAGCATTGTTCTTCCTCATTTCATGCCTTTTCTCTAAGCTTTTGGGAATTAGAGAGATAATTTCAATAAAAGCTTTGTTGTAAGTGTTCAGAACTGAATTGTGGCTTCCTCTAGAATCTTTTTATCTGCTTCATTATATTCATCATAAAATTCTGTTAAGGGTTGCAGGTTCCCATCCACAGTGACTGCTTGCACTACAACATCTAAGGATAGAGTGGGTTTTTCAGCAAATTCCTCTTCCTTCTCTTCTTCTCCTTGATCGGTAGAGTGTTCACCGGATGATTTCTTCTTCTTCTTTAGTTTCTTTATTTCCTCATCTGATTCGGTTTCCTCTTCATCTCTTTGATTAGCATAAGCCCTTGTGGCTTTTGTCTTTGATCTTTTCTCTCCTTTGCCGGATGCCTGGACTTCCAGTTTTGATGTTCTTGAGCTTTTGGCTATGACAGGTGCAGATCTCTTTGATGATCTGGTTCGGGTTGAGGTTTCTACCAGAGCACTTTCCTTGCTTCCCTTTTCTATCTCTTTCTTCTCTTCCTCAGCCTTTTGCCTCTTTTCCCTGTTGGCATCTAGTGCCTCCATTGAGATGCCAAAGCCTTTGGCAACATCTTCTACTTCTTTTCTCACTTTCCTCTTGATCTTTGGCTGCCTTAGCTCTGTATGAATTTTTACACTTAGTTCTTCAAAGGTTCTAAATCTTTCTACTTTTGGGTCCTTTGGCTGTCTAAGCATGTGTTGAACATGCAGCTCTACAATTTGTTCATCTACTTCATACCCCATAGGCATGATCCAGACTATGCTTGGCTCTACTGCCTCCATTAGGCATTGATCAGTATCTACCATAAAACACACTATGTCTTTGTACTTCTCAACAATAGACTAGGGAATCCTTTCTCTTGCTTGCATCATGTTCTAGAAATTCTTGAAGTACCCCCACAGCGCTGTATTTTGTGCTTTGACATCACCAAGTCCATGCAAATAATCTCTGATTTGGATAGATACCGGTCTATCATTTTCCCACACCCAGCCACTAGATCCGGGAAGCTCATTCATAAAGTAGAAGAATAAGCACAATATTAATCCACCATACTTGAATGAATTCTTTTTATCTTTCTTTATTTTCTACAGATTCTACAAGATTTGGTTCAAGAGAAGCTGACAAAGATCGTAGTCTGCATCCTTTCTTAGCATTTCATAAGCTGTGTAGATGGTTGTTCCAGGTACTGAATTTTCCCTGCTAGAATGATATATTTTATATGCAATGATCATGGAGGCAAACTTGACATCCGGATCAGATATGTCATCTACTGTCATTGCTCTTTTGTCAAACTTGGATCCGGTAGCCTCACTCACAGTTTGATTCTTCACAGATTTAAGAATAGGAATCCCACCGGATGAGTGTAATCTGGTAACTGCCCTGATGGCATATTTTGTGATTTTGAATGGTCCATTTAACCACATGAAGTTGTCATGTATTCTTCTCAAAATATACCTAACCCATTCATCCTCAGTAAAATAGGGGAAATGTATGTATTGTGCAAAGTGCTTATTCCGGAGGCCCTTGTATTGTGGTTTGAGCTCAAATGAATCATCTAATAGTTGTTTGTGATAGATATCTCTTAGTTTGAATTCCCCAAACTCTTCAACATTTGCATGTATGTAAACCCTAATATCTTTGATGTGTAGAACACCATGCGAAACACTAGAGATGGCTCCTAAGGGATCTACCTCCAAGGATTTGTATGGATGCTTTTTAAATATGGGGCGAGGTCTATCAGAAATCTTAACTATATTCAGAGTAGCCATCATCAAAGAATCTAACTGAGAGATATTAAGAACGAAGAATACCTTTTATGCTGTTTAGGGCACACACGATGAGTTGTATGAAGAATCGTCTTGATCTTTGGAAAAGTAGTTACAGAGCTCCTTTTCATTTCTTCTTGAATGCAGAATGAACAAGTGATTAATGAGAAAACCCTTATATTGCTCTGCAAACCCTAATGTCAAGTTGCAATAAATGCTTGACCTAAGTTATTCCGGTTTGCCTTATTCGGATGACTTGAAGAACTGGATCAGTCCTGATCTTTAAACATCATGCGGATCTTCCAAATCTTAACCATAGTTTGTTTGTATGTTTCCCTTATGAACCCTTCAATCCGCAACTCTTCTTGTGCCAGTTCTGGCACCAATTGACTGGCTGGGGGAACAAGGTTTTCTTTGTGTCTCCCCCTGAGCCAGAGCTCACCTTTTAATTTTCAAAAGGAATATCAGCACCAAAGTCTGGTGTGGATCCAACCTCTACATTCTCTGTACTTTTCTTCACCCAAATCTTGTTCATCTCACTTTTAACTTCATTCGCATTCACTTTTTGTTTACCCTTATCTTGATTTTGATTATGATATACCGGACCTCTTTTGTCCTAATTCTTGCTTCTACAGAATTTTGCAATATGACCAGATCTATTGCAGATTTGGCAAACAACATTTCTTTACATATTTGATTGATATCCTCTTGATCTGCATTGATTAGCCATATGACCTATTCTATTGCATGTAAAGCATCTACCATTAAATGATTTATTCATTTGAATATTTTTGCATTCATGAGATTTGTGACCATACCTTTTGCAGTTAAAATGCTGTTTGGAGAAGGATGAATTAGTCTGATTCATTCTCTTTCTGCACTTATTAGTTTTATGACCAAAGGTATTGCAATTGTGGCAGTATCCATTGAAGGAAGGATATCTTTAAGCATTAGGCTGTCTTACCGGAGGTCTTCTAGATCTGTTCCTTGGATTTTCTGATCCAAAATTCTTCTAATCAAATCCAGAGCTTTCTCCTTTCTCATATCCCAAACCACACTTGTCATCTACCCTCTTTTGACTTCCAAGAAGAACTTCAAGTTGAGCAAAACTTATCTTGAATTTCTCTTTATATTCACTTGCTATTTGAAGATCCCTTTTGAGAGAGACAATTTGATCCTCAAGTTTTTCTTCATTATCTTTAGCATCTTCAAGATCAGATTCAAGATGTCTGATAATTCTATCCATCTTGTGGCAATCTTCCGATTTCTCTTGGAGAGATTGTCTTAGATTATCTTCAGTTTTCCTTTTCTCTTCAATTTCTTGGGTAAACTTCATAACTCTTGATTCCATTTCATGTCTTACCATAATGATTTCTTTTGATAACTTTTCACATAACTTGGTTTTCTCCTTCAGCTCTTCATTTGCATCATTTGCTCCACCTTGACTTGCTAATTGTTGAAGCAGCTCCTTTCTCTTTTTCATAGAGAGACTTAATTTGTCTTTTAGTTCTCTCATGAAATCATCAGCCTGTTTGAGTCTTTCCTTTAATTCATTGACTTCAGAGTTTGACTGCTCAAGATCATCAAGGGCAGTCTTGAGTTGCTCCCTTAAACCATATGCATCCATTTGAATTCCCAGATCTTCCTCAAGTTGTTAGACTCTGTTAGGAGGAACTTAGCTCTGATACCAATTGTTGATAACTGAGAGGGGGGTGAATCAGTTATCTTAATTATTTCTGCTTTCTGAACTTTCTTAATAATTAGTGTAGTATCAATTCAAACAAGCAAACATAATCATGAAATAGAAATACACATGACACAATATTTTTGACGTGGAAACCTTGTTAAGGGAGAAAACCACGGGGTGATTAACCCAAGATTGTATTCTCTGTTAGAAGAATGGAAGTACAAAATGGCACTTGCCAATTAGGGCTCACTGCCTGAGCACACTGCTCACAAAGGAGGCACACTGCCTATAAGAGACACACTATCTACAATTTATAAAGAGTGTAATACAATACTTGAACTGATAAGGAGCATCAACACATGCTGGAGTTCAGTTCCAGTTAGGCTCTGTATACTGATTTGCTGCACTTCATCTTTCCTCTACTTTTATTCTTCTCTTCTTTCACATATCAGATCTTCCTTTTTGCTTTTATTCGGCTCTACTACTTTTCTTCGCACATCACTTATATCCACAACACACCTCATAACTAATTCCACCTTGTATATATATCTGCACAAGTGATTTCATCACCTTTCTAGTCGGCACCCGGAATAGTCAATTTTTTCACAAACTCTATTCTATCAGCTGAATCCTTGCACACCAAGTAATACGGATCAAAGATATACTTGTGAAAATTATTAATCATGTCGGCCAAACATAATTCATGCCTTCATAACCTTTACCAACATCAGTAACACATCCAGAATAATGTCTGATGTTCTGCCAGTCAGTTCTTCCTCTGTTCACACTGTCACTTGGGAACCTGACACTCAAGCATTCATATCTCTTTATCCTTTCCACACCGGAGGCTCAAACCTTGGAATCTATCAGTCAAGATACTCCTCTTGACTTCCCCAAATCCACACTTCACCAAGACACTTCCTCTAAGACATCCGGACCTGACTATCAGACCTTACCACATGCTCTGTTCTTGTTTACTGGACCACAACATTCTTCACTCTGATTTCTGGTATAGACATACCATGTCCTACAGATGTGTGGGATGAACTTTGTTGCCATTAATGACGACATTCATGAATCCATATAGTGTCTCTTGCCAACATTTACAACTCTATTTGACATTCCACTCCTATGCTTCAAAACAAAAGTATAACTCTACAAAACATCAACCCATTTTAGGTGCCTTTTATTTAACTTCCCTTGACTATAAAGATACTACAAAGCCTGATGATCAATATATTATAAAACAAACTATTTTGGTAACAAATAATGTCTCCATTTCTTCAAAACCTGAACTATAGCATAAAGTACAAGGTAAAGATTTATTGGTCTACAATCCACAATCCATGGTTTCAAGGTTTAGGATTTAGGGTATGGAGTTCATGTTCTACATTCTAGGGTCTTAAGTCCATGGTCTAGGGTATAGCATCCAAGTTTCAAGGTCCATGATTCAATGGTCTAAGGTCTAGAGTTATAGGGATCATTGATCAAAGGTCAAGAGTCCAAGGTCCATGGTCCAATGCCTAGAAATAGAGAAAAAGAAACAATGAAAAGTAGAAACAATGAAAAAATAAAGAGAGAAAAATAGCTATGATGAAGATAAACATTATAAAAAAGCAAATATGTAGGCACAAATATAGAGAATGCTAAAAGAAAAATAAATATATGAAGAAAAAGGGAGGGATGCATGTAAAACAAAAATAAAGCAATAAATAAATAAAGAATAAGTAAGAAGGAAAAATTTAGGATAAAAATGAAGAAAAAAGATAGAGAAAGAAGGAAATAGAAAAGAATAAAATAAAGAAATTACAGAGAACAAAAAATAAAAATGAGTGAAACAAATTAAAAAAGAGATACAACTTGAGAAAAAATAAAATAAAGAGTGAAAGAAAGAAAACAGGGAAGAGAGAGTAATTGAGAGAGTAAGAGAGTCTGCTATACCCGATTGAGTAACAACACCAGCTGCTCGTTACCTATATGGATCAAGCATTCACCCAGGCTTTCCCTTATCTAAATAAATAAACAAACGTCTATGTTTCACATGTAATATAGGTATGTTTTCTATGCAATATATATATATATATATATATATATATATATATATATATGCTTTTATATGCTTTCTCTACCTTCATATCTCGCCTTCCCCTACTATCTTCTTTTTTTTCTTCCTCTTCACAAATATCCTGAAAGAGAAATCTCTCTAATAAAAATCTAAAGCATAAATTTCTCTATGCTCAACCAAAATCTATCCAAGAGAGTTTCCTTTTTTGGAATGGAAAGAGACCATCTTATGTTTTTCTTTTAATCAGATATTCAATAACTTGATACAGGCAAATACTACTATACCCTTAAAGTGGAAACAAACATCAATGATTTCCCATCACATTAACCATTAAAAGAAAGATAATGTAGGTTGTAGATCTAAGTAAATTTTGCTAACGTTGCGGCATGCAAATTAACACTTTAGGAGCATGAAAGAAGAAGAATAGAAAAAAGATAGATAGAAAAGAAGAGACACCAATATATGTGGGAAAAACCTTTCAAGTAAAAAATTCCACTCCAAAGCATCAAACCAATGTATTAATCTACAACAACAAACATGTTACAATACACTTGGAGACTCGAAGACTTAACATGGAGGTTTACATCTTGCTTCTATAGAGGAAAATGAGCAACATAACTTGGCATAAAACTCTCCTTACAAATGACTCCTCAATCATTCAATTTATGGGAGTTCTAATGAATTCAAGATTTATGAAACCCAAAACCATGCGCTAATACCACCCTCAAATGTGGTATCCAATATGGGTAGGAAATATCCAACGCCTAGTCATGGAGAATCAAATCCACCATAAAATAGAAAGTTACTTACACTTGTTAAATCATAACTTACTCTCCAAATATGGCACTCCATTTTGGGCTCCTAAAATCATGCTTGTCAAGTTTCCAAGGTAACTCTCTCTTTCAATCTCTTCCCATTCTAGCAACTCTTACACACAAATTACAAGTTGTAACAGTTGCATTTAGTAACTTCTACAACACTAAGTGATAAATACAAACTACAAGTGACACATAGTGCCACTCCAAGTGGGATGCCTAAAATATATGTACATGCATAATACATACAGATAAATAAATAGTTCAAATATTAGGACTTGCAAGGTGTATGGCACACCTAATCCTAGCATTCTCGCACTTGTCATATACCTTGAAAGAGCCAAAGGGAAACACAACCAATCTATGAACCACCAAGATTACCATACTATCTCAACTAAACTCCACTGTACTTACAAGCCTTATAGAAGCACCTGCAACATCTTCCAAGTGATCACCAACATGAAAAAAGATTAGAATTTCAATTTTGAAGATGGAAAAGTGATCACCAACATGAAAGAAGTTGATGATTGTGCTAGTGAGAAGACCTAGAAGCATTTAAACCTTGGTAGTTTTGTCTACTCTGATGGATATCCTCATTTTATGAGGTGGTGAATTTGTTTTCATAATATCAACATTTCTACAGCTAGTGTTGTTATATGGAGCCTAATCAAACTCGGAGGTTAAAATTACCCCACTTTTATTGGTGTGGTTTCCCCCCAAATTCTTATGGGGTCAAGGGTCAATTTGTGTTTTTTATTATTTTATTAAGGCATCAGGAGTTATTTTTTCTATTGTCCGACATAAAAAAACCCTATTTTTGTAACCGACATAAGTCGTGATAAAAATGGCTAAGGGTTAGGGTTTCCATTGATGTATTGTAGCATTTTTGTAACAGTAATGAGTTGCAGGGATTGCTAGTTCTAATCCATTTGATTTACTGGATAATAATATTGAAACTCGAGTTTGGGTGAACCGCGTTAAAACTTGTCTCTCGCTGTTATTATTTCTGTGTATTTTCATTCCTCTATTTAATCTTTATTTGCATTTAATTGATATCTTCTACCAGCTAACCCTAACAGCTAGTACATGCCTGCTAGTGGTGATATACATATTCTTCCATATCGGTGCTATAGTAGGTTAAGGCACATGAAAGTTTTCTTCTCCTTGGTGTGACTTTGTTTCTTCCTTAGTTGAAACTTATGCTTGTAAGAAGTGATGTCCTATTTTAGCATGTTATGAATTTGTAGTCAAGGCCTTTAGGTCTTAGAGATGCTCTAGGGAAGTTCCCCCATATCCACATTCCCATGATTCAAGCCCTAATCATTATGTAGATGAGTATGACTTAGACTATTACAGTAAGTTTCACTATGCTTCTTTCTCTCTTTTCCCTTGCAAGTGTTGAATAAGCTCATTGAAAATTTGACAAAGGGTTGGCTTCTAAAATCCTAGAGGTTGTTTTTCAAACCATGTCCCATGTCTGCAAACTTTTCATGTTGGTGCAAGTTTGCATGCAAGTGTGGATTTAAACAATTAATAGTTTTGGCATGCCTAATGGCACATGAGTCCAAACTTCTCAATTTGTGTCTTATTGTATTGAATCTTTGTTCTACATTTTATGATTTTTGCAATAAATCACAAAATTATCAACTCATACAAGTATGAATCTTCTACCTAGAGACTCCATTAGTAACTCCATTGCTCATAAAATTTTAAATCTCTATTCCTATAAACTATGGCAGCCCCTCATATCTAAGTGTATCTCAACATTTTGGCAAGAAATTTCCCATTTGTGGTATGGGATTCAAGTGGACTATTACAACATCAACAATGGTATTGAATTCTTGAAGTAGCATTAAAGGTACCACCTCTCTTTTATAGAGATGGCTTGGTTTCTCGCACATATCACATTCAAGATGTTACAAATTTTGTGCAACATTCATAACATTACTACTTAGAGTGTGGGTCTCCAACTACTAGATTCATCTCTCAAGGGCAAAGCATATGAATGGTTCATAACTTTTCATCCTAGTTCAATTGCAAATTGGGATCAACTTGGTGATCTCTTCAATCAATTTTGAGAGAATGCAAATACCAGCTTTCTTCTTCAGTACTTCAAGGAAATTAAGAAGGTCCCTACATAATGCATACATGACTTCAACTCATGGTTCAACAAAGCTTGGAAGATATTCCTAGTCAATGTTCATCCACCTCTAGGTTTTGCATTCTTGCACTTTCTAAAAGCTTTAAATTTTAAAATTCCAATTGTGATTCAAATTCTAGGAGGTCAAATTCTTCTTGAATCATATGATTTAGCTATCAAAGTTGAACAAAGTCTAATAGCTACTAGAAAGACACCTCCCATACCTACACAATCTTTGTCTCTTACATAAAGTACCTCTTTCTAAGCTATCCAAAAAAATCAAAATTCTACATTTAGCTCACTGCACACCATCCCCATTGAGTTTGACAAGCCTAGCATGGTGAATGAAGAAATTTGTTTGATAGAACATCTCTCCTACGAGCTCATGGAATTAAAAAATCTTACAAATTGGACAAAGTGAACAAGATTTTATGCATCCACACACTTTGGAACAACAACTTAGCTTGTATCCTCTTGTCAACACCATACCTCCTTTTGTACAATTTATGCAAATCCCTAGATTTGATAGATATATTCCTTGTTCCTCTTCAACCTTGGTCCTTCCTAAGCTCAATTAGAAAGAAAGTGTATAAAATAAAGTTTTCTATCAAATAGACATAATGGATAGTCATAATGAGCAAAATAATGTAAAAAATTAGCAACATAAGAAAATTGTTGTTCATGCAAGTTTTCTAGCACATCATGATCATCATGTGCATGTAGAAAGTGTGAAATTAGTTTGATCATTATATCCATTGTATTTTAGCTCCTTCAAGTCTTTTTCTAATGCTTTTTATGAAGAAAATAAGGAGAAATTGTAGCTATCAAATGGCATAAATCTTCAGACACAAAGAGAAGGCAAAGGTAAGTGTTAGGTGAAAGAAAAATCAAGTATTGAAGAACTAAAAATTGATGAAGATATGGGAAAAACAAGTATTGAAGAACTTAACATTACAACTATAATTAAATCAAAATAGGGGGGAACAAATGTACTTCCAAAGTGGCCACTAACATTGAGAAAATGACTTGTGTTTCTCCAAGTTTTTGAGATAAGGAAAGATGAGGCATGTGTGATAGGGAACAATAAATATAGAATTTCAAAGTAGAAGATAATTTTTTGATGTTGATAACTTTTAGTTGCATAAAGAAACATTGTAAACATTTGAAGCATTAATCTAAGACTATAAATATAAGTCAAAAAAATTGCAAGCCCCATGAACGACATTGAACATTAAAATCTAATTTGTGATAGGAAATAATAAATATAGAATTTAAAAGTAGAAGATATCTTTTGATGTTGATAACTTTTATTTGCATAAATAAACATTTAAACATTCTGAAGCATTAAGCTAAGACTATAAATATAAGTCAAAAAATTTGTAAACCTTGTGAATGACATTGAACATTAAAATCTAATGTGTGATAGGGAACAATAAATATAGAATTTACAAGTAGAAGATATTTTTTTGATGTTGATAACTT
The DNA here is from genome assembly GCA_027924645.1 of Cunninghamia lanceolata. Lineage (NCBI taxonomy): Eukaryota > Viridiplantae > Streptophyta > Pinopsida > Cupressales > Cupressaceae > Cunninghamia > Cunninghamia lanceolata. The sequence goes on along the minus strand of BSBN01001247.1, from coordinate 3,375,337 downwards.
TTAGTTGCATAAATAAACATTATGAAGCATTAAGCTAAGACTATAAATATAATAAAAGAAAATTGTAAACCCTGTGAATGACATTGAACATTAAAATCTAATGTGTGATAGGGAACAATAAATATAAAATTTAAAAGTAGAAGATATTTTTTTGATGTTGATAACTTTTAGTTGCATAAATAAACATTGTAAACATTTTGAAACATTAAAGTAAGATTTTAAATATAAGTCAAAAAATTGTAAACCCTGAATGACATTGAATGTTAAAATCTAAAGAGTAATACGGTATTCAATAACCAAATGCTTGTTTTCAAAGGATTGGAAGTTGAACCAAAATGGCAGCATTTTCAATATGCATTATGGAAAACATTGCCTAAACTAATTAATAAGGTGGATGTGGAGTGACGACCTCCACATGACTTCTTGTTAAGAAAAACAATCCCTAAATTTATGATGATGTTAATGTTAGTGCTACAAAGCTCCCCTGGAATATTGGGAGGATAGGTGGTGCTACTGCTACTAACTCTACATCCACTGATGTAGTTCAATTTTTGGAATAAAAAAAACGTGTGGATGTAGTTCAATTTCTGGAACAACAGAAACATGCCCTTCTCCTTATAAAAGGAGAATAGAGAAGAGGGAAGACAGGTGGTGCAGGAGTACCCTTTCAATAGGATAAATATACACAAGAGGGGGGAGAATAAGGCTCTAATATGTTTTAGATATTTCATGTTACCATGTAGAATTTGTATGTCATTGTCAAATGTAGCATTTTGTGTTGACATTTCATGTTTCAATATCTCTCTTCCCGAGGCCAGTATTTAGCATCATGGATAACAATAGATAGTTGGGTTATGTGCAGGATTAAATCTAATGTGTCGTATTATCTGATGTTTTGTTCTCTTATGCAAAACAAGTGCCGTGTGATTAATTAGGGCTTTTTGTTATAATCTTGGTTTATGCAACATCCTAAAAATAAAGGAGAGAGGAGTTGGTAACAAAACAAGGTGGTCAAGGAAATTTAGTCTTGGAACTTCAAAATTATCAAATAATTGAATCTCTGTAATCAGCCTGTGTTTGATAAAGTTGGAATGAAGAAATAGAAATTCTGTGAATTGTATCCTACCAATTCTAGATTTTGTGCAAATTCCCTGTATAGCAACTCATTTTGTATATTATTTGTATAGAATTGCTTTGCATTTAATTTAGTTCTCCTATGGTCGAGATGTATGATTAAATCCATTCCACTAGTGGATTTCTATGAAATTAGTGGAATGGATTGTGTATATTAGTTTTTTGTTTGTTTTCCTTTTTTTTCAATGGGCATGGTATAAAAGAAATTGCAGAATCCGTTATAGAGGAAGTTATCAGCAGAAAATACAAATATACATTTTATGTATATCCGTCAATTGTATGTCGGGGACAGTCTGTGAATATATCGCATTTGCATGCGAGTAACCTCCCGTGTATACACTGTGAAGAATGGTATGTATAAAAGTCTTTTTCGGATTAAGTTTATGATTGTTAGTTGAATATACAAATAGTGTGTATATCGCTAATGTACTTGAGCATATTCTGTGTGTATCCTGCAACTGCATGTAAAGGTCCGTCACCTGTGTATATCGCCAAAGCATATTCTGTGTGAATTCTTGTGTCTGTCAAAAGTATCTGAGGAGATACATTTTCTATGTATACATTCATTGTATGTCGTAGACAATTTGTGAGTATATCACTATTGTATGCAAGTGTCAATTTGTGTGTATACTGCAATTGTATATCATAGATTGTATATTGGAATGTACATTGTTAATGTGCATTTCGTGAGGTGTAAGTGGTGACCGGCTGTAGCGGTCAAAGTGGGTGAAGATACAATGGGTTACTGGCAATAGAAGGTTAGATAGTGTATATACAAGCCGAAGTCATCAGTGTGAGAAGAGTCATCGAGTGGACAAAACTATGTGGAGCTGACATTATGTGTTCATGCTGATCGGGGTGACAACGGAAAGATTCACCGATGAATAGTTGATCGGTGTAACGGCAGTGTATCGGTTAGAGTTTGTAAGTGGCTGCCAATAGGGTTGTGTGTTGTCAATGAGGAGTTCAGAGAGACAAGAAGTTTCAGAGTAACATTTCAAAGGGAGGCTGATGATATGATGTTTGGCTAATGCATAGGAAAGTATCGGTGTGAAGGAAACCATTGGGGAGATAGTAGATAGTGAGGCTGACAAGGCAAGTCAGGCCCACAAGGAAAGAGTGCAAGTGTTTCAGTGAGACATTTGAGATCTCTTGCCAGTATTGTAGAAAGTAACATTGTGATTATATTTCCACTGTGTGTCACTCTGCATCATAGTGGTATCAGAGTGAAGGAGTATCCTTTGGGTAGAAGAAGAAGACTAGATGTCAGAAGGAGAGGGGTCAGAAGAGTACCCAACCAAGATGACCAACGCTGAGTTGGCGGCCTTAGTGAGAAAGCAAATGGCAGAGAGCAGAACAACTCAGGCTCAAAATCAGGCTTTGAAAGAAGAGGTAGAGAAGTTGAGGGACAGAGTAGAGAAAGGGGAAGAAGATTCTAGTAAGCGAGAAGATAGGGATGAAAAGGAGATCCCTAAGCAGGAAGAGATAGAGGTTCCTGTAGACCAGAGACCCTTACTTAATGCCCTCAAATCCATGGAGAGAAGGACCATGGATATGAAAATAGACCTGCCAATGTTTACAGGAAAAATGGAACCTAATTCGGTGATGGAGTGGATAGACTCCTTAAATAATTTCTTTGAGACCGAGGAAATACTAGACCACCAAAGAGTGAAGATGGCTTAGTCCAAAATGAAAGGATTTGCACTTACTTGGTGGAATTTCATCCAAGATGATAGGGTGAAAGAAGGAAAGAACAGAGTTGCTACTTGGAAGAAGATGATGGCTTTAGTGAAGGAAGCCTATGTTCCATTGGATTACAACATCCAATTACGTAAGAGGAAACAAAACTTGAAGTAGAAGGAGTTAGATGTCAGTTCATACATAGAAGAGTTCATGAAACTATGTGTCAAGACAAAGGTAAAGGAGGGTGAGGAAGAGAAGGTAGCAAGGTACCTCAATGGATTAAGGTTTAACATCCAAGAAGATTTAAATCTGCATAACCTAGATACAGTCCAAAAGTGCTACCAGTTAGCACTAAAAGTGGAAGAGAAACTAAAGAGAAGGCATGAGCAGAATAATAGAGGAAAAGGGAGACAACAAAGGGGAGGAAGAAGTCCTTTTAGAGGTAGAGGAAATGGATTTGGATACCAGGGTGAATCCAATCAAGAGAATAACAGAGGAGACAACAGTCAGAACCAAGGGGGAAGCAACAATCAAAGAGGAAACTTCAGGGGCAGAAGACCACCATTTAGAGGAAGATCTTAGGGTAGAGGACCTATCAGATGTTACAATTGCAATCAAGAAGGCCATATAGCCAGCAGATGTCCAGCAAAGGCAACAAGTTCAATAGGAGAAAAGAGGATCAATCTAATCCAAGAATCTGATTGTCAAAGTGTAGCAAGCTCAAGCACTAATCAAAGTGTGAATGCTCCTGACAGTTATGTGTTGGCAAGAGACACTATATGGATTCATGGTTGTTGTCATTGATGGCAACAAAGGTCATCCCACATATCCGCAAGACATGATATGTCTCTACCGGAAGTCAGAATAAAGAATGTTGTGGTCCGGTGAAGAAGAACAGAGCATGTGGCAAGGTCCGACAGATTGGTCCGGACCTCTCAGAGGAAGTGTCTTGGTGCAGTGCGGATTTGGGGAAGTCAAGAGGACTACCTTGAGTGGTATATTCCAAGAATTTAGCCTCCGGTGATGGACAAGGAAAAAGATATGAATGGTTGAGTACCGGATTCCTGAGAGACAGTGAAAACAGAGGAAGAACTGACTGGCAGAGTATCAGACTACTTTCCGGATGGGTTACTGTTGATGACAGAGGTTGTGAAGGCATGAATCATGTTTGGCCGACATGATTAATGATATCTACAAGTATATGCTTGATCCGCATTGCTTGGTGAGGAAGGATTCAGCCGACAGAATGAGAGTTTGTAAGAAACTAGACTGTTCCGGATGCCGACTAGAAAGGTGATGAAACTACTTGTGCGGATATATATAGAGGATGGATTTAGTTGTGAAGTGAGTGTGGATGTGGAGAGATATGCGAATAAGTCCAGAGAAAGAGCAGAGGTAGCAAAAAGGATCCGGTATGTGAAAGATAGCAGAACAAAGAACAGAGGAAAGATGAAGTGCAGCAGATCAGTGTACTGAGCCTAACCGGAACTGAACTCCAGCATATGCAGATGCTTCCAATCAGTTCAAGACTGTGATTATCATCACTTTGTAGACAGTGTGTCTTCTTGTAGGCAGTGGGCCTCTTGTGAGCAGTGTGCTCGGGCAGTGAGCCCTAATTGGCAAGTGCCATTTTTGTAATTTCCTATTCTTCTAACAGAGAATAATTCTTGGGTTAATCACCCCGTGGTTTTCTCCCTTAACAGGGTTTCCATGTCAAAAATACTGTGTCATGTGTTTCTTACTTCATGGTTAATGTTTTGTGTTTGATTTTATGCTGCTTCAATTAAGAGGAAAGTTCAATAAGGGAAATAATTAGGATAACTGATTCACCCCCCCCCTCTCAGTTATCAACAATTGGTATCAGAGCTAAGTTCCTCCTAATAGAGCTTAACAGCTTGAGGAAGATCTGGGATTTCAAATGGATGCATATGGTTTAAGGGAGCAACTCAAGACTGCCCTTGAGGATCTTGAACAGTCAAATTCTGAAGTCAGTGAATTAAAGGAAAGACTCAAACAGGCTGATGAATTCATGAGAGAACTAAAAGACAAATTAAGTCTCTCTATGAAAAAGAGAAAGGAGCTGCTTCAACAGTTGGCAAGACAAAGTGAAGAAAGCAATACAAATGAGGAATTGACTGAGCAAACCAAGTTATGTGAAAAGTTATCAAAAGAAGTCATTATGTTAAGACATGAAATGGAATCAGGAACTATAAAGTTTACTCAAGAGATTGAGGAAAAAAGAAAGGCTGAAGACAATCTAAGACAATCTCTTAAAGAAAAATCAGAAGAATGCCACCAGATGGACAGGATTATCAGACACCTTGAATCTGATCTTGAAGATGCCAAAGATAATGAAGGAAAACTTGAGGATCAAATTGCCTCTCTCAAAAGAGACCTTCAAACAGCAAATGAATATAAAGAGAAATTCAAGATAAGTTCTGCTCAACTTGAAGTTCTTCTTGGAAGTCAAAAGAGGACAGATGACAAGTATGGCTTGGGATATGAGAAAGGAGAAAGCTCCGGATCCGGTCAGAAGAATCTTGGATCAGAAAATCCAAGGAGCAGGCCTAGAAGACCTCCGGTAAGACAGCCAAATGCTCAAAGATATCCATCCTTCAATGGATACTGCCACAACTGCAACCACTTTGGTCACAAAGCTAATCAGTGCAGAATGAGAATGAATCAGAATAATTCATCCTTCTCCGGACAGTGCTTCAACTGCAAAAGGTATGGACACAAATCCCATGAATGCAGAATTATGCAAGTAAACAAATCATTCAAAGGTAGATGCTTCACATGCAATAAAATAGGTCATATGGCAAATCAATGCAGATCAAGAGGATATCAGTCAAATATGCAAAGAAATGTCATTTGCCAAGTCTGCAATAGGACCGGTCATAATGCTAAAATCTGCAGAAACAAGAATCAGGACAAAAGAGGTCCGGTGTATAATCAGAATCAAGACAAGGGTAAACAAAAGATGAATGCGGATGAGGTTAGGAATCAGATGAGCAAGATTTGGGTGAAGAAAAGTTCAGAGAATGTAGAGGTTGGATCCGCACCAGACTCTGGTGCTGATATTTCTTCCGGAAATTAAAAGTGAGCTCTGGCTCAGGGGGAGACTCAAAGAAAATCTTGTTCCCCCAGCCAAACAAGTGGTGCCGGATGTGGCACAAGATGCGGATCAAAGGGTTTGTAGATATGAATCTTGAGATACTTCAGTCAAGTTTTCAGAGGTCCGCATGAAGTTATGAAGAAGCTGTGATCGATCAAATAAGACCTGTTCAGGGAAATGCTCCGGTATGATAAAGGATTACAAAAGGTCCGGAAAGATCCGGAAATGCACTATCTTGTTCTGCGGATTGGACAGAGTGTTTGAGATGATCTTGTAATATGCCACCTCGATTTACTCATGATTGAAAGATCTGGATGATATCCATAGATCAGGACTAATCCGGATACTCCAAGCTATCCAGACAAGGCAAACCGGAATGATGTAGGTGAAGCATTTATTGCAGACAGGTATTAGGGTTCGCAGAGCAATTTAAGGGATTTCTCAAAGGTCATTTGCTCATTCTGCACTCGAGAAGAAGCGAAAAGTGGAGCTCTGCAACAAGGTTCTTCAAGCACACCAAGGATCTCCTGCCGAAGCTATTGGATAAAGAAATCAATCCAACCACTCCGTGCAAACCGAAGGCGCATAAGGTATTCTCCGTTTTTCATTACCTCACTGCAAATCTTTGAAGAATGGCTACTCCAAACATAGTTAAGATCTCCGATAGACCTCGCCCCTCATTCAAGAAACATCCCTACAAATCATTGGAGGTTGACCCACTAGGAGCCTTATCTAGTGTTCCTCACGGAGTTTTACACACCGAAGACATTAGGGTTTACATACATGCAAACATTGAGGAATTTGGGGATTTCAAATTAAGAGACCTCTATCACAAGCAGCTGATTGACAATGCCTTCGAGCTTAAACCAGAGTATAAGGATATTCAGAAGAAACAATTTGAGCAATTTATTCATTTCCCCTGTTTTGAAGAGGATGAATGGGTCCGGTATGTACTGAGCAGGATGCATGACAACTTTTTATGGCTAGATAGACCCTGCAAGATCACAAAAGAGGCAATTAGAGCAGTAACTGGCCTATACTCTTCCGGAGGAGTACCTATCCTCAAATCTGTCAAAAACAACATTGTAACTGAGGCCACCGGATCAAAATTTGACAAGAGGGCAATGACCATTGAAGATATTTCGGATCCGGATATCAAATATGCATCAATGATAATAGGATACAAGATCTATCACTCCAGCAGGGAGAATTCTGTATCTGGAACTGCAGTATACACTGCTTTTGAAATGCTAAGGAAAAATGCAGAATATGACCTCTGCGAACTACTGCTAAGCCAATTAATGGAAAATATACAGAAAATCAAGAAGGATAAGAAGAATTCCTTCAAGTATGGTACTCTTATTGTATGTCTATTCTTCTACTTCATGAATGAGCTACCCGGAACAAGTGAATGGGTATGGCAGAATGACAAACCTGTTGCAGTCCAGATAAGAGACTACTTGCATGGACTTGGGGATGCAAAAGCGAGAAATTCAGCTCTATGGGGATACTTCAAAAACTTTCAGAGCATGATGCAAGCAAGAGAGAGAATTCCCCAGTCTCTCATTGAGAAATACAAGGACTCAGTGTGCTTTATGGTTGACACTGATCAGTGCCTGATGGAGGTAGTGGAGCCAAGGACTGTCTGGATCATGCCCATGGGGTATGAAGTTGATGAACAGATAGTGGAGCTGCATGTTCAACACATGCTAAGTCAGCCCAAAGATCCTAAGGCAGAAAGGTTTGGAACCTTTGAGGAGCTGAGTATAAAATTACATGTAGAACTCAGGGAACCTGAGATCAAAACAAAAGTGAGAAAAGAAGTAGAGCACATTGCTCAAGGTCTTGGCATCTCAAAGGAGGCACTTGATGCCAACCGGGAAAAGAGGAGGAAGGCCGAGGAAGAAGAGAAAAGCAAAGAAAGTGCTCCGGTTGGAGCTCCCACCCGGACCAGATCAACAAAGAGATCTGCACCTCCCTCAACCAAAAGTTCAAAACCGGAAGTCCAGGCATCCGGTAAGAGATCAAAGGCAAAAGCCACAAGGGCTTATGGAAGCCAAAAGGATGAAGAGGAGACAGAATCAGATGAAGGAGTAAGAGAAGTAAAGAAACAGAAAAAGAAAGGATCCGGTAAGCCCTCCACAGGCCAAGACAAGGAGGAAATGGCAGAGGTAACTGTTGAAAAGCCCACTCTGTCATTAGAGAGCATAATCAAGTCGGTCACGGTGGATGGAAACCTTCAACCAATGACAGAATCATATGATGACTTCAGTGAGGCTGACCAAAAGACTCTGCAGGAGGCCACAGTGAAATATCTTAACATATATAATAAGGCTTTCATTGAAATAATATCTCTTATTCCTAAAAGCCTAGAAAAGGAAATGGAAGTGAGGAAAAATAATGCTCATGCTAAAGATCTTGAGATCCGGGAGCAGATAGCTATTCAGCTATATCCTCAAATTGATCCCAAGACAATGAACATTATCTTCAAGGACTGTAAAGATGAGTTCAGAAGCAAAGCCAGGATGAATCAACTCATGCTTGGTGAGACTGACAAAGTGGCCCAAGAAACAGAAGAGATCCTCTGGAAGGCCTTCAAAAGGTTCAATCTTCCTGTTGTAGAGGACATAGGTGTAGAAACAGCTGCTAATTTGGAATCTTCTGTTCCGGAAGAAGTGAGCCCTGAACAGACAAGTGAGGACTTGGGACCCTCTGCTCAAGAAGAAGTGGCCCATGAACAAGTTAGCATCTCTCCTCCGGTTTCCCCTACAGTCTCCGGATCCAAAGAAGAAGAGCAACTACAGGAGAAGGAAGCAGTGGTGAAAGACAAAGAGGTTGACAGTTCTAAGACTGCAGAAGAAAAGAAACATCTGTCTCTGGCAAGAGACACTGCACAAACTGTTCAACAATTTTTGAGTAAAGAAACTCTAGAGATTGATGAACCGGAGCTTCTCAAAGGTCCATTTGATTTTGACTCTCTCTCTCCGGTACAAACAATGAAGATAGCTTCATTTGCAAATGCCAAGGCAAATGAAAAGCTCCTGAAGTCTCATATGGAAGACTGTGAGTTGATAGAGGCTGCTTCCGGAATACTTGTAAAGATCATGCCATCAATCCAGATAGATCCGACAGCCTCCACTTCCGGTAATCTAAAAACCTTAGTCAGCAGTGTTGATACACATTTTGATTCTTTAGAAAAATCAGCTGAAGAAAAGGTCCGGAAGGAATTTTTGGATAAGAGATTTTCAGAGATATTAGAATTAATCTCTAAGGATAGGAAGATTGTAAGCATTGGAATAAGGAGCTTAGAGAATGCTCTTAAGGATGGCGGTGATATCTATAAATTTTGTATATCCTGGTCAAAGGCAACAGCAGCATTTGACAAGAAAATAAAAGAGGAACAGGATAAGCTACAAAGCTTATCTCAAAGTTTTGATCCTCTCTCTTCCTCTATAATAAATCAAGAATGTCAGACTATTGCAGTCTTGAACGAAATAAAGAATCTTGAGAAGGAAAGGAAGAACATCACCAACCGGATGGGAGAACTTAGAAGGATTATAATCCCTAAGTTGGAAACCATGCATGAGGCCATCAGTGATGCTAGGACCACCGCCCAAACAAAAGATCCGACAGATCTCAAGCGGGCAGAAGCGTTTGCATTTTTGTTAAGTGGTCACATTTCAATTTTGGACAGAATGAAGCAAAGTTGGGCTACCGAAATGATTCAATTACAGACATCCTTTGCAGACATTCTTCAATATATGTGAGTATGTAAATATGCGGCTAAGTATAAGAAATTTTTGAAAATTTTGATATGCGGACCCTACCCTTTGCCATTGATGTCAAAGGGGGAGTGAGGAGCAGTGAAAAATGAGGGATCCAACTAAGGGGGAGTTCCGGAAACTGTATATAAAGACAGAGCATCAGCAAAGGGGGAGCATAGTGAAAACACTTAGTCATTTTTCACTAAGTGTTGCCATCAATGCCAAAGGGGGAGATTGTTGGCAAGAGACACTATATGGATTCATGGTTGTTGTCATTGATGGCAACAAAGGTCATCCCACATATCCGCAAGACATGATATGTCTCTACCGGAAGTCAGAATAAAGAATGTTGTGGTCCGGTGAAGAAGAACAGAGCATGTGGCAAGGTCCGACAGATTGGTCCGGACCTCTCAGAGGAAGTGTCTTGGTACAGTGCGGATTTGGGGAAGTCAAGAGGACTACCTTGAGTGGTATATTCCAAGAATTTAGCCTCCGGTGATGGACAAGGAAAAAGATATGAATGGTTGAGTACCGGATTCCTGAGAGACAGTGAAAATAGAGGAAGAACTGACTGGCAGAGTATCAGACTACTTTCCGGATGGGTTACTGTTGATGACAGAGGTTGTGAAGGCATGAATCATGTTTGGCCGACATGATTAATGATATCTACAAGTATATGCTTGATCCGCATTGCTTGGTGAGGAAGGATTCAGCCGACAGAATGAGAGTTTGTAAGAAACTAGACTGTTCCGGATGCCGACTAGAAAGGTGATGAAACTACTTGTGCGGATATATATAGAGGATGGATTTAGTTGTGAAGTGAGTGTGGATGTGGAGAGATATGCGAATAAGTCTAGAGAAAGAGCAGAGGTAGCAAAAAGGATCCGGTATGTGAAAGATAGCAGAACAAAGAACATAGGAAAGATGAAGTGCAGCAGATCAGTGTACTGAGCCTAACCGGAACTGAACTCCAGCATATGCAGATGCTTCCAATCAGTTCAAGACTGTGATTATCATCACTTTGTAGACAGTGTGTCTTCTTGTAGGCAGTGGGCCTCTTGTGAGCAGTGTGCTCAGGCAGTGAGCCCTAATTGGCAAGTGCCATTTTTGTAATTTCCTATTCTTCTAACAGAGAATAATTCTTGGGTTAATCACCCCGTGGTTTTCTCCCTTAACAGGGTTTCCACGTCAAAAATACTGTGTCATGTGTTTCTTACTTCATGGTTAATGTTTTGTGTTTGATTTTATGCTGCTTCAATTAAGAGGAAAGTTCAATAAGGGAAATAATTAGGATAACTGATTCACCCCCCCCCTCTCAGTTATCAACATTATGGGTGTCCTAAGAATGGATAATCTTTGATGATTAGGAGAGCAATGAACACCATGAAGGTTTCTAGAAAAGAACCTCCACAAAGGAAGTCTCTCTTCAGAACTACTTGCAAGGTAGGAGGAAAGGTATGTAAAGTTCTAATTGACTCTGGATCTACTGAGTATTTTGTGTCCATTGAGATGGTAGAAAAGCTTAAGCTTAGGAGACTACCACATCCTTGCCCATATAAAGTTTCATGGTTCACCCAAGGTTAGCAAACAGTTGTGGAAGAACAGGTTTGGGTAGAACTTCAAATTAGACCATACAAGGATAGGTTACTATTTGACATTGCCAAGATGGATGCTTGCCATCTCCTATTTGGAAGACCATGGTAGTATGACTTGAAAGCATACCATGATGGAGTTAGAAGCAAATATTCAATCACCAAGAATGGTAAGGTGATAGAGCTGCTACCATTGATGGAGAATGAGGTGGAATCAAAAGGAAAAGAAGTTAAGGTGATGTTAGTAGAAGGCAAACAATTCATGAAAGGGATAGTAGAAGAAGAAGCAGTTGCATATGCTCCAATTCCATGCCTAAAGGTGAACAAGGAAAAACAACAAGAAGTCAAGGGAGAGAAGAGGCAAAGGTTCATAGATCCTGCTATCCAAGAGCAATTGGACAAGTACCGAGGCATCATCTCTAATGGAATACCAAGGTCCCTACCACCTATGAGGGACATCAGCCATTGCATAGATCTGATCCCAGGATCCACACTTCCAAACAAAGCATCATACAAGCTTACCTCAGAGTAGAATACAGAGGCAGCAAGGCAGGTTGAGGAATTGTTGGAGACAGGCCTAATTGGCAAAAGTTTAAGCCCATGTGTAGTACCAGTTGTACTAGCACCAAAGAAGGAAGGCACTTGGAGACTTTGTACTGATTCAAGGGCTATCAAATATGATAGAAACCCATAAATTGATTGCACAGAGATAATAAAGAGAATGATACAACCTATCTCTAGAAAGTAGAGGTGTCAGAGGACCTTGGTGGTACTGCCTAGGTCTTGATTGAAAGAATCAGCTGAAGGTGTGAACTGGAAAGTTGTCCCAAATGCTATCCTAATGCCAGATCTAGACCCATAAAAGGTAGAAGGACTAGGGAGGTTCCACCCAAGTCCTTGATGATGGAATATCCCAAAACTATCTTCAGATCTTGAAACCCTATTTTGCCCTTAGTCTTCCTATAGCTTTGTATTTTCCAGATCTTGCTCCTATAACTTGCACACAACAAGATAAAAAGGGGTTTGGAGGTTATGGTGTTTAGGGATTTACCTCAATCAAATCTTGGGATAGCATTCAAGCTTCCCAACACTGTTGATTGATAAAGAGTGCATGCCCTCGTGGGGGTAGAGGCTTAAATAATAATAATATGATGATTCAAATGATGAGAAATAAACAATGATATCACCTATGTGATGAACCCTTAGAATGATGAAGGTTCTTCAATGCCTAAGGAAGGATACATGATAGCTCCATATCTACAACAACATAATAACAATACACAAATTTTCTCTAGGATCACAATGACTGCACTTGATGCTCTTTGCTTCAAGGTGTTAAGTTTTCTATCTCCATCTAGGTTAATAATGAACTCAAAACCACACTTATATATGCTTTCCAGCTTACAATTGATAATTCAAACCAAAAGATCTAACAAGGAGAAACCTCTAAAGAGGTGTAAAGATGACATGCATTTGAATTTGCCCCAACCAAAAGGGAGGGACCTGGGTAGTACTTCCTAGGTCCTTTAGCCTCCATTAGGTCTGGGATAAGTTAAATCAAGTGGCCCACATTCCAATTCCAACTTGGTGACGGGCAATTTTGTACCAGGAGAAACATTTTGAGGATATAATGCAATCAAGAGACCTAGGAGCTAAACAAGGAGATAAAAAGATATGTGGACACTTTTTACTCTTTAACACTTACTAACCACATGGTCCCATGTAGCTACATAAGTGGGTATTTTTTTCTTAAATTTGAGTAGATGGGTGGTCCCATGCAAATTTTTAATTATGTGTAAAGGATATTTTAGAATCTTTCTCTATTTTAGTGGAGTAGTTACTACTTAGGAATTGAAGATATGTTGTGGAAAAAAGGGGGGACTGAAAATAAGCAATAATTGCATAATGGGAAAAATGCCACTTGGGTTCACACATTTCTTTCCCTCCTTTTTAACATTTCTGATGCAGGAGCACCTAGGCGCATGAGCAATCTTGCATCACACAAAAATAATTTCATTTTTCACCATCATTTTTGTGGTCTCAATTTGTGGTTCTGATGTATTGGCAGTTGCATTTCAAATTATCGCAATTGATATCTTTCTTTAGTTTTGTGTCAATTTACCAACCGATTGGTTTTATTGCAATCATTTGGAGGCAGCGTGCCATGGTTGTTAGTTGTTTGACAAAATATTGATGAAATCTTGTACTCATTACTTATATTCAAATGATATGTAGTGAATGGAGAGGTGTTTGGTATGCCCTTCATAGTAGCACTCCGTATATGAAAGAGTCTCTATTTAAATTGGTATACCTTTGATATTCTTACCAATGTATGGGTTTGGTGTTCTCACCAATGCAACCAAAAGAAGATTTGATTCAAACATTCTATGGATACATCAAGGACTACCTTGTATTGATTAGTGTTTGCAATGCTTATCTACAGATAACTACATATATGTAAGGGCGTTGATGGTAATAGAAGTAGATTACAATTCCTTGAAATGTCATATGGAGAATGCACCTTGGTATTACATCCTTATCAGACATCAAGATGTATATTGGACACCACTTATCATTAATGTTAGATGTTTGTTAAAGCAACAGAAGTGTAAAGTGTTTAATATATGTTTTCATTTGTTTGCAACTACTATGGAGGCCACAGGTAGCGTAGGTAGTTAGGGAAGTTATATCTTTCCATTGCATTCATTTCCATGCATGGATAAAACTAATGCATCACGGTGGTGTCAATGTGACTGTGTCATTGCACTTTGCATAAACTAAAGATTGGATACCTTTTATTGTCAACAGTTGCTTTGAGAAGGCCACGGATATCATGAATAATATGAGTCTTTGACTCAAATTTGAAAACTTCCATTTCTTTTGATCCATGTGTCTTCACCTTCTAAATTTGAGAACAAATGAAGGGATTGTTTGCTTGTATATAAACCAATGCCATAAATGAGATGAGGGTCGGCCTAAAAAGAATAAAAAGGGTAGTGAAAGTGTGTAGAGAAGAGAATACATAGAGACAAGCAGGTTTAGCCTCAGAGGAATGAAATAGAAGTGAAATATGAAGAGAAAAGAGGGGCAAATTTAGGCAGGGTCAGCCTCTGGAAAGAAGAGATATAATACAGAGTAAAGTGTAGGGAAGGTGATGCAAGAGCATCCGTGCGGACTGGCAATCAACATTGACCAAAAAAAATTGTAGTTTGTTTTCTTTCAGTTTTGGTTTGTTCTGGGTTTTATATTGCATCTATCAGCTTTGGGAACACTTCATGCTTTCAGATTTGCAAGAATTCAGTTTCCGTCAGGTGGCAGTTTCGACACATAATGTGTTGATTTCACAGAAATGATTGTTTTGGGAGATACAGGAGGTTTGGTGACAAATCCTTTGACAAGTGTGTTCTTGAATATATTTCTCCAAATGTGCAAAAAGAGTTGAAGACATATCTTTCACTATTTTGGAGATTTTAATGCTAGAAGTTGGCACTAGAAGCTTTACAGAAATTTTAATATCTCCTAATTCTAGAAGTTCAGATCAAAAAAATTTTGTAGGGAACCTTGGGATGTTATTCCAACTGTACTTGCTATTTTTTAGGTGAAATGAAAAACTTTGAATTTTTCCGCATGCTGGCACCTGATTTCACATATCATGTCACAATTGCACAATTAGATTTCCTTCAATAGTTGAGCACCTTCAAACATGTAGTGGTCCACATACAAGTACATTCAATGTCATTCCTCCAAGTCAAGGTCAATTTTGGTCCAGTTTGAACAATTGGTTGAAGTTTGGAGTAATTCAATGATATCTTCACTTCATGATATTCTTCTTTACACTAAAAGAACTTGTTATACTTTTCATCATTTAACCATTTCAACTTTATGCATGATTTGGTAGATTGCAAAGTATCAAAAGTAATACATGGTAAAATGGACTTTAAAGTACTCAATTCAAAGTTTATACCGAAGGGTAAGTTTATTGGTTCATAAGAGAATTTGCATCATCTAAGAAAGTTATAAAGGAAGATTCAAAAATTTATACAGGTACCAAATGTTTAAAATACACCTTCAATACTTTATTGCCAAAGAGTGAATGCAATAATCTATGTGAAAAAAAAAATAGACCAAAAGAGCCACAACTTATATTACAGGCAAAACACAATTGTTGGTCAAATGGGTTACACTTTTTGGGACATCCTGATTTTTACTGAAATCAAATATTTTTAGAAAATATAATGATTTAAGCCTTGAAAGGTTCTATTTAAAGTATTTTAATTGAAGAGGGTTTGATCAAACCCCCTTGGATAGAACCCCGCTAGTTTTAAACCATACCTATAATGGAGTCTCCTCTACACCTATCAAAATGTTGATAAAAAACCACTTTTGATTTACCTTTTGGTGGATCAAATGAATTCATTTAAAATTTATGTTTTGTAATTATGTAGTCCTTATTATAATCTTTCCAAAAAGTATAATTTTAAATATATTTAATTTGATTATTATATTTATTTTTTATTTCTTGTGAATGTAGGTTTTTCACCAAACATCAAGTTCTCTATTCTACATACATGGAAAATTAGTAAATTAGTGAAAAAAATTCTAAAAAATATCTATGCCCTAGGTATTGATGTCCTTGTTTCAACAAAAAAGAAAAGATTGAATTTCAATAGATATAGAAAAATTTATGTTTTACGGGATACGCCTATGTCTAAATTATAATTGGTTTGACTTCAAAAATTAATTAAAAAATTCAACAAAACATGATAAAACCAAATGCATGCCCTATATATCAGTGTTACATATCTAAATTCAAAAGAATAAAAATTTTATCCTTTGTAGGAAAAAAGTTATGTGCTACGGAATACACATCACTTTAAAAAAATATTGTTTACTATTACAAACTAGTTATCAAAGGAGACAAACAATTTTACAATTTAACTCCAATTTCTTTTTAAAAAATATATTTAGAATCTACAAACAAAATCTCACAAATCACTAGTTCGCATCATCTTCAAATTCCTAACAATTTAGCTGCTATAGGTTTCAGAAAGTGAATATTTAGTTCAAAATGTTGATTTCAATGTCAAGTTTGGCCAAAAAGTGTAACCCATTATTGTGGGATGACTTGGGAAGTGCATTTTTAAAGAAAAAAAGACAACATTAAAAAGTAAAAATAATGCCAAAATGAGGGATGTCCAAGAGGGCGTTGAAGGAAAAAAGGAGCACCTAAAGGGAGGAGGTCGCTCAATAAAATGTGAAGAGAGAATGTGTTTAGGTGAAGAGCATTCAATTCATACAATTTATTTTGTTTGGTTTTAGAATTAGAGAGAGAGGAGGAGCACCTCTCAGGGAGGAATTTAGAGGTTTCAAAAATCCAATTTCCTACATAAATTGGGAAGAATATACTAGTGTATTGAGAGAGGAGTTGGCTGGAATAAATTCGTGGATAGATAAGGATTAAAGTAGCTGCAAAGGAATCCGAAACAATACCAATGTTACAGAGGGTTTGATTGGAGGAGAACCAATTAAAGGGAACAATAGAGTGTGAAATAGAGGAATGGTTTTGTTGCAGAGAATGGGCAACGTGAAGGAGGAACATCAAAGATACCATCATAGTAGAATGATTTGAACATAGATAAGCTCCATTGTATATAAATTCATTGTATTTGTTGCATAAAATCTTGCATAATCAATAATTGAATGTTGCCAATAAAACTTGAAGTTGGAATGAATTCAAACAGAGTGTTTGCAATGGAATGTATAATTGTTTGTATTTAATTTCATGGAGAGGGATAGTGATTTATATGTCTGTAGCTACTGTAGAAAAGTTTAAATTTTCTAGATTGAATAATCTAATTGAAATTTTCAGTTGCAGTAGAGGGTCTCTATTTGTGTGTTGAGAAATTGATTATGGAAAGCGAGAGGGAGTACCTCCTACATTAAGTGGTATTAGAGCTGGTAGTCTTGAGAGTGTAGAAGATACATCAGGACCTGTGGGAGAGTGAAGCAATTGTGAAGAGCTCAAGAGGACTATTGTAGGCATGAAGACTCCTGAGTAGTTGAGAGTGGGGAAGCCGTGAAAAGAAGTGTGTTTCTGGATTGTAGAGCATGAGAAGTGATGGTGAAAGATTGTAATAGATGAGATGAAGATATTTGTGAAGAAGCCTGTGATATGGGAGGGCTGGAGACAATATCAAGAGAGGAAGATTTTGACGATGATGGCTGATAGAAACGTGAGATTGAGTAGATTGGAAGTTATGCAACTTGAAGAGGTTGTTGAGCATAACGTTGTAGCAAAGACATGCCATGAGGAAGGCATGGAGAAAAAGGCTGAAAATGAAGAGGTGAGCAGCGAAGAAAAGAATGAAGATAAGGAATTGGATGTAGTGATAGAACTTGAAGAAAATGCAGTAGATGGAGAAGATAAGATGACAAATTTTGAAGGCCCTATACATGACAAACAAATGGGCAAAGATGAGGATGATCACTTGTTGAAAGAGGAGATGGAAAGGATCAATAGATTTTTTGCAAAGCTTGTTGATGGAGGTGAGGAGATGAACAGTGCAAGGAAGAGTGAGAAGATGGATGCCTCAACAATAAAGAATGACAAGGTAAGTTTTGATTTTTCTAAATTTTATGATGAGGAAGTTGATATGGCTAAATGCATGTTGCTAGGGTGTTAGTGCAAGTATATAGAAAGAAGGAAAATGTAGTTGCAGATTTGTATGTAGATGTTACATGTTTGTGTGTAGAGGATGTAAAGGATAGTGCAGGTGAAACTTGGTGGAGATGGTCAGTTTGTGGTGGGTCAAAACCTATGAAAGAGGAGAAGAGTAGAAAGATTGTTTGGTGGAGGAGGCCAGATAGTGGTGGGTTGGATCCCATGAAGGAGGAGAGGAGAAGAGAAAGTCTTTGGAGGAGGAGGATGGTTCATGGTGGACATGAGTCCACAAGAGGAAGGAGTAAAATCTAGTAAAAAAATATTTGATGAGGATGACACTTGTTCCGACGAGATACTGGAAAAGGAGGAAGAAGAATAATTTTGTGCACATGTTTCAATGATGGAGTTCACTAAATATTTCTTGCAATCTAAAGGAATGGTTCTACCATTCAACTCCACCTTTGTGAGCCTATGCTCACAAACTTCCTACCCAACGTGTTTGACGCAAGAGCATTCAGGCGGACTGACAATCAACATCGACAAAAAAAATTTTGTTTGTTTTCTTTTAGTTTTGGTTTTTTTGGGGTTTTATATGGCATCTATCATCTTTGGGAACACTTCATGCTTTCAGATTTGCAAGAATTAAATTTCTGTTAGGTGGTAGTTTTGACACACGTGTTAAATTGATGGAAATAATTGTTTTTGGAGATCCAAGATGTTTAGTGACAAATACTTTGATAGGAGTATTCTTGAATATGTTTTTCCAAATGTGAAAAAAGAGTTGAAGGCATATCTTTCACTGTTTTGGAGGTTTTAATGCCAGAAGTTGGCAATAGAATTTTTACGGAAAGTTTAATATCTCCTGATTCTGGAAGATTGTATCAAAATCTTTTTGCAGAGGACCTTGGTATGTTATTCCAAGTTTACTCACTAGTTTTTAGGTGAAACAAAGAACTTTGAATTTTTCCACCCGTCGACACCTGATTTCACATATTGTGTCACAGTTGCGCAATTGGATTTTCTTCAATAGTTGAGCACCTTCAAACATGCAGTGGTCCATGTACGAGTACATTCAATGTCATTCCTCCAAGTCAAGGTTAATTTTGGTCTAGTTTGAACAATTGGTTGAAGTTTGGAGTGATTTAATGATATCTTCACTTCATGATATTCTTCTTTGCACCAAAAGAACTTATTACACTTTTGGTCATTTAACCATTTCAGATTTATGCATGATTTAGTAGATTGCAAAGTAGCAGAAATAATAAATGGTAAATTGGACTTTAAAGTATTCAATTCAAAGTTTATACCGAAGGGTAAGTTTGTTGGTTCACAAGAGAATTTGAAGATCATCTAAGAAAGTTATAAAGGAAGATTTACAAATTTATATAGGTACCAAATAGTCAAAATACACTTTGAATAATTTATTATTACCAAAGAGTGAATGAAATAATCTACATGGAAACAAAGAAGACCAAAAGAGCCACAACTTATATTATAGGCAAAACACAATTGTTGATCAAATGCCAAAAGGTAAAGAGGTGTGGAATGAGGAAGGGGAAATGCCAATTTTAAAGAAAAAAAAAGACAACATTAAAAACTAAAAACAACACCAAGATGAGGGGTGTCTAGGAGGGTATTGAAGGAAAAAAGGAGCACCTGAAGGGAGGAGACCACTCAGCAAAATGTGAAGAGAGAAGGCGTTTAGGTGAAGAGCACTCAATTCATACAATTTGTTTTGTTTGGTTGCAGAATTATAGAGAGAGGAGGAGTGCCTCTTAAGAAGGAATTTAGAGGTTTCAAAAATCTAGTTTTCTACATAAATTGGGAAGAATATACTAGTGTACTGAGAGAGGAGTTGAATGGAATAAATTCATGGATAGACAGGGATTGAAGTAGCTACAAAGGAATCAGAAACAATACCAGTGTTGCAGAGTGTTCGATTGGAGGAGAACCAACTGAAGGGAACAACAGAGTGTAAAATAGAGGAATGGTTTTGTTGCAGAGATTGAGCAATGTGAAGGAGGAACAATAAATATGCCATCATGGTAGAATTATTTGAACAAAGATAAGATCTATTGTATATAAATTCATTGTATTTGTTCCATAAAATCTTGTATAATCAACAATTGAATGTTGCCAATAAAACTTGAAGTTGGAATGAATTCAAATAGAGTGTTTGAAATGGGCTATGTATTTGTTTGTACTTGATTTGATGGAGAGGGATAGTGATTTAGATGTCTGTAGCTATTGTAGCAAAATTTAACTTTGCTCGATTGAACAATCTAATTGAAATTTTGAGTTACAGCAGAGGGTCTATGTTTGTGTGTTGAGAAATTGATTGTGAACAATGAGGACTACCTCTTGTATTAGAAGGACATAGAAGAATGTGTAGGGTTCAATGTAGAGAACAATAAAAGTATATAGAGTTCGGCCATGGACAAATGAATGAGGATCAACTAGTTTGGTGTAGAGGACAACTTTTGGAGAAGTTGAAAGAAGATGCCTCTTTGAGGTATTTGAATTGTGTTTTTACTATTGTAGATTGGAGTACCATATTGGGAGCGAAGGTGCAAATTTGATGAGGAAAATATCACCATTTAGTGAGTGAATTGAGAGGACCTATAGAGAGGGCAGATTGTCCTATGTGCAAAGAGAGGCCATTGAAGGCCAGAATTATAAACATTGTTGCAAATTTCTTTATTTATTGTGTCAAGAATTGAATTAAATAAAATCAAATATGTGTTGCAATCTTTCTATAGTTGAGGGTTCAAATTAGGGCAGAGTGTTGCCTATGTGTTTTGTGTGTTTGAAATTGTGAGTTGTGGGCAGGACGGAGTCCCTCTTTGTATCAATTTCCCTCCAATTTTTCCCTCCAAATTTTACCTACAAAATTCTTTTATTAATACTATTCATGTAATTATCTTTTGTACTCAAAATTTTATTTTCCTTTCAAATCATTTTAGTTGTGGGTGATTCCCAAACTTCTTTCTTGTTTATTATGGATATTGTTTGGTGAGACACATATTTACTACAAGACATTTAGAGGTATGCAGTCTTCTTTATCAATCTGCATTGTTGTAGTTTACAATTCCAAAAATTTCTTTTCTACTTTTATGTATTTTTGTATTTGTTAATTTTTTATCCAAATTTCAATGTAAATGCCCTCTAGGAAGCTGTGGATAATTCATCTATTCCTTGTTATATTGTAAAAAATCTTTGAATTAGCTTTTGTTTATGCTTATGCTCACTTAATTACATTATGATTCCTTTTATTTTGAGAAGGAATAGTATGATCACAATTTGGGGGTAAACTATAAAATATTTTAATTGAATTCATTGTTACTGGTCTCAATAATTGAAATCCTTATATAAGTTTTTAGAGTTTAGAATGCGTTAATCTGTAGCATCCACTCCATGCATGTATGTGTGTGAGAGAGGGTGATATACACTTCTAGTGAATTTTTGGTTTAATATATTAAATTTCTCTTTTGTGAATGTTGAACCTACATATATGTTTAGTGCATACAAAAATTTTAATGTGTGTATTAAGTTGATTTGCAATCCCTTGTGTTGTAACTAGTTATTTATAATTTTTTGATTAGTTATCCCTTGTTTAGCAATATATTAATTTTCATACCTCAAAATGACTCATGGGGACATTAAAACTTAGGAAATTCAATTATCTACTTATATGAAAAGAATGAGTAGTGATGCTAAAGAGTGAGTAGTGAAGATAGCATCAGTTAAATTTCCCTACCTATCTTTCTAAAGATTCCATGTTTTATTATTCAATATGCTTTTTGGAATAGTTTATTCAAAAAACTTAATTTCTTTTTGGACCTTAACTTTCCTTCACAAGGATTTACTATGAAAGATCATTTGAATTGGATTTTCTATTTATTCATGCTCATTGTGATTCCCTTTGTTTTGAGAAGCAATAGGATGGCCACAATTCAAAGATAAACTAAAAACCATTTCAATCGAGTTGGCCTTTGCTGGTGTTAGTAATTGAAAGCATTTTTAAAATTTTCCAAGGTTAGAATGCTTTATTATCCGACATTCATGCATTTTTAAATTTCCTACTGATTTTGTGCATTAAATTTCTCTAGTATGAATGTTGAACCTACACATTTATCAGTGGATATGATCTAAATTTTAATGGAGAATTCAGATAACAATACCTAGCGCTAAGCTTGTGGTATTGTGAAAATAAACAAATTGCTCAATGTGCGGAACTTGTAAAAAGTTGCAGGCAACCGAAGAGGATTTCTTATTGCATCAAAAGTTGATTATATACAATGAGCAAGAATGTGAAAGGTCACCATATCCATAGAATTTGAAATGGATAATTGGAAGGTAACAAAATTACTAAAATTCAAATTTTCAGTTTTTTTTAAAATTTCAAACAACTACTAAATTTAGGACCCCACTAGGCGGGGTCATAACTTCTAGCCAGCTAGTCAAAATCTAGACATTTTAGACTCGTTGGAAAGATCTCCTGAAGATCTAGATTGAGTTGCATCAAGTCATTGCTATGAATACCATTCAAAGCAATCAGTGAAAGTCTTGACCCCAAATTCCTCTTTGAAGGCCTCCGAAAATGCCAATTACTAGGCTGTAGACAAAACTGGAAAAAAATACTGAAAAACTAGAATATATTTGCCTGAGCAAATGTCACCCTAATGCTTTTGAATCTCTGTGGGATCATTGCTTCCCCCTTGAGAGGCAATGGGCCCCATTGTACCTGTGTATTGTGGCAGATGAGGAAATTTCTTCTCAATTTGTTCCTTAGTGAACCATTTTCCTTGATGTGGAAGTTGTCCTGCCTGTACCACCCAATAGAGAGGAATCTATTGTTTCTTCATTGTTTTCACCACAACATCAATAATTTGATCACATGTGAGAGGGGCAGTAGTGTTTGGATTCAACTCTGAGCAACTTATATGTTCTGCAACATCTAAAGTGTCCAACAATGGTGGAAAATATGGACGCAATAATTCAACATTGAAAACATGATGTAGTCCAAGAAAAGATGGCCGATTGAGTTCAAAAGCATTTTCACCAACTTGTTTGATGATGGTGTATGGACCATATTGAATAGGACGGAGTTTCTTATTAGGCCCTTGAAGTCTTTCTTTTTGAATATGAAGCCAAACCTTGTCCCCAACCTTAAACTAATGAGGTGTACGATGCTGATCATGTCTGTCCTTGTATTTCTGATTACTATATTGTAGTATCTCATGCACTTGTTGCTGAATATGGCATATCTTCTCCACAAACTTAGTTTCCCTATCTGCCTCTTTTTTTGAATGTGTTGATGGGTCACTCAACATAGTTAGCAATGCTACATAAATTAGAGCCAATGGTTGGTAGCCAACACATACCTCAAATGGACTATACCCTGTGGAACCATGTAGTGTTTGATTGTAACTATGCTGTAAATATGGCAAGATTTCATCCCAAGTCTGAGGATGTTTGGAATGGTACATCCGCAAAATGTGAATGATCATCTGATTTACCACCTTAGTCTGCCCATCTATTTGGCGATGGAGGGCAGTGGATTTTGTCAACTATGTGTCCATCAAGGCCCAAAGTGTTGACCAATTATTGCTAATAAATCTACTATCCCTGACAACTATGATGGTTTGTGGCAATCCAAAGTGTACCCAAACATTCTCAAATAAAAAATTGGCAGTTTCTTCCGTAGAGACTCCTTTCTTGCAAGCCACTATGACATCCATTTTTGAAAACCTGTCTACCACCACATAGACACAATCATGGCCACGTCTAGTAGAAGGTAGTCTAGACATGGAATCCATTGAAACTGAATGCCAAGGTTGGTCAGGGATTGGAAGAGGTGTATACAATCCTTGTTTACGATTGGCAGGCTTTGCAATGGCACAAGCAATACAAGCTCAGATGTATAAAATGACATCATGTCTCAATTTGCAACAATAAAAATACCTCTAAAGTACAACAATAGTCTTCTCCACCCCAAAGTGTCCTACAACGTGGATGTAGTGTGCCTCCCATATCATCTTTTACCACTCCTTGGTTGGAACACATATGTGTTCCATGTGACAAAGAATCCCATCCTTCAAGTAGAAATCAGTGGCTGTTTTCCCTCTGCTAGATTGTTGTAGATCTTAGCAAAATTAGGATCTGTACCATACAACTGAGGCCAATTTGTTGTGTGGTGGCCACAAGAATCCAATACTTTTGTCAGGGCTATGATCGGAGGTCTACTCAAACAATCTACAACTTTCTTAGAAGCTCCCTTCTTGTAGCAGATATTGAGATGAAATTGTTGCAAGTAGGTAGACCATCTTTGATGCCTATCATTTTGTAGCTTTCCTTGTGTTTGTAGAAATTGTAAAGGTTTATGATCTATGTGAATGATAGTCTCCTTCCCCAGAATGTAGTGTTTCCATTGTTCATAGGCCTGCACAATAGCATACATCTCCTTGTCATAGGTGGGGTACTTACGCACTGTGTTAGAGAAAGTCTCACTATGGTAGGCAACTGGGTGCCCGTGTTGCATGAGAACTTCCCCTAGTGCATAGTCTGAAGCATATGTTTCAATTTCAAAAGATTGTTGCAGATCTGGAAGTGCTAGTACTGGTGCAGAACATAGCCTCCTCTTCAACTCCATGAATGTTTTCTGTTGTACCTCTATCTAGTAAAATTTTGCCCTTGGTCCTCCCCTCAGTACCTGATTCATAGGCCATGCCAAATGTGAAAAACCAAGTGCAAATCTCCGATAGAAATTGGCTAGACCCAAGAAGCTACGAAGTTCTGTGAAACTTTTGGGTGATGGCCAATCTTTGAGAACCTATATCTTTTCAGGGTCCACACAAACACTCATTCTATCCACAATGTATCCCAACTACTGAATACTCTCCATACCAAAAGAAGACTTATCTCTGTTAGCATATAGCTTGTGTTGTTGCAAGGTTGAAAGCACTTCCTAAACATGTTGTAGATGGTCACCCCATGTTTTGTTGAAGATGAGTATGTCATCTAAATAGACGATAATGAAAGAACCAATGAATGGTCTGAGGACATCATCCATCAATCTCATGAATGTCGTAGGGGTATTGGTCAAGCCAAAAGGCATGACTAGCCACTCAAACAACCCTTCCTTCGATTTGAAAGTAGTCTTTGACACATCTGATGGCTCAACTGTGACTTGGTGATATCCAGATTTCAAGTCAATTTTGGTGAAAATTTTGCCCCCCTGACTTGGTCCAACAAATCATCAATGTGAGGGAATGGATATCAGTTCTTCACAGTGATCTTTTTGAGAACCTGATAATCAATACAAAGTCTCCACATTCCATCCTTCTTTTTGGCTAAAACAATTAGACTTCCACATGGTAAAGCACTTGGGTGAGTGTGTCCTTTCTAGATCAACTCTTGAATCTGTCGCTTGATTTCTTCATTCTCCAAAACTGACCTTCTATACAATGCCCCATTTGGTAATGGTGTCCCTAGAATTAGATCAATCCGATGCTTCACTTGGTAGTGTAGGGGTACCCCTGTTAGTGAATTGAATACATCCTGATATGTTGACAATATTTTCTCCATCTATTTATGTTCAACTTTGGTAGTGGACACTTTGGTATGACTACTAGCCACAACGGAGCTCACCTCCTCACATTGAACCATTAGTAGGACAAATTTTCTAGTGTGAGCAATCAAAGGCTTACATTGTTTTGCAGTAATCAAAGATACTGGTTCTGCAAGACTTACCTCAGGTATTCAATACCTCTTTTCTCCCAACTTGATGGTAACGCTATGTGGCCTTGACTCATAGACTCCATGGCGCTTGCACATGTATGGGTGCCCCAACAATACATTGCATACATCCAAAGGTGCCACATCACATATCACTTCATCTTTGAATGGCTTGATAGAATAAGGTAAGAGTCACTATTTATTCACTAGAATGTCTTGTCCCTAACTTACCCATCCCATATGATATGGTTGTAGATGGCATGTTGTCTCTAGAGTCAATGTTTTCATAGTTTCAACAGAAATCAAATTCTTTTGGCTTCCACTATCAACAATGAAATGAAGAGCCTTTCCATTTACCCACATCTATGAGTGGAACAAGCATTCATCATCTTCACAGGGCATGACTTTGGTAGTGGCAACTATGGCATGTGGATAAGCCTCAATGATTTGTTCACCATCATTTTGTTCACAAGGATTTGTAGGCAGCGATTCCTGTTCCTTCTCTCCTTGACAGATTTCTGCCAATAAAGTCTTCGTGGCATGGCAGTCTTTAGTGTTATGACTAGGACTCTTATGGAATTCACACATCTTCTGCTTACCCTTATTTGTTGTTGATGAGGTTTGTAAGGAGAATTCTTTTGTTGTTTGTTTCCCACCAAATTTGTTACCACCTTCACCCTTGAATTTGTTGTTTGAGGAATAATCCTTCTTCCCCTTTTGTTTGAATTTCTCCTCTATCTTTACTGCATATTTGAAGGCGGTACTCAAGGTCTCAATATGTAAGAAATCCATTGCTATTTGAATATACCGATGAAGCCCACTGCGATACTTCAATACTTGATGCTTTTTTGTGTCACGGATTCCCAAATTTGCAGAAAGTTCATGAAATGTATCTGTATAATCTTGACAATATTTGTCCTTCTTTTGTTGAAGTAATTGCCACTGTATATACTTCTCCTCATATGAATTTTTAGGGTAGTATTCCTCCTTAATGTATTCCACAAATTCTCCCCATGTGGGATTGTCATCCTCCAACATTTCAAATCCTTGGCTGTCAAGGCCATCATCTCTGGCTAGTAGTCTATTCTCCCAAGATTGTTTCACATGTTCCTCAGCTTTGAGGAGTGCAAAGGTTATTTTCTCAACATCTGTGAAGTGGTTTACAGAAAAATATTTCTCTAGTTTTGATAGCCAATCATCAACGACATCTGCATTAATTTTTCCTTCAAAATTTGGAATGTCAAAATTTACTTGTACCTTGAATGGGATGTGACCATGAAATAATACTCCAACTACATCTTCTGGTTGATGATTTCATTTGAGAATTTGAGAGAATTCTGTCATCATATCCTCATGTTGCTTTGTCAAAGCTTCTTATACCAGCTCCTTGAAAGGGTTGGATCCATCTCCTTGTTCTCCCATCTTTGGTCGTGTGTGTCTCAAAGGTAGGTAATATGATGGGTCTCTTGTCTACAATCCCAACCTTTCATAACCAGACCCTGTACGATGTGACATATAGGAGCAAACTGCTCTGATACCACTGATCTAAATTTTAATAGAGAATTTAGATAACAATACCTAGCGCTGAGCCTATGGTATTGTGAAAATAGACAAATTGTTCAATGTGTAGAACTTGTAAAAAGTTGCAGGCAACCAAAGAGGATTTCTTATTGCATCAAAAGTTGATTATATATAATGAGCAAGAATGTGAAAGGTCACCTTATCTATAGAATTTGGAATGGATAGTTGGAAGGTGACAAAACTACTCAAATTCAAATTTTTAATTTTTTTCAAAATTTCAAAAAACTACTAAATTCGGGACCCCACTAGGTAGGGTCATAACTTCTAGCTAGCTAGTCAAAATCTAGACATTTCAAACTCATTGGAAAGATACCCTGAAGAGCTAGATTGAGTTGCATTGAGTCGTACCTGCGGCTACTGCTCAAAGCAACCGATGAAAGTCTTGACCCTAAATTCTACTTTGAAAGCCTTCAAAAATGCAAATTACTAGGATGTAGACAAAACTAGAAAAAAAATACTGAAAAACTAGAATATAGTTGCCTGAACAAATGCCACCCTAATGCTTCTAAATCTCTGCGGGATCAGGATACATGAATTATATCAATTCATAAATATGAATTTTTCTTCCTATCTCATTACCTGCCCTATTCTAATTACTTCTATACCTGATTTAATATTTGTTTGCATGCCTTGAAATAATTAAGTTCTCCTTAGTGCACATGTTTGGAATTGGTATTGTTATGCCTTCATTTTCTTCACCAATTCCCAATATATAAACGTTTGTTGTGGTCCTATTCCTACATAACAAGAAATAGATCACAACATTCATATTAATAGAGTAGTTTCATCTGGTTAAATTAATTTTATTTACTAGTAATTATCCAAATTTAGTGTAATAGTCATTATCTGAAAGTATTAAGAGTTTTTTATGCTATAGATTTTTATTAGAGAGATTTCTCTTTCAGGGTATTAGAGAGATTTCTCTTTCATAAAGAGTCTTATGAGATGGACTATTAGTAGGTTGTGTATTTTTCTCTCACATTGCTATCATTTCAGAGAGTAGCCTAGTCGGAGCCCTGATTTACAAGATAATCTTTCATCATAAATTTAGGGATTGTGGAGGTCGTCACTTCACATCCACATTATTAATTATTAATTAATTTAGGCCTTGTTTTTCTTAATGTGTATTCACAATGCTGCCATTTTGCTTAAATTTCCAATCCAATGAAAACAATCATTTGATTATTGAATACGGTATTTGCCATTTAGATTTTAATGTTATAGTTATAGTCTTAGCTGAATGCTTGGGAATGTTTACTAATTTTTTTATGCAACTAAAATCTATTAACATCAAAAAAATATATTCTATTTTTAAATTCTATATTTCTTGTTTCCTACCACACACATGCCTTATCTTCTCCCATCCCAAAAATTTGGATATTTACACAAGTCATTTTCTCAATGTTAGTGGCCACTTTGGAAGTACATGTGTCCCCCCTATTTTGATTTAATTATGGAACTGCAATGCTTTGAGTACCCTTTACTTTTTCCATTAATCTGAGACTCATTTTAATTGACATAGCTTCTATGTAATACTTTGTGTATAAGTGTGTATAAGTGATGTGTTTTTCTAATTTTTCTAGGCCTTGGAAATGTACAATGACTGGTTAGGAATGGTACAACTGGATCCGAAATGTCAATATAAAAAAAGTAACACAGTTTTTCTAGAAGCTTACAATCTGATTATCATGCACCATGGAAATATCATGTCTACTATTTGTATATAACAGTTAATTTTAGTTGTTCAAAATAAGTTACAGATGCAACAATAGTTCTTTTTTGTGGTTAGTTTTGTTTTCAATAAGCTCAATATCAGAGCATTCAAAGTAGTGTTCAATGTACAATGTTATAGATAGTCATCAATTGCGTGAATAGTTTGTTACTGTATTTCGAGTATGTGCATGACAAAATGTGGATCACCGAGTACTTTTAGTTTTGAAAAAGTAATGTTTAGTTTGAGTTCAGATGTTGTGTATTTGATGGTGTGCAAGTATTACATTATCATATCAACTTGAGAGCAATAGAAGTGGGTTTGTTATTTCATGATTACCTAACTCTAGTGTTAAATGGACTGAAGTCCATGGGCCTAGGATTCAATATGTGCAAGCAAACTTCCCCTGAGAGCCACCAATAATGTTGTGTATTTTTACACTCCATTTCAAAACTTTAATTTTGATAAATATACAGACAAATAGATCAAGATATATGTGGTATTTGGGAGAAGATTTTACATAAAACTATTACAAAGCCTCAACAAAATCAATTATGCAGTTCTCCATTACAAGTCATTACACAACAATATTTTAACGTTCTAATCCTTCTCACTAGCACAGTCATTAACTTCTTGTAACCCAAGATAGGACTAACTAGGGATGGTTCCCAACACAGTCACACTTACATTGGATCTCATAGGCCCTCTTATCTTAAACCCCAATCCCTTAACCCTCAGCCCTAAAGCCTCAACCCTCAATCATTAAACCTTCAACCCTAAACCTTATCCCTAATCCCTCTACCCTCGACACTCTGCTTTAACCCTAATCCCTGGACCATCAACCCTATCCCTAAACCAACTCTACTTTAGATTTAATACTCTACTAGTGCATTGATTTAATACTCTACTATTAAATCTGAGCATTCACACAAATGCAGATGTTTATATTATAGAAGACTGCATTATATTAGACTATTAGAGATCCCTCAGAAAAAATGTAATAAGAAAATTGCTTTGCCTTATGTTAGCTTACAATTAAACCCATTCTTTTTGACACTCTTTTGTTAATAAAGTAAGAGTAATAAGAATAGAAGGAAAAGAATTTGATCTTACTAGTATGCATGGTCGGTTTACATTCCGTGACTTCATTTTCATTGAATAAAAAGGTTTATCTGATTTGAAAGGTGGGGCAGAGTTCACTGTCATGCACTTTTCTAGATGATAGGGTCCATAATGTCTAGGGTTCTTCAAAGAAAGGCCTATAACAAAATTAAGTTTTTGTTATACCAATCCTCCTAGTAAAGCTACAATTCAAATGCCTACTTTGAAAGTTTAAATAAATTAAGTTAGACTTAAAATTTTGATTTTCTTCCATTGCTTCAACAACATCATTGTTTTCTTCATCAGAAACCAATTCAATCAACAACTTGCTGCCCATTGGTTGACTTGAACTGCATCCTTTTTTAAAAGAAGGGCATTTTTTATCTATATCAATGTTTGTATTCATAAGATGAAGAGCATTGATATTTTTCACAAACCCTATTCTTTGAAATATCTTAACCTTAAAATATGACTTGGATATGTACTTGAACATAGCGAAATCTCCAGTCTCCAGCCCATGATGATTCACAAAATTTTCCCAACCCTACCTAAATTCCAATTTATTTATGGTACCGCCCAATTATACATCCCACTCCTGCCCACCTCGACCTTGCAGCACCGTATATTTGTCTATGTTGTCTATAAACTGTGAAACAAATGTAGGAGGAATGCACTACCATAAACACATTACACAATTAGATTTTACAAGTTATTAATAGTGTATAGGAAATAAAAGAATGAAAAATAATGTATAAAGTTACCAATTTTTGTGTAAAGTCTCCAAGAATAATTTTGAAGAGGGAGGCACACCCATTAAACCAATTCATTCAATAACTTGTTGCCCATTGGTTGACTTGAACTGCATACTCTGCTCTAGAAGAAGGGCATCTTTTATCTGTATCAATGTTGGTATTCATAAGCCGAAGAGCATTGATTTTTTTTACACACCCCATTCTTTGAAATATCTTAACCTTAAAATATGACTTGGATATGTACTTGAACACAACAAAATCTCCAATCTCTAGCCCATAATGATTCACAAAATTTTCCCAACCCTGCCTAAATTCCAGTTTATTTATGGTACCCCCTAATTGCACATCCCACTCCTACCCACCTAGGCCTTGCAACACATATGTTTGTTTGTGTTGTCTATAAACTATGAAACAAATGCATGAGAAATGCACTGCCATAAACAAATTACACAATTAGATTTTACAAGTTCTTAACAGTGTACATGAAATAAAAGAATGAAAAATAATGTATAGAGTTACCAGTTTTTGTGTGAAGTCTCCAAGCATAACTTTGAAGAAGGAGGCATGCCCATTAAACCAATTCATTCAACAACTTTCTACCCATTGGTTGACTTGAACTGCATACTCTGTTAGAATAAGGGCATATTTTATCTGTATCAATGTTGGTATTCATAAGTTGAAGAGAATTGATTTTTTTCACACACCCTATTTTTTGAAATATCCTAACCTTAAAATATGACTTGGAAATGTACTTGAACACAGCGAAATATCCAATCTCTAGCCCATGATGATTCACAAAATTTTCCCAAATTCTAGTTTATTTATGTTACCCCTTAATTGTACATCAGTAAACCCTAACCCTAATCCCTTAAACCTAAACCCTAATCCCTAATCCCTAAACCATAAACCCTAATCCCTTATTATAATTTATGGTATCCTAATCCCTAAACCCTAATCCCTTATCCCTAAACCATAAACCTTATCCCTAAATCCTCAACCCTCAACACTTAAACCTTAAATTCTAAACACTATCCCTAATGCCTCCACCCTAAACACTATCCCTATTCCTAAACCCTCAACCCTCAACACTATACCTTAAACCCTAATCCCTTATCCCTAAACCCTAATCCCTATCCCTCAACCCTTCACCCTTAAAACTTGAACCCTAAAACCTATCCCTACATCCTCGAAACTCAACACTACATCTTAAACCCTAATCCCTTAACCCTCATCCCTAAAGCATCAACCCTAAATCCTTAAACCTTCAACCCTAAACCCTATCCCTAATCCCTCTACCCTTGACACTCTACTTTAACCCTAAGCTCTTGACCATCAACCCTATCCCTAAACCCTAAACCCTCAACTCTCAACATTAAACCCTAATCCATCAACCCTAAACCCTAATTCCTAAACCCTAAATCCTATTCCTACACCCTCAACCCTCAACACTATACCTTAAACCCTAATCCGTATCTCTCAACCCTTAACCCTTAAAACTTAAACCTATCCCTACACCCTCAACACTCAACACTATATCTTAATGCTTAAACTCTCATCCCTAAAGCCTCAACCCTCAGTCCTTAAACCTTCAACCCTAAATCCTATCCCTAATCCCTCTACCCTTAACACTCTAACCCTAATCCCTTGACCATCAACCCTATCCCTAAACCCTCAACCCTTAACACTCAACTCTCAACATTAAACCCTAATATGTCAACCCTCAACCCTAAACCTTCAACACTATACCTTAATCCCTAATCCATCAACCCTAAAACCTAATCCCTCAACCCTCAACCCTAAACCCTATCACTAAAATCTCAACCCTCGCCACTATACCTTAAACCCTAATCCCTCAACCCTCAACCCTAATCGCTATCCCTAATCCTCAACCCTAATCCCTTAACCCTCAACCCTAATTGCTATCCCTATTCCTAAACCCTCAACTGTTGACACTATAACTTAAACCCTAATCCCTTATCCCAAAACCCTAAAACCTATCCCTCAACCCTTAACCCTTAAAACTTAAACCCTAAAACCTATCGCTAAACCCTCAACATTCAACACTATATCTTAAACCCCAATCCCTTAACACTTGGCCCTAAAGTCTCAACCCTTAATCATTAAACCTTCAATGGTAAACCCTATCCCTAATCCCTCTACCCTTGGCACTCTACTTTAACCCTAATCCCTTGACCATCAACCCTATTCCTAAACCCTCAACCCTAAGATGTCAACCCTAAACCCTAATCCCTCAACCCTAAACCCTCAAACCTCAACACTATTTCTTAAACCTTAATCCATTAACCCCAAACCCTAATCCCTCAACCCTAAACCCTTAACCCTCAACACTATTCCTTAAACCCTAATCCCTCGACTCTAAACCCTAATCCCTCAACCCTAAACCCTAAACCCTATCCCTAAACACTCAACCCTTAGCACTATACCTTAAACCTTAATCCCTCAACCCTCAACCCTCAACCCTAATCCCTCATCCCTAAACCCTAAATACTATCCCTATTCCTAAACCCTCAACCCAAGACACTATACCTTAAACCCTAATCCCTTACCCCTAAACCTTAAATCCTGTCTCTCAACCTTAACACTTAAACCTTAAACCCTAAAACCTATCCCTAAACCCTCAACCTTATACCCTTGACCATATACTTAAGCCCTAATCCCTCAATCATCAACCCCATACCTTAAACCATGAAGCCTACACCCACAAACCCTCATCCCCAGACCATATAACCTCACCCTTATATCATAAACCCTGAATATTGTGCCTCAACCCTATACTTAAATTAAACCTAAACCATACGTGCTCTCAACCCAAGTCACCCTATGCCTTATATACCCTCAATCCATATCGTAAACCCTAAACCCAATATCCTAAACCCTAATCCCTGTGCCTTACACACTTAATCTTATACACTCAACAACCTAAATATTAACCCTCAACTATAACCCTCAACCCTCTAATCACTACCCTTTACCCTCTACCTATTACTTAAGCCCTAATCCCTCAACCCTCAACCCTTAAAACTATATAGGCTTAGGTCCTTATATACCCTAAACCCAAAACACTTACATACATATATACATACATGCATACATGCAAACATACATACATACATACAAATGTGCATACATACATGTACATACATACAAGCATGCATACATGTACATATATACAAGCATGCATACATACCTAGAAGCATACATATATACATCCATGAAACATACTTATGAAACTTGAACGTAAATCATTCAAAGGAAGATATAACACACTCACATTATGTCAAACTAGGAAAACATCGGCAAACATGCAAAAAAGGAAAAAAACACAATATAACACGAGCACGTTATAACACGCTCGCATTATATTGTGCTTTGGGAATTCCAAGCCTTAGGCTTGGGATTTGCTTTGGATTTCCAACCCAAAGGCTTGGAGTGCCTTCTCAACATCCACAGACATGTTTTTGCAAATTCTACAAGATTTCACATAATTTTATTCGTGCTAACCCTCAAATTTGCACGTGTTTCAAGGTCAAACAAATCAAACACCTAGGTAATGTTAGGCTTTCTCTTAGCTATTCAACGATGTAATTTTTTTCACATTTTGACAATTGATGTTAAGCCTTTCATCTTTAATTTCTTTTGTTTGTGTCTCTATTTTTGGGAAAAAACCACTATTTGGTCTTTTTTTCATTGTAAATTAATGATTCATTGAAATTTTTTAAAAAAATACATATTTAGAAACTAGACTCCATTCTGCACATATTAAAAAAAAATTGATTTTCAATTAGTTTTCAAAATTTATAGGGGTGGCATGGCCAAAATTCTATTTTTAGGATGAGTCCACTTTCAAAATTAGTAAAAAATCAAATATTCATCAAAAAATTATTAGAAAACTTAGGCATAAACTACATGTTGTTAGCTATTCTCTCACCAAAGCAATTTTAAAAATACCAAAAAATAGTTAACCTTTTGAGGGAGCCACAAAACATGCTATGTTATTTTTTTTTTATAGAAACAACACCAATTTCTGTGGTTCCCTCTTTTGAACCCCTTAATCTATACCATTTTCAAAAAAAGTAGTAGTTTAGAAAGTAGACTCAGAGCACTACGAACATTGTTTTGGTTGCGTCTCCAAATTTTGAGTGTAACTATGCTCAATTTCTCATCCAAGGCCAGCATTTCTTGATTTCAGAAAAAAAGTGGCCACTTCAGACCCCTTTTTGGCCCCCCATCTTCTTGGACTTACCTGGGTTAGTCATAGTTGGTTGTCTCCTTCTCACCTCCTTCCCCTTGCCTACATAAGCAAGGTTCTTTGTACATTTTCATCAACTCTTGGTGTAATCTCTTGATTATATATTTTGGATTTCATGTGCTTATGCTTTGTAGAAGATCATCTTAGTTATCGCTTGCTGATATTGGCTAATTCCAACATGGTATCAGAGCCATGCAAGTGAAACGCTTCTCGTTTTCAGCAAATTCAAGCATCTAGCTTTTTCAAGGGTTCAATTTTTAGTATTTTCTTTGCAATTAGGTGCCTATATTGAAATCAATTTTGTACATAAAAGTTGTAAAAAATTAAAAAAATTAGCAGAGGGCCTTTCAACCCTTTGCTCATCTACCCATTTTTGGGTAATCTTGTTTTGTACGGGTTTTTAAGGACTCTCTGTGCAGATTTGAGGATTCTTTGATCCATTTGGATCAATTATTTGGCCTCTTGGCCTACCATGATCATCTAATCAAGTGGTTGAATCATTCAATAGCTGGTAGCTTGTTCAAATACCACCCCTCATCATGGGAGAGACTTCCCCAATTTGTCAACCATGTCGTGGTCACACAAGTGCAGCATGAGACATTGAGGAGAATTAGGTAGGGGAAAGATAAGTAGTACCAATACCACCCATTTTCATTTCTACTTTTCTTCTACCTCTCTTCCCTCTTCTCTATTCTCCTTTTATAGGGAGAAGGGTACGTTTCTGCTGTTCCAGAAATTGAACTACATCGATGGATGTAGAGTCAGCAGCACCACCAGCTCACAATATTTCAGGGGAGCTTTGCAGCACTAACATTAACATCATAAATTTACGGATTGCTTTTATTAACAAGAGGTCGTGTGGAGGTCGTCATAATGCGTATTATTAATTAGTTTAGGAAATTTTTTTCATAACGCATATTGACAATGCTACCATTTTGGTTCAACTTCCAATGCTTTGAAAACAATCATTTGATTATTGACGGGGTTTACAATTTTTTTTTACTTATATTTATAGTCTTACCTTAATCCTTCAGAATGTTTACAGTGTTTATTTATGTAGCTAAAAGTTATGAACATCAAAAAAAATATCTTGTACTTTTAAATTCTATATTCATTGTTCCCTATTACACTTCTCATCTTCCCACACTCTAAAACTTTAAGAAACACAAGTCATTTTCTCAATGTTAGTGGTCACTTTGGAAGTACATTTGTCCCTCCTATTTTGATTTGATTATAGTTGTAATGTTAAGTACTCTCTACTTTATCCATTAATCTTGGACTCATTTTAAACAAGAGTTAGCTTCTATGTAATACTTCGTGAATAAGTGATGTGTTTCTCCACTAATAATTGACATTTTTCTTGAATTTAGTTGGATTCCATCTCCACACATCCCTAGGAACTAATTTTGACACTCAATTTACCCATTCACTTATCTAGATTGATTTGATAGTGCAACATCAAATCTAGTTTGATTTCCAACGTGAAATTGACCCTCAACTTTTTAAAAATCAATATTCAAATTAGGCTCAAGTCATCCCCCTCCAATTAGTTATTGTGTGTTAACTTTAAAAGGGAAACATTTTAAATTGTGTTATAGGGTATTGTGTAAAAAGGAAAATTTTAATTCATTTTTTAACACATCTAGGAAAGATCTTATCTAGTTCTTCCTCATTATATGTTGCATCATTCAAGGAGCACATCTAAGAATTTATTTCTACATCAACATCTACATAATTAGTGATAGATAATCATATTATGCATGATTGTTTGTTGTCTTTAATCTTTATTTAAAAGATGTTAAATTAGTTCACCTAAGGGTTTGATTGATGTAATATCCCTAATTAAAATTATACAATATTTTTTGTAACTTTTTGATTTATCCAGAATAAATCAAAACCAAATAGATAATACATAGTTTTGATTACAATTTTTAAAACCCTATTTACTGATTACAAACCCTAGGGTTATAAAATGCTCAATTTCAGCCAATGAACCCTCAAATTATATTTTTATTTATTTCCAATGATTATTTAAATGTACAAACTAATTACAACATAAAATAAATTTTATTGAATTTTTCAAGTACTTACAACCTATTGTATGACCTAATATGATTGCTCCAAAGATGACAATAATGAATGGAAATACAATGATAAATCTTATTGTTGATGAAACCAACTCATAATGAGTTTTTCTAATTTTTCTAGACCTTGGAAATGTACAATGACTGGCTAGGAATGGTACAACTAGCTATAGTAATTCACAAAATGCTAATTACTCAAATCTACTCTGGAAGCATATGCAAAATGTTTAAATCTAGAAACAACAAACACTTCCCTGAAAAATAACATTTCTAGAGTAATTTTTTATGTTAGTGGATTCCAAAGCTTATAACCTTTAAAAAATTCACCTTAACCAATCATAATACATCCTTTTTCTTTAACATCTAACTTAGACCATTTTTTTGTTTGGAACATAAACATATGCATCATAGCTAGAAATAGCTTTAGATTTGCCATAGAAGGTTTCTTTCCTATCCACAATTCTTATGGTGTCTGATTAATAATAGTAGAAGTAAGAGACTTATTTATCAAATAGAAAGTAGTATTAACAATTTCAACCCAAAAATTATGTTCCAAACTAGCACAACTTAACATACTTCTATCTATTTCCATTATTTTTTGTTCATTCTCTAAATTGCCCCATTTTTGTGGTGTATATCATGGAGAATTTTTTAGTTTTATAATCCCATAGTGTTTAAAAAATTCTTGAGATTGTTTAGCAAAATATTCCCCCACATTATTTAATCTCAAAGATTTTTTTTTAAATTTTCCTTTTGAGTTTCTACAAGCACTTTAAATCCTTATATTTGCTAAAAGATTTATATTCATGACTAAGAAAATAAACCAAGCTTTTCTTGAGAAATAATCTAAGAAGGTAATATTTAGTAAAGAGATTTACCAAGATATTGCACATTCATTGGACCAAACACATCAACTTGAATTAAATCCAAAATATATGTTCCTCTAGTGATTGAAAATGTGAATTTAATTCTTTTTTGCTTTCTAAACACACAATGCTCATTAAAATCAAAATCAAGAGAATATCTAGACAAACCCACAAGCATTACTTTATTGCTCAGTACTTTCAATCCTTTATCACCTATGTGGCTTGATTAGTGGTGCCACATCATTGACATATTAGTAGGCACATTACTAGAAGCCATTATAGAGTTACATAATGTAGTAGCATCCATTTTAAGCAAACTAATATGCCTAACACCCTTTATCATGGAAAGGCAAACTAGTTTTCAAATCACCAAACCCAATAGGTTTATTTTTTTTTTATAGAAGGTCAATTATGCGTAGTAAGATTGATTATGCACCACACAATTGACCTAGATCAATCACACACTATAGTTTCAGCACAAATCAAACTAGAGTCCATTTTACTATCTATTTAAGCATCACAAAGACAAATCTAATATAATGGCATCGTTTGGATGATTTAGCAACGATTTGTAGTCCAGAGCCATCAAGACACACCTAAAATTAAG
This sequence comes from Cunninghamia lanceolata, assembly GCA_027924645.1. Classification (NCBI taxonomy): domain Eukaryota; kingdom Viridiplantae; phylum Streptophyta; class Pinopsida; order Cupressales; family Cupressaceae; genus Cunninghamia; species Cunninghamia lanceolata. Next base: position 3,336,679 of record BSBN01001247.1, on the reverse strand, counting down.
TAACTCTAATCTATGTTAGTCATTTTGAAAAGCATGCTTGTCTATTTGTGATTTACTAGGTCAACTTCAATATCCTTAGATAAATTTATCTATGGTGTATAAAAGTGAACATAAATGAATAAGTTGAGCTATGCTAACCTATCCCATTCACAATTAAATGAAGCTTCCGATTAGAGTAAATAAGGATGCATGTATAACATAAAATTGCATATAACATAAAATGAAGTCAAATGAAAACCCCAAATGCAAACCTATGATATGTGGATGTCCTCCTTGATATTTTACATGTGTGGATTGCTCCTTATACCTGTAGCATAATTTTGCATTCCATGGAGACTTGCAAATGGCTTGCATGAGGTTTAATTTATAGATTTTTTTAAGGGTTGATGGAGGGTTGAGATTGATTTGAAGTATTAATGGTTAAGATTTGTTGTGAGGATTGGATTGATGAGGAGCATCCAAGTGGCATGATTTGATTTGTGTATAAGGAGGGGTCTTAGATTCAAGGGAGATCAATGGTGGAGGATCCCCTTGAAGAAGTGGATGGAGAAGATTAAAATGGTACCAAGGGTACCTTTTGGAGGAATGTGCGAAGGACTTTCCAATGGCTCATGTAAGAAGACCCATGCCCAAAAGACACATGTACACTTTTGGAGGGTGTGCAAGATTTGAATGAGCTGATTATGGTCTAGGATTATGCAAGTGGGTGATTAGTTAACTAATTAGTTTTAGACAACTTAAAGAAAACTAGACAAAATAGGGAATTAAATAAATAGGATATTTATTTAATTATTTGGGTGAGAATGAGGGACTTAGATAAATAAATTATTTGGATTTATTTATCTAAGATTAGATTATGGAGAATGATTGATTAATTAAATAAATGATTGGATTTATTTAATTAATGAGCTAAGAAGAGGGTCAGATGAATAGTAATTTTATTAATTAAATAAGGGTATGTGCATGGAAATAGGGGACCAAAAGGGGGTAAAATATGACCACTTTTTTGAAATTAGTAAAAACTGATCTTGGATGAGAAATTGAAGATAGCGACACTCAAAATTAGAAGATGTGATAAGAACAAGATTTGTAGTGCTTAGAATCTAGTTGCTAAACTACCATTTTTTCTAAAAATGGTGGAGATTAAGTGGTTCAAATAGGGGGAGCACACAAAGTGCTCCTATTTTTTTCAAAAATATATAACATAGTGTCTCGTGTGCTCCCCCTAAAATGTTGACTTTTTTTAATTATTTCACAAATTACTTTGGTGGAAAAATAGCTAACATCATGTAGTTTATGCCTGATTTTCTGCTAATTTTTTAATGAATATATGATTTTTTATGAATTTTCATAGTAGACACATCCTAGAAAATAAAAATATGAGTGTGCTCCCCCCTAATTGTTTTGAAAACTAATCAAAAATTATTTTTTTTCAATGTGTATAGAATAGAGTCTAGAATCTAAAATGTAATTTGATTCAAATTTTGATGAACACATAAAAAATGACTCCAGGAATACTATACATAGGTTTTCTAAAAAAAACACATTAGCAAAAGAAATTGAAGATGGAAACCTTAATGTTATTAGATTTTAGAAAAAAAAAATACATGGTTAGAAAGCTAATAAAAAACTTGAAATCATCCTAGAATCTTTCATATTAACATTGAAAAATGTGTAAACCTGATGGAGAGCACACTTGAGATTTAGTTCATTTTGTATTTTTTGTTGTAAATACATTTTTGGCATCCAAAAGGTAGGTCCAACCCTTTGGGTTGGATGCCCAAGGCAAATCCAACGCTTAGGATTAGAATTTTCCAAAGTAGTAAAAATATGCTCATGTTATAACATAAGTGCATTTTAATGCACTCACATTTTAGATCACGTAAAATGTTGAGCAACAACCTACAAAAATGCACATCATGTGATTTTGGACCCATATTATGTGTTTATTCTCCTGCTCTGTGTTGTTCTGACATACAAATGCACTTTTGATGCTTTCGAGGATCTACAATAATTGGTTGACAAAATTATTTCACTTTTTATTCTTATATTGATGTAGAAGACTCCAATTGCATGTTTTTAAATCAAAATTCATATTGTAAATCATTGTTTTTATGTTTTGAGGAATTGGAATATTTGATTGATAAATTAACTAATTTTTTTATCTTACATTGACAAAAATAATTCTAATTACATGTTTTGTATTTGAATTTGATAAATTATCAATTATTGTTTGTGTTTTTTTGACCATTTATTTTAGATTGCTATAAAATTCAATATCATGCCTAGAAAATTACCAAAAACTCAAACATCAAAGGAGGGTGAAGCCAAGAATGTAAAGAAAAGAGAATGAATGAGACAACTTCATGAAAATAAGAAATTGAATTATATAAATGAATATAAACCATCTTTACTAATTGAATTGGATCATGACGCATCCAAGAGAGAAATATTTGAATCTGAAAAAGTGCATGGATGGCTGTGTGGAGCTTTTCAATACCTTTCCAATATTGCAAGAATCACAAAATTTAGAGATTGTGGGAAAGAGTTATGAGCTCAAAAGCTAAAAATGATGCATGGACTTTAAACAGAAAAAAGGTATCAAATAGTAAAAGAAAGAAAATTATGACATCATTGTAAAGAGAATGAAACTATCTTTCCATCAATATCTTGTCTACAAAAATTGAGTCCGTATGACCAAGTTATGCTCCCCAAAAAAAAATAGCTTCCTTTGCCATGTAGAGGGACCACAAAAGGCTCTAGGAGGTCAAAATGGATGATGTCACTGCTAACGCAGTGCTAACATCAACAATTGGTGTCGACAGAATATGCTCAGGACCCACCCGAATATTCCTTGTCTGCAAAACTACCACTGAATTTTTGAAAATTGCCTTCAATGTCATGAAACCGCCTTACTAAAGATCAAAACCACTTGTTTCCTGGTACAAAACTAGATTTCAGTGAGATTTGGTGGTTTTAGGTACATTGAGTGGTTTAGGGTTGAAATTGTCTACAAAATTGAATTCTTTTTGTTAAAAAATGTTTGTAAAGGCCGATGGGAGGACTCGTTGAGGAGTTAACCCTTGCCATGCGAGCTACCCATAGGGTCCTGTGGGGTGGTCTCCCTACCCACTTGGCCCGAGCCCTACAGGCTCTCCACTAGCCTATGGTAATATGCGAGTATGGGCCCAATAGGCCTTGCGCTTGTTAGGTACCTTGTACACTAAAAAAAATTCAAAAAAATCACAGAGATAAAAAAATTATTCTAAAAATGCCGATGATGGCATGGTTCGGTGGTTAAGTCGCTCGGTTGTAGTGGCGGCCACCAGAGTTCAAACCCCCGCTGGGCCAATGAGCTCGCAAGGCTTTACGCCTTCGCTGGGCCAATGAGCTTGCGGGTTTGAAGTGTTCTTCCTAGGTGATGAGGTCCCCCAGTTGTGGCCTCACCGGTTCATTGCTTCGGGCAAAAGCATTCAAGTGGACCCGGAGGGCGTGTCGCACCAGCGTCGCCGGTCATGTTAAAAAGTTTACCAGGCACATTTTTTTTTAAAAAAAAAAATTATTCTAAAAATATTTAAAATAGAAAATACACCCGTACTATCGATGATGCCTACACTGCACAAGGATAGAGATTTTGCTAATGCATGTGCCTGCATAGTGATGACACCTACAAAATATTTTGTTGAATATTCTCTGCATGATTTTGTATGACCAATTTGCAAAAAAATTACCTTTTGCTGCAACTGCTCCAATTTCTATGATTTGGTGATTGATCTTAGGGTTTTTGGGCCTCCTGAGCATGATGCTAGGGTCAAATTTAATCCAAATTGCTCTGAAAGATTAGCTACATCCTAGATCAGGAAACCACTCCCCAAATTGAAAAACTTGCAGATCTAGCCTCCAATGTCTAATTTAGACAAATCAAAAGGCTAAACTGACTATCTTGAACCCCATGAACATAATGGTGTGCTTGGATTTGTAGAAAAATGCTCTAAAATGAACCTATAATACAAGGTCACTAAGGGAAACCCTCACAAAATCTAGTTTTTCCATCAAGTTTTTATGATTCTCCATGTCATCATTCGATGTAAGAGAAGATCATACTCAACTATGAAGATCCACCATGATTTACATTCAAGATCTCTCAAAAAATTGGCTAACACAAAGTGGTTGTTCCTAGCTCTAATACCATGTAAGAGTTGATTGATGTGCTCTGATACCATGTAAGAGTTGACTATTATGGTAGCCACCTAAGAACTAAGACTTCATGAAAGCACAAGAGAGATCAAATGAAAGAATAATTTTATTCTATCAATGAATGCAAAAAGATTGCTATTATTCTTACAATGTAAATGATATGTCTTGCTTATAAAGACAAGAATGAGATGTAGGTTGAAGTAGTCATATTACAAGTGTCTTAATCCTATGACACAAGATAACTAGAGGATAAGATGCCAATTAGTTAATAAGATCACATGACAACCTAGAATTATCTAGACTTATCCCAAGTAAACTTAACATGTGAACATGTGTGAATAGAACTAACTAATGAGTAGTTAGATAATGTGCCTAGTTCATACTACAAGGGGTAAACCAGATAGGTAATAAACCCATTCACACTAGAAAAGGGTACAGATTCTTGAGTTTATTGAACCCAATTATCTCTATCTTCATCTCTGTCAATAGATTTTGCCTTCTACTTAAGGTGTTTACAAATCTATTTGACATTCCACTCCTATGCTTCAAAACAAAAGTATAACTCTACAAAACATCAACCCATTTTAGGTGCCTTTTATTTAACTTCCCTTGACTATAAAGATACTGCAAAGCCTAATGATCAATATATTATAAAACAAACTATTTTTGTAACAAATAATGTCTCCATTTCTTCAAAACCTGAACTATAGCATAAAGTACAAGGTAAAGATTTATTGGTCTACAATCCACAATCCATGGTTTCAAGGTTTAGGATTTAGGGTATGGAGTTCATGTTCTACATTCTAGGGTCTTAAGTCCATGGTCTAGGGTATGGCTTCCAAGTTTCAAGGTCCATGATTCAATGGTCTAAGGTCTAGAGTTATAGGGATCATTGATCAAAGGTCAAGAGTCCAAGGTCCGTGGTCCAATGCCTAGAAATAGAGAAAAAGAAACCAAGAAAAGTAGAAACAAGGAGAAAATAAAGAGAGAAAGATAGCTATGATGAAGATAAACATTATAAAAAAGGAAAGATGTAGGCACAAATACAAAGAAAGCTAAAAGAAAAATAAATATATGAAGAAAGAGGGAGGGATGCATGTAAAACAAAAATAAAGCGATAAATAAACAAAGAATAAGTAAGAAGGAAAAATTTAAGATAAAAATGAAGAAAAAAGATAGAGAAAGACGGAAATAGAAAAGAATAAAATAAAGAAATTACAAAGAACAAAAAATAAAAATGAGTGAAACAAATAAAAAAAGAGATACAACTTGAGAAAAAATAAAATAAAGAGTGAAAGAAAGAAAAGAGGGAAGAGAGAGTAATTGAGAGGGTAGGGGAGTCAAAGAAAAAGAGGTAGAAAGAAACAAAGAAAAAAGACAATAAAAATGAGACATATAGATACAATATAGATTGAAATAAAAGGAGAAAGAAATATAATGGGAAAGAACGAGAGAAATAAAGAAAGAAACCAAAAGAAATGGTGAAAGATACAAAGAAAAAAATTATATCATAGGAAAAAAAGTATAGAATGAAATAAAGGTAAAAAGAAATACAATTGGAAAGAATGAGAGAAATAAAGAAAGAGACAAAAAAATGGTATTAAAAGATAAAAATTTGAAAAGGTTTAGCAAAAAATAAATGAGAAAGAACAAAATGGAGAGAGAGAGAGAGAGAGAGAGAGAGAGAGAGAGAGAGAGAGAGAGAGAGAGAGATCCAAACAAACAAACAAAAAGAGTTGGAGGAATAGAAGAATAGAATGAAAACATGATACATAAATATAAAGAAAGTCATAAATAAATAATAATGAATGAATTCATGATAGAAACAAAGATATATAAAAAGAGAGAAAAAGAGAAACAAATAAAATATTGAAACATGGAAAGTGAGAATGAGAGAGAGAGTGAGTGAAAGAACAAGATAAAATAGAAATAATGAGACAAAGAGACAAAGAAAGAAACAAAGACTACTTTTCAACTTAGTTTAGGAGAAGGTCAATTTGACCACTTACAACATGATTGTGGATCGCTATGTGACATGGTGGAGCTATGGGATGGGGATTCAATATCAATATTGGCATGCAATAGTACCACCTTATTTGTGGACATGATCAAGATGGTAGAGGTGCAATTAATTGATAAGGTGCCTAATAGTTTGATAAATCCTATAATTAAACTACCTCATGTAGAGCCAATATACATAAATATAAGGGTGATGTGAAACACAATTATGAAAAGGATATAATCAATAACATTAACTCTTGAGGTCTCCATTACACAATCCCTAAGAGGGGCAATGACATGTAGAGCATAGGGGTAGACAAAATAATATATGTAGACTAGACCAATCCCACCACCACTACCACGACAAAAAACATATAGTAATAGATGTAGAGGCTATAAGAACCAATCTAAGTTGTTAGTACAATGATTCTTGTTACTTGTATTTGATTATTTTAGTTCCTTTTATATAAACTTACATAGATTTTGTAGACTAATTAAGCTTATATGTGCATCTAGATTTTAGTTACTTGTATGTGTAGACTAATTAGGTATTCAACAAGCCTAAACATGATCACATTGTGGCCATTTAAACATAACACGAGCATGTTATTGCTAAAATTACTCATTTTCCACTTTTTTGTATACCAACTTGGTGCACTTGTCCCCTCTCTATATCTCTATCTACTCTTTCTTCATCTATTTAATCTCTCAAACTCCATCCTCTCTATTTCTCTCTCCATCCCTCTCCATCTCTATCTCTCTCTCTATCTCTGTGTCTCTCAATCACTTCCTTTCCCCTTCTCTATCTCTATCTATCTATCTCTCCCTCTCTATCTCCCCACCTCTCTTTGTCTCTATATAGATCTCTGTCTCTTTATATCTCTCCATCTCCATCTAGATCTCTCTCTCTATCTCTATATCTCTATCTATCGATCCCTCCCTCCCTTCCCTCCCTCTCTCCAATAGTTCAAGTGAACCACTCCACATTCTACACCTCAAATCAACACCATAGTCTACCACTAGGAACTCCTTCCTCGTGAAGTGAGTGGATTTGGTGACATGACTCCCATTCCACACAACCATATCACTACCATGTATGAGATCCCCTTGCCATGAGAACAGTGTTATTAGCCAAATTCTCCTTTTCTTAGCTAGATTTTTTTGGAAGAGCAAGAGTAATTCAATCCATACCATCAAAATGGGTATATCACATATTGTATGTTTTGTTTTGAGTCCACCTCATTCATTTTTTGTGATGAGAAGATTTAGAGTGTCACATATTTTTTTGAAACTAATGTGAAAGGAAAATCCTTCTAGACAAGCCCTCTCATTTTCTTTCTTCCACATTTCACCCACCTTGTCTTCCCATTTTTTTGTGGTACTTATGGTACCCTTGAATATTTCTAGACCAATAACACAATAGGGACAAGGTCCCTTAGACCTAGCTAGCCCTCCTTCATTCAACCAGTACATCCTTCCCAATCCATTAGCACCTATCTCAAATAGGTATGATTATAAAAATGCTAACTCGAATGGTGGACAACAATGACTACATAACTTTATCACTTCTGATAACCTAGTTTGGAACCAATATACTATGATTCAACCAAACCTAGATCAAATTAGAGAACTCAAGTGCTCATTTGATAAAAAATCCATCATTAGGGTCATTCCATCACAAACTACAAAGACAAGTGATTGACAATGAGGTGAGTCTCTTAGAGAAAGACCTAGTAGAAGAATCTTGTATAGCATGAGAGGCTCCCCATATAGCTTATCAACATGAATGAGATGAAGCATTCCAAGGGGTACTAGAAATATTCCTTGTGGAAAGAACCAACATGACTACTCAACCCTTGCTTACTAATCAAAACTCACCTCATGATGGACAAATACAAAACACAAGAGATGCTACCTCAAGAGCTCTCATATCCACCATGATCCAATAGATCAAGATTCTTGAAGCTCTGATCCTTGAAGAGAGAGGTGGGGAGATAGAGGGGGAAACATAGATAGAGATAGAGAGGGGGAGAGAAGGGGAGAGAGGGGGGGAGATTAGGAGATATAGATAAAGGGAGGGAGGGAGGGAGGGAGAGATAGAGAGTCGAAGAGTGAAAATGAGATATAGATATAGCAGGAGGGAGAGATAGAGATAGCGATGCAAAATGTGGAAGCATAGATAAGGCACGTGAGCTATTTGACAAAATTCCTCAAAGAAATATGTTCTTATAGAATGCCCTAATTTCATGATACAAAAAAAATGGATTTGTTTAAAAGTCTTTAGAAACTTTCAACCAAATGCAATGGGCAGGAGTATGCTCACATTTTGTTCAGGCTTTCTAATAGTGTTATGTAAAATATTTTCCCAAATAGTACATATGTCTTGATCTATTATTTGTATATTTATCAAAACTGAAGATTTGAAATGGAGTGTAAAAACATACAACATTATTGGCATCTCTCAGGGGAAGTGTGCCTGCACATGTTGAATCCTAGGTCCCTAGCCTTCACTCTGGATTCAACAATGGAGTTAAGTAATCATGAAATAACAAACCCACTTCCATTGCTCTCAAGTTGATCTGATAATGTAATACTTGCACACCATCAAGTACGCAATCTCTAAACTCAAACTAAACATTACTCTTTTGAAACTTAAACTACACTGTGATCGACATTTTGTCATGCACATACTCAAAATATAGTAACAAACTATTCATGCAATTGAAGACAATCTATAAGATTGTACATTGAAAACTACTTTGAATGCTTTGATATTAGGCTTATTGAAAACAAAACCAACTGAAAAAAAGAACTATTGTTGCATCTGTAACTTATTTTGAACAACTAAAATTAACTGTTATATACAAAAACAAACATGAGGACATGACCATTCATAGGGACTATAAAATAACTTCCTCACTTGATGATCCTACTCCATGCAATCGACTTTGAAATCATGATGGACCAAAAAATTATTTAAAGAAAATAGGAGAAATCAGTACCTTTTCACCTTTCAATGTACCAGTGTTCATGCCTTTGAACTAATTTTCCATTTGTTTGACATGAGTGCTCTTCTTCATTAAGATGAGGTTGGAAAGGAATGATAGTTTGATGAAAAGCATGTGCTTTCTTGCACTCAAACATGTGTGGAATAATATTGTTGATCCCATGTACACCTTGTTCTTTTCATGATTCACATGGCTTGAGGAGATGCTAAGACTGGGCTTGACAATAACTATGCTTCCCAAGATGGTTTAGAATATCTTTGTATACATGCTCAAGATGCATTGATCATGATTTTGATATGAGGTTTCAAGATCTTCCACATCAAAGTACACATCATAACAATTCTCCTCTTGCCAAAAGCTTGAGATAGTATCCTCAAATTCACACTTTATTCTATCCTTTGATTCACCAGGTGCTAAGATAAGAGCTTGATCATTATTAAACTCAACAAACAAGGACTCTAGAAGAGGATATTTATACATCACAAATGTATAAATATAAATGTTTTCAAAAATGTGAGAGCATTTTGAAGAATTATAGATGGTTGCCAATTTTTGGTCCCCCATCTTTCTGCACTTACCCAAGAGCTTACTAAGGGATGGTTATGTTCTCAATTGTCATGTCACTTTTTTTGGACTAAAATAAAAATAATATTATTTGAAGGTTGGCCCAATAATTTCTAATTAAAGGGGAAACTTAATAATAATATTATATAAAAAGTGTTTTTAACACTTAAAAATACGAAGTGTTTTTTAATAGTATGATAAAAAAATAAAATTAAAAAAGTATTTTATAAAAAATATTTTATTAAATGCTTGGGGCAAAAAAATTTTTAAAAAAATATGAGGGTCCAATTTTTGAAACATAGGCAAATACAAATGGAGCACTTGGCTTCTCATTTCATCATCAATCAAGTTATCTTCTTTACATAAAAATTTTAGGCATCTAATGACGAAAACCTTTGGTTTGTTCATGGTTTGAGAGGACAAAAACCCTCTTGGATTCCACATTTGGGGTCCAAGATAAAAACCCTTGTTTCCAATCTTGGGTGATTCCATTCAAGGATCACAATTGTGCTGAATTGTTAAAGATTTGAAGATATTTTCAATTTTCTACAGTATTGCTACAATGCAACTATAGTGTTTCTACTGATTTTTGGTGGTTTCAACAAGATTCTAGTGGGAGGCAATTTTGATTTACAAGCAAATGTTACCATTTTGTTACTAAAGCATGATTGAAGGATTCCAGGTTGATTTTTAGAATTTTGATGAATTTTCCAATCATCATTTAGGGTAGATCTTATTTATTTCCATCATTGTAGTTGGTCACCACACTTGGAGGGATAAAATCAATTATTTTGGCATTGAATTAGCCAAACCAACCATTGATCATTTAAGTCATCATGGGCAAGTGGAAGTGGAATGCCAACCTTGGATGAAGAGAAATTATGATTTTAAACATTTTGCATATGCTTTTAGAGCAAATTTAAGTGATCAACATTTTTGTGAATTACTATAACGAGTCATACCATTCCTAGCTAGTCGTTGTACATTTCCAAGGTCTAGAAAAATTAGAAAAACACATCACTTATACACAAAGTGTTAGGGTAAAAGTGGATAATATCATAAATTAATATCAAACCCAAAAACACAATAGAACATGCAGATAACAAAAGGTTTAAAATAAGAATGAATCATACAACCTCTGTTACCCCACGGCTTCCATTGCTCGCCTATCACAATTGTTCTTGTGTGTATGAAAAAGGGCCCTCAGTGAGTGCACTTCTTTGCTTTGTCAAGAATGTCGATTGAAAATGGTTATGGTAATGTCGCAATGAAGAGAAGCTTCACAACGAGGGTAATAGTGCGTAGTAAAAGTGTGATCATAAGCAATGAAGGAATTGGTGCTGAAGGTGTGCTGTAATTCCTGCAGAGTAACAATACTTAAATCTTGGATGATTGGAATAGAAGAATGAGGTTTCTTTTATAGACTTGGAAGAATGAAGATCAACGGTATAGAAGACTTGAGAAGATTAACGATTGAGAATAGATGAGGAACGTGCAACGAATAAGAAGAAGACAAGCATCTTGCTTTCTTTTGCATGAGAGGATTTGCTAAGAATAGAAGAATGAGTTAAAGCAATTAAAATAATATAATTAGTTAAGTGATTTAAAACAAAAAGAAGGGATTTGCATAAGAATAAGAAGATATTTTTCTTTATTAAATATTAGGAATATTTAATTGCATGTGCACAAAGATTGAATTATATTTAGAGATAACTCAATTTAAAAGAAAAAGACAACTTAAATAAATATTTGATTTATTTAAATTTAGAGAAGATATTATTGGAAGAAATAATCAAATAATTGGTATTATTTAATTTAGAAGATAAGAAAACAAATTAAATAAATAAATTTATTTAATTGTTGTGCATGATTTTGGAAGAATAAATAAAATATTTGATTGTATTTTATTTTTGGAGATTGAGAGGATTTAAATAAATTTAATTTATTTATTTAAATTTGGAAGAATGATTTGATTTAATTAAATAATTAAGAATTATTTAATTGTTTGGAAGAATTAAATTAAATAAAAGATTTTATTTAATTGTTGGAAGAATATGAATCAAATAAATAAATTTGTTTATTTATTTATTGATAGAAGAATTAGAAGGGAATAAATATTAAGAATATTTATTTAGACTGAATCGTGTCATTTTTAGGTGTATACACAAAGTATTATATAGAAGTTAAGTCAATTAAAATGAGTCTAAGATTAATGGAAAGAGTAAAGGGTACTTAATATTGCAGTTCCATAATTAAATCAAATTAGGGGGGACAAATGTACTTCCAAAGTGGCCATGAACATTGAGAAAATGACTTCTGTTTCTCCAAGTTTTTGAAATGGGAGAAGATAAGACATGTGTGGTAGGGAACAATAAATATAAAATTTAAAAATAGAAGATAATTTTTTTTATGTTAATAGCTTTTAGTTGCATAGAAAACGTCAATAAACATTCCTAAGCATTCAGACAAGACTATAAATATAAATTAAAAAACTATAAATTGAACATTAAAATCTAAATGGCAATAGCGTATTCAATAACCAAATGATTGTTTTCAGAGGATTGGAAATTTAACCAAAATGGCAGCATTGTCAATACGCATTAAGAAAAACATGGCCATAATTAATTAATAATTAATAATGTGGATGTGGAGTGACGACCTCCACAATCCCTAAATTTATGATGATGTTAATGTTAGTGTTGCAAAGCTCCCCTGGAATATTGGAAGGTGGTGCTAACTCTACATCCACCGATCTAGGTCAATTTCCTGAATAACAAAAACCTGTAGCTTCATCTTTGGCCATCGAGAATGATCCAAATATAAAACTCTACAGCAGCGCGGGGGACTACCTCAAGGCTTACTGGTCTGCTATACCTGATTGAGTAACAACACCAGCTGCTCATTACCTATAGGGATCAAGCATTCACCCAGGCTTTCCCTTATCTAAATAAATAAACAAACGTCTATGTTTCTCATGTAATATAGGTATGTTTGCTATGCAATATATATATGCTTTTATATGCTTTCTCTACCTTCATATCTCGCCTTCCCCTACTGTCTTTTGTTTTTTTCTTCCTCTTAACAAATATCCTGAAAGAGAAATCTCTCTAATAAAAATCTAAAGCATAAATTTCTCTATGCTCAACCAGGATCTATCCAAGAGATTTTCCTTTTTTGGAATGGAAAGAGACCATCTTATGTTTTTCTTTTAATCAGATACTCAATAACTTGATACAGGCACATACTACTATGCCCTTAAAGTGGAAACACACATAGATGATTTCTCACCACATTGACAAGAAAGATAATGTAGGTTGTAGATCTAAGTAAATTCCTCTAGCATTGCGGCATGCAAATTAACACTTTAGGAGGATGAAAGAAGAAGAATAGAAAAAAGATAGATAGAAAAGAAGAGACACCAATATACATGGGAAAACCCTTTCAAGTAAAAAATCCCACTCCAAAGCATCAAACCAATGTATTAATCTACAACAACAAACATATTACAATAAACTTGGAGGCTCGAAGACTTAACATGGAGGTTTACATCTTGCTTCTCTAGAGGAAAACGGGCAACATAACCTGGCATAAAATTCTCCTTACAAATGACTCCTCAATCATTCAATTTATAGGAGTTCTAATATAAATAACCACCAAAATGAAACCCAAAACCATGCGCTAATACCAACCTCAAATGTGGTGTCCAAAATGGGTAGGAAATATCCAATGCCTAGTCATGGAGAATCAAATCCACCATAAAATAGAAAGTTACTTACACTTGTTAAATCATAACTGACTCTCCAAATATGGCACTCCATTTTGGGCTCCTAAAATCATGCTTGTCAAGTTTCCAAGGTAACTCTCTCTTTCAATCTCTTCCCATTCTAGCAACTCTTACACACAAATTACAAGTTGTAACAGTTGCATTTAGTAACTTCCACAACACTAAGCGATAAATACAAACTACAAGTGACACATAGTGCCACTCCAAGTGGGATGCCTAAATTATATGTACATGCATAATACATACAGATAAATAAATAGTTCAAATATTAGGACTTGCAAGGTGTATGGCACACCTAATCCCAGCATTCTCGCACTTGTCATATACCTTGCAAGAGCCAAAGGGAAACACAACCAATCTATGAACCACCAAGATTACCATACTATCTCAACTAAACTCCAATGTACTCACAAGCTTTACAGAAGCACCTGCAACATCTTCCAAGTGATCACCAACATGAAAAAAGATTAGAATTTCAATTTTGAAGATGGCAAAGTGATGGAAAAGTGATCACCAACATGAAAGAAGTTGATGATTGTGCTAGTGAGAAGACCTAGAAGCATTTAAACCTTGGTAGTTTTGTCTACTCCGATGGATATCCTCATTTTATGAGGTGGTGAATTTGTTTTCATAATATCAACATTTCTGTAGCTAGTGTTGTTATATGGAGCCTAATCAGACTTAGAGGTTAAAATTACCCCACTCTTATTGGTGTGGTTTCCCCCCAAATTCTTATGGGGTCAAGGGGCAGCACCCTTTGCGGGGGTTTGGGGGCAGCGCCCCCAAGACGGGGTCAAGGGTCAATTTGTGTTTTTTATTATTTTATTAAGGCATCGGGAGTTATTTTTTCTATTGGCCTACATAAAAAAACCCTATTTTTGTAACCGACATAAGTCGTGATAAAAATGGCTAAGGGTTAGGGTTTCCATTGATGTATTGTAGCATTTTTGTAGCAGTATTGAGTTGCAGGATTGCTGGTTCTAATCGATTTGATTTACTGGATAATAATATTGGAATCTATGTTGATGGATGTAGCTCGAGTTTGGGTGAACCACGTTAAAACTTGTCTCTCACTGTTATTATTTCTGTGTATTTTCATTCCTCTATTTAATCTTTATTTGCATTTAATTGATATCTTCTGCCAGCTAACCCTAATAGCTAGTACATGCCTGCTAGTGGTGATATACATATTCTTCCATATCGGTGCTATAGTAGGTTAAGGCACATGAAAGTTTTCTTCTCCTTGGTGTGACTTTTTTTCTTCCTTAGTTGAAACTTATGCTTGTAAGAAGTGATGTCCTATTTTAGCATGTTATGAATTTGTAGTCAAGGCCTTTAGGTCTTAGAGATGCTCTAGGGAAGTTCCCCCATATCCACATTCCTATGATTCAAGCCCTAATCATTATGTAGATGAGTATGACTTAGACTATTACAGTAAGTTTCACTATGCTTCTTTCTCTCTTTGCCCATGCAAGTGTTGAATAAGCTCATTGAAAATTTGACAAAGGGTTGGCTTCTAAAATCCTAGAGGTTGTTTTTCAAACCATGTCCCATGTCTGCAAACTTTTCATGTTGGTACAAGTTTGCATGCAAGTGTGGATTTAAACAATTAATAGTTTTGGCATGCCTAATGGCACATGAGTCCAAAGTTCTCAATTTGTGTATTATTGTATTGAATCTTTGTTCTACATTTTATGATTTTTGTAGTAAATCACAAAATTATCAACTCATACAAGTATGAATCTTCTACCTAGAGACTCCACTAGTAACACCATTGCTCATAAAATTTTAAATCTCTATTCCTACAAACTATGGTAGCCCCTCATATCTAAGTGTATCTCAACATTTTGGCAAGAAATTTCCCATTTGTGGTATGGGATTCAAGCGGACTATTACAACATCAACAATGGTATTGAATTCTTGAAGTAGCATTAAAGGTACCACCTCTCTTTTATAGAGATGGCTTGGTTTCTCACACATATCACATTCAAGATGTTACAAATTTGTGCAACATTCATAACATTATTACTTAGAGTGTGGGTCTCCAACTACTAGCTTCATCTCTCAAGGGCAAAGCATATGAATGGTTCATAACTTTTCATCCTAGTTTAATTGCAAATTGGGATCAACTTGGTGATCTCTTCAATCAATTTTGAGAGAATGCAAATACCAGCTCTCTTCTTCATTACTTCATGGAAATCAAGAAGCTCCCTACATAATGCATACATGACTTCAACTCATGGTTCAACAAAGCTTGGAAGATATTCCTAGTCAATGTTCATCCACCTCTAGGTTTTACATTCTTGTACTTTCTAAAATCTTTAAATTTTAAAATTCCAATTGTGATTCAAATTCTAGGAGGTCAAATTCTTCTTGAATCATATGATTTAGCTATCAAAGTTGAGCAAAGTCTAATAGCTACTAGAAAGATACCTCCCATACCTACACAATCTTTGTCTCTTACATAAAGTACCTCTTTCTAAGCTATCCAAAAAAATCAAAATTCTACATTTAGCTCACTGCACACCATCCCCATTGAGTTTGACAAGCCTAGTGTGGTGAATGAAGAAATTTGTTTGATAGAACATCTCTCCTATGAGCTCATGGAATTAAAAAATCTTACAAATTGGATAAAGTGAACAAGATTTTATGCATCCACACACTTTGGAACAACAACTTAGCTTGTATCCTCTTGTCAACACCATACCTCCTTTTGCACAAATTATGCAAATCCCTAGATTTGATAGATATATTCCTTGTTCCTCTTCAACCTTGGTCCTTCCTAAGCTCGATTAGCAAGAAAGTGTAGAAAATAAAGTTTTCTATTAAATAGACATAATGGATAGTCATAATGAGCAAAATAATGTCAAAAATTAGCAACATAAGAAAATTGTTGTTCATGCAAGTTTTCTAGCACATCATGATCATCATGTGCATGTAGAAAGTGTGAAATTAGTTTGATCATTATATCCATTGTATTTTAGCTCCTTCAAGTCTTTTTCTAATGATTTTTATGAAGAAAATAAGGAGAAATTGCAGCTATCAAATGGCATAAATCTTCAGGCACAAAGAGAAGGCAAAGGTAAGTGTTAGGTGAAAGAAAAATCAAGTATTGAAGAACTAAAAATTGATGAAGATATGTAAAAAACAAGTATTGAAGAACTTAACATTACAACTATAATTAAATCAAAATAGGGGGGGACAAATGTACTTCCAAAGTGGCCACTAACATTGAGAAAATGACTTGTGTTTCTCCAAGTTTTTGAGATAAGGAAAGATGAGGCATGTGTGATAGGGAACAATAAATATAGAATTTAAAAGTAGAAGATAATTTTTTGATGTTGATAACTTTTAGTTGCATAAATAAACATTGTAAACATTTGAAGCATTAAGCTAAGACTATAAATATAAGTCAAAAAAATTGTAAGCCCCATGAACCAAATTGAACATTAAAATCTAATGTGTGATAGGAAATAGTAAATATAGAATTTAAAAGTAGAAGATATTTTTTGATGTTGATGACTTTTAGTTGCATAAATAAACATTTAAACATTCTGAAGCATTAAGCTAAGACTATAAATATAAGTCAAAAAATTTGTAAACCCTGTAAATGACATTGAACATTAAAATCTAATGTGTGATAGGGAACAATAAATATAGAATGTAAAAGTAGAAGATATTTTTTTGATGTTGATAACTTTTAGTTGCATAAATAAGCATTGTAAACATTATGAAACATTAAGCTAAGACTATAAATATAATAAAAAAAAATTGTAAACCCTGTGAATGACATTGAACATTAAAATCTAATGTGTGATAGGGAACAATAAATATAAAATTTAAAAGTAGAAGATATTTTTTTGATGTTGATAACTTTTAGTTGCCTAAATAAACATTGTAAACATTTTGAAACATTAAAGTAAGATTATAAATATAAGTCAAAAAATTGTAAACCCCTGAATGACATTGAACATTAAAATCTAAAGAACAATACGGTATTCAATAATCAAATGATTGTTTTCAAAGGATTGGAAGTTGAACCAAAATGGCAGCATTGTCAATATGCATTATGGAAAACATTGCCTAAACTAATTAATAATGTGGATGTGGAGTGACGACCTCCACACGACCTCTTGTTAAGAAAAACAATCCCTAAATTTATGATGATGTTAATGTTAGTGCTGCAAAGCTCCCCTGGAATATTGGGAGGATAGGTGGTGCTACTACTGCTGACTCTACATCCACTGATGTAGTTCAATTTTTGGAATAACAAAAACGTGTGGATGCAGTTCAATTTCTGGAACAACAGAAACATGCCCTTCTCCTTATAAAAGGAGAATAGAGAAGAGGGAAGACAGGCAGAAGAAAAGTAGAAATGAAAGTGAGTGGTACTGCTTACTTGGCGTGTGCCCTAATTCTCCTCAACGTCTCATGCTGCACTTGTGTGACCACGACATGGTCAACAAAATGGGCCTTCCCATATGGTTGATTCATATTCAAAGCAACACTTTATATAAATATTCTACTACAACTAGCAGTTGTACGAAATTTGTGTAACTAATTCATCGATAGTTGAAATATTTTGAACAAAACATGCGAATACATTCAGAGAAAATACAGATTAACGAAACTTTTTTTTAAAATTGCATGAAAATTGAAAAGTATGCAAATTCTATTCACACAAACTACAGCTGCTCACTTCAAGAAAACATTATGCTTGACAAATTCTTCCTAAATGTATAGCTTCATCTTTCTTGAAGATCAAAAATCCTTGATGCTTGAAAATGCTTAATGTTTCTAAATTAACCCAACCCAACATTACCAGACATATAGCCTCTATTACAACAAATCCTTTTACATTTTATAATTATGAAATTTGCACACCTATGCCAAATCCCATTTAGTATAGAAATATCAGAATAAATCATAAGTTGAATCCCCTTATGAAGCCGTCTTCTCTCTACACTAATTTATCTCATGACAGTAAAAAATTTTAGCAACTCTTTAAAAGACAAAAATCTTAAGCAACTTTTTAAAAGACTCTTTCTAATCACTTTCAATTTCAAGTGCCCTCAGTTCTAATAAAAGCCTAATTCTTATCGGCATCAATGACTTTCAATTTCAGTAACCCTAACAATATGATCATAATCTAAATACATAAGTTTATGTTAAATAACAAATCATAATTTATAAATACATAAGTTTATATTCTAGTAGTGAATAGTACTGCTGTAATACAGATTATCTAGATCAAGTTACAATTTTCTGAGTAATTACAAATCTCTTTGAAAGATGACAGAATTAGAATTTCAATCTCTTTGTAATTGGTACTCTTTGACTTACAAATCACTTTGAAAGATGACGGAATTAGAATTTCAATTTTGGAATATAAACATTATAAAGTGTAATTTTAAAACAATTGTATTAAAGGAATACATTACTCTATATGGATTAATGGATTAAGTCAAGCTAATAAATAAATAAAAATTCTTAAAATTAATTTTAGAATTGGAAGTTTAAATTAAAATATTATTTTAAAAATGTATTAACACTGGTTTATATGATGCAATATTAGATGCACAACAAATTTACATCCCCATAGATATCTCTATTCACAATCATTTACTTTAATCAATAATCTGAATCAATAAAGATATAAGATTTTAATAAGAGTCCATCAACCACCAAGAAGCTATTAGGAAGCAGAAAGAAGAAATAGAAGGTGACTTGTCGATGCATTATAACCCACTGTAATTTATACTCAATAAAAATGTTTAAACCAACAGATAAACCAAAATCACAGAAGAAACAATAAAGCCACAAAAAACTGTCTATATTCCTTTTAGTAAGAGTAGCAGCAGTAAAATATCAACGCATCATATAAAAAGTTCTACTGTAATTCATAGTTGCAACCAAGTGGATAAAAACATTAAAATCAATTGAAGTAAATAAATAAGTCCATACCGTGAGACTACAGTTCATTGAGGCATCATGGCAAAGATTTGTGTTAATATTAACCTTTGCATCATGGCCATTTGATTGCAGTTATGTACATAGTTTCTCTTTGCCGGATACTGCATATGCATTTAACACTCAAGAATCAGCACTAAAAATAGCTACAGATCTTGGAGAGTGTTGCTTTTAGATTTAGTTCTCTGAAATGAAGATCGTCTCCCATGTCGTCAACTTGGGTGGTGTGGGAATTCAGCAAATCTTTTATTCACTGAAAGGCTTTCATTTATAAATGTGGAAACATCATTACAGGGGAAACCTAAATCTCTACCTTGGAGAAACAGGGTAGAAGCTGCATCTCATAAAGAGAGAAGATTTTACTCAGTGGATGCTCTTGATAAGGCATCTCTTGTTTCTCAAAGTTCTGATACATCTGATTGGGTTGGTTCTGCTGGGGATATAAGTGCAATAGTGGAGAGTGTGGAGGTAAATAATTTTATTAGTAAATTTTATGTTGTGGCTATTGATTCTAGAGTTCCACGCCGTCCTCCTGCTGGTAAAAGGTCTTCTGATAAGGTGCAGTACCCAAATTTAGTAGAACTTCTTTTAAATAGTACTTAATTTTCTTCAAATTTGTTGTATGAAATATCTTTGATCTGTCCTCTACGAAAGCAAGAATCTGATGCGCTGCTTTAACGGTGCCTTCTAGATGCCTCTGCCCCTCCACTGTCAATTCTTCACTTTCTGCATCAGCTACAGGGGAGGCTCTATATACATTGTTAATAAACGCCCACACAGTACCAGAAAAGAAAAGAGAAGAAATATAATGCTAACCCTAAAAGTGTTCCAAAAGAAAATCATGTGTCAATATTATTTACGGCCAAGTAGGAAGTTGCTTCGTGAAGAGCCACGCCAGATCTTAAAATTCTCTCTGCTTTTCCTCGTTTCTCCCTCAATTTGTGCCACGGTCCACCATATCAGTGCAAAAACCCCCCTTTATTCCCAATGTCACCTCTTCCCCGACCATTTGTTTTTCCGAATGTCTTGATACGTGGTAGCAGCATGATTATCATTTCACACGCGCCTTGCACAGCCACATTCTTCTGTTATATCACATTATTAATGAAGCTCGTAGATGAATCATCCACACCTATTTTGTATTGTAGTTAAAGAATTGCAGAAAAATGGGTGAGAAGCAGGAGGGAAAAATCTCGCAGTCCAATGTGAAGGCCCATGAGATAAATTCAGAGAGTCTGTATTCAATGTGGCGCCAAGATTCGAACCCTTCACAACAAGAAAATCATAAACATTTCCATACTTTTTAGTTCTGAATACACCAAGATCTCCTGGATCAATTGATGCACACCATATATAAAGGCAAAAATGTTACCAAAGGTGAGTAGAGACCGATGCCAAGAAAGGCCTCTGTAGTCTCCTCCTTTTTAGTCAAAATCATAGCACTGATTTCCTTAGGGATAAAGACATGTTCTCCATCTTGGATCTTTACCTAGACATTTATTTCAGTTTCATATATACATTTGCACTGTTGGAAATTCAAATCTGGAGCGTGTGCATTAACTCCACTTGACCATTTGAGATCCTCTGATGATCTCCCTCCTGCCGCACCCTGCAAAACATTTATTCCACCCAGCTGGCTTGTAAGGTGAACGTTATTGTTGGCCAATCTTCATTGAATGTAGTTAGGTAGATTTGATTTTGAGCGGCAATTTTGGGCGGCAAAATTTTGGTGAAGGAAAAGACAAAAGGGGAGAATGTTGGAGAATTAGATAGAGAGAAGAGTAGAGAAGAAAGAGGAATTTGTAGCAGCAGCAGCAGAAGAATGTTTTGTGCATGAACAACAGTTCTGTGTGTGTGCAGGGAGCAGCAAATAGGTCCAGACGAATAGGAAGTTTGTGTGCAGCTCCAGATTGCTGCAAATCATTTAGATTATCATTAGTTTGCTGATTATGTTTAGGAATCAATTTGTAATTGTTATTTTTTTCTAATTGAATAGAATAAACAAGAAGTTTGCATGCCTAGCTGTGTGTCTCCTTTGTTTTTTGTTTTGCTATTCCACATTAGATTTGTGTTTTGGGGATGCAAATATCCTACAAAGTGGTATCAGAGATTTTCCACACTATCAAAGTGGTATCAGAGCTAGAAGGCCCTAAGTCTTGAGTGAGTTGGGCATTTTTTTGGGGTGTTTAAAGTTTGTTTGATAGGAGACATGGCTGGAGAAGAAAGTAAGAGTTGGCAGCATCCACCACAATTCAATGGACAAAACTATGACGTTTGGAAAAAGAAAATGAAAACCATAATGGTTGCAAATGATTTATGGGAGTTTGTGTTTAATGGGTTTAATGATGTAACTGACCCAACTGCATATGCAGCCCTCACAAACAACCAGAAGACCCAGCGGAAGGAGACAAGGAGGAAAGATGCAAAAGCATTGAGTTTGATTGAAGTAACCTTGATAGAGGCTATTTTCCCTAGAATAGCAGCAGCTAACTATGCAAAGGAAGCATGGGAAATATTGCAAATTAGTTACAAGGGAACTAACAAAGTAAGGTCAGTGAAACTCCAGCTATTTAGAAGAGATTTTGAGACCCTATAAATGATGGACACTGAATCCATTTTAGATTTTCACACAAGGGTTTCCACCTTGGTTAATCAACTGAGGATAAATGGAGAAACCATGGATGAGCAAAGGATTATAGAGAAAATCCTTAGAAATCTACCATCTAGATTTGACCCAATAGTCATTACCATAGAAGAGACCAAAGATCTCTCAAAAATGGCACTTGATGAGCTGATGGGTTCCCTTCTAACCCATGAGTAGAGCCTAAATAAGTCTACAAATTCTTCCCATGAGCAAGCCTTCAAAGCTCAAGCCAACTCAAGAGGCAGGGGGAGAGGTAGAAACAGCTTCAGATGAAGCTCAAGAGGCAAAGGTAGAGGCAGATCTGGATGTGGAAGTGTTAGTGAAGATAGCTTAGGACAAGCACACAACCAAGAGGGAGCAAGCAGCTCTCAGTCCAGTTTCGGACAAGTTAAAAAGAACAACTCGAGTTAGAAGTTTGACAAGAGCAATGTTGAATGTTATTACTGCCATAAGTTTGGTCATTATGCAAGTGAGTGCTGGAAAAAGCAACATGATCAGTCAAAGCAAAGTGTAAATGTGGCTGAAGGTAACCAGTCAAAGGCCTTTATCATGTGCAACATTATTGAGCAAGGCAGTGATGAGGTATGGTTTTTAGATAGTGGATGTAGCAACCACATGAGTGGTAATGAAAGTTTATTTTCTTTCATTGATAAAAATGTCAAGTCTGAGATAAAAATGGGAAACAATGAGATAGTTCCAATTGTGGGAAAGGGGTCTATTATGTTTCACACCATTCAAGGTGAGAAAGAGATTGAAAATGTATATTTTGCCCCTGGTATAAAGCACAATCTCATGAGTATTGGACAACTGATCCAAAAAGGCTACAACATGCTAATGGAAAAAGGTGAATGCATCATTTATGAGAAGGATGGAAGCAAGAAAATAATTGCAGCAGTGCCAATGACTAAGAATATAATGTTTCCTTTGAGGTTAGAAAGATGTTTCTCAGCTCAGTCTGGGACTGTTCCTATCAAGTTCTAGATGGCTCCAGATAGCTCCAGAGTCAACCAGATGGCATCTAAAGTAATGTCTCAATAATCATCCTTCAAGACAGTCATTCAAGACACTTCCAATCTTTGGCATCTCAGGTATGGACACTTAGGTTATGCTGGTTTGAATCTTTTGTCAAAGAAGGGCATGGTTAGAGGTTTGCCAACCATTGTAGAGCCTAGTGGTAAATGTGAAGCTTGCATTTTAGGAAAGCAGCACAGGCTGCCCTTTCAATCAGGGCATTCTAGAAGGGCAAGAGCACCATTGGAGTTGGTGCACACTGATTTGTGTGGCCCTATGCAAACAATTTCTATTGGTAAGAGATAATTTTTTATGACCTTCATAGATGACTACAGTCGTAAGACATGGGTCTATTTCCTACAACATAAATCTGAAGCATTTGACAAGTTTAAAGTGTTTAAGGCCCAGTTTGAAAAGGAGAGTGGATATTTCATCAAGGTCCTAAGGTCAGATAGAGGAGGAGATTATACCTCCAATCAGTTTGTGAATTTTTGCAAGCAACATGGCATTAAGAAGGAGCTAATAGCAGCCTATACTCTGCAACAAAATGGAGTGGCTGAGAGGAAAAATAGAACCATTGTGGAGATGGCAAGAAGTATGCTTAAAGCCAAGAGACTCCCAAATGAATATTGGGGTGAAGCCGTAGCAATAGCGGTATATTTGATAAATAGAAGTCCTACAAAGGCAGTTCGTGACAAGATTCCACAAGAGGCATGGACGAAATACAAGTGGATGGTTGAGCACTTGAGAGTGTTCAAGTGTGTGACATATACACTCGTGCCAAAAAAAAGAGGCAAAAGTTGGATGACAAGGGTGAGAAGTGTATTTTCATGGGCTATAGTGAAGAGTCCAAAGCCTACAGGCTGCATAATCCCGTCACCAAGAAAATAGTTATTACCAGAGATGTGGAGTTTTTAGAGAATGAGTCATGGGATGGCTTGATAGATACTAAAAGCTCCGGACAACTCCCGACAACACTGATTGATGAAGAAAAGGAGTATGGACAGGTCTTGATAGCTCCAGAGAACTCCTGACACAGACCAAAAACAAGCACAGAGCTCTATACACAGAGTTCTGAATAGCTCCGGACTGCTCTAGACACAGACAGAGAGCTCTAGACAGCTCTAGACAGGGTCTGCACAGCATAGTAGTAGTAGTAGTGAGAGTTCAAACCCCACTCTTGCCTCCCTATTGCCAAGAAAGACCAAGAGTCTAAGGGAGATCTACCAAAATGAAAGGTATGATGAAGAGTTTGATGAAAGTATGAATTTTGCATTATTTTCTCATAGTGATCCAATTTATTTTGTGGATGTTGTGAAAGAAAAGAAGTGGTGTGAAGCCACGGATGAGGAGATAGATGCAATAGAAAGAAATAGAACATGGGAGCTAACTAATTTGCCTCCCAACAAATAAATCATTGGAGTAAAATGGGTCTGTAAGACCAAGAGCAATGCTGATGGAAGAAAATAAAGGCATAAGGCAAGATTAGTTGTCAAGAGGTACAAATAGCAGTTTGGGAGAGATTATGATGAGACATATGCTCCAGTTGTAAGAAGAAACTGTGGGGGCAGTCATAGCAATTGCAACCCAACATAAATGGAAGGTGTATCAAATGGACATGAAGTCCGCCTTCTTGAATGGAGTGTTGAAAGAGGAAGTGTATGTGGAGAAGCCACCTGGTTATGAATTTTTAAGTCAAGAAAACAAGGTATGTAGGTTGAAGAAAGCTCTTTATGGGCTAAAGCAAGCACAACGGGCATGGTACAGTAGGATTGATTCATATTTGTTGAATAATGGCTTTAGCAAAAGCGATGGTGAGCCCACTCTTTACATCAAGACAGTTGATGGTAAGATTTTAATTGTTGTCTTTTATGTTGATGACTTAGTTTTTACTGGGGATGGTGATTTCCTCATTGCTGATTTTAGAGAGGCCATGAATAGAGAATTTGAAATGACAGACTTAGGTCTCTTGAGGTATTTTCTAGGCATAGAAGTAAAACAAATGCATGATGGTATATTTATCTCTCAAGCAAAGTATGCAATAGATATTTTGAAAAGGTTTAGGATGCAAGATAGTAAGCCTGTCCCCACACCAATAGCTATAGGTCTAAAATTGAGCAAGGAAGATTGCAGCAGCAATCTAAATTTGACCATGTATAAGAGTTTGGTTGGAAGCTTGATGTATTTAATAGCAACTAGGCCTGATATAATGCATAGTGTATGTTTGATTTCTAGATTTATGGAGACTCTAAAGAGTCACATTGGCAAGTGGGTAAAAGAATCCTGGGGTATGTGAATGGAACCAAAGGATATGGCATTTTATATAGTGCAGCAAATGTTTTTGGGTTGGTTGGTTACACGGATAGTGATTGGACAGGGAATGTAGATGATAGAAAAAGCACATCTAGATATGTGTTTCACTTGGGATCGGGAGTCATTTCATGGGCTTCCAAGAAACAACCCATAGTTTCCCTATCTACAGCTGAGGCTAACTATATAGCAGCAAATGCAGCAGCATGTCAAGCTATTTGGCTAAAGAGGTTCTTATCATATTTGAAGGAAGAACAAATAGATGGAACAACTATATTTTGTGACAATACTTCAACAATTGCTTTGACAAAGAATCCAGTTTTTCATGGAAGAAGCAAGCACATTGAAATCAGGTATCATTTCATAAGAGAATTAGTTGAAAATGGTGAAATCAAAATGAAGTTTTGTAGGTCTGAGCAATAGTTTGTAGACATTTTTACCAAACCGTTGAGAAAGGAGAGCTTTGAACATCTCAGAGATAGCTTAGGCATTATAGATAGCTCTAGATTCAGTTCTAGAAAGAAAGCTCCAGACAGCTCTGGAGACACAGAATGAAAGAGGTATGTCACTCCAAATTTAGGGGGAGTGTTGGAAATTCAAATCTGGAGCGTGTGCATTAACTCTACCTGACCATTTGAGATTCTCTGGTGATCTCCCTCCTGTCGCACCCTACAAAACATTTATTCCACCCAGCTGGCTCGTAAGGTGAACGTTATTGCTGGCCAGTCTTCATTGAATGCAGTTAGGTAGATTTGATTTTGAGCGGCAATTTTGGGTGGCAGAATTTTGGTGAAGGAAAAGACAAAAGGGGAGAATGTTGGACAATTAGATAGAGAGAACAATAGAGAAGAAAGAGGAATTTGTAGCAGCAGCAGAAGAAGAATGTTTTGTCAATGAACAACAGTTCTGTGTGTGTAGGGAGCAGCAGATAGCTCCAGATGAATAGGAAGTTTGTGTACAGCTCAAGATTGCTGTAAATCATTTGTATTATCATTAGTTTGCTAATAATGTTTAGGAATCAATTTGTAATTGTTATTTTTTTGATTGAATAGAACAAACAAGAAGTTTGCATGCCCAATTGTGTGTCTCCTTTGTTTGTTGTTTTGTTATTCCGCATTAGATTTGTGTTTTGGGATTGCAAATATCCTACAGAGTGGTATCAAAGATTTTCCACACCATCATGTACCTCTTTGTCCTCAAAACTAAGTTCAAATCCAAAATAAAAATAGTATTAGGATTAAATGAATAAAAATGATACACCTCCATTGATAAGATGGAAATTTGAGATAATATCAGTAACATTATCGACAAATTATGTAAATCGATCAAATAGTGAAAGTAAAGGCCAAAACATACTTTCTACCAATCAATCTCTTAACATAAAAATTCATTCTTTCCAGATTGATAGCAGCCTAGTTTTTGGTAGCCTCTCTTATCAATCTCTCACTCTGTGTAAATGCTACCCACGAAGTGGTAATATGATTTCCTTGGTCACTGGCTATAATTTCCACATGACCATGATCTACACCAATCACTGTCCTCAAGTCTATCGCTTCCTCCAGAAATCTGCTGACACTAAAGGGAAATCAGAAAATCGCAGACAAAATCCTTAAAATGAATGTGTAGACTATATGATCTCAGAACTGGTAACTCATAAATTTTGAATGTAGATTTGATTTCAAGTCCGTTGGAGGTGGAGGGGCTCCCTCTGATTGAGAATAGCTTGGCAAAATTCCTAGGAGAGTCGTTGCATGGCCACAGCGTGCACTATAGCGTGTCATCTAAACTATCTAAATAAAAAGTGGACCAGGAAAAAAAGTCATCGTGTTATTAAAAATGACGATCTTAATTCCAACAATCAGTTGGATTATCTTAATTCCAGCTTTCTTAAAACACTGGATTATCTTAATTCCAGCTTTCTTAAAAAGCTGGATTATCTTAATTCTGGCAGTGCCATTCTCCTACAAATGCGTATCAGCTAATTAATGAAATTACATTGATAAATAAATCAGATTTAATTGAAATAATGTTTAATAAATGTAGAATTTAAATGAATTAAATTATAATTATACTTCAATTTTGAAGATGGAAAAGAGATGTTGAAGGTACTAGAAATTGATCATTCACAATGTTGGAGTTTAGGTCTTTCTCAAATGAATGTCTCAGAATCTGCACGCTGATCGAACTCTACTCTACTTCACCCATGTAAGTGCAGACCTAAACCCAATGTGCAAATTTGAGCTACAATTTGTGGGATTGGACTTACATGAAATGGATTGTTGGAATTGACTTGTCTTGATCTTTTGATGCCTGAACCTGAGTAAGGATTGTCTTTGTTTACAAAACCCTATGCATGACCATTTGACCCAAATCCATTACCTTGGATTGCCTACATATCCCACCCAAGAAATCAAAGTCATGTAGTTCTCCTAGAGGGTTGTCTATACTTTTCTTTTATTGAGAAAAAAATTGGCTACAAGATTTCACCATTTACATCGATATTAGGTTCTCAACCTTTGTGTGTATTAACTAACAACTAAAGTGTTCACTAGTTTAAACATTTGAAATTCAAATTTATAATTGTTATGTAGCCCTTTCTAAGTTAACTACATCTCAAACAACATAATAATGGATACCACTTACAAATCAATAGAATACAATGTCTATATAGTTCCTATTTGTTGGGGTCACCCAACTTGAAAAATGCAAAATCATCTAAGTATTTATCCCTTTTGTTCACTTGGCTTTTTTTTCCCACCATATATAACTAATCTGAGAGATTTTAAGTGGGTCTTCCCTTGGTCAAATTTTTCTTAAGTTTTGTTCAAAGGCATGCCTCATGTCCTTACCATATATTGAAGTTGTAAAAATTGAAGAAATTTCCAAGTTTGGGATGTTTAAAGTTATTTTCTATGGTTTTGGTAGAGTTGTGGAGTTTTAATGGACTACCAAATGTACTCCACCTATTCAATATCCTATCATAACCTCCTTTCACATGTAAAATTTCCATAAAAATTTGTTAGATCCTTCAGCTTTTTCGCTTCTTTCATTTTCCTCATTTTTCAAAATCCTGGCATACTATCAAGCATGATCTCTTCATCTCCCATTCTGTATCCACCTCCTTTCAAGCATATACAAGTTTCATAGAACTCTATTGAGCCCCTTAGCCTTTTCTTTCCATTTGTTTCTTCTTGTTTGTAAAAAATTGATGGACTATCAAAAATTTGTTTTCAAGCTCCAACATCCTATCCTAGCCTTTTTTTTTGCATTGCTTCCAACCTTCATCCCTTTTCTACAAATTCTTTATTTCACCTTTCATCCTATTTATATAATTTCCCTCTCATACTAGATATGATCATTTCAAGTTCCAACTCCAGTTTCTGGGCCTTCTTTTCCCGCATTCTTCTCAACCTGTTTCCAAGACATTAACTTGCTATTGAATATCATCAATTTGGCACATCCTCCTCCCACATCCAATCCTGCATGTTCTTCCCACACCTATGTGGCATCCATTCCTATCTATCCATGGACTTTCCATAGACTTCCAAATATGATTATATCCCATCCTAGCTTCTTGTTCCACAATTTTTCTCCACATTTCTCCCATCTTTTCTTCCAATTCGACAATGAACTTCTATGTTTGTCTAGCTAACCTAATCTCTTGTTTCGATCTAACGTAAATATTTCCCCTCAATTTTTGGATCCATATGCACATACAATTTTGTCTCCTTTTCCTGCATATTTTCTTGCATCCTCTCCTCACTCATTTTATTCCTTTGTAGAATCTCGATAGACTTCCATATTTCCTTCACACATTTCTATGTCCACTTCCTACATTTGGTCCTCTTTCCTTGTCCCACATGATCTATTCACTCACTACCTTCTATTTGCAAAATCATTCAAGCCTTCTGGATTTCATCCTTTCACTCCAATGTCCGATCCTCATGTCACATCCCACATCAAATTTATGTAAATTTTCAAAACTTCCTTTAATACACTCCAGAACAATTCAACAACTTTCTAAGCCTCCATTAATGACCAAATTTGACCCCTAGAGCTACTCAAATGCCATTTTCTCTCCCAAAAACCATCACTCATCTCAAGAAAATGATTATAGTTGCAGATTTCAATGGTGGATGATGAAAGGAGGTATAGTTTCTATGAATGTGGTGGTTGAGTTTCATCTACCAATTTCCTTCACGTACACTCTAGACCATTTATTCTAAGTGGGAAACTTCACAAGTATAGATCACACATGATTTTCCTTTAATACGTTGACCTCCAGTAGTACATCAAATTCTTACAAGCGATCAAGAGGCAAAGAAATTGAAATGTTATAAATATGTGGTTGTTGGGCATCCAAAGGGTTGGTGACCAAGCCAATTTATTTGACTATATGTCCTTCAAGCTAGCTATATGGCATTAAAAAAATGTAAGTTTGTCTATAAGGGGAAAGAATACATTCTATAAATCATAGCAAGGGTTTTCAATGAACACAATACATGTAATGGTATGTCTCCATAGTAGTTTGTAATAATTTAGGGGGATGCTCAAACCTAATTGTAGATCCTCTCTTGCCACACTTATTGGTGTGAATGTAACAAGGGTTTGATTAATATGTGATGGATTCTAATGCATTGTAAAGATTTTGTAATATTCTCTCCATTGTTTCATGTGGGTTATTGCAATTCTAAGATGGGTTATTAACTATATCCATTTCTATGAAGTGTTATTTCTAGTTTATACGTATATGCACACCTAGTTCCATTTATGCTTTACTGGTGTATCTCCTTCCTCCTTAGAGTTCATGGATCTATTGCAAAAAAGAGTAGGCATTAATCAAATTGGTGAAGGATCAAACACTTTTGATTCTAATCACCTCCTTTGTTAGATGTAGGATTAGTTTAATTTCCTACTCTACCTACCTATGTCAACTAGTAATATTACTTTGGCCATATCTTAAGGGATTCATACTTGCATGAGATGTTCAAATGTTTGTGCATGTAGGAGCTCAACCCATCATTGAAGTTCATTGCCTTGCAAGTGTATATCTCTAGTGAGCTCATGTCATATAGATATTTAGAGGGCTATGATGATTAGGATGCAAGATCGAAGTATGTAAGTGACTTAAGGGGATTCACATGCACTATGGATGTATTTCATGTGTATGGCTAAGCGTCAATCAATAGGTCTAGTCCACATGATTGGTTGAATGCTCAATCGAGTGGTTGACCAATATGGAGTATGTAATAATGTCTGATAGTATGCTATACCGTAGCTGTCCATAGCCCCCGATCAAAAAGATAATGGATTTGTTGCTCCATCCAATATGAATGACAAGTCCTCTTACTCTCTTATCTATAGTAGGCTCCTAATTCCACATTAGGGGATAGAAGCATTTCCCATGTTCAGAGAGCAATTGATCACCCAATGAGTTGTTTGTTCTATTCTTAGTTCATGTACTCGACCCCTATCCACCTTATCTATAGCTATAATTCCCCTAGGAACATGTAATCAATAATGGCCCCCTCTCTTATAATAGTTGGGTTGGGGCCAGTGAAATCACCCATCTTTAAGGGTTCTAGGAAAACCCTTCACTATATTTTCACGAGGGAGGGCCCTCTCGCTTCAGCTCCCTCGGGTATATTATTGTGATGGGAGGCAATATATATTTGTTGGGCCTTCATGGAGGTAGATGTTGTTGTGTAGGGCGATTCTTCCTCTTCCCACTCTTGCCCTACTATGGGGTGGGAGGGAGGATTAAGATTGGGTGGGAGGGGATTATAGCATCGGAGATACTACCATATGAGCCAAACTATCTATCTATTTCCCACCCACACCCCCATCTGCTTTATTATTGTTTTTTACGCGACAAGATTTTCTTTACTACTGAACCCCACCCTTCAAATGAATACTTCATCACCCTGGCTGGTCTCACCCTCTAGTAGGTAGGGTAGGGCACTCCATTTAGATGAGGGTCATTGGGCATGGGGGGAATTATAGTTGAGGAACTAGATGCTAGAATCGGAACTAGAAGGAAGGGCCAAACAAATAAAGTACTGAATCACCCTAGGATTTGTCGGGGTGGGGGAATTATAGTTGTTCTCCAATACTGGCCCTATACTTTATTAGATCAAACAATACTTAACGTATTGGGGCTCATTTATCCACTATTGTTTCCTCCCATTTGAACTTATCTCTATAATTCTTCTAGTTTCTCTTATAGGAGCTATACTATAGCTCAGCGAGAAGAAGTTGTTTGAAAAGTTGCAAATGAAATCTCTTGTGCTTATTAGTAGAATAAGTATGTTGTTTTATCTTCATAGATCATGAAGGAATCATTTTCTTCTTTCAATAATAGAAAATTAGAAACTTATTATAACTTTTGTTTGTATCTAAAGAGGTTAAGGTATGAGGAGTTCCCCTATTATGCTCGAACATGCACTTATTTTTGGTGCTTATTTATTCTCTATCGGTATTTATGGACTAGTAACAAGTCGAAACATGGTTAAAGAACTTATGTGTCTTGAGATAATAATAAATGCAGTTAATTTAAATCTAGTTACATTCTCAAATTATTTTGATAGTTGGCAAGTAAAGGGAGATATCTTCTCAATCTTTGTTATAGCTATTGTTGTTGTTGAAGAAGCTATTGGATTAGCTATTGTTCTAGCAATATATCGTAAGAAAAAATTAACTTGTATTGATCAATTTAATTTGTCAAAATGGCAATAGAGTCTATTAAGATCTCCATACAAGGAATTTGTATACCTATTCCTATTCAAATAGATACTAGGCCTATCTCTCTAAAAATAGATCTATATCTCTCTTTTATCTTTATTTTATAGATATTTATTTATGATCAATCAAGAGCATAATTCATATTTAACTCATTATCCAAATGATCTATCTAACACAATTAGACCAAATGGGTGGTACAGGAGAAAGCACTCTTCCCACCCTCCTGGGGATTAGGCACCTATTATTGATAGTAGTAGCCTGCAATTGAAGGTCTCATTTTATCCTAGAAACAATGAGAAAGGTGCTCTATTGTGACCCGACCCCCTATCCATATCTCTGGAGTGAGAGGTTCTCTAAAAAAATGTCACGACCTGCTTCTACCCCTCGAACATATTTTATGATACTTAGAGCTTCAAGTTTGATTAGAGTTATCATATCATACTATGCATAATTAATTAATTTTTACTTTAATGTCTAATGGTATGCATTTTATTATACTAACACACATAAAAGGATATTAATGACCTTTCTAAATAATGTCAAGTCATCAAAAAATAATAATAATAACAATAAATGAATTTTTATTTGACACAATTTAGAATTTTAAATAAATTAATTAAATAAAAAAAGGCACACTTCTAGAAATTCAACCTTCCCATTTTCCAAGTCAATAACACTTATTGATAATTGGAGGTTTCCACATGCATTTATGACAAATGGGAAATTTGAAAGAAAACATTTAAAGTTAAATGAGTCCTTTTCCACTAAAATTTATGGCAATTTGGAAAATGGAAAAGAAACATTTATTGAGAAGACTTGACTCAAAGACTTGAATTTTTCTCCATAAGGGTAGAATTTTTCTATAAATAGCCTGGAAGTATGAAGGGAGGGACACACATGAGTTTTGGATTTGCTGAAGCATATGGTATGATCTATCCTTCATTTCATAATTCTTTTCCTTTCTGAAATTATGCCAAATAGCTCATTTGTCTCACAAAGATCGTTCTATGATTTCATGAATTTTTAGTTGAATTTTTGTGTTATGGATTGTATGTAATTCAGTGTGTTTAAAGAAAATTTCCCTTCCCTTATGCATTGATCATTAATGGAAATCTGATACTGCATATTATTTTAGTGCAAGCCTATTTTTATTTGATTGCTTCATCACAAGAAAATTGTCCCTATTTAAAATGATGAAATCAGCATTAAGTAAATGTCTTAAATCTAGAAAATACCCTATTCCAAAGCTTTTAGTTTTCAATGCACATAATTAAAAATGAGCATTATGTGCTACAATTAGATTTAACCCTTGTGGCCAGTATATGGTGCAATAATCATTTTTGATGAGATGTTGTCGTCAAATAGTTCCCGTGCCTTTTCTATGCTTCCACATTTGGCACGCAGGTCTACTGGTGCATTTCCAAATATAATATTTGACAAAATCCCCTTACCATCATGCTTTGAGGGATGCTCGTACCCTATTCCTGAGTGCCCATTCTGGCATAGGCAGGGAGGATCTGGTTAGAGGTTGAGGATTTTGACTTTACTTCTGTCAATTGCATTTGCTTGAATTTATCTAAAGTCTTTTCAACAAATCCATTTTGTGCATATCTTGCAATCATTCTAAGTCACCATTTCTCACTAGTAGAAATATGGCAAATAAATGACCAGGTGACTAAAACTTTTAGTGACCAAATTTTTTTTGCAACACAGCTATAAATGACTAAATAAATGACTAATTTGGTCATTGGTTGAAATGACTAAATAAATGACTAATTTGGTCATTGGGCAAAAAACACAATTAAATAATTGGTCAGACAAATAAAAATGACTAAATAAATGACTATTACTCCTCTATTCTTTTTTCTTTCCAATCTGATCATAATCCATGAATTCAAAGACAATACAAGGCAAGGCAATAAATGTCCACTTAGACCAAAGGAATAAAGGAAGAGAAAGCTTGAACATTTCCCATGAGCAGAGATAGATTATCTTGGCTCTTCAATCTATCTCAGCACACTAGCCATGGCACAACATGTCCATTAATGATTCGCAGGCCTTGAGGAAGTGACTGTCCAGCCCTGACCTACCAAAAACATTATTACTTGTCACCTTGCCAACATCTACCGAGGCCTTCAATCACACTTTCCAACTATTAGAAAATAGAGTCGGCCCGCATAAAATGTCTAGGGGCTATCTCTACCCCCTCCATGTGACCTCTCATGACTGCCTAAAGATCTAGCCCTTTATCGGATGATTATATAATATAATATATATTATATATTATATTGTAATATTACATAATATTTATATTATAATATAATATGATATTTATATTATATAATAATATAATATGATATTTATATTATATAATAATATAATATAATATTATAATCTTATATAATATTATATATTAATATTATTGTTACCATTTTTTCACCACAGCTGGCAGACTTGGTACAACAAATTCTTTTTTAGGGTGAAGGTTAGCATTCCTGTGTTATAAGTTAGTTACATAGTTGTTTGTGTTTCGGAGATATTACAGTTTAGTTGTGTTGTTCAAGAAAAGAAAAGATATCATATCATTCATTGCATTGCAAAACATTCACAGGAGAGATAAGTATTTCATTCACTACAATGATTATTCATTTACTAAATTGAAATACATAAAAGGATAAACATTGCATTGAATGAAGGAATGATAGATCAAATATCCCACACAAGCTGTGGTTAATAGCTAAACATATGCAAAAATAAGAAAAATGCTATGCATCTAAAGATAGGGAGAGAAGGTCATAGCCATCATTGCTTTGTTGCAGTCTTCAATCCCTAAGGTTGCCATCCTGTCTCTGCTCCCGATCATCAACAAGAACCTGCAAAAATGTGAAAAGTCCTGTTAGAGCTCTGGTTATGAGATCTCTATGTCCTATCAGAAGAGACCTAACACTTTGCCTATAATGCACTGATCAAAAAAATATCATTCACATGCAAGAGGAACTGAGAGAGAAATAACCACTGAACTTCATTGTTTTTATTCTAATCTATTTGTTTCATGTGTAGGTATAGGATAAGTCAAGTAGCTAATTGAAGACAAAACAACATGTGGTATAAAATGAGGCTCCCACAAGGGTTGAACCCAACATGATGCCTCCCCTCAATCTCAAAAGGGATGGAATGAAAAAGAAAAGACCATTACTCATATTGTTTAATTGAATGACAAACTAAAGGAGTGGAAAGTAATCAGATGCATTGATGTTAAGAATAGGATACACTCATGACTGCAGTTCATGGAATGAAATGGAATCATAAGAGTAAACTAAACTCATTGAGGGCAGCCATATCAATACATTTGTCGTGTGTCATTGAATTGCAAGTAATTACAGAAAGGTAAGTGTTCATTGTCTCTTGTGTATACATTGTTTAATTAAGCAAAGATATTTCATTAACTTCAATATGAAGTAAAGAGTTACAGTCTATATCAATCATGGATTGAGTGAATGTATACCAAATTACTGATCAGAATGATGCCTTTGCCAAGTAAATATGTCATCAACTGTCATGCATAATATATAGTCTAGTGTTGAGATAGAAAGGTAGGTAAATGAAGAAGATGTAATATGTACATGCCTTTATGCCATCATGATATGCTACAGTGGTAAGAATGTACGAGTGTCCATGAACATCTACAGAACATCATGAGTTTCTATGTGGATAGCCAATGAAGAAATGTCATACTTCATGTGGTGTAGGAAAAGAATAGCCAACTGATAATCATCATGTATATCATATTGCTATGCTAAAGGAAAGGTGTTGTCATTCAAAATGGTATATGATATAATTGCCAAGTGTATGTGCCATGTGATAGAAACAACCATATAATGTTCCAGTTATCATCTACAGATCAATTGCAAGATACATACAGAAGCAATTTTAAAGGCATTCACAATGAGATGTTTTGTCAGGATTTATTCATATCATCTTTTAATGAACAAAACAAGTGTATCTCTGCTACAGAGTAGAGTGATAGTATTGATAAGTGAGATAGAAAAACATGGAAAAACATATTCTTATCTAATACACTTTATCATATACAAGAAAATGGATGCCACTTCTACAGGAGAAGATAGTCAACTTAAAATGTTGATCATGAATATTATCTGTCAAAGAGCATGTTCAGTAAAGTGAGAAGTCTCCACCAATCAAATCTTTTAAACAATGTAGCATCATGACAATTGGTCATCCAAGAGAGAATAAAGAGCTACAGGAGTTATAAAGAAACTAACATGTGCTTCAGTTCTTCCTATTCTATCAATGAGTGCAGATGTTATAGTGCATAGAATAGTCAAAGTAATGACAGAAAGAATATGATCTCAATATCATTTGATGCTACAGGAGCACTTATATGCTATCAACAGTTCATGAATAGAATAGAGCAATCATAGAATGTGTGACATCAAGTACAATGAGTCTACAATGCAAAATGGGAGATCTCAAATGCATCAGAAAGAAATAAGCATCTACAGTGGAGAATGAATGATACATAAAGGAATCACTTTGTTCATATTTCTCTAAATTTTTATAGATTTAAGACAAGCCATTTTGAATAAACATCATACATAGGTGTATAGCCGGGGCCACATAGAGACAAACCTTTAGAAAAGAAATGTTTCAATAAAAGTATAGATACCCTTTTTGAAATAGGAATGAATGCAATGAGTATGTATCTTCAGTCATGACTAGGGTGAGAAAGACTCTTTTTTTTAGCTACAGATACATGGAAATGTATTATACAGTCATGGCCTTTAGAAGTATTAGATACAAGAAGAAGGAGATGGTAAGTAAATTCTTGCTTGAACCCACCTAGGGTTTCAAGAAACAAGAACAATATACAATGGGTTTTATGTAGATACAGAGTTATAAGGAGTGATTTCAAGCTATGAAAAATGTAAAGACTGCATAGAAATGCATAGCTACAGTCATTACCAAAAATGCACTTTTTCCTCAAGAATTTGAAAACCCATTTCATTTTGTATTGAATAACAAAGCTACAGGCAAATAGAGAGTATGGCCGTGGACTTCATAGTTTCAACAAAGAAAATTTAGAGAATGCATAATGTCTCATAGGTCTGAGCCATGACTGGTAAATAGCAGTACAAAATGAGAAATGATCTAAAATAAACAAGGTCTGAAAGGTGGTTTTATCTCTTCATTTCTGAGTAATTAAGAAAATATGGCCACAAGTTTTGACCACAAAAATTACAAAATGATATGGGAAAAATGTAATATACAGTGACAAATAAGGATGTTACCTTGTTGGAGAGAATGCATAATGGTGCAGAGCCGAAAGGCTTTCTTTTTTGTTTCATTTTTCCTCTCACAGTTATAGTGAATGGCAGCCAAGATGCAGGGAAGGAATGACAGTGAACAAAATGACAACAAATTCATCAGAGAAAACACATAGGCCATGGATGTTGAAGCCTTTCAAACCTCAGAAATTGAAAGAAAAGTTTAAAAAAGGAAAGAAAATATGAACCTGACAGTGTAACCTTTCTTTTTCTGTAAAAATCCATGGAGGTTGAGCTCAAAAATACCAGAAAGATGTAGGTTTTCAAGCTTAAAACCCTATGGTTTCTTGTTGGTAGCAGAGAGCCCAATTCCAAAAAGTGCAAAGTCAAAATGATGTGAGAAAGTAGGGGTGAAAAGGTGTTTTTTTATTAGGGTTTCAGTGAAGCCCTAGCCTGATGATACATTTTGTCACATTCAATTCTTTTCTAAGGAACAAAGTTAATACCTTCATGGTGTTAAATGACTACAACATGATGCTTAAGTCCATGACTTAGTGAGAGGTTGAGCCCCATGGTTCCCTCAAAATATTATATGCCACAAAACATGCTTGATCACCTTGCTATATGTCATGTGTCTTATCCCCTTGGAGATGGAGATGGAGCTCATAACCTTAGAAAGTCTCTTCAAACCTTTCATTTTTTATATGAGACAAGTCCACATACCTCATGTGCCTTAGAGATTGCCAAGTCATATACAGATAAGCTATCAGGCCTTTTCATTTTTGCAAACATCATATGGTGCCCATGATTATTTTTATGGTTTTTATGGAAAAATCAATTATTGTAATTATAATTAAATTGGCAAAATTATAAGCCATTGGTATTTTATTTTTGCAAAATCAAATTGAATAGGGGTATATTTTTAACTGCAAACATTGTAATGTTTATTTTAAAGAAATAATCTATAAATTGCTTTAAAACCAAACTATTTTAGGTAGTTAAAGCTAATAAAGCAAATCAAAATATTCTTCTTGATTTGTTTTATTTTGGGCCAGGTAAAGATAAAAACTAAGATTTCATGGACAAATAAAAGTAGATTTTTGGTGGGACCACATGAGAGAGTCTTTTGGCATCTTGTTTTCAAAGTTTGGACACATCTGGAGTGCTTTTATTTTGGCTTTTCTAAGGAGCTCAAAAATGGACTGGGAGGTCTATTTTTAGGAGCTTTTTTCCAAATTTCAGGGAGATTATTTTTATAGGATATATGGCAGAATTATACTTTCTTTTCAGCAATTCCAGTTAGAGTTTTACAGTATAGAGTAGAGATCAGAGTGCAGGGATATCAGAGTCTTCCTCTCACACTGAGAGTATTGTATTTAGTCTATGTACTCATTATTCCTTCAGATATAGAGCAACAGTTTTCCTTCATTTTTTGCCTCTCTTTTTACAAAACTGATTTGATATTACACTTTGATAAACATTTATCCTTTGTTTTTTCTTGGTTTTCTAATAGGTTATGTAGTTATTTTTCTTAATTCAGGTTGCATGTCATGTTTGATCAAACCTTCATGTGAAATATTTATGAATTGGGTAAAATCAAAGTGTTGTGAAGATTAATGCTCTGTGGTCTGATTGTGAGTAAGATCTAATAGGAATTTAGTATTGGTGCATCACCTTAGATTTCATTTCAATTATTTACTTCAGTTTACCTCTCTCATCCCTTTTCTCAGATAAGTCATTAGATTAGGAAAAATTATAAGGAGAACCAGCTCACTCTGGAGATTCCCTCTCAACATAGATCACCCATAATCTGGGAGGGTTTCCATGTTCCAACAGGATAGTCAAGTTTGACTTGGCTAGTGGTGCAATCCTAATTGACAACAATTATAATACTATATAATAATATAATATTATAATATTATAATATATTTAATATTATGGAGGCTTTTCCTTTCTAACCTACAAAATGTTAACGATGGGTGCCAAAAGTAAAATAGTTCAAATTTAATTAAAATTTTGGTGCCCATCTTGAAACCAAGGTAAACCTTAACTCGGGAAAGACCATTTTGTTTCATGTCTGCAACTATTTTGAGCAGGGATATGGTGGCAAATGATGAATTCTCAAAAACATGAATTTAGGTGGGGATCTGGGGTATCAGATCGATATTGTCCAACCTACCATTGATAGGATGGTGGACATTCTAAGAGCTTGCAAGAAAGCAAAAACTGTGAAGTAGGTAATCCATTCTTCTTCCATCGTCACAGCTTGCCCTCGACATGAAGATGGACAGCTTAAGGAGGTCATTGATGAATCTTGTTGGACTCTTGTTGATTATATCAAAGGCAAAGACACCGTTTTTGGAGTAATTGTTGAAGTCTTTCTTTAATAATAACTATTAGAATTAATGGCCCCATCTTGTAATAGATGTTATGTTCAGATGTATTCAGCATCGAAGACTTTGGCAGAGTAAGCAACTCTGCGGTACAGCGCAAAGGAACAGATTGAAGTGGTAACAGTGTTGGTAGGGATGGTGGGAGGTCATTCTCTAACTCCCACATTTCCTAGAAGTGATTCAACAATGATAGCCTCACTCACAGGTAATTTACCCACTTCACTTAAAACACAAAAAAATTAGTCTAGTGTTTATTAATTTGCAATTATGGTTTCTTCTCTTCAAATATATTTGACCTGATAAACCCCAAAATTTCTTAGAAAATAGAGTGCATTATGGAGTCATAGTTTCCGGTCAATTTTTGTTAGGATTGGTGCTATTGGTCCACATGGAAGATGTATGTAGTGCAGACATTTTTTTGATGGAACAGCCATCTGCAGCAGGTCAATATGTGTGTTGTTCAGATGGCATGACCATTGGTGACATGCTAAACTTATTTCGCAAACGGTATCCAAAAATCCCCTTGGCCTTTGGGTAAGTATTTTAACACTCACGATGGCTTTTGGTATTTTCACACTATATTTCTTTTGTAGTCAGGGGAATTGTTTCATAACTAATTTGCTTTGTTATGTGAAAAAGGGGAGAGTTTGGAGCAGGGCTCTTGGATATGCATGCTATGGATGATTCTGAGCTGTTTAATGAGGTTAGTATCATTTCTCTTATGACAATCTTGGAGATAAATTTTGTTGCAGTGTGGCAATGAGCACATACTCGAAGGTTATTAACAAATCTAATAGTTATTCCATGGGGCATGTTTAACAAACCAAATGCAATTGCCAACTTTTCACCATGGTGGCATAGAAATAATTCTTTTTCCCATCCTTCCACAACATTAAGTAAATTTTTGAATCTGGAAAATACCTTGCCGCCTTCATCTTCCAATCCAATTTCTCCAACTTTGTATAGGTCTCCTTTGTCTATGGATGTGATCGATCTCCTACACAAAAATCATATACCATTTTATGCCCTTCAATCCAACTGCATTCGGGGATTTTTTTAATTCCTCTATCTTTCATCAATCTCCTTACCTCACCACACCTGCCCACTTCTGGATAGAAGTTTGATAGAAGAACATAAATTGTGCAACATTTTTAGGATCCAAATCAAAAAGCAGTGTTGCTGAAAATACTTCTAAGCCTATATTCATATGTGATCTATAGGCACCAAGACAACACATCGATACAACCAGCACATATTTAATAGGTATCTCAATGATAAAGTTTAGGGTGTCTTCAAGATATCCAACATGGGCAAGGAGGTCAACCATGCACACATAATGATCAACTGTAGGTGTAATGCAATAAGGGTTACAAATGTGATTGAAGTATGTACAACTCTCATCCACTAAACCTGCATGGTTGCATGTACCTAGAATACAAGAAAAGCTTACAATGTTAGGATATGCTCTAGAGTGCTTAATTAATTCAAAGATTTTGAGAGAGTCCTTGCAAAATCTATTGTGTACATATCCTGCAATCATTGCATTCCATGAGATGGCATCTCTTTGAGGAATTATGTCAAACAGTTCATGTATTTTGCATACATGTCTATGAGAGCATTTCAAACTATAATATCTCACAAGAATCCCCCTACCATTATGCTTTGAAGGATGTCCATACCCTTTTCAAAAGCTCCCATTTGGGCACAGGTAGGGAGGATGCTAGCAAAGGTTGCAAAATTTGGATTTATAGTTGTTAATTGCATTTGCTTGGAAGTTTCTAAAGCCTATTTAACAAATCCATTTTGTGCAATTTGGCAATCATTACATTCCATGAGATGACATCTCTTTGAGGCATTCTGTCAAACAGTTTGTGTACCTTGTTTGTGCTTCCACATTTTTCATATATGTCTATCAGAGCATTTCCAACTATAATATCTGACAAAAATCTACCTTCTATTATGCCTTGATGCATGTCCATACCCTGTACCAAAGCTTACCATTTTGATAGAGGCAAAGAGGATATTGGCAAAGGTTGTGGAATCTGGCTTTACACCTACCAATTCTTGTAAACTGTTCTTCAGTGAAAATTTGAAATAGGTCCTCAATGATTAGAAGGGCACCTATTGGAGTGAACATTCTATTACCAGATTAAAAAGTTTATTTCTATACAATATACGGTTGTTAAAAAGTCTTTTACAACCTTTGGATGCTATTCATTCCACACAATCATTGTTACAAGTAAGTTACTAATGTTACTAGAAGAAGAATTTTTTTATTTTTCCAATATGCATTTAATTTTCTTGTATTAGGTCCATTCTTGGCATTGACAAATGGCAGAAAATATTATCTTCATGTGCTTAGGAATGTAGTTTTTTTGCACAAGAATAAAGACTTGTCATTGTCTTACATAGGTTTCTTCTAGTTGGAAACAAACTATAAAAACGTGATTCCATTAATATAACTAGAAGAAATAAATATTAAGAGCTTCTAGATCTATCTGTATATTATTTCTGATTACCAATGTTTTGGGGCTTCTTGTTAGACTTGTCATTTGAGTAAAAAGCTTACAAGTTAATCCTTGACAAAGAGATTAGGTTTACCAATGCTTGTAATATGTGTTAACTCTAATCATTATTTAAAAGTATTGATTAATGTGTTTCATAGAGCTTAATATTTTCAAAATGTTTAGTTAATGTATTGATGTAGAGCTATGATCAGTTTGATACAAAGTTCATAGATCAAGTCATACTATTAGATCTATATCAATGGTAATTATTGCTCTACAAACTGTCAGTGAAACCAAAAATTTTGAATGGTGTAAAAGGAATGTAGTGCCATGAGATGTGGTAACTTGTCCAATCTCAGAATCTCCCAATATTGGAATAAAATAGTGTGTGCAATTCCCTTGTAAATATTTTTCATGCATGTGTGGTATTATTGCAATTATCAATCTTGTGGTATTTCAAATTCACTTTTTTGCTATTCTTTATTAAAGATTGGGCTATTAATTTTAGAGGGTGTCCAAGAAAGGACATGTTTTGTGTTGTAGGGGCACCATGTCCATTTTTTGTAAATATGGTCAAATAAGGTCTTGTGATAGGTTTTAGGTGAATTGAGTCTTATTTGGGTGAAATAAGGTCATGATTGACCATCCAAAATGTAATTGGGGTCATTTTAGTTCATATTTTACAAATATTGTTAATGATGTCATGTTTTGTAATGTTGTCACATAATGTTAAGAGAGAGAATATGAAGAGTCACTTGAGCATTAGAAAGGTTTTGGTCATGGAATCCCAAGGGATAGTGAGTAGATTTTTTGTAAAAAAAGCTTAAAAAGGCCTCACAAACTTCAAGCCAAGAGGTGGAAGTGACAATTGATGATATTAATATGAAATTGTCTATTTTTGCTACACAAAACTCTATTTTTCACTATTTTTCCTAATATTCTTGTCTTGGTACGACTCTGTATGGATGAGCCAAGAACTCTAACCAATTGGATTTCATACAATGGAGAATTAGTTTTCATTTGCAACTAGTTTCACAAGATTTCATCCAATTTTGTGCATTCTAGAGGCATTTTTTCTAAAAAGAGCTCTGCAAACTAGGGTTTTAAAGGTTTGAATACAAAATTAATGATTTGGGGCTCAATCCACTGGTGAAATTTGTTCAAATTGGGTGAAATAGAGGGATATAGGACACATTTAAGGATTCCAATGGTTATTTTGCAAAAGGTAGAGTTTTGGGGTAGATTTGTTGATGCCCTAGCTTGATTTTTCTTATGTTTTAGGCTTGTGAAGCTAGATAGAGTAGTGTAGGAGTGAAACATAAACCTTGTGATGGATTTGGATGATGAAAATTACATAAAGGCAACTTTTGACATGTGTTAAGACCCCTAGATTTGATAGGAGAAGTCTAGAGTTTATTTTCATTGTACTTGTTTTATAAAAGTGGCCTAGTTAGGCCTATTGACAAACTGTGATAGTCATTTTTTGAGCCATTTGTTTTAGAGTGACCCATAGTGAATTTCAGATATGTTTTAGTACTCCTTAATGGGTATCAAAGAAACCATTCATAGTCTTAAATTGATGTCTAGAATAAAAGTTATGCTTTGACAGTCCTTTTTAGAGGGCTATAAGGATTTAGGTCTGTTGTGAGGAAATGGTAGGTAGAATGAAGAATATAAATTCTTGTGAACCATTTTTGGTTTGAATATATTATTTCCACTATCGCCAAGGTGTTTCAAGAGTTGAGTAGTTGGTTGTGGC
Source organism: Cunninghamia lanceolata (assembly GCA_027924645.1). Lineage (NCBI taxonomy): Eukaryota > Viridiplantae > Streptophyta > Pinopsida > Cupressales > Cupressaceae > Cunninghamia > Cunninghamia lanceolata. Next base: position 3,292,505 of record BSBN01001247.1, on the reverse strand, counting down.
AAGGTAGCCTTGAAATGGTTGTTGAAGACCTTGATATTGCCCCAACATGGTTGTATTGAATCTTGAGAGAGAAATGAGCCTATTGTTGTGAAATATGTTTCCAGGTGAGTGAAGTGAACCCTTAGCATTGCATCATTTTGATATCTCATGGATTCTTGGTGTTCTGATAACTGCAGAGTTTATTTTATAAGCAAACTACTTCAAAGATTCTTGTAAACTATTCTTCGATGAATTCTTGTAACACAATGATGTCTCTTATTATCAAGTTAGGATTAACACCCTTATTTTTTGTGGGGTAGTTTATTTTTTGTGGGGTAGTTTAGACACAGATGATGATGCTTTCAGGCTGCAAAGAAGATAGCGTGTCGAGCCTCCAACCACTGACCAAACTGAGGAAGATCCTTATGAGGTAAATTTACATAATCATTTAATTCCTCTCATTGTCATCTCAATTATCACATCCAGTAGTTGTCTATTTTATTCATCTCAAAATAAATATTTTAAGACTCTATCTATATGAACTTAAAATTTGCTCACGACTTGTGATGCTTGATTGCTTAGACAATCTAAATGAATACATTTCCATACTTGTCCAAATTGTTAGAATTAGGCTAGACAATTGAGAGGGGGATCAATCAGTTGTCCCACAGAATTTAAACTTTCTTTCCTTTTAATCTTCTTTCACAACTTGTAGACAAATTAACAATGTAAACATTAAAGCATGAAATAATAACACATGAGTAGAAACATAATTAACACATGTGACACCAAGATTTTTTACGTGGAAACTTGATTAAGGGAAAAACCACAGTGGGGGCTAACCCACAAAGATTATACTATGTTAAAAGTATTACAAAAGGAGAATGCACATGCATTCATGCTCACTGCCTAGAGCTCACTTCTCAAAAGGGAGGCTCACTACCTACAACAGGCTCATTGCCTACAGAAAGAAGATTACAATGTGTTTGAACTGATAATTAGCATCTACTAATGCAAAGATTCAGTTTCAATTAAGCACTGAATACTAATTTTACACACTTCATTTTTTTCTGCCCTATTTACTGCTCTGTCATAATCCGGATCTCAGATCTCTTCTCTTTCACACTTCTATTTGTCTTTTTTGCACTTACTCCATATCTGCACACACACACACTTTTCATAACACTTGAATCCATCATATACATATAACCACATCAACAAACTCAATCACCTTTCTGTCGGTCTCATGAAGAAATTGACAAAGAATATAAGAACTCTTTTCTGTCAGCTGAATCCATACATCAATATTGATGCGTACCTAAAATAAACACTTGAAGATCACCATACAAGTCATCCACTAATATTGTATCCCATATGCAACTCACCAAAACACTTCTACTAGATCCGCACAAGGATCTAACACAAGTTGGTATATTCTTCACTGAACTGTTCTTGTCATATTAGGACCCGGTACTAAGATGCTCATAACTTTTATTCCCCTTGTCACCGGAGGCTGAAATCTTAGATTTGGATTGTCCTGACATTCCTTTACACTTCCTCATATTTGCAGCACACAATGATCAACTGGAGAGATCCACTGACCAAAATACTAAACTCTGCCATACCCTGTTCATGTCTATTCAGACTTGTCAAATCTTGGAACTGACTTCCAATATGATCTAATACTATACTGTGGATGTGTGAAATGGACTTAGTTGTCATCAATGACAACACATGACATACCTTGCAATATCTCTTACCAACAATATCCCCCTTTGGCATTGATGGCAACACTTAGTGAAAAATGACTAAGTGTCATGACTGACTCCCCCTATTGTGTACACTTATATATTGTTCCACTACTCCCCCTTTGATGGATTCTTCATTTTCTTTCATTTTTCACTTTTCTTCACTCCCCCTTTGACATCAATGGAAAAGGATGGAATCCGCAATCCAAAATTCACCCAAAATTTCTATATATAATGACGCATATGTACAACCAATCCTTAAGTTATATTTACATATATTTAAGTACATCTCCAAAAATATTCCTCAGCAAGGCCAAATCTATATCCCAACTTTTCTTCATACTATTCAAAGTTTTAATGTGGCCATTGAACAAAAAAGCTTGTGCTTCAGCTTTTCGGAGGTCAATGGGATCACTTGTTTGAGTAGCAGTTTGGGCTTCTGTTACAACATTGAACATAGCTTCTATCTTGGGGGAAATAAATCCTCAGAGCTCACCCATTCTTGCTTCAATGTTCTCCTTTTCCCTTGTTAATTTCTTTATTTCTTCTATCAAACTGATTGCTTGACACTCCTTACTTGCCACTGATACTATCAATGGATCAAAAGCTTGGGACATACTTGACAATTTCTGTTTGGAGTCCTTTATTTTATATTCTATATTCTATATGACTTCAGGAGTAGATAAAAAAACTTATATATATTGCCTCCTTCTGAAAGAGCGTTTTGAATATTCTTTATACTATTGTCTAGCACTAATCTGTCTATCCCAATCATGCCTTTAAGTGCATCAAATCTTTTGCTATCAAACTCATTTTGAACTTTAACTTCTACAAATTTTTCAAAGGACTCAAAGTGAGTACTTACAAATTTTACAAGGCTCTTTAGATTTTTGGAGGTAGAATCAGATGGATTCTTCTGGAACGTTGGCATTAACTTCTCTAATATACCAAATGCAAGGCCTAGTAGCTCATTGTCCTCTATGTGAGATTTCAGTACCCTTTCTCTTGCCTTGGCTAGTGTGAAAGATGTTATCTTCATCAATTGGACCAGAGAGAAAGTATCCAAGTTGAGTGGTACTTGAATCAATTCTGGTTCATCAAACTCTAGTATCTCTTTACTCAGAAAGCTCTTCACTACATTTGCAGTGTCTCTTGCCACAATTTATGGACCACTTTCCTTTTCTTGGGTTTTCTCAGGATTATTTTGTTTGGGTGCTTCAACATTTGCACCATCTTTTTCTACTTTATCTCCCTTATCTTTGACCTCTTCTTTTTTTTCTTGCTTCACCTTTCTTTGTGTCATCTGCAAGGGAATTCTTTTCTTTGTCCTCACCATTTGAGATCTATTCCAGAGGATCTTGTGTAGCAGTGGTATTCTCATCATTGTCTTCTTTTCTGGATTGGTCGGGAGGAGTTAGAGTATCTCCTACATCATTAGTTTTATCCACCATCTCTGTATCTTCCTTATTTATTTGCTCCATTTCCAGAATAGAGGAGTCATCTATTCCATATTGTTGCTCATCCTTCTGCTGCTCTTTTTCATCCAGGACTGACATGTCATCAGTAGGCTCATCTGACACAACAAAGAACTTGTTCTTGTTCAATTCTTTTCTCAAAATTTGTTCTGTTTCTTGAACTATTTCATCTATCTCTCCAATCATCAGTTTATTCATTCTCTTCTTGCTCTTAAATTCATCTTTGACTTCTTTGAAGATTTTTTCTCCTTCTTTGTTGGAGATTACCAGACATATTGTGGTCAGTACATGTTCTCTTAACTCCATATCTTTTGCCTTGGTAGCTTCTTTCCTAATTTCCAATATATCCTTCAAATCTTTTGGAACTTCAAACAAAATTTCTACCAATGCTCAATTGAACACATTCAAGTACTTGATAGTAGCTTCTTCCAAGAGTCTTTTGTCAGCATTACTATAGAGATCATAGAATTTTGTTGATGGTTTTAGGTTCCAATCAACAGTGATTTTCTTGACCATGTTTTTCACAGAGGAAATTTTCTTCTTAATATCAGCTTCTAATTTTTGTCTCTTTATTGTCTTCTTGCTTTCGGAAGGCTTTTCTTCAAATACTTTAACAGCTTTAGCACCTGTGGCCTTTAGCCCCTTAAGTTCATCATCTATATCTATCTTCTCTTCATCCATTTCTTCCAAACTACCATATGGCCTTTTTGTCTTTACTTTTGTTCTTTTCATTTCCTTACTAGATGACTTGTCTTTCGATTTTGCAGGTTTAAGGGGAACAGAAGTAGCAGCAGAGCTCCTAGTAGTCCTTGGAGTGCAAGATGGTTCTACTGGAGCATCTTCTTGTTTCTTGTCCTGCTTTTCCTTTTCATCCTTTTCAATTCTTTCTCTATTTTGCTTCACTGCCTCCTTGGTGGTGCAGGAGCACCTCGAGGAACTAAGAATCTAAAAGAGTCCATGCATACTCTATTTTGTCCAGAGTAGTTTTTCATGTTGTAAGGCCTTAGCGCCATGTTGAGTCTTAGTTGGCTGAGTAACGGCATACGTGTCACAAAGATTGTAACCGAACTGTTTTGAATGTAACTGAATGGTAGAGATGGTTGTAGGGTGGTTTGCCTTCCACCGTATGTAACTGCCAATGAGAGTCTTTAATTAGTCGGTCTGTGTTCATTGAAGAGGATAGAGAGAGAGAGAGAGATTGTATGCATATTCTGAGGAAGGAATAAAAAGAAGTTTTTTTTTGGTTTAATTCCAGGGATGTAGATTGGAAGCATTCCACTGGTTGAGATTTCTTTGAAATCAGTGGAATAACTTCCTTAGGAGTAGATTGTCTTTCTGTTCTATAGATTTAGTTGTTTCTATACATAGTTGTTCAGTTACAAGGTTACAGAGGTTTACATTGGCATAAGATTCATGTTGTTTCACCGAGTATACATTTTGTGTGTGTATCGCAAATGTATGTCGAGATTCATTTCATGTATATATCACAAAAGCATGTTGAGTGTGTATATTGCAAAAGCATATTGAGAATGTATGTTGCGAATGTACATTGAGAAGATACATTGAGTTAGATACAAAGGATGACTGGCTGTATCGGTGAAATCGGGTTGGAGATACATTAGATTACCGGCAATAGCAAGTCAAATAATGTATATACAAAGTTGAACGCATCAGTGCATCAGCCAAAGTTCTCAAGGGTTTGCCAATGAAAGGGGTCATACCGAAATCAAGTGTATCGACACATCGGCGTGAGTGGATGAGTGTTCGCCGATGGTAAGTGTTACATTGACAAGTGCAAAATGAAGAGTCTCCATCAAGGAGATAAGTTGAGTGTCCGGGTGATGGAGTGGCCTCGTTGATAAAGACACGATTACTAATGCAGAATTAGTTTCATCAGTACATCAGAGAGAAGCTTGGAGATGGTGCCGATGATAGAAGTCTTGCCGACAGGTGAGTAGTGAAGAGACATTCATCGGGGTGACTACAACATCAGAGTGATAGTTTGCAAGGTGGCCGATGGGAGTAAGTCACAGTGAAAGAGGTGTTGGAGACACATCGGTATGAAGAAGATCCTCAGTAAGACTTGGGAAAGTCTTTCCAACAGTATGGTATCTTGCTGATAGTAAAGAAAGCATATGTTTTGGTATTATATGGGCCTTGAGAAGGGGTTTTCAAATCTGATTAAGCATTAAGTCCTCTGTACTGTGGGTTTTATGGGTTTTCACCCCTGTCTTGAACCACTTCCACTATGTGCTCTGCATCACTTGGTTAGGCCAATGCTTTCAGCATACCTTTCAACTTGCCTCTGAACTTTTCTCTTGATCTCTAGTTGCCTGAGCTCAACGTGTAATTTTAGACTTAGCTCCTTATACATTCCAAACCTTTCAATAGAGGTGTCTTTTGATTTGCTCAGGAGATGTTGAGCATACATGTCCAGGACCTTTTCATCAACCTCATAGACCATAGGCATAATCCATACAGTTCTGGGTTCCATAACCTCCATTAGGCACTGATTAGTGTCTACCATAAAGCAGATTTCACTCTCATACTTATCAACTATTGATTTGGGGATTCTTTCCCTTGAGTGCATCATACTCTAAAAATTTTAAAGTACCCCCAGATTGTAGTTTTTTGTGCACTTGAGTCTTCAATGCTATGTAAATAATCCCTTATTTGAATTGCAACTGGCCTGTCATGTGTCCAGTGTACACCTTGCACTCCAGGTACTTCATTCATGAAATAGAAGAATAAGCATATAATTAAGGAACCATACTTAAAGGCATTTTTCTTATCCTTCTTGATTTTTCTCATATTTTCAACCAGTTGATTATGTAGTAGCTCACATAAGTCATAATTTGCATTTCCTTCAACATTTGATATGTTGCATCTATAGCAGTTATGGAGACTGAATTCTCTCTACTAGAGTGATAGATCTTGTATCCAATCACCATGGAAGAAAACTTTACATCCGGTTCTATAATATCATTTATGGTCACAGCCCTCTTATCAAACTTTGCACCGGTTGCATTAGTAACAATTTGGTTTTTCATAGATTTTAACATGGGTAATCCACCAATTGAGTTTAACCCAGTTAGAATTCTGATGACATTCTTGGTAATCTTGAATGATTTTAATAACCACGTGATTTCATCATGTATCTGGTTCAACACATATCAAACCCATTTACTTTCATCAAACATCAGAAATTCAATCACTTGAAGAAAATGTTTGCTTTCCAAGGTTTCAAATTCTGGTTTCAGTTGATAGTTATCATCCTTTAGATGGTTCTTAAACAATTCAAGAAACTTTAGATTCCCAAATTCTTCTACATTACAGTGGATGTATGCCCTAATATCTTCAACATGTAGTACTCTGTATGGGACACCGAAGAATGTACCTAACGGTTTGATTTCGACTGACTTGTTAGGATGCTTCTTAAATTTTGGATGGGGCCTTTCAGTAATGTCAACAACAAGAGGAGTAGCCATCTCAATATATTTTAGATTCAAATCTTTATAGAGAAGTACCTTTTTCTTCTGCGGGGTTAGGGTTGATTAATTACCGATTGAATTCTCTCTTTGTGCTTTAATCTCTAGATTTATAGCTCAGATGCTCTTCTTGTTTCCTTCAAATTCAAAGTGATTCAAATGCATGACTAAGTGACCTTTTATCCTCTGCAAAACCTAATTTGACATTGTAATAAATAAGTTTCCCTAACTTCATCCGGTTACTCTGTTTCTCGAATAGTTCTTCATGAATCACTCTGGAAATTTCCATATCAACATCTTTTCTTCTAGAAACCCTTGCAAAAGTTCTGAGACAATTCAAAATATCTTCTCTCATTGTGCCAGATCTAGGCACCCACTTACTGGCTGGGGGAATTTTATTTTCAATGCAGCTCCCCCTGAGCCAGAGCTCCAAATTCAATTCCTGATAGAATTATTAGTACCAGCTTCTGGTGTGAACCCATTACTATTATTCACAACACTTTTCTTGACCCATGTCTTGCTTATTTCATTCTAGATTTCATTCACATCAATTTTGTCCTTGCCTTTTTCTTGACTTTGCTCGTCCGGTTTTCTATTCTGTCGGACCTCTTCTTTCATTATTTCTACTTCTGCAGAATCATACAATATGAACAGATCTATTGCAATTAAAGCACACAACATTTCTTTTCTAATGTGCTTGATTTTCTCTTGATCGGCACTAATTAGCCATATGTCCAAATCCATTGCAAGTAAAGCAGTAACCATTGAAAGAGTTGCCATTTCCTCTATTGTTAGAGTTATTCATTATCATACTTCTACATTCATTTGATCTATGACCATACCTCTTACACTTGAAGCATTGAAAATAAAATTACATGAGAGATCTGTTGACTAAAATACTATGTGATGTTAGCTATTTTTCCACCAAAGTAATTTGTGAAATAATTTTAAAAAGTCAACATTTTAGGGGGAGCACATGAGATGCTATGTTATATATTTTTGACAAAAAATAGGAGCACTTTGTGTGCTCCCCCTATTTGAAGCTCTTAATCTCCACCATTTTTAGAAAAAAATGGTAGTTTAGAAACTAGATTCTGAGCACTAAAAATCTTGTTCTTATCACATCTTCTAATTTTGAGTGTCACTATCTTCAATTTCTCATCTAAGATTAGTTTTTACTAATTTCAAAAAAGTGGTCATAATTTACCCCCTTTTGGTCCCCTATTTCCATGCACATACCCTTATTTAATTAATAAAATTTCTATTCATCTGACCCTTTTCTGAGCTCATTAATTAAATAAATCTAATCATTTATTTAATTAATCAATCATTCTCAATAATCCAATCTTAGATAAATAAATCCAAATAATTTTTTTATCTAAGTCCCTCATTCTCATCCAAAGAATTAAATAAATATCATATTTATTTAATTCCCTATTTTTTCCACTTTTCTGTAAGTTAGCTAAAACCAATTAGTCAACTAATCACCCACTAATTTCCTAGACCATAATCAGCTCATTCAAATCTTAAACACCCTCTAAAAGTGTACATGTGTCTTTTGGGCACGGGTCTTCTTACATGAGCCATTGGAAAGTCCTTCGCACATTCCTCTAAAAGGTACTCTTGGTAACATTTTAATCTTCTCCATCCACTTCTTCAAGGGGATCCTCCACCATTGATCTCCCTTGAATCTAAGACCCCTCCTTGTACACCAATCAAATCATGCCACTTGGATGCTCCTCACCAATCCAATCCTCACAACCAATCTCAACCATAAATCCTTCAAATCAATCTCAACCCTCCATCAACCCATAAAAAAACAATCTCATGCAAGCCATTTGCAAGTCTCCATGGAATGTAAATTTATGCTACAGGTATAAGGAGCAATCCACACATACAATATCAAGGAGGACATCCACATATCATAGGTTTGTATTTGGGGTTTTCATTTGACTTCATTTTATGTTATATGCATTCCTATTTACTCTAATTGGATGTTTCATTTAATTGTGAATGAGATAGGTTAGCATAGTTTAACTTATTCATTTATGTTCATTTTTATACACCATAGACAAATTTAACTAATGATATTGAAGTTGACCTAGTAAATCACAAATAGACAAGCATGCTTTTCAAAATGACTAACATAGATTAGAATTACTTATTGTAGGTGCATCATGATGGCTCTAGACTACAAATTGTTGCTAAATGATACCATGATATTAGATTTGTCTTTGTGATGCTTAAATAGATAGTAAAATGGACTCTAGTTTGAGTTGTGCTGAAACTATAGTGTGTGATTGATGTAGGTCAATTGTGTGGTGCATAATCAATCTTAGTGCACATAATTGACCTATAAACAAAATAAACCTATTGGGTTTGGTGATTTGAAAACTAGTTTGCCTTTCCATGGTAAAGGGTGTTAGGAATATTAGTTTGCTTAAAATGGATGCTACTACATTATGTAACTCTATAATGGCTTCTAGTAATGTGCCTACTAATATGTCAATGATGTGGTACCACTAATCAAGCCACATAGGTGATAAAGGATTGAAAGTACTGAGCAATAAAGTAATGGTTGTGGGTTTGTCTAGATATTCTCTTGATTTTGATTTTTATGAGCATTGTGTGTTTAGAAAGCAAAAAAGACTTAAATTCACATTTTCAATCACTAGAGGAACATGAATTTTGGATTTAACTCAAGTTAATGTGTTTGGTCCAATGAATGTGCAATATCTTAGTAAATATCTTTATTATATATTACCTTCTTAGATTATTTCTCAATAAAAGCTTGGTTTATTTTCTAAGTCATGAATATAAATCTTGTAGCAAATATAAGGATTTAAAGTGCTTGTAGAAACTCAAAAGGAAAATTAAAAAATATATATTTGAGATTAAATAATGTGGGGGAATATTTCTCTAAACAATCTCAAGAATTTTGTAAACACTATGAGATTATAAAACTAAAAAATTCTCCATGATATACACCACAAAAATGGGGCAATTTAGAGAATCAAAAAAAAAAATGGAAAGAGATAGAAGTATGTTAAGTTGTGCTAATTTGGAACATAATTTTTGGGTTGAAATTGTTAATACTACTTTTTATTTGATAAATAGGTCTCTTACTTCTACTATTATTAATGAAACACCATAGAAATTGTGGATAGGAAAGAAACCTTCTATGGAAAATGTAAAACTATTTCCAGCTATGATGCTTATGTTCATGTTCCTAACAAAAATGGTATAAGTTAGATGTTAAAGAAAAAGGATGTATTATCATTGGTTATGGTCAATTTTTTAAAGGTTATAAGCTTTGGAATTCACTAACATAAAAAAATTACTTTAGAAATGTTATTTTTAGGGAAGTGTTTGTTGTTTCTAGATTTAAACATTTTGCATATGCTTCCAGAGTAGATTTGAGTAATTAGCATTTTGTGAATTACTATAGCTAGTTGTATCATTCCTAGCCAGTCATTGTACATTTCCAAGGCCTAGAAAAATTAGAAAAACACATTATGATTTGGTTTCATCAATAATAAGATTTATCATTGTATTTCTATTCATTATTGTCATCTTTGGAGCAGCCATATCAAGTCGTAGAATAGGTTGTAAGTACCTAAAAAATTCAATAAAATGTATTTGATGTTGTAATTAGTTTGTACATTTAAATATTCATTGGAAATAAATAAAAATATAATTTGAGGGTTTCATTTGGCTGAAATTGAGCATTTTATAACCCTAGGGTTTGTAATCAGTAAATAGGGTTTTAAAATTATAATCAAAACTATGTATTAGCTATTTGGTTTTGATTTATTGTGGATAAAAATCAAAAAGTTGCAAAAAATATTGTAGAATTTTAATTAGGGACATTACATCAATCAAACCCTTAGGTGAACTAATTTAACATCTTTTAAATAAAAATCAAAGATGACAAACAATCATGTATATAATATGATTATCTACTACTAATTATGTAGATGTTGATGTAGAAATAAATTCTTAGATGTGCTCCTTGAATGATGCAACATATAATGAGTAAGAAATAGATAGGATCTTTCCTAGATGTGTTAAAAAATGAATTAAAATTTGCCCTTTTATACAATACCCTAGAACACAATTTAAAATGTTTCCCTTTTATAGTTAACACATAATAGCAAATTAGAGGGGGATGACTTGAGCCTAATTTGAATTTTGAGTTTTAAAAAGTTGAGGGTCAATTTCACATTGGAAATCAAACTAGATTTGATTTTCCAGTCTCAAATCAATCTAGATAAGTGAATGGGTAAATTTTTTGGCAAGAGACACTGTGTGGCTTCATGAGTGTTGTCATTGATGGCAACAAAGTCCATCCCACACATCCACAGGACATGGTATGTCTATACCAGAAGTCAGATTGAAGAGTATTTTGGTCCGGTGAGCAAGAACAAAGCATGTAGCAAGGTCTGACAAACAGGTCCGAATCTCTTAGAGGAAGTATCTTGAAAAAGTGTATACTTGGGGAAGTCAAGAGGAGTACCATGACTGCTATATTCCAGAGATTGAACCTTTGGTGATGAAAGAGTGAAAAGATATGAGCATCTAAGTGTTGCGTTCCTGTTTGGTAGAGTAGACTGAGGAAGAACTGACCGACAGAACATCAGAGCTTAATCTAGATAAGAAATTGATGGTGATAAAGTCTCTTGAGGGTTCATTCATGGTTGGCTAACATAATTGATGACTTCTATAACTATCTTTTTGATATGCATCTCTTAGTAAGTATGGATTCAGCCGACAGACCAGAGTTTAGGAAAATCTTGAGTATTCTAGATGCCGACTAGAAAGATGTTGAAATCCTTTGTGCGGATATATATACCAAATCGATTTCAATGTGAAGGGATATATGGTGTGTTGTGTAGTGTAAAGAAAAGCAAAGAGTAGTGTGGAAGTAGTAATACAGGTCTGGTATGTGACAAAACAACAGTACTAAAGTAGAGGAAGAATGAAGTGCAGTAGATCAATATATTGAGCCTAACCAGAATTGAACCTTAGCATATGTGGATGCTTCTCATCAATTCAAATACCTAGTTTCTTTCTATAAACTATTATAGGCAGTGAGCCTCTTGTGAGCAGTGTGCTTAGGCAGTGAGCCCTAATTGGCAAGTGCCATTTTGTACTTCTATTCTTTTAATAGAGAATACAATCTTGGGTTAGTCACCCCATGGTTTTTCCCTTAACAGGGTTTTCCATGTAAAAGTCCTTGTGTTATGTGTGTTGATTTCTTTTTGTTCTCATGTTCATGTATGCTTATATGTTTTGACACTACACTAATTATTAAAGAAGAACAGAAAGTCAAATAAGTAAGATAACTGATTCACCCCCTCTTAGTTATCAACAATTGGTATCAAAGCTAAGCTCCTCTAAAACAGAGACTAACAGCTTGAGAAAGATCTGGGAATCTCAATGGATATGTATGGTATGAGGGAGCAATCTCACTCTGAAGTCAATAACCTAAGGGAAAGACTCAAACAAGCTGATGATTTCAAAAATGAACTCAAAGAAGAACTAAGTATCTCAGTGAAGAAAAGAAAGGAACTACTTCAACAATTAGCAAGTCAAAGTGAAGTCAATGATATTGATGAAGATCTGAATGAGAAAAATACGTTATGTGAGAAGCTATCAAAAGAGGTCATTATGGTAAGACATGAAATGGAATTAGGGTTATGAAATTCACCCAAGAAATTGAAGAGAGAAGAAAAATTGAAGATAATCTAAAACAATTTCTCAAGGAGAAATTAGAAGACTGCCACAAAATAGATAGAATAATCAAGCATCTGGAATCTGATCTTGAAGAAGCTAGAGATAATGAAGAGCAACTTGAGAATCAGATAGACACTCTTAAAAGGGATCTTCAAATAGCAAATGAATACAAAGAAAAATTCAAGATAAGCTCTACTCAACTTGAAGTTCTTCTTGAAAGCCAAAAGAGGGTAGATGACAAGCATGGCTTGGGATATGAGAAAGGTGAAATCTCTAGATCTAGTCAGAAGAACTCTGGATCAGGAAATCTAAGGAACAGACCTAGAAGACCTCCGATAAGGCAACTAAATGCTCAAAGATATCCATCCTTCAATGGATACTACTACAATTGCAATAACTTTGGTCATAAAGCAAATCAGTGCAAAATAAGCATAAATCAGACTAATTCATCCTTCTCTGGATAGTGTTTTAACTACAAAAGGTATGGTCACAAATCTCGTGAATGTATAAATGTGCAAATAAACAATTCATTCAATGGTAGATGCTTTGCATGCAATAGAATGGGACATGTGGCTAATCAATGCAAATCAAAAGGATATCAGTCAAATATGCAAAGAAACGTTGTTTTCTACAATTACAATAGATCCGGTCATATTGCCAAGTTCTATAGAAGTAAGAATCAGGATAAAAAGGGTCCGGTGCATCATAACCAAAATCTAGACAAAGGAAAAGTAAAAGTGAATGTGGATGAAACTAAAAGGGAAATGAACAAGATTTGGGTGAAGAGAAGTACAAAAAATGTTGGGGATGGATCCACACCAAAATCTACTACTGATATTCCTTTCAAAAACTAAATAGATGAGCTCTGGCTCAGGGGGAGTCACAAAAGGAAACAATTTCCCCCAGCCAGTCAATTGGTGCCTAAAATTGGCACATGGAGCATTGCAGATTGAAGAGTTCACAAAGAGATATCTAAATAACCCTTGGTAAAAATTATAAAAGATCTGCAAGGAGTTTTTAAAAGGCTAATCATCCAAGATTGATCCAGTTTAACAATCATCCGATAAAAGTAAGATTTTCACAGTTAGATCTGGTATGATTCAAAAATTGAAATATCTTAATCTGCGGATAAATGGAATGATTGGAGAAAGGAAGATAGATTGTCAATAATCACCAAGAATAACTCTAAGTGCATCGCAGTGATCTGGATAGATCTCTCTCAGAACAAGGAGAACAAGGCAACCAGAAGGACTTAAGTTATGCATTTATTGCAATACAGAATTAAGGTTTGCGCAAAAATAAGAGGGTTCTTTTGTTTATCATTTGCACATATGCATTTGAGAAAGAAGAAAGAAAGAGCTTTGTGACAAGATTGCTTCAACCCTCTCAAGGATCAACCGTAGAATTTGATTCAACCAGTGATCTTTTCGGCTCTTATTGTGAACCCTAGAAGTGTAAAAAGGTATTTCCACTCTTGAATATCTCTCTCTAAAACTTTTGAAAGATGGCTACTCCAAATGTTGTTAAGATCACTGATAGGCCACGGTCTGAGTTCAAGAAACATCCTTACAAATCCCTAGAAGTTGATCCCCTAGGCACATTCTCTAGCATTCCACATGGGGTTCTGCATGTAGAAGATGTTAGGATATACATTCATGCCAACATTAAGGAATTTGGGGAATCCAAGCTAATGGATATCTATCACAAGGAATTAATAGATGAAACATTTAAAATTAAACCCCAATACAAGGCCATCTAGGATAAGCATTTTGGACATTGCATCCATTTCCCCTATTTTGTAGAAAATGAATGGGTCTGGTATGTTCTGAGCAGAATGCATGACAACTTCATGTGGTTGATGAGGCCATTTAAGATCACAAAAGATGCCATTAGGGTGGTAACCGGATTGCACTCATTCGGTGGGTTGCCTGCTCTCAAAGTAGTCAGAAACCAAACTATAAGTGAGGCTACCAGATCAAAATTTGATAGAAGGGCAATGACAATAGAAGACATCACAAATCTAGATATAAAATTTGCCTCTATGATAATTGGATACAAAATCTAGCACTCCAGCAGGGAAAATTCAATATCCAGAACTGCTATATATACTACATATGAAATGCTAAGGGAAAATGCTAACAATGATCTTTGTGAGCTTCTCCTGAATCAACTGTTAGAGAATTTACAAAAAATAAAGAAGGATAAGAAGAATTCATTCAAGTACGGTGGCCTGATATTATGTCTCTTCTTTTACTATATGAATGAGCTTCCCAGATCCAATGGTTAGGTATGGCCAAATGACAGACCGGTTGCCATACAAATTAGAGATTACATGTATGGGCTTGGTGATGCCAAGGCTCAAAGTACATCACTCTAGGGATACTTCAAGAACTTTCAAAGTATGATGCAGGCCAGAGAAAGAATCCCCCAATCATTGGTTGAGAAATTGATGCAGGAGCATCCAGTGGTGTAAGGGCAATCTTGCATCACCCAAAAAAAGAAGTTAATTCATAATCATTGTAGTTCTTTTCATTTCTTTCCACAATTAGTGTTTCTGGTTCCATAATATCCAAAATAATGATGTAGGACTTTCAGTTTTTCCAAAAATGCTAAAAATAGCAACCTCCCTATTTTGGAAAGTCTACTTGCTATTTTTGGAAAGTTTGCAGTAGGGCACAGATTGAAGCGAAAACTTGCAGAAAGTTACTAAATGGAAATATAAGATCTTTGGCAAAGGAATCAGGCAAAGATCATTTGTGAGCTGAAAGATATTAAAGTTTTTATTTTCTAAAAAACCCCTAAAATTTTTTGAAATGAGATATGAGGCACTAAAACTTCCCTAAACATCCTAAAAAGTTGACAAAAATCCATTTATGGATTTCCAGTGTGATAGTTCACATCGCAAGCTTTCTGAAACCTAAAACGGTTCGTCAATCGGAGACCCGGATCAAAAGTTATGCTTCCCAGAAGTTGACCTACTTTTCGAGGGAGTCATAAATTTTGAAATTTAGCTGGAGGTTGCCAAAAAGTACTATTTATGGCTATTTTGGGGACCCTGGGTAGGGGAGAGTAAAAGGGGGAAGTGTAGAGTCAAGAATAGGGGGAAAATAGAAACCCTAGCAGATTTGTGATTACAGAAGGCTGAAGATTCTAGAGTCTTGAGCTTGGGAAAAGCTGTAATGTGTTGCAGCCAGTAGGGGATTCATCCTTTGATTGTAATTGGGATTCTGTAATGTAATGAGTTGCCCAGATCAATAAAATAAAGTTCTATTTTCTGTGTTCCATTTCTGTTGTTGTGTGTTTTTCCATTTACCCCTTTCATCAAGTGGTATCAGAGCAAGGTTTCCTGAGTGTGTAGATAGATCACCAACTGTGAGGTAGTTTGCACCAGGACCTGAGGTTGTGGGTTTGCTGCGGAGACCAAGATGCCTCCACGAAGAAATCGTGTTGGGAAGAATGCTTTGACAGAAGAGGGTTTGAGCCGAGGATAAGAGACGAAAGCGAAGATGAAGCTGAAGAAGAGCTATCTGAGGAAGAACAAGAAGCTGCCGGAGATCCTCCAGAAGTTAGGTTGTTGAGGGCCATTTTGAAGATTGGAAAGAGGCCCAAGATCGAGGTTTCTACATATTCTAGGGATTTGAATCTAGAACAACTTATTGATTGGATCAATGACATAGAGGAGTATTTCAAGTATGAAGATGTGGAGGACCCAGATCGGGTCAAGTTTGCAAAAACAAAGTTGAAGGGCCACGCCAATATTTGGTGGAAGGAGGTCCAACCAGAGAGGAATAGAAGAGGAAAAGGAAAGATCACCAGATGGGATCGGATGGTGGAGAAACTAAAGAAGCAGTTCATTCCTGTGGACTATGAGATGGAGTTACTAAAGAAGTTGCAAGGACTAAAGCAAGGTAACAAGTCTGTTAAGGAGTATACAGAAGATTTTTATAAGATCACTATCAGGATAGGCCGTGGAGAGGCCAACAAGGAGAAGGTGGCCCATTACATTAATGGGTTGAGGCCAAGTATTCAAGAAGAGTTGAGCTTGGTCAGAATGACCACCATAGAAGATGTGTATAGTTCTCCCTGAAAGTGGAAGAGAAAATGAATAAGAGATTCGAAAGCAAGCAAAGGGGAAGAGCTCAAGGTAGAAGGACTGGTGGAAGACCCTATGGGGGCCGAAATGAAGATGCAAAGAAAAGTGAAGAAGCTGGAACCAGTCAAAATCAGAGAGGAGATAATACCTACTGCCCTCGTGACCAGAATAATGGTGAGCAAAGAGGAAGAGGAAGAGGTAGACCCGGGCAAGCACCTAGAAGAGGAGGTTTCAGAGGAACATGTTTCCAATGTGGAGAAGAAGGACATCGAGCATACGAGTGTCTGTAACATCAAGGAAGGACAAATAGAAGAAATGAAGGCAATGCACGAGTTGCACATGTAGATGAAGATGCACATTCTGAGCATTCTGAAGATGTTGAAAGGGGAGAAACCCTAGTCGTTAGAAGAACCTTGCTGAATGAGGAAAAAGAACCCAATCAGAGGAAGAGTTTATTCCGCACAAGGTGCAAATGTGAAGGTAAGTGTTGTGATATTATTATTGACAGTGGAAGCACTAATAATCTTGTTTCAGAGGAGATGGTTGACAAGTTGAAGTTGACAAGAAGAAAGAATCCACATCCATATTTGATTGCATGGTTGCAGAAGGACCATCAAGCTTTGGTCAATGAGAAGTGTTTAGTGAAGTTCAAGATTGGGGACTACCATGATGAGGTGCTATGTGATATCATACCGATGGATGCATGTCATATGCTGTTGGGGAGGCCGTGGCAGTATGATAGGAGTGTTGTCCATGGTGGTCATGCAAACACATATTCCCTAACAAAGGATGGAGTTCGTCATAAGTTGAAGCCCTTGAAGGAGGTGGAAGAAAAGGTTTGTAGTACTGCCAGAATTTGCTTGGTAGATGGTAGGAAATTTTTGGAGGGTATGAAGCATGAGTGTCATTGCTTTGCATTGATTCCTAAGATTAGTCAAAAGAACTGTGAAGATGTACCAGTAGAAGTTTTAGATATGTTGGAAGGGTTCTAGGACATTATCTCTGATAATGTACCAGAAGGTTTACCACCAATAAGGAAGATAAGTCATCAAATGGATTTGATACCAGGAGCCAGTTTGCCAAACAAGGCAGCCCATAGAATGACCCCCGCAAAGAATGAAGAGATGAACAGACAAGTTCAGGAGTTGTTGAGGAAGGGACTGATAAGGGAGAGCCTAAGTCCATGTGCGGTACCTGTAGTACTAGCACCAAAGAAGGATGGAGAATGGAGGTTGTGTACAGACTCTCAATCCATCAATAAGATAACGATTAAGAATAGATTTCCATTGCCAAGAATGGATGACATCATGGATTGTTTGAGTGGAGCCAAGTACTTCACAAAAATTGACCTAAAGAGTGGGTATCACCAAATCCGTATCAGAGAAGGAGATGAGTGGAAGACAACCTTCAAGACAAAGGAAGGTTTGTATGAGTGGTTAGTCATGCCATTTGGACTAACCAATGCACCGAGCACATTCATGCGGCTCATGAACGAGGTATTGAAAGAATTTTTGGGAAGTTTTGTTATTATTTATTTGGATGATATTTTGATTTTTAGCAAGACTTGGGATGAGCATCTAATGCATATCAGAAGAGTTCTGGAGAAGCTTAGGGAGGAGAAGTTGCTGATTAATCTGAAGAAATGTAGTTTTGCAAAGAAGGAGTTGGTATACCTGGGATTTGTAGTCTTAGAGGAAGGTCTTAAGATGGACCCAGAAAAAGTAAGGGCTATCATTGAATGGCCTACGCCAAGGAGTGCAATGGAGGTAAGATCCTTTCATGGTTTGGCAAGTTTTTACAGAAAGTTTATGTAGAATTTTAGTGGCATTTGTGCACCCCTAACTGAGACAATGAGATGGGATAGAAAAGAGTTTAGATGGACTAAAGGAGCAAACAAGAGCTTTGATACATTGAAGCAGAAAGTTGTAGAACAACCTATTTTGGCACTTCCAGATTTCAATAAGGTATTTCAGGTAGATTGTGATGCTAGTGGTAGTGGTATAGGAGTTGATTTGAGCCAAGAAGGTAAGCCCATTGCCTATTTTAGTGAGAAGCTTAATGATGCCAAGAAAAAGTATTTTGTTTATGATAAGGAGTTTTATGCAATAGTTCAGGCTTTGAAGAAATGGAGACATTATTTACTGCCAAAGGAGTTTGTTTTATATACTGATCATCGGGCTTTGCAATATCTTAATAGTGAAAGAAAGTTGAACCAAAAGCACTTAAAATGGGTCAAGTTTTTGCAGAGCTATACTTTTATTTTGAAGCACAGGAGTGGGAAGTCCAACAGAGTTGTAGATGCCTTGAGCAGAAGGCAAAATTTATTGACAAAAATGAAGATAGAGGTTGTTGGGTTCGATGAGCTCAAAAATTTGTATCCTGAAGATCCAGATTTTGCAAAGGCCTAGAAAGCTTGTATGGGACTTGTTACTTTGGATAGGACAAAATGGTTGGATTTCATAATCCAAGATGGCATGTTATTTAGAGGAAGCCAATTGTGCATTCCAGGGAGTTCCATGAGAGAGAACCAAAATAAGGAGAAGCATAGTAGAGGATTGGCTGGACAATTTGGTCGAGATAAGACCATTGCTATTGTTGGTGAAAATTATTATTGGCCACAATTGCAGCAGGATGTGCGCAAATTTGTGCAGAGTTGCAGAGTATGTCAGATAGCAAAAGGAGCAAGTCAGAATACAGGTCTATATCAACCATTATCTGTACCAGAGAAGCCATGGGATGATATCAATATGGATTTTGTTCTTGGTTTACCAAACACACAGAGAGGACATGATTCCATTTTTGTGTTGGTGGACAGATTCTTGAAGATGGCACATTTTATTCCTTGCAAGAAGACTAACGATGTTGTTCATATTGCTGAATTATTTTTTAGAGAGGTGGTGAGACTACATGATATACCAAAGAGCATAGTTTCAAATCGAGATACCAAGTTCATTGGTTATTTTTGGAGGACATTATGGAAGAAGTTGAAGACAGATTTGAAGTTCAGTTCTGCACACCATCCCTAGATTGATGGATAGACCGAAGTGGTGAATAGGAGTTTGGGTAACCTACTACGGTGCTTAGTAGGAGACAAGCCCAAGGGATGGGATTTGATTTTACCACAGGCAGAATTTGCTTACAACAATTCTGTCAATAGGAGTACTGGTAAATAACCATTCAAGGTTGTATATGGCAATAGCCTGAGAAATGCTTCTGAGTTAAGGAAGCTGGACAAAGGAGAAAAGACAAGTGCTGAAGCTGAAGACTTTGTAGAACATATGAAGAATTTGCATGAAGAGGTGAGAAAGCACATTAATAGGATGAATATTCAGTACAAGGCTAAGGTAGATCAGAAGAGGAGATATAAGGAGTTCTAGGTAGGAGATGAAGTCATGGTTCACTTGAGAAAAGAAAGGTTCCCAATTGGAACATACAATAAGTTGAAAATGAAGAAATTTGGACCATGCAGAATCTTGAAGAAGTATGATTCAGGAAATGCATATGAGGTAGAGCTGCCGAATGGGATCAATATTTCCCCTATTTTCAACATTGTTGATTTATCAGAATATCATGAAGGTGGAGTAGAGGATGGACCAACAGAAGCGCAGTGGAGTATTCCAGTATCTACTTCAATGGACGAGATAGAAGAGATCTTGGATAGCCATGTGGGAAGAAGTACTCGGAACAAGCAATATGAAGAATATCTGGTAAAATGGAAAGGAAGGCCTATTGAAGATTCCTCTTGGTTATCAAAGGTAGAGGTTGACCATTTGGGTTTTCCTCATGCCAAAATCTGAGACGTGATAGGGTCACTTCTCAAATTACCGTAGGTGTCTGATGCAGGAGCATCTAGTGGTGTAAGGGCAATCTTGCATCACCTAAAAAAAGAAGTTAATTCAAAATCATTGTAGTTGTTTTCATTTCTTTCCACAATTAGTGTTTTTGGTTCCATAATATCCAGAATAATGATGTAGGACTTTCAGTTTTTCCAAAAATGCTCAAAATAGCAACCTGCCTATTTTGGAAAGTCTACTTGGTATTTTTGGAAAGTTTGCAGTAGGGCACAGATTGAAGCAAAAACTTGCAAAAAGTTACTAAATGGAAATATAAGACCTTTGGTGAAGGAATAAGGCAAAGATCATTTGTGAGCTGAAAGATATTAAAGTTTTTGTTTTCTGAAAAACCCCTAAAAATTTTTGAAACGAGATATGAGGCACTAAAACTTCCCTAAACATCCTAAAAAGTTGCAGAAATCCATTTATGAATTTTTGGCATGATAGTTCACATCATGAGCTTTCTAACACCTAAAACGGTTCGTCAATCGGACACCCGGATCAAAAGTTATGCTTCCTGGAAGTTGACCTACTTTTCAAGGGAGTTGTAAATTTTGAAATTTAGCTGGAGGTTGCCAAAAAGTGCTATTTATGGCTATTTTGGGGACCCTAGGTAGGGGAGAGTAAAAGGGGGAAGTGTAGAGTCAAGAATAGGAGGAAAATAGAAACCCTAGCGGATTTGGGGTTACAGAAGGCTGAAGATTCTAGAGTCTTGAGGTTGGGAAAAGTTGTAATGTGTTGCAGCCAGTAGGGGATTCATCCTCTGATTGTAATTGGGATTCTGTAATGTAATGAGTTGCCCAGATCAATAAAAGAAAGTTCTATTTTCTATGTTCCATTTCTGTTGTTGTGTGTTTTTCCATTTACCCCCTTCATCAGAAATACAAGAATACAGTGTGCTTTATGGTAGACACTGATCAATGCCTAATGGAGGCAGTGGAGCCAAGGATAGTCTGGATTATGCCAATGGGGTATGAGGTTGATGAGAGAATCCTAGAGCTACATATCCAACACCTGCTGAGTCAGCCCAAGGACCCTGAGACAAAAAGGTTTGGAACCTTTCAAGAGTTGAGTGTGAAAATTCATGTTGAGCTAAGACAACCAGAGATAAAAAGAAAGTGAGAAGAGAAGTAGAGGAAGTTGCCAAAAGATTTGGCATTTCTAAAGAAGCAGTCGATGCAAATAGAGAGAAACTAGAAAGAGTAGAGAAAGAGAAACAAGAAGCAGAAAAAGAAAGTGATCCGGTGCAAGCCCCCTCTCAGACCAGATCCTCCAAAAGCTCTACACCTGCCACCTCTAAGAGCCAAAATGCCTCAAAACTGGAAGCCAAGACATCCGGTAAGGGAGAAAAGAGAACAAAAACCAAGGCCACAAGGTCCTATACAAGTCAAAAAGATGATGAAGAGATAGAATTAGATGAGGAGGTTATGAAAATGAAGAAGAAAAAGAAAACCTCTATGGAATCATTTGCTGACAAAAATAAAGAAGAAGAAGCAGAAGAATTCATTAAAAAGCCTACTCTCTCCATTGATGATGTCATCAAGGCAGTCACTATGGATGGAAATCTACAACCAATGACATAATTCTATGATGAATACAATGAAGCTGACCAGGAGATCTTGCAAGATGCTACCGTTAGGTATCTAAACATCTATAACAAAGCATTCATTGAAATCATATCTCTAATTCCCAATATCTTAGAGAAGGAACTTGAAATGAGAAAGAACAATGCTAAGGAAAAAGATATGGAGATCTGGGAACAGATAGCTATTCATCTCTATCCTTCCATCACTCCTAAACAAATGAACATGATCTTCAAGGATTGCAAGGATGAGTTCCGGAGCAAAGCCAGAATGAACAAGCTTATGCTTGGAGACACTGATCAAGTGGCAAAAGAGACTAAAGACATCCTCTAGAATGCATATAAAAGATTCAATCTTCCTCTTATAGAGGACATAAGTGATGAACCTTCTGATGTCAAAGGATTAAGTGCATCAAAGATAGACTCTATTGAGAAAATTGTAGAAGAATCAAAGGAGACAAGTGAGGAGAAGATTAAGGACTTGGATTCCTTTGTTCCGGAAGAGGAAGTCCATGAAGAAGTAAATATCTCTCTTCTAGATCCCCCAACAGACTCTAGAACTGAAGGAGAAGCAAGACAAGAGGAGAAAGAAAGTCAAGAAGAAGGTAAAAAGGGAAGAAAAGAAGATCAAACAGAGAAGACCTCAGGTGATAGTTCTGAGGCTGCAGAAGGAAAGAAGACTCTGTCTCTGACAAGAGACACTGCAGAAGCAGTTAAAGATTTCCTGACCAAGGAAATGATGGAATTAGATGAACTGGAGCTATTTCAAGGACCACTCAATTTTGACTTTCTCTCTCCGGTCTAGACAATGAAGGTCGCATCTTTTGCTCAAGCTAAAGCAAAAGAAAAGCTTATGAAGTCTCACATGGAAGACTGTGAGCTAATAGATATTGCATCCGGTGTGCTAGAGAAAATCATGCTATCCTTTCAAAAGGATCCCACATCTTCCTCATCTGGTAATCTAAAATCTTTTGTTAATTTTGTTAGCACACATTTTAATTCTTTGGAGAAATCAGCAGAAGAGAAAGTTTGGAAAGAATTTTTAGGTAAGAGATTCTCTGAAGTAGAGGGGTGATGCAGGAGCATCCAATACACAATGGCCTCCATGAGGCATTTGGCTGTTTAAAGTTCATCTTGATGTTTTCAATAAGGTCCTAAGCTGACCATTCAATGTAATAAGGTCTGTTTGACCAATGCATGTTAATTTAGTTTGTATCTAGGTTCAATTGTAAGTTCCAAGGACATTTGTTGATCTGTAGGTTGTTAGGTAGTTAGAGTTTGTTAGGTGCTTATGATCTCCCAGCTGCTTGGAGACAATTCTGTACTACTGAGGGTAAGTACATAAATGCCCCAGGATCAGGTCGATTGAGGGATATTGTAGTTCAATTGTAGAGAGATCAGAGTTGTGCAATTGTGAACAGAGCATCTGTATACATTTCTGGGAAGCATAATAAAATCCTGTTTGTGTTTATACATCTCTCTGTCATTTGATTTCTCTATATAAATTGATTTTTTGTCTTGAGGCCGAGATGGATTTTCTAATCCATTCCACCGATTGATTTCTCTAAAATCAATGGAATGGCTGTACATATCGATTGTGTTTTCATTTTGTGTTTTTTGTTTGTTTATGTTCATGCTTGCAGGATCGGGTATGGAATGCATTGATAGATCCTAGCATTGTCATATGCTAGGTTGAAAGGGTGTAAGATCTATGCTAGATTATTGGGGAAATAGATTTGGCTAATCACAGGGTTTACAGCATATCAAATCGATGAAATTTTGTGTTGTTCAATCAGATATACATTTTATGTGTATATCACAATTGTACATTGGATATACATTCTGTGTGTATATCGTAAACGTCTATTTAGTTTTGCATGTCGCAAAGCATATCGGGTTTCATTGGCGGATTGTATGTCTAGTTTGTATGTAGTAAACATACATTGTGAAGATACAAGTGTATCGCCATACAAAGTTGGGTCAACAATCGATTCTACATGCATGCTAGAGAATGTATCTTTAGGTTGTATGTTGCGAATATACATACAAAAGATACATTGGGTTTGGATACAAGACAGTCAACGATCAAACATACAATGAAGAATGCACCTTCCAGTTGTATGTTAAAATATACATTGTATTAAGTCATTGTTTGAATGTATATCATGAATGCATGTACAAGTTGGCTGCATCGAAGTAACAAGGGCTATTGGGTGGACAAAGTCATCATGAGCCAACAGTGAATGTATCACCGATGGAGAAAGTCCATGGTCAATGCTTTGTATTGAAGGCATCGAGGTGAGAAGTGTTATTGGGAGACATGCAGAGGATCATGCCAAAGGAAGTAGTTTAGGTCAACGAGTGACAAGAGCCATCGGAGAGAGGTGTATGATCAGTGAAAGAGTTTATGAGAAGGCCAATAGGAATTGTTTTGCCGATAGTGAATCAGTATGAGATATGCGATCAGAGTAAGGTTTTGGAAGGGAGCCGATGGTGCAAGGTCTTGCTGACAGGCGAGAGAAAGGAAAGTATATACACTGGGAAATGTATGTATGTTAAGTAATGCATAGACATGTCTTTGTGAATGTATGTTAAGGTGTTTTAGGCTCCTCATCATATTGGTATCAGAGCTCATAAAAAAGGTCTGGGCGGTTGTATGTTTCGTTCTGTCACTGAGAAGGCAGAAGTAGAAGGATTGAGAGGTTGACAAGATGCCTCTGAAAGGTAATGGTACAGCCAGAGAATTGCAAGAGATGAAAGAGAAACATGCCAAGGAAATGAGGAAGATGAAAGAGCTGACAGAAGCACTTCAAGCCTGGCTTGTAGCCTTGGAGATGAATAAAAAGAGGGAAGTGGAAGACAGTGAATCAGAAAAAGAAGATGATGGTGAAGAATTTGAAGAGGTAGATGAGGATTTGGATCCTGAAGATCAGAGATTTGCAAAACTATTAAAGGCAGTCTAGAATGACAAACCTAAGGCAAAGATTGATGTTCTAAAGTACACTGGGAGTTTGAATGAAGAAGAATTACTTGATTGGATTGTTGCATTAGACAATCACTTTTAATGTGAGGAGGTTCTTTAGGAGCAGAAAGTAAAGATTGCAAAGACCAAATTGGGAGCTCATGCTTTGGTATGGTGGGATTACATACAGTCAAAGAGGAGAAAGCAAGGTAAGTCAAAGATTACTTCATGGGACAAGATGGTAGCAAGGATCAAAGGTAAATTTTTACCCAAGGATTATGAAATTCAGATGTTTAAGAAGGTTTAATTTTTAAGGCAAAAGGAAATGGATGTGAAGGCATATACTAAGGAATTTCACAAATTGAGTATGAGATCTAGTCATCATGAGAATGAGGTTGAAAAGGTTGCTAGGTACTTGGCTGGTTTGAGATTGAACATCCAAGATGAATTAGTTTTGGATAACCCTAGGAGTGTAGAAGATTGTTATCAAATGGCAATCAAGATTGAGGAGAAAATGAACAGGAGACAGGATAAGTCCATGAGAGGAAGAGCTAGCAGTATAAAGGGACGAGGATTAGCCCCTGCAACAAGACAAGTCAATGAGAATCAAGAAGACACTGGTAAAGGACAGGAGCAGTCTGATTTTAGAGGTGGATGGAAAGGTACAAGATGCAGATTTAGAGGTGGAAGAGGTTCAAATACATTTTCAGGAAAATGTTATACTTGTGGAGAGTTTGGGCATCCATCCTTCAAGTGTCTTGAAAAGGTTGGTGCTACATCAAGTGTACGTGAAAGAAGAAGTGAAAAGAGAGTTCAACTTGTGCAAGAAAATGCAGGGAGTGTGACATCTACTTAAGTAAATTTGGCATTAGAAATGGGAGAAACTCTGATGATTAGAAGGACATTGTTAACATCTCAGCAACAAGATCTGAGGCAAAGGAAGAACTTGTTCAGGATCAATTGCAAAAGCAAAGGTAAAGTATGTAAGGTTGTAATAGATTCTGGTTCAACAGACAATATGGTAACTCAGGAAATGGTGGATAAACTGAAGCTGGATAGGATTCCACATCAAAATCCTTACAAAGCATCTTGGGTAAGTGATAGTCAATCACTTTTGGTATATGAACAGGCATATGTTGATATTCAGATTAGAGAATATCAGGATAGGGTTTTGTGAGACATATTGCCCATGGAATGTTGTCATCTACTGTTGGGTAGGACATGGCAATTTGATAGAAGAGCATTGTATGATGGATATGCTAACACCTATACCTTCAAGAAGGATGGAAGAACTTTTGTAATGCAACCATTGTAGGTGGATGTTGAAGCAAAGAAGGCAGCAAAGGTTATTTTGATTGGTAAGAAAGAGTTTGCAAAGGAAGTTGAGGATATCTCAAGGAGTGGAGATCATAGTTTGAAGAAGATTTCAATTCTAACTGATAGAGATCAGATGGATCAGCAGAAGATCAAAGAGAAGGTTTGCAAACAGCGACAGGTTGATTGGAAAGATAAGGATGCAATCACAGTGAGGACTATTGTTTGTCCTCTAAGAGTTGAAAGGCAAACAGATTCTGACATTACAGAAGTACAAGAAGCAATTACCAAGGTTATTCATACAGGTGTTCAGACAGAGAAGGTAAACCAGAATGGAAAGCAAAGGATAGATATAAGAAGAGCCTACACAGCTGGGCATGAGTCTTTGATTCCATGGCAACCAGTTGTAGTTCAGAGACATGAGATAGAAAAGAGTAAAGGTGGAATTATTCCATGATCCAACACATGGGGCATGAGTTCTTTTTGCGGTGGGGTGTATGATGCTGGAGCATCTAATACACAGTGGTCTCCATGAGGCATTTATCTGTTTAAAGCTCATTTTGATGTTTCAATAAGGTCCTAAGCTGACCATTCAATGTAATAAGGTCTGTTTGACCAATGCATGTTAATTTAGTTTGTATCTAGGTTCAATTGTAAGTTCCAAGGACATTTATCGATCTGTAGGTTGTTAGGTAGTTAGAGTTTGTTAGGTGGTTATGATCTCCCAGCTGCTTGGAGACAATTCTGTACTACTAAGGGTAAGTACATGAATACCCTAGGATCAGGTCGATTGAGGGATATTGTAGTTCAATTGTAGAGAGATCAGAGTTGTGCAATTGTGAACAGAGCATCTGTATACATTTCTGGGAAGCATAATAAAATCCTGTTTGTGTTTATACATCTCTCTGTCATTTGATTTCTCTGTATAAATTGATTTTTTGTCTTGAGGCCGAGATGGATTTTCTAATCCATTCCACCAGTTGATTTCTCCAAAATTGATGGAATGGCTATACATATCGATTGTGTTTTCATTTTGTGTTTTTTGTTTGTTCATGTTCATGATTGCAAGATCGGGTATGGAATGCATTGATAGATCCTAGCATTGTCATGTGCTAGGTTGAAAGGGTGTAAGATCTGTGTTAGATTGTTGGGGAAATAGATTTGGGTAATCGCAGGTTTACACAGATCAAATCAGTGAAATTCTACATTGTTCAATCAGATATACATTCTGTGTGTATATCATAAACATCTGTTGAGTTTTGCATGTCACAAAGCATATCGGGTTTCATTGGCAGATTGTATGTCTAGTTTGTATGTAGTAAACATACATTGTGAAGATACAAGTGTATTGGCATACAAAGTCAGGTCAACAATCGATCCTACATGCATGCTAGAGAATGTACCTTTAGGTTGTATGTTACGAATATACATACAAATGATACATTGGGTTTGGATACAAGACAGTCAATGGTCAAACATACAATGAAGAATGCACCTTTCGGTTGTATGTTAAAACATACATTGTATTAAGTCACTATTTGAATGTATATCGTGAATGCATGTACAAGTTGGCTGCATCGAAGTAACAAGGGCTATCGGGTGGACAAAGTCATCATGAGCCGATAGTGAATGTATCACCGATGGAGAAAGTCCATGGTCAATGCTTTGTATTGAAGGCATCGGGGTGAGAAGTGTTATCGGGAGACATGCAGAGGATCATGCCGAAGGAAGTAGTTTAGGTTGACAAGTGACAAGAGCCATCAGAGAGAGGTGTATGATCAGTGAAAGAGTTTATGAGAAGGCCAATAGGAAATGTTTTGCCGATAGTGAATTGGTATGAGATATGCGATCGGAGGAAGGTTTTGGAAGGGAGCCAATGGTGCAAGGTCTTGCCGATAGGTGAGAGAAAGGAAAGTATATACAATGGGAAATGTATGCATGTTAAGTAATGCATAGACATGTCTTTGTGAATGTATGTTAAGGTGTTTTAGGCTCCTCATCATATTGGTATCAGAGCTCATAAAAAAGGTCTGGGCGGTTGTATGTTTCGTTTTGTCACTGAGAAGGCAGAAGTAGAAGGATTGAGAGGTTGACAAGATGCCTCCGAAAGGTAATGGTACGGCTAGAGAATTGCAAGAGATGAAAGAGAAACATGCCAAGGAAATGAGGAAGATGAAAGAGCTGACAAAAGC
This sequence comes from Cunninghamia lanceolata, assembly GCA_027924645.1. Classification (NCBI taxonomy): domain Eukaryota; kingdom Viridiplantae; phylum Streptophyta; class Pinopsida; order Cupressales; family Cupressaceae; genus Cunninghamia; species Cunninghamia lanceolata. Next base: position 3,264,103 of record BSBN01001247.1, on the reverse strand, counting down.
ACTTCAAGCTAGGCTTGCAGCCTTGGAGATGAATAAAAAGAGGGAAGCGGAAGATAGTGAATCAGAAAAAGAAGATGATGGTGAAGAATTTGAAGAGGTAGATGAGGATTTGGATCTTGAAGATCAGAGATTTGCAAAACTGTTAAAGGTAGTCTAGAATGACAAACCTAAGGCAAAGATTGATGTTCCAAAGTACACTAGGAGTTTGAATGAAGAAGAATTACTTGATTGGATTGCTGCATTAGACAATCACTTTGAATGTGAGGAGGTTCCTTAGGAGCAGAAAGTAAAGATTGCAAAGACCAAATTGGGAGGTCATGCTTTGGTATGGTGGGATTACATACAGTCAGAGAGGAGAAAGCAAGGTAAGTCAAAGATTACTTCATGGGACAAGATGGTAGCAAGGATCAAAGGTAAATTTTTACCCAAGGATTATGAAATTTAGATGTTTAAGAAGCATCAATTTTTAAGGCAAAAGGAAATGGATGTGAAGGCATATACTGAGGAATTTTACAAATTGAGTATGAGATCTAGTCATCATGAGAATGAGGTTGAAAAGGTTGCTAGGTACTTGGCTGGTTTGAGATTGAACATCCAAGATGAATTAGTTTTGGCTAACCCTAGGAGTGTAGAAGATTGTTATCAAATGGCAATCAGGATTGAGGAGAAAATGAACAGGAGACAGGATAAGTCCATGAGAGGAAGAGGCAGTAGTATAAGGGGAAGAGGATTAGCCCCTGCAACAAGACAAGTCAATGAGAATCAAGAAGACACTGGTAAAGGACAGGAGCAGTCTGATTTCAGAGGTGGATGGAAAGGTACAAGAGGCAGATTTGGAGGTGGAAGAGGTTCAAATACATATTTAGGAAAATGTTATACTTGTGGAGAGTTTGGGCATCCATCCTTCAAGTGTCCTGAAAAGGTTGGTGCTACATCAAGTGGAGGTGAAAGAAGAAGTGAAAAGATAGTTCAACTTGTGCAAGAAAATGTAAGGAGTGTGACATCTCCTGAAGTAAATTTGGCATCAGAAATGGGAGAAACTCTGATGATTAGAAGGACATTGTTAACATCTCAGAAACAAGATCTGAGGCAGAGGAAGAACTTGTTCAGGATCAATTGCAAAAGCAAAGGTAAAGTATGTAAGGTTGTAATAGATTCTGGTTCAACAGACAATATGGTAACTCAAGAAATGGTGGATAAACTGAAGCTGGAAAGGATTCCACATCAAAATCCTTACAAATCATCTTGGGTAAGTGATAGTCAATCACTTTTGGTATATGAACAGGCATATGTTGATTTTCAGATTAGAGAATACCAGGATAGGGTTTTGTGAGACATATTGCCATGGAATGTTGTCATCTACTATTGGGTAGGACATGGCAATTTGATAGAAGAGCATTGTATGATGGATATGCTAACACCTATACCTTCAAGAACGATGGGAGAACTTTTGTAACGCAATCATTGTAGGTGGATGTTGAAGCAAAGAAGGCAGCAAAGGTTATTTTGATTGGTAAGAAAGAGTTTGGAAAGGAAGTTGAGGATATCTCAAGGAGTGGAGATCACAGTTTGAAGAAGATTTCAATTCTAACTGATAGAGATCAGATGGATTAGCAGAAGATGAAAGAGAAAGTTTGCAAACAGTGATAGGTTGATTGGAAAGATAAGGATGTAATCATAGTGGGGACTATTGTTTGTCCTCTACGAGTTGAGAGGCAAATAGATTCTGACATTGTAGAAGTACAAGAAGCAATTACCAAGGTTATTCATACAAGTGTTCAGACAGAGAAGGTAAACCAGAATGGAAAGCAAAGGATAGATATAAGAAGGGCCTACACATCTAGGCATGAGTCTTTGATTCCATGGCAGCCAGTTGCAGTTCAGAGACATGAGATAGAAAAGACTAAAGGTGGAATTATTCCACGACCCAACTCATGGGGCATGAGTTCTTTTTACGGTGGGGTGTATGATGCTGGAGCATCTAATACACAGTGGTCTCCATGAGGCATTTATCTGTTTAAAGCTCATTTTGATGTTTTCAATAAGGTCCTAAGTTGACCATTCAATGTAATAAGGTTTGTTTGACCAATGCATGTTAATTTAGTTTGTATCTAGGTTTAATTGTAAGTTCCAAGGACATTTGTCAATTTGTAGGTTGTTAGGCAGTTACAGTTTGTTAGGTGATTGTGATCTCCTAACCGCTTGGAGACAATTATATACTACTGAGGGTAAGTACATAAATACCCCAGGATCAGGTCAATTGAGGGATATTGTAGTTCAGTTGTAGAGAGATCAGAGTTGTGCAATTGTGAACATAGCATCTGTATATATTTCTGGGAAGCATAATAAAATCCTATTTGTATTTATACATCTCTCTGTCATTTGATTTCTCTATATAAATCAATTTTCTGTCCTAAGGTCAAGATGGATTTCCTAATCCATTCCATCAGTGGAATGGCTGTACATATCAATTGTGTTTTCTTTTTGTGTTTTCTTTTTGTTCATGTTCATGCTTGTAGGATCGGGTATGGAATGCATTGATAGATCCTAGCATTGTCATATACTAGGTTGAAAGGGTGTAAGATTTGTGTTAGATTGTTGGGGAAATAGATCTAGGCAATCGCAGGGTTTACAGCGGATCAAATCGGTGAGCCGACAATGAATGTATCACTGACGGAGAAAGTCTGTGGTGAATGCTTTGTATTGAAGGCATCGGGGTGAGAAGTGTTATCGGGAGACATGCAGAGGATCATGCCGAAGGAAGTAGGTCAGGCCAATGAGTGACAAGAGCCATCAGATAGAGGTGTATGATTGGTGAAAGAGTTTCTGAGAAGGCCGATAGGAAATGTTTCACCGATAATGAATCGGTATGAGATATGCGATCAGAGTAAGGTTTTGGAAGGGAGCCGATGGTGCAAGGTCTTGCTGATAGGCGAGAGAAAGGAAAGTATATACAAGGGGAAATGTATGCATGTTAAGTAATGCATAGACATGCATTTACGAATGTATGTTAAGGTGTTTTAGTCTCCTCATCAACACACATTTCCTCATCCGGTCCAGACAATGAAGGACTCATCTTTTGCTCAAGCTAAAGCAAAAGAAAAGCTTCTGAAGTCTCACATGGAAGACTGTGAGCTAATAGATATTGCATCCGGTGTGCTAGAGAAAATCATGCCATCCTTTCAAAAGGATCCTATTGCTTCCTCATCTGGTAATCTAAAATCTTTTGTTAATTCTATTAGCACACATTTTGATTCTTTGCAGAAATCAGTAGAAGAGAAAGTTCGGAAAGAATTTTTGGGTAAGAGATTCTCTGAAGTACAGGGGCTAATAACGAATGATAGGAGAAATATGGATATTGGGATAAAGAGATTAGAAAATGCTCTTAAAGATGGTGGAGAAAATATAAATTTTATCTATCCTGGTTTAAAGTGACAAAGGATATTGAGAAGAAAGTGAAAGAACAAGAAGGTAAATTGTCAAGTTTATCTCAGAATTGTGATCCTCTCACCACATCCATAATAAACCAAGAATGTCAGACTATTGCCATTCTAAATGAACTAAAGAAACTTGAAAAGGAAAGAAAGAATATAATAAGTAGGATGGGTGAACTTAGAGGGATAATTATCCCTAAGTTAGAGGCCATGCATGAGGCCCTAACTGATGCTCAGACCATGGCCTAGACTAGTGATCCGATAGACCTAAAGAGGGCAGAAGCTTTTGCATTCCTGTTGAGTGGTCACATCTCAATTTTGGACAGGATGAAGCAGAGTTGGGCAACAGAATTTGTCCAGTTAAAGACAACTTTTGTAGATATACTTAAGTATATGTAAGTATAAACTTGTATATATACTTATGCAGCTATGTATAGGCTAATTTTTGGAAATTTTGGTGTGCGGATTCTACCCTTTTCCATTGATGTCAAAGGGGGAGTGAGGAGTAGTGAAAAATATGGAATCTAGCTAAGGGGGAGCTCCAGTAAAAGTGTACATAAGATAGAGCATCAGCCAAGGGGGAGTTTGTTATAACACTTAGTCATTTTTCACTAACTGTTGCCATCAATGCCAAAGGGGAAGATTGTTGGAAAGAGACACTATGTGGCTTCATGAGTGTTGTCATTGATGGCAACAAAGTCCATCCCACACATCCGCAGGACATGGTATGTCTATACCGGAAGTCAGATTGAAGAGTATTTTGGTCCGGTGAGCAAGAATAGAGCATGCAGTAAGGTCTGACAAACAGGTCTAGATCTCTCAGAGGAAGTATCTCAGCAAAGTGAAGACTTGGGGAAGTCAAGAGGAGTACCATGACTGCTACATTCCAGAGATTGAGCCTCTGGTGATGAAAGAGTGAAAAGATATGAGCATCTAAGTGTTGGGTTCCTGTTTGGCAGAGTAGACTGGGAAAGAACTGACCAGCAAAACATTAGACCTTAATCTGGATAAGAAATTGATGGTGATCAAGTCTCTTGAGGGTTCATTCATGGTTGTCCAACATAATTCATGACTCCTATAACTATCTTTTTGATATGCATCTCTTAGTAAGCATGGATTCAGCCAACAGACCAGAGTTTGGGAAAATATTAAGTATTCCAGATGTCGACTAGAAAGATGTTGAAATCCTTTGTGCAGATATATATACCAGATGGATTTCGATGTGAAGGGATATATGGTGTGTTGTGAAGTGAGAAGAAAAGTAGAGAGTAGTGTGGAAGTAGTAATATAGGTCCGGTATGTGACAGAACAGCAGCACTAAAGCAGAGGAAGAACGAAGTGTAGTAGATCAGTATATTGAGCCTAACCGGAACTAAATCTTAGCATATGTGGATGCTTCTCATTAGTTCAAATACCTAGTTTCTTTCTATAAACTATTGTAGGTAGTGAGCCTCTTGTGAGCAGTGTGCTTGGGCAGTGAGCCCTAATTGGCAAGTGTCATTTTGTACTTCTATTCTTTTAACAAATAATACAATCTTGGGTTAGTCACCCCGTGGTTTTTCCCTTAACAGGGTTTTCCATGTAAAAATTCTTGTGTTATGTGTGTTGATTTATTTCTTCTCTCATGTTCATGTATGTTTATATGTTTTGATACTACACTAATTATTAAAGAAGAAAAGAAAGTCAAATAATTAAGATAACTGATTCACCCCCCCTCTCAATTATCAACAAAATTGAGGGTCAAAATTAGTTCCTAGGGATGTGTGGAGATGGAATCCAACTAAATTCAAGAAAAATATCAATTATTAGTGGAGAAACACATCACTTATTCATGAAGTATTACATAGAAGCTAACTTTTGATTAAAATGAGTCCAAGATTAATGGATAAAGTAGAGGGTACTGAACATTACAACTATAATCAAATCAAAATAGGAGGGACAAATGTACTTCCAAAGTGACCACTAACATTGAGAAAATGACTTGTGTTTCTTCAAGTTTTGAGTGGGGGAAGATGAGACATGTGTGGTAGGGAAAGTACAAGATATTTTTTTGATGTTGATAACTTTTAGCTACATAAATAAACACTGTAAACATTTTGAAGCATTAAGGTAAGACTATAAATATAATCAAATGATTGTTTTCAGAGGATTGGAAGTTGAACCAAAATGGCAGCATTGTCAATACACATTACGAAAAATATTTCCTAAACTAATTAATAATAATGTGGATGTGGAGTTGTAAGGCCCCAACTCATCCTTAACAAAATAATACTAACTCTAAAATTAAAAATACTGAGGAAATAAAAATTTTGATCTAACAGATGCAGGAAATGTGAAATTCTTCTATTTATTCTAAGAATTGCTTAAGGCATGATATAGAGATGAGACGAGATTGAGTTTAATTTTCTAAAATCATCAAGTCCTGAAAGATCACCAATTTTAAATCTAGTGAAGAGAGAGAGAGTACATTACGAGAGGAGGTACATTACACAAGATAACCTATAAGAACAATGGATCACACATACCTTAAGTTCTTCGTTACATCTTGCATTCACTTCTAACAACTTGCTTTCTCCCCAGTGACTTGTATCCTTATCATCTATATAAAACTAACTAGACATTCTCATGTTAACATGACTCAAAAATCACTACATAGAAACTATAAAAGAACACCCTACATCCAGGGGACCTTAGTACTAGGGACATCCTTCACCATCTAGACTACCTACATACCTTGTGTCCAATGGATCAAGACCCCTCCTTCGGATGTGATTGACACAGGGAATGCAAATATGTAGTTCTATTTTGCACTATATTTGATACAACTATGAGTGGGTATCCATTCCCTAGCCCAGATAGTTCTTCGTCAACTGCCACCCACTCAGTAAAACAGGGACCAAAAGTAGTCCACTACCACAAACACCTAAAGGGGTGTTTTTCAGTTAGTCCTAGAGTGGAGGAATCCCTATTAGGTGTCTACTCATGAAATCTAGTTTTACTTCCTCAAGCCAAATTAGGTAATTTCATGACTAAGTCTGTACCCGATTCCCTAGTGCTTTCACCAAGATCCACGAAGGTGAGATGAGAGCTTACGGTAGATGGGTTTCTGGATCAGACTAGTTGCCCTACCTAACATTTTACATTTCATATCTGATTTAATCTCGCATTGTCAATAAGCCTAGTTTTTTGTTGATAGTTTGAAGAGTTTCTTAAATGAGCATTTTAGCTTCAATACTTAAAAATTCATATGGTAATCATCATACAATTATTTCAATAGAATTGACTTTTCTTTTTAGTTAATTTTCTTAATGAGATATCCTAGGAGATTTCCCTTCCTACAGATTTAACTGACATGTCCCTTATTGCTCCCCGATGATTTAGAGGGATGGTGACAAGATGCCGTTGTTGCATCTATGTTAGACGTAAGGTACTTGGTTCAACATGACAACATTACCTATAAACATGACACAGAGGTACCGTAAAAACTGAACACTGTGATTTGTTTTATGTTTTGACATTTATTTACAAGATTTACCTATCTAATAGAAAAGAAAAACTTGCATAATCATTGATAAAGAAATTGACAAAGGAAGGGTACTTCTTTAAAACATAATGCAAGTAAAGTATAGTAAAGATGTAATGCCCAGTCATGCAACCATAGAGAGTTCGGATAAACTATTTAATAAAGTGCGAAATTTTTTTTTTAGAAGTAAAAGTAATGATCACCAGATATAATATCAACTAGTTACATCAAAATAACTATCTAACAATGCTAACATCTCTAGGGAACATAACTGCATTAAGGAAATTATACAAAAATCAATAATAACGTAACTCATCTTGAATGTTATAAAATCCACTAACACATTTGTTACATTACAGAAAACTTACATCATTCTTTTACAATAATGCTTACAAGTAAAGAGGAGATCATGATACATAGTTATATAGATACAAGGCTTTCATGTCTAATCACATCAAAATTACAAAATGAATATCATAGATACACAAATCTGGATCCATAAGGTACACTGTATGTCTTCAAATGTAGATACAATACTAGAAACTAGAGAAGCTCATCTGCCCAAAACATGAACCATGATGCCAAAAGACCAATGGAATATAGCTCATCCAATTGACCATGTGGAACCCTGAGGTCTAGCCCCTGAGCTAGGAGACAACAATGAGGTCCCTCATGATGCAGAGGATTAGATCAGATTCACTTCATACTAGGTAAAGTTCATAAAATGGGTTTCAATCCATTAGGCTCTACAAGCTTCAATAGTAATCTTTCACAAAAAAAATAGTGACACCAACTGAGTATCATCATCCTTGACCTACACAAGGTTTCACAAGGTCTTCTTCCCTCTCAACAACTTAGACACAACAATACCAACCTCTCTTCCCAGTTTGCAATCTTCATTCATCTTGCTTTGCTGTCTAGCTGCCACTGTCCTAGTAGCCCTATAAAAAGGACTGTCAAGGCATAACTCTTGCTGCAGCACCCTTCTCAAGACTGTGATGGGTGTTTTGAGTACCCATTATCCTTATCATGAACATATCAAGAAATCAATATAGGTTGTTTTGAAAAGAATACCTCAAAATGGGTCTGACAGTGTGCCAATTAGACCTATTAGGCCTTGTCAACATAGGAGGTCTTATTGCTTTCCCTATCTCCTACCTCAATCTCTCTCAACCAACACTTGGAATGTTCCTTATTTGGTCTGCACTAACTTATCACTCCATCAAAAGTCCATTTCTAGGGATATTTTATAAACCCTAGACTCTATGACTCTTATACTGTTCTCAACAACACTGTTTTAGACTGTGACAATCCAAAAAGCAACCAAACTAATGGAAATGTACTTCTCCTGAGTCTTCAAGCTCCATTAGGAATTTATAACCTTTGAAACATCTCCTTCAACCCCTTCTAGGTTGGCAGACTTCATTGGAACACCAAAATAGCTTCATACCAGTCATGAATGTGACTATCAAACTCAATCTTTACAGGACAGTCTTCTTTGAAGATGTAAACCTTCCTCCATTTGCCAAGGTCAACATGTAGAATATGAGAGGGCTTCACTTACTACCTCTTCCAAACTAATACCATCATGAAATAGGTTCAACCCACTCTAAACACACCAAAAACATAAGTTTACTGCCTTTTACCAGTCTGTCACCCAGCAGAACAGCTCTAGGGTGTCTTCAAATCCATTTCAAACCTTGACCATCTGGTCTAAATGTTAGTCTCAAGAAACTATGGTTCATTTCACATCATCTTATCCATGTATGGACTTATCACCAAATGAAATATCCAAGAAACTTCAATAAAATGCACACTGTTTACCCTAACAGAGGGTTTTGACAGTCCTCACAAAACTCACAATAACTAACTCAAATGAATGTCAAATTGCATGAAATGAAATGCAAAAGGAAGGTGATTGAACATGTTATAACTTACAAATAATTAGACACCCATGCATGTCCATACAGGGCCGTACATAGCAGGAATACAGTGATTTTCCTAAAGAAAATATAGAAAATAATGCATTTTCACATTCCATTCTCATGTTTCAATCACCTCCCTTTTGCATTTCATTTCATGCAATTTGACATTCATTTGAGTTAGTTATTGTGAGTTTTGTGAGGACTGTCAAAACCCTCTGTTAGGGTAAACAGTGTGCATTTTATTGAAGTTTCTTGGATATTTCATTTGGTGATAAGTCCATGCATGGATAAGATGATGTGAAATGAACCATAGTTTCTTGAGACTAACATTTAGACTAGATGGTCAAGGTTCGAAATGGATTTGAAGACACCATAGAGTTGTTCTGCTGGGTGACAGACTGGTAAAAGGCAGTAAACTTATGTTTTTGGTGTGTTTAGAGTGGGTTGAACCTATTTCATGATGGTATTAGTTTGGAAGAGGTAGTAAGTGAAGCCCTCTCATATTCTACATGTTGACCTTGGCAAATGGAGGAAGGTTTACATCTTCAAAGAAGACTGTCCTATAAAGACTAAGTTTGACAGTCACAGTCATGACTGGTATGAAGTTGTTTTGGTGTTCCAATGAAGTCTGCCAACCCTAGAAGGGGTTGAAGGAGATGTTTCAAAGGTTATCAATTCCTAATGAAGCTTGAAGACTCAGGAGAAGTGCATTTCCATTAGTTTGGTTGCTTTTTGGACTGTCACAGTCTAAAACAGTGTTGTTGAGAATAGTATAAGAGTCATAGAGTTTAGGGTTTATAAAATATCCCTAGAAATGGACTTTTGATGGAGTGATAAGTTAGTACAGACCAAATAAGGAACATTCCAAGTGTTGGTTGAGAGAGATTGAGGTAGGAGATAGGGAAAGCAATAAGACCTCCTGTGTTGACAAGGCCTAGTAGGTCTAATTGGCACACTATCAGACCCATTTTGAGGTATTCTTTTCAAAACAACCTATAATGATTTCTTGATATGTTCATGATAAGGATAATGGGTACTCAAAACACCCATCCCAATCTTGAGAAGGGTGTTGTAGAAAGAGTTATGCCTTGACAGTCCTTTTTATAGGGCTACTAGGACAGTGGCAGCTAGACAGCAAAGCAAGATGAATGAAGATTGCAAACTGGGAAGAGAGGTTGGTATTGTTGTGTCTAAGTTGTTGAGAGGGAAGAAGACCTTGTGAAACCTTGTGTAGGTCAGGGATGATGATACTCAGTTGGTGTCACTATTTGTTTGTGAAATATTACTATTGAAGCTTGTAGAGCCTAATAGATTGAAACCCATTTTATGAACTTTACCTAGTATGAAGTGAATCTGATCTAATCCTCTGCATCAAATTAGTATCAGAGCTAGCGAAAGATTTGGGTGGTGTGTATTTGTTTCCTATCACTGAGAAGGCAGGTGAAGAACTAAAGGAAAGCTGAGGAGTTGTGTTGGTGACCGTTATTTGGTTTGCTAAGTTGTTTGGTTGCAGGTGCTTGGTCCATCTAGCTGCGAGAAAGAAGTTTCTGAGGTTGTGTGTGAGGGCAGACAAGAGAAGGTCCATCATGACCATTCTCCAATGGAGATTAGGCTGGATAAGGGTGTAGAGAGAATCCACTGAGGAGAGAGTGGTAGGATGCATCACTAGAATCTACTGTTGGGTGAGATGGATGGTTTGGTGAGTTGGTGTGGTAAGGTAGTAGAGAGATGGATACCTGACTGAAGAAGCACTTGATGTTGCAGCCTAAAGAGTACTCCACTGATGGGAGTAGAGGGAGCCTGAAGATGCTCTAAGATGATGGCAGTTTGTTTGTTGGTTGGCTGGTCACCATTTCTATAGATTGGGAGATTGTAGCTGAGAAGATTGAAGATTGAAGACAGAGGAGAGGCAGAAAAAGACTTTTGTTGCAGATACATTTCCAAGGGACTTGGAAATTTAGTTGGTTGGTTGTATGGTGCAGGAGCACCTTGACAAATTGATACTTCCATAGGAGTTTGATTAAATTTTTATGGTTCAACATTGTAATGAGGTTAATCAAGTCACTATTAGGTGTTTAGGTCATTAGGAGGTTCAAAAATGCAAAATATTGCATACAATGTAAAGGTTGTCATGTAAAATTGAAAAAAAGATGCAAACTTGGAAGTTGAAGGGTCATTTGGCTCTTAGTTTGTTCCAAGGAAGTTAGAAACTGAAAGGTCATGTTGTAATGCCTTTAAAAGGCCTTGTAACCTTCAGAGAATTGGTGGGTGATTAGAGATTTGAACATGGAATGATAAAAGACACTGTTTTCTGTATTCTACTTCAGAAATTTACTATTTTCTTGCATGGTACGGCCCAATATAGGTAGGAGGACATTTATTTTTGATTTCAAATGAAATTATATTCAATCACCCTCCCTTTCCTTTTTGTCTCATCGAATTTGGTGTAATATTGAGGAAGTTATGACCGTTTTAGTGACTGCAATTTCTAGAATTTTCCTACAACAGTCTTGTTGCAGCGATTGGTATGGATTTGTAAGGATTTTATATGACTAGAATGTGGTATGAATGGAAATAGTATTGAGTCTACTTTCAATTTATTTTTGTTGCATCAAATTTCATTAAGATTTGAATAAGTTATGGCATTTTTATTAAGGGTAGGTCTGCAGAGTTTAATTTTCTGAAAATACAATCTGAAAATATGTATGGTACGGCCTAGTACAGCCTCACAGTGATACATATAATAGATGGATGGAAAGATATGTGTTTCTAGTTTACAATTATTTTGGTTTGGTATAATTTCATTAAGTTTTGTGAGAGATATTACAATTTTGGTGAGGGCAGGTCTGAACGCTGCCTAGGGTTTGCAGTTTTGGGAAAAAAATCATAACCTTCTCCCCTACCATTGGATCTTCATGAAAATTGGAGGAAAAATATGTATTAATGTTCTCTTCAACCTGACCAAAGCAATTGGATTAGTTCTTTGATTTGTTAATGTTATTGAGGATAGTTTTGTTCCTCCTACCTCTGCATCACCTCAAGACAAAGGTCAAGATGGCACAGATATATAGATACAATGACAAACAATGAACACACTGACTCAAGAATAAAACAATGACTCAACAATACTCCCAGAGACAACATGATCAACAAGTATAACATAAGAGGGATAACTATACTACAGTAGGAAGAGTGTCATCGCATGGTCCTAGCATGGGTTATCCTGGCTGTCTTTCACTAGACGTCGGCCCCCATCTATGGTTATCCTGGCAGCCTGTCTCTAGGCACCGGCCCCATATGGTGACACATGTGGAATCAACTATCCTTTCATGAAGACAAGAAGGTCGATCATGCCAACCAGGCCTTCTCATCCCATCCTTAGCCTGAGAAAGTGCTACAGGCATGGGTGAGGCATTCAAATTATCTTTTTATGTGATTTAACTACCCAATCCCTCCTAGATAAATTATTATGTTTTCACTTAATTGCCACTTCCATAGGGTTATACATGCAACCACTTTGGGCACTAGCCCCTCTATGAAAGCCACCTTCCTACATGCAACTAGTAACCCTACAACTTGACAAGAATGCAAACACTGATAAAGCAAGGCATCTACTCCTCTTGCATACCAATATCAACTCAAAAATAATATACAAGGTTCGAGGTTCAAAACAACAATCTTTCATGGGAGAAACTTAACCTCATACTAACAAATGTAACAAGGACACTACACAATCACAAGACAACCCCGGAACACACTATTTACACCTCTGGAGCTAACAATACTACAACCCAAATTAAATTAGTTCTAATATCTACAAGAGACAAAAGATCAACTATCAAGAGTAATGACATAACTACAAATACAATAAGAAAACATTCAATTGACACTATTATTACATTTTAATACAACAACACTTTATCAATAGACCTAAATAAAATAAGACTATAAGAATCAAAAATAACATTAAATGCATACAACTCGTAAACACAATGTCATTTCTACCCTAGCTACTAACTTTCTAGATTAATTTCATTATCAACATAGTGATTCAACATCTTAATTAAACTTGACTAAAGAATTCTAATTCCTTTACGTTTCAAAAGGCTAATAAATTAATTGATATAACAATATTACTAATTTAAGTCAATATACTAAGTCAATTATGAAATACCTACAAATCTTATCTAATAATTTAATCCTACTTAATTTGAAACTAGTACTTAATTGAAAACCCTCTAAAATGGATAAATTTTATCTAGATAAACAAATTTAATCACATAAATTAACACCCAAAAGTCAAAGTATTTAATCATCAAATATTCTAATATTCCAATTTTAATATACTAACACAATGGATCTAAGGAACTAAAGTTAATCCATTTTTCCTATTTCTTAATCTAATGCCACTGTTATTCTCATAAGTCCTTAAATCACTAATCTTATACAACTAATTTGCCTTATTTTATTACTACAAATAAATAAATCATTTAAAAATCCTAATGATACTCTATACGTATCTATAAACCCATAATGAATTAACCCTCATACCACTTAACTAAGAGACGAATTGAGAATTTTGTTTACATGCATAATTATTTAAAAACTAACAAATCAAACTACATTAAAAGAAATAGAAATAAGCGAATAATAGCAATTTAAAAATATCCCTAAATTGGTGGTAAGATGATGAGCAACTTTCTAAAATAAACCTTTCCTTATAAGATCCAAACGATGGCTTAAAGAATCAAAAAGGGTTTCACTATAATAGGTGTCGCTAGGTAATAGGGGAAAACATTGTACGAACGATGAATTATACAGAAAATTGGAATTCTTTGAAGAATTTGGCAATGATATTCCATGGAAATCATGCTATTGAGTAGTAAATTGACTAGTGATCTGCTATCTGGAGGTATAACAGAATTGAACTACATGAGGTAACCTATCTTTCAAGGACAAATTGTGAAATCTACAAATGTTTAAGGATCGGGTATCAAAAGATTCAAAATCGTTATGCCTGAGATGATGATTTTCTATTTTGATTTGATAAACTATTCAATTCAATTGATCATCGACAGTAGTATGTGCAAAAATTGAAATAGATGGACTTTGAAGAATTTGGCATCAAATGTTGTTGCAAGTGCCATGTTAGACATGTGTGCAAAGTGTGGAAGTATACGCAAGGCACCAGAATCGTTTGACTGAATGCCTCATAGAAATGTGGTCGCTTGGAATGCAATGATTTTAGGATATGTACAAAATGGGTTTTCTGATAATGCCTTAGAGATATTCAAGCAAATGCAATTGGTAGGTTAAATCCATGCTCCATATCCTTTATCAACATTCTGCCAGTATGTGCATAAATGGGAGCTGTAGATAGTGTAAGCATGTTCATCAAAACATAATTGAAATGGACTTGTTTGACTATTGTAGTTGCCAGAGCCCTAATAGATATGTCTGCAAAATGCATAATTATACACCAGACACATGATCTATTTGAAAATATGCCTTAGAGAAATGTAGTCTCATGGATTGCAATGATTTCATGATATGCACAAAATGGATTTTGCAAGGATGCCCTCAAAATGTTTGACTAATGCAAGCTTCTCTTGTGTTTTAATTGCTTGTTGTAATGCAAGTTTAGTGGATGATGACTAAAAGTGATTCCTATTGTATTACACCTATGATTGATCATTATGTGGGCATAGTTGACCTCCTTGGTCGTGCGGAACATCTTGAGGAAACTTAGTATTTTATTATCAAAATACCATTTAAACCTATGATAGTTGTTTAAAAGGTGCAGCAAAAGGATTAAGATTTTACAGAGATTGCAATAGGATTAAAATTTTGTAGAGAATACCGGTGTAATCAATTTGATTCAACATGAAGAATGATGAGGGTTACGAGATCCAAATGTTATAATTACAGGAGTGTTCCACCATGGAGAAATTTGAAAGCTCAGAGGAGTAATTAGATCAAAATCACATACAGAGGAATTCAAATAGGATGAAGACAAAATCACAAATAGTTCATGCATTCAGAATTTCAAATCCAAACAAGTGATTACAAAGAGAAAGATTTCACATTTGTAGATATAGCCATCTCAAGGACATACCCTGAAATTATTTTCAAGCTTTCGAATCCTCCTCTGGTTCCCTCTTCTTCTCCTCTACGAGTTCTTCCTTTTTCCCCAAATCTTTTTCTGTGTCTATTCCCAACATTTTTCCCCCTTCAAATAATCTCCTCAACACAAAAATAGTCAAAAATAATAAATTCCCACTACTCTCTACCATTACAGACAACCTTACCCTCACAACATAAATTACATTTATTTTCCATCTGTAGAGGATTCTCAAATCTGGGAATTTCATGACAACCCACTCACAAAATTAAATTATAAATAAAATAATGATAAGAAATAATATTATTCAACTTAACAAAATAAATATTTTATTCATTCCCTATAGCATGTGACACACACAATTTATTTATTACAATTATCATTATTATTATTGTTCTTATTATTACTACTACTACTACTACTACTATTATTATTATTATTATTATTATTATTATTATTATTACTTAAATCAATTAATTAATATTCTACAAATACACAAATTATTTAACCAAAATAATCAAATATTGATACTACCTTACATATAGATTACTAACTTCTATAAAATAAACCATCAAACTACAATAAACAACTCGAACCACTTATCTAACAAATAATGACAACAACATACCAAAGGATGACCAAATCTTGAAGACAAGCTCCAACTGATCAACAACTACACCCATGACTGAGAATACATAATGTTGACAAACTGAGGGAATTGGCTAATAAAGGGAACCTCATGTTATCTCCCTTCCACTATTCCATTGGGTTTAGGACACGCTCAGACCTAATAATCTAGGTGGAGTCGATGTCATGTACCTGCATCTTACATCAAATTGTTAGGAACCTGTGTTTAACCCTTCTTTTTACTTTTTTAGTATATTACATTTGGACACATATGCTTTGTAAGTCATATCGTGAGCATATTGTATTATCCCACATTTATTGGAAGTAATAGTTGTTTAGATTAGACTTAGTATATAAGTACGTGTTGAGGCCAATGAAGGCATCCATGAATTTATTGTATTGAGCTTGCTCAAAGGAGGTTGCCCCCTCAAAGTGGCCTATGATCAATAAATTCCTTTTGTGTTTCTACTATTTCTATTATTTCATGCATTTTTCATTATATTGTTGCAAGAGGTTCCTCTCATCTAGTATCAGAGCGCTTTCTTGGACTCACTGGGTGGAATTTCTACCAAATTTGTTTTTTCTGCAATGGCCTCTAGGCACTGTGATTATTGCAGTAGTTCTTTTTTTGCATTTGTATTGTTCATTTCAATTGTAGGTTCGGATTAGGGAATAATCCCTATCCGCTTAACTGTGGGAAGTGCCTGGGCATAGCCCTAAAACTCATTGTGAGGAGTACCACAGGAACCTCAAAGTGCTGGCCCATTGAGAGGACCTACCAGTGAAAAAGGGCAACGACCCCTACCTGATTAACTAGTTCCCATTGGTGAGGTAAACCAAGAGCTGTCGTTTGTGGCAAAGTGATTATCAATTTTACCTAAGCCGTGGAGTGAGGGGTATTGCCCCAATACGCAAGTCGTTAGATAGCATTGGTAGCCAAGGGTATGTGCAGGATCATGATGGGCCAAACTATACCTCTAAGTGGCAATGAAAATACAAAAAATTAGACTTTATCAAGTTCATGTGAAATTTTGAATGGATTATCTATACAATTTGAAAAAGATGTAAAAATGAAATTTGTAGAGAATTGAATCTAGTTTATAGGCTACTAATTTTTTAAAAAAAAACTAAATTTACTTAGTGAAAATTGAATATTTCAATGAACAACTATTAAATTTTTCTGAAAAAAATAAAAAGTGGGTGTCTGTCCAGCCAACCTAACTATGAGTAAAAATATATATATTTTTTTTAAACATTCAAAATAAGTAGAGGACTCATGTCCGGATGTGATGCATATTTATTTGAAATTTTTTTCTAATAAAATAATTAGTTATGATTTTTTTACTGTGACTTTTTTTAAAAAATAAAAAGTAATTTTTCAGCCAACCTAACTAGATAAAAAAAAATCAAAATTCAAAAAAAAAAAATTTAACCTATAGCCAGAAAAGCATAGAGTGTGACGCAAGTTTCGGATCTCAAAAAGGTGAAATGGTTTGAAAGTTATGGATGTTTTTCAATCAATGTGTCCATTAGGATTTCAGAGACACGGTATATTGAAAATTATTAATAATTATTTAATAAAATGATAACCAAATAAATCTTATATTTTTAGAAAGCTAACAATTTTTTCTATAAACCCTTTTCATTTTATCAATTTTGCATTAAAAAAAATTTGTCAGCACGAAGGGTGAAGTTCGAAGAAGAGACTGAAACATTAAAACACGTTACAATCCATAAAAAGTCAACAATCAAAACGGATATCAGTTTTGTTTCGGTAAAAGCAAATCAAAACGGATATCCGTTCTGAAAATGGTTTTGAAAATGGATATCCGTTCTAAAAACAGATATCCGTTTTGTTGATCTATGAAAAATTTTGTACCATTGGTTTTGGATGAAGAGAAGCAACATATTTTGTACCATTGGTATTGTTTCACCAAAGATACAATCCATGGGTATATCGTTTATGTATGAGTGGACATTTCGTGTATATCCTGCTATCGTTTATCGTGGTTGTAAATGGTGAATGTACATGTCAAAGGATACAAAGGTTGACTGGCCATATCGGGAAAATTGGGAAAAGATACGTTAGTCGATCGGTTATAACAAGTCATGTTATGTATAGGCTAAATCAAAGACATCAGACTAACAATAGTTATCAGAGAGACAAAGTTCCATTGAGCCGACAACATTGATCTCACTAATCAAGTCATATCGGGGTGACAATCATTAAGTGTCACCGATGGGTTATTTATCGGCACATCGGAAGAACGGTTGAGAACTACACTGATGAGAGGGAGTCACACCGATAGAAGGAACATCGGAAAGAGATGGACTCTCAGAGGCGAGAAGAAAAGTGTCACCGATAGAGGCGGTCTAGCTGATGGTGTAGTTCGGTGTTTATTGTTTCGGTGTGAGATACGATATCGGAAATCGAAGAGAATGTCTGACCAATGTAGAAGTCTTACCGATGACTAATGGATGGTAAACATATCGAGGAGAGTTATAACATCAGAATGCAAGTAAAAAGTCTCACCGAGGGTATTGGTCTTACCGATAGACAAGGGTGGTGAATCTCACATTGGAGTAAGTGTGTATATATCCTGCAATCATCTTATTCCATGAGACCACATTTCTTTGAGGCATTTTTTCAAATAGTTCATGTGTCTTGTCTATGCTTCCACACTTTCTGTACATGTCTACCAGAGCATTTCCAACTAGAATATCTACAAAAATCACACTTCCATTATGCTTTGATGAATGTCCATACCCTATTCCAAAGCTCCCATTTTGGTAGAGGTAGAGAGGATGCTGACAAAGGTTGCAGAATCTAGCTTTACACTTGCCAATTGCATTTGCTTGAAATTTTCTAAAGCCTTTTCAACAAACCTGTTTATGCATATCCTACAATAATAGTAGTCGAGGAGACCACATTTCTCCAACTAGACTTCTACCAATTCAAAAAATGTGTGCTTCTGGACCAGTGTTTGGTACAAGAAACATACCAATAGAGTGGTGGCCATAATTCTCCCTCAATTGGAATTAAAAGGTACCCTTTTTCCATCTGAAGGAGGTCTCTCCTTATTATGCACTTTAAATCTCTCTTTTTGTTCTTTCAAGGGAAGGATTCCACCTTGGTTTGACCAGTTGAAAGCATTGAAGATACTTGACTTAAGAAGAAATGGACTAGAGGGTTCTATTCCCAAATCTCTTGCCAATTACTCACAACTTCACTGGAAAAGAATTTCACACAACAACTTGAAGGGGAGCATACTTGCAGAATTTGGTGGTCTGGGGAAGTTAGAACATCTTTGTTTGTCCTATAATCACTTGAGCGGAAGCATTCCAAATTCTCTAGGAAACTGCATGTCTCTACTTGATTTGTCCCTTTACAATAACCATCTCACAAGTGCTCTATTCTCATGTCTTTACTTTGAAGGGAGCATGCTAATTACTTTGATCCGTCCTCTTATACATATCGGAGAACAATGGAGGAGTCACACCGATAGCATAAGCCTAAGCAATGGATTCTACACATCGGCGAGAGGTCCCACATCAGGCTAACAAATTTGAAGGTTACCGATAATGATAAGTCTGGCCAACAATAGAGAAAGGAAGAACATGTGAAGCATAGTTCGATGAGACATTTGAAATGTCTTGCCGATAGTAAAGAAAGAGTGTATTTCGGTCTCGTTTGGACCTTGGGAAGGATATTTTAAAAGCTATTTGAGCAATTGGTGGGTTAATGGGTATTTTACACCCTGTTTGTAAGCTTTTGCTGTGTTGCTCTGCATCACTTGTCTACAACATACAAAGTTTACCTTTCTCACCCATACCTTCAGTATATAAAGGACATTAATAGGGAATTTTTAATTTCCACTCAGTCAGTGCAATCTAGGAGAGGATAGATTGTCTAAAGTTGTGATCTATTTTCATTTACACTTGCCATAACTACAAATGCTTAGTGTTTATTCTCAACCCCGGTATATGAATAAAATGTGACCTATTGTTCTAATAGGCCTATAGGGACAAAGAGGTGATAAAGCCTTTAATTTTAAACATGACATGGTTTTGATAACTTCCCATATTGGTAAGGTCCTGGATGACAATCCTTTGATGCACCTAATTATAATAGGTGTTATGATAGTCCTTGGTATCTTTTCATTTCTTTCTTGAATGGCCTGCAAATAAGACATAAGACATATTAGATCCTTCATAAATAAGAATTCTCATACATTACATTTAAACTTAAACTCCCTAAACATCCATCAATCCATCCATTAATATCAAAATGCCATGAATATCCTATGATCAACCATTCTAATTCCTAAGATAGTCATATATTGCAATTTTGCTTCTCTATACTAAAATAGCCCAAGGAATATCTAACCTTGAATTTGTATTTTAACAATCTAATGTCTTTACGAATAACATTGAGCCTTCTTTTGGGACAACATTTTTGCCTTTAGAAGCTCCTCATTTGATGATAGCCTAAAATCAAATAATGGCTTATATCCAGAGCTTTATTAAGTTGATACCTAGGTGGATTAGTGTGTAAACATTGAAATTAGATGGTAATTCACAAGTTTATTGAATAATATAATGAATCCCTAGTCTAGAATCCAAATGTACATAATAAAATGGATATCTATTTTCTAGTAGCCATATGGACGTTGCAAGTGTCCATTGCAAAGAATTGGGCTTTTCCAAAATGGATATCCGTTTTGGAAAACCAGAAAAAAGACAAAAGGCATATTGTTGGGCCTGACTTCCGCAACCAGAGACCCTCTGCTGTCGAAATACTCGTGATTTCTGGCTATGACAGTGAAAGGAATATTTTTATGCACTTTTGGAGACACAATTTTCTTGTTACAATCATAAGGGTGATATTTTTGTTCCCCTAATGGGGAGCAATAGTCGTCGTAAAGCAAAAAGGAGGAGGAAAGTTACATTGGAGGAAATTGAAGCAATTAGGAAAAAAGATAGGGAAAGGAAGAGGATTGGAAGGGTGGGTTTGGCAGATGCTCATCAAGGTGAATCTTCTTCTTTACCATCTAATGACATGCAAATTGAAGATGTTAATTTTGATTATAATGAAATGTTAGATAAGAATGAAATTCACCATGATATTGCAAATGAAAATATTGAAAAATGTTATGAAACACCTATTCATAATAGCAATACCATGGACAAAGAAGAAGAAGAAAAATGAAGACGTGCACTTGAAGAAAGTGGATATGAACATCGTGATGTTGAAATTGCACTCCATAATCCATTTGTTGATAAAATTGATGAGGTTGATAACATGGATGAAACAAGAACAATCAATGTATCTCCAAATTTCATAAGAAGAGAGGACATTTGTCAAGAAGAGAATAACCGTGATGAAATTGGAAAACACCCAAAAACCCCAAAATGGTTACTTGAAATTGATGAGAACATAATGGAAAAACTTGAAGGCAAGAGGTCATCACGAACGGTTCGGTTGTGGGCTACAAAACTCTTCAATGAATACTTTGAGAAGAAAACATTAACCAAACAATGCCAACTTTTTGTGCAATTATTAAAGATGTACAAAATGAGACCTTTACTAAAGAAATTAAAGATCCGGTTAAACAAAGTGTCCGATCGGAATAAAATTATTGTAAGAAGCCTTTTCAATGCACTCAATTCTATTGGAAAGACTAGTAAGGAGAAAGATAAAAGAGCTACCCGTAGAGTAATAACAACCTCAATAGTAAGCAAACAATTAAGAAATGCTCGATTAATGAGGCAAACTTGTGTTGACTTAAGATTGAATCGTAAAACATTGTCAAAAGCACTAGCATTAAGATCAAGGCTAGATAGTCCTATTGCCAATGATACTTGGGCTTTCAGTGGTAGGCTTCCACGAGTTGACAAGAAGCTAATTGATAGCACAAAGGAAGAAATTGAACGATTTTGGCACATTAACTCTAGGGTATCACCGAATGCAAAAGATGTTGTAAAGTTAAGAATTGGTGATAAAGACCACACACCACATCCTAAACATTACTTGGAATGTAGCCAAACAACATTGTACAAACAATATTGTGAAACTCACCCAGGTATGACAATCTCACAAAGAGCATTTGAATCTCTTAAGCCATTTTATTGTGTTCCTCTTAAAGTTCGTAATACATGTTGCAAATACCATGTAGAATTTTCTATGTACCATGAATTATTATGCAATATTCGTTCTACTTTGCAGACTAACAAAATGTTACAGGAGTGTGGTGCAATTCAACTACCAAAGTCATCTAGGGACTTATTGGATTTATTTCTATGTATTAGAGATGATGGTTGCATGTTCTACAAGAATGATTGTTTAAATGAAAAGTGTTTACAATGTGGTGGGTTATCAAAGTTTGTATCATGTTTTTATGAGGGCAACAAGCATGATTTTGGAAAGAGAATGGTTGAGAAAAAGAGATATGAGACAGTGAAATACAATTTGAAAAGTGGAGGTGAAGGTTCTAGATGTGAGTTGATTGTAAGAGAGGTAAGTATTGCTGATTTTATTGATGATTTTAAGAAAAATATTTTCTACAAGTATGTCAGACATAGCCACAAGTCTCGATGGTTAGATCAACAATTCAGGATGTGTAAAGACTCTTTCCCGATTGGAACTATTGTCTATGTAGTTGATTTTGCAGAAAACTATACATTGCAACCCCAAAATGAAGTTCAATCCCAGTACTACAATTCTATTCAGATTGCTATTTTTGTTCACATCACATATAGACATGCCCCCGAGAGTATAGAAGAGAACAGGAAGATTGTCAGAGAATACCATTTTTACATGAGTGATGATCGATCTCATTCAGCAGAGTTTGTGCAATATTGTTTTCAACAATTTTATGGGTTCTTGCAAGAAAAAGATATTAGAATAGATCAACATCTCATTTGGTCAGATAATTGCACTGGTCAATTCAAGAATGCTCGTAATTTCTATTGGTTGAGCAAAATGCATGTAGATAAGGGTATACCTCATAGTTGGAATTTTTTTGAAGCCAGGCATGGAAAAGGTGAACATGATGGAGCAGGGGCATGCGTGAAGAGAGCTCTTTTTAAAGAACAACTAAAGATTAGAGGTGGTGCTACATTCAGTGATGCAAATTCCATTGTTAAGTGGTGTAACTATGCATTGTCACGAGGAGTGGCTCTTGATTCTGAAGTGCGCAGGTTCTTTTGGTTGGTTGATGATGGGATAGCGATAGAGAAATTGGAATGTCAGAGAATCAGTGAATCATCAAAGATGCATTCATTTCAAAGCTCAAATGCAAGTACATGGACTATTTGGACACAAGAATTCACTTGTTTTTGTTAGAGTTGTATTAAATGTGATTGGAACAATTGTGAGTCAAGTGAGTGGGTAGATGCATGGATTCCACAATATTTAATCCCTTTATATGAAGGTCAATCATCTTCCATCAATGACATGGAGAGCTCATTTGACTATGAACATCTTTCAGACCTTGTACAGCCAGGTCATGTTTATGCAGTTGTTGCACTACATGGAAATGAAGAGAGGTTAGACTATTGGTTGGCACGATGTGTATAGGGAAAACAAAAGCTAACACAACCTATGACAGATGATGATGGGTTCACATATCCTATAGGATCAGTTGTTATTTCTGGGACTTGGTTACGAACATATATGGTTAAAAAGAATGGCATCTCGGCCTTTGAAGACTTTGAGAAGCATAAAACCATATTGATGTATTCTCACCTAGTTGTAGCAACAAATGTCAAGTTACTAAAGCATCGTGGAAACCAAAATCAAAAGAACTATGGACAATTAGTAATGCTGATCATGAAGCAATATTGGATACTTTGAAGGTAAGAGATGACCCCTTAGGTACGCTTGACTAGCATTTAAACTTCCAGATGGACAGGTATGACATTTTTTATCTTAACTTGTTCTTGTTTTTTCTATTTTTTAGAATTTTTTTATTAAAAATCTTGTTACTTTAACTATAATGCATGCTTTTGACTATACAGGACTGCGAATAAAGTTATTTTACATGGCATCATAGATTATTTTGCATGGCATTGTAAATTATTTTGTATGTTATTGTAGGTTATTTTGACTATACTCGAGGTATGATTTTTAGTTTTCATTTGTATTTCTTAATATTGCACATTTGTACCTTTTTCTACATAAGGCATTCCATTAGATGACATGTATTTGATGTCTTTTGCCAAATAGTTCATGTGCCTTGTCTATGCTTTCACATATTACATCCATGTGTCACATGGCAATTGCAACTACAACATCTAACAAAATTCTCATTTCTTTGAGGTATTCCACCAAACAGTTCATGTGCCTTGCCTATGCTTCCTTACTTTGCATTCTTATAAAAGTCCTATAACAGTCATAATTAATCTTCATACTAATCTTGATAGTAATCTTGCCATCATTGTATTCCATGAGATGACAATCCTATAACAGTCCTATACATGTCTACTAGGATAGTTTTAACTACAACAGTCCTACAACAGTCCTAAAATAGTACTAGAACAGTCCTATAATAAGCGTAGCATTTAATGTACATATTTATGATATTCATGTTTACTTTTAAATCTACTTGTTCATGCTTCTCATAGGACGTCACCTCCCCTACCCATCTAGCTCTATAGAAGAAGAGAGACAACAAATGATCAAAAGGGATCACCAATTATTGGTAAGTGATTGATTACTTATGTCATGTTATATATTTTGAATATTAAATTCTATATTAATGTGCATGTTGTTTGATTGTATTAATAGGTGGAAATTCAAAAATCTCTATCGAGGAGGTCTAGTCGACGAGCGATAGAAGATGAGTCATTGACTGGTTCACCATCTTCATGGCCTAGCAAGAGCCATAGATTATTTGATAGCAATCCATAGGAGATTTGATTTTGGGACATTTTGTTACATGTGTATTTGGCTTTGTAAACATACTTTTGTATGTTATCGATGTATATCATTGTATATACCCATATGGTTTTATTTGTACATGCCTATATGGCTTGATATATACACTACATTATTTTCATGACATTATGTACATATATGTATATATAAGATCCTAATTTGGCACAAGTAGGGAGAATGCTTGCACAGGTTATGGAATTTGGTTTTAAACGTTCCAATTGTATTTGTTTCAAAGTTTCTAAAGCCTTTTCAAAAAATCTATTTTGTGCATATCTTGCAATCATTACATTCCATGAGATAGCATCTCTTTGAGGTGTCATGCCAAACTGTTCACATGCCTTGTCTATGCTTCCACACTTTGGATTTACACCTGCCAATTGCATTTTCTTAACATTTCCTTTCAATCCTTATCAAAAATTCTATTTTGTGCACATATTGCAATCATTGCATTCCTTCATTTACAACACATGATTAAATAAGAAGATGCATATTTACAACACTTAAGACCTTCATGAAATGATACATTGGCTTCTTGATATTTAATTATGCATTGGAGATCTTCAAAGTGTTAAATATGTTTGAAGTGATGAAGAAACTTGTTATTTTGATGTATTTCAACTCCAAACTTCTGCCTAGAAATGAAGGCGCTAATCTTTTATCAAACTAACCTAAAAGTGCGCCTTGGTACTTAGGGCACTAGATTATGATTGATCAACCTAAAATGTGCGCCTAAGGCTAGATAGTGAATTGGAAGGATAAAATGCATCATCAAAGGATTGTATAGTTATTGAAGGCATCAAATGATGACTTGGGCACACATCTACCTCTCTACACCATATGTGACTAGTGCCAATTATTGAATAAACAACCTAGAATGAGTGCCTTACTATTTGAGGTGCTAGTTTTGCTTTTAGAACACCAAAAGTGCTTCTAAAACATGATTTTGAATGAGGCACACTTTTCATCATCTCTAACCTCACAATTGCGCCTTCCATTGGAAGCTCATATTGTGCCTAAAGGAATGGTACTGAGATATCATCCATGTCAATGATTGAGAATGTGTCAACTGGAATAATATTTTTTGTTTTGCTCATCGTGGGGTCAAATGGACTGCGCCAACGCATTGGGGTGGGCGGGTAAATGCTAGTGGAGGTCTCATTTTGTGCGCCAAGCGTCCTAGTCATTCCGGGCAAGAGGCTACCGGCAAATTCCCTTAAGATCCCTAAGACCAAAAAACTGCCAAACTTTGACGGGGCAGTTCTTAGAATTCGTGGCAGTTGAGAATGCTCTATTTGGACCTATAGGTGTACGTGACATCCTTCCACAATAACCTCTCTCATTTTTGGTCAACTCCATTCCATTTGACCGTGCCGAAATCAAACGCATTGTTGCAAAATGCTTCAATTTGATGCAGTGGAAAGGTGCTAGGTGCGACATTTTTCATTCCATAGCTCATGGGGTCGAACAAACTATGCCAACGCGTCGGGGTGGGTAGGTAAATGCTAGTGGAGGTCTCTTTTTGTGCGCCAAGCGTCCCAGTCATTCCGAGCAAGAGGCTACCTGCAAAGTCCCTTAAGATCCCTGAGACCAAAAAACTGCCAAACTTTGACTGGGCAGTTCTCAGAATTTGTGACAATTGGGAATACTCTGTTTGGACCTATAGGTGTACATGGCATCCTTCCACAATAACCTTTCTCATTTTTGGTCAACTCCATTCCATTTGACCGTGCCGAAATTAAACGCATTGTTGCAAAATGCTTCAATTTGATGCAGTGGAAAGGTGCTAGGTGCGACATTTTACATTCCATAGCTCGTGGAGTCAAATGGACTATGCCAATGCGTCGGGGTGGGTGAGTAAATGCTAGGGGAGGTCTCGTTTTTTGCACCAAGCATCCCAGTCATTCCGGGCAAGAGGCTACCGGCAAAGTCCCTTAAGATCCCTGAGACCAAAAAACTGCCAAACTTTGACGAGGCAGTTCTCAGAATTTGTGAAGTTGGGAATGCTCTTTTTAGACCTACAGGTGCATGTGACATCCTTCCACAATAACCTCTCTCATTTTTGGTCAACTCCATTCCGTTTGACCGTGCCGAAATCAAACGCATTGTTGCAAAATGCTTCAATTTGATGTAGTGGAAAGGTGCTAGGTGTGACATTTTTTATTCCATAGCTCATGGGGTCGAACGGACTGTGCCAGCACGTCAGGGTGGGTAGGTAAATGCTAGTGGAGGTCTCGTTTCGTGCGCCAAGCATCCCAGTCGTTCCAAGATGTAAGCTACCGACAAAGTCAAAAGTTGCTAGGATTGAAATTTTGCATTCCACAGGTCCTAGGGCCAAATGGTTTGCTCCAACACGTCAGGGTGGGTGAGTAAATGCTAGGGGAGGTCTTGTTTCATGTGCCAAGCGTCCCAGTCATTCTGAGCTATAAGCTACCGACAAAGTCAAAAGTTGCTAGGATTGAAATTTTGCATTCCATAGGTCCTGGGGCCGAACGGTTTACGCCAACACATCAGGGTGGGTGAGTAAATGCTAGGGGAGGTCTCGTTTTGTGTGTAAAGCATCCCAGTCCTTCTGAGCTGTAAGCTACCGGTAAAGTGTGTGACTTTGTCGATAGCTTACAGCTCGGAAGGACTGGGATGCTTTGCACACAAAACGAGACCTCCCCTAGCATTTACTCACCCACCCCGACGTGTTAGCGCAAACCGTTCGGCCCCAGGACCTGTGGAATGTAAAATTTCAATCCTAGCAACTTTTGACTTTGTTGGTAGCTTACAGCTCAGAACGACTGGGATGCTTGGCACACGAAACAAGACCTCCCCTAGCATTTACTTGCCCACCCCCACGTGTTGGAGCAAACCATTCAGCCCCAGGACCTGTGGAATGCAAAATTTCAATCCTAGCAACTTTTGACTTTGTCGATAGCTTACAGCTCAGAACGATTGGGATGCTTGGCACACGAAACGAGACCTCCACTAGTATTTACCCACCCACCCCGATGCGTTGGCACAGTCCGTTCGACCCCACGAGCTATGGAATGAAAAATGTCGCACCTAGCACCTTTCCACTTCATCAAATTGAAGCATTTTGCAACAATGTGTTTGATTTCGGCACGGTCAAACGGAATGGAGTTGACCAAAAACAAGAGAGGTTATTGTGGAAGGATGTCACATGCACATGTAGGTCTAAACAGAGCATTCCCAACTGTCACAAATTCTGAGAACTGCCCCGTCAAAGTTTGGCAGTTTTTTGGTCTCAGGGATCTTAAGGGACTTTGCCGGTAGCCTCTTTCCCGGAATGACTGGGACACTTGGTGCACAAAATGAGACCTCCCCTAGTATTTACCCGCCCACCCCGACGTGTTGGCATAGTCCGTTCGACTCCACGAGCTATGGAATGTAAAATGTCACACTTAGCACCTTTCCACTGCATCAAATTGAAGCATTTTGCAATAATGCGTTTGATTTCGACAGAGTCAAATGGAATGGAGTTGACCAAAAATGAGAGAGGTTATTGTAGAAGGGTGCCACATGCACCTGTAGGTCCAAATAGAGCATTCCCAACTATCACAAATTCTGAGAACTGCCCGGTCAAAGTTTGGCAGTTTTTTGGTCTATGGGATCTTAAGGGACTTTGTCGGTAGCCTCTTGCCCGGAATGACTGGGATGCTTGGCGCACAAAATGAGACCTCCACTAGCATTTACCCACCCACCCCGACTCATTGGTGTAGTCCGTTTGACTCCACGAGCTATGGAATGAAAAATGTCGCACCTAGCACCTTTCCACTGCATCAAATTGAAGCATTTTGCAACAATGCATTTGATTTTGGCATGGTCAAACGGAATGGAGTTGACCAAAAAAGAGAGAGGTTATTGTGGAAGGATGTCACATGCACCTGTAGGTCCAAACAGAACATTCCCAACTGTCACAAATTCTGAGAACTACCCCGTCAAAGTTTGGTAGTTTTTTGGTCTCAGGGATCTTAAGGGACTTTGCCGGTAGCCTCTTGCCCGGAATGATTGGGACGCTTGGCGCACAAAACAAGAACTCCACCAGCATTTACCCGCCCACCCCAATGCATTGGCGCAGTCCGTTCAACCCCACGAGCTATGGAATGAAAAATGTCGCACCTAGCACCTTTCCACTACATCAAATGGAAGCATTTTGCAACAATGCGTTTGATTTCGACACGGTCAAACGGAATGGAGTTGACCAAAAATGAGAGAAGTTACTATGGAAGAATGCCACGTGCACCTGTAGGTCCAAACAAAACATTCCCAACTATCACAAATTCTGAGAACTGCCCCGTCAAAGTTTGGCAGTTTTTTGGTCTCAGGGATCTTAAGGGACTTTGTCGGTAGCCTCTTGCCCAGAATGACTGGGACGCTTGGTGCACAAAACGAGACCTCCACTAGCATTTGCCTACCCACCTCAACGCGTTGGCACAGTTCGTTCGACCCCACGAGCTATGGAATGAAAAATGTTGCACCTAGCACCTTTCCACTGCATCAAATTGAAGCATTTTGCAACAATGCGTTTGATTTCAGCACGGTCAAACGGAATGGAGTTGACCAAAAATGAGAGAGGCTATTGTGGAAGGATACCACGTGCACCTGT
This sequence comes from Cunninghamia lanceolata, assembly GCA_027924645.1. Taxonomy (NCBI): domain Eukaryota; kingdom Viridiplantae; phylum Streptophyta; class Pinopsida; order Cupressales; family Cupressaceae; genus Cunninghamia; species Cunninghamia lanceolata. The sequence continues at coordinate 3,234,923 of BSBN01001247.1, read as the reverse complement.
AGGTCTAAACAGAACATTCCCAACTGTCACAAATTCCAAGAACTACCCCATCAAAGTTTGGTAGTTTTTTGGTCTCAGGGATCTTAAGGGACTTTGTCGGTAGCCTCTTGCCCGGAATGACTGGGACGCTTGGCGCACAAAATGAGACCTACACTAGCATTTACCCATCCACCTCGACCTGTTGGCATAGTCCATTCGACCGCACGAGCTATGGAATGAATAATGTCGCACCTAGCACCTTTCCACTGCATCAAATTGAAGCATTTTGCAACAATGCGTTTGATTTTGGCACGGTCAAACAGAATAGAGTTGACCAAAAATGAGAGAGGTTATTGTGGAAGGATGCCACATGCACCTGTAGGTCCAAACAGAGCATTCCCAACTATCACGAATTTTGAGAACTACCCGGTCAAAGTTTGGTAGTTTTTTGGTCTCAGGGATCTTAAGGGACTTTGCTGGTAGCCTCTTGCCCAGAATGACTGGGATGCTTGGCACACAAAACGAGACCTCCCCTAGCATTTGCCTACCCACCTTGACACGTTGGCGCAGTCCGTTCGACCCCACGATGAGCAGAACAAAAAATATGGCACCTGGCAAGGTTTTTGCTCTTAGGATCTTAAGTGACTTTGCTCTTACGAAACAATGTATCGGCAAAGACCCTAGTTTTCATAAGAGGAGACATGTGATTTTAAGAGGTTTTTGGGAATGTGACTTTAGTCTTCCACTCCTTATCTAATGAAGAGTTTATTCTCAGAGTTTGATGGCTTTTATGAGCATATACACGATGTTGTTTTAGGATAGTCATAAACCCTAATGCAACTTATAAACCCTCTTTGCATAGTAATTTCATGAATGATTGTCTTGTAGGATTTACATACATACATACATAAATATATGATCTCGTAGGCATCTAGGTTTCATACACAAATTGCAATAGTTGTAGAGCCAACCTCCTATCAACAAGAGTTGAATAATAGTAAATAGAGAGCTTCTCGGCCATAAATGGGATTTGCATACACACACACACCCAACTGAAATAGTATCCTTATTGGCCTTATTGGCACCTCCCCCCAAGATGTAAGTTTTTTATGTTTATAATGTGCCCCCAGTGTCCTTGACATAGAGTTTCTTGACATTAATTTCATTCAAACATGTCTTCAATTCATCTTCAAAATGTTTTCAATACATCTCCAATGCCTTTTCCATGAAGGTTTATGCATATTTATACATGATTTGAGGGAAACCAATAGTCTCCAACTGACTCTTGAGTACTTGACTATTCATCTTCCATACTTTTGCATTTTTTTTACATTTTTCATATGACAACTTGGACGTATTTACAAAATTTGACAAGGTGAAGACTAAATACATGATGAAATGGTTTATCATGACCTTATTTGATTAGGGCATATATAAGGAATTTTTTCATATTGATTCTATTGATTGTATTGATCTAAAACCATTCTCAATGCTAAACATATAATCAATGGACTAAAGAACTATCATCATAATGTATGGCATCATGGGAAGTATCATGACTTGCACATAAGGAATTTAAATTATATTGTACATCAAGGTGTATATACATTAAAATCTAGTACATAATGGTAGACATATACAAAAATTTGGCAAATATGCCAACTCAAAATATTTTTTACAAAATGTGGCATATGCCATGTCTCAAAATCTATATACAATCTACATGCCAAATAGCTACATCAAATACTACAAGTCCACTTGACCCTCAATCTGTGATGGATCCTCAGTCTGTGATGGATCCTGAAAAAGTGTCCTCTTTGTACCAAAATGTCTAGTAATTGATGGAGGTGAAGTTTCCTGCATTAACAAGTCAAAACACAAATTTGATTAATCTCTTCAATGGTAAATAAAAATAAGTTAAAGTTAGTAAATAGATTCTTATCTACTACAATTAAGAACTTTCATTTATTAACATACATCTAAATCACTACAATCAACTATAAGACTGCTAGATAAACTATCAATTATTTAGAAAAATTCAATTCAATTACCTTAACTCTATGTTGTTGTTCGGACAATCGTTCTGCAAATGATTTTCTCTTAAGATGATCACGTGTCCTAGTGAAGCATGATGGCAAAGGTGGCACATCACTCACATTCTCAACAGACTACATAAAAGCAAAGTAACATTGAAATAAATTAATATATAATTATTAAACAAAATAGGAAATGCATACATTTAAAATAGGAAATGCACTACACAAAAACTTATCTACTAGAAAACAAGCACATACCACCATCAAGGCCTCCTGCATCAATTAAGAAGGACAAGAATGTAAGACTCTAAATGACTATAATCAAATATTTAAGTTTTCTAAATTATCAATTAAAGTACAATTCAATCAAATTACCTCCACCCTTTGTTGGCGTTGAGAAAGCCGTTCTACAAATGATAGTCCCTTGGGTCGATTAGGAGTTCGAGAAAAGACTATTGGCAAAGATGCCACATCATTCACATCTTCGATTGACTATAAAATAAAATTAACATCAAGATATAAATTAATATATAATTACTCACAAAGATAATTAATGCATAAAAAAAAAGTTGATGTGTACAACAAATTATACCGGCAAGTCCAAGCCAAATTGGATGGCAGACAAAGTTCCATGATGAACTTCTGTCAACTCCCCCTCTGTCATCAACTGCTATCCCACTTAGATACATTAGTACTAATAAAGTTGTTTATATATTCAAATGGAATAGACCATAAAATTTAACTTTAAATTTTACCTGCATAAAAGATTTCTCATGCATTTCTCCTTCTCTAATGTTTACTGATCCGGTAGCTTCTACTCTTGTCCCTGACCCCTTAGCTTGAGTTTTGGACCCCATTGCCTCATCTCGTGAATGAAGATCATACTCTGATGTGTTCAACGGTGGCTCACTACTCTCCATAATAGGACCCAAGCATAAATGATTGCAAGAAATGCAATGATGGGGCACACATACATGTCTGGATGACAATGGTCTAGTAGTACCACGTGATCCAATATCATCACCTTCATCATGTGCTTGTGCAAACTAAGATGTCTGTATAATCAAATGCTCGGTCAAAGAGTGTATGGCACTAAGGCCCTGTTGTGTTGCATTTGCAACAACATCTAGGTGTTGCATTGGGGGTGGAGAAGGGATAGCAAGAGGGGGAATATAGGGACCTTGTACTTGTCTAATTGCCCCAGCTCTATCTTGAGGCATTCCTCTGCCCACTCCTTGAAACTCTCTAAAATCAAAATAATTAACATGTTGACCCATGATGAAATCTACATAGAGTTTACGGAGGAAATACAAAGGCACATCTAAATTGTTGTTGGGTGGTTTATCAAAAACCATCCACCAATGATCCCAAAAGTTTTGACTAATGCCGTCATGAATACACCATTTGATTGAAAATTTGGGCTTACGAACATCAACATGCAATCCGGTTTTAGGATTGACAAAGTGTTGGGCTAACATAGTTTTGTAATCTCTAAATCTTTGACTTCCTCATATGACAAATCGTTAGCATATTCGGCCTTCTTGGCTTCTCGCCATTGCCGAAATGATTTGTGTTGGGTTGACAAGGTTTGAATATGATTAATGATTCCCTCTAAATTTGATGTCATTATAGACAATCGAGGGTGGCGGTGATACATTTCTATGATCCTGCTTATATGATCAATATTTCTTTGAATATTCTCTTTTATTGTTGGAGGGGGAGGGTTTGGTGGTGGAGGGTTTGGGTTTTCATTTTGTGCATCCATTTTACCTAATTAAATTATAAAACATACCCACTTAGCATAAAAACCAAAAAAATTGCTTGAAAATACAAAACAAACCAAAAAATTGCATGAAATCTTACCTCTTTGGATCGGATATCCGTTCCTTTGCTTTGATATCCATTTTTTGAAGATGAGACTACATTTTTGCAAGCCGCGGGTTTGCAAAAACACAGTTTTTTTTTTCTTTTTATGCTCTCCAAAATGGATATCCGTTTTCTTTTTCCCTATTGTATTCATTGTTTTTTATTTTATTATTGTAGCATTTTTAGCATTTTAAGTATTTAGGCATTTTAGCTATAAAATACAAGCAAATTTATAAAGGATTATGGTGATATTTAAGCATTTTAGCTATAAAATACAAGAAAAATTATAAAGGATTATGATGATATTTAGGCATTTTAGCTATAAAATACAAGCAAATTTATAAAGGATTATGATGATATTTAGGCATTTTAGCTATAAAATACTATCAAAATTTATATAGGATTATGATTATATATATATTGATTTTTATATGATTTACTTATACTAAGGTATCTCATAGTATTTTAAAGGCACTTTTGAATAGATACAGGAGAGAGGTAGATACAGGAGAGAGGTAGATATGGGTTAGGGGTTAAGGATTAGGGCCATTATTTAGGGTTTATAGATTTAAAGAGAGAGAGACTACTTTTGACATGCAACCATAAACCCTAAATAATGCCCCTAAACCCTAAACCCAACTAACCCTAAATAATTCTTCCAAATACTAAACCCTAACCCCTAAACCATAAACCCTAAATAATTCCCCTAAGCCCTAAACCCTAAACCTGACAAAGGGAGTCCTACTTTTCTTGTTTCCATTTGCTTCGTTGATAAGGGAGAGGGAAAGATAGAGGGGAGAGATAGGATATATAGGAATGATAGGGGAATGACTAGGATGCATGATTAAACCTAACCCCTAACCCCTAACCCATATTTCCTAACCCCTAAACCCTAAACTTGAGAAACCATAAACCCCTAAATCCTAAACACTAAACCCAAGAAACCCTAAACCAGTGTCAAGCTCTATCTCCCTATCTCACTATCTCCCCATCACTATCATTCCTCTACCTCTCAATCTCTCTCCCTATGCTTTAGCCATGTCCCTCACTCTATATCTCCCTATTGGTCCTCTCTCTCTAAACACTAAACCCTAAACCTCTAAACCTTAACCCCTAAACCCTAAACTCTATCTCCTATCTCTCCCTTATCTCCCTATCTCTATCGTCCTTCTACCTCTCAATCCTTCTCCCTATTTCTCTAGACATATCGCTCACTCTCTATCTCCCTATCTCTCCCCTTTGTCACCTCTATCTCTCCCTATCTGTCTCCTCTCTCTTTCTATCTAGCTATCTCCAAAACTAAGAAACCCTAAACCCAGGTACACCCTAAATCCAATCAACTCTAAACATATATCTCCCTATCTCTCCCCTATCTCCCTATCTCTATCATCCCTCTACCTCTCTTGATCTCTCTCCCTATGTCCCTGGCCATGTACCTCACTCTCTATCTCCTTATCTCTCCACCTCCTCTCTCTATCTCCCTATAATTCCTCTCTCTATAAACCCTAAATCCAAAACCCTAAACCTCTAAACCTAGCCCCTAACCCCTAAACAATTTAAATCCTAAACCCTAAATAATGCCCCTAAACCGTAACCCCTAACCCCTAGACCTGAGAAACCCTAAACCCCTAAACCTTAAACCCCAAACCCCTAAACCCTAAACCCAAGTAACCCTAAACCACTATCTCCCTATCTCTCCCCTATCTCCCTACCACCTGTGTCCCTCTACCTCTCAATCTCTCTCCCTATGTCTCTAGCCATGTCCCTCACTCTCTATCTCCCTATCCCTCCCCTCAGACTCCTCTATATCTCCCTATCATTCCTCTCTCTCTATAAACCCTAAATCCAAAACCCTAAACCTCTAAACCTAACCCCTAACCCCTAAACAATAAATCCTAAATCCTAAATTATAATGCCCCTAAACCCTAACCCCTAACCCCTAAACCTGAGAAACCCTAAACCCAAGTAACCATAAACCAATATCTCCCTATCTCTCCCCTATCTCCCTACCACTTGTGTCCCTCTACCTCTCAATCTCTCTCCTTATGTCTCTAGCCATGTCCCTCACTCTCTATCTCCCTATCCCTCCCCTCAGACTCCTCTATATCTCCCTATCATTCCTCTCTCTATAAACCCTAAATCCAAAACCCTAAACCTCTAAACCTAACCCCTAACCCATAAACAATAAATCCTAAACCCTAAATTATAATGCCCCTAAACCCTAACCCCTAACCCCTAAACCTGAGAAACCCTAAACCCCAAACCCCTAAACCCTAAACCCAAGTAACCATAAACCACTATCTCCCTATCTCTCCCCTATCTCCCTATCACCTTTGTCCCTCTACCTCTCAATCTCTCTCCCTATCTCTCTTGCCATGTCCCTCACTCTTTATATCCCTATCTCTCCCCTCAGACTCCTCTATATCTCCCTATTGGTCCTTTATCTCTCTCTAAACCCTAAACCCTAAACCTCTAAACCTTAACCCCTAACCCCAAACCATAAACCCTAAACCCTAAACCCTAAATAATGCCCCTAAACCCAAGCAACCCTAAACCTCTATCTCCCTATCTCTATCATCCCTCTACCTCTCAATCTCTCTCTCTATGTCTTTGGACATGTCTCTCACTCTCTATCTCCTATCTCTCCCCTTTGTCTCCTCTATCTCTCCCAAACTCTATCAGTCCCCTCTCTCTATCTCTCTTTAAACTGTAAACCCTAAACCCCTAAACCCGAGCAACCCTAAACCACTAAACCCTAAATAATTCCCCTAACCAACCTCTAAACCACTTATCTATATAGGTGCTTGACTAATACCACTTTTTCATTGTTTTCCACATTTAATTATATTCTTTTCCATTTTCCAAGTCCTACATGTGTCCAGGTTGTATTGTTTGTCAAGTTTTGAGTCTAATTGTTAGTCCCAACTCTCATGGTTGTTAAAATGTTAGTATATTATAGTTAGATTTATCCTTCAGTAACATTAATTTACACATTGTTGCACAAACAACCACACTTAAACATAACCTTACCTAATTAAGGTTAACCTTTTAAAAGGTTCTTTCATATATGGCGAGCTTAACAAATCCAACTAGTTCAATGTTCTTATAGTCCATGCTTACCCTTCCAAGAGAGTTTATGCCATGTTAACTTTTCATTATGTCCTAACATATCACATGAAGGACATCATCATCACAAGGAATAACAATGTCATGAAGGATTAACGAAGGTGTAGCTTCAACACATAAAGTATCATTCATAATTTTATCACTAGAGGGTAAGGGTATATCATGTGTATCCTTCTCAAACCATGTATCATGAATCAAATCATATGAAGGATTGCATAAAGCAATTTAGGGCATGAAATCCAAAATGCCCCAAAACAAAACCCTTGCTGCCCCACCATTCCTATCCTGAAATATTGGAACATAGTCTAGAAAAGTGATTATTTCACCTGATGAACAAAATTGAATATTTTATTATTGATTATTTGAGTAATTGATTAGTGATGATTCTTAGTGTTTAACAAATCCTTATGGATCAATGTGTAAAGAAGCTACCAATGTTAATTTGCCCTCCTCCTTCACTAGAAACGGTCTTTAAGGAGGTTCATATATTGATTGGAGATCCAAGATTTAAGAGGTGTATTTTCAAAAAGAGTAAAAAGCCTCCCCTCTTACCCCATCATGATTTCCTTCACTCTTAGTTGATTTCTCTTCCCCATCCTCCCCTCTTACCCCTCCCCTCTCTTTTCTGACCCGATCTTGTTACCTCCCCTCTCCCTTCTCCTATCTTTGTCCTTTTTTCCCCTCTTTACCGGTTCTTGCCCCCGCCCCCCCTCTGTCCCATCCTTGTCCCCTTTTGTGGGATTGAGTCTTTGCCCCTCCTCTTTTGCCCTCATCTTATCCCCTTTTCCTCTCCCCCCTTTCCCTTTGCTCCGTGTCCTCCCTCCTCTTTACCCTCCTTGGCCCGTTCTCACCTTTTTATTTCTCATACTCTTGTCCCCTAGCTTAACCTCCCGTCTCCAACCTCTGGATCTCGTTGCCCCCTTCTCCCTCCTCTTTAATTTCTAGGTTTTTAACCGTATCCTTCATTTCTTATTGCCCCCTGGTGCTCTGTTTGTGGCTTGGAGTTTGTTGTGAATATATATTTATATATATTATTTGGTCGTTGTAGCTTGTCTTCCCTTTTATGATTTACTCTTCTCTCTTACGCCTTCTCCCAGTTAGTTTCTTTCCTCCTTTGGATAGTTATTGGCTTACCTTTCTTTTTTGTTAGCCCCCCTTCCTTTGCCTTCGTAGTTCACCCCTCTCTCTCTTTTAACTTGGAGCCCTCTCTTGTTCTTTATATGTAGCTTTTCCCAATCTATCCCTCACATTTTAACCTCTTCGGTTGTCCCCCCCTTTTTTATTATTTATTTAATTATTTAATTATCTTATCTCTTTCATCCTCGGTTTGTTCTTTATGGTTGATTATATTACAGTTATTCCTCTTTTTGCTCCCTTCTAATTTGTGGCCTTGCTCCTTTGTTTGCTTTTTTAATTTTCTTTACTTGGGTCTTCCTCTCATCCTAGTTAGTCTTTCTTTGTTTGTTTTGTCTTAGTGTGCCTAGATGTCCCCCACTCCTCTTTGTCCCTCACTTCACTAGGTTTGATAGGTAGCTATCCTTCTCCCTTAATTGATCTTGGTTTCCGCCTCACATCTCTCTCACTCCTTTTAAGTGGTCTTAAGTCTGCATACTGTCATTCATGTTCTCTCTTCTCTTGCTTGCTACCAGTAAAAAGCCTTTTTCCCAAAAAAATTTCAAAAATGGATATCTGTTTTTCTCAAGTAAAAAACCTTTTTCCCAATTTTTTTCAAAAATGGATATCCATTTTGGTTTGGTATCCAAACCAAAACAAATATCCGTTTCAAAGTCAAACTTTGCCAAGTCACGAATTTGGCTAAGTAAAAATGTATTTTTTTCCTATTGCCACTGTTTGGCCCGCGATGATCCTGCACATACCCCCAAGTGAATCCCTTGAACCTTTAGGAAGACAAACATACCTGGGGCCCATATCTATTGACAGACGGGAAATCACAAATTGAATCTATCCATAGCAGTTTGTAGATTGTTTCTAGAAGAAAAAAAAATCTTATTTTTTCACCATATCTCTCTTGCTTTAGCTCCGTTTCCTCTCAAAATTCACTGGAACCCCTGAAATTTCATTCTGCATATTTCCTTCTTTGAGAACCCTATCCCAAATACCACTTATTGAAGTCAGAAATCCCACATTTGTCTATTTTTAGGGTTTGCCATAACTTTGATTCTCACCCAATAGCCTTCAAATTTTGCCACAGTGTTCATTTCCTATTTCTTCTCCTTTGTCCCTCTTGGACAAATTTTCCCATTCTTTCACCCCGCTTCTAAAATCCCCATTTTCTTCTTCCCTATCCCTCAAAAAGTGTCCAAAACCTATTCAAACCCCAATTACCCATTAGAGTTTTTCCCAAATCTAAATTTTCCTTTACTAAAAAGTTTCTATATTTCTTTTTCTACACATTCCAAAAAAAAACAAAAAATCCTGGTTATGGTTGTCACCCACGCAGGAGCAAAAAACATGGAGGATGAACTTACAATCTTGAAGACCAAACTCTAAGATTTGGATGAAAAAATTCTCAGCCTCAATCTTTAACATTCAGCCATGAATAATAGACGGCAACCAGAGTCTCCTGCAGACACTGGGTTTTCTTCTTCAAAAATTTTTCATGGGCCAAAGCTTGATTTTCCTCGTTTCAATGGTGATGATCCGACTCGATGGATATACCAGGTAGAACAATATTTCAATCTATATAATACCTTTGATGTCAACAAAGTCCCACTTGCCTCCTTTCATTTGGAACATGAAGCCCTTCAATGGTTCTGTTGGTACATCAAGGCTCGTGAAGAGCCAAAATGGACATATTTTTGCAAACTCATTTTGCAATGATTTGGCCCTAGTGCTTTTGATGAATTCACAAGAGCACTCACTAAACTGCACCAAATAGGCACTATGAGAGAATATCAAATAGAATTTGAAAAAATGGCCAATCACATAGAGGAATTGTCTAATGAATTCTTTAGGAGTTGTTTTGTCAGTGGTCTAAAGGATGCAATTATCTCTAAGGTTAAAATGTTTCATCCCAGCACAATGATGGAAGCCCTAGGATTGGCTAAGTTGGCAGAGGACAAGATCACAACTCAACAACGATCCAAATCCAATTTTGTTCCATTTAAAAATATAGTTTCCCAACAACCTCAAATAACGCTAGCCCCTAAAACAACTCCTATCAAGCATTTGACTGAAGCAGAAATGAGGGCACGCAGAGAAAAAGGGCTTTGTTATAATTGTGATGAGAAATTCACTCGGGGACATAGATGTGCTGAGCAAAAGCTCTATCTCTTGGATGTGGATTCTCTACCTGAAACTAAAGTTTATGCGGATGCTCAGGATACAGTGGATGATCAAGTCGACACTCAGTAGCCGCTTGTTGACCCTGCTGCTCAAGAAGACCACCCAGAGATCTCTCTCCATGCTTTAGCAGGAGTCACCACCCCACAAATCATGCGGGTCTAGGGTTTCTTCAAGAAGCTCCCTCTTACAATACTCATTGATTCTGGTAGCACTCATAACTTCATTGACCCTCGCATTTCCAAACAAGCTAATTGTTTTGTCCATCCTTGCTCCAGCTTTGAAGTCATGATTGCCAATGGGGGTACATTACCTTGCAAAGGGAAGTGTCAAAATGTACATATCTCTATGGGAGATTATAACTTGTGCTCTGACATGTTTGCCTTGTCCTTAGGAAGATGTGATGTGGTTTTGGGTGCCCAATGGCTACGCACTATTGGACCCATCTTATGGGATTTTGTTAAACTTTGGATGTAGTTTTCTGACAATGGACAAAAACACACATTAAAGGGCTTACAATAAGGGTCTCTCAGCATCATAAGTTCACATTGCATGGAAAAGCTTCTTAAGAAGAATTCACATGGTGTCATCACTTAGCTCCATTCCATTTAGATGCAACCATCAGCAGTCTTCACTACTTCAAATCTACAATGAATTTTGGATAGGTATGCATGTGTCTTTGCTGAACCAGTGGGATTGCCACCTTCATGACTAGAGGACTACCATATTCAGCTCCTTCCTAGAAGTGTTCCTCCCAACATCAGGCCCTACTGCTACCCATTTCACCAAAAGACAGAGATTGAGATGCTTGTTCGAGACTTACTGAAGCAAGGTATTATTCATCCTAGTACAAGTTCCTTTTCTTCACTAGTTCTTCTTGTCTAGAAAAAACATGGGCCATGGCACCTTTGCATTGATTTATGAGCACTTAATCACATCACAATCAAGGATAAGTTTTTGATTCCTGTTGTTGATGAGCTTCTTGATGAGTTTCATGGCGCTCATTTTTTCTCCAAGTTGGATCTTCGTTCTAGGTATCACCAAATTCGGGTTCATGAGGATGATATCCCTAAAATGGCTTTCTGCATGCATGATGGCCACTATGAGTTTTTGGTCATGCCCTTTGGCCTCACTAATGCTCCTTCAACATTCCAGGCATTGATGAATAAAATATTTCAGCCCTACCTGCAAAAATTAATTCTAGTCTTCTTCGATGATATACTCATCTATAGTAAAATATGGGCTAAGCATCTCCAACATCTGGATCTCATATTACAACTTCTCTCTGATCATCATCTCTCTGCAAAGCAGTCTAAATGTGTTTTTGGCCAAGAGGAAGTGGAGTATCTCAGGCATATTGTTTCAGCCCAAGGGGTTCATGTGGATCCTGCAAAAATAGATGCCATGAAAAATTGGCAACATCCTTAGATACTCAAGAGCCTTTGTGGTTTTTTGGGGCTGACTGGCTACTATCACAAGTTTGTCAAGGATTACGGGAAGATTGCATCTCCATTAATAGCTATGTTAAAAAAGAATGCTTTTATCTTGACACAAGTTGTTGAGTGTGCATTTGAAAAATTGAAACAAGCTATGTGTACTACACTTGTTCTTTCTATGCCAGATTTTTCTAAGACCTTCACTATTGAGACTGATGCTTACAGCAATGGACTTGGTGCTATTATCCTTCAAGAAGAACATCCCATTGCATTCACCAGCAAAGCCCTTTCTAGCAAGAATTTAGTTCTCTCTACATATGAGAAGGAAATGATGGCTATTTTGCATGTAGTATAGAAGTGGCGGCCATACCTACTAGGGAATCATTTTTGCATCAAGACTGATCACCAGAGTCTGAAATATTTCCTGGAATAATGGGTCTCCTCCCTAGCACAATAGAAATGGGTTAGCAAACTCATGGGTTATGACTATGAGATCACTTATAAGAAGGGTAAGGACAATATTGTGGCAGATGCTCTTTTTCACACATTTGATGACCAAGCTTCTCGTTTAGCTATTTCTATGCCTATTCCAAATTGGTTGGAATCTATCTAGTAGGGCTATGTCAATGACTCTTCATTATCTCAAATCATTCAACAGTTGGCCACTAACCCTTCTATTGTACTATATTACTCTTGGGATGGTGCTTCTCTACGATACAAGGGTCATCTGGTGCTTCCCCAAAGCATAGATCTTTAGCAGGTTGTCTTCTATGAACTCCATGCTTCTCCATCAGTATGGAACTCTAGGTTTCTCAAAACTTATGAGTGGGCACGACATAACTTATTTTGGAAGGGAATGAAAAGGGAAATTTAATAGATGGTGGCTAAATGTGATACCTGCCAATGCAACAAGGGTGAAATGACACTCATTCCTGGATTGCTCAAACCCGTGCCTAGCCCTACACAGATTTGGACAGATATTTCTATGGATTTTATTGAGGAGCTCCCTAAATATGGAGGAAAGATAGTGATCTTGGTTGTGGTTGATCGCTTCTCTAAATATAGTCATTTTGTGCCCTCAGCCATCCCTATACCACCTCCTTAATCATAGAAATTTTCATGGACCAGATCTTCCGTCTTCATGGCATCCCTTCTTCCATTGTCTCAGATTGTGATGCAACTTTTACCAGTCATTTCTAGACAAGATTATTTCAACACTCTGGCACTAAATTGAAGATGAGTTCTAGGTATCACCCACAAACAGATGGTTAGACTGAAATTGTCAACAAATGTTTGGAAACTTATCTTCGTTGCTTCACTTCAGAACAACAACATCAATGGGAAAAGTGGATTCCTCTCACTGAATGGTGGTACAATACCTCCTACCACACTACATCTAAAATGACTCCATATGAAGCAATCTATGGTCAGGCACGACCAGTGCTCCTTCCATACACCCCCAACAGTTCACTAGTTCAAGCAATCGACACAGTGTTTTGAATGCTAGATTAGATTCTTCACATCTTGCAGGATAATCTTCACATGGCATGAAATCGAATGAAACAACAAGTTGATCAGCACCATTCTGAGTGCACTTTTCAAGTAGGTGATATAGTTTTTCTTCATCTACATCCATACAAGTAATCATCCCTGAAACTCAAAGGGTGTCATAAGCTGGCTCCAAAGTTCTATGGACCATATAAGGTTCTTCAGAAGATTGGATTAGTTGCATTGGAGCTTCCTCCTCGCATTCATCCAGTATTTCATGTCTCTTGTCTAAAGAAAGTTCTTGGCACTAACATCAGAGCACAAATTGTTTTACCAGAACTGGATAATGAAGGATCCATCATTTTGGAGCCAAAGGCAATCCTTGACAGGTGCACTCGTCATCTTTCCTCCCAATCCATCACAGAGGTATTAATTCAGTGGCACAGAATGCAACCAGAGGATGCTACATGGGAACCACTCCTTCAGATTCAGCAACAATTTCCACATCTTAATCTTTGAGGACAAAGCTTTTCTAAGAGGCAGGGGATGTTAGGAACCCATGTTTAATCCTTCTCTTTACTTTGTTAGTATATTACATTTGGATGCATATGCTTTGTAAGTTGTATTGTGAGCATATTGTATTATCCCACATTCATGGGAAGTAATAGTTGTTTAGATTAGACTTAGTATATAAGTACGTGTTGAGGCCAATGAAGGAATCCATGAGTTTATTGTATTGAGCTTGCTCAAAGGAGGTTACCCCTCGAAGTGGCCTGCAATCAATAAATTTCTTCTGTGTTTCTGATATTTCTGTTATTTCATGCATTTTTCATTATATTGTTGCAGGAGGTTCTTCTCACAAATCAAAAAGGTTGAACAATACATATAACTATAACCTCAAGCACAATGAGACAGATTCACAACATAGTAGGGTACTCATGCATGAGTGATACTATATTGTCCCTCACATCAGCACATCAATCAGATTAACCACATTATACATATCATATAATTGTCTAACAAATAATATAAAACATTCAGTTACTAATCCACTAATCAAGGATCACTCGTAAATAAATCACATGATACTCATAGCCAGATTGATCACATAGTCAATTAAATCCAAATGAAATCATATCATAAGCAAGAACCATCAATACTAGCAACATCATCAATATCATCTAGCACAACAAGGTTTCATCACATAATCCCATAACAGTATATCTAACATCCCAAAAATTCATAAAGTCTAACTCCAAAAGCACCACTATCAAACTAATCAAAAGAAAAAATGAGGGGCACTACAAAAGATATTTGATCATTTTGCTTATACATAATGAATAGGATTAGAGAAGATACTTAATCAATTTAATCAATTCATGATTTTGCACAACATAACTAGAAACAATGTTCTATAAATAATGTATATAAAGATTCAGCCTTGGTGAAAAAACAAAGAAATCTTGATAACTTATTTGTCATACATCAATAGACTTTATTCCAAAGGTAAAGAATTGATATAATTACTTACATTATCATTACAAACTTACCTTTAAATTGAAACCAATAAGGACTTAATTAAAGTTGTAAATTAAGATAGATATCTCAACAAGAGGTTTACTTAAAACTCCCTAATTGGGTTTATACTTTAATAAAACTAATTAACCTCCATTGTTAATAAACTTGCACCGAGAAATAAGTGCATTATAACAATAATATCATAACATCATTATCAGAAATATCATTTAACTATTGAATTGCTTAACCATGAACTCATAATAATACTTTTCTTTAAGTTAATCAATTCGAGAAGAATTAGACTTGAAAGATACTTAATCAATAAGGTACATAATGATCTAGCCTAGTACAATACCAATAACTATTTGTAACATTGGAAAATGTCCCCTTGGGGGGATTTTACCTCATAAGGTTTAGCTCCCGGGTCTTCTACATGCATTTAGGACATTTTAGTTCATATTTTGACACCCTGATGGAATGAGACCTAGGTTCCATGGAAAATTGGGCCTAGGTGGACCCCTTGAGATGTACCCTACCCAAAATAAGAGGGAGAACTTGGGCACCCATGCCCTAGTCCTGCCCTATTTTGGGGTAGCCCTAATTTCCAGGTATCGGTTTGTGACTGTTATTATGTCCCTTTACCGACATGGTAAGTTTGAATTTCAAATATCTTGGTGGGAGTGCTTGTAGATGCATATATAAACATGCTTAGGCATTCATTTGTAAACTAGATTTCAATTAGATGATCATTGTGAACTTTAGGCATTCTCTATTGCAAGTATGGGCCTAACCAGTGTTGTCATTGATGTCAACATACTCCTATTGCATTGATGTCAAGGGATTGGATGAGTTGTGTGCTGAGGAAATTGAGAAAATTAGTCTTATCAGAAACAAAGAAGAATAATGAAGACAATGAAAGTTTATGAAGTGAAGATCCTAGCTAAGATGAAGATCAAAGTATGTAGACAAAAGGGTTTATAGATATGTATCTTAAGATGATCCAGTAAAGATTTGAGAGGTACGCATGAAGATTTGAAGAAGTTATGGCCACTTGAGTAAAACTAGTTTTGGAAGATGTTCAGAGGCGACAGAGTGTCACAGATAGATCTGGTGAGCTCTGGAAATGAAATATCTTGCTCTGCAGATTTGGTGGAGTGCTTAGGAAGTCAATGTGAATTGAGAACTCAATTGGTTCATGGTCTGGAGGTCTGAAAACATCTATTCCAGTATGACAGTGATGATAGACTGTGTTCTTGAGGTTATGGATGAAGGAGAGAATGATTTCAGTAAGAAGTAGTGTGGATGTTCTTGATGATTCGGGCAAGCTTGTGAAAGTCTTTGGATTGTGTTCAGTTCATTTTGGTGGTCCGCATTGAAGATTAAGCTCGTAATTGAAGAATTACTTCTGGATGATGATGTACTTCCTAAGTTTGGCCGACCGGATGAGTTACAAATCATGTGGATGATCTTGGAGATGTTCTGCGATGTATGGTGTATTCCTCTAAGAAGATTGAAGTCCCAGATCTCTGTGGCCGATAGTGTGTTGATCCACGTGAAGTCTTTTTGTAATTAGTCATGTTGTATTTATGTATTTGCTCTATAATGTATGTTGACTTGGATGATTATACCCAAGTCAAATGTCTTGTAAAAATAACAAGTTGTAAAGTCATTTCAAAAGCATCTTGGAGGAGATGAGAGTGTGGTAGAAAAGAGAACTGTGAAAGGCAGAGCAGAAGTATTGGGCTTAAATGGAACTGACTCAAGCATGGTGAAAATGCTATTCTTCAGTTCAAGTATGTAATACTTATTATTCTGTAGATAGTGTGTCTCTTGTAGGCAGTGAGCCTCTTATGAGCAGTGTGCTCGGGCAGTGAGCCCTAATTGGCATGTGCCATTTTGTTCCTTTCATTCTTTTAACAAAGAGTACAATCTTGGGTTAGTCACTCCGTGGTTTTTCCCTTAACCAGGTTTTTCACGTTAAAATCTTGGTGTTATATGTGTTAATGGGTTTCTACTCTCAAGTTATTGCATTAAGTTTTCATGGTTAAATCTTTGATATGCTATTTGAATATTAAGAGATTTCAAGTAAATAAGAAACAATGATTTTGACACAACTAATTCACCCCCCCTCTCAGTTGTGCATCTTGAAACTAACAATTGGTATTAGAGCTAAGAAGGAGCTTAACCACTTGAGGAGATCCAGGATGTCTTCCTACAAGAAGGACAGTTCGAGATTTGATGGAACCAATTACACTCTTTGGAAAAATCGTATGGAGTGTCACCTGCAATGTATGGGAATGCAATATTGGATCATGGATTCAAAAAGGTATACTCCTCAAAATGGTCCAAGAACCTTAGATAAGATTAGAGATGCTGAAAATAATCTTTGGGCCAAAGAAGCTCTACTAAGTGCCTTATCTAATTCAGAGCTGACAAATGTTATTGATTTAAAAACTGCATATGAGATTTGGGAAAAACTGGAACTTCTACATGAAGGAGACAAGTATGTTAAATGTGCCAAGCTACAGAATCTAAAAGGAAAATTTGAAAACCTGAAGATGAGTGAAGATGAGAATATCACTTCTTACATGACAAAAGTAAATGAGCTTGTTTGTGGCATCAGATGTGCTAGTGGAATTCTGGATGAAGATGAAATTGTTGCTAAGGTTCTCAAATCCTTACCTCCTGATTACAAACACAAGGTTGTTGCTATTGAGGAAATGTGATCCTTGACAACTACCTCAAGGGATCAATTGGTTGGTAAAATATCTACATTTGAATTAACTGAGTTTGGTGATGCACTTCACAAGACTGAATCTGCATTGAAAGCTAGTGTCTCTACAAAGGGTAAATAGAGATATGATCTGGGAGAAAGTTCCTCAAGAAAATCATCTTGGTATGAAAAGGCAAAGAAAGATTTGGAAGAGGATGAAGTAGAAGCTGAACAACTTGAGGCCCTCATTGCAAAAAGACTGCCAAGAGGATTAGATAAGTATGAAGGAAAATTGTCTTTCAAATGTTTTAACTATAATAAGATTGGTCATTTTACCTCAAGGTGTTTGAAAAGATTTTCCAAGCCAAACCCTAATAGATCAAGATTTCAAAAGAAGTGTTATTATACTCATGAAGTTGATGATGATGAAGGAGTAACAGATGATGAATCAGAGACAGGAAACAAATCTGGAAATGACTAGGTGTTTATTGCCATCAAGGAAGAAGACCAAATAGCCTCTAAATCTGTAATTCATAAAATGATAGAAAGAGCTCTGGCTGTTCAAGTTGAAGAAAAGGATGATTGGGTCATTGACAATGGATGCTCACACCATATGACAGGTGATAAAAACAAGTTTATAGATTTGGAAATATATGAAGGAGTTGTAAAATTTGGCGATAATTCTACAGGTAGAATCAGAGGTAGATGAACTATTTCTTTTGATGGAAAGAATAAAACCAGTGATGTGCTGTATGTTGAAGGTCTGAAGCACAATCTTCTCAATGTTGT
The DNA here is from genome assembly GCA_027924645.1 of Cunninghamia lanceolata. Lineage (NCBI taxonomy): Eukaryota > Viridiplantae > Streptophyta > Pinopsida > Cupressales > Cupressaceae > Cunninghamia > Cunninghamia lanceolata. The sequence goes on along the minus strand of BSBN01001247.1, from coordinate 3,216,669 downwards.
ACAGTTAGTTGACAAAGGCTATGATCTCAGATTCAAAAATAGAAAATGTAAGATCTTTGAAAGTTCTGGTACAGAGATTGCATCCGGTACACAAACCAAAGGTAACATCTTCCACTTGGTTGGCACTGGCAAAAGTTGTCTATTTGTTCAAATTGATCAAAGTTGGTTGTGGCATAGGAGAATTTGTCATGTTAACTTTGACAATATCATCAAGATTAGCAACACTCAGGCTGTAAGAGATCTTCCAAGACTTGTGAAACCCTCTAATTGTTTGTACAAAGAATGTCATCTAGGTAAACAAAGTAGAGTCACATTCAAAAGTAAAAAACAATCTTCTACCAGATTGTTGGACTTAGTACATACTGATCTATGTGGACCGACAAGAATCAGAAGTTTGTAAGGTGATAGATACTTCATGTTGTTAATTGATTATCATTCCCAGATTATGTGGGTAACCTTCCTAAAATAAAAATTTAAGGCTCTTGAGAAATTCAAAATATTCAAAGCTATGTTAGAGAATGAAACCGGATTGAACATAAAATGTCTTAGGTCTGATAGAGGTGGAGAATTCACATTCAGAGAATTCATAGAATTCTGTGAGAAACATGGGATAAAAATGTTGTAAATTAAGGTGTCTCAACCTTTGCAAATTCCTAATGTTGTATTTATTTATCCCATGTTGAGTTGGCATAGTTAGCACCTTGTGTATATGCAGTAGGATAAATTTTGGTGACTTTGGCAGGCACGATTTCCCCCTTGAATAATTAACGGGGGTTTGGGGGTAGCATCCCCAAAACTAGGTCAAGGGGCATAGCCCCTTGCGGGTTCCAGGGGCAATGCCCCTGGTGTGCTCCCTGTCACGGTACAAGGCAGGGTCGAGGGGCAGCACCCTCATGGGGACTCAGGGGCAACGCCCCCAAAACTTCAAATGACTTTTAATTAATGACAAGTGTCAATGAGTATCTTTGCACGAGAGAAAGGCATCTTTGGGTGGTCAAGGGAGGTTATGACATGTTGTAAGAGGAATATGATATTTTTAGTCAGTATATAACAGTCTCTTATAGCTGTAAGTGTTGTCAGTTATGACAGATTCTATGACAACTGTAAGGTGCATAAGAGCATCTGTTGTAACCTATATTGGGACCAAACACCCACTTTGGGATGGGATGTTGGAAAAATGTCCTTAGGCGTGGGTTTTGGGGCATGAGTCCAAGATGGATGCCCATCTCTAGAAGGTTCCATATTTGTCTTGTAAACTCTATATAAACAGGTGCTTGGATGGGAGATAGATAACTTTGGTACAAGTACTGATATGCTGCTGGAATATCTCTAGATTTGACATTTGAAGACTCCTAAAAGAGCATTGGCTCTGAAACTATATTGTAATCTGTTATTGTTTATTGTAATACATTTGAGCTATGTTTTGGAGTGCGGAGTTTTTTAGCCGTAAGGGTTTTCCCCACGTATATCTTGTCTCTCTCTTCTGTCTACTTTTTGTGTGTATGTGTATTGCTGCAATATCTCGATTAGATGTTCTATGTTGTTGTAGTTGTAAGAATTAAAGTTTAATTTTCATACATCTCTTCTCATTAGATTAGTGTAGGAAGTGGTTTCCACACACCTAGCTTCCTTTCAAAAAAGACAGTTGTCTGTTCCAAGGACTCCACAACAGAATGGAGTAGTAGAAAGAAAGAACCAGACCATCCACGAAGCTCTAGAACCATGATGATGGAAGAAAATGTTCCTCAGATCTATTGGAGAGAAGCTATAAGCATGACTGTCTATACTCTTAATCGAGTACAAATCAGAAACAAAACTGGTAAGACCCCTTATGAACTCTGGTTTGGCATCACTCCCACTATGAAGTATTTCAGAGTCTTTGGTAGTGAATGTTACATTAAAAGAGATGAAAACCTTGGTAAATTTGATGCTAGAAGTGATGAAGAAATATTCTTGGGCTATTCTACTCAAAGCAAAGCATACCGGTCTTATAAAAAGAGATTGAGAAAGATTATAGAAAGTACAAATGTAAAGGTTGATGAAGGTGTTGAAAAACCCTCAAGGTTTTATGAATACAATGAAGATGATTAGAATGATGTTTTGATTCAAGCCTGTTCTGATATTCAGATCTAGACTGATTTGGAGAATCAGGAAGAAGAGATAACTTTGAATGAACTTGTTCAAGAAATAGAAATACAAGAAACTCCCAAAGTTCCCAGGTATGTAAAACTGAATCACTCTAAAAATTAGATCATAGGTGATAAAAGCAAAGGTGTTCAAACAAGAAGAAATATTTCTCAAGATTCAGAAAAGTATTGTTTGATTTCAAGGATTGAACCAAAGACAGTGAATGAAGCATGCAATGATAAACGCTGGACCAAAGAAATGAAAGAAGAACTGATGCAGATTGAGAAGAATCACACTTGGGATCTTGTTCCCAGACCTAGAAATAAAAATGTGATTGGAACCAAATGGGTCTTCCGGAATAAACTGAATGAAGATAGTGAAGTACTCAGAAATAAAGCCAAATTGGTCTGTAAGGGTTATTCCCAAGTAGGATTTGATTTTGAAGAAACTTTTGCTCTAGTGGCAAGAATTGAAGCAATCAGATTATTTCTTTCTTTTACGACCTTCAAGGATTTCAAAGTATATCAAATGGATGTCAAGTCAGCCTTCTTGAATGGTGACTTGGAAGAAGAAGTATACATTGAACAACTGGATGGATTTCAATTGTCTAATCATGGTGATATGGTCTGCAAGTTGAAGAAAGCACTGTATGGATTCAAACAAGCCCCAAGAGCCTAGTATGAAAGATTAGATAAGCATCTTTTGAAGATTGGCTTCAACAAAGGTACTACTGATAGTAACTTATACTTCAAGATTGAACATGCAAACATCTTGATTGTTGAAGTATTTGTTGATGATATTATTTTTGGAGGAAGAGATAGTATGTGCAAGACTTTTACAAATCAAATGAAAAGTGAATTTGAGATGTCTATGTTTGGGGAAATGAATTTCTTCTTGGGTCTGCAAATCACTCAAACAAAGAAAGGAATCTTCATATCTCAGACCAAATATGTGAAAGAATTGTTGAAGAAATGTGGAATGGAAGATTCAAAACCAATGAATACTCCCATGGGAACCGGATGTAAACTAAGCAAGGATGATGACTCTCCTAAGGCTGATCAAAAAAAGTACAAGTCAATGATTGGAGGACTATTGTATCCTACTCAAACTAGACCTGACATTATGAATGTTGTTGGCCTTGTTGCTAGATTCCAAGCTGATCCTAGAGAAGCTCATGTCATGGCAATCAAGAGGATTCTCAGATATCTAAAAGGAATAGTTGAGTATGGTTTATGGTATCCTAGAGATCATGATTTCTCTCTTCATGCATATACAGATGTAGATTAGGCAAGAGATGTGGATGACCAAAAGAGTACCAGTGGTGGAGCATTCTTTTAAAGGAAAAAATTAGTTTCTTGGTTAAGCAAGAAACAAGAGGCAATACCTTTATCCACTGCAGAAGTAGAATATATTACAGCAGCAGGCAGTTACACTCAAGTATTGTGGATGAAGCAAATGCTAAGAGACATCAGAGTGGAGTATGAGGAACCTATCACAATCTTCTATGATAAATCAAGTGCAATAAATATTTCAAAGAATCTAGTGTTACATTCTAATACAAAACATATATCCATCAAGTTTCACTTTTTGAGAGAGCAAGTGAACAAGAATGAAGTCAGATTGGAGTTTATGCCCTCTAAGGATCAGATTGCAGACATTTTTACTAAAGCTCTACCTAAGGACTCTTTTGAGTATCTCAAGAAGAAGTTAGAGGTTATTACCCCTCTGGTTTTGAATTAAGATGCACCAATGTGCATTAGTCCAATAGATCTCACAGTCATATCTTGTGGTCCGGATTGGTGCTAGGTGGCTGCTACTCAAGAGGAGCAATCAGTATGATTGTTGCAAGTACATGCCCTTTGCCATTGATGTCAAAGGGGGAGAGAAGACATGTGAAAAACAAAAGTGGTTGTTGATCAAAGGGGGAGCAGTAGAAGGAAAGAAGACATGTGAATGGTTGTTATTGATAGGGGAGTTATGTCAGTTAGTAAGGAGAAAGTTCTTGTCATGATGGTTAAAATAGTTTTTCACATCATATGTTGCCATCAATGACAAAGGGGGAGATTGTTGCAAGTATGGGCCTAACCAGTGTTCTCATTGATGTCAATATACTCCTGTTGCATTGATGTCAATGGATTGGATGAGTTGTGTGCTGAGGATATTGAGAAAATTAGTCCTATCAGAAACAGAGAAGAACAATGAAGACAGTGAAAGTCTATGAAGTGAAGATCCTAGCTAAGATGAAGATCAAAGTATGCAGATAAAAGGGTTTGTAGATATGTATCTTAAGATGATCTAGTAAAGATTTGAGAGGTCCACATGAAGACTTAAAGAAGTTATGGACACTTGAGTAAAACTAGTCCTGGAAGATGTTCAGAGGTGACAGAGTGTCACAGATAGGTGCGGTGAGATCCAGAAATGAAATATCTTGCTCTGCAGATTTGGTGGAGTGTTTAGGAAGTCAATGTGAATTGACAACTCAATTGGTTCATACTCTGGAGATCTACAAACATCTATTCCAGTATGACAGTGATGACAGACTGTATTCTTGAGGTTCCGGATGAAGGAGAGAATGATTTCGGTAAGAAGTAGTGTGGATGTTCTTGATGATTCGGGCAATCTTGTGAAAGTCTTTAGATTGTGTTCAGTTTGTGTTGGTGGTCCGCATTGAAGATTAAATTCATAATTGAAGAATTACTTCTGGATGATGATGTTCTTCCTAAGTTTGGCTGACTGGATGAGTTACACATCCTATAGATGATCTTGGAGATTTTCTACGATTTATGGTATGTTCCTGTAAGAAGATTAAAGTCCCAGATCTATGTGGCCGACAGTCTGTTGATCCGCATGAAGTATTTTTCTAATTAGTCATGTTGTATTTATGTATTTGCTTTGTAATGTATGCCGACTTGGATGATTATCCCCAAGTCAAATGTCTTGTATAAATAAGAAGTTGTAAAGTCATTTCAACAGCATCTTGGAGGAGATGAGAGTGTGGTAGAAAAGAGAAGTATGAAAGGTAGAGCAGAAGTATTGGGCTTAAATGGAACTAACTCAAGCATGGTGAAGATGCTATTCTTCAGTTCAAGTATGTAATACTTATTATTCTGTAGACAGTGTGTCTCTTGTAGGTAGTGGGCCTCTTGTGAGTAGTTTTCTTGGGCAATGAGCCCTAATTTGCATGTGCCATTTTGTTCCTTTCATTCTTTTAATAGAGAATTCAATCTTGGGTTAGTCACCCCATGGTTTTTCCCTTAATCAGGTTTTCCACGTTAAAATCTTGGTGTCATATGTGTTAATGTGTTTCTGTTCTCAAGTTATTGCATTAAGTTTTCATGGTTAAATCTTTGATATGCTATTTGAATATTAAGAGATTTCAAGTAAATAAGAAACAGTGATTTTGACACAACTAATTCACCCCCCCTCTCAGTTGTGCATCTTGAAACTAACATTCTCAAGGTGATTCAAGGCTTCTATTATGTTGCAAGAACAGACTTGTATGTTTTGTGTGTTGATATTTGCATATTTGAGCATTAATTTCCTCATGGCATGAAGAGCATCTTCCCCCATGAGAGCTTCACTACAAGGTGACATAATATTATTTTTTTATCATTGATTCCTTTAGTTTTTCCCTCTGCCTCATAAGGGTACGCACTCTTTATCTGACAACAATGTTCAGAGACTTAAGTGTCCTCCAGGACTTGACTAATGCAAGCCTCTAAACACCACAACCCCTAAACCAAGTCTTGTGATTACAGGTCACAGGTGTCACATTTGGAAAAAGTGGAGTTGCAGGAAGGATTGGCAGGCATCAAGGATTCAGGATCTAAAGAGTTGCAGGATGCTAGAGCACTTCCAGGACTTGGGCGCTCACTCCAGTGTCCTCCGCATCTGAGTTTCAGGAAACAGAAGTTACAGGGTTGATCAATGTCGAAAGGAGATCTAGATTATATGAAGAAACCTGTACCTCTGACTTGGGCATCCGCTTCATTGTCCCCAACTATTCCACTTTAGAACCATGAAAATAGGTATTCTGTGATTTGATATTTTACTCCTATCTACAAGAGCTTTTTCCATTATTCATCAATTTATCGTCATATTTGCATAACTAGGGTTTTAATGGTTAATTGGGCATAAGAGAAGGAAAATTAACAATTAAATTCCCTAATCCAAGTTTCCCTTCATCTCATAGGGACCTAGGGTATGATAGTGCTCGCCACTCAACCCTAGATCCTTGAATGTTAAATGGAAAGGTGGATTTTAACATCTAAACACAAAACATTAACAAATCCAATTTTCCACCTAAACATTTTGGTGAACTCATGTTTTTGAACTTAAATTGCAACTTTTTGAATGTTTTTCTTCAAATTTGGATTGATTTCATTCATTCATATAGTCATTCATTTTATTGTATTGCGAAAAATTCAAAAAAAATGATAATTTTGGAAAATACAAAAAAGTTGCATTGTTGATCTTACTAAATTGCATCAATTCTCCCTAATTTTTCCTAATTCATGATTTTTGCATCCAATTTGATATAAACTACATAAAAATACAAAAAATCAAAATCTTGCTTTGCATTTTTATCATTTAATTGCTAGGGTTTGGTGGAAATTTTGACAATTTTATATAACTTAGTAATTCCAAAATCTAGGGTTAGTAGGCAAAATCATTTATCAGATTTTTCTACCAATTTTAGAGGCTCATTCAAATTTTAATTTGGCTTTAGTCTTCCATTTTAGTGTGAATTTGCATTTAGATTTAAATTATTTGCAATTTTGCATAGAAAATTTCAATAAAAACTAGCAATTTTGATGCATTTTCATTAAATTTGCATGGGTACTTTGCATGTTCAAGATTAAAAACCATTTTCAGATCTGAGAATATTTAATTTCCATCAAAAATAAGACTTCAAAACATTCACATAGCATTTTGTCCCAACATCTCAAACCTAGGGCTTCGAAAACAATGATTTTCACTAAATTTGACCTTATCAACTCTCTAAACTTGCACTATAAGTGTGTTGTGAAGGATTTTTTGCATTAATTTTCTTTTATTAGGGTAATAATTTTCTTCCCCTCATAAAAATATTTACAACACTCTTTTAACGAGCTCTTGTAGTGAGAATTTGGTGAAAAATTACACATTTTAGCTATTTTTGCCCTAGGGTTTGACTTATTTTGCACTCCAAGTGTGTTGTGATCAATTTTATGGATGGAGGTGACTGATATTATTGATATTATTTTCTTTCCCTCCTAAAATTCCTTACAACCCCCCTTTTTCTAGGTCTTGGAGTTGAAAAACCATGAAAATTAGCTTATTTTTGCTATATTTTCACTAGGGTTTTACCTTAAGTGGCACTAAAAGCATGTTGTGTTGGGTACTTTGGAACTAAGTTTCTATTATTACTAATATTATTTGATTTCCATCATCATTTTCCTCACAACACCCTTTTTTATGCCCTTTTGCATTGAGTTTTGGTGAAAAAAGTGCCTATTTTGACATATTTTCACTATAGTTTGACTTGGCATTATCTTGGATTTAAATCAAGAGTGTGTTGGGAAGGAAAATATTTCCTTTTTGGCCTAATATTAGACATATAACTCACTTCCCTTGATCAAAATCCTTACAACACTCTTTCTTTCATTCATTTGCATTGAAAAAGTATAAAAATCAAGCATTTTAAGTCATTTTCATACATTATTTTGCACTTGTTATTTGCATCAAATTTGAAAATCTTTTACAATCTGAGTTTACATTGAAAACAATGCAATGGCACCTTCATGTCATTTTTCTATGGTATCTCTGCATGTATTTATCAAAGATCTTAATTTTGACAAATTCCTAATCCTCATGAGTGAACATCCTTTCATATTAGAAGACTTAACCAAATTCATCTCTAGGAATACTCATGAGAAAGATGAGAATGAAAATCCTTTTCCCAGCTTAAAGTGTGATTATGATGATGTACCTTCCTCTCATCCCATTGCTCTCCCTAGCCAAGATGTAGCATTAGTGGATGAGAAAAAGGTCTCTCACATTAAATACTTTAGGGATGGATGTTGGGTGCAATCAAGAGGGAAAAAATGTTAATTCAATCATCATTAATAGACTTGGTAACAATATTCTTAAGATGGTTGTGCGGGGGAGCACCTAGTGCACCTTCTTGCTTCAAATCGGTGATTATGGTTAAAGGTGTTCAAAATGTGTTACAACAACCACACCACAATGTGATTGCTCACACATATAACACCCGTAATAATAAGAAATGTAAGAAAGAACCACATGTGCCTATCTCTCTTCCATGTTCCCAACCTATGCTCCCTCCACCACCTCATCTTGCTCATAAAAGTGGTCAAGAGCATGATCTTGTCGAACAGCTTCGCGCTACTCCAGCTAAGATCTCTCTTTGGAATTTAATACAAACATCACCTACATACCATGGCATGCTCCAAGAAGCTTTACAAAAGGTGATTGTCCCACCTACTGCCAAGCCTAATGATGTACTAGCCATATTGGATAGAATGCATGCGACAAAAATAGTAATTCTCTATCAACCATAGGAATTACCGTCAATTGAGGTTCAAAACCAATATGATCCACTTATAATCTCTGTCATAATAAATAAAACATTGGTAAAACGTGTTATGATAGACAATGGATCAACTCTTAATATTTGTGGTATTGACTTATTACATAAAATCAAGGTTGACACATCAAAAATCACACCAAATGGCATTAACATGTGGATTAGATAATGTTGGATGACACTCCATGGGCACTATAACTATACCTATACAAGTAGGACCTGTGCTTGTGCCTACCCTAATTCATGTCATGCCTTGTTCTTTATCTTACAACATGATTCTTGGTAGACCTTGGATTCATGCATTGGGGGCAATTCCTTCCACCTTGCATCATTCAATCAAATTTATATTCAAAGGTAAACTTCATACTATTCATGTTGATGCTAAACCAGATAAATATTTACATATTGAAACACAAAAACCAGTTTACAATCATATGAGCTTAAACAATTTACAAGCTAATTCATCAAAGCCTCTAGCCACGAATGATGTTGTGAAAGATTCTATACCATCAAATGAACTCTTTGGTGATAATTGGGGCTCATTAGATTTTAACCCTTGTAGTATAGGGGAATATAAAATTAATAGCCTTAACACATTAAAAGTGGCATCGATCTTACCTAAGCAATCTTTTGAAGTACCTAAGAAACCTAAAGTCCCCTTGGTAGAAAATAAAAATAATACTCTCACTTATACCACAAATTACGACACCTACAAGGCTTCACCATCTTCTAAGGAAATGACATCCCTTTATGGTCAAGGATTTAAAATCCTTTATAACAATTGTGAATATGAAGGTAAGGGATGTGGTGTAAATCAACAAGGGATTCAAGTACCTATAGAATCTGCTTCAACACATAACTCAAGCAGCATTGGATACAATCCTTTTAAAGAAAAGAAATCTTCCCGTCGTCCTAAACTTAATGTTAATTTAACAAGATCAAAACAACATGACAAATATGTATGTTCTTAATGATGGTGCTACTAGGTAAGTATCTCTAACCCTTTATCTCTCTCGTGATGTGCTTCCCCCGTGATGTGTTATGTGTTGTTTAGGCCTCCTAGGATGACCTCAGATTCTCCCATAAGGTCCGAGATACCAGGAGACCACCTCTATTGTGACCTTCTTCTATTCGTATCACCATTCTTCTAAATTGCCTCTCTGATTTCATTGATGTGTGTTGTGTCTTGCAGACATAGCATCGTGGTTGGTGACTTGGGGGCACCCTCCTATGTGATTATTCCTAAGACACTTGTTTCTCCTCTCTTATTTATTGTTTCCATTCCTCTATTGTTTCCATTTAGCGGGCAGATGATAAACATTTATAATGATGTGGACCTAATGTCCCTTTCGAGAGCAATCAAAAAATGGACTTAGTTCCTAATATGATGATGGGGTTGAATATCTTATCCAATGCTTGGCTAGTGAAAGCACTTGTGCTTTCTATGTAGTGAATTTGATGATGCTTCTATCACATCTACAAACCTTAACAATACTGCTGCTCAATGCACCTTTGTTTGCCTTTGAATCTAGCCTTGGTGGTACTTGATTCAGAGAGCTTCGTGATATAGCCCCATGGTTATCCTCAAACTTTGAATTCATTGTATAACCTTGGCTCTTTGTGTGGTTAATCATATGCATTGATGTTGTTGTTTATCATGATGTTGTAGACACTAACATGTTTCTTGCAGGGATGTGTTTGTGGGAACATTTGGCGATCGTAAAGTACATGTCACCTCCGAGGGGCATGGGATTTGCAAAATTTGGTGTTCCCTTGTGTGTTTTCTTCCTTCCTTTACATGCTTGATATTGATAAATGATATTAACCACCTTAAGTTAGGGGCATATATAAGATAAGCTATCTTTTATAGATGTTAGCAATGTGTTTAACCTCAAATACAGAGACTTGCACCCCAGAGTAGTGCGTCATGCATTCTGATTTTGTTTGCAATCAATTAATCAATCATGTAAGCCCTTTGTAGAGGTGAGATATTGAGTATATCCTTTTCCTTAAAGCCCTCTGTGGAGGTGGGGATGGTGTATTTCTCAGAGCATATTACATCATCATGTCATTTTCAAAAGTCTTCTGTGGAGGTGGGGAGCAGTTCTGTGACTAACTCAACCCTTAAGTATGTTTTTGGTGATTGTTGTGGTGAAGCCCAATCATCGGTGTGTGCCTGTAATGTGCCTGAGATGGTGTTAGACCTAGAAATGGGTACACTCCATCACTTGTCTGCCATGTTTTCTCTGTGTCTTCAAGTGTGTGTGTTTTGGCTTGCTTGTTTTGTGTGGCATGTTTGTTGACCCATATGCAAAGACTAGCGCCCTCGGGTAGTGCTTCCTACATTTTGGGAGGTTTTGGCATGTCTTGCATGTGTGTTGCCCCATATATACAAAGACCTACGCCCTATGGTAGTGCATCCTATATTATGGGAGGTTTGTTTACTTTCTAGTACTTGCATTTGCATTTCATATATATGAGAAAAAGAAAATAAAAGATATCATTTTTGTCTTCCATGCATTAATGTGTCTTCTATGCATTGATTGTCTGCTTCGTGTTCTGCGTGACTGTAACTATCTTCTTTGTGTTTTGCGTGCCTATTACTATTCTCTATGTGATTGGCGTGTCTTCTCCATGCTTGATGTGTTTGTTGTGTTTGTGACCTTACTTTAATGCATGTATGGGCCTCACGTTTATACATACATTAAAGTGGGGGCTAAATGTAATATCAAAAAATGTCCCCCTGGGGGCTTTTCCCTCATAAGGTTTAGCTCTCAGGTCTTCTGCATGCATTTAGGACATTTTAGTTCATATTTTGACACCCCGATGGAATGAGACCTAGGTTCCATGGAAAATTGGGCCTAGATGGACCCCTTGAGCTGTACCCTGCCCAAAATAGGGGGGGAGGACTTGGGCGCTCACGCCCTAGTCCTGCCCTATTTTGTGGCAGCCCTAATTTTCAAGTGTTAGTTAGTGACCATTATTAGGTCTTTTTACCAACACAGTAAGTTTGAATTTCAAATATCTTGGTGGGAGTGCTTGTAGATGCGTATATAAACATGCTTAGGCATTCATTTGTAAACTAGATTTCAATTAGATGATCATTGTGAACTTTAGGCATTCTCAAGATGATTCAAGGCTTCTATTGTGTTGCAAGAGAAGACTTGTATGTTTTGTGTCTTGATATTTGTAGATTTGAGCATTAATTTCCTCATGGCATGAAGAGCATCTTACCCCATGAGAGCTTCACTACAAGGTGACATACTATTGTGTTTTTATCATTGATTCCTTTGGTTTTTGCCTTTGCCTCAAAAGGGCATGCACTCTTTATCTAACAATGGTGTTCGAAGACTTAAGTGTCCTCTGGGACTTGACTGAGGCAAGCCTCTAAACACCACAACCCCCAAACCAAGTCCTGTAATTACAGGTTATAGGTGTCATATTTGGAAAAAGTGGAGTTGCAGGAAGGATTGGCAGGCATCAAGGATTCAAGATCTGAAGAGTTGAAGCACGTCAAAGCACTTCTAGGACTTTGGTGCTTTCTCTAGTGTCCTCCGCATCTGAGTTTCAGGAAACAGAAGTTACAAGGTTGATCAGTGTCGAAAGGAGGTCTGGATTCTGCGAAGAAACATGTACCTCAGACTTGGGCACCTGCTCCAGTGTCCCTGACTATTCCACTTTGAAACCTTGGAAATAGGTATTCTTTGATTTTGTTGAGTACTAGTGACTCAAATTATAGGTTCATTGGTTCCTTGGTTTTCCTTTGTTATCGGCTTGACTCCTTGTATCGGTGGGAGTAAGAGGTCTTTGGCCGATCTGCTAGGTTACACCGATGGAGGGCTAGCTATCGGCATGAGGATTACTATCGGCAGGAGTTCGGTGTCTTATGCCGATCTCCAAGGTCTTACCGATGGTAGTGAGACATCGGCATGAGGTTGACCGTCAGCAAAGCTGGTGGTAGGAGCTCCGACAGTGTTGGGTCACACCGACGATGGATGAAGGGTTAGCGATCTTGTCGGCGTGAGTCACTCCGATGAAAGATCATCGGAGTGAGTAGTGTTATCGGCGTAGCTGGAAGAAGTCTCCCTGTTACTTCATGTTATACTAATGAAGGGTTTGCGTCGGCGTGAGAATCACTGTCGGCCAAGCCTTGAGTTCTCACTCCGATGGACCTCGTTACTCCGATGGATGACATTGGCTTTGGCATCAGTGGGACATTGGTCTTCGGCGAAGTTTGGTTTAGTCTTGATGATTGTTGGTGTCTCTCCGATGGAACGGTCATCGGCATGACAATCCTTGTAGGGCTGACATTTGGAAGTTTCTCTGATGGGCATTGGTCACCCCGATGGAAGTTGGTGTTTGGCATCGGCGTGAGAACTTCTATCGGCTCAGCCTTGAATTGTCACTCCGATGGCAGAAGTCACTCCGATGAAGAGTTGGCGTTGTGTTGGCGTCGGTAAGACAAGGAACTGTCGGAGTGAGTGTTGAAGTGTTCACCGATGATGTTGGTTACTCCGATGAGACTTAGTCTGGAGTCGTCAGCGGCAAAAGCGTCGACAATTATCTTATGTGTGTTCGGGCATTTAAACCCGGATGTCCAACTAGAACTTGTGCATGTGGGACTAAAGTTTCCTATGAGAATGTGAAAGGTTAGATAGTTATGCGAACGGTTTGGACAGTTGGATGTCAACGATACTAGGCAGTTGGAATGAACGGTCGTTTGCATGAGAATCAATTAGATTGCTAAAAGCAATTGTGTAATCAAGTCAGAGGTGTGAGAGAATCGATGAGACGGTGAGTTCAATCTGATGGAGCTCTGGTTTTTCTTCTTTTGTGAAGTCATATGCTGTATGCTATATGCAGCATGTGAACAGCATGTGAAGGGACTGAGAAGAGGATGAAAACAGAGTTCAAATGAAATTGTTCTGGCTGAGAAGATGTAGTTCTGTACTGTGTGTTGTTTGTGGCATGATCACAGTATGAAGAACCAACCAAGTGCTGGAGAACTTTGTGCAGGGTTATTGTCAGTTATTCTTCTGAAGGAACAAGATGTAAATCTTCATGAAAGGCTTATTGCTAGTTTTTTATTGTAACTATTTTTCTGTTGCTGAATAATACAATGGTGATCTGGGCTTTTGGAGTGTGGGGTTTTTTACCCGTAAGGGTTTTCCCCACGTAAATCTGTGTTCTTGTTCTGTCTTTCATGTTTAATGTCTCTGCTGTTGAAACAAGATATTGTTCGCTTGTGCTTTCCTCTAAGGGTCAATGTAGGAAATGTTCTATGTCTGTTTCCGCTTTAAAGGCATAGTTGTGCGTGTTTTTGAAGCATTTGGAAAGAATTTAAATTTGTCGAAGACACCACTTTTCTTAGAAATACGTTCTGAGATGCCCTCATTTCCTTACAAGTGGTATCAGAGCCTTCTTCTGGGATATGCTTTGTTGCTCACATATGTACATTTGTGTGCTGCATGTGTTTGCATGTAAGAGTTCCTGGTGTATAAGGTTTGGGTATTCCTTCTGTGATGATTTCTTAGTGTGACAGGCTTGAGGAAATCTGAAGGAAATGTCTATTTGTTTGATCCTTGTTTGAGTGAAAGTCTGGCAGTTGATCTTGTGTTTCTGTTTCAGCAGTGCTTGAAGGATGGTGAAGAGACTGGAGCTAGTCATGATGTGGCCTGAGGCTCTTAATTGACAGTATTTAATCTTGTTGCATGGGGTTTGCTTTGAGGCTGTGTTGCTGCAGTAACTTTCATATTGGGTGTCTGTGTGAGAGGCTCTCTGATGATATGGAGAAGTTTGTGTTACTGCTCAGCCATGGAGTATTGTGCTTATGCTGGGTGTTCTATTCCTAGTATTGGAAGGCATAATTTTTCTGTTACCCTGATTGCATGCAGGCTTTGGAGTTGATCATTGGATGATCTGAGAGCTTTTGTAATTGCCTGATTCTCTCGGATGCTTGTGCATGTTGGTGGTTGAGGGATTGGTCTACAAGTGGGCCTAAAGCTCTTGAACTGCTATTTCCTTAAGTGGATATTTTGCACTTGCATGAATCAGATTCATGTTTTTTGGATTTGAGGGGTTTTATAGTTTTTCCTTAAAAACTATGGTTTTGCATATTCATGATGATCCATTATTCTGGTTTAACTGTTATGGAGTTTTGTTGCAAACTTTTGGGTTTTCCAGATGTGAAGTGGATATGGATGTGCATGGGTGTGTTTCAAACACAGTGGTTTTGCAGGTTTTACACGGTCAAAAGAAAAACTTGTGGTTTTGTGAAGCTGTAGTTAAGCTATTTCTAGACCCTGGCTTTTGGGATGTTGTTGGATGATATAGTTGCAGTTTTGCATGCATGCTCTGTGCATGGTGAGAGGAGGTGAAATGCTTTCTCTGCATGGGAGTGCTGGTATGTGATATGACACTCAGCATTTCTATGGTAATGCTTCTAGTTTCTTGACTATGGTGCTCTGGTTGTGGACATGTTGGGCGAATCAGTGAAAAGTAAGTTTTCTGATGCTTGAGTCTTGTTGTCTACATTGTTATTTATTCCTTGAAATCTCAATTTTGCAGTTTCCAGTGTGATAGTGAGTTTGCATGATACATTGGTTGGATCTACGATTTATGTAGTTTTGTGGGCTGATCACCTATTAAGCTACAGTGAGATGACTCAGATGTGGACTGTCTTTATCCACAAGGTTGTTTCAGTGTTTATGCAGATTTGTTAGCTGGCCTTGTCTGTGGTCACTTGTGCATTGGTGTGACTGTTTTGGGATGAGAGGATGGATGTTGTAAAGTATCTGAATAGTTGGTTATGGAGACTTGTAGTAAGTGTATCATGATGTCATGTATAGCTTGAATACACAGGTTTGTGTAAGCTATTGACAATGATAGTTTAATTCCTTATTTTGGAGATCTTGGTGTCACTTGGTTTTATAGTCACATGGACATGTTAATGTGTGGACTTGGAAGATTTTCAGATTAGGAGATGTTTGGTCAGGATGCTTGGAAAGCTCTGTTGTTACAGTTCAGTGGGAGCTTTAGCATTGACTGTGTGTTTCATCACTTAGTGGTGAATGATCTTCTTTAGTGTTGCAGATGCTACTAGGAGGAGCTATTTGATCCTGTTGCTGCAGAAGGGTTCTTTTGCATTTGCAGGGGCACTATTTGAGGATGAGTAACATCTTGGAGTCATGGGGGATTCATGAAATTCTTGGCTAAGGTGTTGGTGGTGCTTGACAGGTGATGTTGGTTTAGAATTTTGGTTTGTTTCATATCATGATTTCTGCTTTTGAATTTTGGTATGATACATTGATCTAGAGACCATGGTTATGTTCACCTAGAGCATGGAATCTCCTAATGGAGATGGTAAAATCATGATGTCATGATAAGTTCCTGATTCAGATGATTGGAGTTTTGACAGTGGTTTGGTTACTTCTCTATGTTTGGGTACATCTATCATTTGCTTGATTACTTCATAGTGTTGTAGTGATGCAGTTGGAGTTCAGCATGAGGTGATTGTTCAAAGGTACTCATGGATACATGGAGAATAAGGTGAGACTGTATATGTTGTGTTTTCAGAGTTTACAGCTGGAAGTTTGAGAAGTCTTTACCTTGGTTGAATGTGAATTCAACAAAAAGATCTAGAGGAGATTGTTCTTAGAGAAAGTCATTGGGACTTGGGTATCTTGGAAGAACATTCTCTTTCCCCACTCTTGGTCTACTCGACAAGTTTCACTTGAGAGGTATAGCCCATTGTTTCTCTCAGGTGTTTTATGCTTTCTTTCATAGATATGGTTCTGGAGGATTCATTGTGAGAGATGGATAGCATGTTTATCTCCTTTTGCATTTGAGTTTAGAGATATCATTCATTGATGAGGACTGTTAGGAGATGGTTAATGGGCTGATTTCCTAAAATGGGAAATGAATTAGTTTGATCTTCTTTGGTTTGTGAGGCTTACATCCATGTTAGTTGATCTTGGAGATTGAATGTTTGTTTAGATGTTGTTATGCTGGTTCACTCTGGGGTGTTTTGAAGGAGATCATACTTGACACAGTTGGCATTCAGAGGTGTATGTAAAAGGATTGTCTACAGGTATATGATGTGCAGTGTTCCTCTTGGTCTCAGTTAGTTTATCTGATGGTGTGTTTCACACTACATTGTTTTGAGATTTGGTTGGAGCTGATGGTCACTAGTTTGTGGTCATGTGCTTTCACTTATGTTGTTGGGTGACAGCATGAAGGTTCTGTCCTGTTATCTCTTTCTTTTGTTGGATGTGGAGAAATTGGAGAACTTTGGACTGGTTGTGAGGTGTTGTTCTTGCAGGTTATTGATTTGCATATCATGGTGGATGTTTCCTTGGTACTACATGATATTTACACTTTCTATGTAATGCTATTGGTAGATTTTGCATGCCATGATCTTTTTCAGATCTGCATTATCCATGCAGTGGGAGTTCTTGATGTGTCTGGTCTTCTTTGACTAGTTGACATATGGAGCTTGTATTTGCAGTTGATGGGTGTATATGCAGGTGGCATGAGTCTACTGATGTTCATACCTTTAAGGTACGAGTGATTGGATGTTTTAGCACTGGCTGTGTGTGCTATTTTCAGTCAAGTGGGTTTTTTGTTTCAGTTGGATGGGAGCAGTCAGCTTTCTGATTGTTGTTCTAGCTGATGTTCTATCTTGTTTCTGAAGGATGTTTCTCATGGCTGTGTTCTGGAAGCTTTGAAGTTGTTTTTGTTAAAACTTCTGTGGAGCTTGTGAGCATAGTGGAGTGGTGGCAGTATCAGCTTTGGTTTTGTGATATGGAGCATTGATGGTTTCCTGTAATTCCTTCGTCAAGTGGGAGAGTGTTGAGTACTAGTGACTCAAATTACAGGTTCATTGGTTCCTTGGTTTTCCTTTGTTATCAGCTTGACTCCTTGTATCGGTGGGAGTAAGAGGTCTTTGGCCGATCTGCTAGGTTACACCGATGGAGGGCTAGCTATCGGCATGAGGATTACTATCGGCAGGAGTTCGGTGTCTTATGCCGATCTCCAAGGTCTTACCGATGGTAATGAGACATCGGCATGAGGTTGACCGTCGGCAAAGCTGGTGGTAGGAGCTCCGACAGTGTTGGGTCACACCGACGATGGATGAAGGGTTGGCGATCTTGTCGGCGTGAGTCACTCCGATGAAAGATCATCGGAGTGAGTAGTGTTATCGACGTAGCTGGAAGAAGTCTCCCTGTTACTTCATGTTATACTGATGAAGGGTTTACGTCGGCGTGAGAATCACTGTCGGCCAAGCCTTGAGTTCTCACTCCGATGGACCTCGTTACTCCGATGGATGAAATTGGCTTTGGCATCGGTGGGACATTGGTCTTCGGCGAAGTTTGGTTTAGTCTTGACGATTGTTGGTGTCTCTCCGATGGAACGGTCATCGGCATGACAATCCTTGTAGGGCTGACATTTGGAAGTTTCTCCGATGGGCATTGGTCACCCCGATGGAAGTTGGTGTTTGGCATCGGCGTGAGAACTTGTATCAGCTCAGCCTTGAATTGTCACTCCGATGGTAGAAGTCACTCCGATGAAGAGTTGGCGTTGTGTTGGCATCGGTAAGACAAGGAACTATCGGAGTGAGTGTTGAAGTGTTCACCGATGATGTTGGTTACTCCGATGAGACTTAGTCTGGAGTCGTCGGCGGCAAAAGCGCCGACAATTATCTTACGTGTGTTCGGGCATTTAAACCCGGATGTCCAACTAGAACTTGTGCATGTGGGACTAAAGTTTCCTATGAGAATGTGAATGGTTAGATAGTTATGCGAACGGTTTGGACAGTTGGATGTCAGCGATACTGGGTAGTTGGAATGAACGGTCATTTGCATGAGAATCGATTAGATTGCTAAAAGCAATTGTGTAATCGAGTCAGAGGTGTGAGAGAATCGATGAGACGGTGAGTTCAATCTGATGGAGCTCTGGTTTTTCTTCTTCTGTGAAGTCTTATGTTGTATGTTGTATGCAGCATGTGAACAGCATGTGAAGGGACTGAGAAGAGGATGAAAACAGAGTTCAAATGAAATTGTTCTAGCTGAGAAGATGTAGTTTTGTACTGTGTACTGTTTGTGGCATGATCACAGTATGAAGAACCAACCAAGTGCTGGAGAACTTTGTGCAGGGTTACTGTCAGTTATTCTTCTGAAGGAACAAGATGTAAATCTTCATGAAAGGCTTATTGCTAGTTTTGTATTGTAACTATTTTTCTGTTGCTAAATAATACAATGGTGATCTGGGCTTTTGGAGTGTGGGGTTTTTTACCCATAAGGGTTTTCCCCACGTAAATCTGTGTTCTTGTTCTGTCTTTCATGTTTAATGTCTCTGCTGTTGAAACAAGATATTGTTCGCTTGTGCTTTCCTCTAAGGGTCAATGTAGGAAATGTTCTATGTCTGTTTCCGCTTTAAAGGCATAGTTGTGCGTGTTTTTGAAGCATTTGGAAAGAATTTAAATTTGTCGAAGACACCACTTTTCTTAGAAATACGTTCTGAGATGCCCTCATTTCCTTACAGATTTGATATTTTACTCCTGTCTGCAAGAGCTTTTTGTTATTCGTCAATTTGTCGTTGTATTTGCATAACTAGGGTTTTAATGGTTAATTAGGCATAAGAGAAGGAAAATTAATAATTAAATTCCCTAATCCAATTTTCCCTTCATCTCATAGTGACCTAGGGTATGATAGTACTCGCCACTCGGCCTTAGATCCTTGAATGTTAAGTGGAAAGGCAGGTTTTAACATCTAAACACAAAACATTAACAAATCCAATTTTCCACCTAAATACTATTGACAATTAAATTATTGAACATAAACATTGTTCAATAGTATAGTATGAGAATCAATTCCTTGTAAAAGCATTCGACTTATTTATATTTGAAAATGCATAGGAATTTATGATATTTGAATCTCAATAAGTTGCTCAACTAAAACTTTCTAACTGTTAACACTATTAGTCAAACAAGCTTTACTTCTTTTCATAAGTCATATTGGATGAGTCTTTGAAGTTGTTCTAAATCACTAAGTTTTCAATTTTGTACCCTTAAGGTTTGACGATTACTTATACATTCATGATTTATTTCCAATTATGATTCTTACTTCCATCTTATAACAAGGTTAATTGTGATATAACATCATTTGCTGTGTTAATTAAAAACTACAAGGAAACTATAGCTTAGCATATTTATACACAATGTCATATGCTTGTAATTAATTAATCGATATACTTTGCATTATTTACCACTCCCTCTTTGTTATTAAATCATTAACAAATACATACTATATAATATCATTACTGCACATTTATTGTATCTATTTCTCACTTTACCCAAACATTATATATTTGTTAATTGTCATTAACTAACTACAATTATCACTTATCACAATAATAAACAACACTATAACCACTAAATGATATTTTTCCCTAAACATTTTACCTCATAATATATTACTTCCATAATACCCTCTACTTTTCTTCAACATTCCACTTATCATCTCAACTTTTCGTAAAATATAAACTTCATTTAGCACAGTTTATTTAATCATATCACTAATTGCATTCCATAATTATCAACACATTATATTATTTCTATAATTCAATGCTCCTTCACAATTATCATCTAAGAATGTGTAATTATTAATATAAGACGACTCTATTTGTATCATTCACAATGTCTAATCCAACTTTAGCTTAGGTATTTCTTACTATAGATCTCTAATAAAGCTTTCATCACACATCTATAATTTGTTAGACTTAGCACACACAACTGAGAGGGGGGGGTGAATCAGTTGTGTAAAAACTTTCTTCCAATTAAACACTTAACTTCACTTTGCAATTCAGAAGTATAATAATAAATCAATCATGGAAACACAATGCAACAAATCAAGAGCAGAAACACATCAACACATGAGACACCAAGATTTTGACGTGGAAAACCCGGTTAAGGGAAAAACCACAGGGTGATTAACCCAATATTGTATTATGTTAGAAGAATAGAAAGAACAAAATGGCACATGCCAATTAGGGCTCACTTCCCAAGCACACTGCTCACAAGAGGCTCACTACCTACAAGAGACACACAGTCTGCAATAAATAAGTATCACATACATGAACTGGAGAATAGCATCTTCACCATGCTTGAATCAGTTCTATTTAAGCCCAATACTTCTGCTCTGCCTTTCGCTCTCCTCCTCGCTACCACACACTCATCTCCACAAGGACAACTTTGAACTGACTTCGTAATCTCTTATTTATACAAGACATCAACTTAGGAATGATCATCTAAGTTGACAAACATCCACAAGAACATCCGCAAGATGTGTAACTGATCTGGTCGGCCAATCTCAAGAAGAACACCATCATCTGGAAGTTATTTTTCAAGTGCAAGCTTCCAACTTCAATGTAGACCATCAACATGAACTAAACATAATCCAAAGACCTCCACAAGTTTGCCTGAATCACCAAGAACATCCACACTTCATCTACTTATTGAAACCCATCTCTCCTTCATCCGGAACCTTAAGAACATAGTCTGTCATTACTGTCACAAAGAAATAGATTCTTGTGGACCTTCAAACCATGAACCAATTGAGTTGACACATCATAAGGACTTTCCCAACACTCCCTCAAATCCACAGAATAGGACAATGCATTTCCGGATCTCACCGGACCTTTCTGTAACACTTTGTCACCTCTGAACACCTACCGGAACCGGTTTTACTTGAGCGACCACAATTTCTTCATATCTTCATGTGGACCTTTAAAATCTCTACTGGATCACCTTAAGACACATATCTACAAACCCTTTAATTCGTATCCTTTGATCCTCATCCTATCTTGGACTTTTACCTTACTATCATCACTGTTCTTCCTTGTTCCTAATTGAGATTAATTTTCTCAATATCCTCAGCACACAGTTCATCCAATCCTTATCATTAATGCAATAGGGTATGTTGACATCAATGACAACACCAGTTAGGCCCATACGTGCAACAATCTCCCCCTTTATCATTGATGGCAACATATGATGTGAAAAATTGTTTTAACCATCAAGACAAGAACTTCTCCTTACTGTCACAACTCCCTCTATCAGCAACAACCATTCACATGTCTTCTCTCCCTTTACTACTCCCCCTTTGATCAACAACCACTTGTTTTTCACATGTCTTCTCTCCCCCTTTGACATCAATGGGAAAGGGCACATACTTGCAATCCCACCACTTCAAAATCATACCTACTGCTCCCCCTAGGTAGAAGCTCCCCATCATCAATCCGGATCACAAGGTATGACTATGATATCCACTAGATTGGTGCACCTCAGTGCATCTTAGTTCATCACCGGAGGGGCAATAACCCCTAACTTCTCCCTGAGATACTCAAAAGAGTCCTTAGGTAGAGGTTTAGTAAATATGTCTGCAATCTGATCCTTGGAAGGCACAAACTCCAATCTGACTTCATTCTTGTTCACTTGCTCTCTCAAAAAGTGAAACTTGATGGATATATGTTTAGTCTTTGAATGTAACACCGGATTCTTAGATATGTTTATTGCACTTGAATTATCACATAAAATTGTGATAGGCTCCTCATACTCCACTTTAATATCTCTTAACATCTGCTTCATCCACAAAAATTGAGTGCAACTACCTACCGCTGCAATATATTCTGCTTCAGTTGTAGACAGAGATATTGCCTCTTGTTTCTTGCTTAGCCAAGAAACCAATCTCTTTCCCAAAAAGAATGCTCCACCACAGGTACTCTTTCGGTCATCCACATCTCCTGCCCAATAAGGATTTGTATATGCATGAAGAGAGAAATCATGATCTCTAGGATACCACAGACCATACTCAACTGTCCCTTTTAGATATCTAAAAATCCTCTTGATTGCCATGACATGAGATTCTCTAGGATCAGCCTGGAATCTAGCAACAAGACCAACAACCTGCATAATATTTGGTCTAGTTTGAGTGAGATACAACAGTCCTCCAATCATTGACCTATACTTTGTCTGATCTACCTTAGGAGAGTCATCATCTTTGCTCAACTTACATCTGGTTGCCATGGGAGTGTTCATTGGCTTTGAATCTTCCATCCCAAATTTCTTCAACAATTCTTTCACATATTTGGTCTGAGAAATGAAGATTCATTTCACCAAGCATGGACATCTCAAACTCACTTTTCATTTGATTTGCAAAAGTTTTACACATACTATCTCTTCCTCCAAAAATGATATCATCAACAAACACTTCAACAATCAAGATATTTTCATGATCAATTTTGAAATATAAGTTACTGTCAGCAGTACCTTTGTTGAAACCAATCTTCAAAATATGCTTGTCTAATCTTTCATACCAAGCTCTAGGGGCTTGCTTCAATCCATACATTGCCTTCTTCAACTTGCAGACCATATCACCATGATCAGACAATTGAAAACCCTGTGGTTGTTCAATGTACACTTCTTCTTCCAAGTCACCATTCAGGAAGGTAGATTTGACATCCATCTGATATACCTTGAAATCCTTGAAAGTAGCAAAAGCAAGAAATAGTCTGACTACTTCAATTCTTGCCACTGGAGCAAAAGTTTCTTCAAAATCAACTCCTTCTATTTGAGAATAACCCTTGCAGACCAATCTGGCTTTATTTTTGATTACTTCACCAACTTCATTTAGTTTGTTCCGGAAGACCCATTTTTCTTCCAATCACATTCTTGTTTCTAGGTCTAGGAACAAGATCCCAAGTGTGATTTTTCTCAATTTGCACCAGCTCTTCCTTCATTGACTTAGTCCAGTTTTCATCATTGCAAGCTTCATTCACTATCTTAGGCTCAATCTTTGAAATAAGACAATACTCTTCTGAATCTTGAGTAATTCTCCTTCTTGTTTGTACTCCTTTGCTTTTATCATCTATGATCTGATCTTCAGAGTGGTTCAGTCTTACATACCTGGAAACTTTGGGAGTTTCTTACACTTCTAATACTTGATTAGGCTCATTGAGACTCATCTCTCCTTCCTGATTTACCAGATCAGTTTGAGTCTGAATTTCAGAAGGGACTTGGGTTCCTTGAGTTAGTGCACCATTCTAATCATCTTCATCACATTCATAAAACATTGAGGGTTTTTTAATTCCCTCATCAACCTTCACATTTGTACTTTCTGTCATCTTTCGAGCAGTCTATTGTTATAACACTGGTATGCTTTGCTTTGAGTAGAGTCACCCAATAATATTCCTTCATCACTTCTAGCATCAAACTTTCCTAGATCTTCATCTCTTTTGATGTAACATTTGCTACCAAAAACTCTGAAATACCTCACGGTAGGAGTGATGCCAAACCAAAGTTCATAAGGAGTCTTACCAGTATTGCTTCTGATTTGAACTTGATTGAGGGTATAGACTGCAATGCTGACAACTTCTCTCCAATAGATTTGAGGAACATTTGCTTCCATCATCATGGTCCTAGAAGCTTCCTAGATGGTCTGGTTCTTTCTTTCCACTACTCCATTCTGCTGTGGAGTCCTAGGAGCAGACAATTGTCTCTTTATTCCACGTTTCTCACTGAACTCTATGAACTCACCGAATGTGAATTCTCCACCTCTATCAGACCTCAAACATTTCAATTTTAATCCGGTTTCACTCTCTACCATAGCCTTGAATATTTTGAATTTTTCAAGGGCTTCTGATTTCTCTTTTAAAAAGGTTACCCACATCATCCAGGAATAGTCATCAATTAGAAACATAAAGTATCTATCACCTTGTATACTCCTAATTCTTGCTGGACCACAAAGATCAATATGAACTAAGTCCAATAATCCAGTAGAAGACAGTTCCTTACTTTTGAATGTGACTCTGCTCAGCTTACCCAACTGACATTATTTGCACAAGCTATTAGTAGGTTTCACCAATTTTGGAAGATCTCTTACAGCCCAAGTATTGCTTATCTTGATGATATTATCAAAATTCACATGACACATCCTACTATGCCATAACCAACTCTGATCAACTTGAACAAATAAACAACTTTTACCAGTACCAACCAAGTGGAAGATATTACCTTTAGTTTGAGTACCGGATGCAATCTTTGTTCCAAAACTTTCAAAGATCTTGCATTTTCCATTCTTGAATCTGAGATCATAGCCTTTGTCCACCAACTGCCCAACACTAAGAAGATTGTGCTTCAATCCTTCAACATACAGTACATTACCGGTTTTGTTCTTTCCATCAAAATAAATAGTTCCTCTACCTCTGATTCTACCAGCAGAGTTATCACCAAACTTTACTATACTCCTCCTTCATACCTTTCCAAATCTATGAACTTATTTTTGTCACCTATCATATGGTGAGAGAATCCACTGTCAATGACCCAATCATCCTTTTCTTCAACTTGGGCAGCCAGAGCTCTTTCTACAACTTTATGATTGATAGATTCAGAGGGCATTGGATCTTCTTCCTTGATGGCAATGAATACCCAGTCACTTCCAGATTTGTCTCATGTCTCTAATTCATCATCTATTACTCCTTCATCATCTCCTTCATGAGCATAGTAACAATTCTTTTGGAATCTTGATCTGTTAGAATTTGGCCTTGAAAATCTTTCCAGACACCTTGAGGCAAAATGACCAATCTTATTGCAATTAAAGCACTTAAAAGGCAATTTCCCTTCATACTTACCGGATCCTCTTGGCAGTCTTTTTGTAATAAGAGCTTCAAGGTGAGCAGTTTAGCTTCTTCTTCTTCCAGGTTTTTTCTTGCTTTTTCATACCATGAGAGTTTCCTTGAAGAGTTCTCTCCCGGATCAAACCTTTGTTTACCTTTTATAGATGCACTGGCTTTGAATGCAGATTTAGTCTTTGGGGGTTCATCTCCAAACTCAGCCATTTCAAATGCAACCAATTTACCAACCAATTGATCTCTTATGACAGTTGTGTGGGCTCTGAATTCTTCAATTGCAGTAGCCTTGATTTTATAAGAAGCAAGAAGGGATTTGAGAACTTTGCCAACAATCTCATCTTCATTCAAGACTCCACTAGCATTTCTAATTCCACAAACCATCTCATTTACCCTTGGCATAAAAGATGTGATATTTTCATCTTCTCTCATCTTCAAATTTTCAAATTTCCCTTTCAGACTTTATAACCTTGCACATTTAACATATTTATCTCCTTCATGCAAAAGTTCTAGTTTTTGCCAAATCTCAAAAGCAGTTAGTAGGTTAATAACATTTGAGAGCTCTAAATCAGATAATGTGCTTAGAAGAGCCTCTATAGTCCGTAGATTGTTTTCAACATCTGTGATTTCATTTTAGGTTTTCAGACCATCCTGTGGAGGTACATACTGTGTTGCAACCATGGTCCAGTATGCCATTCCCATACATTGTAAGTGACATTTCATGCGACCTTTCCAAAGATTAAAATTGGTTCCATCAAACTTTGGACTATCCTTCTTGTAAGATGACATCCTCGATCTCCTCAAGCAGTTAAGCTCCTTTTAGAGGAACTTGGCTCTGATACCAATTGTTAGACTTAGGGCACACAACTAAGAGGGGGGGTGAATCAATTGTGTAAAAAATTTCTTCCAATTAAACACTTAACTTCACTTTGCAATTTAGCAGTATAATAATAAATCAATCATGGAAACACAATGCAACAAATCAAGAGTAGAAACACATCAACACATGAGACACCAAGATTTTGACATGGAAAACTTGGTTAAGGGAAAAACCATGGGGTGATTAACCCAAGATTGTATTCTTTGTTAGAAGAATAGAAAGAACAAAATGGCACATGCCAATTAGGGCTCACTGCCCGAGCACACTGCCCACAAGAGGCTCACTGCCTACAAGAGACACACTGTCTATAAGAAATAAGTATCACATACATGAACTAGAGAATAGCATCTTCACCGTGCTTGAATCAGTTCCATTTAAGCCCAATACTTTTGCTCTACCTTTCTCTCTCCTCCTCGCTACCACACACTCATCTCCACAAGGACAACTTTGAAATGACTTCATAATCTCTTATTTATTTAAGACATCAACTTAAGAATGATAATCTAAGTCGGAAAACATCCACAAGAACATCCGCAAGATGTGTAATTGATCCAGTCAGCCAATCTCAAGAAGAACACCATCATCCAGAAGTTATTTTTCAATTGTGAGCTTCCAACTTCAATGCGGACCATCAACACAAATTGAACATGATCCAAAGAACTCCACAAGCTTGCCTGAATCACCAAGAACATCCATACTTCATCTACTTACTGAAACCCATCTCTCCTTCATCCAGAACCTCAAGAACACAGTGAATTTTAGTTAGGCAATATTTGGTTCTTGGATTCGATCTAGCATAATCATGGCTGTCAAGATGCTTCATAACTAAGAGCAATTAATAAAGAAGGGAATAAATCTAATCATATGCCATGGTTGGTAAATTAAAAGACTCTTATAAATCTTGCACTTAAAAACATTTTTCCTAGTGTCAATAATATAATCTAAGGATAAGATGTAAATTAACCACTTCCATTCCTTCTCTACACAGTGGTTGTTGATTGAAGCAATTCCCATCCACTCTCATCTCAATCTCACAACATTATGTAGAGGATTAATTGAAGGAGGCACTACACACTCTACTTACTGTACATAACCCCCCCTGATGTAGAGGCACTAGGATAGATAGAGGATTTCACAAATAGACAAGGTTTTCTTCACTCTTGAAACCAAATTTTAGGATCAACTTGCAAAAGTGGGAACATAAGTTAACATCTTTCAAACAATCATGGAAAGGTTGGTTTGACATGCCATGGGACCCATCCAGACCATTGGCAAAGGCTAAACAAAATTGGTTTTAGTACTTCCTTCTTTAGGCCTCTAAACTCCTTGTAGCCCTTGAAACAGGAACAGTCAACCATAACTTTCAACACAGGCCTGCAAACGTAGATATTAGACAATCCTAAGATACCCATTTGGACTCCCCACAACATATCACAAATTGGGTATGGGTTGTTTTGGACAGTATGGTCCAACCTATAACCCTCTCCTAGTGGCCTAGAGCCCCAATTAGGTATGTTTTGTGAAGCAACCACCCTTTCAGAGACTCACAGAACTTTCTACACTACTTGGACACCTCAATCACATGCCCAAACCAAGACTTTTTTAGGTTTTGAACCCCTATAGTCAACTGTTCCCTCAAATACATATATGGTTCTTTAATTGGCTTAATACATGAGGATATTAAGCCTTCCTCACCAAAATTCTGCCTCCACCAACTTCCTCTTCTATGCAAACATTCCATTCAAAAAAAATATGAAAGAATACATCTATCCCACTGGTCTTGTGGCACTTTGCAAAGTATGACTTGTAGCAGCGTAGCAGTTCAGGAAAATAAAGTTTCAATGAGCAGTCCAAGGAAAATGGATATAAATTGCTTTCTGATCAATGTCACAACCTCAAAATAACCTTGAATTAAAGTTACTTCATCATTCCACACATTCCATAGATTTAGAAGTCATGACAATTCCATACTGGAAGGTGGTACGGACTGTTCTTCCAGAAAATGCAAAAAAAGATAGTAAACAACAAAGAATTGGTTTATTATAGCATTGAAACTTCTTGCACACACTGTCTCCGATCCATGAGAGGGTTTTAACAAGTTTACAACATCCTTCATCAGTTTGGGGTTGGTTGGCAAAAAGAAACCACCCTCAAACTATTCAAAAACTGTCAACTAGCCATGATGTTTACAACATGTATTAGGAGCAGATATAGACAAACTACTACCTCAAACCCCTCTAGAATCATATGTTATGCCACAAGTTATCTTTCTAGGATGAAGACAAGATGCCTTTCCATGTTTGACACTCATGGAGGATTGATCCATTTGGACTTGACTGCCTATATCAATTACTTGGCATCAAGGCCTTACAAATGGCTTCAATACAATCTCAAATGGTCATAAGACCTTATTACATCTTTCAAATGGTCTTCAAGACCTTATTGACATTCAAAACAATATGAACAACATGAAGACAAGACATATATGATCTCCTTTGTGCTCCTGCACCATACTCCCTGGGTGGGAAAAAACTCAAGTCTCTTGAGGAATCAGATCAGCAACTGTGACACCATGCTTCAAGATGTCTTCTTTACTCATCCAAGTGGCATCTTCAATGGGTAAGCCACTCTATTTGACAAGGAACTATTTGTATGTCTTCTTTCTAGTCCTCTTCAAGACATTGATATCAAGAATGCATTCCAACTTCAAGGGTTGATTGGGTGGAAGACCCTTAACCCATTCTTCATCTCCTGCTGCTGTCATATCTGCCTCTAAATCTACATTATGATCACCTTTAAAAGGAAACAAGTCTGAAACATTAAAGATAGGAGATATGGCCAAGCCTTGAGGAATCTCAATCTCATAGGCATTGGACCCAAACTTGTGCACAATCCGGCATGGACCTATCTTCTTCATGAGGAGTTTGGTTGGCTGTCCTTTTGGAAGTCTCTCCTTCAAATGTGCCATGACCAAATCCCCAACCTTATATTGCACATCTCTCCTTCTCTCATTGGCTTTCTCCTTGTACTTTTCATTGTTCTTTTGAAGATTTTCTCTTACATTATCATGGATGTCCTTCATGGCTAATGCAAAGTCTTCACCTTGAGCACTCTTCCTCTCCAATCCATGTAGATCTCTCAATTCAAAAATACCTCTTGGGTGAACACCATAGACAATCTCAAATGGACTCCTTCCTATGCTTCTATTGGTGGAGTCATTGTAAGCAAATTCATCTTGCAGGATGATCATATCCCATGCCTCTCTATGCTACTTTGTGAGACATCTAAGGAGATTTCCCAAAGACCTATTCAGTACCTCAGTTTGGCCATCAGTCTGAGGATGATAGGCTGAAGTGAATGACAACTGAGTGGCCAACTTCTTCCACAAGGTATGCCAAAATTGGCCTACAAACTTTGGATCCCTATCAATCACAATGTTAAGAGGCAAGCCATGGATTCTAACAATTTATTTGAAGAACAAACTAGCAATGTGTGAAGCATCATTAGTGCATTTACATGGCAAAAAATGAGCCATCTTACTGAATCTATCCACCAGAACAAATATGCTATCAAAACCTCTTTGAGTCCTAGGAAGACCCAAGATAAAATCCATGCTAATACTTTCCCATGGCCTATTAGGAATAGGAAGTGGCTGATATAGACCAGCATTAGATGAAGTTCCTTTTGCTCTTTGACAAATACTACAACATTCATCAAATTTTTTGATGTCTGATTGCATTTTAGGACAAAAATAAAACCTCTTCACCTGATCCAATGTTTTATCTAGCCCAAAGTGACCCCCTAGTCCACCACAATGTTTTTCCTTTATGGTGTTCTCCCTCATGGAACACCTAGGAACACATAATTAGCTGCCTTTGAACAACAACCCCTGCTGCAACAAAAACTTAGAAAAATTAGAATGATAAGAGTCTAAAAACTGTGAACAAACTTCATATACCTCCTTGAAATCTTCATCATCCTAATACATATGTTTGAGAGCATCAACCCCTACACTTTGCAACTAAATCTCTTGAACCATACACACCCTTCTACTCAATGCATCTGCCACTTTGTTGGTCTGTCCCTTCTTGTGTTTGATTGAAAAAGTATATGCTTGGAGTGGTTCAACCCATTTCATATGCCTATGGTTGAGTTTCTCCTATGAATTCAGAAAACTAAGTGCATGGTTGTCAGTATAAACAATAAACTCTTTAGGCAAAATATAGTGCCTCCATTTTTTCAAAGTTTGCACCATTGCATACAATTCCAAGTCATAAGTAGAGTACTTTCTCTTAGCATCATTCAATTTTTCACTAAAGAAAGCAACTGGCCTACCTTCTTGACTTAGGACAACCCCTATAGCAAGGTAACTAACATCACATTCCACCACAAACAACTTGTTAAAGTTGGGCAAAACAAGAATGGGTTGTTGTGCTACTTTTTGTTTCAAAATTTCAAAAGAATCATTGGCTACCTTTGTCCAAGAAAACATACATTTCTGCCCCGCATTGATGGTATCCAAAATTGGTGCACAAATATGACTAAAACCCCTTATGAAATTCCTGTAAAATGTTGCCAAACCATGAAAACTTTTTACATCACCTGCTATTTTTGGAGTTGGCCATGACAAAATGGCCTCTACCTTTGCTGGATCCATCTTCAAACTACCTTTGGAAATGACAAAACCAAGATAGGTGAGTTCTTCCTTCATGAAGACACTCTTTTCCATGTTAATCATCAATTTCTCATCATGCAATTTCTTCAAAACCTGATCCAAATATTGTAAATGCTCTTCCTTAGTCGTTCTGAAAACAAGAATGTCATCCAAGTATACCACAACAAATTTGCCAATGAAATCTTACAATACTTCATTCATGAGATGCATAAAAGTACTTGGGCATTAGATACATCACCAACCACTCATAAAGACTCTCATTTGTTTTGAATGCTATCTTCCATTCATCACCTTGCTTTATCCTAATTTGATGATACCCACTCTTAAGATCAATCTTAGAAAAGTATCTAGCCCCTCCCAAACAGTCCATTAGGTCCTCAATCCTTGGCATAGGGAACCTATATCTTATATTAATCTTGTTAATGGCTCTAGAATCCATACACAATCTCCATTTACCATCCTTTTTAGGGGCTAGGACTATTGGGACAACACATGGGCTAAGGCTCTTTCTTACCAATCCCTTATCCAACAATTCGTGTACTTGTTTGGCAATCTCTTCACTTTGAGAAGGTGTCATCTTGTAGGTTGATTTGTTTGACAAAGTAGATCCTGGTATGAAGTTAATTTGATGGATTATGTCTCTAATAGGTGGCAACTCATTAGGCATTTCCTCTACCATAATCCCCTTATACTTCTCTAACAATTGCTGCACCTCCTTAGGAACCTCTTCCTTACTAGGATCATGCAAATTAGGACTGGTTTTAGGCTTCAAAATCAGAGCATACCCTTGGGTTCCTTCCTCCTTAAGGGTGTCTAAAAACTCTTTACCACTCACAATCATGACACTTAACCCAAAAATCTTCTCTACATTCTCATCCGGCAATGGATCCATTTTATACTTCCTACCATTCTTGGTTATGATGAAAGAATTAGTTTTACCATCGTGTTGGGATTGAACATCTTATTGCCATGGACGTCCTAGCAGAAAATGACAAGCATCCATGGGAATTATATCACACAAAATCTTGTCCTTATATTCTCCTATCTCAAATTCTACCCATGATTGTTCATCTACCAAAACTTGTTGCCCCTTATTCAACCATGATATTTTATAAGGACTAACATGATGAAGTCTTTTCAATTTCAACTTGCCTACCATTTCAATAGAAACCAAATTTTTAGTTGAGCCTAAATCAACAATGACCTTGCAAATCTTACCATAGGCCTTACATGTTGTCCTGAACAATGTCTTCCTTTGAGGGGGTTCTTTTGTTTGAGGCACCTTCAACATGGTTCTGCTCATCATCAAATTTTCTCCTTCATGGACTGGGGCTGCACTTCCAATTGGAGAGTTAACACTTTGACAATCTTCCTCTTGGATCAATTGGTTCCTTCTCTCTCCTCCATGAGAGCTTGAGGCTTGCTTTTCAGGACATTTGAAGGCTGGATGTCCCACTTGGTTGCAATTGTAGCACCTTCCTATGAAGACATTAGGACCTCTCCCTCATCCACCAAATCTACCCCTTCCATTGGGTCTCCTTCCTCTAAAGCCTCCTCTAGAAACTGATTCTCCACTTTTTTCTTGGGAACTAGATTCCCCTTGACTTCTTTGGAACTGATTTTTGCCTCCAAAACTACCCCTACCTCTGAAATTTCTGCCACCTCTTCCTCTATTTTGTTGCTCACCTTTCCTCTTCAACTTCTCTTCAGCCCTTAATGCCACTTGAAAGCATTTGTCCATGGTTTTAGGGGTTAGTAGACTAATTTCATCTTGGATATTAAACCTCAAACCATTTAAATACCTTTCCACTTTACCTTTTTCATCCTCCATGTATCCACAACGAAGAGAGAACTTGTGAAACTCCTCGGTGCATGTGGCCACATCTAAATCTCTTTGTTTGAGATTTTGCATCTTCTTGTAGATCTGCACCTCATAGTCTGATGGAAGGAATTGGGACTTGTTCCTCTCCAACATTCTTCTCCATGAAGAGATCATGCTCTTCCCATTCTTTACCCTCTCACCTTGGGTGTAATTCCACCATGTAAGGGTAGCACCTTTGAGTTTGGTTTTTGCAAACTTCACCCTCTTGTTCTCAGCAACTTCTTTGTATTCAAAGTAGTTGTTTAGGGCCTCAATCCACTCCATAACTTCATCAGCATTCATCTTGCCACTAAATATTAGAATCTCCATCCAAGCCTCTAAAGAATCCTTGCCAATTGCCCTCATGGCTTTAAGGAAATGTTTTTTATCTGCAGGTACCTTTACCTCTTCTTGATCTTCTTCTTCCTCTTTTTCTTCTTCTTCATCAGAACCTTCATCTATCCTCTTCCCTATCTTCAATGCCTTCAACTCTTCTTGGAGTGCTTCCTTGACTCCACTTTTGATCTTTTCTTCCATCTCCTTGTACTTCTTAACCACTTCAGTGGTCATCCCCTTTGGAGGCATATTGCTAGCCTCTCCTTCACTCTCCTCTGCTGACATATACCAAGTCTTACACAACCAACAATAGAACCTTTTATGGCTCTAATACCACTATGATGTAGAGGCACTAGGATAGATAGAGGATTTCACAAATAGACAAGGTTTTCTTCACACTCTTGAAACCAAATTTTAGGATCAACTTGCAAAAGTGGGAACAATAGTTAACATATTTGAAACAATCATGGAAAGGTTGGTTTAAAATTCCATGGGACCCATCGAGACCATTGGAAAAGGCTAAACAAACTTGGTTTTAGAACTTCCTTCTTTAGGCCTCTAAACTCCTTATTTCCCTTGAAACAGGAACAGTCAACCATAACTTTCAACACGGGCTTGCAAACTTAGATCTTAGACAATCCTAAGATACCCATTTGGACTCCCCACAACATATCACAAATTGGGTATGGGTTGTTTTGGACAGTATGGTCCAACCTATAACCCCTCCTAGTGGCCTAGAGCCCTAATTAGGTCTGTTTTGTGAAGCAACCACCCTTTCAAAGACTCACAGAACTTTCTACACTAGTTGGACACCTCAATCACATGCCCAAACCAAGACTTTTTTAGGTTTTCAATGCCTATAGTCAACTATTCCCTCAAATGCATCTATGGTTCTTCAATTGGCTTAATACATGAGGATATTAAGCCTTCCTCACCAAAATTCTGCCTCCACCAACTCCCTCTTCTCTACAAACATTCCATTAAAAAAACATGAAAGAATACATCCATCCCACTGGTCTTGTGGCACTTTGAAAAGTACGGCCTGTAGCAGCGTAGGAGTTCAAGAAAAAAGAGTTTCAATAAGTAGTCCAAGGAAAATGGATATAAATTTATTTCTAATCAGTGTCATAGCCTCAGACTAACCTTGAATGAAAGTTACTTCATCATTCCACACATTCCACAGATTTAGAAGTCATGACAATTCTGTACTGGAAGGTGGTACAGACTGTTCTTCCAAAAAATGCAAAAAAAGATAGTAAACAACAAAGAATTGGTTTATTATAGCATTGAAACTTCTTGCACACACTACCTCTGATCCATGAGAGGGTTTTAACAAGTTTACAACATCCTTCATTAGTTTGGTGTCGATTGGCAACAAGAAACCACCATCAAACTGTTCAAAAACTATCAACTAGCCATGATGTTTACAACATGTATTAGGAGCAGATATAGACAAACTACTGCCTCAAACCCCTCTAGAATCATATGTTATGCCACAAGTTATCTTTCTAGGATGAAGACAAGATGCCTTTCCATGATTGACACTCATGGAGGATTGATCCAGTTGGACTTGACTGTTTATATCAATTACTTGGCATCAAGGCCTTACAAATGGCTTCAATACAATCTCAAATGGTCATAA
The DNA here is from genome assembly GCA_027924645.1 of Cunninghamia lanceolata. Taxonomy (NCBI): domain Eukaryota; kingdom Viridiplantae; phylum Streptophyta; class Pinopsida; order Cupressales; family Cupressaceae; genus Cunninghamia; species Cunninghamia lanceolata. The sequence goes on along the minus strand of BSBN01001247.1, from coordinate 3,181,876 downwards.
GACCTTATTACATCTTTCAAATGGTCTTCAAGACCTTATTGACATTCAAAACAATATGAACAACATGAAGACAAGACATATATGATTTCCTTGGTGCTCCTACACCATCCCCCCTCCCCAAAGATTACTCTACATATCTTGAATTACTACAGATTTGTATTCTCAAGAACAACTTTTATAGTTAGGGCACATGAACTATTCGATAGAATGTCTCAAAGAGATGTCATCTCGTGTAATGCAATGATTGCAAGTTCTGCACATAATGGATTTGTTGAAAACGCTTTAGAAACTTTCAAGCAATTGAAATTGGTAGGCGTAAAGCCAAACCCCTCAACCTTTGCCAACATCCTCCCTGCCTGCGTACCAATTTAAGCTTGGGAACAGGGCATGGACATCGATCAAAACATAACGGAGGGGAAGTTTTGTCAGATTTTTTAATTGCAAGTGACCTAGTTGGCATGCATGTAGAATGAGGAAGCACAGAGAAGGCAGGGTAACTATTTGACAGAATGCCTCAAGGAGGCGAATGCAAGATTGCAGGTTTTGCAGAAAATGGATTTTTTGCAAAGGCCTTAGAAACTTTTAGCAAATGCAATTGACAAGTGTAAAGATAAAATTTCTTGACCTTTGCCAATATCCTCCCTACGTATTCCAAAATGCAAAGCTTTCAAATGGGGTATGGACTTCCACCAAAGCAAAATGGAAAGGAGAATTTTTGTCAGATATAGTAGTTGGAAAAGCCCTGGTAGACATATATGCAAAGCATGGAATTATAGACAAACATGTGGACTGTATGATAGAATGCCTCAAAGAGATTTCATCTAATGGAACACATTGATTGTAGGGTATGCACAAAATGGATTGGTTGAAAAGGCTTTAGAATCTTTCAGGCAAATGCAATTGGAAGAACTAAAGCAAATTTCCACAAGCCTTGGCAGCATCCCTCAAAGCATGATGGTAAGGGAATTTTTGTCAGATATTATATTTGGAAATACACTGGTAGACATATATGCAAAATGAGGAAACATAGACAAGGCACGTCAACTATTTGATAAAATGCCTCCAAGAGATGTCATTCTGTGGAATGTTATGATTGCAGGTTTGCACAAAATAGATCTATTGAAAAGGCTTTAAAACCTTCATGCAAATACAATTGGCAGATTTAAAGTAAAATTCCACAACCTTTGATAACGTACTCCCTGCCTGTGCCTACATGAGGCTCTAGAATAGGGTATGGACTTCTAACCCAACCTAATGGTGAGAGAATTTTTTAGATGTTGTAGTTGTAAGTGCCACTTCCAATTACTAAAGCCTTCACAAAAACTTAAGTATGAATTATCTCTTGAATGTTTTCAAACTATGATTAAAATTCCTACAAAAACTATTGCACAAATTCTCTTTGGAATGATTTCAAATTGTAATTTAAAGTTTCTTTGTAGCTTAATCTAGGCTAGTTAACTAGTACAAACAACAATTAAATAAGAATATTGGATTCATGAATCAACTTAGAAAAATATTTTAAGACATTCCATCAAAATGAGCTCAAAACTAAATAGAAATATAAAATGCATAAAATCATCTTGTCAATAACTATGGATAATATTAAAAAAGGAAAGAAACAAAACTAAGGAGAGGAGGTTGCTCTTATAGATTGCTCTAGCAATCCAACCAAAAGCCAAGTGTGTCATCTTCCTTCCTCCATCCATGCTATTTATAGAAAAATTCAACCCTTATGGAGGAAAATTCAAGTCTTTGAGTCAAGTCTTCTCAATAAATGCTTCTTTTCCATTTTCCAAATTGTCATAAATTTTAGTGGAAAAGGACTCATTTAACTTTAAATGTTTTCTTTCAAATTTTCCATTTGTCATAAATTCATGTGGAAACCTCCAATTATCAATAAGTGTTATTGACTTGGAAAATGGGAAGATTGAATTTCTAGAAGTGTACCCTTTTTTTTATTTAGTTTATTTATTTAAAATTCCAAATTGTGTCAAATAAAAATTCATTTTTTTTATTTTTTTTTATGAGGACCTCACATTATTTAGAAGGGTCATTAATATATTTTTGTGTGTTAATGATATAAAAGATCTTATTTGAATAATAAAATGCATACCATTAGACATTAAAGTAAAAAGTAATTAATTATGCATAGAATGATATGATAACTCTAATCAAACTTGAAGCTCTAAGTATAATATGTTGGAGGGATAGAAGTGGGTCATGACATACTTCCCCAGTAAAACTTTGCATTATCCTGATGCAACACATCACTAACTATAGTTCAAAAATTAAGGTAGCGAAAGCACTTAATATAAATCAAAATTCTACCAGGTTCCAAAATGATAAAGGATCCATGTATTATCATACCAAGGTGAGTTTAAGAAACTACTTTAACTTTTCAAACCTGGTTGAACATATCCTTGCTACTTGTCCTCTAGTCAAGAATGTTGATTATTCCAGTAGACTCGTTCATTGAAATTTTCCTTTCTAGGATACTTGTAGAGGTTATTAGACATATCATGTTATGATGTTAAACATGGTGTTGTTTAGCCATGCTTCTAGGATTGTCATGTTGGTATGTAGCAATTCATCACAAAGTACTTGTTTTATCAATGCAAATTAAAGTAATAAATAATCATAAGTTACCAAAGATGCCATTTTTAAATCATTACCTTATCATGTAAGCAACTTCCTCATAATTATCTTTAGGAGCCTTTTAAATGCAACAGTAAGTGAATAAGTGTATAAAAATTAAGGAATAAATCTAACTTGCAAGAGTGTCATCATTAAGCACCTTATTATCATAATATAACTTCTTCACAGTTATCATATTATGGAGCCATTAAATCAAACATGTGTCATTATGTTGAACTCCACATGTGAACTGATTAAAGTAAAACATCCCCAAGCTCATGGATTCATAATGAGACTGGTATACTCAAGAGCAAATGAAAGTCTTCCAAAATAAATTTCAGTGTCAAGAGGCCAAATTATTATCATTTCAATGTGAGGATCAGAATATTATTATTTTCTGATGTCTCTTTAGGAGATTTATTTCTATATAAGAATGCTCTTACCTTAGTCCATTCACAATAAAGCTAAGTACACTTGCTCCTTACTTTGGTTTCTGACCATTCCCTTTCGTAGAGAATAAAATATTCATAGATATAATTGATCCTATCCAAAGTAAACATATCCAAAACATCATTAAATAAATTTTCTTCCTTTATACCAAGTTATCTTTCTAATCCACCTTTAAGTTAGTTTCTCTCTTGCATAAGAGGGTCACATTTATTATTCTCCTTTTCTTTCGCCCATACTTGATCATAATGAAAATCGTACCAAACTCAAAGTCTAACTGTCTAATCTTATTGTTCATATCCTTAAATTTCTCTCATTTTAAAACCTCCTTTGATGCTATTACAATGACCTTCAACCTTAATCCTTGCAATTCACATTAAAATTCCATCATTAAAGATAATAAAACCTCGGAATCAAATTTCTAAGCTCGGTAAAAAAAATTAGGTTCATAGATTCTCCCTTGGTAATCCATCATTATCAAAATTTCTAGTTATGTTTGAAGTTTACTCCAACATGTGTTAAAATCCAAGTGAAATGATACACCACCATAGTTTAGAAGAATTTATATTATCTTAGTCAATCTTAAGTACTCAGGAAGTTCAAATAGCCAATCCAAGATAAAGTGTCCAAAACAGGACATAGTGAAATAAGGCCAACTAGGCTCTTCTGTCCTTTGGGCAAATTGGTTCATATGGAATTGGGTCTAATGGACCCTATTGCTTCCCAATATATGTGGTTCAGTCACACAATTCTCTTCACTTGAACTTTCTAAAGAAGCTTCTGCAACATCACTCAAATCATTAGTATCACAAGAAACATCACAAAGTTTAGGCTTAGATCTCAAGTTTTTATTTTCTTCTCTACATGCTACAAGTGACTTCTCCAGCTAATTAACATGTTCTTTGAATCCTGCTATTTCACTCTTCTATAAACTGTTCTCCCTTTTCAATTCTTTCAAACCTTCTTCTATTCCTCTATTCCAACTCTTCAAATCTCTCTTCAATATCTTCAAACAATGTCAACTTTGCTTTTAGTTCTTCATTTCTCCTTCTTGCATTTTTTAGTTCTTCTTCAAGGGCATCATATTTGTCTTCTCCTAGTTCCTTAGTTCCTTTATCTTTTCGAACAACTCTGAATTACACCTTATTTCACACAATTCTCCTTCCAAAATAATGGCCAAACGGGTCTATACTGGTCAAACGGATCAAAACTTTATCCAATAGGTAAACACAATGGCCATACGAGCTAAATAGGACAAGAATCATTATGCTTTGGCTAGAGACTTTTAAATCTTTTGTGATAAATATGGGTCCATGATTCACTTCCTGGAGACCACAGTCTACCCAAGCACTGTGCTGAGGATTTCAAACGAGGGATACATAATATCGACTTGTAGACACCTCAGTTTCAGCAAAGCCAGGTACAAGTAATCCACCCTGGGGATTCTTCTGAGTACCAAGAGACTTCTATTATTTTGATATCATATCAACATTACACTTAAAATGAATACATGCTCAAGCACACACATCAACACTCAAATGAAAGGTAACAATTCTAGCTATCATGCATGCCTATTTGCAGAGACTACCACATAAACAACTCTTGCAAACTTTCCATCCATCTCTCTCTTTACAACTATTGCATCAATTAGCACCACTGTAGGGATTGTTATCCAAAAGTAGTGCTAGCATCCCAAAATTGATAGTTTCTTCCCAAACTACAAGTCCATGAATGACATCAATTTCCTAAATGTCAATAGCTGCCTCTCGTACTCCTCCAGTTAGTCATAAAATCATATAGTCTCCCCTCCAAGGGAAACCAGTATCATTGATATCTTAGTGCTAAGTAATTGAGAAATAAAGATGGTTTTCAGGGCCCTCTCAAGGACCCCTCCTCACATTTCCTAATACCTTGCTCACATTTTTTTAAGGTATTATCCTCCAAGAGGAAGGTATGCAAGAAATACACACATAGATCTAGGGGGATGGATAGATTATGACTATCCCATACCATTCCCATTTGCACCCTCATCCTTACAATAGAATTCCCCAGGACACCTACTCCCCCATCAACCTACCAGGGGCCCCTCCTGAGCATGGTAGTTTATAGAAGTCACATTACTCCACACATGCTAGTAGTTGCAACAATAAAATACCTCAAATTAGGAAGGACTAAGTAAAACAAGTCCATAAGTTAAATCCTCAATTAGAATACATTAAAATAAAACAAGCCAAGAAGAAGTGAATATCAAAGGTGGAAACCATTGCAACATACCAAATTTAACAAAGAACAAGTCCTTAAGGCAAAAGGACGATCTCAAAATTAAAATAACTAATTAGCCCAAAGAAACAAAACACTAATGGCTTAACATTTAAGTAAAACCTTTAACACAAGAATAAATAATTCAACAACCTCACGAAATTTGTACATTACAACCACCATGTAGCCTTATAACAAGACCACCTAAGGGGAGTAAGGGAATTGGGTGGACTTCTATCACTAAAAGAGATAAACCATACAGTGGTCTCAACCCACCTGATAAATCACCATGTCACACTAAGCATTCCCCACACAACCTGGAACAACCTTATCATCTTTCTGTATCAAAAATCCACACGAATAGTCACATGCCCCCACACAACCTAGGGCTTGCCATTATGAAAATATCCATTAAGAGAATCCACAAGTCTCACGGTTGTCATGTACCAAACTACTATTGTCTCAATATCAATCTATTCATTTCACCCTCTAGGGAGGTTTTATCTACGGCCTTACCATTTCCTCTTCTTTGCATGTTTCTCTCCATGTTTATCAATAACTAGATGATCATGAGATCACAAGAGGGTGAATATCATTAATGTCATATTATAACACCCCTAGGACTAGTGTTTGAGCCTCTGTTCTGATACCACATGTAAGGCCCCGACTCATCCTTAACAAAATAATACTAACTCTAAATTCAAAAATACTGAGGAAATAAAAATTTTGATCTAACAGATGTAGGAAATGTGAAATTTTTCTATTAATTCTAAGAATTTCTTAAGGCATGTTATAGAGATGAGATGAGCTTGAGTTTAGTTTTCTAAAATTATCAAGTCCTGAAAGATTACAAATTTTAACTCTAGTGAAGAGAGAGAGTACATTACGAGAGGAGGTACATTACACAAGATAACCTATAAGAACAATGGATCACACATACCTTAAGTTCTTCGTTACATCTTGCATTCACTTCTGACAACTTACTTTCTCGCCAGTGACTTGTATCTGTTGGCAAGAGACACTATGGGGCTTCATGAGTGTTGTCATTTATGGCAACAAAGTCTATCCCACACATCTGCAGTACATAGTATGCCTATACAGGAAGTCAGATTGAAGATTGTATTGGTCCAGTGAACAAGAACAGAGTATGCAACAAGGTCTAACAATCAGGTCTAGATCTCTCAAATGGTGTAGCTCAGTAAGTTGCATACTTGGGAAAGTCAAGAAGGGTATCATGACTACTATATTCCAGAGATTTAGCCTCCAGTGATAAAGCATGAAGAAGATATGAGCATCTGAGTGTTGGTTTGCAGGTAGGCAGAACAAACTGAGAAAGAACTGACCAGTAGAGTATCAGACTTCAATCCGGATGAGTTATTGATGTTGATAAAGCAATTTGAGGGATCATATATTGTTGGCCGACATGATTGATGACTTCAATGCCTATGTTTTTGATACGCATCTCAAATCAAGCATGGATTCAACCCACAGATTAGTAATTTGTAAATATCTGGTTACCAACTAGAAAAGTTGTTGAAATCATTGGTGCGGATATATATACTAGATGGATTCCAGTATGAAGGTGTGTGTGTGAATAGATATTAAAACTAAAGTGCGAAGGGAGGCAGAGATAAGTGTGGAAGTAGCAATACAAGCCTGATATGTGACAAAGCAGCAGCACTAAAGTAGAGGAAGAATGAAGTGCATCAGATCAGTATATTGTGCTTAACCGGAATTGAACTTTAGCATTTGCAGATGCCCCTCATCAGTTCAAACATCTGATTTCCTTCTGTAAGTTATTGTAGGCAATGTGCCTCTTGTGAGTAGTGTCCTCGGGCAGTGAGCCCTAATTGGCAAGTGACATTTTGTATTTCTTATTCTTTTAACAGAAAATACAATCTTGGGTTAGTCACCCCGTGGTTTTTTCCATTAATAGGGTTTTCCACGTAAAAATCATTATGTTATGTGTTTTGATTTATTTTTGCTCTCATGATTATATATGCTTATATGTTCTAATGCTGCACAAATTATAAAAGAAGAAAAGATTGTTAAAATAATAGAGATAACTGATTCACCCCCCTCTCAGTTATCTGCCTTGTTTCTAACAATTGGTATCAGAGCTAAGTTCCTCTAAACAAAGCCTAACAGCTTGAGGAAGATCTGAGAATCTCAATGGATATATATGGTATGAAGGAACAACTTCAGTCTACCCTAGATGATCTTGAACAATCATATTCTGAAGTCAATAATTTAATAGAAAGACTCAAAGAAGCTGATGATTTCATAAATGAGCTAAAAGAAAAACTTAGTATCTCTGTGAAAAAGAGAAAGGAACTACTTCAAAAATTAGCCAATCAGAGTGAACACAATGATACTAGTGAAGATCTAAATGAGAAAAATAAGCTATGTGAGAAGCTATCAAAAGAGGTTATTATGGTAAGGCATGAAATGGAGTCAGGGGTTATGAGATTCACCCAAGAAATTGAAGAAAGAAGGAAAAGTGAAGATAATCTAAAACAATCCCTCAAGGAGAAGATATAGGACTGCCACAAAATGGACAGAATAATTAAGCATCTTGAATCTGATCTTGAAGAAGCTAGAGACAATGAAGAACAACTTCAAAATCAGATAGACACTCTTAAACAAAATCTTCAAACAACAAATGAATACAAAGATAAATTCAAGATAAGCTCAGCCCAACTTGAAGTTCTTCTTGAAAGCCAAAAGAGGGTAGATGATAAGTGTGGCTTGAGATATGAGAAAGGTGAAAGCTCCAGACCCGGTCAGAAGAACTTTGGATCAGGAAACCAAAGAAACAAGCCTAGAAGACCTTTAGTAAGGAAACCAAATGCTCAAAGATATCCATCCTTCAATGGATATTGCTTCAATTGAAACAATTTCGGTCATAAAGCAACTCCATGTAGAAAAAGAATGAATCAGACCAATCCATCCTTCTCCGGACAATGTTTCAACTGCAAAAGGTATGGTCACAAATCTCATGAATGCAGAAATATGCAAATAAACAATTCATTCAATGGTAGATGTTTTGCATGCAATAGAATGGGACATATGTCTAATCAATGCAGATCAAGAGGATATCAATCAAATGTGCAAAGAAATATTGTCTGCTACAATTGCAATAGATCCGGTCATACTGCCAAATTCTATAGAAGTAAAAATTAGGATAAAAGGGGTCCGGTGCAACATAATCAAAAAAAAAAGATAAAGGCAAAGGTAAAGTAAATGCGGATGAAGTTCAAAAGGAGATGAGCAAGATTTGGGTGAAGAAGAATACAAAAGATATTGGAGATGGATCCGCACCAGAATCCGGTGTTGATATTCCTTCCAGAAACTAAATAGATGAGCTCTTAGGGGGAGTCACAAAGAAAAATAAATTCCCCTAGCCAGTCAATTGATGCCTAAATTTGGCACATGGAATGTTGCGGATTAAAGGGTTCTTAGAAAAAATATCTAAATAACCTTCGGTAAAAATATGAAAGATATGCATGGAGTTTTGCAAGAGTTTAATCATTCAAGATTGATCCAGTCTGATAGACATCCAGTAAAATAGGATTCTCATAGACAGATCCGGTATGATTCAAATTGAAATACTCTAATCTATGGATCCATGGAATGATTAAAGAAAAGTAGATATATTGGCAATCCTCACCGAAAAAGATTCTAAGGACAACATAGTGATTTGAGATGATCTCTCTCAGAATAGGGTAACCAGATAACTTAAGTTGTGTATTTATTGCAAGCGGAAATTAGGGTTTGTGCAAGGTTAAAATGGTTCATTCATTCATCATTTGCACATTTGCATTCGAGAAGAAGAAAAGAAGAGCTCTGCATCAAAGCTTCTACAAATCACTCAAAGATCAACTGCAAAATCAAATTCAACCAGCGAATTGTTCTGGCTCCCATTTTGAACTCCAAAGCATAAAAAGGTACTTCCATCCTGAAAATCTGTCTCCAAATCTCTTGCAAAGATGACTACTCCAATGGTTGTTAAGATCACTGATAGGCCGTGACCAAAATTTAAGAAACATCCCTATAAATCTCTAGAAGTTGATTCTTTAGGTGCATTTTCTAGCATTCCGCATTGGGTATTGCACGTTGAAGATGTTAGGGTTTATATTCATGTCAAAATGGAGGAATTGGTGACTCTAAATTAATGGACCTCTACCACAAACAACTAATGGATGAAAGTTTTGAACTCAAACCCCAATACAAGGCCCTCTGGGATAAACACTTCAAACATTGCATCCACTTTCCCTATTTTGCAGAAGATGATTGGGTCTGGTATGTCCTAAGTAGGATGCATGATAACTTCATGTGGTTAACGATTCCCTTCAATATAACAAAAGATGCTATTAGGGCAGTAACTGGATTATACTCAACTGGTGGGCTACCTGAACTCAAATTTGTCAAGAACCAAACTGTAACAGAAGCTATTGGATCCAAGTTTGACAAGAGAGAAATAACCATTGATAACATCACAAATCCAGATGTCAAATTTGTCTCAATGATAATTGGGTATAAGATCTATCATTCAAGCAGGGAGAACTCTATGTCTAGGACTGCAATATATGTAGCATATCAAATGTTAAGGGAAAATGCTGACTACGACCTATGTGATCTTCTCTTAAAACAACTATTAGAAAACCTACAAAGGATCAAGAAGGATAAGAAGAACTCCTTTATGTATGGTTGTTTGATACTATGTCTATTCTTCTACTACATGAATGAGCTACCCGGATCAAGTGGTTGAGTATGGAAAAATGAAAAACCGGTTGCCATACAGATTAGAGACTATATGTATGGACTTGGTGATGCTCAAGCCCAAAACACAACTCTTTGGGGTTACTTCAAGAACTTTCAGAGCATGATGCAAGCCAGAGAAAGAATTCCTCAATCTATAGTTGAGAAATATAAGGATACAATGTGCTTCATGGTTGATATTGATCAATGCCTAATGGAGGCTGTTGAGCCCAGAACAGTGTGGATAATGCCAATGGGATACGAAGTCGATGAGAAAATCTTGGAGCTACATATTCAACACCTATTGAGCTAGCCTAAGGACCTTGAGGCAGAAAGGTTTGGAACCTTTCAAGAACTGGGTGTAAAAATAAATGTTGAGCTAAGACAACCAAAAATAAAGCTAAAAGTTAGAAAGGAAGTTGAGGAAATTACCAAAAGATTTGGCATATCAAAAGAAGCAGTAGATGCCAATAGAGAGAAAGTTGAAAGAGTTGAGAAAGAGAAACAAGAAGCAGAGAAAGAAGGTGTTTCGGTACAAGCCCCCTCCTGGACTAGATCCTCTAAGAGCCCTGCACCTGCCACTCCTAAGAGCTCAAGAGCCACCAAATTAGAAGTCAAGACATCAGGAAAAGGAGAAAAGAGAATGAAAACAAAAGCCACAAGGTCATACACAAGTCTCAAAGATGATGAAGAAACAGAGTCTGATGAGGAAATCAAGAAAATGAAGAAAAAGAAGAAAACATCCAGGGAATTCTCTGCTAGCAAAAACAAAGAAGAAGAAGCAGAAGAATTTATTGAAAAGCCCACTCTTTCCATTGATGATATCATTAAGGCAGTAATAGAATTCTATGATGAATATAGTGATACTGACAAGAGAATCTTAGAAGAAGCTACAGTCAGGTACCTGAATATTTACAACAAAACATTCATTGAAATTATTTCATTAATTCCCAAAAGTCTAGAGAAGGTACTTGAACTTAGAAAAGAGAATGCAAAGGCAAAAGACTTAGAGATCCAAGAACAAATTGCAATTCAACTCTATCCTTCTATTACTCCAAAGAAAATGGCCATGATCTTTAAGGACTGTAAGGATGAATTTCAGAGCAAAGCAAGAATCTGGAATGCTTTCAAAAGATTCAATCTTCCTATTATAGAGGAAATAGGTGAAGAACCTTCTACCATGGATGTTGAAGGATTAAATATAACCATTGAAGAATCTTCTAACAAAAATGTAGAAGGATCAAAAGAGATGGATGAAGAAAAGTCTAAGGACTTGGATTCCTTTATTCCGGAAGAGGAAGTTCGTGGAACAGTAAACACAGGTAACATCTCTCCTTCGGATCCCACTATAGACATTCTAGATTCTGGAACTGAAGAAGAAGTGAGAAAAGAGGAGAAAGTGAGTCAAGAAGAAGAGGTCAAAGAAAAAGAAGAAGAAGAAGAACAAGTAGAGAAGACACATAATGACAGTTCTGAGAACCAAAAGGAAATGAAATCTCAATCACCGGCAAGAGACACTGCAGAGGTAGTGAGGGACTTCTTGAACAAAGAAATGATGGAGTTAGATGAACTGGAGCTATTTCAAGGGCCACTAAACTTTGAATCTCTCTCTCTCCAGTCCAGACAATGAAAATAATATCTTTTGCTCAAGCCAAAGCAAAAGAAAAACTCCTAAAATCTCACATGGAAGATTGTGAACTATTGGAGATGGCATCTAGGATACTGGAGAAGATCATACCATCATTCCAAAAGGATACTTCAGCTTCTCCATCCAGTAACTTAAAATCTTTGGTCAATTCTGTTGGCACTCATTTTGATTCTTTAGAGAAATTCACAGAAGAAAAGGTCTAGAAGGAGTTTTTGGGAAAAAGATTCACAGAAGTACAGGGAATCATTGCTAATGATAGGAGGACCCTAAATATTGGGATAAAGATCCTTGAAAATTCTCTTAAAGATGGTGGGGACATGTACAAATTTGTCTATCCTGGCCCAAAGTGACAAAGGATATTGAGAAGAAGGTGAAAGAACAAGAAGGTAAACTGTCAATTTTATCTCAAAATTTTGATCCCCTCACTACATCCTTAATGAATCAAGAATGCCAGGCTATTGTCATTACAAATGAAATAAAGAGGCTAGACAAAGAAAATAAAATATAATAAACAGGATGAGTGAACTCAGAGGGATAATCATCCCTAAGTTAGAGGTAATGCATGAGGCCTTAACAGATGCTCAGACCACAGCCTGGACCAATGATCCAGCAGATTTGAGAAGGGCAGAAGCATATGCATTTTTGTTAAGTGGTCACATCTCCATTCTGGACAGGATGAAGCAGAGCTGGGCCATAGAGATTGTACAGTTGAAGGCCACTTTTGCAGATATACTCAAGTATATGTAAGTATAACATGTATATATACTAATGCGGCCATGTATAGGTTTTTTTTTGCAAAATTTTGGTATGCAGACCCCACCCTTTTCCATTGATATCAAAGGGGGAGTGAAGAACAGTGAAAAATGTGGAATCTAGCTAAGGGGGAGTTCTAGAATAACAATGCAAAAGACAATGCATCAGCTAAGGGGGAGTTTACTGTGACACTTAACCATTTTTCACTAAGTGTTGCCATCAATGCCAAAGGGGGAGATTGTTGGCAAGAGACACTGTGGGGCTTCATGAATGTTGTCATTGATGGCAACAAAGTCTATCCCACACATCCGCAGTACATAGTATGCCTATACCGGAAGTCAGATTGAAGATTGTATGGGTCTGGTGAACAAGAACAGAGTATGCAACAAGGTCCAACAATCAAGTCCAGATCTCTCAGATGGTGTAGCTTAGTAAGTTGCAGACTTGGGAAAGTCAAGAAGGGTATCATGACTACTATATTCTAAAGATTTAGCCTCTGGTGATAAAGCATGAAGAAGATATGAGCATCTGAGTGTTGGTTTCCAGACAGGTAGAACAGACTGAGAAAGAACTGACTGGTAGAGTATCAGACTTCAATCCGGATGAGTAATTGATGTTGATAAAGCAATTAGAGGGATTGTATATTGTTGGCCGACATGATTGATGACTTCAATGCCTATGTTTTTGATACGCATCTCAAATCAAGCATGGATTCAACCAACAGATTAGTAATTTGTAAATATCTGGTTGCCGATTAGAAAAGTTGTTGAAATCATTGGTGTGGATATATATACTAGATGGATTCCAATATGAAGGTGTGTGTGCAAATAGATATTAAAAATAAGTGTGAAGGAAGGCAGCGATAAGTGTGGAAGTAGAAATACAAGCCCGATATGTGACAAAGTAGCAGCACTAAAGTAGAGGAAGAATGAAGTGCATCAGATTAGTATATTGTGCTTAACTGGAACTGAACTTTAGCATTTACAGATGCCCCTCATCAGTTCAAACATCTGATTTCCTTTTGTAAGTTATTGTAGGTAATGTGCCTCTTGTGAGCAGTGTGTTCAGGCAGTGATCTCTAATTGGCAAGTATCATTTTGTATTTCTTATTCTTTTAACAGAGAATACAATCTTGGGTTAGTCACCCCATGTTTTTTTCCCTTAACAGGGTTTTTTTCCCTTGTGTTATGTATTTTGATTTATTTCTTCTCTCATGATTATATATGTTTATATGTTCTTATGCTGCACAAATTATAAAAGAAGAAAATATTGTTAAAATAATAGAGATAACTGATTCACCCCCCCTCTCAGTTATCTGCCTTATTTCTAACAGTATCCTTATCATCTACACAAAACTAACTAGACAATCTCATGTTAACATGACTCAAAAATTACTACACAGAAACTATAAAAGAACACCCTACATCCAGGGGCCTGAGTACTGGGGGCATCCTTCACCATCCAAACTATCTACATACCTTGTATCCATGGGATCAAGGCCCCCTTCCTTCGGATCTGAATGACATGGGGAATACAAATATGTAGTTTTGTTTTGCACTATGTTTGATGCAACTATGAGTAGGTATCCAGCCCTTTCTGGGGTTATTCCTGCCCCAGACAGTTCTCCATCGGCTGCCACCCACTCGGTGAAACAGGGACAAAAATTAGTCCACTACCACAAACACCTAAAGGGGTGTTTGTCAGTTAGTCCTAGTGTGGAGGAATCCCTATCAGGTGTCTGCTTATGAAATCTAGTTTTACTTCCCCAAGCCAAATTAGGTAATTTCATGACTAAGTCCGTACCCAATTTCCTAGTGCTTTCACCAAAGTCCACGAAGGCGAGGTGAGAGCTAACAGTAGATGGATTCCTGAATCAGACTAGTTGCCCTACCTAACATTTTACAAATCATCTCTGATTTAGTCTTGCGTTGTTGATAAGCCTCATTTTCTGTTGATAGTTGGAAGGGTTTCCTAAATGAGAATTTTAGCCTCAGTACTTAAAAATTCATATGATAATCATCATACAATCATTTCAATAGACTTGTCTTTTCTTTTTAGTTAATTTTTTTAATGAGATATCCGAGGAGATTTCCCTTCCTGTGGATTTAACTTTGACTTGTCCCTTATTACTCCTCAACGATTTAGAGGGATGGTGCCCAGACACTATTGTTGCAGCTATGTTAGGTGCGAGATACTTGGTTCAATGCGACGACATTACCTGTAAATGTGACACAGAGGTACAGTAAAAACTAAACACTGTGATTTGTTTTATGTTTGGACATTTATTTACAAAGTTTACCTATCTAATAGAAAATAAAAACTTGCATAATCATTGATAAAGAAATTGACAAAGGAAGGGTACTTATTTAAAACATAATGCAAGTAAAGTACAGTAAAGATGTTTGATCATTTTGCTTATACATAATGAATAGGATTAGACAAGTTAATCAATTTAATCAAATCATAATTTTGCGTAACATAACTAGAAAATATATTATATCAATAATGTATATAAAGACTTAGTCTTGGTAAAAAAACAAAGAAATCTTGATAACTTATTTGTCATACATCAATTGACTTTATTCCAAAGGTAAATAATTAATACGATTACTTACATCACCATTACAAACTTACCTTTAAATTGAAACCAATAAGGACTTAATAAAAGTTGTAAATTAAGATAGACATCTCAACAAGAGGTTTACTTAAAACTCCCTAATTGGGTTTATACTTTAATAAAACTAATTAACCTCCATTCTTAATAAACTTTCACCGATAAATAAATGCATTATAACAATAATATTATAACATCGTTATCGGAAATATCATTTAACTATTGAACTGCTTAACCATGAACTCATAATAATACTTTTCTTTAAGTTAATCAATTCAAAAAGCATTAGACTTGAAAGATACTTAATCAATAAGGTAGATAAAGATCTATCCTAGTACAATACCAGGAATTAGTGATAATTAAATTGTTGAACATAAACATATTTCAATAGTATAGTACGAGGATCAATTCCTTGCAAAAGCATTTGACTTATTTATATTTGAAAATGGATGGGAATTTATGATATTTAAATCTCAATAAGTTTCTCAACTCAAACTTTCTAAATGTTAACACTATTAGTCAAAAAAGCTCTACTTCTTTTCATAAGTCATATTGGATGAGTCTTTGAAGTTGTTCTAAATCACTAAGTTTTCAATTTTGTACCCTTAAGGTTTGACGATTACTTATACATTCATGATTTATTTCCAATTATGATTTACTTCCATCTTATAACAAGGTTAATTGTGATATAACATCATTTGTTGTGTTAATTGAAAACTATAAGGAAACTATAGCTTAGCATATTTATACACAATGTCATATGCTTGTAATTAATTAATTGATATATTTGCATTATTTACCACTTGCCCTTTGTTATTAAATCATTAACAAATACATACTATATAATATCACTACTGCACATTTATTGTACCTATTTATCACTTTACCCAAACATTATATATTGGTTAATTGTCATTAACTAACTACAATTATCACTTATCACAATAATAAACAACACTATACCCACTAAATGATATTTTTTCCTAAAACATTTTACCTCACAATATATTACTTCCATAATACCCTCTACTTTTCTTCAACATTCCACTTATCATCTCACTTTTCCTTAAAATATAAACTCCATTTAGCACACTTTATTTAATCATATCACTAATTGCATTCCATAATTATCAACACATTATATTGTTTCTATAATTCAATGCTCCTTCACAATTATCATCTAAGAAAGTGTAACTATTAATATAAGACGACTCTATTTACAATCATTCACAATGTCTAATCCAACTTTAGCTTAGGTATTTCTTACTATAGATCTCTAATAAATCTTTTATAACACATCTATATTTGACCAAGAACTAGTGGATTCAACATATCTTACTGGTTACATTAAGAGATTTCCCCATGACTTTCTTGGCATGATTTAGTAAATTTTAGTTAGGCAGTATTTGGTTCTTGGATTCAATCTAGCATAATCATGGCCCTCAAGATGCTTCATAACTAAGAGCAATTAATAAATAAGGGAATAAATCTAACCATATGCCATGGTTGGTAAATTAAAATACTCTTATAAATCGCAGACTTAAAAACATTTTCCCTAGCGTCAATAATATAATCTAAGGATAAGATGCAAATTAACCACTTCCATTCCTTCTCTACACAGTGGTTGTTCATTGAAGCAATTCCCATCCACTCTCATCTCAACCTCACAGCATTATGTAGAGAGGGCTAATTTAAGGAGGCACCGCACACTCTTCTTATTACACACAACCCCCCTAAAGATTACTTTACATATCTTCAATTATTGCAAATCTATATTCTCTAAGATTAACTTTATAGACAGGGCACGTGAATTATTCTACAGAATGTCTCAAAGAGATGCCATCTTGTGTAATGCAATTATTGTAGGTTCTGCACATAATGGATTTGTTAAAAAGGCTTTAGAAACTTCCAAGCAATTGAAATTAGCAGGCATAAAGCTAAATAGCTCAACCTTTGCCAACATTCTCCCTACCTGCACACCAATTTAAGCTTGGGAACAGGGCATGGACATCCATCTAAACGTAACAGAGGGAAAATTTTGTCAGATTTTGTAATTGCAAGTGACCTAGTTGGCATGCGTGCAGAATTAGGAAGCACAGAGAAGGCAGGGCAATTGTTTGACAGAATGCCTCAAGGAGGCGAATGCAAGATTGCAAGTTCTGCACAAAATGGATTTGTTGCAAAGGCCTTAGAAATTTTCAGCAAATGAAATCAGCAGGTGTAAAGAAAAAATTTCAAGACCTTTGCCAGTATCCTCCCTATGTATTCCAAAATGCAAATATTTCGAATAGGGTATGGACTTCCACCAAAGTAGAATGGAAAGGGGAATTTTTGTCAAATATAATAGTTAGAAAAGCCCTGGTAGACATATATGCAAAGCATGGAATTATAGACAAGTGTATGGACTGTATGACAGAATGCCTCAAAGAGATTTCATCTAATAGAACACATTGATCGCAGGGTATGCACAAAATGGATTGGTTGAAAAGGCTTTAGAATCTTTCAGGCAAATCCAATCAGCAGGCCTAAAGCAAAATTCCACAACCCTTGGCAACATCCTCCTAGTTGTGCCAAAATGGGCGCTCAGGAGTAGGGTACGAGCATCCCTCAAAGCATGATGGTAAGGGAATTTTTATCAAATATTATATTTGGAAATGCACTAGTAGACATATATGGAAAATGAGGAAACACAGACAAGGCATGCCAACTGTTTGACAAAATGCCTCCAAGAGATGTCATTCCATGGAATGCTATGATTGCAGGTTTCCACAAAATAGATCTATTGAAAAGGCTTTAAAACCTTCGAGCAAATGTAATTGGCAGATTTAAAGTAAAATTCCACAACCTTTGATAGCGTCCTCCCTTCCTATGCCTACATGAGGCTTTGGAATAGGGTATGGACAAGGTATGGACTTCTAACCCAGGCTAATGGTGAGGAATTTTTTAGATGTTGCAGTTGTAAGTGCCACTTCCAATTACCAAAGCCTTTATAAAAACTTAAGCACGAATTCTCTCTTGAAACTTTTCAAACTGTGATTAAAATTCCTACAAAAACAATTGCACAAATTCTCTTTTGAATGATTTCAAATTGTAATTTAAAGTTTCTTTGTAGCTTAATCTAGGCTAGTTAACTAATACAAACTACAATTAAATTAGAATATTAGATTCATGAACCAACTTAGCAAAATATTTGAAGACATTCTATCAAAATGAGCTCAAAACTAAATAGAAATGTAAAATGCATAAAATCATCTTGTCAATAACTATGTATAATATTCAAAAAGGAAAGGAACAAAACTAAGGAGAGGAGGTTTCTCTTACATATTGCTCCAACAATCCAACCAAAAGCTAAGTGTGTCCTCCTCCTTCCTCCACCCATGCTAATTATAGAAAAATTCAACCCTTATGGAGGAAAATTCAAGTCTTTGAGTCAACTCTTCTCAATAAATGTTTCTTTTCCATTTTCCAAATTGTCATAAATTTTAGTGGAAAAAGACTCATTTAACTTTAAATGTTTTCTTTCAAATTTCCCATTTGTCATAAATTCATGTGGAAACCTCCAATTATCAATACGTGTTATTGACTTGGAAAATGGAAAGGTTGAATTTCTAGAAGTGTACCCTTTTTTTTATTTAGTTTATTTATTTAAAATTCTAAATTTTGTCAAATAAAAATTCATTTATTTTTATTTTTATTGAGGACTTGACATTATTTAGAAGGGTCATTAATATCCTTTAATGTGTATTAATGATATAAAAAATCTGATTTAAATAATAAAATGCATACCATTAAACATTAAAGTAAAAAGTAATTAATTATGCATAGCATGATATGATAACTCTAATCAAACTTGAAGCTCTAAGTATCATATGTTTGAGGGGTAGAAGCGGGTCATGATAGGAGTGATGACCTCCACATGACCTCTTGTTAATAAAAATAATCCATAAATTTATGATGTTAGTGTTAGTGCTTCAAAGCTCCCCTAGAATATTGGGAGGTGGTGGTGTTGCTGCTGACTCTACATCCACTGATGTAGTTCATTTTCTGGAATAACAAAAATGTGTAGATGTAGTTGAATTTCTGGAACAACAAAAATGTACCCTTCTCCCTATAAAAGGAGAATAGAGAAGAGGGAATAGAGGCAGAAGAAAAGTAGAAATGAAAATGGGTGGTACTACTTATCTTTCTCCTGCCTTGGCATGTGCCCTAATTCTCCTCAATGCATCATGGTGCACTTGTGTGACCATGACATGGTCGACAAATTGGGGAAGTCTCTCCCATGATGAGGGGTGAACTATTTACAATGCTTTGGTAAGCTTCGTGAACAACCAGGAGTGCAAAATTCAGATGGATAAAGCCTATCACGTAGGGCACATATTCTCACAATACCTGAACATGAATGGGAAGGGTGTTGCCATAAGATTAAGTCACTGGAGAAGTAAATGCAGCGTGAGGATGTTGTAGAGTGAGATGACCAAAGGTTGTGACCTGCTGAAGTTGTTCTAGTGGTTACTCCCAAAAATGGAAGATTATCTTCTGAATCAGGGCTCCGACTAGGCTGCTCTCTCAAATGGCAGAAATTGGATGGATTACTGTGTGAGAGAGTCATATGTGTGAATTTTGTGCTACCTTGAAGGTGCTATTAACCAATTTTATTATTCCTATTACTTATACACAGCAAAATAAATCTTCAACTGAAATAAATGAATGTAAAACATAAATAGCACCATTCATAAATTTTAAAATTGCAGTGGAGTATGCCAGAAATCAAATACACAAATTACACAAATTGTTTTGGACAAACGTCCCTGGAAAACTCCCAATCTAGGGAAAACCAGTTTGATGTTTTATTAGAAATTCTGCAATTGAGAAATAATTACAATTGTTTGCCTAATACTAGAAATTTTGACAACTCTTATTTGGCCACTAGTTGAACCTCCCTCTGGAACTCAAAAGCTAGAAGTTTTCTTCCCAATTACTACTACTAACTCTTTTCTAGTGTCCTGCTAAATACTTAATCAATTTGGATTGGAATATCCAAATGAGACTCCTCGACTCCCTTTTATAATCTCTCATTCAGAAATGAATGGCCACGAATGGAAGTTGAACTGATCCAATCGGTGGCTAAGATTATCTTCTAATGGGAAATTGATTCATCTTCCCATTCCTCTATGTTCCTAGTCTCAATGACACCTCTTAAGGCTAGAACACTTGTCTAAATTACTATGTTTAACACTCCCTCTTAGCAAGAAAGTGTCCTCTAGAACACCCAACTTATCCCTAAAGGAAACAAACTTTCCTTTATTCAGGGCCTTCATCAGAATGTCTGCCACATGTTGATCTATAGGCACATATTGTAGTCAAACTAATCCACACTATAAACAATTCCTAATGAAATGATATTTAATATCGATATGTTTCGACCAATCAAGGAATATTGGATTCTCAGATAGCTTGATGCAACTTTGATTATCACAATAGATAATGGTTGATTCCATCCTCTAACCAAATAATGCCACTAATAGTTTCTTCAAAGCCAAATGGCTTCACATGTAGCCATGCTTGCTGCCATGTATTTTGCTTCTGCAGAGCTTAATGCAACTGACTTCTGCTTCTTGTTGTACCAAGAGACAATCCCTGATCCAATGCTGAAGCAACACCATGAAGTGCTTTTCCGGTCCACTGCATTACCTGCCCAGTCTGGATCAGTGTAGCCAATCAACTTGACACCATCACTTTGAGTATATTTCAATCCATACTCAACCGTACCTTGTAGATATTGCAGGACATGCTTTGCTACAATCCAATGCACTCTCTTTGGTTCCACCATGAACTAACTAAGATAGTTAACAAAAAAGAAAATGTTCGGCCTTGTGTTGACCAGATACATGAGAGATCCAATGAGTTGTCTATATAAAGTGGGGTCCACTACCTCCTACTTTGATGCATCAATTTTCCTCCAATTAGTTATCATAGGAGTAGACATCGGTCTACAGTCTAGCATCCTAAATTTCTTTAGGATTTCTAAAGTATATCTTCCTTGACCAAGGAAGATTTCTCCATTTGTTTGCCACACCTTGAGTCCTAGAAAATAATACATCAACCCCAAGTCTTTCATTTCAAACTCTACTACTAAGTCCCTATTGTAGTCTTCTATGAGCCTTGGTGACCCAGTCAAAAAGAGATCATCCACATACAAAACAAGAATGAGTGGTTCATTTCCAACCATAAGATAGTGTAGGTTAGAAGTTGTGTCACTCTTCATAAAGCCCATCTTCTGCAAGTAGTTGTCAATACAACCATACCAAGCTTTGGGAGCTTTCTTGAGTCCGTATAGCACCCTTTTTAATTTGCATACATGGGTTTCTCTCCCAAATGTCTTGAAGCCCTCCGACTATTCGATGTACACCTCCTCTTTTATGATTCCATTCTAGAATGTCATCTTGACATCCATTTGATGAATCTGTCATCCCATCTGTGCTGCAAGTGAGATCACGAATCTAATGGAAGTATACCTAGCTATGGGAGAAAACATCTCCTCATAATCTATTCCCTCTTGCTGAGAGAAGCCCTTGGCTACAAACCTTGCTTTGAATTTTTCAATGCTACCATCTGCACCGTGCTTGATCTTATAGATCAAGCAGGAACCAATCACTTTCCTATCCAAAGGTCTAGGTACCACCTCCCAAACATCATTACACATAATGGAGTCGTATTCCTTCACCATAGCATCCTTCCACACTTGGTGTTGTGTAGCCTCTTTACAGCTGGAAGGCTCACTATCAATGAGCTGACTCATCAATGCCACATAATCTGAATATTTCTTTGGTGGCCTCTTGTCCCTGGTGTTTAATTTAGGAGCTCCCACAAACTCATGTCCATCTTTCAATGTTTGATGCTCCTTATGATTCCTATTCCCATTTGTAGTGGTTGGAGCTTCAAGATCCTCATCATGTTGCTACTCCA
Organism: Cunninghamia lanceolata; assembly: GCA_027924645.1. Classification (NCBI taxonomy): domain Eukaryota; kingdom Viridiplantae; phylum Streptophyta; class Pinopsida; order Cupressales; family Cupressaceae; genus Cunninghamia; species Cunninghamia lanceolata. The sequence goes on along the minus strand of BSBN01001247.1, from coordinate 3,159,794 downwards.
CATGCTACGAACTTTCCTCAACCCTTGTATCTGTGTCCTATGCCTGAGATTGTTGTTCAAATTTTGGAGCTTCTGCTTGTTGAATTTGATCAACTACTAGCTGCTCTCGAGATCTCATGAAGGCTTTTTCTTCCTGAAACTTAACATCCCTTCTCATGATGATCTTCCTAGTTCCTGGAATATAGATCCTATATGCTTTGGATGTCTCTCTATATCCAACGAAATACCCCTTCTCTGTAGTTGAATCTAGTTTTGTGTACTTGTCACTTAGAATGTGACAATAAGCAATACTACTAAAAGGCTCACCTATCAGGGAACCACTACCATATCAGATAAGGACCAGCGGGAGGTGGTTAAGCCATGTCACAAATCCCAAAGGGGGATGCTGACCTTTTTTCTAACAATCCCCCCTCAACGTTACCCGAGGGGATTCAAACCCATGACCTGGCTCTGATACCACTTGTAGGGTGTTCAGCTAGCCATTTCTCCCAAAAGGTGCACCTATCAGGGAACTGCTACCATCCTAGATAAGGACCGGTAGGAGGTGGTTAAGCCATGTCACAAATCCCGAAGGAGGAATACATGTTTGATCTTAGTAGGAGTTGCCATTTGTCCATGAGGAGGTGACAGTTGATTTTGCAAGTACCCTAGTAAACATGTATGCAAATGAAGAAGAAGAGACTAGTTAGACAGTGCTCTTTATTAGTGCAGTAATTTTCATTGGAGAAGTGATTTTCCTTGAATGGCTGTGTGACAGTCATAGTCTTGAAGCTCCTTTACTCCATAATACAAATTTTTGACATGTTGTTTGTTGCAAAGAAGATACAAAGTGTTTTGGTGGTATATCTGTTGTGACATAAATGTAGAGCTTCTTGCAAAAATTTAAGACAAGTGTGACAGTGATTTCTAGTGATGACATGTTTTACAAACTATCTTTGTGTCCTTTAAGAGAAATTGGTTGTAGAGGAAGCCAACACAATAGGGAGAGACAAAGCTTTTTATGCATATTAGACAGGGGGTGTTTGAAAGTTCCTTTGTCATTTGATGTAAAAAGGGGGAGATAGAGAGAGTGGAGATTTAGTTTTGCCATCAATATCAAAGGGGGAGATTGATGACCATGGCTGTCATTGATGTCAAAAGTGTCAGGATGTCATCCTAAGTTGGAGGTTTGATGTCATGCTTCATGTATGCCAAATGAGTTGTTCATGTCATATCAGGAGTTAGATTGGATTAGGATGTGTTTCTTCATCATAACAAGAGTTTGTGATCACAGGAGCTTGTTCATGTCTTCATGCTTCTTTGTGCTCCATGTCTTTCATGTCTTCATGCTTCAAAGATCAGTTCTAGTATGACTAAAATCTATTCTTATGTCATAGTACACAGAGTTTTCATATGAGGGTGCACAGTGAAGTCATCTTTTTGATGTAAATTCTTTTTGACAGAGATAGATGTATGAAGATGAAGATCTTTATGTGAGGACAGTGGGTTTTAAGATAAAACTGAAAGGTATGCTGTAAAGAGTGAGTTAGATTGAATGTTGGCCATTAACATCATCAAACAAGATTAATAGAGGTAAATGAATGATGAACTGATTGCTTGTCATGTTGTTTTAGACACACTGTGGTTTATATCTTTGTATAGAGATTAGATAGTCTAGTATTGTAGTGTGATGAGAATCAAAAGATGTCTTGTTTAAATTATTTAGCACCATAAGGACAAGTATACATATTAAGGAAGTGTATGAATGGTTGTAGAGTGCAATGTTGTTATATGCAGATTGAGACAAAGAGTAGTACGTATGATTTTTTGTATGGCACAGGGTCATGGAGCAGAGATCTTTTGAAAACAATGAGTGAATGCCAAATAGAACAAGATTGAGTAATAAAGGTGTGGAGTCTGGTTAACAAGATTTGAGGGCAGATGGTATTTTTTTTTGTAATTATGCTACAAGGTTATGTGTAAAGAAGCATGTGTCTTAATGAAGAACCTTGAAGAGTTATGCATGGAAGAGTAGAAAGAAAATTGAAGTTGACACACTAAATATCATCTTTATGCAAAGTGGATTTTATGTACTTGTATTGGTGCAAATCAAATTGTCTTACAATCATTACATGCACATTTTTTATTTCTTCCAAGGTTTTTGTGTTGTATGGGTTTTAGGTGTTTGTGGTTGGTGTTGATGGTGTTTTTAGCATACAAAAACACAGGTGTGATTGCTGGGATCACACCTCTCTTGAAAAGTATCCTACCCTAGGTAAGACTACTCCAAGGATAATATAGCTAGGTCTTAGCATGCTTGGAATTTCTCAGTTGGAATGTGCTAGCTATTTCTACAAGGGGTCTTACATGCAGTTTGACAGATTAGGCAGATTAAGATAGTAGTTCATGTAAACCCTTATAATTTTAGCTGATATAACAATGTAGTGTGCTGTTGAAAACCTAAATCTAATAGTCAATTTAAAAGAAAATGTAAAAAGGAGTAGGGTTTAGAAAGATTCTAAGTGACATCTACAATGAAGTGATTGCATCTGGTAGACAAGCATTCATAAATTTAACTAATTTCCTACTTTACCAAGCTATAGAGGCTGCTACAACATTACAGAAAAATAGTGCTATCTTCTATGGATTTCTTATGATTTTTAGATTACATTCATTTATCAGATACTCAACCAATGGCCTAATTTATCTCCTGAAATGTAATTGAACTCTACTCAGATTAAAGCCCAAGCTAACTATACATAGATACTTACAATCAGCAAGTAACTAATAGTATGGACTAGAATGCTCATCGAATACCTTTAACAAATTAACAGCATTGCAAAAGCACAATCTAACTAATGTAGACCAAGAAGCGAACCATGAAACTAGATTGATAACACAAGCAAACAAATTCTCAAAATCACTACAGAAACTCGATTTGTATTAATCTCAAATGGCAAAGCATCAACAATTCGACATCAAGAGTCTTACAAATGAGAGAACAATGGCTCTTTATATAGAGGAGGCACCATAGTGAGTTTTTGAATGAATGGTGGAGATCATCTCAACACCAACGACCCAGATTTATCAACAATTTAAGAGCATTTACAATAGCACTTCTCGTTCACAGATTACAATTTGTCTCTTGGGAAAAGGATGAAAAATGACCTCCAAATACATTGAACCTAGATGGTGCAGGGCACCTAAGAGCAGTCTGACACCTCAAGCATTTTTTATACATTTTGATAAGCTATGTTTTGTTTTGATTGTATGTGTTATAATAAGGCTTTAGCCATGTTTGTATGGTCCCTTTTGTGTGGTCAAGATGATTGAGGTGACCCTATAAACCTCAATCATGCTTAGTCCACTTGGATCCTTGTTGTGCCAATCAGGCCTAGAAGGTCTAAAAGATTGGTTTTTGAGTTTTTTTGTGATTGTTTGTGTGTTTTATCATGTTTTGGGAGTATGGAGGATGGTTTGATTCCTTTGGATGAGCTAAACCATAGTGTTAATGCAAAAATACCATAGTGTCAAATATTGTCAATGTATTATGACACATTGGGCGGTTGCAACTCACTTTGGATAGTTCAAACTGATTTTGCAAGTTGCATACCGACTTGGATGGGTTAATATGGTAAACATCTGACTCCAGTACGGAGAGAGAGATTTTGTATGCAATTTTGGGCACAAAAATCAAGAATTTGACTATTTTTCTAAAGAAAACCTCTTCCTGTACGGATTTTCCAAGGGTGCAAATGTACTTTTTCTAAAAGTGCTTGAAGTCAAGGTTCCAATGAAACTAGTTTGAGGTCCTGAAGTGGTCGGGATCAAAAGTTATTGATTTTTCTTTCAAAACAGGTCTAGAAACCCTATTTTCTAGGGCAACCATAGAAATCTGGCCATAGAATGCATTCCCACTAGTGAAAATTCACAAAAACTAGTGAAATATAGGCTAGGAATATGTACTATAAGATTCCAAAAGCTTTTTTGTTGGAAAATGCAGTCTTCTATTTTTAATTTGATGCCCTAGGTCAAGTATTACCATGTATTTGGCCTGTTTTATGCTATTTGTTGTTGTAGGTGACAGAATCTAGACAAGGTGAATGAAAGAAAGGTGGTTTTGAGTTGTAGGGACCTGGTAGAGACATTCTAAATTCCTGCCCCTGACCTATGAACCCAATTTGAACCCTTTGCTTTGTAACCCAGGCCTAAAGTGATCAATTAGGCCTAGAGACCTAGTGGGGGTTTTGAACTGCTAGAGTAGAGTTGGGTTGGAGATTTGGAGGTTTGTTAGGGTCCCCTAAAGCATGTTCAATTCCATCATTTGTTTGCCTAGTCCTTTGGGATTTTGTCATTTGGTGTGAAGAAAACTAGTAGAAGAGGGCTAGTAGCCTCACTAGGCCTAGTCAAGGTTAGAGGGTTGTGTGAAGTTGGGAACCAAACCAACTGTCAAAAAGGTGTTTATAGACCTACATGAAGGTGTAGACATAGCCTTGATAGTTGGACAAGAGCCTAAGTAACAAATCCTTCATTTACCCTTGAATGTGCCTTTGATTATGTTGGATTGAAGAAGTGAAGTGGGTGAGTGGGCTAAGGAGAACAAACTTTCTTTGTGTTGTGCTTCCCTTGTACCACTCTGCATCACTAGACAAATTGAATACCCATTTAACTATTGTTTAAGGTAAATTTGGATTTTGTTGATCTTTTGTTGTTTAGATGTTAAAATCTGCCTCTCCACTAAACATTGAAGGATCTAGGGTCGAGTGGCGAGCACTATCATACCCTAGGTCACTTTCAGATGAAGGGAATTTTTGATTAGGGAATTAATTATCAATTTTTCCTTCTCTTATGTCCAAGTGACCATTAAAACCCTAATTATGCAAATACGACAACAAATTAATAAATTATGGAAAAAGCTCTTACAGAAGGGAGTAAAATACTGAATCACAGAATACCTATTTTGAGGGTTCCGAAGTGGAATAGTCAGGGACACTGGAGCGAATGCCCAAGTCCAAGGTACCTACTTTTTTGGGGAATTTGGACCTCCTTCCGACACTGATCAACCATGTAACTTTTGTTTTCTGAGATCTTTCTGTGGAGGACACTAGAGCAAGCGCCCAAGTCCTGGAAGTGCTCCTTTGTCTGACTTTTCTTCAGATCCTGAACCCTTGATGCCTGCCATTCCTTCCTGCAACTCCACTTTTCCCGAATGTGACACCTGTAACCTGCAATCACAAGACTTGGTTTAGGGGTTGTGGTGTTTAGAGGCTTGCCTCAGTCAAACCCCGAAGGACACTTAAGTCTCCAAACATTGTTGTCAGATAAAGAGGGTGTGCCCTTGTGAGGCAGAGGCCAAAAATCAAAGGAATCAATGATAAAAACACAATGATATGGCACCTTGTAGTGAAGCTCTCATGTAGGAAGATGCTCTTCATGCCATGAGGAAATTGATGCTCTAATCTACAAATATCAACACATAAAACATACAAGTCTGCCCTTGCAACACAATAGAAAGCCTTGAATCACTTTGAGAATGCCTAAACTTCACAATGATCATCTAGTTGAAATCGAGTTTACAAATGAATGCCTACACATGCTTATATATGCATCTACAAGCACTCCCGCCAAGATATTTGAAATTCAAACTTACTGTGTCAGCAAAGGGACCTAATAACGATCACTAATCGACACCCAAAAATTAGGGCTGCCCCAAAATAGGGCAGGACTATCCTCCCCCCTATTTTGGGTAGGGTACTGCTCAAGGGGTCCTTCTTGGTCCCATTTGTCATGTTACCCAGGTCTCATTCCATCGGGATGCCAAAATATGAACTAAGATGTCCCAAATGCACATAAAATACCTGGGAGCTAAACCTTATGAGGGAAAATCCCCCAAGGGGACATTTTCTGACATTACATTTAGCTCCCACTTTAATGTATGTGTAAATGCGAGGCCAATACATGCATTAAAGTAAGGTCACAAACACAACAAACATAAACATGGAGAAGACATGCCAATCACATAGAAAATGGTAATAGGCACACAAAACATAGAGAAGACAGTTACAGTCATGTAGAACATAGAGCAGATAGTCAATGTATGGAAGACACATTAGTGCATGGAAGACAGAAATGATATCTTTTCTTTTCTTTTTCTCATATATATGAAATGCAAAATGCAAGTACTGGAAAGTAAACAACTGGTGCAGGGCACCTAGGAACAGCTTGATCCCTACAAGCATTTTGATAGCATCTTTGATAAGTTGAGTTTTTGTCTTATGTGTTTTGTAATAAGGCTTTTCATAGCCATGTTGGAAGGTCTATTCTTGTGTGGTCAAGAGGTCTGGGGTAACTTTATAAACCTCATATCCTTCTTAGTCCACTTGGACCTAGTTGTGCCACTTAGGCCTAGAAGGTATAATATGGCTTTTTGAGTTTGTTTGAGTTGTCTTAGTGTTTTAGCATGGTCTAAGGAGTATGATGGTGGTTTGATTCCATTAAACAAGCAAACCAAATCACCATCCTTGTGGAAATGCAAAAACTCCATAGTGTCTAATGTTGCCAATGACACATTGGCCAGTTGAAACTTGGTTTGGGCAGTTGAATCTGCCTTTGGAAGTTAGCTACTGACTTGAATGGTTGTAGAAACATGGTAATTCACTCCTGTACAGCAGAGGACATCTGGTACGAGTTTTGGAGCATTGAAACTACAGAAAATAGCAAATTTTCCTACTTTTCTCACTGTGTATAGACTGTACGGACTTGTCACATGTGCAAATATCATTTTTTTGAAAGTGCTTGGAGTCAAGGTTCATATGAATCTAGTTTGAGGTCTTGAAGTGGTCGGCATCAGAAGATATTGAATTTTCTTTCAAGACTAGTCTAGAAACCCTGTTTTCTAGGGCAGTCATAGAAATCCGGCCCTAGAATGCATTCCCACCGGTGAAAATTCATAAAAACTGGTGAAATGCAGGCTAGGGATGTGTATTATAGGATTCCAAAAGCATTTTGCTGGGAGATGTTGTTTTCGATTTTTAAGGTGATGCCCTAGGTCAAGTATTTCATTGTATTTGACCAAATTCATGCTATTTGAGGTTGTAGATGATAGAATCCTGATAGGGTGAGCAAATAAATGATGGTTTTGTGTTGTAGGGACATGGTAGAAGCATTCCAAATTCCTTCCCCTGACCTATGCACCCAATTTTGAGCACTTGCTTTGTAACCTAGCCTAAATTGATCAATTAGGCCTAGAGACCTAATGACAGTTCTGGATTGCTGGAGTAGAGTTGGAACAAGAGACTTGGGAGTTTGCTAGGGTCCCATAAAGGGTATCTAAAACCATCATTTGTTTTCCTAGTCCTTTGGGATTTTGTCAAGTTGTGTGAAGAAGACCTAGTTTGGAGGGCTAGTAGCCTTACTAGTCAAGGTATAGGTTGGAGAGTTTTGGGAAGTTGGTGATCAAACCAAGTGTTGGTAAGGTGTTTTCAGACCTACATGAAGGTATAGACATAGCCTTGAGAGTTGGATAGGAGCCTAAGTAACAAATCCTTCATTTACCCTTGAATGTGCCTTTGATGGTGTTGGATTGAAGAAGTGAAGTGGGTGAGTGGGCTAAGGAGAACAAACTTTCTTTGTGTTGTGCTTCCCTTGTGTCACTCTGCATCAACAAACCTCCCATAATACATGATGCACTCTCATGGAGTGCAGGTCTCTGTATATATGGGGCAACACACACGCAAGACACGCAAAACCTCCCAAAATGCATGAAGCGCTGGTCTTTGCATATGGGGCAACAAACACGCCACACAAAACAAATATGCCAAAACACACACACTTGAAGACACAGAGAAAACATGGCACACAAGCAATGGAGTGTACCTATTTCTAGGTCCAACACCATCTCAGGCACATTATAGGCACACACCAACGATTGGGCTTCGCCACAACAATCATTGAAGACACACTTAAGGGTTGAGTTAGTCATAGAATCGCTCCCCGCCTCTGCAGAGGACCTTTGAAAATGACAGGATGATGCAATCTGCTCTGAGAAATACACCATCCTCGCCTCTACAGAGGGCTTAAGAAAAAGGATATGCTCGATATCTTGCCTCTGTAGAGGGCTTACATGATTGATTGATTGATTGCAAACAAACTTAGGATGCACGATGCACTACTCAAGAGCGCAGGTCTCTGCATCTGAGATCAAACACATTACTAACGTCTATAATAGATAGCTTACCTTATATACCCCCACCTTAAGGTGGTTAATATCATGCATCGATATCAAGCACATTAAGGTAGGAAGAAAACACACAAGGGAACACTAACTTTCACAAAGCCCATGCCCCCCCGGAGTTGCCATGTACTTTACAATCACCAAATGTTCCCACAAACACATCCCTGCAAGAAGCATGTTAGTGTCTACAACATCATGATAAGAAACAACATCAATGCATATGATTAACCACACAAAGAGCCAAGATTATACTATGAATTCGGAGTTTGAGGATAACCGTGGGGCTATATCACGAAGCTCTCCGAATCGAGTACTGCCAAGGCTAGATTCAAATGCAAACAAAGGTGCATAGAGCAGCAGTATTGTTAAGGTTTGTAAATGTGACAAAAACATCATAAAATTCACTACACAGAAAGCACGAGTGCTTCCACTAGCCAAGTGTCAGATAAAATATACAACCCCATCATCATATTAGGAACTAAGTCCATTTTTTGATTGCTCTCGAAAGGGACACTAGGTCCACATCAATATAAATGTTTGTCATCATCCGCTCGCTAGATAGAAACACTAGAGGAAGGGAAACAATAAAAAGGAGAGGAGAAACAAGTGTCTTAGGGATAGTCACGTAGGAGGGTGCCCCCTAGTCACCAACCACAACACTATGTCCGCAAGACATGACACACAACAATGAAATCAGATAGAGAGAGGCAATATAGAAGAATGATGATACAAATAGAAGAAGGTCACAACAGAGGTGGTCTCCTGGTATCCCGAACCTTATGGGAGAATCTGAGGTCATCCCAAGAGCCTAAACAACACATAAGACATCACGAGGGAAGCACATGACGAGAGAGATAAAGGGTTAGAGATACTTACCTATAGGGCCCCTGTCAGGCTAGTGGGTATCATGAATCTTGATCTTTATCTTGATGGTTAAGGCGTTATCATGTCTTCTCTCTTCCATATGTTCATGAGTTTGTGAGGGTAACCTTGTAGGAAAGGTTTCTCTTAATGATGGTTGAGAGGGGATGTTGTCATTGTTTGTGTCAATTATCGGAGCATTTGAAATGTCGTTTAAATGAGCTTGTGGAGGCATCCAAAAGATACCCATTTCAATCCCTATATAGGGTGTTGGAATGGCTTGAGCCAAAGGTATAGCTTGTTCTTCCATGATATGTAGGATTTCATTGCTTTCCAAAATATGTGATGGTTCATGATCTGTGTACTGGTTTAGCATGTAATTAAGAAGTTCTTGAACATCAGGTGGCAAATTATCGGTAGATTCAAGCAAATGGTCACAAAGAGAATCTGAATCATTCGAAGCTTCATCCTGATTAGGGAGAGCAGGAATGGATGGTAGAGTAGTGTGTATAAATGTATCAATGATATCTTTTTCTTGTGCCAACATATCCTCACCAAGTGGAGTTATGTTGGGAGAAGTCTCTTTATTTGATAAATCACCCATTGCTATTTCATTTTCATAGGTCTCAAAAAGGATTTGTAGTGTATCGTCATGAAACAAAGGTAGAGAGGGAGTAAATTTATCACCACTACTTTCCCCATGATTGTTTTCAGCTATAAAACTTTTGAGATTCTCCATGATTGAAGGGAAAACATCCACAGTATCACAAAAGTTATCGCAGTAATCTATTGATCGAAGAATATCACATGTAGCACTATTGGTTATGTCAATGGCATAGATGTATGCGATTTGATGCAAGACTTGAGGATATTTGTTAATGAATTTGCAAAAATTATTATAGTTCACAATGTACTCATATAAGTCTTCTAAAGATGTAGCCTTAGGAGAATCCATTAATGCAAAATATATGCAAAAATGCTTGATTTTTTGATATGTTTTCAATGTCGATGAATGAGACAAAAGGTGCTGTAAGGATTTCAGTCAAGGGTAGAAAGTTATATGTCTGATATCAGTCCAAAACATAAATAAGCTCACTCTCAACACGCTCTTGATGCAAATCTAAGATAATGCCAAGTTGATTATAGTAAAAATATGTCAAAATAGGCACTTTTTCACCAAAATTCAATGCAAGAAAGCATAACAAAGGGTGTTGTGAGGAAAATGATGATGGAAAGAAAATAATATCAGAAATAACAGCCACTTGGTGCTAAAATATCCAACACAACATGCTTTCAGTGCCACTTAAGTAAGACCCTAGTGAAAATATAGCAAAAATAGGCTATTTTTCATGGTTTTTCAACTCCAAGACCTAGCAAAAAAAGTGTTGTAAGGAATCTTAGAAGGGAAAGAAAATAATATTAATAATATTAGTCACCTCAATCCATAAAATGGATCACAACACACTTGGAGTGCAAACTAGGTCAAACCCTAGGGCAAAAATAGTCAAAAAGTGTAGTTTTTCACTAAATTTTCACCACAAGAGCCCATTAAAATGGTGTTGTGAAGATTTTTATGAGGGGAAAAAAATTATTACCCTAATAACAGAAAATTAATGCAAAAATACCTTTCACAACACACCTATGGTGCAAGTTTATGAAGTCGATAAGGCAAAAATTAGTGAAAATCGTTGTTTTCGAAGCCCTAGGTTTAAGATGTTGGGAAAAAATGCTATGTGAATGTTTTGAAGTCTGATTTTTGATGGAAATTAAATACTAAAAATTATTTTCAAGCTTAAAATACAAAATGCCCATGCAAATTTAATGAAAATGCATCAAAATTGCTAGTTTTTGTTGAAATTTTCCATGCAAAATTGCAAATAATTTAAATTTAAATGAAAATTCACACTAAAATGCAAGACTAAAGCCAAATGCAAATTTGAATGATCCTTTAAAATCAGTAGAAAAATCTGATAGAAGATTTTGCCTACTAACCCTAGATTTTGGAATTACTAGGTTATCTAAAAATTATCAAAATTTCCATAAAACCCTAGCAATTAAATGATGAAAATGCAAAGCAAGTTTTTGAATTTTTGTATTTTTCTGTAGTTTATATTAGATATGATGCAAAAATCATGAATTAGGAAAATTTAGAAAGAATTGATGCAATTTAGTAATCTCAACAATGCAATTTTTTTGTATTTTCCCAATTTTGTAATTTTTTTTTAATTTTTCTCAATGCAATAAAATAAATGACTATATAAATGAATGAAATTACATCAAATCTAAAGACAAACACTCATCAAGTTACAATTTAAGTCCAAAAACATAGGTTCACCAAAATGTTTAGGGTGAATTTGGATTTTATTAATCTTTTGTTGTTTAGATGTTAAAATCTGCCTCTCCACTAAACATTGAAGGATCTAGGGTCAAGTGGCAAGCACTATCATACCCTAGGTCACTTTCAGATGTAGGTAAATTTGGATTAGGGAATTAATTACCAATTTTTCCTTCTCTTATGTCCAAGTGACCATTATGCAAATACAACAACAAATTAATGAATTACGGAAAAAGCTCTTATAGACGAGAGTAAAATACTGAATCACGGAATACCTATTTTCGGGGTTCTGAAGTGGAATAGTCAGAGACACTGGAGCGGATGCGCAAGTCCAAGGCACCTACTTTTTCAGAGAATTTGGACCTCCTTCCGACACTGATCAGCCCTATAACTTCTATTTTCTGAGATCTGTCTGCGGAGGAAACTAGAGCAAGCACCCAAGTCCTAGAATTGCTCCTTTGTCTGAATTTTCTTTAGATCCTGAACCCTTGATGCCTGCCAGTCCTTCCTACAACTCTACTTTTCCTGAATACGACACATGTAACCTACAATCACAAGACTTGGTTTGGTGGTTGTGGTGTTTAGAGGCTTTCCTTAGTCAAACCCCAGAGGACACTTAAGTCTCCGAACACTGTTGTCAAATAAAGAGGGCATGCCCTTCTGAGGTAGAGGCCAAAAACCAAAGGAATCAATGATAAAAACACAATGATATGTCACCTTGTAGTGAAGCTCTCATGGAGGAAGATGCTCTTCATGCCATGAGGAGATTGATGCTCTAATCTGCAAATATCAACACACAAAACATACAAGTCTACTCTTGCAACACAATAGAAAGCCTTGAATCACTTTGAGAATGCCTAAACTTCACAATTATCATCTAGTTGAAATCTAGTTTACAAATGAATGCCTACACATGCTTATATATCCATCTACAAGCACTCCAACCAAGATATTTGAAATTCAAACTTATCGTGTCGGCAAAGGGACCTAATAACAGTCACTAACCGTCACCTAAAAATTATAGCTGCCCCAAAATAGGGCAGGACTGGGGCACAAGCGCCCAAGTCCTCCCCCCTATTTTGGGTAAGGTACAACTCAAGGGGTCCTCCTAGGTCCCATTTGTCATGTTACCCAAGTCTCATTCCATCGGGATGCCAAAAGATGAACTAAGATGTCCCAAATGCATGCAAAAGACCCGAGAGCTAAACCTTATGAGGGAAAAGCCCCCAAGGGGACATTTTCTAACGTTACAACTATATATATTGAAAAGACAATTTTCAAGTTATAATAAAGACAAAATAGTGTCACATGACCTTCTAAATATAGCAATATACATTTGTGACGGATTACATTTCAACATATTCAAAAATATCTTATTGTTCCTTATCCAAATCTATTTTGTCATCTTCTACCTTTTTATTATTGTATGCCTCCCAAGCTGATAATGTTGGATTTATGTCGCGGGGTCCAGGTTCTTGATGTGATCCACTCTATATCTAAAAACCTCCAGCTCTTCACTATATTGAATATACATTTTCTCTACTTCTTTTCTTCTCTTCTAAAAGGTGATGAAAGCAGTCTGAAGATTGCTGACTTTATCTAATTTGCTCATAATAGTTCATGCATCTTGCCAAAAAATTATTTGATGTAGCTTATCCTTACAACCTTGCACATCATATGAAGCCAGATCATTAAAATTAATCACTAAGCAATCCTTCAGAGTATCATTTATCTCTTAGATCAAAGATAGTATGTAATTATCAACCACCTTATAAGCCTCCCTGACATTATCGAAGGGTTTTTTCCTTAATTTCAGTTGTTGGTACTATTCTACTATCTTATGCAATCTAGCAGTTAAGATATTTTCTGACAACAATGTTTCAGTAGGTATATCCCTTATTTCTTGTACTCGTGGAAACATGTGAGAATAGTATTCATCAAAAGGGTCATATTCTTCATGCAATTCCTCCCATTGGTCCCGTAATTTACAGAAGTCTTTATGAAGTGTTGCCACAAAGGTGATTGCATCACATCCTTCTTGATATACTTTGTCAAACCACTTCTAAGTTCCAGTAGCCAATGTCTTGATGTCATTGAACTTTGTTAGTTCGTCTTTTGATTACAGAGCTGGGACTGACCTTGTCTCACCCTCAGAATCCAGAGGCCTCATAAAAAACTATAGACATGCCCTAAGTTCTTCATTCAGTTGTTTCAACTCCCTCCTAGTGAGTTCATCCTTATCCAACTATTCCAAGATAGAAGAGACTAAGCCTTTCAACTCATCAATCCTTTGACCCCTTGTAGTAGGTCCCAAGTCAATAGTTGTTATGGTATATTCTTCAGCTCTGACTTGTCTTTTATCCATGTCAGTTGGCAAAATAGCTACTTCAGCTATTCTAGATCCTATAGCATCCTTACAAATTCTTGATTGAACTTTACCTTTTTCTACTTCTTAGGTTTCTCTGTCTTGGATAAAATGTCATCTAGATCCAACTTCATAACTTCAACTTGAGGCTCTTGATAAGCAAGTTTGTTGTGCAACCAATTAGGTGGTGTGGAAGAAGAATCATTAAGAACATTAGTATTTTCATCATTTATGTTTGGTGGCCCCTCGAGCAACTTCGGCTCTTGCTCAAATTCTTTATTTACATTCTCTTCTTCATCTTCGATACTCTACAAAATTTCTAAGATTTCTCCTTGAGCAGTTCCCAAGACTATTTCTATTGTGTTCTCTTCTACAGGATTGTCAGATACTTCTATCACTTCAACATTCACTACTTCAAAAAGGGGTTCTTCAAATGTATCCCTCTCAGTTTCTTGTTCATGAAGGCCCAACTCTGCACATACCTTCTCTATTCCTAGTAGCAGTGGTATAGATAAAGAGGCTGAAGTTTATGTTGGTGTGACCAGGGCACTAGGAGCTGAGGATAGTGGGACAGTAGCAAAGGAGGATAGGTTAATTTGTGCCAAATTAGCAAATGAAGTAAACCCCAAGGTAGGTGGAATGGAGGAGATTGGTAGGATAGAGGAAATGAAAATAGGTGAAGTGATGGAGGAAGGAGGCATAGAGAAAGAGGGTGAAAGAATAGAGGAAATAGGTGGCAAAGAAAAGGAAGTGGAGAGTGAAATAGAGAATATGGAAGGCATAGACATGGTGCAAATGGAAGGGAGTGAGGAAGAAGTAATGGAGGAAATGGGGCTACTTGGGGTGATTGAGTCTATCATTAATGAACAAGAAGTAGTAGAAATAGTAACTACTGGTGAAGAGGAGGTAGAGGTATCTTCTGGGACAATTGTAGAAGTGGCAAAAGGAGTAGTAGTAGAAACAATAGGGGAAAGTGCAGCAATATTTACAATTGGGGCAGCAAGGGGTGAAGAAATTACTAGAAAATTTGTACCATCAAGTGTTGCAGAAGTAGGGGCTCCTATAGTTATTCCAGTACCCTTTACTTTGACCTTCTTTGTTTTAGAACCTTCCCCTAGCCCACTAGGCATGTTCCTTTCTTAGATGCTCTTGTTCTTGTTGCAAGAGGCATGTCTTTCTTTTGTTCTTTTTGAGCAGCCTTCTTTACCTTCTTTCCTTTACCTTTCTCTGCAAGAGTTACATGCTCTTCACTATCAGATCTATTTGATGGTTCTTGAACTTGTTCTACTTCATCTTGTATTTCTATTGGTGTGTCTTCCTCATCCCCAAATTCCTTTTCATCTTCAGGTGTTGTGTATGTAAGTTGTCCTCCTTATCTCTCCAATAAAACAACTTGACTTCTTACCAATGACTTGCTCAATCGTATTGGTTCTTTCATTACTTCATCTAAGGAGTTTTCTTCTGCATTTGCCCAATTTGGCAATGGGATTGGTTGGTGATACTAGGCCTCCCAAGGTCCTCTTTGCATTACATTATCATCATCAACAAGCTGATCAAGGACATCTATGATATGGAATTTCCTTATAAACCCTAAGGACAACCTTGAATGAGCTCTCTTCATTACCTCATAATCATCTACATAGTTGGCCCAAAAATCTTCTAGGTACATTTTGTGGAATAACTTCTTGCTTACATACCTCTCCATTACCCTTTGAGGATCAAAATGGTTTCTCTTTGTGTGAAAATAGAGGTTAAGCCGATGGAGTTCAATATCTGAATGTTTAGCTGCCCCTATGGCGACACATGCATAATTACCCCTATCCAACAAGATGGGGAACTTGACATTTGTCCTATGAAGGTGTTTCAACTTCTCTGCACAAGTAATCAACTGCCTTGATAGCTCCAAGAGGACTACATTGTCTATGGGCTAACGAGGCAGTCTATAGGCCATTCCAATGAAGCCTTGAATCCTTAAATAAGTGAATTTATTGAATTATATGTACCATCTTCCATATTTCATGACTTTATTCATAGCTTTAGTGGATATCCTAAGGGTTGTAGTTCCTTGTAGCAATCTGGTGATATACAATGTAAAGGCATCATTCACTCTTTTGTAGTGGATGAGAGATTGGGACAGTTCCAATTGAGTGTAACATTCATAAACTTTGATCTGTTGTTGTTCATCATTTCCAACTTCTCCTACCTTTGACAACCCAGCATATTCATTCCTTCTTGCCAATGCGTATACCACATAAGAAGTCCATCTGAATATTTGTTTATCTCTAAAATTGTTGAATGCCTCATGCATGTTGTCACTTAATATTTGAGCCCAGTGGAATTTAGTTCCTTTAGTAATTATTTCTTCTATCATCGGGAACATCCACCCTTCAAAATTTGATGCAGTAGGTAGTCCATACATCCTATTGAGTAGGGTCACCAAGTCTCCTATCTCATCATGAAAAAGGTTTGGGGAAGCTTGATGATAGTAGACCTTTTGGTCTTCATCCATTGTTCATTAATATGCTTCTTACATGTATCCATATCCTTCTTATATGTTGCCTCTGCACATGTTTTATCTAGCATGGTCATCACTGGGTACCATAGAATTCCAAAGATCTCTGCTAATGATGGTGGACTTAAGTCTACTAGTACCTCCCCATTGGGAGTTTGTATTGTTCTAGTCATTAGGTCATATCTGTTAGCATGGGCTATTATCAATTCCGCACATTGAGCTGAGGTAGGGAAGGCAGCAGCTTCTGCAATCCCACTGTGTTTCACTTTCTTGGCTCTTTGAGTGGCATTGGATTCAAATATCTGGGTCTTGAAGTCATCTAAGTCAATGTGACCTAGATCAATATCTCCTATGTTTTTCCATCTAGAGGTGATCTTGTTTTCATTAGGAATGCCCTTGAATTCATACTTCATTGTTTGAGCTCTTGCAATCATTTATCCTACATGACTGGACCTCATAAGTCTTGATGTTTTTGAATGGTCTTCCTAATTCCTAATTTGAATGCATGACTACCAAGTCAACTTCCATATCACTATGGCATGCTATGTTCTATAAGATCAGCATCCATCCAACTAAGTCATGAATGCCTATCTATGAAATGCATAAGTCTGATAATTTACTAATTACTATTGTTGATGTATAAATTTGTGGGTGTAATCCAACAATCAACATGGGAAGTTTCTGTGTGGGATTGATCCCAGAAACAACCTCCAAATTTTAGGGAAGCTAGCTCTTCTATTTTCAAAGGGGGTTTTAGAAAAAGGGAGAAGAAACAAGATTACAAATACAATGAAATAAAATCTAACCCTATGGCGATGCACCAGATTTGTGACTACCCAGTTGCACAGTGTCAAACCCTATATGATTTAATTCGAAATCAAATAGTAAAGTGCATGATTGATTACCTAGCTTATAAGTAGATCTAACAAAGGCAAAGAAACAGAAAATAAGGAAGAAGAGAGAGACACATTCATATGCAAAGAACACCACTTCTTTATTCGAATGGAAAACAATTTATAGAGGCAAAGTTTGCACAAAACAAATGTTTAAATTCCTCCTAAAAGAGGCACTGTTGAGGCAAAAAGAAAATATCTACTGCTGCTCAAATCTCTAATATGTGTGTGTGGAACTCCTAACTCTAACCCGGATCTGAATATTTATAGCCAAGAAATAAATCTGTTGAAGATCTCTGCAATTAAAAATCTTTGTAACTGAAAATCCCCAAAATCTGCCATTGATTACAGCAAATACAACTGAAACTGGTTGTTGACTATTGTAGTTGAATCTTCCCCATGGCTGGAAATATCTTTGGCCTACGTGAAAAGGAAAATCTCCCACCTCCCTCTTTACTTGCCACAAAAAATGAAAATGGTTGCAACTTATTTTAGGGTTGTATGAGAAGTTTAGGGTTTCACCTCTTTCCCGTGAGAAGTTAAAAATGAGAGTCACTAATAATGTTTCACTTATTTCATAAAGTTTCAACTTTATGGCTGCTGGGACCCACCATTCACAATCAGAGGTTTATATTATTTAGAAACTGATTTCACTCACCCGTGACTCTAAGAGAATAATGAGACTCTTATTAATATTAAAACTAGCTTCTTTAATAAGGGGCCCCACTGTAATCACATTACCATTTAAAATGACTTTAGCTTAGAGATTTATGTGACCCTATTTGAGTTTTAATAAAATGAAATGAATCTCATTTCTAGCCTCCCACAGCCTCCACATGGTGGCCAGGTGGGTGTTTTGAGAGAAACTTTCCTTGCAGCCTTCCAAATGCAAGAAGTGCTGCCAAGTGGCTCACTCCAGTGCCTTGCTTTAAACTACTCGCGAGTCATTGATCCTTTTTGCATTTGATGGTTCTTGTAGCTATAATTTAAAACCCTAAAGCCTTTTAGCGATTCATTATTTCTGTAACCCTACATCACCATATCTTCTGTGTTATTTGAATGGTGGTATGCCTTATATCTAGGGCCTATCCCTTTTGAAAACTCATATGCCCTCCACATTATAACAGTATTGTGCCATTATTAAGAAGTTGCATTGATCATAGCTCACTCCATGAATGAAAGTTGTTGTGGCTTAAGTGTCTTAGTTCATATTACTGTGTCATGCCTTTGGAAAGGCCAAGCCTTGTGTGCGTGGCAGATTCTATTAACTCTAAGGGCCGCTCTCTGTAACAAAGCCACTCCTTTCCTAAGTGAACTACACCCCTTCCTCATGGATTGCTTTCCAAAATTGCTATTGATGCATCGTCTTTGGAATGTCATCTTCATCAAATACTCTATATTGTTGTGCCATTACATGCTTCTTTAGATGTGAATGGCCAATATTTTTGACATAAATGCAAAGCCTTGCATCGAAATGAGTTGGGCCCTTGTTGTGCAGGTTGTTGGCTGAGCTAAATGTCTTTCACTTGTTGATATTTTCTTCTATGTGGAATGTGCATCCTATTTTTCATGGACACAAAGATTTGTTTCATTAGATTGATGCTTCAAATCAAAGACAATTACCAATTTATATATAATGAATGTACCATTCCCTTGCTATTTTGGTTGATCCTATTTGCAATTTTGATACATAGTGCCATGTTCTTTATAGCCGCAACATCATATATTAGCAACACCATATTCTTTAATGTTCCTTTTGAAGTGGCTGTGCCTTTGAGAACCTACAAGTGCATCCCTTTTGAGTTTGCAGCACCATACGTTTTGGATGAATGCATATTTGATAGGTTGCATTCCCCTTTGAGTTGGGGTTACTCCATATAGACCGTGCCATCCATTATGATCTGAGCACCTTGCTTTTATATTGGCAACACCATTTAGGATGATTCTTGCTGAGTCAATGCTTCCTTCTTCTAACATCGTGAATTCCTTGAAGTGAGATGAGCATCGTTTCATATGGTTTACTCCTTTAATTGGTGTCTGGCTTGATAAAATATACACCATATAGAGGATAGTTGTGTGCTTTATAACTTTGCAGCACCTTGTTGGCAGCACTTGATTTTGAATGACGTTGATATATGGTGGTTGTCTCTATGCACTACTTGGCCATGTGCTCATAATGGCTAAGGCAATGCCTTTACCAATGGCAATCGTGGCTTCATTTGATTGGTCACTTTGATTAACAGCATTTTAATTTGAATGTGAGAGTTTAGAGGTCGTCTTATGCTTATACACTAACACCTTGCTTTTACATTGGCAATGCCATTCAGAGACCACGTAGCTTGAGGTTATGTTGAGACTTATTTTGTGTGAGCTTTATAAAACTTCCATCTTCATTCCATGCTCTATGTCATAGTGTTTCACAATGATTGCACTTCTTTCCTAAACACTTGCCCCTTTAAGAAACAATCGCTATCAATGTTGAAGTCTCTATGAGTCTGCTCTTCTATTATGCAAATGTCTTATAATGACTACACCACCATAGGTAGTGCCCTAATGTTCTCAATGCCTCGCTTATGGCTATGTGAGTTTAGAGACTGACTCAAATTTTAGATGCCACCTTGTTTCCTATTTAGCATTTCTAGATGGTTGCATTATTAATAAACTATGTCTTTGTTCATTGAACCTAGAGGAAATGTTCCTTTTATAACACTTGATGTGACAAACTTTGAAGACCCTACATGCTTTTGTTCCTATCTGAGCCATGGTTGAACTTTGTTGTGACTTCTCTACCTTGTTTGAGCTATTCTTTGAATGCTTTTTGTTTCTTTATATGCTCGAGTCAAGTTCATTAACTAAATGCCATATTGCCCCTTTAGACCATAGCTATATCATAATGCCTGAGCTATGACTGAATAGACTGAGCCTTAATCTTTACATGGATGAATTTGAATTCCCTTAAGAACTTGCAACATTGAGTGCAATGATTGAGATTCATTTTGAAATTGATTAAGCCCTGAGACTTTATATTGATTCCATTATGTGTATCTTCTAATTGTCATGAACTGTGACATGCTTCAAACTGTGCTCTATTTGAAATGATGGCACCTCACCGTATCTACATCCTTGAACCTCTCTTAATCTTTATTGCAACTCCACTGAAATTCATTAAATCTCATAAAATGGAAAGTTTCAAAATGGTGCGAAAATTTCTCACCAGTTCTTGGTGACAGGTTGGGAGAGTGAGCCTGCTAACTCGAACTCTAGAATATCTAGTTTGGTAGATTAGTGCCTTGATCATTGGGCATATAGATTTAGAATAGGCCTAAAACTGAAACAACCATTAAACCAAAAATAGAGTGGCACCCAATATCTATGCAACCAGACTAAACCACAACTGAATCTATAGATGCATGAATCTAAAGTTGAATTGCTGACCCAAAAATGAAAATTTGTAACTGAAACCACATCTAAATCACCAAAACTAACCATTGAACTAAGACACAACTGAACTGTAAAACTGACTTCATTCTGTATTGCAGCTAAGATTTATTTAAAGAAAAACAACTGAAACTGAAAACTAGTGCTACTAATGTAGCTTATTGAGCATCTAACATTAAACTACTGACAACTAAAACACATAGGGATATGTCCATTAATTGGGACAACAAAGTAACTACCATGTCTAATAATGTTGCTCTAGTGAATCCATATTGCACTAATAACTGACCAGATGAAATACATAAAAAAGTATAACACTTGATTTTGTACCTTTTGGCATCTCTGCAGTCCAAAGGCTCATCCTTGATATGAAAACACCAATCAGGCTTATCAACATGTTTTTCTTGTTTGAGCGGAAGGTGGGAAGGGGAAATCAAATGTTGGAACTCATTTCTCTATTTGCATTTGGAAACTTCTGTCAACAGAACTTCTTTAGTGACTTCTTTTGCAAACTCTTCACCACCATTATGACTCAAGATAGTATTAAAACTAGGTGTGCAAGAGATAGAACCACCAAGAATAGTCTTGAATCTGATTGGGGTCGCTTCATGAAAGAAGAAAGGAGTGTAATGTGACTCGGTATGTGACTCAGTAAGTGACCATTCACTTTTGCAGACGTCTCTTTGGATCTCATCATCATAAATCCTTTCTTGCAGTTGTGAATCTTCATCAAGAAGAAGATAATAACCATCTTCAAAAATGGAAAATAAATCATCACTTACATCTACCTCTGTTTCAAAATTTTCCTTATAATCTACTACAAGAGGCCTTACAAATGAACCTTGCACTTTCTCAATTGTAGGATCTTCCCCATCTAGAAGCCGGTAGCCTTGTTGCAAATTTGAGAATAAATCCTCATCTTGCTGCCCCTAATCATGCTCATACCTCTTTATGCCATCTTCTTCAAAATATGAAACCTCATGACAGAGATAAAGGCAATCATTCTTCATAAACTCTGCAGAATTTTCTCTTGCAACCTCTTCCTCAAGATGAGGTACAGACTATGAATCACTGTTTACCCAGTACTTTTCAGCTTCAAAGCCCCTCTTGAAGTACTTTTCAACATCTAGAAGTGTCACCCCATAAGCATCTTCTGAATATGATTCATTAGTTATCTGAGTTTCTGAGTCACTCATTGCCATGGATACCTGATGCTCAGGATCATAGGGACATCTTAGATAGATAGGAGCCACTTTCTTGCTTGTATTTTGGTCTTTAAAACTAGATTCCTCTTGGATGTCAAAATGACAAAGAACTGGATCTATGACTTCTATGGGTTGGCTTGCAGCCACAAAGGTTTGTAAATAATAATTCTCAAGATAAGGAAGTCTCTTTTATGTCTGTGGGAGGATTTCATTCATGAACTAACTATATTGATATTGTTGTCAATGAGGGCTTGGAGGTATGACATGTATGGATCAGCTTGATATAGGTCTTGACATTTTAACTCATTCAATTCATGGGTGAAGGATTTTATGAGTTCTTTTATCTCCAACATCTCCTCATGATTTGGCAAATCAACAAGGAGGGTGGGTGGATTAAAATCTATATGCATTATAAGGGTAGAGGAGATAGTTTACTAGCCTCTAGAAGGTTATTTTTAGCTCTAATAGTTAGATCATATGACTGAGGTAAAGTTTCACCTCCTAGGGCTTGTATCATAATAGATATTTCAGGATCTAGAGCCTTTAAATAATAAAGAAATGCAAAACCTGGAGGGGGTCTGATATCAACAAAAAATTTCTTCCATACCTTATCAAATCTCGAATTGAAGTCATGTATGGGCTCCATGGGATGTCTTTTGATGGTGATGAGATTCTAGGTGAGAGTGCCAACATTTGTCCTCTCTTTGAATTGATTGTAGATGAGCCCACCAACCTGATCCCATCCAGTGATTGAACCAAGGTGTAAACTTCTATACCATTCGTTTGCTTTACCTTTGAGGGAAGATGCCAGCAACAAGAGGGCATGATTCTCAGTTGTGACATTGTGAATGGAGCATAAACTTCCAACATCCTGAATATGATCTATAGGAGAAACTGAGTCATCCCCAAGAAAATGAGGTAGTGCGTTCCATGTTGTGTCAAAAACTTGACCCTGCTGCTGAAGAACAAGGGGACTTGAATCCTAGGTCACAAAAGTTAGATCCCTTGCTTGAATGTTTAGATGCATATAGATACCAGGGGCTGCCATGGTCTACAGGGGCTGCCATGGTCTATAGAAGTAAAGACCAGAGAAATATCCTCCAATAGAGTCACTAGGTGGAAGATTTATGCTCCAATGAGCAAATATTTTGTGATTTTCCACCAAAATCACAAAATATTGACCAAGATTCAATGAAAACAAAGACCCAAGTCTTTGATTCCAGTTCCACTAGGCATGCCAAAAATTGTTGATGTATAAATTTGTGGGTCTAATCCAACAATCAACATAGGAAGTTTCTAAGATGTGGGATTGACCCCAGAAATCACCTCTAGATTTTAGGGAAGCTAGCTCTTCCATTTTCAAAGGGGGTTTTGGAAAAAGGGAGAAGAAACAAGATTACAAATATAATGAAATAAAATATAACCCTATGGTGATGTGCTAGATTTGTGACTACCCAATTGTACAGTGTCAAACCCTATATGATTTAACTGGAAATCAAAGAGTAGAGTGCATGATTGATTACCCAGCTTATAAGCAGATCTAACAGAGGCAAAGAAATAGAAAATAAGAAAGAAGAGAGAGACACATTCATATTCATAGAATACCACTTCTTTATTCGAATGGAAAACAATTTACAGAGACAAAGTTTGAACAAAATAAATGTTTGCATTCCTCCTAAAAGAGGCACTATTGAGGCAAAAAGAAAATATTTGTTGCTGCTCAAATCTCTGATCTGTGTGTGTGGAACTCCTAACTCTGACCCAGATCTAAATATTTATAGCCAAGAAATGAATTCATTGAATATCTCTGCAACTAAAAATCTTTGTAACTGAAAATCCCCAAAATTTGCCACTGATTACAGAAAATGCAACTGAAACTAGTTGTTAACTGTTGTAGTTGAATCTTCCCCATGGCTGGAAATATCTTTGGCATGCATGAAAAGGAAAATCTCCCACCTCCCTCTTTAGTTGCTGTAAAAAAAGAACATGGTTGCAACTTACTTTAGGTTTGCGTGAGAAGTTTAGGGTTTCACCTCTTTCCCATGAGAAGTTAAAAATGAGAGTCACTAATA
The DNA here is from genome assembly GCA_027924645.1 of Cunninghamia lanceolata. Lineage (NCBI taxonomy): Eukaryota > Viridiplantae > Streptophyta > Pinopsida > Cupressales > Cupressaceae > Cunninghamia > Cunninghamia lanceolata. Next base: position 3,135,901 of record BSBN01001247.1, on the reverse strand, counting down.
AAGTTTCACTTATTTCATAAAGTTTCAACTTTATGGCTACTGGGGCCCACCATTCACAATCAGAGGTTTATATTATTTAGAAACTGATTTCACTCACCCGTGACTCTAAGAGAATAATGAGACTCTTATTAATATTAAAACTAGCTTCTTTAATAAGGGGGCCCACCGTAATCACATTACCATTTAAAATGACTTTAGCTTAGAGATTTACATGACCCTATTTGAGTTTTAATAAAATGAAATGAAGCTCATTTTTGGCCTCCCGTAGCCTCCACATGGTGGCCAAGCGGGTGTTTTGAGAGAAACTTTTCCTGTAGCCACCATTTCTGTAACCTTATATCTAGGGCCTATCCCTTTTGAAAACGCATACGCCCTCCACATTATAACGGCATTGTGCCATTATTAAGAAGTTGCATCGATCATAGCTCACTCCATGAATGAAAGCAACTGTGGCTTAAGTGTCTTGCTTTATATTAATGTGCCATGCCTTTAGAAAGGTCGAGCCTTGTGTGCGTGGTAGATGCTATTAACTCTAAGGGCCGCTCTATATAACAAAGCCGCTCCTTTCCTAAGTGAACTGCACCCCTTCCTCATGGATTGCTTGCCAAAATTGCTACTGATGCATCGTCTTTGGAATGCCATCTTCATCGGATACTCTGTATTGTTGCACCATTACATGCTTCTTTAGATGTGAATGGCTAAGCTTTTCAACATAAATGCAAAGGCTTGCATTGAAATGATTTAGGCCCTTGTTGTGCAGGTCACTGGCCGAGCTAAATGCCTTTCAGTTATTCATATTTGCTTCTATGTGGAATGCATCCTATTTTTCATGGACACTAAGATTTGTTTCATTAAATTGATGCTTCAGATCAAAGACAAGCGCCAACTTATATATAATGAATGTGCCATTCCATTGCTATTTTGGATGAGCCTATTTGCAATTTTAATACACAGCGCCATATTCTTTATAGCCGCAGCATCATATATTAGCAGCGCCAATTCTTTAATGTTCCTTTTGAAGTGGATGTGCCTTTGAGAACCTACGAGTGCATCCCTTTTGAGTTTGCAGCACCATACATTCTGGATGAATGTCTATTTGATAGGGTGTGTTCCCCTTTGAGTTGGGGCTGCTCCATATAGACTGCGCCATCCATTATGATCTGAGTGCCTTGCTTTTATATTGGCAACGCCATTCAGGACGATTCTTACTGAGTTGATGCTTCCTTCTAATATCACAAATGCCTTGAAGTGAGTTGAGCGTCATTTTATATGGTTTACTCCTTTAATTGGTGTTCGTCTTGATAAAATATACACCATATAGAGGATAGCTGTGGGCTTTATATCTTTGTAGTGCCTTGTTGGCAGCACTTGATTTTGAATGGCGTTGATATATGGTGGTTGCCTCTATGCACTACTTGGCCGTGTGTTCATAATGTCTAAGGCAACACCTTTACCAATGGCAACCATGGCTTCATTTGACTAGTCGCTATGAATAACAACATTTTAATATGACTGTGAGAGTTTAGAGGTCGTGTTATGCTTATACGCTAATTCCTTGCTTTTACATTAGTAATGCCACTGAGAGACCACGTAGCTTGAGGTTATGTTGAGCCTTATTTTGTGTGAGCTTTATAAAACTTGCATCTCCGTTCTATGCTCTGTGTCATAGTGTTTCACAATGATTGCACTTCTTACCTGAACACTTGCCCCTTTAAGAAATGGTTGCTGTCAATGCTGAAGTCTCTATGAATCTACTCTTCTATTATGCAAATGTCTTATAATGACTACACCACCACAATAGGTAGTGCCCTGATTTTCTCAATGCCTCACCTATGCCTGTGTGAGTTTAGAGACTGACTCAAATTTTAGATGCCACCTTGTTTCCTATTTAGCATTTCTAAATGGCTGCATTATCAATAAACTATGTCTTTATTCGTTGAACCTGGAGAAAATGTTCCTTTTATAATACTTGTGACAAAATTTGAAGACCCTACATGCTTTTTTTTCCTATCTGAGCCATGGTTGAACTTTGTTGTGACTTCTCTACCTTGGCTGAGCTATTCTTTGAATGCTTTCTATTTTTTTATATGCTCGAGCCAGGTTCATTAACTAAATGCCACATTTCCCCTTTAGACCATGGCTATATCATAATGGTTGGCTAAATCTGAATTCCCTTAAGAACTTGCAGCATTGAGTGCAATGATTGAGATTCATTTTGAAATTGATTAAGCCCCAAGACTTTATATTGATTCCATTATGTGCATCTTCTAATTTTGTCATGAACTATGGCATGCTTCAAACTATGCTCTATTTGAAATGATGACACCTCACCAAATGTGCATCCTTGAACCTCTCTTAATCATTATTGCAACTCCACTAAAATTCATTAAATCTCATAAAATGGAAAGTTTCAAAATGGTGCAAAAAAATTTTACCAACTGCATTTATTCATGATGAAATGATAAAACATAACAATTCATATTAATCCATGCAATAAATGCTAAAATTCTCCTTAATTTGAATCAAAAGATGTAAAACACCACAATTCTATCAATACAATTCTTATTGCAATCAGACAAAACTCTTATTCTTGAAATTTTCACAAAGAACAGTCTTTTCATGTTTTGCACTGATTTGAGGGTCATCCAACCTCTCAAGGGAAAAGGGCTAGATCAGAGGTCAACTGCCCTTGCATAGGATTTGAGGTCATCTGACCTAAAGGTACATTGTTGCTTGGTCACTTGGTCATTATAGTATTTGGCATGAATTTTAAGGGTATTCGACCTTGCACAGGATTTAGGTGTGACTGACTCAAATGAATCTCAGAGGTCAGTCGGTTGAATTTTTGGCGCAAGTCGGTGAAGGCAATTTTCAGTGCTAGATTGTTTGTCATGCTTCGTATGGATTCTAAGGTTGATTGACTTAGCAGGTTTTCTAGAGGTGTCTGACCTAAGTTGGTTGGGGTGACTTTTAGCGCATGGTCAGAGAAGACAATTTTTAGCACCCGACTTCCTGTCATATTTTGAGTGGAATTTGAAGCTCACTGACCCAATGGGCTTTTGGGAGATGTCTGACCTAAGTCAGAAAAGGCAAAATTTAGTGCCAAATTGGATGATGATGTTTTGAGCACAAGGTGAACTTATGGCTTTTTATGGGATTTTTCAAAGTCACCAAGCAACTTAAATTGGTTAAGAAAATTCACAGTATGTTTAGCGCCAAGTCATAGAGACCAATTTTTGACTAAGAATCTAATGAGGTTTTAACATGATTTCATGGTCATAGCTTTGGTTTCAGTATAAATGGGAGTTTTTTAATAGAGTTTCATTTCAACAGTTAACTACCCAACTTGGTTTTTTAACTAGGGTTTTCTAAATATACTTTCAAAAATCACGGAGAAACCCTATTTTTTCTTTACAATACTAATCATCCATTATTAAATACGTCTGCAAATCCATTCTTAAAGAAATTGGAATTCAATTTGGCACAGAAAACCCCTATTTTATCAATTGCAAACCCTAACTTATAGGTAAAACCCTAGACTCAGAAATGGAGTACTTACCTGATTTGTAGAGATGAAATGTAATCAGAATGCAAGCGATTATGCTTTTGTTTGAATCTGCGGGCAATTTTGCAGTAGACTGGTTTCACAGTCAATTATGGGGCTCCTCAGTTGATTTCGAAAATGCAGAATGAGCTCAAAATGAGAGAACAACACATTTATCCCTCCCCGTTGATTGCCATAAATGCAAGGAGTACGGTGCAACATCTCGGGGTATTGTAGAGTCATTTCAAAGTTTGCATGAAAATTTGAGATGACTGACTCTGCATGATTTTAGGGGCTCACCAACATAGTCAATTGCATTGGACTTTAGCGCATGGTCAGATGGAGGTTCTTTCAGTGATTTACGTTGGTTTGGAAGTTATCAGACCTACGCGTATTTTGACATGGTCCGACTTAGTTGGATGATCGGCTTTGTAGTGCTGAGTCAGATGACTATAGTTTTAGCGCTATGTCAGCTGCATTTGATTTTAGCACAGAAGTTGGGTTACTTGATTTGAGTGTCTTGCACGAGTTTTCACACCTTCAAATTTTGCGCGAATTTGGTTTCCTTTCGACTTCGAGTCGGTGAAGCAATGTTTTAGCGCAAAGTTAGATGCAAAAGGATTTAGCGCAAAGTTGGTAGGTTGAGATTTTAGTGCTTTAGTCAATTGACAGTGAATCTAGCATTGAGGTTGGTTGAGCAGGAATTTGGTGCAGAGGTTAGTTGGATGGAGATTGAGTACAAAAATATGTTGCAAGTAATTTTAGCTCAAAGAAACAACAGACTTAGTTCTTTATGAAGGAAAACACTGGAACTTAGTTGATTTTGAAATGACTTAGTGACTCTAAATGCAATTTGACCACCTTTGACACTTAGGAATTAAATGAAATGGAATGATACTCTAAACCAAAATTTTGGAAGAGGGGGTCCCCGTTTTGCAAAATGGGGCATGTGTGCAAGGCACAACAATTGGTGCCTCTTTGTGGTTGGTGTTTTGAGGTGATATTGTACTGAGTACGTGTGCATTGTACCAGAGAAATTGAGGCTTTGTAAAACAATGCATAAGTGTCGTTTGTACCTTAGAGTTGGAGCTTCAAAAATAATTGTACCTTTCTTTCTTTGGAGGCTGGATTGATCCAAGCAGTGTTTCTCTCGTGGTTTTTCCCTCAGGGTTTCCATGTAAATATTGTTGTTATGTGTGGATGTTTTATTTGATGTGCACTTATATTCTTTCTTGTGAAAAGTTGTTTTAAGATCATTGAACAAGTTTTTTTGTATATTACTGATTCACCCCCCCCCCCCCCCCCCCGCCCCCCCCGTCTCAGTGATAGTGAGTATTCCAACAAATGAGAAATTCTGATTTTAAACATTTTGTATATACTTCTAGAGCATATTTGAGTGATCAGCATCGTACCATTCCTAACCAGTCGTTGTACATTTTCAAGGTAAGAAAAATTAGAAAAACACATCACTTATACATAAAGTATTACATAGAAGCTAAGTCAATTAAAATGAGTCTGAGATTAATGGAAAAAGTAAAGGGTACTCAACATTGTAGTTCCATAATTAAATCAAAATAGGGGGGACAAATGTACTTCCAAAATGACCACTAACAATAAATATAGAATTTAAAAATAGAATATATTTTTTTGATGTTAATAGCTTTTAGTTGCATAAGAAACATTAGTAAACATTCCCAAGCGTTAAGCTAAGACTATAACTATAACATTAAATCTAAATGGAAATACCGTATTCAATAATCAAATGATTGTTTTCATAGGATTGGAAATTTAAATAAAATGGCAGCATTGTCAATACGCATCAAGAAAAACATTGCCTAAATTAATAATTAATAATGTGGATGTGGAGTGACGACCTCCACAATCCCTAAATTCATGATGATGTTAATGTTAGTGCTGCAAAGCTCCCCTGGAATATTGGAAGGTGGTGCTGACTCTACATCCACCGATCTAGGTCAATTTCTTGAATAACAAAAACGTATGGATGTAGTTCAATTTCTGGAATACCAGAAACGTGCCCTTCGCCCTATAAAAGGAGAATAGAGAAGAGGGAAGAGAGGCAGAACTAAGAAGAAAAGTTTAGAAATGAAAATGGGTGGTATTGCTTACTTGGCCTGTGCCCTGATTCTCCTCAATGTCTCATGCTGCACTTGTGTGACAACGACATGGTCGACAAAATGTGGAAGTCTGTCCTATGATGAGAGGCAAACTGTTTACAACGCTCTACTAAGATTCGTGAACAACCAGGAGTCCAAAATTCAATTGGATAGAGCCTATCACGCGGGTCGCATATTCTCCCAATACCTGAACGTGAACGGGAAGGGCGTGGCCATAAGATTAAGTCACTGGAGCACCAAATGCAGCGTGAGCTTGTTGCCGAGAGACACGACCAGAGGCAGCAACCTACTGAAGTCGCTCCAGTGGTTACTCCCCAAAATGAAAGATTATCTTATAAATCAGGGCTCCGACTGGGCGGCTCTCTCAAACGGCAGCAATTGGATGGATTACTATGTGAGAGAGTCATACGCACAGCTTCCCCAGCAGCCTACTGACAGTCCATCTTATAAGACTCTTCATGAAAAAGGCACTGTCCCCGACTGCACCATCCGCCACTCTATGTTACTCTCCCACCACATAGCCCAACCTTTCAATAGATTGTCTCCTGGAGACACTCTTCTATCTCCCAATGGCAAAATCAAGCTCACCATTCCTGGCTCAGATCAAACGACAACAGAATGCGTTGCCACTTTGCTTGATCAAAATAACGATATAGTGTGGCAAACCACTGCTGCCAACTCACAAATTGCTTGCTTTCTAGCCCTTCGCACTGACGGAGCATTGCAATTGTGGAACAACAATACGGCCATTTGGCAATCTGACAGCGCTTCCTCGGATATAACTAGATGTGCTGGAGCTTCATCTTTGGCCGTCGAGAATGATAAAAATATAAAACTCTACAGCAGCGCGGGGAACTACCTCAAGGCTTACTGGTCTGCTAAAGAATCCGATTGAATTACAACACCAGCTGCCAGTTACCTATAGGGATCAAGCATTCACCCAGGCTTTCCCTTATCTAAATAAATAGACAAACGTCTATGTTTCTCATGTAATATAGGTATGTTTGCTATGTAATATATATACGCTTTTATATGCTTTCTCTACCATCATATCTCGCCTTCCCCTACTGTCTTCTTTTTTTTCTTCCTCTTAACAAATATCCTAGAAGATAAATCTCTCTAATAAAAATCTAAAGCATAAATTTCTCTATGCTCAACCAGAATCTATCCAAGAGATTTTCCTTTTTGAAATGAAAAGAGACTATCCTATGTTTTTCTTTTAATCAAATATTCAATAATTTGATACAGGCACATATTACTATGTTCTTAAAGCAGAAACAAACATAGGTGATTTCCCATCACATTAACCATTAGAAGAAAGATAATGTATCTTGTAGATCTAAGTAAATTTGGCTAGCATTGTGGCATGCAAATTAACACTTTAGGAGCATGAAAGAAGAAGAATAGAAGAAATATAGATAAAAAATAAGAGACACCAATATGTGTGGGAAAACCCTTTAGGTAAAAAACCCCACTCCAAAGCATTAAACCAATGTATTAATCTACAATAACAAACATGTTACAATACACTTCAAACTATTTGCGACACTCTATCGAAGGGAATCTATTATTCTCAAACCAGAATCTCGAAGAAAATGTATAGTTGGATTACTTATGTCTTTCAAAGGTAAGAGGATGGCTGATTCCTATTCAAAAGAACCCTTCATACAAATATTCTATTACAATTAATGAAATTTTAAGGTTATATTTTAAGGTTAAGATATTTCAAAAAATAGGGTGTGTGAAAAATATCAATGCTCTTCAGCTTATGAATACCAACATTGATACAGATAAAAGATGCCCTTCTTCTAACAAAGTATGCAGTTAAAGTCAACCAATGGGCATCAAGTTACTAAATGAATTGGTTTAATGGGTGTGCCTCCTCCTTCAAAGTTATGCTTGGAGGCTTTACACAAAAACTCATAACTCTATACATTATTTTTCATTTTTTTATTTCTTATACACTATTAAGAACTTGTAAAATCTAATTGTGTAATGTGTTTATGGCAGCGCATTCCTCCTGCATTTGTTTCACAGTTTATAGACAACACAGATGAACATATGGTGTTGCAAGGCCTAGGTGGGTAGGAGTGGGATGTACAATTAGGGGTACCATAAATAAAGTAAGATTTAAGTAGAGTTGGGAAAATTTTGTGAATCATCATGGGCTGGAGATTGGATATTTTGTTGTGTTCAAGTACATATCCAAGTCATATTTTAAGGTTAAGATATTTCAAAGAATAGGGTAAGATATTTCAACTTTCAAAGCATGCATTTGAATTGTAGCTTTACCAGGAGGATTGGTATAACAAAAACTTATTTCTATTACAGGCCATTCTTGGAAGAACCCTGGACATTATGGACCCTCTCATCTAGAAAAGCACATGACAGTGAACTCTGCCCCTTATTTCAAATCAGATAAACCTTTTTATTCAATGAAAATGAAGTCACAGAATGTAAACTGACCAATAGTGCCAATGGTTGAGGGTTTAAGAATAGGGATAGCATTTAGGGTTTAGGGATGAGGGATTAGGGTTGAGGGTTGAGGGATTAGGGTTTAAGATATAGTGTCGAGCATCGAGGGTTTAGGGATAGGTTTTAGGGTTTAAGTTTTAAGGGTTAATGGTTGAGGGATATGATTTAGGGTTTAGGGATAAGGGATTAGGGTTTAAGGTATAGTGTCGAGGGTTGAGGGTTTAGGAATAGGGATAGCGTTTAGGGTTTAGGGATGAGGGATTAGGGTTGAGGGTTGAGGGTGGAGGGATTAGGGTTTAAGGTATAGTGTTGAGGGTTGAGGGTTTAGGGATAGGGTTTAGGCTTTAGGGTTGAGGGATTAGGGTTTAAGGTATAGTGTTGAGGGTTGATGGTTTAGGGATAGGGTTTAGGGTTGACAAATTAGGGTTTAATGTTGAGAGTTGAGGGTTGAGGGTTTAGGGATAGGGTCGATGGTCAAGGAATTAGGGTTAAATTAGAGTGTCGAGGGTAGAGGGATTAGGGATAGGGTTTAGGGTTGAAGGTTTAAGGATTGAGGTTTGAGGCTTTAGGGATGAGGGTTAAGGGATTAGGGTTTAAGATATAGTGTCAAGCGTCAAGCGTTTAGGGATAGGTTTTAGGATTTAAGATTTGAGGGTTAAGGGTTGAGGGATAGGGTTTAGGGTTTAGGGATAAGGGATTAGGGTTTAAGTTATAGTGTCAAGGGTTGAGGGTTTAGGAATATGGATAGCATTTAGGGTTTAGGGATGAGGGATTAGGGTTGAGGGTTGAGGGATTAGAGTTGAGGGTTGAGGGTTGAGGGTTGAGGGATTAGGGTTTAAGGAATAGTGTCGAGGGTTAAGGGTTTAGAGATAGGGTTTAGAGTTTAGAGTTGAGGGATTAGGGTTTAAGGTATAGTGTTGAGGGTTGAGGGTTTAGGGATAGGGTTTAGGGTTGAGAGCTTAGGGTTTAGGGTTGACGGATTAGGGTTTAATGTTGAGGGTTGAGGGTTGAGGGATAGGGTTGATAGTCAAGGGATTAGGGTTAAAGTAGAGTGCCGAGGGTAGAGGGATTACGAATAGGGTTTAGGGTTGAAGGTTTAAGGATTGAGGGTTGAGGCTTTAGGGATTAGGGTTTAAGATATAGTTTCGAGCATCAAGGGTTTAGGGATAGGTTTTAGGGTTTAAGTTTTAAGGGTTAAGGGTTGAGGGATAGGGATTAGGGTTTAAGGTATAGTGTCGAGGGTTGAGGGTTTAGGAATAGGGATAGCATTTAGGGTTTAGGGATGAGGGATTAGGGATGAGGGATTAGGGTTGAGGGTTGAGGGTTGAGGGTTTAGGGATAGGATTTAGGGTTGAGGGATTAGGGTTTAAGGTATAGTGTCGAGGGTTGACAGTTTAGGAATAGGGATAGCATTTAGGGTTTAGGGATACGGTTGAGGGTCAAGGGATTAGGGTTAAAGTAGAGTGTCGAGGGAATAAAGATTAGGGATAGGGTTTAGGGTTGAAGGTTTAAGGATTGAGGGTTGAGGCTTCAAAGCTAAGGATTAAGGGATTGGGATTTAAGATATAGTGTCAAGGGTTGAGGTTTTAGGGATAGGTTTTAGGGTTTAAGGGTTAAGGGTTAAGGGTTGAGGGATAGAGTTTAGGGTTTAGGGATAAGGGAGTAGGGTTTAAGGTATAGTGTCAAGGGTTGAGGGTTTAGGAATAGGGATAGCATTTAGGGTTGAGGGATTAGGTTTGAGGGTTGAGGGATTAGGGTTAAGGTAGAGTGTCAAGGGTTTAGTGATAGGGTGTAGGGTTGAGGGATTAGGGTTTAGGGTTTAGGGAATAGGGTTTAAGGTAAAGTGTTGAGGGTTTATGGATATTTTTTAGGATTTGAGGTTTAAGAATTGAGGTTTTAGGGTGAGACCTAGATGGCTAAGGATGGATGGAGAGGTAGACAAGGAGTGACTAAGAGACATAGAGAGTGGAGAGGTAGAGAGGTGGGGGGAGAGATAAGTGAGATATAGAGAGGTGAGAGATAGAACATGAGCCAATGGAACTAGAGGTGAGAGATATTGCAAAGGTGCTATCAAAGGTGAGATAGGCACAAATATTTATGGATCAATCTATAGTAGGACAAAATGTGAGCGCATTATAACGTGAGTTTATAACGCGCTCAAATTTTGGCTTGCTATACAAATGGTAAAAAGGCTTGGACCCCCGTGATCCAGGCCCAAATACTCTATTTTCATGTTGTTTATAATGTGTGTGTTTCAACAAAAAAAAGTGTTTTCATGCTGTTGGGAAGTTCACATGCACATTTTGCACATTCTACCACCTTTGCATGAACTTTCCACCACCTTTTTCTACTTTGCCAACTTAAGAAGGAGGAAATAACATAGTTTTCACATCAAATTTGATATATATCAATTCAAGTTTCAATTTTTGTAGTGTTGCAATGTTAATTGTGATTGAATTGTAGGAATTTAACATTATAATACTATTGTTTCTACTAATTCTAAATAGGTTCAATATGAATGATAGTAAGTTACCACTAAGTATACATTTTCCAGCTTGCACAAAACTATGATTAGAAGAATTCCCTAAGTCTAATAAATATCTTGAAGTCATGTGTATAATATTCTTTATGCAAGTGTATGAAGCCTTTTGTATGAAATGGTTTGCATACTAGAATAGATATTTCCCAAGAAATGTGAGTTTTGAGTAGTTTTATGTCTAAACATGGAAAGGATCAGTGAACCCATGTGAATAGAGTATTCAAATATCAATGTGGAACTTCTGACTATTGTATCTGTTACCATGGAATAGGTAATTTGGGTAGGCTATTGGACAAATAGATCTTTGTTGATGTATATATTGGGTTGGGGATTGGATAATAGGGGATCAAGTAGCTATGCATTCTCTATTTTTGAGGGAGCTTTTAGCTAGATGGGAAAGGGGCAGCATGTTTTTGCCATTTTTACTATGAAGGAAAAGTGTACAAATGCTACACATAATTGTAAAGAAGTATTGTTTTTACATAAATTATGCTTGGATCTTGAATTTATAAACAACACAAGGGGATTAGTTATGATATTCAAAGAGTCATTAGTTTGGAAAAGTATCCTACATTTCATGCTCTCATGAAACATATTAATGTATAGTTTTACTTTGTTATAGATATTATGGAGGATAGTATGGTATTGATTCAAAAAGTAGACACCTTGAAGAATGTTGTTAATTCTCTCACTAAGCTAGTCAATGCTTACACATTTACTGCATGTAAGTTGGCCATGGGCATATGTCTTCTTTATTCCTATGCAATGTATACAACAAGTGGAAGATTATTATCACTAGATATTATCGTACACTTTTCATAATCTTAATATTTGTATTTATTAAATATGTGTTTAGATGGGGCTATATGTGAATATGGATGTCCTGTTTGATGCGGCATTCTATGCCACATCTCATTTGTTGTATGTCGTGCTTTGTAATGTAGGAAAAAGATGAAAAATTTACTATATGTGGAATATGATGCCCCATTCCACATAGGACAAAAAAATTGTAAGAATTATACTATTCTAAGTTGGTGTAGGAAGTGCAATACATTGTAAAAGCATATAAGACAATGTAATATGGAGGTTGTAAAGTGGACTTGGAAAAGGCATCTTGTACTATCTATTTTAATAGGAAAGTATGGGAGTTACAATCTATTCTAGGAGGTCTTATATATATGGACTTTTCCCATGGATTTAGGCACCCATTTTGTACCCATGGTTTTATCTCATGGTTTCACAAAACCATCAGTGATCTCATGGCTCTTCCTTGACTATTTATTGAGGCCTTGTCATTGAGGTTAAACATGAAATTTTGATTGTAGTGCAGACATTGCAGATTTTGATGTTGGGTTATCAATATGCATGCTATTAGAATGTTGACATAGAGTCTACATCACTTGTGGGAATTCTCTCATTATATTATAATATTTCATTCAACTAATACATTGAAATTTGCATTTTGGTGATGGCTTCTTAAACCCAAAAGGGGTTTTCAATGTATTTTCTTTGTTAAGTGCTCTTATTTCTATTGTCTATCTTATTCTCTTTCATGTTATAAGTTTTATTATTTGGCATTCTTTGGTTTTAGATCAACAAGTTTTAGATCATTTCATTATTCCCAAATGAAGAATAAATAGTGTAAAATCAACAAAGGTAAAGTTTGATAAATAAATCAAATTGGAAGAAAAAAAAATTAGAGTTAAACAAAGAACCAAAAGAATAAAACTGGGGAAAAATAACAATGGATTCAATTGTACATGCATGAAAAAAAGATGATACACTAGGAACTTGAAAAAGTTGTAGGGAGTAACCACATAAAGTTTCAAAACTTGAATATAGAATTAAAAAAATCAAATAATGCATAAAAAAATTGACTTGGAAAAGTTTTCGATTAGAATTTTAAAATTCAAATATTGGCTCTAAGTGAAGCTTTAATTTTTGGGTGTGTTGAGATGAGAGGTCACAATAGGGTCAATTGTGTGGTGTAGAATTGATCTCAATAAAGATCCTATTTGCATGAAATCAACTTGTTGGGTTTAATGATTTAAAAACTAGTATGCTCACATTTTGATATTAGAAGATAGATTGGTAGTGTTTACAAACACCTTTGAGGAGGGTATGTGCATGGAAATGGGGGACCAAAAGGGCATCAAAAGTGGCCACTTTTTTCTAAAATCAATAAAAACTAATCTTGGATGAAAAATTAAATATAGCCATGGTCAAAATTTGAAGATGTGACAAGAACAAGATTTGTAATGCTTGGAATCTAGTTTCTAAAATACTATTTTTTTAAATGGTGTAGATTAAGAGGTTCAAATAGGGGAAGCACATAGAGTGCTCATGTTTTTAACAGAAAATATTATATCTAGCGTCTAGTGTGCTCCCCCTAAAAGGTTTACTTTTTTTAGGCATTTCACAAATCACTTTTGTGGAAAATTAGCTAACATCATGTATTTTATGCCTACTTTTTTGTTAATTTTTTAATCAATATATATATATATATGAATTTTCCAGGTGGACACACCTTGAAAATTAGAAATTTGAGCATGCTCCCCCCTAATTTTTATGAAAACTAATAGATTTTAATGTGTGTAGAATAGAGTCTAGAATGTAAAAATATAATTTGTTTCAAATTTGGATTAACAAAAAAAATGACACCAAAAATACTATACATAGGTTTTGGCAAAAAAGGAAGACACTACTAAAACTAATTAGAGATCAAGACCTTAATAGTTTTAGATTTAAAAGAAAATTGCATGGTTATAAAGATAAAATAGAGATTTATCTCATAGTGGTGTTCTTTTTAGAATTATATCAAAAAATACATGAACCTGATGGAGAGCATGCTCAACATTTGTGTGTTTTTTATATAAGTTCTGTAAAACATGTCTTTGGCTCCCAAATTGAATGTCCAACCCTTAGGATAGGTAAATTCAAATGTTTACCAAACCTAATAAAGATGTTTGATTAGTCAAAATACGAACCATTTTGAAAAATGTGTATGATCCATAACATGAGCCTATTCTTTTAATAGCTTTGCATTAATTTTAAATACTTGTATATTTTTCTATCCCATTCTACTTAAATATCATCCATTTCAATGGTTAAATAGTCAATACCAATTTTCCACCTCATTCATAATAAAAAGTGGTAAATATTTGTTCTAGTCTTATTGGCCAAAATTGACCTATGACTGTTGAAGTGGATGATATTTAAGAATAGCCATTCTATCATGTGTCAACGATTCTTCAAGAGCCTTTCTAGATGCTATGCTTGTTTGCACTGAGTCCTAGCATGACAAGTCGCCTCAATTTGAACTAATAGTGCAACAAATTAAAAATTTCCTTGACACCTTTGAAAACACTTGTAGGCTATTAGATAAGAACTAATGTGGATAAAAGAAACAATCTTGTACCACCCACCATAAATAGTTGGCATGTTGTCATGCTGACTGTTTACTGAGTTTCTGACATGGTGAAGTGTCGATCAGTTGAATCGACTACCCTACACATTTTTTATCCACATGTTTGTCGATCAAACTTCGATAAATCTACCAGTCACAAAATTTTGATGCCAAGACATTTTACAACTTATCGGTCGTTTAGGATTTACCATCTTACACCTCCTTGCTAACACATTACTCACATTTCACTAGGTTGTAGAAGTCGTTAGATGCATTCTAATCTTACGGTTTGAACTTTTCTAATAGAGTTGAAGGATTAGAATGTTAAAATATTGTTGCATAATTGATTTTGTTGAGGCTTTGTAATAGTGTTATGTAAAATATTTTCCCAAATGCCACATATATCTTGATCTATTTGTCTGTATATTTATCAAAACTAAAGTTTTGAAATGGAGTGTAAAAACACAACATTATTGGTGGCTCTCAGGCGAAGAGTGCCTGCACACATTGAATCCTAGGTCCCTAGCCTCCACTCCATTCAACACTAGAGTTAGGTAATCATGAAATAAAAAACCCACTTCCATTTCTCTCAAGTTGATCTGATAATGTAATACTTGCACACCATCAAATACACAACCTCTAAACTCAAACTAAACATTACTTTTTTGAAACTTAAACTACACGGTGATCCACATTTTGTCATGCACGTACTTGAAATATAGTAACAAACTATTCACACAATTGAAGACAATCTATAACATTGTACATTGAATACTACTTTGAATGCTCTGATATTGAGCTTATTGAAAACAAAACCAGCTGAAAAAAAGAACTATTGTGATGCAAGACCATCCAGTGGTGTAAGGACAATCTTGCATCACCCAAAAAAAGAAGTTAATTCAAAATAATTGTAGTTGTTTTCATTTCTTTCCACAATTAGTGTTTTTGGTTCCATAATATCCAGAATGATCATGTAGGACTTTCAATTTTTCCAAAAATGCTAAAAATAGCAACCTACTTATTTTGGAAAGTCTACCTGCTATTTTTGGAAAGTTTGCAGTAGGGCATGGATTGAAGCAAAAACTTGCAAAAAGTTACTAAATGGAAATATAAGACCTTTGGTGAAGGAATTAGGCAAAGATCATTTGTTAGCTGAAAGATATTAAAGTTTTTGTTTTCTGAAAAACCCCTAAAAATTTCTGAAACGAGATATGAGGCACTAAAACTTCCCTAAATGTCCCAAAAAGTTGATAGAAATCCATTTACAGATTTCTATCATGATAGTTCACATCGCGAGCTTTTCGACACCTAAAACGGTTCGTCAATTGGACACCCGGATCAAAAGTTATGCTTCCCGGAAGTTGACCTACTTTTGGAGGGAGTTGTAAATTTTAAAATTTAGCTGGAGGCTGTCAAAAAGTGTTATTTATGGCTATTTTGGGAACCCTGGGCGGTAGTAGAGTAAAGGGGGCAAGTGTAGAGTCAAGAATAGGTAGTAAAAACAGAAACCCTAGCAGGTTTGGGGCTACAGAAGGCTGAAGATTCTAGAGTCTTGAGGTTAGGAAGCTGTAATGTGTTACAGCCAGTAGGGGATTCATCCTCTGATTGTAATTGGGATTCAGTAATGTAATGAGTTACCCAGATCAATAAAAGAAAGTTCTATTTTCTATGTTTCATTTCTATTGTTGTGTGTTTTGTGATTTACCCCCTTCATCAAGTGGTATCAGAGCAAGGGTTCCTGAGTGTGTAGACAGATTGCCGACTATGAGGCAGTTTGCACTAGGACCTAAGGTTGTGGGTTTGCTGCGGAGACCAAGATGCCTCCATGAAGAAATCATGTTGGGAGGAATGTTTTGATAGAAGAGGGTTTTAGAGCCCTGCAAAGGCAAATCAATGCATTGTAAGAGGAGCTATGAAGAGGGTTTGAGCCAAGGATAAGAGACGAAAGCGAAGATGAAGCTGAAGAAGAGCTATCTGAGGAAGAACAAGAAGCTGCTGGAGATCCTGCAGAAGTTAGGTTGTTGAGTGCTATTTTGAAGATCAGAAAGAGGCCCAAGATCGAGGTTTCCACATATTCTGGGGATTTGAACCCAGAACAGCTTATTGACTGGGTCAATGACATGGAGGAGTATTTCGAGTATGAAGATGTGGAGGACCCAGATCGGGTCAAGTTTGCAAAAACAAAGTTGAAGGGCCACGCTAATATTTGGTGGAAGGAGGTCCAACTATAGAGGAATAGAAGAGGAAAATGAAAGATCACCAGATGGGATCGAATGGTGGAGAAACTAAAGAAGCAGTTCATTCCTGTGGACTATGAGATGGAGTTACTAAAGAAGTTGCAAGGACTGAAGCAAGGTAACAAGTCTGTTAAGGAGTATATAGAAAATTTTTATAAGATCACTATTAGGATAGGCCATGGAGAGGTCAACAAGGAGAAGGTGGCCTGTTACATTAATGGATTGAGGCCAAGTATTCAAGAAGAGTTGAGCCTGGTCAGAATGACCACCATAGAAGATGTGTACCAGTTTTCCCTAAAAGTGGAAGAGAAGCTAAATAAAAGATTCAACAACAAGCAAAGGGGAAGAGGTCAAGGCAGAAGGACTGGTGGAAGACCCTATGGGGGCCAAAATGAAGATGCAAAGAAAAGTGAAGAAGCTAGAACCAGTCGAAATCAAAGAGGAGATAATACCTACTACCCTCGCGACCAGAATAAAGGTGAGCAAAGTGGAAGAGGAAGAGGTAGACCTGGGCAAGGACTTGGAAGAGGAGGTTTTAGAGGAACATGTTTCCAATGTGGAGAAGAAGGACATCAAGCATACGAGTGTCCGCAACATCAAGGAAGGACAAATAAAAGACCTGAAGGCAATGCACAAGTTGCACATGTAGATGAAGATGCACATTCTGAGCATTCTGAAGATGCTGAAAGGGGAGAAACCCTAGTTGTCAGAAGAACCTTGCTGAATGAGGAGAAAGAACCTAATCAGAGGAAGAGTTTATTCTGCACAAGGTGCAAATGTGAAGGTAAGTGTTGTGATATTATTATTGACAGTGGAAGCACTGATAATCTTGTTTCAGAGGAGATGGTTGACAAGTTGAAGTTGACAAGAAGAAAGCATCCACATCCATATCGAATTGCATGGTTGCAGAAGGACCACCGAGCTTTGGTAAATGAGAAATGTTTAGTGAAGTTCAAGATTGGGGACTACCAGGATGAGGTGTTGTGTGATATCATACCGATGGATGCATGTCATATGTTGTTGGGGAGGACATGGCAGTATGATAGGAGCGTTGTCCATGATGGTCGTGCAAACACATATTCCCTAAAAAAGGATGGAGTTCGTCATAAGTTGAAGCCCTTGAAGGAGGTGGAAGAAAAGGTATGTAGTACTGCCAGAATTTGCTTGGTAAATGGTAGGAAAGTTTTGGAGGGTATGAAGCATGAGAGTCATTGCTTTGCATTGATTCCTAAGATTAATCAAGAGAACTGTGAAGATGTACTAGTAGAAGTTTCAGATATATTGGAAGAGTTCCAGGACATTATCTCTAATAATGTACTAGAAGGTTTACCACCAGTAAGGAAGATAAGTCATCAAATGGATTTGATACTAGGAGCCAGTTTGCCAAACAAGGTAGTCCATAGAATGACCCCTGCAGAGAATGAAGAGCTTAACAGACAAGTTCAGGAGTTGTTGAGGAAGGGACTGATAAGGGAGAGCCTAAGTCCATGTACGGTACCTACAATACTAGCACCAAAGAAGGATGGAGAATGGAGGATGTGTACAGACTCTCGAGCCATCAATAAGATAATGATCAAGTATAGATTTCCATTGCCAAGAATGGATAACATCATGGATTGTTTGAGTGGAGCCAAGTAATTCACGAAGATTGACCTGAAGAGTGGGTATCACCAAATCCGTATCAGAGAAGGAGATGAGTGGAAGACAGCCTTCAAGACAAAGGAAGGTTTGTATGAGTGGTTAGTCATGCCATTTGGGCTAACCAATGCACCGAGCACATTCATGTAACTCATGAACGAGCTATTGAAAGATTTTTTGGGAAGTTTTGTTATCGCTTATTTGGATGATATTTTGATTTTTAGTAAGACTTGGGATGAACATCTGATGCATATTAGAAGAGTTCTGGAGAAGCTTAGGGAGGAGAAGTTGTTGATTAATCTGAAGAAATGTAGTTTTGCAAAGAAAGAGTTGGTATACCTTGGATTTGTAGTCTCGGAGGAAGGTCTTAAGATGGACCCAGAAAAAGTAAGGGCTATCATTGAATGGCCTACGCCAAGGAGTGCAATGGAGGTAAGATCCTTTCATGGTTTGGCAAGTTTTTACAGAAAGTTTATTAGGAATTTTAGTAGCATTTGTGCACCCCTAACTGAGACAGTGAGAGGGGATAGAAAAGAGTTTAGATGGACTAAAGGAGCAAACAAGAGCTTTGATACATTGAAGCAGAAAGTTGTAGAATAACCTATTTTAGCACTTCCAAATTTCAATAAGGTATTTCAGGTAAATTGTGATGCTAGTGGTAGTGGTATAGGAGTTGTTTTGAGCCAAGAAGGTAAGCCCATTGCCTATTTTAGTGAGAAGCTTAATGATGCCAAGAAAAATTATTCTATTTATGATCAGGAGTTTTATGCAATAGTTCAGGCTTTGAAGAAATGGAGACATTATTTGCTGCCAAAGGAGTTTGTTTTATATACTGATCATTAGGCTTTGCAGTATCTTAATAGTCAAGGAAAGTTGAACCAAAGGTACTTAAAATGGGTTGAGTTTTTGTAGAGCTATACTTTTGTTTTGAAGCACAGGAGTGGGAAGTCTAATAGAGTTGCAAATGCCTTGAGCAAAAGGCAAAATTTGTTGACAGAAATGAAGATAGAGGTTGTTGGGTTCGATGAGCTCAAAAGTTTGTATCCTGAAGATCCAGATTTTGCAGAGGCCTGGAAAGCTTGTATGGAACCTGTTACTTTAGACAGGACAAAATGGTTGGATTTCATAATCCAAGATGGCATATTATTTAGAGGAAGCCGGTTGTGCATTCCAAGGAGTTCCATAAGAGAGAACTTGATTAAGGAGAAGCATAGTGGAGGATTGGCTGGACACTTTGGTCGAGATAAAACCATTGCTATTGTTGGTGAAAACTATTATTGGCCACAATTACAGCAGGATGTGCAGAAATTTGTGCAGAGTTGTAGAGTATGTCAAATGGCAAAAGGAGCAAGCCAGAACACAGATCTATATTAGGCATTACCTGTACCAGAGAAGCCATGGGATGATATCAGTATGGATTTTGTTCTTGGTTTACCAAGGACACAGAGAGGACATGATTCCATTTTTGTGGTGGTGGACAGATTCTCGAAGATGGCACATTTTATTCCTTGCAAGAAGACTAATGATGTTGTTCATATTGCTGAATTATTTTTCAGAGAGGTGGTGAGACTACATGGTCTACCAAAGAGCATAGTTTTAGATTGAGATACCAAGTTCATTGGTTATTTCTAGAGGACATTATGGAAGAAGTTGAAGATAGATTTGAAGTTTAGTTCTACACACCATCCACAGACTGATGGACAAACCAAAGTGGTGAATAGGAGTTTGGGTAACCTACTACATTGCTTAGTAAGAGATAATCCCAAGGGATGGGATTTGATTTTACCACAGGTAGAATTTGGTTACAACAATTCTGTCAATAGGAGTACTGGTAAAACACCATTCCAGGTTGTATATGGCAATAGCCTAAGAAATGCTTTTGAGTTAAGGAAGATGGACAAAGGTGAAAAGACAAGTGCTGAAACTGAAGACTTTGCAGAACATCTGAAGAATTTGCATGAAGAGGTGAGAAAGCACATTAATAGGATGAATATTCAGTACAAGGCTAAGGCAAATCAGAAGAGGAGATATAAGGAGTTCCGGGTAGGAGATGAAGTCATCGTCCACTTGAGAAAAGAAAGGTTCACAATTGGAACATACAATAAGTTGAAAATGAAGAAATTTGGACCATGCAGAATCTTGAAGAAGCATGATTCAGGAAATGCATATGAGGTAAAGCTACCGAATGGGATCAATATTTCCCCTATTTTCAACATTGTTGATTTATCAGAATATCATGAAGGTGGAGCAGAGGATGGACCAACAAAAGCGCAGTGGAGTATTCTAGCATCTACTTCAATGGACGAGATAGAAGAGATCTTGGATAGCCGTGTGGGAAGAAGTACTCGAAACAAGCAATATGAAGAATATCTGGTAAAATAGAAAGGAAGGCCTATTGAAGATTCCTCTTGGTTATCTAAGGTAGAGGTTGACTGTTTGGGTTTCCCTCATGCCAACATCTGAGACGTGACAAGGTCACTTCTCAAATTACCCTAGGTGTCTGATGCAGGAGCATCCAGTGGTGTAAGGGCAATCTTGCATCACCCAAAAAAAGAAGTTAATTCAAAATCATTGTAGTTGTTTTCATTTATTTCCACAATTAGTGTTTCTGGTTTCATAATATCCAGAATAATGATGTAGGACTTTTAGTTTTTCCAAAAATGCTAAAAATAGCAACCTACCTATTTTGGAAAGTCTACCTGCTATTTTTGGAAAGTTTACAGTAGGGCACGGATTGAAGCAAAAAATTGTAGAAATTTACTAAATGGAAATATAAGACCTTTAGTGAAGGAATCAGGCAAAGATCATTTGTGAGCTGAAAGATATTAAAGTTTTTGTTTTCTGAAAAACCCCTAAAAATTTCCAAAACGAGATATGAGGCACTAAAACTTCTCTAAACGTTACGAAAAGTTGACAAAAATCCGTTTATGGATTTTCGGCGTGATAGTTCACATCACAAGCTTTCTGACGCCTAAAATGGTTCGTCAATCGGACACCCAGATCAAAAGTTATGCTTACCGGAAGTTGACTTACTTTTGGAGGGAGTTGTAAATTTCAAAATTTAGCTGGAGGCCGCCAAAAAGTGTTATTTATGGCTATTTTGGGAATCCTGGGCGGTAGTAGAGTAAAGGGGGCAAGTGTAGAGTCATGAATAGGCAGGAAAAATAGAAACCCTAGCGGGTTTGGGGCTACAGAAGGTTGAAGATTCTAGAGTCTTGAGCTTAGGAAGCTGTAATGTGTTGCAACCAGTAGGGGATTCATCCTCTGATTGTAATGGGATTCAGTAATGTAATGAGTTACCCAGATCAATAAAAGAAAGTTCTATTTTCTATGTTTCATTTATGTTGTTGTGTGTTTTGTGATTTACCCCCTTCATCATATTGTTGAATCTGTAACTTATTTTGAACAACTAAAATTAATTGTTATATACAAACACAAACATGAGAACATGCCCATTCATAGGGACTATAAAATAACCTCCTCACTTGATGATCCTACTCCATGCAATCGACTTTGAGATCATGATGGACCAGAAAATTTATTTAAAGAAAATAGGAGAAATTAGTACCTTTTCACCTTTCAATGTTCCAGTGTTCATGCCTTTGAACTACTTTTCCATTTTTGACATGAGTGCTCTTCTTCAATTAGACGAGGTTAGAAAGGAATGATAGTTTGATGAAGAGCATGCACTTTCTTGCACTCAAACATGTGTGGAAGATCATATTGTTGATCCCATACACCTTGTGCTTTTCATGATCCACATGGCTTGAGGAGATGCTAATGTTAAGGGAAAATTGGATTCAAATGAATAATCAATATAATATATCAATAATACCCAAAACTCAATGAAATATAGAAACAAAGAGATCAATCAAACAAGAGAACTTTCAAACCTTTGCAAACCTCAATACTTCATAGCTACCATCAATTGCCTATCTCAATCGATCTTCTATATGAATATGGCCATCAGAAGGTGCACTTCCTTGCTATTTTTCAAGATTGTCAACAGAGAATGGATGTGATAGTTTTATTGTAATGAAGATGAGCTTCACAACAATGATAATAGTATGGTAACAAGTTGATCACAAGCAATGAAGGAATTGGTACCAAAGGCGTGCTATAATTCCTGCAGAGTAAGTTTACTTAAAGCTTGGATGAATGAAATGCAGGAATAGGGTTCAATTTACAGACTTGTGAGAGAGAAGATCAACGGTATAGGAAGAACAAGAAGATCAATGGTTGAGAACGGTTGAGGAATGTGCATGAATAGAAAGAGGACATGTGTCCTTCTCTATTTTGCATGAGAAGAATTAATAAAATAGAAGGAGAAGTTAACTGAAGAGATTAATCAATTGAAAGAATAGATCAATCAGTTAAGAGAATAGATCTAGAAGATGGAAATTGCATGAGGATGAGAAGATATTTTAGCTCAATTAAATATTTAGAATATTCAATTGCATGTGCACATTTGATTGAATTATATTTAGAGAGAACTCAATTTAGAAGAAATAGACAACTTAAATAAACAATTGATTTATTTAAATTTAGAGAAGATATTATTGGAAGAAACAATTAAATAATTGGTATTATTTAATTTGGAATAAATTTGGAAGAACTAATTAAATAATTGAGATTATTTAATTTGTTGGAGGAATTAGAAGAATTTAGGAATTTAATTAAATAAATTGATTTTATTTAATTATTGGAAGAATATGAATCAAATAAATAAATTTGTTTGTTTATTTATTGATAGAGGAATTAGACTTAAATAAATATTAAGAATATTTATTTGGATAGAGTCGTGTCATTTTTAGGTGTATACATTTTGCCCCTCTTTGATGCAATATGTTTTATCACATTATTTCAAAGAATAAAGTTTCTGATAATGATACATGCCCTAGTTTGCCCTTGGTACAGGTTTAACGATGATAAGATGCCCCCTCGGGAGATTGGACGGGAAGAAGATAGAAGACGTGAGATGGACAATCTCACAAAGAAGAGGAGAAAATAGGTTAGGTTTGAAGAAAATGGGTTATGGAAGAAAGAGTCAGATGATGCGCAATGCAAGATAGAATGATAACACACACAAGCAAGTAAGAAAGTATGTACAAATGATACAAGAACAAGCAAGGTATTGCCCCTGTCCAGCTGTAAACCAACGATATACGACAGTGTTTTCAAGGTGAGGAATGATATATCCCTAGACCAACACGGCAGGCGTGTTGTCATGGCAGGGAACAATAGATCCCTAGAGCAACACAAAGGATAGTGTTTGGTTTCAGGAAATGAAACATGATATGTAATACATGTGTGTTGGTTTGATTTTGACAATGTTACATCCTGTATAAGACAAATGTTTGATTATAACTGATTGATTTGGTTTACGACCAGACAAGGATCAAGACCACTAATTGTGATTGGATCATTTGACAAGATTGACTTGACTTGAATGGTATGGATTAAGAACAGACGTGCATTTGGATCACAACTCAGACTAACAGCTAGAACTGTAGATGAGAGATACAATGACAAATAGAAAGATTGACTTTGATAGAAGAATGACTCGATAAAAGGAATCACAATCTTTTATTTGTAAACATTGATACTCTACGGTTTGGATCTTTTTTTGCATGGGATATGGTATGGATGCTTTGTGGATGTGAATGAATGTGAGTGGTTTTGCCATCTTGATACTACAAGTATTTTGAAGTGTTTATTTCATCATTGGGCTTTTTGTTTTTGTGTGTTTTTAAAATGTTGTAAGAAAATACAAGCATCTAGGTATAATTAAACTGAGATGACTTGAGCATCCCTTACATGGATTTTGATTTAGCAAGTTAATAAAAGCATCTAGGTATAATTGAACTGAGATGACCTGAGTATTTCTTGCATATCAACAGACAAGGATTATACCTATTTCATGTTAATCCTCTAATGTCCTCAATGATCATTTGAGTTGATCATGTCTTTAGAAAAGGCTTCACATTACTAAAGATAAACTCACAAGAAGCAAACAAAGAAAAGAATCGTGCCCCCATCATAGTATCTCTAGTTTTTGGCATCCTTGAGTAGCATAGGAGACATGATAACAAAAAGTAAGACTTTAAGACAATACCTAAATTGAAACAAAACACTCTTGTATTTAGATGTATCTTTCTTGCCATAATTTAGATAAAATCATTTGGATCGGTTTGTACTTGCTTTTTCTTTTCTTTGGATAGGTTGATGTCTTGTGTCAAAACTTATGCTTTGGAAATGGGCTTTGCTTGCACACGCTTGCATCTGGTGAAAGGTTTCACAATCCTTATTGGGGAGATGGACCCTAAGGGACTGACCTAGTGCCTCGAGGTTGCATTGATAATGGCCTTGCCTATGTGACGATGTAGAGGTAGCGTAGTTTGGGACTTGGACCATGGATGGACTAGAGGAAAGATGACAAGATATGGGATGGATGGGGAAGCCTTAGGGGTGCATTGATTAATGGCCTTGCCTACGTGATGATGCAGAGGCAACGTAGTTTGGGGTGGACCCTATGACACTGATGACAGATGCTATGCTAGGCTGACACTGAGGATAGGATATGGGATAAAGCCTTGGTTGACAAGGCGACAAAAGAGATAGAGTATCAAACCATGATAGGGTATTGTTAGGTTTTTATTATGAACTAGATATGGATCGGACGAGACAAGATGGTTGGAGGAAAAGACACAAGGTGATTGGTTTCCCAAAGATGGACGAAGCGGTTTATCATAAGTAGCACCTGTTTACTAGGTTTTCCCCACTTGCTTTTTTATTTGCACGAAAGCTAGAAGTAAACATGATGCTTGTTTGCTAGATTTTCATCATGGTACCTATCCAAGGCACCTGTTTGCCAGGTTTTCCCCAAAGGATGATTTTTTTGTTGTTTTTCTATTTTTTGATTTTTTGGTTTTTTCTGATTTTTTTTTTGCTTTTTTGATATATTCCCCCCTTACATTGGGGTTCTCTTAGGTATAGAATCAGAGAAGATGCATACTATTGATTGGGTCATCGAACAGCTCACCCTTTGATGTTGCTAACTGATATGCTCCTGACCCATAGGCTGCAATGATGACATAAGGACCAAGCCAGTTGGGTTCAAACTTACCTTTCTTTTCCTGATCCTGTTGATTGCAGGGATTCTCCTTGAGTACTAGATCTCTAATGTTGAAGACCCTTAGACAGACCTTATGATTGTAGCTTCGAGACATTCTCTATTGATATGCTTTGAAATGATTGAATACATTATGTCTCTTCTCTTCTAATAGTTCTAGCTCTTGAAGTCTAGAAACTCTGTAGTCTTCATCTGTGGGGTAAGTGCAAGAAGATGGGGGGCCAAAAAGGGGTCTTAAGTGGCCACTTTTTTTCTGAAATCAAGAAATACTGGCCTTGGATGAGAAATTGAGCATAGTTACACTCAAAATTTGGAGATGCAACCAAAACAATGTTCGTAGTGCTCCGAGTCTACTTTCTAAACTACTATTTTGTTTTGAAAATGGCATAGATTAAGGGGTTCAAAAGAGGGAGCCACAGAAATTGGTGTTGTTTCTGTCAAAAAAACATAACATAGCATGTTTTGTGGCTCCCTCAAAAGGTCAACTTTTTTTTGGTATTTTTAAAATTGCTTTAGTGAGAAATTAGCTAATAGCATGTAGTTTATGCCTGATTTTTCTAATAATTTTTTGATGAATATTTGATTTTTTACTAATTTTTAAAGTGGACACATCCTAAAAAATAGAATTTTGGCCGTGCTACCCCTATAAATTTTGAAAACTAATTGAAAATTATTTTTTTATTTTTTTAATATTTGTAGAATGGAGTCTAGTTTCTAAATATGTAATTTTTTTGAAATTTCAATGAATAGTTATTTTACAATGAAAAAAAGACCAAACAGTGGTTTTTGCCTAAAAACAGACACACAAACAAAAGAAATTAAAGATGAAAGGCTTAACATTGTTAAAATGTGAAAAAAATCACATCGTCAAATAGCTAAGAGAAAGCCTAACATTACCCATGTGTTCGATTTGTTCAACCTTGAAACACGTGCAAATCTGAGGGTTAGCACGAACGAAATTATGTGAAATTTTGAAGAATATAGAAAAACATGTCTGTGACTATTCATAAGGCACTCCAAGCCTTTGGGTTGGAAATCCAAAGCAAATCCCAAGCCCAAGGCTTAGGATTCCCAAAGCAAGAAATAACGCGAGCGCGTTATAACGCGCTCGCGTTATGTTTTACCTTGCATTTTTCTTTCCCACAAGTTTGTCTTTTGTCATGTTTGACATAACGCGAGCGCATTATAACGCGCTCACGTTATGTCCCACTCAATTTTTTTTACGTTCAAGGCTATTAATCATGAGGGTTAAGGGATAAGGGATAGAGTTGGAGGATTTAGGGATAAAGGATTAGCGTTTAAGGTATAGTATCGAGCCCGTTGAGGGTCTAGGAATAGGGATAGCGTTTAAGGTTTAGGGATGAGGGATGGCAGATTACGATTTAGGGTTTAGGGATAGAGTTGAGGGTCGAGGGATCAAAGTTAAGGGTTGAGGGATTAGGGTTTAACATTGAGGGTTGAGGGTTGAGGTTCAAGGGTCAAGGGTTTAGGGATAGGGTTTAGGGTCGAGGGATTAGGGTTAAAGTAGAGTGTGGAAGGTGTAAGGATTAGGGATAGGGTTGGAGGGTTTAGGGATAAGGGATTAGGGTTTAAGGTATAGTATCGAGTCTGTTGAGGGTTTAGGAATAGGGATAGCATTTAGGGATTAGGGATGAGGGATTATAGTTGAGGGATGATGGATTAGGGTTGAGGGTTGAGGGATTAGGGTTTAGGGATAAGGTTTAGGGTTGAGGGTTGAGGGATTAGGGTTTAAGGTATAGTGTTGAGGGTTGAGGGTTGAGGGTTTAGGATTAGGGTTTAGGGTTTACGGATTAGCATTTAATGTCGAGGTTAGGGTTAGAGTGTCGAGGGTAGAGGGATTAGGGATAGGGTTTAGGGTTGAAGGTTTAAGGATTGAGGGTTGAGGCTTTAGGGATGAGGGTTTAAGGCTTAAGATATAGTGTCAAGTGTTGGGGGTGTAGGGATAGGGTTTAAGTTTTAAGGGTTAAGGGTTGAGGGATAGGTATTAGGGTTTAAGGTATAGTGTTGAGGGTCGAGGGATCAGAGTTAAGGGTTGAGGGATTAGGGTTTGACGTTGAGGGTTGAGGGTTGAGGTTCGAGGGTCAAGGGTTTAGGGATAGGGTTGAGGGTCGAGGAATTAGGGTTAAAGTAGAGTGTGGAGGGTATAAGGATTAGGGATAGGGTTTGAGGGTTTAGGGATAAGGGATTAGGGTTCAAGGTATAGTATCGATTCTGTTGAGGGTGTAGGAATAGGGATAGCATTTAGGGTTTAGGGATGAAGGATTAGAGTTGAGGGATGACGGATTAGGGTTGAGGGTTGAGGGATTAGGGTTTAGGGATAAGGTTTAGGGTTGAGGGCTGAGGGATTAGGGTTTAAGGTATAGTGTTGAGGGTTTAGGGATAGGGTTTAGGGTTGAGGGATTAGGATTTGATGTTGAGGGTTGAGGGTTTAGGGTTTAGGGTTTAGGGTTAGGGTTGAGAGATGAGGGATCAGAGTTAAGGGTTGAGGGATTAGGGTTTGACGTTGAGGGTTGAGGGTTGAGGTTCGAGGGTCAAGGGTTTAGGGATAGGGTTGAGGGTCAAGGAATTAGGGTTAAAGTAGAGTGTGGAGGGTATAAGGATTAGGGATAGGGTTTGAGGGTTTAAGGATAAGGGATTAGGGTTTAAGGTATAGTATCGATTCTGTTGAGGGTGTAGGAATAGGGATAGCATTTAGGGTTTAGGGATGAGGGATTAGAGTTGAGGGATGACGGATTAGGGTTGAGGGTTGAGGGATTAGGGTTTAGGGATAAGGTTTAGGGTTGAGGGCTGAGGGATTAGGGTTTAAGGTATAGTGTTGAGGGTTTAGGGATAGGGTTTAGGGTTGAGGGATTAGGATTTGACGTTGAGGGTTGAGGGTTGAGGGTTTAGGGTTTAGGGTTAGGGTTGAGAGATGAGGGATCAGAGTTAAGGGTTGAAGGAATAGGGTTTGATGTCGAGGGTTGAGGGTTGAGGTTCGAGGGTCAAGGGTTTAGGGATAGGGTTGAGGTTGAAGGGATTAGGGTTAAAGTAGAGTGTGGAGGGTGTAAGGATTAGGGATAGGGTTGGAGGGTTTAGGGATAAGGGATTAGAGTTTAAGGTATAGTATTGAGTTTGTTGAGGGTTTATGAATAGGGATAGCATTTAGGGTTTAGGGATGAGGCATTAGAGTTGAGGGATGAGGGG
This sequence comes from Cunninghamia lanceolata, assembly GCA_027924645.1. Classification (NCBI taxonomy): domain Eukaryota; kingdom Viridiplantae; phylum Streptophyta; class Pinopsida; order Cupressales; family Cupressaceae; genus Cunninghamia; species Cunninghamia lanceolata. Next base: position 3,107,591 of record BSBN01001247.1, on the reverse strand, counting down.
TTAGGGTTGAGGGTTGAGGGATTAGGGTTTAGGGATAAGGTTTAGGGTTGAGGGTTGAGGGATTAGGGTTTAAGGTATAGTGTTGAGGGTTGATGGTTTAGGGATAGGGTTTAGGTTTGAGGGATTAGGGTTTAGGGTTGATGAATTAGGGTTTAATGTTGAGAGTTGAGGGTTCAGGGTTGAGGGTTGAGGTTGAGGGATAGGGTTAATGGTCAAGGGATTAGGGTTAAATAAGAGTGTCGAGGGTAGAGGGATTAGGGTTTAAGGTATAGTATCGAGCCTATTGAGGGTCTAGGAATAGGGATAGCTTTTAAGATTTAGGAATGAGGGATTAGAGTTGAGGGATGACGGATGACAGATTAGGGTTGAGGGTTGAGGCATTAGGGTTTAGGGACAAGGTTTAGGGTTAGGGTTGAGGGATTAGGGTTTAAGGTATAGTGTTGAGGGTTTAGGGTTGAGGGATTAGAATTTGACGTTGAGGGTTTAGGGTTTAGGGTTAGGGTTGAAGGTCGAGGGATCAGAGTTAAGGGTTGAGGGATTAGGGTTTGATGTTGAGGGTTGAGGGTTGAGGTTCGAGGGTTAAGGGTTTAGGGATAGGGTTGAGGGTCGAGGAATTAGGGTTAAAGTTGAGTGTGGAGGGTATAAGGATTAGGGATAGGGTTGGAGGGTTTAGGGATAAGGGATTAGAGTTTAAGGTATAGTATCGAGTCTGTTGAGGGTTTAGGAATAGGGATAGCATTTAGGGTTTAGGGATGAGGGATTAGAGTTGAGGGATGATGGATTAGGGTTGAGGGTTGAGGGATTAGGGTTTAGGGATAAGGTTTAGGGTTGAGGGTTGAGGGATTAGGGTTTAAGGTATAGTGTTGAGGGTTGATGGTTTAGGGATAGGGTTTAGGTTTGAGGGATTAGGGTTTAGGGTTGATGAATTAGGGTTTAATGTTGAGAGTTGAGGGTTGAGGGTTGAGGGTTGAGGTTAAGGGATAGGGTTAATGGTCAAGGGATTAGGGTTAAATAAGAGTGTCGAGGGTAGAGGGATTAGGGTTTAAGGTATAGTATCAAGCCTGTTGAGGGTCTAGGAATAGGGATAGCGTTTAGGGTTTAGGAATGAGGGATTAGAGTTGAGGGATGACGGATGACAGATTAGGGTTGAGGGTTGAGGGATTAGGGTTTAGGGACAAGGTTTAGGGTTAGGGTTGAGGGATTAGGGTTTAAGGTATAGTGTTGAGGGTTTAGGGATAGGGTTTAGGGTTGAGGGATTAGAGTGAAGGGTTGAGGGATTAGAATTTGACATTGAGGGTTTAGGGTTTAGGATTAGGGTTAAAGGTCGAGGGATCAGAGTTAAGGGTTGAGGGATTAGGGTTTGATGTTGAGGGTTGAGGGTTGAGGTTCAAGGGTCAAGGGTTTAGGGATAGGGTTGAGGGTCGAGGAATTAGGGTTAAAGTTGAGTGTGGAGGGTGTAAGGATTAGGGATAGGGTTGGAGGGTTTAGGGATAAGGGATTAGAGTTTAAGGCATAGTATCGAGTTTGTTGAGGGTTTAGGAATAGGGATAGCATTTAGGGTTTAGGGATGAGGGATTAGAGTTGAGGGATGAGGGATTAGGGTTAAGGGTTGAGGGATTAGGGTTTAGGGATAAGGTTTAGGGTTGAGGGTTGAGGGATTAGGGTTTAAGGTATAGTGTTGAGGGTTGATTGTTTAGGGATAGGGTTTAGGTTTGAGGGATTAGGGTTTAGGGTTGATGAATTAGGGTTTAATGTTGAGAGTTGAGGGTTGAGGGTTGAGGGTTGAGGTTGAGGGATAGGGTTAATGGTCAAGGGATTAGGGTTAAATAAGAGTGTCGAGGGTAGAGGGATTAGGGTTTAAGGTATAGTATCGAGCCTGTTGAGGGTCTAGGAATAGGGATAGCGTTTAGGGTTTAGGAATGAGGGATTAGAGTTGAGGGATGACGGATGACAGATTAGGGTTGAGGGTTGAGGGATTAGGGTTTAGGGACAAGGTTTAGGGTTAGGGTTGAGGGATTAGGGTTTAAGGTATAGTGTTGAGGGTTTAGGGATAGGGTTTAGGGTTGAGGGATTAGAGTGAAGGGTTGAGGGATTAGAATTTGATGTTGAGGGTTTAGGGTTTAGGGTTAGGGTTGAAAGTCGAGGGATCAGAGTTAAGGGTTGAGGGATTAGGATTTAAGGTATAGTATCAATTCTGTTGAGGGTGTAGGAATAGGGATAGCATTTAGGGTTTAGGGATGAGGGATTAGAGTTGAGGGATGAGGGATTAGGGTTGAGGGTTGAGGGATTAGGGTTTAGGGATAAGGTTTAGGGTTGAGGGCTGAGGGATTAGGGTTTAAGGTATAGTGTTGAGGGTTTAGGGATAGGGTTTAGGGTTGAGGGATTAGAGTGAAGGGTTGAGGGATTAGGATTTGATGTTGAGCGTTGAGGGTTTAGGGTTAGGGTTGACAGATGAGGGATCAGAGTTAAGGGTTGAGGGATTAGGGTTTGACGTCGAGGGTTGAGGGTTGAGGTTCAAGGGTCAAGGGTTTAGGGATAGGGTTGAGGTTGAAGGGATTAGGGTTTAAGGTATAGCGTTGAGGGTTGATGGATCAGAGTTAAGGGTTGAGGGATTAGGGTTGAGGGTTGTAAGGATTAGGGATAGGGTTGGAGGGTTTAGGGATAAGGGATTAGAGTTTAAGGTATAGTATAGAGTTTGTTGAGGGTGTAGGATTAGAGATAGCATTTAGGGTTTAGGGATGAGGGATTAGAGTTGAGGGATGATGGATTAGGTTTGAGGGATTAGGATTTGACGTTGAGGGATGATGGATTAGGGTTGAGGGATTAGGATTTGACGTTGAGGGTTTAGGGATAGGGTTGAGGGATTAGGATTTGATGTTGAGGGTTTAGGGATAGGGTTGAGGGTTGAGGGATTAGGATTTGACATTGAGGGTTTAGGGATAGGGTTGAGGGTTGAGGGATTAGGATTTGACGTTGAGGGTTTAGGGATAGGGTTGAGGGTTGAGGGATTAGGATTTGACGTTGAGGGTTTAGGGATAGGGTTGAGGGATTAGGATTTGATGTTGAGGGTTAAGGGTTTAGGGATAGGGTTGAGGGATTAGGATTTGACATTGAGGGTTGAGGGTCGAGGGATCAGAGTTGAGGGTTTAGGGATTAGGGTTTGACGTTCAGGGTTGAGGGCATTTTCTATCATGAACTTGATTATGAGGGCTTGCCCCTTCATTATGATGCCTATCATATGGCGGAGCATCTGGCAAGCCCTTGCAAGAAAAAGATGTGATCAATGCAAAGGATGTGATGAATGTATAGCAGGATAAAATGTGAGCGCGTTATAACACGCTCGCATTTTGTATTTCTATTGAAACGGTAAAAAAGTGGTTACCCCCATGATCCAGGCCCACATGCTCTGTTTTCTTACTGATTCTATGCATGCTCTGACAAAAAGAAGTGCTTTCATGCTATTAGGAAGTTCACATGCACATTTAACACATTGTACCACCTTTGCATGATCTTTCCACCACCTTTTCTACTTTGCCAACTTGAGAAGGAGGAAATAACATAGTTTTCACACCAAGTTTGATATATATCTATTCAAGTTTCAATTTTTGTAGTGTTGCAATGTTAATTGTGATTCAATTTTAAGAATTTAACATTGAAAAGGAAGCAAGTGGTGAAAAACTCAAATTGTTGAGGAGTTTGATGCAAGAAGATAAAAACACTACATAATTGGGTACTCTCTCCATTCAAATCTCTGTTATTTAGGTATGTCAAGTCTTTACATGCATGTTCTTTACATTTTCCTTATTTCGGATTGAATTACTTTATCATGCTTTATCATACATGTTTAAAATAGACACATTCCCAATCAAGAAAGCAACCTACAATCTCACATGATGCCATGTATATTTTCTACACTTGGGCTCTTTAATAATTATGTGTAATAAACAAACCTTAGTTCATACCATGATGTCAAACTATACAAGAATAAATCCTTACAACATAAAAAAAAATACAATCCCACTATTATCATGTATTCATTTCTTAGGAACTAATATTGGTCTCTTTATCATGCTACAGACAAATTCTCCATCATGCCGAGGAAACGATCAAGAATTAAACCAACACAGGAAGAGATAGAAGCTAAGAATGCAAAGAAAGCAATGACTATGAGGGAACTTCGTGAGAAGAGGAAATTGGACACGATAAATGAAGACATACCAATTGAAGAGGAACCACAACCATCACAAAGAGAACGAATGCAAAAACTTTGTGGTACGAGAGATTTGAATACCATAGTTGGAGACACGTCCTTTACCGCAAGTCAACATATAGGGACACCATCTACCACATCTCAAGTTGAGAGTACATCATCACTCACATGTGATGAAGGAGGTACACCATCGTTCCCACCTCAACCTCAAGGTATGTCATCTATTCCATCTTCGATCGAAGGTATGCCATCTAACCCATCTCATTTAAATATTGATAAAATTCCTAATGTTGAGATGAATTTACCTAACTTGACACCACCTAGAATTTTGCATAGAAAGCCAAAGTATTTGATTAATATTGATGAGAATATTTTGCAGCCAATGGAAGGTAAGATTCCAAAATGCACTTATAGAAGATCTGCTAATAAGATTTGGAGATTGTTCTTTGAAAAGTTAAATGAGACTGCAAGATGTCAACTACTCGTTGAAATGATGTGAAGTATAAAGTATAGGTCTATCATGAAGATTCTTGGGTTGAGAACATCAGAGGCTTCAAGTGAAAAATCTATTGTCAAGAATCTAATGAGTGCGTATGAGAGTGTGGGTAACACCTCACGCACAAAAGATAGTAATGCAACACGGCATGTGATTACATCGACTATAGTAAGTAGTCAAACAAGGAAAGCTCGTCTCATTAGAAAGACAAGTCAAGAATTGAGAATTAATAGGAAAACTTTATCAAGAGCCGTTGGAAGATGCCAAAGAATTGAGGACACTAATGCCAATGAATTATGGGCGTTCTCGGGGAGACTACCACAAAAAGATAAACTAATTGTTGAAGCATTGAGATCACTAATTGAAGACTTTTGGAAGAATTACACAAGGGTATCTCCGAATCAAAGGGATGTGGTAAGAAGGAGAATCGGTAGTCAGAACCACAAGCCACATCCAAAGCATTTTTTGGATGAGACTCAAACACAGTTTTATGGTAAATTTCTAGAGAAGTATCCTCAAATTAAAATTTGTCAAAGATATTTTGAAATGCTAAAACCTTTCTATGTTAAGATAAATCACACATGCACTACTTGTTGTTGTAGATTACATATTGAATTTTCTAACCATTTTGATGCTTATAGGTCTATATGTTTAGATATGCATACTAACAATGATTTGCAGGGTTGTGCCATATGTGCCCCACCAACATCTTCAAGAGACTTCATATCAAGAATTTTATGTGAAAGAGAGGAAGGTCAAATATTCTACAAGAAATTATGCTTGGATGGCACATGTCATCGTTGCGGTGGCTTGCAACATTTGCCAATATGTGAACATACGGAAATAACACATGTGGTTGGAAACGAACTAGTAGAGTTTGGCAAGTATAAAACAGTGGCATACAATACAAAAGATGGTAAAGAAGCAAAGAGGTGTGAATTAGTTATTGAAAAGATTCTAGTGTATCAGTTTATGCCTATATTTCGTGACAGCATAGTGTATGAGTATGCAAGACATGCCCATAGAGCTCGATGGTTGGACTTGCAATTCAAGTTATGCAAGGACACATTTCCAGTTGGTAGCATTGTTTCAGTCGTTGACTTTGCAGAGAACTACAGTCTACAGCCATAGCGTGAGGTGCAATCACAATATTACAACTCCACACAGGTTTCTATATTTGTGCACATCGCATTCATTCATGCGAATGATAGTACAGAGGATGACAGAAAAATCATAAGGGAGTATAATTTCTATATTAGTGATGACCGCACGCATTCTACAGACTTCGTGCAAGGTTGCTTTCAGGTGTTCTACAATGATTTGGCTAGAAGGGGCATATCGTTCAGTCAGCATATCATATGGTCGGATAATTGTGCGTCACAATTCAAGAACTCGTAGAATTTCTATTGGTTGAGTAGGAGGCATAATTTTATAGGTATTCAACATATGTGGAACTTTTGTGAGGTCGGGCATGGAAAGGAGGAGCATGATGGTGTAGGAGCATGTATCAAAAGAGCCATAGCACGAGAAGAGTTAAAGTATAAAGACAATGCAAAGTTGACAGATGCAAAATCAATTTTCGAGTGCTGTAATGCTTCCATGGGTCCAGTTAATGAATGTAAGTCTTTAGTTCGTAGATTTTTTTGGTTGATAGATGATACTAACATTGCACCATATGAGGATTGTTGTACACTGACAGGATCAAATGAGATGCACTCTTTCAGAAGCTCAATTGCAGGTTCATGGAGTATCCATACACGAAAGATGTCATGCTTTTGTTCTTCCTGTACAATTCAAGTTTGAGATGAGTGCGAGTCAAAGGAGTGGGTTGACGAATGGCAGTTAAGTTATCTCAGCCCACTTGACACGTATCGACGCCTGACGGCACTGGAACTAACACAGATGGAATCGTCAGTTGACTTTGACCACATATCAGATTTAGTTCAACCAGGTAATATAGGGCACGTATATGCATCTAATTTCATCTAGTTCAACTAGGTAATGTCATCTTACTTTGTAGTGTTTTTGTAATGTTGACTAATTTCATCTAATTTGCTACACATATCAATGTAGGGCACGTATATGCAGTTATTGCAGATGAAGATAATGAAGAGGGAACAGATTATTACTTATGTCATTGTGTTGAGGCCAAAAAGAAATTGGAGGCCCCTGTTACAGATGGAGAAAACATCGAATACCCTACAGGATCAGTGGTTATTACTGGAACATGGCTTAGAAGGTACCCACATAAGAGTGTTAATATTTGGCTATTTCAGGGCTTTGACATGTATCGGAAGATTCTTCATTACTCAAACCTTGTTGTGGCATCCAATGTTCATTTGATAAAGTATCGAGGTAGACCTTTGAACAAAATATTGTGGAAGGTGCATGAGTCTGACCATGAAGCAATACTTGACACAATAAACAGTAGAGCAGACCCAGATGGTTCATTGGATTAATTTATAAGTATTCACATTGATTTTGTAAAGTTATGTTACATCGAGTTGTAAGTATGCACATTAATTTGTAAGGTTTGTCTTTTTTTATTTCCTCCTGTATTTTTACACATATGTACACATTTTTACATCATCATGTTATGCATTTTTGGTGTCCTACTCCTGATGCGACCAAACTCATAACTCACCCTACTAGACACCATTTGATGATCTCTCCAACACTCTGGATCCAGGGCGCCCAATCATGATGATGACCTATATACCATTCTCCCAAGGCGCTCATAATGAATGAAAAGAAGACCAAGGGCGCCCAAGCTTAATAGACTTATTTCTTTCAATTTGGATGATCCAAACTCTTGCAATATGACATCCACTTTCATGCCTTTAGATCTTTCTTCATATATAGGGTGCCAAATCAATGCATTAAAGTCTCTTGATATTAGGCGGTCATGATGATGAAACTTAGAGCTTTTTCCTTTCCTATGCACTCATCTAAGATGTTTGAATGATAAGGAGTGCCTCGACCTCTATAATGTACATTGGGCACCAAATCAAGGTGATTTTAAGTCACTTTGAGTCATTTGGGGTCAGTTTGAGTCTTTGAGTCATGTTGCAAAAAAGTTTCAATGTTGTCAAGTTGCACAAAGCAACTTTTGCATTTTTGGTGTCCTACTTGTGATGTGACCAAACTGACTATTCCAATGCATCCAGATGGATACATTTACGCTAGGCATGGTCCTATTTTTCACCCAAACATGTCGAAACAGTCTAAGCTACATTGTACCAACCTGAAGAGTCCAAAGTGCAAAAAGGCTGCAATCTTTGACGAGATGTTACTCAAAAACCGTGTCACTTAGAAACATTCCGTCTAAGCCAATGCTATCATGTATAGTGCCTCTACAATAACCTCTCTCAGTTTTTTATAGCTCTAAGGCATTTGCCCATGGTGAAAGGTTTTCTGCTGCCCCAAAAATCATCAGAAGGAGGCAGTGTAAAGTTGCAAAGGGGTGTAACTTTCATCCTGCTCCTGATGCGACCAAACTGACTATTCCAACGTGTCCAAATGGGTACATTTACGCTAGGCATGGTCCTATTTTTCACCCAAACATGTTGAAACAGTCAGAGCTACATTGTACCGACGATATCCCTGAAGAGTCCAAAGTGCAAAAAGGCAGCAATCTTTGATGAGATGTTACTTGAAAATCGTGTCACTTAGAAACATTCTGTCTGAGGCAACACTATCACGTAGAGTGCCTCTACAATAACCTCTCTCAGTTTTTTATAGCTCTGAGGCATTTGCCCGTGGTGAAAAGTTTTCTGCTGCCCCAAAAATCATCAGAAGGAGGCAGTGTAAAGTTGCAAAGGGGTGTAACTTTCATCCTGCTCCTGATGCAACCAAACTGACTATTCCAACACGTCTGAATGGGTACATTTACGCTAGGGATGGTCCTATTTTTCACCCAAACATGTTGAAACAGTCGGAGCTACATTGTACCGACGATATCCCTGAAGAGTCCAAAGTGCAAAAAGGCAGCAATCTTTGACGAGATGTTACTCGAAAACCATGTCACTTAGAAACATTCTATCTAAGGCAACACTATCACGTAGAGTGCCTCTACAATAACCTCTCTCAGTTTTTTATAGCTCTGAGGCATTTGCCCGTGGTGAAAGGTTTTCTGCTGCCCCAAAAATCGTCAGAAGGAGGCAGTGTAAAGTTGCAAAGGGGTGTAACTTTCATCCTGCTCCTGATGCGACCAAACTGACTATTTCAACGCATCTGAATGGGTACATTTACGCTAGGCATGGTCCTATTTTTCACCCAAACATGTCGAAACAGTCGGAGCTACATTGTACCGACGATATCCCTGAAGAGTCCAAAGTGCAAAAAGGAAGCAATCTTTGACGAGATGTTACTCGAAAACTGTCTCACTTAGAAACATTCTGTCTAAGGCAACGCTATCACGTAGAGTGCCTCTACAATAACCTCTCTCAGTTTTTTATAGCTCTGAGGCATTTGCCCATGGTGAAAGGTTTTCTGTTGCCCCAAAAATCGTCAGAAGGAGGCAGTGTAAAGTTGCAAAGGGGTGTAACTTTCGTCCTACTCCTGATGTGACCAAACTAACTATTCCAACGCGTCCGAATGGGTACATTTATGCTAGGCATGGTCCTATTTTTCACCCAAACATGTTGAAACAGTCGGAGCTACATTGTACCGACAATATCCCTGAAGAGTCCAAAGTGCAAAAAGGCAGCAATCTTTGACAAGATGTTACTTGAAAACTGTGTCACTTAGAAACATTCTGTCTAAGGCAACACGATCACGTAGATGCCTCTACAATAACCTCTCTCAGTTTTTTATAGCTCTGAGGCATTTGCCCATGGTGAAAGGTTTTCTGCTGCCCCAAAAATCATCAGAAGGAGGCAGTGTAAAGTTGCAAAGGGGTGTAACTTTCGTCTTGCTCCTGATGCGACCAAACTGACTATTCCAACGTGTCTGAATGGGTACATTTACGCTAGGCATGGTCCTATTTTTCACCCAAACATGTTGAAACAGTCGGAGCTACATTGTACCGACGATATCCCTGAAGAGCCCAAAGTGCAAAAAGGCAGCAATCTTTGACAAGATGTTACTTGAAAACTGTGTCACTTAGAAACATTTCGTCTAAGGCAACGCGATCACGTAGAGTGCCTCTACAATAACCTCTCTCAATTTTTTATAGCTCTGAGGCATTTGCCCATGGTGAAAGGTTTTCTGCTGCCCCAAAAATCATCAGAAGGAGGCAGTGTATTAAGTCAGGATGAAAGCCTATTCACTCTAGGCACCTGTTTTTGACCAAATCACACATGCACCTTGAACAAGTGATGCTACAAGTGGTGAACAAAATGGGTGCCTTGTCTTATGATAGCTCGAGCATTATCAATTGAATCCTGAAACTCTTCTTCAACTTGCATATATGGAGGATATACCCTCAAACTTATGCAATCAAGGATCATTTGTCCTAGGCGCCTCAATGAGACCAATTTGAAGGCAAAGAGCGCCTACCTTCATTCAATAATTTGATCATCTTTGATGAGCTACCTCTTTTAAGGCGCTCAACTCTGTCTTCAAGGCGCTTTTCTCTAATCTCTGTAACTCTCCAAATCCACTAAGGCACAAATTTTACCTCTTGGGCTCAAGATATAGGTTCTTCATCCAAGGCGCCAGAATGGTCCAAAGGCTCATTTCACCTCTAAGCTCACCTCTGACCTTACTTTGAGGCACTAAACCTTTTGACATTTCAAGTAACTTCAAGAGAACTATTTTTCCTTAAGGTGGTTCACTCCTTGTAATTAGATGTATGGTACTTGTAACTCATTTGATTGACTTTGTAATGTTTCTTCTTCTCGCAGAGTAGATAAGGATGATATAAGCTTACTTCATGAATCGAAGTAGAAATCTCTTTTGGACTTGCTAGGTGAAAGGACTTGAACTTGAAGGACTTGAAGTTGATGAAGTGATCCTTCATGATGGCCTTTGACATTACCTTCTTGGAGTGTAGATGATAACACCTTCCTTGGATAAAGTGGATAACCTCTGACCTAAACTTTGAAGCTTGATGAATCTTGAAGATTGGGTTTCCTCCTACTCCCCTTCTGGGCTCCACTCCATCAAAGGCGTATTTAGTTGTCTAAGGCACCAACATTCACTCAGGGGTGCCCAAAGAGAAAGTTTACAACTCTAAAGCGCTAAACTCTTATGCAAAAATGGGCATCATCAAAGGCGCAAAAATGGGTCTCGGGGCGCCAATCTCTACAAGACATTCCATCTCATTGCTCTCCTCCATTACAAGCACTCACTTACCTCAATCTTGGGCGCATACCAACATCCCAACATCCAAATCACCTAGGCGCTCAAAACCTTCAAGGCTCAAGGCGCATTTTATGATCAAACAAGGTATCTCCTGAATAAGGCACTCATAGTCTCATCAGGGCATTAATCATCATCATGAGCGCTCATATTGTTCTAGGCGCACAGTTATCTCTGGTGTAGACACCCAAATTTGTCCATGTCGAGCGACACTTTGTTAAATCACTAATCCATTATCCAATTAATTAAATAAATTTTATTTATTTAATTAAAATCCCATTCACATTCACTTAGCCAATTAATTAAATAAATTGTATTTATTTAATTAATTCCACATCATGTCTTATCCCATTTTATGCATTTATCATATTAATTAAATAAATTTTATTTATTTAATTAATTTCCAACTCATATCCCAACTAATTCAAATACTTTATTTGAATTAAGCCTTTATCATTTATCACATTTTAACACTTGTCCATTTCCCATTTATCATGTGTTGTAAGACAACTTTCATTTAAAATCTTTCACATGCACAACTAATTGGACCTAAATTTAGTAACTTTCAATCTTAGCCATTCACATAGCCTCTGAATCTCCACCGTTGATTGATCTTGGTTGAGTTCTATATAAACAGCCTCTCACTCCATATGAGACATCTAGAAATCATATAGTATCCAGCAATCCAGCAATCATATAGCAACTCCATTATCATCTTGAGCATTTGAGCTTTTATCATCCATCAATGGCAGCTTTCAGCTTTGTAATTGCTTATCGTTGAAGAAGCAGTCCACATCTCCCTCTCAAACAAGGAATCGCATGATCTAGGTGATGTTATGCTTGCATTGCATTGTTCTTTTGATTTCATTTAGATTAGATTCCTTGATGATGGTAGGGTTAGGGTTTCATGACTATGTCTGATCTGCCACACCTGACTTTCACCTATCACATTTTGGCACGCCCGGTGGGACTCACGTCCCTGATTAACTTCATTTTTTTGGAGTTGTTTCTTTGAAGATCAGATTTTGCAGGTGCTCGCAGAAAGTTCCAGTCGCTTTTGAACGAAAATCTGCCGCTTCAGGATTTCTACGTCGCTTTTGAGCTGGAACAGGCCGCATATTCCTCTCTAGATCGCCTTTGACCGAACAGTTGTCGCCTCATGTAAACCGAATCGCTTTTATCATTAAAATGATCGCCTCTAATGTATGCGACTGTGTTAAATGTATTTGCCGCTTTTGATCTAATAGCCGCCGCTTTTGCGCATAATCAGATCGCTTTTAATCTAACAGGGGCCGCCTTTGCACAAATACGCATCGCTTTTGACCTAACAGTGTGCGCTTTCATACTGATATGATACGCTTATGAGCTAATAATATTCGCCTGTGCAGGTTAGGGTTTTGATTTTGTTTTGCAGAGACAGGTCACTTTCGACTTACAACAGGTCGCTTCTGGTATATCGGATCGCATATGACACGACAGAGGCCGCTTTTGCATTTATTTTTATCGCTTATGGACTGATATTGTTCGCCTGTTAGGCTAGGGTTTTTGTTTATCGGCTGTTTTTGCAGAAACAGGTTGCATCCAGCCCTCAATCGATCGCTTATGGCCAATATGAATCACTTATGAGCTGACAGGCGTCGCATCCTGTATTTTTACGCGTCGCATATGATCCGCAGTATTTCGCCTCTGTTAAAATAGAGGTCGCTTTTGATCAACAGTGAATCGCATCTGGTAAAGCTCTGTTGTTTTCAAATCTGTTTCAGTTCCAGTTTGATTTTTGGCTATTAATTGGGTATTTGCGCAGCATCTTATCGATCCGTCCAAGAAAGGAGGTTATCAAACTACTGACATATCTGTTGCAGGTTCGATCGGTCCAAGATTTGTGGTTTTTTTTCACTAAATTAGGCATATTTGGGCTTGGTGCTTAAAATGAACTACTGCTTGCTCCGTGCTTGATTTATCTTTTTTGATTGCTTGCATGTGCCTGATTGTAACCCAAATTTAATGACAAAAGTATCCTCTCCCCTTGCCTATCAAATGGATCTTAGGTGTATGAGAACTTGTCATTATCTTTAGAGGGCCTGCCTTCCCGGTGTGAGAAGGGATACGACCCAAGCGGTAATGAGCTAAAGCCAAGTCCTTCCGAACCGCTATATAAAAAAAAGTGTTTGTGTCGAAAGCCACAAACAACGGGTGCAGTTGTGTTATACCGACAGCCAACCTCCCCCAAAACCCTCCAAGGCGCAACCCTTGGAGGCTGGGAGACTCCATAACGGAGAGTAGCGTTGCCGCATGTATAGCCACCCGAACGGATGCCCTTATTAGCAACTTTGTGTAGTAGCCAAAAACCTTCTATCTGTTGACACAGAGGGCAAAACCCTTGAAGCGGCCCCGATTCATGCGGTTCTTAGCCGAGGTAGCAGGGACAATCTAAAGGTTTGGAGAGGGTCAAGCCTTATAAGAATCCCAGATCTTGGTATGCGTGAGAAGTGTGTGCAAATGTAAGGAGGAGCCGGTGCTACCAAGATCCTGGAGCTACCCGCTTTGAATAGGCGCAGCTAGGGGATTCAACAGATACTGTCCTATCCTAGCCTAGGTTGTATCAGTTTGTGCTTGTTGTGAGTGTGAGTGACTGTTATCATTGTTTTCTTGCTAAAAAACTATAAAATCATACCACTGTTACACAAACACAGTCGCTTTTGAACCTAAACTGCTCGCACAGATCATCAACATCGCTTCTGAACGGTAGTGACTCGCATCTTGCCTGAATTGCGTCGCTTTTAAACCACAATTGCCCGCATATTGCTTAAACAGAGTCGCTTTTAAACCACAGTTGATCGCCTTTTGCTTGAACAGAATCACTTTTGAACCACAGATGATCGCCTACCGTCTGAACCAAGTCGCATCTGATTCATAACCAGTCGCATATTGCCTGAGCTAAGTAGCTTTTAAGCCACAGTTATTCGCCTGATTCCTGAACAAGCTCGCCTATGAACAACAGAATGTCGCCTTTAGGGATATCTGAGTCACCTCTGAACTAATAGTAATCGCCTTTGAACCAACAGTTGTCGCCTCTGGAATAGCATTCACTTCTGGTTAGCACTGTCATTTTCCTGTCACATCTAAACCAGGTCGCATTTGAGCTATCATTAATCGCCTTTAGCATCCTTTGAGTCGCCTTTGAGCTATCATCAGTCGCCTGTAGCTAAAATTCCTACAAATCTCAGTGCATCAGCTGAATTAGCCTCAGGACCAGCTTGCTTGAACCTCAAACATCAGCTTTCAGACTTATCTTTGATCAATAGCAAATACCTGGACTTTGTCTCCTATTTTGAGCTTATCAATCAATCACAACTCATGAGCTTTTCCATCTTTTGAGACCCCAACCAGCAAATCAGACATCAACCCGATCATTTCAATCAACAAACAACCTTCAGTTTTCGCTTCGGCCAACAAACATCCTTCAGCTTTAGCTTCAGCAAACAATCTCTTTTAGCTTTAGCTCCAACAAACATCAACAGCAAACAATCTTTCCCTTGAGTGATTAAGCTACCTCTAGGGACAACCAACAACAACTCAGCCAAACCAAATCAACAAAGCAACTTAGCCAAACCAGCAAACCAAAACAACAACCAATCAACCAACCATCATCTTTTGAGTCTCAAAACTTTGACAAGCTCAATTTCATCATCAACATCATGCCTCAAACTAGGAGTCAATATCGAGCTGAAATAGAAGCCAAATTGAAAGCTGAAATGGATGCCAAATTGCAAGCTGAGATGAAACAATTCACAACACCTCTTAAGGACGCAACTCAATTCACAACTGGTATGCCTTCTCATATGTTTATACCTCAAGGGTACACTAGGGGCGAATCATCTTCACAACAAATGCACCCTCCACCATCCTTGGAAACTTTCGAAGAACAATCTCAAGACGACTCATCAGAATTCCAAGATACCTATCTATGGGACCAAGTTGAGAAACTCATGATATCTGAGCCTGATCGCTGTTTTCTCCAACTTGCTCGCATGGGTGCTAAACTACCTAAAGACTTTGATATATCCACTATTAGAGAGCACGATCCCAACACTACTGCTGTTGTTGCGAATAGACCATCTACTATAGTCACATCATCTTCTACTACCTCGCAAACACCATCCTCATTGCCTATTGTTGCTTCATTTGAGTTACCGCGATCAGAGCATACCTTAGAACCATTGATAGTGCCCACCAATGTGCTTCCTTTCATGTCACAAAATCTCAACATCCCACCTTTTCATGTCCCTCAACATATCTCTCCTTCTACCATGACTGTTTCCATGCCTCAAGTAACACAAGCTGTCCATGCAACACAAGCGCAAACACTCCAAGCGTCACAAGCAATTCCCATATCTTACGGTGTGCATACCTCTCAAACCATTCCATCAACACATGTTGTCCATGCTTCACAACCATTGCAATCTACCACATCTCATACCAAAACTACTAATTCATCCATGTTATCCTATAATCCCAACGTTAGCCTTATTGACATGAGTGATTCCCTCATTTCTCAAGCCAATCCAAACAATAAGGTCGCTTATGTTGATCAGCTTACATCCATGCTGTCCTCTTCTTCCAATCCTTCACACACCATCAATCCATCTTATGCTACCCAAGGCTTCTCTAATATCACCCAACACATGACGTATACCAATCCTCATATTGTCCAAAATACCAATCCCAATGTTCACCCTTCTGTCGTATCTACCACTCCCTCCGTCACTTACCATGTCATGAATTCAATCCCAACTTCCCAACCATCTGCTACTATCAATCCAACGTCCACTTCTCATGTGATGCACACCCACTTGCCACTTGTGTCTCAAGGACAGCAATCCTCTAACACGTACATGTCACATACCACTCCTTTGACATACATTGTGGGTACACAACCTCAACAAACAATCACAGCTTTGTACATCCCACAACCACAACAAACAGTCACAACTCCACATATACCACAACTGCAACCACAATATGTCTCATATCACACTCAACCACCTTCGCAACAACAGTAGTTATCCTCAGCCGATATCCAACAGATGATCGATGAAAGAGTAGGACAAGGCAAGAAACCTTTCTCTCTCGAAAACATATGTGCTTATCCATTTGACAAGTCTCTTAATATGATACCTTTTCCACCACACTTTGAAATCCCACAATTTGATAAGTACAAAGGGAAAGGAAATCTGGATGACCATCTTCGAGCCTTTTTCGTGGCATGTCTCGATGTTGCCTATGATGATACATATCTCTTGAGACTATTTCCTCGAAGCTTAGCAGGACAAGCTCTCGAATGGTTTTCCCATTTACCTCCAGGAATTAAGACTTTTCCCGAATTGGCAATCAAGTTTCGATCACATTTTGCCTTCAACATTGAACATGAGGTAAACATGAATGACCTTGTCAACAACAAATAATGCAATGGTGAAACCTTTTCCTCATTTACCCAACGATGGCGTAATATGGCTAGCAAATTATCATGGGAAATCCCTGAGAAACAACAGCTTGACATCTTTCTTCAAAATCTTCATCCTGAGCTGTCATTCCAACTACAATTGCAAAGTGCTAGCACCTTTGACGAACTAGTTTCCAAAGGCGTTATTATTGAACGAGCCTTAATTGCCAAAGGAACTATCAAGATCTTTCGTGATAACAAGGATTCTCCCCAAAATTCCAATGATAAGTCTCGCTTTTGGAACAAGAACAAGAATGTTGTCAATGATGGTATTGTTGATACAAAGAATATCCAAACTATGAGAGCTCCCATCAACATTCAAGCAGCCTCTCCACCAAGACAGTCTTTTCCACCACAAAGAAACCAACGCCAAACTTCTAATCCACGCCAACAATTTACACCATTAGTGGAACCCATGGAAGTTATTCTTCGAAAGTTGCTTCAAGCCGGAGATGTTATTCTACCCGATGCACCGCCAAACGGCGAACCACTCTTTCGAGCTCCTTGGTACAAAGAGAATGAGTATTGTGATTACCATCGAGTTAAAGGACATAAAACAAATGGTTGTATGCGCTTAAAACATGTTATCCAAGACTGCATTGATCAAGGTCTAATCAACGTCACACCTTCAACACCTCAACCTGCTCAACAATCCACATCAAACTATGATCTAGAGACTTTCAAGAATCCACTTCCATCTCATGATCAGACAAATAACCTTCAAGCTGGAAATGCTATTCCCTATAGCTATGCATCATCTACCATTGGCCGCATTGACCATGCTCGCATTTCTACCATTACCGTCCAAGGAGCACCTGATTGTGCCATAACCACGCGAAGAGGTCGAGTTACCGTTCAAGGAGCACCTCCTCATCCTCCTCGACCTCTCTCTGACTATAACCTCTTGGATCACCTTGGCAAAACACCCGCACACATATCTATCCTTGAGCTGCTCCGCATATCCCCCGCACATAAAGCTATCCTTGATAAGGCCTTACAAGAGTCTTCGGTGCCTAATAATATTAATATCACACAATTTCAATCCATGGTCGCTAGCATTGCAGCCCCTTGTCATTTAACCTTTTCCGACAAAGATCTTCAACCCTCAATTCATCCGTCACACAATGAGGCCCTCCATATTGAAGTATTTGTTAACCAACGCCGTATCAAACGAGTCTTGATAGATGGGGGAGCTGGTCTAAATATATGTTCTTTGAAACTTATCAAACAATTGGGATATTCTGAGAACAATGTAGACACCTCCAAGGTTATTACCATCAGAGCATATGATGACGCTGAAAGAGATACTGAAGGGATCATCTTATTGCCTATTCAAGTTGGACCGGTCATTACAGAAACTCGCTGTCAAGTCCTTGATATTGATCTGCCTTACAACATCATCCTCGGTCGCCCTTGGATCCATACCCTTAAAGCAGTTCCATCTACATATCACCAATGCCTTAAATTTCCACATAAGGGTGTTGAAGTTACCATTCAAGCTGATCCCAATCCATTTGAGTTTTGCCGTGCCTTTCAAGCTAAATATCAAAGTCCAAACCATATCCCTCTCAACACCAAGGCATATCCGTCATCCTCCTATGTAGACCCCTCCGATCTCCTCAAGCCCTCATCTAGCAAAGCCACTTCCAACCTCCATATCAAATATACCGAACATGGCCCTGGTGAGTACAAATTGCAGGACTCCTGTTGCGTTGGCACCCTTCCATTATCTCCTAAATCCCACGGTAAGCCCTCTACATCTAAGCCCACTTCATCCTCCGCTGTTATCAAAGCTCCCCCTACCGTATTCATTAAAGGTGGTTTCTTGGATGACGAAGACATTGAGGACATCGACTCTTGGATATTCTTTGATGAAAATGACCAAGTCCAACTTGAAGTAGAGCGATACAACAACGGGTTTCGTATCATAAAGAACATGGGCTATAAAGGACATGGCGGCTTGGGATCACAGGAACAAGGACCTATTGAGCCCCTTATTGTGTCTAAGAAGTTTAATAAGCAAGGCCTTGGTTACCAACCGGAGGTACCGCGACCCAAAGACATTAAGTGTATTTTCGATATTGACGTTGGACCTTCCTCGGTAGGAGAGACTTCTAACTCGGATACCATCGATGACTCCTCCCTTCATATCACCGACCTCTTTCAAGAACATTCCATCTTCATGTTTTCCGCAACCTCTTCTAGCCATCATAATCCCTCCATTCGCCTCTCCCTCGTATATCCTGACCTCATCGATTGGGACCAACAGGGGGCACCGATATTAGATACATTTGAAAATGACAAAGCCATTGCAGAATTCATGGGTTTGAGACAAGGTATTCCATTGGGTGATCATAAAGCAGGTTTCATGATGGAATTACCTAAACTAGCATATTTTGGCGGAAGTATCAAATCTTTCAGTCGCAAAAGTGAAATAAACAAAATTCAACAAAATAGGTCACTAGGTGAAAACCGCAAGGCGCCTCTTGACCGTGAAAAAGTAAAAATAAAGGACGTATCCGAAGGTGAAAACCTCTCTGAGGCACCTGAGGATGAGGGATTTGATCTTCCTGTTGCCGCTGATTACCATGAGAAATCAACTGTGCTAGTTGAAAAATCACAAGACATGAACTTGGGAACAGAATAGAATCTGAAGATCACCTTTTTGGCAGCATCACTATCAGAGCAAGAACGAAAGAACTTCACAGCATTTTTTCTGAGAAGAGCTATAAATTTTGCATGGACTTATGCAGACATGCCAGGACTAGATCCTTCACTTGTGGTACATCATTTAGCAGTATTCCCTGATGCAAAGCCTGTCAAACAAAAATTGCGCAAAATGCATCCACAAGTTGCCTTATTGGTCAAAGCAGAAATTTAGAAACTATTAGAAGCAAAGTTCATAAAGCCTATTGATTATCCAGAATGGGTTTCAAACTTGGTACCTGTAGCAAAACCAGATGGACGAGTTCGCTGCTGCACAGACTTTAGAGATCTTAACAAAGCATGTCCTAAAGACGATTTTCCATTACCAAGCATAGACAACATTGTTGATCTTACAGCAGGACATGAAATGCTATCTTTGATGGATGGATTTTCTGGTTATAATCAAATCAGAATAGCAGAGGAAGACCAAGATAAAACATCTTTTATTTGTCCATGGGGCACATATTGCTGGGTTGTAATGCCTTTTGGTCTCAAAAACGCTGGAGCTACCTATCAACGAGCTATGACAGTTATTTTCCATGACCTTTTTCATACTATCATGGAAGATTATGTTGATGACATCCTGGGAAAATCTAAGACAAGGGAAGGACATCTACAAGTATTGGCACAAATTTTTTATCGATTAGAAAAATACCAAGTTAGACTAAATCCAAAGAAGTGTGTATTTGGCGTAACATCAGGAAAACTATTGGGATATATTGTGTCTCGACGAGGAATAGAAGTGGACACAGCTAAGGTAAAAGCTATCATAGAAATGCCTCCACCAACGAATCTCAAACAGCTCCGCAGTTTACAGGGTAGGCTACAATCTATCCGCAGATTTATCTCACAACTCGCAGATAAATGTCATCCTTTTCAGCATCTTCTTCGCAAGGGTGAACCTTTTAAGTGGGATGAAAAGTGTCAATAGGCTTTTGATAAGATAAAAGAATACTTGGCAACACCTCCTGTGTTAATACCTCCTGTACTTGATCGTCCATTACTGCTTTATATATCATCAACAACCGCAGCATTGGGTGCACTTCTAGCTCAACATGATGATTCAGGAAAAGAACAAGCTATCTACTACATTAGCAGAACTCTTGTGGGATATGAACTCAATTACTCGTTCATGGAAAAAGCTTGTTTAGCATTAGTGTTTGCTTCCCAAAAGTTGCGACATTATATGCTGAACCAAACAACAAAGCTCATCTCTAATGTGGATCCCCTCAAGTATCTCCTTTTAAAAGCACTTCTCACAGGGAGATTAGCAAAATGGGTTATGATCTTGAGTGAATTTGACATACAGTATGTGAACCGTAAAGCTATCAAAGGACAAGTCATTGCTGATCAATTAGCTGCAGCACCTATCACAGACATTCAGCCAATATATCCTGAATTCCCTGATGAAGGATTGTTTACTTTAAGCTCTCCAGCACGATGGCAGCTCTACTTTGATGGATCATACACTCAACACGGATCTGGAGTAGGTATCTTGTTTGTCACTCCCCAAGGAGACTGCATACCTAAATCATACAGAATAGCATTCCCATGTACCAACAACATAGCAGAGTATGAAGCTTTAATCACAGGTTTGCGCATGGCAGTGCAATGGGCTATCAAACAGTTACGAGTCTTTGGCGATTCTCAGCTGGTTATCAAACAGGTCTTAGATGAATATCAAACAAAAGATGAGAAGCTTCTTCCATACAAGCTAATGGTGGATGATTTCAAGCAATATTTTGCGGACATTACCTTCGAGCAAATTCCAAGACTACAAAACAGAGCAGCCGATGCCATGGCTATGATTGGATCTCTTTTAGACATGCCATCTAACATCCATAAATGTGAATTCTTGGTCGAACAGCTTTTGATCCCAGCATTCGAAGTTCCACAGTCTGAGCTCATATGTGAGATTGTTGGTCCCAACTCGTTGTGGTACAAAGATATATACGAGTATCTCCGTAATCACACCTTGCCTCTTCAACTATCCAACACCCAGCGTAAAACTTTTATCCATCGAGCCTCTCGTTACACTATCTTAGGAGACACCCTTTATCGCCGGAGTCTTGATGGTATCCTTCTTAGATGTCTTGACTCCGAGGAAACAAAAACGGCCTTACGTGAAGTACATGAAGGTGTCTACGGTTCGCATTCTGCTGGCCCTGGCCTTGTTAAGAAACTTCTGCGAGCAGGATACTATTGGCCAACTATGGAAAAAGATGCCCAACAATTTGCAAAGCGATGTCTACAATGTCAGAAACATGGAGATCTAATACATGCACCAGCACATGAGCTTCAGCCTATTGTCACTCCATGGCCTTTTTCGCAATGGGGACTTGATCTTGTAGGTAAAATCCATCCTACTTCATCAAATGGTCATAAGTTTATTATCACTGCCACTGAGTATTTTACAAAGTGGGTAGAAGCCATACCAATGACCTACATCACCGGTAAACAAATAGCTAAATTCATCCTACATTACATCATCTGCCGTTATGGAGTTCCTCAAGCTATTGTCACAGACAATGGCCGGCCTTTCAAAAACCAA
This sequence comes from Cunninghamia lanceolata, assembly GCA_027924645.1. Taxonomy (NCBI): domain Eukaryota; kingdom Viridiplantae; phylum Streptophyta; class Pinopsida; order Cupressales; family Cupressaceae; genus Cunninghamia; species Cunninghamia lanceolata. The sequence goes on along the minus strand of BSBN01001247.1, from coordinate 3,085,822 downwards.
GAGGTTAGAGATCTTTGCAACAAGTTTCATATTCAACATAGGTTCTCTACGCCTTATTATCCTCAGAGCAACGGTCAAGCTGAAGCCTCTAATAAGACAATCATCAAGATCCTTAAAAAGACTATTAACGAAACTGGTCGAGATTGGCATCTACAACTGCATCCTGCTTTATGGGCATATAGAACAAGTGTCAGAACTCCTACTCGCGCCACACCCTATGCTCTCGTCTATGGCACTGAAGCTATTTTGCCTATCGAGGTTGAGATCCCCTCTTTGCGCATATCCTTGCAACATACTATCTCAGATGAAGAATATCGAGTGTCCCGACTCCATGATCTTGAGCTCTTAGATGAACGCCGCCTTACAGCATTGAACCATCTTCAAGTCTATCAAAACCGGCTACGCCGCAGCTACAACAAAAAGATCAGAGAACGCAGATTTCAGGTTGGCGACCTTGTCCTTAAAGAAAACCAAAGGAATCAACAGCATCGAGAGAAACAGGGCAAGTTTGAACCAAATTGGCTTGGTCCTTTCATTATCACAGCTGTCTATGGGTCCGGCGCATACACTTTGTCAACACCTGAAGGCATTCCCTTGGATGAACCCGTCAACAGCGTTCATCTCAAGAAGTTTTATCCATGAATCTCAGCTATCCCACAAAAACACAAAAAAAAAAAAAAAAAACATAAGATAAATAATCCGTCTAATGGTGAAAACCTGGTAAACAGGCGCCTTGGATAAGTACCATAGTGAAAACCTGGCAAACAGGCGCTATGTGTAGTGACCAGCTTCCCTCATTTGTTTGGTTCGTTTGGTCATTTTCCCCACTGCATCTTGTATAACCCATCCTCATAAGCCCTATTGCAATCTCACACATAGCCTTTCCTCTTCATCCTTTGCCAATGCTAGCTATCATATGTGAGACATTGTCGTGATATCTATATCTTTTGGCACCTTAGCATCTTGGCTACATCTTTTCTGCATTGTCGCTTCTGCATAATAAACCTCATCCCACACTGGGGGCATTTGTTGAGTCTTATTTGGAAGTGGATCCTGTTATCTCTAGCTCATAACACATCAAACAACTCAGCTTACAACACAGCACACCTTCTCAACTTCAACCATGGTACATGTCCACCAACAGATATGACCTAACGACTTGCAACCAGGACTCATACCTTTACAACTCCATCCACATTCATCCAACAATCGCAACAAACATCGCTTGATCAAACATCCAATCGATTAGCCACATCAATAAGAACTACATCCAGCTCTATCGTTGACGCCTTGATCCCGTGGATACAGGGTATGTAGGCAATCTGAGATGTGAAGGAAGCACTCTGATTCAGGCTAAGGCGATAGCCCCTTTCATCAGTCATTTGTCATCTTTTCTTCTAAACATCCTTCAATCTTTCAGCTCACATTCTTCTATCTTTCATCACATACATCATCAATAAAACCCAGAACTACATATTCATCATGTCTCATCTTCATCGTAAGTGTGCTTTGATCCCGTGGATACAGGGTATGTAGGCAGTCTGGAATACGAAGGAAGTTTCCAGTACTCAAGCACCGATGATCCCCCCATCTTCTTCATCTTCATGCATCATCCATCTTCTTCTCGTTGATCAGCTCAAACAGGAAGCAAACCATGTGTCTATTGCAAGCTCCAGCACTTTAACCAATCACAGGTAAGCCAGAAGCTATTTGTCCGCATGCCTTGAGCCAACATTTGCTATAACTGTTTATCAAACAACTTTAGCCTTCAGCAGGATGTAGCTTTCCTCTTAACAAGGCGCCAGCTTAATCTATCCAAGAGCACCCCAATTTGGCAAGAGAACGTGATGACAGTATCTTTTGTTTTATCTTTTGATTTATCTTTTGTCCCTTTTCTGTACCTAGTCAAGACTGCCTTGATCTATTTATATCTTGGTATGTTGCGATGAAGTAAGGACTGGGGCATGGTCATATAGCTTTCGTATGCCGTGTTTGCGGGATGATCTTATTCTCTTCCTATGCGTCTTGGTATCTTGTACGTGTTGGGATTAGCATCTTACATATCAATATCTCTAGCATCTGAGAAGCTAAACAGTCTCTTATGCATTGGAGACTATTCTATGATAAGACTAACTCCATACATCTAACCAACAAGCTATCATTATGCGTAGTGGAGATAAGTTCACACCATTGTTTGTAGCGTCAAAGTCCAACACTAGCTGTTATTCATATCTTGTGCATGTTGGCTCCACATTTTGATCACATGCGTTCAGACAAGATTGTAACACGCTAGTTACGCATTGGATACCTCGACACCTTGGTCTCTTATACCCTGGTGCATAACATCCATATGCTATATCAAACATAAGGACTGCATTTCTTTTCATTTTGAGCAATTACTGGAAAGCTGCCCATCATCATCTTATCTTATCCATTTTATCTATCCATTCGTTCCGTCATCCTCAGCCAAGATCAATCATCTCTATCATCCTTTCTCCATCTCCCGCTCCTGCAAAACAAGTGTTAGCCATACATAAGTCCATTACATATCTTTTTCATTCCCATCTACCTATATGCATACATCTATTCATGTCATTACCTTTTACATATTCAAATATTTTCTATCCATTACCATTTGCATAAACATCTATCCATAATCCATCTATAATCCATACACATAAACATGCATAGCCATCATAATATCAACATCACAACCATTATAACATCATATAGATCGCCAAAACTGCCATATATATATACATGTGTGTCAAAATACAAGTGTCTACAATACAAGCTGAGCCCTGAAAAGAATGAATGTACAACAATGGCTCTAGGCCTCATCATGATACAATGTCAACAAGGTATGCCCTAGCGACTACTGCCAGCTCCCTCGCCCTGACCACCACCACCAACAGGTCCTGTACCTGGTCCTCCATCTCTCGGTGGCCCCATCACTGAAGCTACTGATCGAGATCCACCTGACCTCCGTGAGCTCGAAGCCCCTGACCTGCTCCTGAAGCTAGGCTATCTTTGCTCTGCCGGCACCGCTCGATAATATAAGCCTCTATAATACTCAGCCTCACCCTGCACTCTCTGAAGCTCAGCCTGTACCGCTGTCAACTGTGTGGCTAAGTACATGGTAGCTCCATCAGTCCCCAAGGCAGTCACTGCTCTATCCCGCTCACTAGTCATAACCTGCAGCTGCTGTACTGCCCTATCTCTCTCAGCTCGCAGACCATCTCTCTCTGCTCTCATAGCCTGCTCCTGCTGTACTGCAGTATCTCGCTCAAGCCTCATCATCTGCTCATGCTGCCTAGCTGTATCCCTCTCTCCTGTAACTCTAGCGAGAGCACCATCATCCTGTCCATCTCCTCTCTGAGCTCCCACCTGTAGCTGAGCCTAATAAGCCTGTGCCTGTGCTCTAGCATGCCTCAGACTGATCACAGCCTGATGCCTATCCATCTCCACTCTCCTCAGCCTCATCTGTGCCCGCTGCCTCCATCTCCTCTCCTCTCTGATCCGTCTCCGCAGCTGCTGAATACCCACATCATCCCCTGCTCCGATCTGTGCCTGTGGCTGTGCTAATATAGCAGGCTGACCTGGCACCTGCCCTGGCATCTGTATCCCTGGTGCAGCTGGCACTACTGCCTGTGCTGGTGGAGCCCGCCGTCGTCACCTCTGAACTGGTCTCTCCATCCCAATCTCCCCAATCTCTCCATCCCGTGTCAACCGAGTCGGCCTAGCTGTCGCCCAGTGTGCATCATACTCTGGCAATGTACCTGGATCTGCAGGACCCTGTCTCCACTGCCATGCTACTGGCTGCAATCCATCTCTCTCTGCCAAGGCTGTGTCCACCACAACCTCTAGACCCCAATCAAACACCTCCTGTCTCGTCCTCCCAAAAACAGCATCCCCTACAGGTACTGCCTGTGCCTCTCCAAACTGTCTCAGGGCTCTCTCTGGCAAATAGCGCTCTATAATGTACACGCCGCGTCCAAAAATGTACCTCACCTGTCTAGCATAAGCAAGCTCAGCATCCTCCTCCTCCCACTGCTCACATCCTAGCCATGGCCTCCATACAAATCTGTCTATCTCATCCAACCTCCGCCGCTAGTATACCACCCCTCGGCGCTGTCGATACGTCAAGGCTCCTCTATACATCTGTGCAAATGGCTCTCCTGCTACTCTAGCAACCCATCCCTCTGGTCTCGTCACCGGAATGTGCTCATATGCCCATACATGCAACACTGTCACTCCTGCTGACATACTGGCTCCGAACATATATGCACAATCATGCAGGTAATGATAGAGCTGTCCCAACACGCACTCTGCCCATGCATATCTCGTGCCATAGGAGAACATGCCCTCCATCACTGTCCCCCATCCTACAGGAAACCCTCTGGCTCTCCTATCACCCACTAGCCTTCTAATGATAGCCACTACCACTCGCTGCAACCTGTCACAGAGCTCCTCCATCCTCCCCATCGGTATCTCCGAACCCTCTGCTCCGATGTCTGGTGTCCCAAACAATCTCCTGAAGGCAGCTGGGCCCATCTCCGGATCATAATCTACACGATCCCCATCTATCGGAATCCTCAAAATTCGGAACACATCCTCTAAGGTGATGGTCGCCTCACCTGTCGGTAACAAGAATGAACTGTGCTCGCTCATCCATCGCTCCACCATCGCAGTCATCAACCCTCGATGTGCCTGAACTGGCTCTAATCGTGAAACATGCTCCAAACCCAGGATCTCTAACACCAGCAGCTCCTCTGCATCCAACCGTCTCACTAGCCGCAAATCTCTCGGATGGGGCTCCCGTGATAGCAAAGGCGGTAGTACATCCTGCATCATCCATTTACCCTTGTCAGTCCATCCCGTTAATCATTCATATCAAAATCTGCCTATCTATCTGCTATTTTATTCTACACCTACCATATGCGGTTCACTTTACCACATGCGACCTTTTCCTGCTCACTAGCGACATATGTTACTACATGCGCCTCTGTTTTGACCAAACGCGACCTCTTTTACATATGCGCTCACTGTTTTCCTATAAGCGACACTATTACCATATGCGTTCATCCTTATTTTATATGCGAGCCATATCCTATGTGCGAGTCTTTTTACCCTACACGCGAGCCCTTTTCCTATATGCGCCTATTTTCTCATCATAAGCGAGCCAACTCACACTAAGCGACCATTTTCGCCCTATACGCGCGCTATCTCCCATATGCGATCTGTTTCTAGTCCTATGCGAGCTAAACTACCCTATGCGACTACTATCTGCTCATAAGCGACTAGTTTCCCTCCATACGCGCATTTCGACTGCGTCTTTCCTGCCGACAGGATGCGACCTCGTTTTCCCTAAGCGACCTACCCGCGCACATAAGCGACCTGAAATACTCTAAGCGACCTCTACTCCTACATAAGCGACCTATATGTGCCATGTCCTAAACTAGTCGCTTTTGGTGACGTGTGTGAATTAATTACGCTTCTAGGCTATTAAATGCACGCTTTTGGGAAAAGTTTTGCGACATACCGGTGCGCCTACTCCCTCTGGTCGTCCATGTGTCCTCACCCGCTCCGCACGATGATCTCTGCGTGGAATCACCATCCTGCTAGCTCTGCCACTCTCACTCTCAGGAGCTCTGGATTTCTCTAGGTTTCTCAGCACAAATGAGCACAAATGAGCCTATTTGCCCTTGAAGCACCTACTTATAGCCCTTCTCCAAACCCTAATTCTTCTATACCACAGCCTATTTTCTTCCATGCCACCCCCCTTTCCTTCGCGTCTGCCCTCTTTTTCGCCCTTTCTTCTATCGAGAGCCAACCCAGCCCTTCCTGGTTCGCCTGGCTTACCTCTCGAGGGGGCATCACCTGCCAGTTACACTAGGGCATAACTTGTTTATCGAACGTATCTCACATCTTCTTTGACACAACGTTCTATCGAACATTGTATCAAAGAGGGGCAAAATGTAGACACCCAAATTTGTCCATGTCGAGCGACACTTTGTTAAATCACTAATCCATTATCCAATTAATTAAATAAATTTTATTTATTTAATTAAAATCCCATTCACATTCACTTAGCCAATTAATTAAATAAATTGTATTTATTTAATTAATTCCACATCATGTCTTATCCCATTTTATGCATTTATCATATTAATTAAATAAATTTTATTTATTTAATTAATTTCCAACTCATATCCCAACTAATTCAAATACTTTATTTGAATTAAGCCTTTATCATTTATCACATTTTAACACTTGTCCATTTCCCATTTATCATGTGTTGTAAGACAACTTTCATTTAAAATCTTTCACATGCACAACTAATTGGACCTAAATTTAGTAACTTTCAATCTTAGCCATTCACATAGCCTCTGAATCTCCACCGTTGATTGATCTTGGTTGAGTTCTATATAAACAGCCTCTCACTCCATATGAGACATCCAGAAATCATATAGTATCCAGCAATCCAGCAATCATATAGCAACTCCATTATCATCTTGAGCATTTGAGCTTTTATCATCCATCAATGGCAGCTTTCAGCTTTGTAATTGCTTATCGTTGAAGAAGCAGTCCACATCTCCCTCTCAAACAAGGAATCGCATGATCTAGGTGATGTTATGCTTGCATTGCATTGTTCTTTTGATTTCATTTAGATTAGATTCCTTGATGATGGTAGGGTTAGGGTTTCATGACTATGTCTGATCTGCCACACCTGACTTTCACCTATCACATCTGGAATGCTCAAGGTGCTCAAGGCGCACATACCCTTCTCTAGGCTAGTTTACACTTATTCAAGGCGCTCATTCCAAACTTACATGAACTCCTCATTACAAGACGCACAAACTAGATGATCCTAGGGCATAAGGGCGCTCAAACTAGATCTTTGCAAAAACTCCCCAAGCATTCAAACTTTTAAGGCGCCAAAAGTGGTCTTTTCTACAACTTCTCTAGCCATATGCCTTGGCTGCTCAAACCTTCCTTGAACTCCAATTATTCAATCCAGGGCACTCAACTACCTCCTCAAGGCGCTCTATCTCAAGTATCATTACTCTTCTTAAAGACCTAGGCGCACATTGTGGGGTATTCTACTCAACAAGACCTAGGTGCTCATTATGAAGACTCCAATTATCAAGGTTCACTTCAACTTTCAAAGGCGCATTTTGGACTCCAAAGGTGTTAGGTTAAAGCCACTAGGGCGCTAGATACCAAAGGGGGCAAGGTGTCAGAACCTCCTTTAAGATGTAAGAAAATCTCCTCAAGGCACAGCTAAAGGCGCTCCAAACCATACCAAGGCACTAATATCCTCATCCAAGGCGCTAAAACACTTAATGCAAGTTCTTCAAGTTCTTCAAGTACTTATCCAACTTGATTCCTCCAACACAGGGTGCATATCTTTCTTCATGTCTTCTCTGGGCGCATTTCAAGGTTTGATCTAGATGGTGCAATGTCTACTTGAGTTGGCCCCAGGGCGCTAAGTGAGTACTCTAAGCAAATCTTCTTCGAATGCCCAATCTTGTCCAAGGTGCCAAAACAATACCTCCCACTATAGGCGCTAAATGACTTATCCAATTCCTTGAAAACATTTGAAGTGTTTTACCTTCCAAGGTGATCAATTTCTATCATCTGTGGCACATATTACCCTTAGATATTCAACCTTACTCTCTTCATTAAGACCTCTCCCCATCAAGGCGCCCAAGTCACTTCAACATGCCAAGAATACTCCTTAAATGCCATCCTCTTGAAGGCGCTAGATTGGTTAAGGCATTCATCTCTGGAGACTTTAATCATCAAGGCGCTCTCACTCCATTAGTAAGGCGCTTCTACTCTTAGGCACAAATTCAACTCAACCAAACCTTTCCTGATGATGGACTATGCTTCTAGGTGCTCATTTACTCTGAAATGGACCAAACTCAACTCCAAGGCGCATTTCCACTTGATCTTCATCCTGGCGCTAGATGGAAGTTTGAAGTTTGATTTTGATTGACACAAGGCATTCAAGAGGCATGAGTCACTTACCTTTGCTTAGGCGCTACTTCATGCTCTCTGTCACTTCAAAGAGCCCTTTTATCATCCTTCAAGGCACCAATTCCTCCTAAGGTGCATCATCCCAACATCCCAACATCCAAATCACCTAGGCGCTCAAAACCTTCAAGACTCAAGGCGCATTTTATGATCAAACAAGGTATCTCCTGAACAAGGCGCTCATAGTCTCATCAGGGCGTTAATCATCATCATGAGCGCTCATATTGTTCTAGGCACACAGTTATCTCTGGAATGCTCAAGGTGCACATACCCTTCCCTAGGCTAGTTTACACTTATTCAAGGCGCTCATTCCAAACTTACATGAACTCCTCATTACAAGACGCACAAACTAGATGATCCTAGGGCATAAGGGCACTCAAACTAGATCTTTGCAAAAACTCCCCGAGCATTCAAACTTTTAAGGCGCCAAAAGTGGTCTTTTCTACAACTTCTCTAGCCATATGCCTTGGCTGCTCAAACCTTCCTTGAACTCCAATTATTCAATCCAGGGCACTCAACTACCTCCTCAAGGCGCTCTATCTCAAGTATCATTACTCTTCTTAAAGACCTAGGCGCACATTGTGGGGTATTCTACTCAACAAGACCTAGGTGCTCATTATGAAGACTCCAATTATCAAGGTTCACTTCAACTTTCAAGGGCACATTTTGGACTCCAAAGGCGTTAGGTTAAAGCCACTAGGGCGCTAGATACCAAAGGAGGCAAGGTGTCAGAACCTCCTTTAAGATGTAAGAAAATCTCCTCAAGGCATAGCTAAAGGCGCTCCAAACCATACCAAGGCGCTAATATCCTCATCTAAGGCGCTAAAACACTTAATGCAAGTTCTTCAAGTTCTTCAAGTACTTATCCAACTTGATTCCTCCAACACAGGGCGCATATCTTTCTTCATGTCTTCTCTGGGCGCATTTCAAGGTTTGATCTAGATGGTGCAATGTCTACTTGAGTTGGCCCCAGGGCGCTAAGTGAGTACTCTGAGCAAATCTTCTCCGGATGCCCAATATTGTCTAAGGTGCCAAAACAATACCTCCCACTATAGGCGCTAAATGACTTATCCAATTCCTTGAAAACATTTGAAGTGTTTTACCTTCCAAGGTGATCAATTTCTATCATCTGTGGCGCATATTACCCTTAGATATTCAACCTTACTCTCTTCATCAAGACCTCTCCCCATCAAGGTGCCCAAGTCACTTCAACATGCCAAGAATACTCCTTAAATGCGATCCTCTTGAAGGTGCTAGATTGGTTAAGGCATTCATCTCTGGAGACTTTAATCATCAGGGCGCTCTCATTCCATTAGTAAGGCGCTTCTACTCTTAGGCGCAAATTCAACTCAACCAAACCTTTCCTGATGATGGCCTATGCTTCTAGGTGCTCATTTACTCTGAAATGGACCAACCTCAACTCCAAGGCGCATTTCCACTTGATCTTCATCCTGGCGCTAGATGGAAGTTTGAAGTTTGATTTTGATTGACACAAGGCATTCAAGGGGCATGAGTCACTTACCTTTGCTTAGGCTCTACTTCATGCTCTTTGCCACTTCAAAGAGCCCTTTTATCATCCTTCAAGGCGCCAATTCCTCCTAAGGTGCATCATCTTTCTTTATCAACCCATATAAGGTGCTTCGTCTAGACTCATTACCTTCCTTAGGCGCCAACACCAACTTCAAGGCAACTGAAGGTGCTCAAGTCACTTCAAGGCGCCAACTCATGGACAATCTAATCCTCCGCATCATTAATATTCAAGACCCTGACAACTTGGAAATGAGATTGCATAAATCAATGCAAAGCATCTGAGCTCAAAAAAGAGGGGGTCCCCAGTCCGATGGGGTGATGTGTGATTTGGTCACAACAGGAAGTACCTTGAAGACTTAGATTAAGATGGAATTCACCTCCAGAATGTTAGGCGCTTGATAGAAGATAAAGGCGCTAGGGTAAAAGAGCTTCAAAAGTTTGATGTCAAGTGTGAATTGAGATAATAGGCGCTGATACCAGTTGACATTACTCCAAACATGCGCCTAAGAGAGATGCAAGTCCCCAAGACCAATTTTGGAACAAGACGCTCCATCAGAGGGTAAGATGATAATCCTTGGAAGTCAAGTGTTTCAAAGATTCTTTGAGAAATTGACAAGTTGTAACCTAGGCGCCAAAACCCCTGAGAATCCTCCTATTTGGCGCCTAGTTAGAAGAACACTAATATTGCGCCTAAGTGAATTTGAGTGTCAATATAGAGTCATCAAACCCCACCAGATGTTCATCCATGTCTCTACCACCTCAAGGAAGCACCCAGCTTAGGATGGCGCCTAGTCTGGTCTCTACTACCTTCAGTTGGCGCCTAACCCTAACAGTCTTGCAACTATGACGTTCATCCATGCAACAAGCAAGGTGATGCTCCCTTGTGATATTGTGAGGTGTTGACATTCAATTGACATCATTGAGTTTGATTGAGTTGATCAAGTGTAGACGCCATTGTAAACATCAAGGCTTCAAGGCCTTTCTTTTGTATCTCCATTGAATAAGTTGTAACTTCATGCTATTGAAAGCATTATCCATGTAATAAGACATTGCAAGTTGATTGAGTCAAATAACTAGACAAGTACCCAACTCTAAGGTTGATTCATTCAAGTAGTTATCTTTGATGTATATCTTTGTGTTGTTGAAGTAGTTAATAAATTGATAGCAAGTAAAATTGTTTAAGTAAGGAAAAATTTTCGTAGAACTAGTTGGGTATCTTACACCATGCCTATCCATCAAACATCACAATGCAATCAAAATCCTAACAACATGCCCATGATCCAAGATCAAGTGCAATCATGCAAAGATATTATCAATCACAAGCCTATTAAGAATGAACTAGAGTCTTCTAGTACCATACTTTTCCATCAAACACCATCATGTAATCCATGGCCTATCAAGCCTATCAAAGAAAATGCAAACATCCTATGTAATACAATCGGACTTTAAATATTTGAAGTAGCCATCTACAAATATCCATTCAAAAGTGGATTTATAATGCAAGTATGGACGCCATCAATAAAAAAGATTTGTATTAACCAAATATCCATATAGGCATACATCAATATCTGTCGATATAAGTATAACAAATATTTGTCGATATAAGTATAACATATATACAAAATAGCCATATAGGCTTACAAGAATGCCATATAGGCATATAATGTCAACTATGTACAATACAAAATATATGTCCACAAATTCCATATAGGCATACAACAAAGGAACACAATAAAAGTCATTCCCCTCTGGCTGGTGAAGAGAATAAATCACGAGCAGCCTTTGATCTTCTAGGGGATGGAGACATGCATGTGGGTGGTCTACTACGAACCCTAGGGCTACTCCTCCTATTTAGTTCTTCCTGCACCTTTACCTGTTACAAAAAAAAGTATAGACATTAATATATAGAAATTACATGTTATAAAAAAATGAAACATTTAACAAAATAATCACTTACCGCTAACATATAATCTGTCTCCTCACTTGTCTCAGTAGCAGGAATAGGCCCTGGTGATGTCATGTCCTATAGAAACCATCCAGATAGAAATTAAACTTCAAATCAATAATCTTTTGATTTTTCAAAAATAGACAACTATAACAATGAATGTAAATTGAAATTTACTAATCTGCCTCATACCCCTGTCAATGCCATAGAGCTATGAATCGCAGAGGCCACACCCTGCTCCATTGCCCTATGAACATGGGGAGGTGTCTCTGCAGCCTGCATCATCTGAAAATAAAACAACATTATTCAATTACGAAAACTATAATAGTGATGCAAATCATGGCTCCTAACATACACACACGTTCATCTAAACATGGAAGTACACACAATAAAACACACAAATCACATACAAAAATTTAGTAAGTACAATTCATTCATTAAACTATTTATTTTATTACCTCCGTAAAGCTTTGAAGTCCACCACCGCTGGCAGGTGTTGCCATGAAATCTACAGTATTAACCTATTCAACATCCAAAATCATAAATTAGAATTCCATTCATATAACGATGCTATTCACATGTAATATTTATAATTGTTTACTAGTTACATACCTCGACAGTAGATGATCTAGTGAAAAATGTAGGTGGAGAACCACTGAAAACTGCATCAACGCTATGACCCTAAAATTTCATTAAAATCATCAATTTAAATTAGTTAATCTTGTATTTCAAAAATAAAATTTAATAAATTCAATTCAATAAACTTGCTAATATTTACCTGAGTATCAAGGCTAAAAGTCTCACTCAGGAGGGTATCTGTCATCACCATCTACTCAGCTGCAGATGTAGCCTGTGCACCTGCGTCCTGACTATCCATGGGGTCATAACCACAGGCTGACCCGCAAGCCTGGCAAGTATGTCATGGGACCCTACTCCTCGCACTATCTCCCAACCCACTCTATGTTGCAGGATCGGCATGCTCTATGATGCTCTGGGTCAAGGCACTAATCGACCTTAGTGTATCGACCTCAACACTCTCCTTCACAATGGAAGGGATAGAAACATGCTCATGGGCTAGTCTGCTAATTACTCGTCTCACTACTCGCTGTGGGTCAAGACGTGCCCCTGGTCTATCCTGTGCTGAGCCCCCACCTCTACCCTGGAAGTCCCGCATATCAAAATAGTTTGGCACTTTATTGAGGACAAACTCGCAATAGAGTTTCCTCAAAAAGTATTGCGGGACCTCATTATTATTGCATGGAGGATGGTCAAAAACCATCCACCACCTCTGCCCGAAATTGTCCCTTATCGCTTGGTTATTGCACCAATGGATAGGGAACCTCTTGCATGTAATGGGTGGAGGTTGATTTGTTTGTGGGTTTGTAAAAATTGAACACAAGTCTAATTTTGTAATTTGTAATTTTTTGACATCTTGGTATGACAATTTATCTGCATAGTAATCTCTAAACTCTCTCTTTTTATTGGTCCAACTAGTTATTTGCTTGCTAATTGAATTTACATTTGTTAACATAGACTCAAGAGATTCGGCAAGCATGGACCTATGCAAGGTTGAAGTGGAAGGATCTTTCAACCTTGCAATTATATCTTTAATTTATTTTTTGTTGTTTTCAATTTGCCCCATTATATTATCTTGTGTTCCAGGGGCATGTCAAGGAATGAATGGAGGAGGTTGTTGTTCTGCAGGTATTTCGTCCTCAGGATTTTATGGATTTTTAGGAGGAGGAGGAGGAGGTGCATTAACATTTCGTAACAATTAACGAAATATACATCAAAAATCAACAAAAACCTACCTATATAGAAAGAAATTCAAACAAAAAAACAAAGATAACTCACCTCTTTGGCATGCTCAACGTCGCGGCGGCATTTTGGTGATGAATTGACAACATTTTTGTGTTGATTGGCGTTTTGCAGAACGCGAGCGTGTTTTTGAGGGTTTGGAGGCCGTGGGCAGAGGAGAAAATGGGAGTGAAATGAAATTCACTTACTTTTTTTCTAATTTATAGTTGGCCATAACGCGAGCGCGTTATAACGCGCTTGCGTTATGGCTCGGTAATGACGAGCCTGTGGCTTGTCATTACCAAGCCATAACGCGCAAGCCATAACGCAAGCGCGTTATGACTTAAATTTTTTTGAAATTATTTTGGCCACTTTTTGGCCCCCCATCTTTTTGCACTTACCCTGTGATAAGACCTTTTAATGACACCCTTAGGGATGGTAGCTCGACCTTGATGGGAAAAATAGCTTCAAATCCATAGACAAGGGTGTAAGGCGTAGCACCTGTGGGAGTGCGTATACTGGTTCGATAGGCCCACAAAGTAGGATTCAGTTGGATGGGCCAATCACGGCCAGCATCATTGACTATTTTCTTAAGGATCTTCAGAATAGTTTTGTTGGATGCTTCTGCGTGGTCGTTGCCTTGTGGATAATAGGGAGTAGAGAAACGGTGATGGATTTTGAATTTTTCACAAAGTTCTTGTACATCTTGGTTCTTGAAAGGTCTTCCGTTTTCTGTGATAATGGATGAGGGAATTTTGTATCTGTAAATGAGGTAATTGAGGATGAATGAGGAGATCTGTTTACCTGTCATGGTCGTGAGGGGAATGGCTTCAATCCACTTGGTAAAGTATTCAGTGGCGGTTATTATGAATTTGTGGTTGTTGGATGATGGTGGGTGAATTTTGCCCACAATGTTGAGTCCCCATTGACAAAAGGGCCAAGGTGTCATTAATGGTTGTAGCTCTTAAGCTAGTGCATGGATCACATTTCCATGTATCTGGCACTGCTTGCATTTCTTCACAAAGTGGTATGAGTCCATCTCCATGTTCGGCCAATAATATCCCAAATGCATGAGTTTCTTAGCTAAAGAAGGACCGCTAGAGTGTGTTTCGCAAATCCCTTCTTGCACGTCACATAAGGCAATTTGAGATTCTTCTCATTCTAAACATCAGAGTAAAGTACCATCCAAGCCTCGGCGGTATAGGGTATCAGCAATAATGGTATATCAAGAGGTTTGGCGTATGAAGGTTCGACATTGGTTTGAAGACAAGTCAGGTGGGAGAGTATTATCCTTGAGGTAAGTGTAAATCTTACCGTACCAAAGTGAATCAAATCTGACTAATAGGCATATGGAGTGTGTTTCAAGAAGATCATATGCTAGTTGCTGAATTGACTCGACCAAGAACTCATACCGTGACTCATTCTCTAGGATCTCACGGAGCGAGGCAATGGTTGTCATGGCATCTGCTACTTTGTTCTTAATGCGAGGTATCTGCTCAAAGTATATGATTAAAAAGTACTCTTTAAATTCATCGACTATCTGCTTGTAGGGGATAAGCTTCTCATCTTTGGTTTGATAGTTGTCGTTGACTTGATTGATTACTAGTTGGGAGTCGCCATAGACATGTAGCTCTTTTATTTTCTATTCTGCTGCCATTTTGAGGCCAATGACCAAGGCTTCATACTCTTCTATGTTGTTTGTGCATGGGAATAACAAACGATAAGACTTAGGTATGGTGTCACCATGAGGAGTGACCAATAAGATTCCTACCCCCGATCCATGGTTTGTATAGGAGCCATCGAAGTAGAGTTTCCATGAGTATGTTGCAACACTAAAAATGGATTCATCTGGGAACTCAAATTTCATTGGTGTGTTGTCCTGCAATGGAGCTTCTGCTAATTGATCGGCAATGATTTGACCTTTGATAGCTTTCCTTTCTACATACTCAATGTCATATTCACTTAGAAGCATTACCCACTTGGCTAGGTGACCTGTGAGAGCTTATTTGCCTAATAGGTACTTGAGTGTATCTTGTTGGTGTGAACAGGGTTTTCACCTAACCAGTTTACCCTAGTGTGGATAATCCATCTTATTTAACTATTTACTAGTTAAATAATATTCACACATCACACATATTAAGTTGACTTAGTGAGTCTACTAGATGTCTAGTTGTGTCTAGTTGTGTCTAGTTGTGTGTTGAGTTGTTGATAGTTGGAGTGAGATGTCTTATCCTCCACATGTGCAATTAGCTATCATCTTCTAATTAGCACATGTTGTTGGAATATCTCCACTTTCCACTCCACCTTCCTCTCCACCTTCTAGCTCTCACCTTGCCTTTATAAGCAAGGCTCTCTTCATGTATTATGTAATCTAGAACAACAATCCTTCTTTTGCATTCAATGATAGAATAGAATCATTCTTTCATTTGATCTCTCTTGTGCTTTCATGAAGTCCTAGATCCTGGGTGGCTCTAATCATAGCCAACTCTAACATGGTATCAGAGCTCTAGGAAGAATCACTTTGTGTCAGTCATTTTTTGAGAGATCTTCGAGTGCAATTCATGGTGCATCTTGATAGTTGAGTATGCTCTTCTCCTGCATCAATTGATGACCTGGAGAATCAAAAAGACTTGATAGAAACATCAGATTTGTGAGGGTTTCCCCTTCTTATCTTTGTATTGTAGGTACATTTCGGTGCGTGTTGTTACAAATCATACTTCACCATTGCATCCAGAGTAATCAAAATAGTCAAGATCGCCTTTTGTTTCGTCGAAATCGGACATCGGAGGTAAAATTGACAAGGGTTTCAATTTGAGGCTCTTTGGCATGATCTGGAGGTACCAGCAATTTCAGAGTAGTTTGGCCCAAATTAGACATCGCCATTGTGTCTGCAGTGGCCAAATCAGTACGGATCGACTATAAAATCGTCCAAATTGAACAAAGTTGAACCAAAAGGCAAAAAAAAATTTGCTTCCGACCGTACGGATCTGTCGCAGAGAACATTCTGCGGCATATACCTCCAGAATCTTTGACTGCGTTGGCAGAATCAGAATTGGCATTAGCAAATTGTGGGCATTTTTCTTTATTCTATGAGTAAAGGTTTTATTTGCTAGTTATTATCTGCGGTTTGAATCATTGTTTTGCAGAATATAGCTGTTGCAGATCATACTCTGCTTATGTAGGGTACCTTGCTAGGCAAATCTCTGCAGCGAGCGACAGTCATATAGTCTTCCCTACGGCAGTCCTCTGCATATCCACGACCCAAATCAACATCTGGAGCTTTGAAATCATCTGGATCTTTGGTCGTGATCTCATTTTTGGCAAACTTGCATTGTGTTTTGACCGGCGTTGTTTGCTTGCGGACTGTCTATACAATGATCGGCATTCAATCCAGATCTAGCGCATTTGCTAAGGAAAGGTAGCAATAGTTTTACAACAAGCATCACTAGGCTATCCGCGGTCTGCAGAATTCTTCAATCCGTGGAAAGCATTCATAATACCCGGTGGTTTAAGGTCCAATCTCTCTCGACTATTTCTAAACTCGTCGATAGTTCCCATCGGCGTATTCCTTGAATCTCCCCGGTGATCTGCATATCGCAGTCACATCAATTCACAGCAGCCCTTAACCCACATCCTGGCGGTTAGATCCCTCTCAGAGAATCCCAACGGTCTCTGCAGAGACTTAGCTCACACCGTAGAACAATTCACACCAAAAAATTTTCCTATTCGTTGGTTATTCCTATTTGGTGTATTCCTTGAGCCTCCTATCTTGGCGCAGACAGCATCTGCCCACTTACATCTCGACGCAGGCGGTATACACCAAACACAAACAAATTTCTGGCGGCCAGGCGGTCTACAATCTGGATCTGCATTTTCAAATATTCCCTCACGTGGTTCTCGCAGCTGGTTACCACCTATCCTGTGGCCACACACTACAGACGCTGCAATAATCAACGCTGCTGTAAATCTTCATCGGTTTACAAGCTTCATAACCAGCAGCATCAATCAATAGCCATTTTAAAGTCTTCGACTACTCTCACAATAGTCGACAGCGAGATCTTGGCACCGGCATCCATCAAATCAGCGGTGGTTTCTATAGCTATCGACTGGCATCTTCCGGCAGTTGTCCAACATTCTCCATCAGGTAGTTTAAGGCATTCCTTCCGGCGGTCTCTAAATCATTCGGCGGACATTCCCATAGCCATCAACGGAAATCTCATAGCCGATGGTCTTCCAACATACCGGTGATCCACTCTAATCTAGCGGTTTCTCAGGAAGTTTTTACCTAAAACCCATGGTTTCAACAGTGTCTCGACAGTTGGCATAACATCTGTGATGTTTACTCACTGGCAATTACATCTTGGACAGCGGTTTTGAACCTACCAGTTGATTGACTTTACAGAGGGCGGTTTTGCCAAAAACCACAGGTGGTTTTGCATCCCAGACATTTTTTGCTTTCCGGGAGAGTTGCATTTTTTTACCGAAAGAGAATATTCCAGGCATATTCTCTGCTGACATCATCACTGCGTCAACGTGGGGCCATTTTTGCCCCTAAAAGCCTTAAACTAGGGCTTTTTTTCATTTTTGCATAACTTTTGTCCACAGAGGCAAAACCGGGCAAACGAGATATCATCAGAAAGCTGACAGAGAGCACTTCATAGTGGTGTTAGTATTTTTCTAAAATTCTACTGCAGGTGACTGCTACAGTAGTTTGAAGATAGATCTTCGTTTTCTGCTTCCGAGCTCACAACTTCTTGCCACGATCTCTGATTTTCGTGATTTTTGTGGCATCAGAAAGCTATTCAGGAGCTCTTCAAACCCATCTATGCACTTTTCTTATATTCAGCTCCAGGTTCATTTTATTTCATTTGTCAATTTTTTGGCTTTTGAGTAATAACTTGGGCATTTTGGCACTTAAGGAAGTGAAACTTGTTTTGAAGGGATCTATTTGCAATGGTTATTCATTGTGAGTAATTGTAATTCCTTTGAATCTTAGTTTTAAGAGATTTTCATGCTTTCCCATTCTTGGTCCCTTGAGGACGATTGTAAATCGCACTAAGTATAAAGTGCCACAATTACTTTTTGGGGGGGGTGATCTCTTTGATTGAGTAACAGGGGGTGTCTTGTGTTCTTTTTTGTACTCTTGCATCATGGATTCACACAAACTTCCCCTACTCACACCATATAACTATCATGAGTGGAAAACTAAAATGGAGATTCATTTAAGAAGTTTGAAAATTCATAGAGTACCAATGGGTACAGAAATTGAACCAACTGCAGCTGCAGAAAAGAGAAAGTGGTATAATAGATGTGATCAAGCCTATGGCACACTATGCTTGTCTATCTCTCCTGATCTTCTCTTTCATATTGAATCTTGTAAAACACCTAATGAAGTGTGGACTACCTTAGAGAATCTCTTCGGCAAACAAGATACAATGAGGGGTTTCAAATTGGAGAATGAGTTAATTGGTTTGAATCCAACCAATTTTGCAAGCATTCAAGACTTCTTCACAAAACTAAAATCACTTAGATTGCAGCTCAAACAATGTGGAATTGAGAAAGAGGACACTCAATTGATTCTTTCAATCCTTGCCCAGCTTGGTCCTGACTATCCAGTTTTTGTTTCTACCTTTTATGCTGCAATGGATGCACTTGGGAAAGCTTTCACAATGCTTTCACTTGATGAGTTCGCTGCATCACTCACAAGGGAGCAAGCTAAGTTAGTACACATGGGCAAACTAAAGTCTCCTAAACCTCAAGCACTTCTTGCTAATCAAGGTTCTAAGGATCAAAAGGCTTCAACTAGCAAAGGCAAGAAACAGAAAAATAAGAATCTCAAGAACAATGAGCAAGCAAAGGAATCAACCAAATCACCTAAGTCCTCATCCTCTCCCAAGGAGGAATCATCTAAGAAGGAGAGACCAAAGTGTGCATTTTGCAAGAAACTAGGACATGCTGAGCATAAGTATTATGAGAAGAAAATTGATGAGTTGACTCACATTATTCAAAAGCACAACATCAACATGCCATCATCATCACCTAGTACAACCTCTTCTTCAACACCATCATCATCTACACATACAGGGACAGCATGCATTGCAAATGGGATAGACAAAGGAAAAGGACATGTAGTCTTTGCTTCAACAAGTCTTCAGTCAGAGAGATGGCTTCTTGATTCTGGAGCTTCTCATCATATGGCATCTTCACAAGGGATGTTCTCTTCATTTGAGTCATGTACTTCGACACCTATTTTGATGGGTAACAATACATACATGCATGCATCTAGAAAAGGGACAATTGATGTTGGAGACAATACATTCAATAATGTGTTATGTGTACCTTCCTTGACATCCAATCTCCTTTCCATCTACCAGATTACTCATTGTGGTGCAGGCAAGACAGTTGAGTTCACTCCTAATTCAGTGATCATTCGAGACTTGGAGAGCAGAGATATCATTGCAGTTGGGATGGCTGATCATGCATCTCACTTGTATTCCTTCTCCCATTTTATTTCTTCTGATGATGTAGATCCATTGATGGCTATTCACACTCATGCATCAAGTGTGAATCATGTTTCTGAGGTGAAGTTTGGTCACTTGAACCTTGGAGTTCTTTCACCCACTTTGGTTCATGAGACTAGTGCTGATCTTCTCTCACCTCATCCTCCTGCTTCTTCAGAGATTGACATTGACATGGGTTCATCTACTTCAGTTGAGCAGGATCATACAGGTCTTTCAGACACAGCTTTGTGGGATACTTTCTTGGCAGGTATATCAGACTTGTTTTGTGAGTCTCATATTACAGATTTGGAGGACACACTTGAGGGGTTACCTCTCCTCTTTGATGACAGTTACAGCACAACTGTTATCCCATCTACTTTGTCTTTGGAGGTTGTTCTTCATCAATCTACACAGGATTTTGGATTGGACACACATCATTGCATTGTGACATTCTTTGATTCTGACATGTGGACACTTGAGCAATCTTCAGAGGCATACATCATGAGGCTTTTTCCCTCATTCCTTGAGATGGAGTTTCTTCGACATCAGCCTTTGGACTTGTTTCTTCCTAAGGGGAGAAATGTTGTTTGTAGGTACAAGACACTTTCCAGCGTTCTTCCTCAGGCATCCACCATTGGCACAGGAGCTACTTCATTGTGGGGGGGACCTATGGTCTCACACTTGCTCTCCTATGGGGGGGTATTTGATTGTACATATGTGATAGAAGTTGTCCTTGGGGGGTCATGTTGAGTCCTTCCTTCTATCACTTCTTTCACATTCATTGTTTCTGCATTCTCACTTTTGGAGAGGAGTTTTTTCCCATGAGGTTTTCTCCTTTTCTCCACTTGAGATTTGTTTGTACATGGGTACCTAACATGGCCTAGTAGCCGAGACCCATCCATCATTGCATCTTGCTTTAGTCAACTACTCCCTAAGTTGCACTTAAGGGGGGGGTGTTGGTGTGAACAGGGTTTTCACCTAACCGGTTTACCCTAGTGTGGATAATCCATCTTATTTAACTATTTACTAGTTAAATAATATTCACACATCACACATATTAAGTTGACTTAGTGAGTCTACTAGATGTCTAGTTGTGTCTAGTTGTGTCTAGTTGTGTGTTGAGTTGTTGATAGTTGGAGTGAGATGTCTTATCCTCCACATGTGCAATTAGCTATCATCTTCTAATTAGCACATGTTATTGGAATATCTCCACTTTCCACTCCACCTTCCTCTCCACCTTCTAGCTCTCACCTTGCCTTTATAAGCAAGGCTCTCTTCATGTATTATGTAATCTAGAACAACAATCCTTCTTTTGCATTCAATGATAGAATAGCATCATTCTTTTATTTGATCTCTCTTGTGCTTTCATGAAGTCCTAGATCCTGGGTGGCTCCAATCATAGCCAGCTCTAACTGATCTATCTTTGCAATAAGCTTGACTGAATGTGCCAGCATGCAATGTCATAGTTTTTGGGAAGCAAAAACTATAGCAAGACATGATCTTTCTATTTGGGAGTATTGCAATTCATAGCCCACCAATGTGTGACTGATGTAGTAGATAGCTCTTTCTTTGCCTTCATAATCATATTGTGCTAATAGGGCTCTGAGAGCTATTGGCATAGCAGATATGTAAAGTAATATAGGCTTATCTTGGATAGGCAGCATGAGAATAGGTGGATTCATAAGATACTCCTTCACTTTGCCAAATGCTTCTTCGCACTTCTCATCCCAGCTAAATGGAATGTTCTTAGGTAAGAGATGATTGAAAGATTGGCACTTGTCTGCTAGTTGTGAGATGAACCACCTAATGGACTGTAACTTGCCTTGTAGGGACCATAATTGAGTGTTGTTCTTTGGTGGTGGCATTTCCATAATAGCCTTGACCTTGGCAGGATCTACCTCTATTCCATTTGTTGATACAATGAAGCCTAGGAGCTTGCCTAAGGTGACTCCAAACACACATTTCTTCAGGTTCAACCTGACTTTGAAGTGTTCAAGTCTCTAAAAGACTTTCTCTAGTATATCCAGGTGTGATTCTCTTGTGAGTGACTTTGCAAGGATATCATCTACATAGTCCTCCATTGTGACATGCATCATATCATGGAAGACAGTGGTCATAGCTCGTTGATATGTTGCCCCAACGTTCTTTATCCCAAATGGCATGACATTCCAGTAGAAAGTACCCCATGGACAAGTGAAAGTTGTCTTATGTTAGTCTTCTAGTGCCATCCTGATTTGATTGTATCCAGGGAATCCATCCATAAGAGATAACATGGTATGCCCTACTATCAAGTCGACAATGATATCTATGTTGGGCAACGGAAAGTCATCCTTGCGACAAGGTTTGTTTAGATGTCTAAAATTATTGCATAATCTAACTCTACCATCGAGCTTGGATACTAGCATAATGTTGGATACCCACTCTGGATAGTCTATTGCACTAATCAACCCTACATCCAACAGTTTCTTAAGTTCTTCTTTGACTAGTAATGCTATGTGTGGATGCATCTTTCTAAGCTTTTATTTGACTGGTTTGACCCCTGGATCTAGTGGAAGATGATGTAGAATTAAATCTGGTTCTAGTCTGGGCATATCTGCATATGACCAAGCAAAGTTGACTTACTTTTTCTTGAAGAATGGTACAAACTTAGTCTTTTCTGGTGGAGTTAGAGACTTTGCAAAGTGAATGATCTTAGGTTGTTCCTCTATTCTAATGTTGACCAGTTCTGTAGGTTTCACAACAATCTGAGACTTCTCCTGGTGCATGTCATTGGGGAGAGTGTCAAGCCTTCCATCATCAAGTGCCACAGTTGGGTTTTCACCATTGGATGCATCCTTTCTTTTTACTATTTTAGGATCTGATACTACTACAGAGCAGTTTTCACCATCAGATCTAGTTTTGATTTTGATATTTTTGCGACTGTAAGGCTTGGCACTCTCTCCAAAATAAGCCACAGTATTGAGTTCAATGGTGAAGCTAGCTTTATGATCTCCTTGGGGTAGGTGGTCCCTAAGTTCCATGTAGTCAATATAGGCATCATCATTTTGGAACATGTCTAGTTGCGAAGTTCCTCGTAGATCCCAGACGATAAGTTTGGGATGCACAAGGGGAGGGAGTCGGAGGATAGATCTGATTCGTTGATAGTTTGAATGGATATACGAGAAGTATTGGTAGGGATAGGATCCAGGATGGTACTTTCTGCCAAATTGTTTATTGCAATAGAACTTAAACCTTCCTCGAAAGTCATACTCTTAGGGATTGGTGAATCACACTCTAATGGTCTATGCTTTAATGTTTGTCCCTCATGGTAGGAGCTATAGGTTTGAATGGTTTCAACTCCCTTGTCCTCATAGGAGTGCTCTGTGAGTTCCTCCCACTCATACTCGTTGGAGTCTGTATCACTGTCATCTTGGAGTGCATGAATCTGTTCTACAAAATAAGCATTTATTTTAGCCTTGCCTTTGTCTTAGTAGCCTAGTCCTCTTGTATTTCTTGGTTGTGAGGAAGAGGAGGGTTGAATTGGTTATATTATGCCTTCTTTTCTTAGACCGATAGGACCTTGTCTTTCATAACCCATCCTATGCAAGATAGACTCACCCCGCCCATAGAGGTCGATTGGGAGCTTAGGTGGTTCTTGTGGTGTGTCATCTTCTTTTGTATAGAGCCATTGTAAGACATCTCTTTCCTCATTTTCATCTGATAGGGTCCCCTATTTTACAAAGGGAGTTGTGGGAGGTGCAGGAGGAGCAGATGGATTTGGAAAATGTTTAGGTTGCCCAAAGGATCTTGGAGATAGAGGCATTTTGGCTAGATTGAGGTTGTGCTTGATGGAATATTCCCCTACTCCTGTTTCTTTGATAGTGATCTTCTGCTCTTTGGGCTTGGATGAGGAAGCTTTAGAGGTAGAGTCATGCTGTGGGATGGAGGATGTATAGTCTCTGTTGTTAGGAATGATGCAATCTGGTTTAGAGTGGATAGTATTGCAATGCTGGAAAGGATCAAGATCACCTTGGATGGTAATTTATTTGCCATTATGAGGGAATTTTATGCATTGGTGATAGGTAGAAGGCACAACTTTCATGGCATGAATCCAAGGTCTACCTAGAAGGATGTTGTAGGCTAGCTCTTTGTCTAAGACTTGGTAAACAACATCCTTAATGACTAGTCCAATCTATATGGGTAACACCATTATTCCCTTTGTAGTCCTTTCTTCTTCATCATATGCTTTGATAGTGATCTTCTTCCTAGGATCCACTACAGACTCAGATAACCCCAATGTAAGGATTAGCTTAAGTGTGCAAATATTTAAACCAGCTCCCCCATCAATGAGGACCCTTTTGATACAGTGTTTGTGGATGAAGGTGACGATATGTAACAGTGGGCACCAAAAATGTTAAGAAAAAATTAGATTTAAATGAATAATCAATATAATATATCAATAATACCTAAAACTCAATGAAATATAGAAACAAAGAGATCAATTAAACAAAAGAACTTTCAAACCTTTGTAAACCTCAATATTTCATAGCTTCCATTGATTGTCTATCTCAATCGATCTTTTGTATGAATATGGCCCTCAGAAGGTGCACTTCCTTGCTATTTTCCAAGATTGTCAATGGAGAATGGCTGTGATAGTTTTATTGTAATGAAGATAAACTTCACAACAATGATAATAGTATGGTAACAAGTTGATCTCAAGTAATGAAGAAATTGGTGCCAAAGGCGTGCTGTAATTCCTATAGAGTAAGTTTACTTAAAGCTTGAATGAATGAAATGGAAGAATAGGGTTCAATTTATAGACTTGTGAGAGAGAAGATCAATGGTATAAGAAGAACAAGAAGATCAACGGTTGAGAAATGTGCGCGAATAGAAAGAGAACATGTGTCCTCTATTTTGCATGAGAGGAATTAATAAAATAGAAGGAGTTAACTGAAGAGATTAATCAATTAAAAGAATAGATCAATCAGTTAAGAGAATAGAACTAGAAGATGGAAATTGCATGAGGATGAGAAGATATTTTAGCTCAATTAAATATTTAGAATATTCAATTGCATGTGCACATTTGATTGAATTATATTTAAAGATAACTCAATTTAGAAAAAATAGACAACTTAAATAAACAATTGATTTATTTAAATTTAGAGAAGATATTATTGGAAGAAACAATTAAATAATTGGTATTATTTAATTTGGAAGAACTAATTAAATAATTGAGATTTTTTAATTTGTTGGAGGAATTAGAAGAATTTAGGAGTTTAATTAAATAAATTAATTTTATTTAATTATTGGAAGAATATGAATCAAATAAATAAATGTGGTTGTTTATTTATTGATAGAGGAATTAGACTTAAATAAATATTAAGAATATTTATTTGGACAGAGTCATGTCATTTTTAGGTGTATACAACTAAGACTAGACATGACAGTAACTGTGCTTCCCAAGATGGTTTAGAATCTCTTTGTATACATGCTCTTGAATGCATTGATTATGGTTTTGATATGATGTTTCAAGATCTTCCACATCAAAGTACACATCATAACAATTCTCCTCTTGCCTAAAGCTTGAGATAGCACCCTCAAATTCACACTTTATTATATCCTTTGATTCACCAGGTGCTAAGATAAGAGCATTCATACACACTTATACACATCACTTATATACATTTATACACAAAGTATTACATAGAAGCTAAGTCAATTAAAATGAGTCTAAGATTAATGGAAAAAGTAAAGGGTACTTAACATTGTAGTTCCATAATTAAATCAAAATAGGGGGGACAAATGTACTTCCAAAGTGGCCATTAACATTGAGAAAATGACTTGTGTTTCTCCAAGTTTTTGAAATGGGAGAAGATAAGACGTGTGGTAGGGAACAATAAATATAAAATTTAAAAATAGAAGATATTTTTTTGATATTTTTCTCCCAATACCTGAACGTGAACGGGAAGAGCAGCAAATGCAGCGTGAGCATGTTGCAGAGCGAGAAGAGCAACTTGCTGAAGCCGTTCCAGTGGTTACTCCCCAAAATGGAAGATTATCTTATGGCTCCGACTGGGCAGCAATTGGATGGATTACTATGTGAGAGAGTCATACGCACAGCTTCCCCTGCAGCCTACTGACACTCCGCCACTCTATGTTACTATCCCACCACATAGCCCAACCTTTCAATAAATTGTCTCCTGGAGAAAATCTTATATCTCCCAATGGCAAAATCAATCTCACCATTCCTCGCTCAGAATACGTTGCCACTTTTCTTGATCAAAGTAACGATATAGTGTGGCAAACCTCTTCTGCCTTGGAACAAAATGTTTGCTTTCTAGCCCTTTGCAGTGACGGAGCATTGCAATTGTGGAACAACAATATGGCCATTTGGGAATCTGAGAGCGCTTGCTCGGATATAACTACATGTGCGGGAGACTACCTCAAGGCTTACTGGTCTGCTATACCCGATTGAGTAACAATACCAGCTGCCCGTTACCTATAGGGATCAAGCATTCACCCAGGCTTTCCCTTACCTAAATAAATAAACAAACGTCTATGTTTCTCATGTAATATATATATGCTTTTTCTACCTTCATATCTCGCCTTCCCCTACTGTCTTTTTTTTTCTTCCTCTTAACAAATATCCTGAAAGAGGAATCTCTCTAATAATAATAAAAATCTAAAGCATAAATTTCTTTATGCTCAACCAGAATCTATCCAAGAGATTTTCTTTCTTTCTTGGAATGGAAAGAGATCATCTTATGTTTTTCTTTTAATCAGATATTCAATAACTTGATACAGGCACATACTACTATGCCCTTAAAGTGGAAACAAACATAAATGATTTCCCATCACATTAACCATTAAAAGAAAGATAATGTAGCTTGTAGATCTAAGTAAATTTTGCTAGCATTGCAGAATGCAAATTAACACTTTAGGAGCATAAAAGAAGAAGAATAGAAAAAAGATAGATAGAAATGAAGAGACACCAATATACGTGAAAAAACCCTTTTAGGTAAAAAATCTCACTCCAAAGCATCAAACCAATGTATTAATCTACAACAACAAACATGTTATAATACACTTGCAGGCTCAAAGACTTAACATGGAGGTTTACATCTTGCTTCTCTAAAGGAAAACTAGCAGCATAACCCTGCAAAAACTCTCCTTACAAGTGACTCCTCAATCATTCAATTTATAGGAGTTCCAATATAAGAAACCACCAAAATGAAACCCAAAACCATGCGCTAATACCACCCTCAAATGTGGAGTCCAAATTGGGTAGGAAATATCCAACACCTAGTCACGGAGAATCAGATCCACCATAAAATAGAAAGTTACTTACACTTGTTAAATCGTAACTGACTCTCCAAATATGGCACTCCATTCTGGGCTCCTAAAATCATGCTTGTCAAGTTTCCAAGGTAACTCTCTCTTTCAATCTCTTCCCATTCTAGTAACTCTTACACACAAATTACAAGTTGTCACAATTGCATTTAGTAACTTCCATAACACTAAGTGATAAATACAAACTACAAGTGACACATAGTGCCACTCCAAGTGGGATGCCTAAAATATATGTGTGCATAATACATACAAATAAATAAATAGTTCAAATATTAGGACTTGCAAGGTGTATGGCACACCTAATCCTAACATTCTCCCACTTGTCATATACCTTGTAAGAGCCAAAGGGAAACCCAACCAATCTATGAACCACCAAGATTACCATACTATCTCAACTAAACTCCATTGTTTACATAAGCACCTACAACATCTTCCAAGTGATCACCAACGTGAAAAAAGATTAGAATTTCAATTTTGAAGATGGAAAAGTGATCACCAACATGAAAGAAGTTGATGATTGTGCTAGTAAGAAGACCCATAAGCATTTAAACCTTGGTGGTTTTGTCTACTCTGATCGATATCCTCATTTTATGAGGTGGTGAATTTGTTGTCATAATATCAACATTTCTGCAGCTAGTACATGCCTACTAGCGGTGATATACATATTCTTCCATACCGGTGCTACAATAGGTTAGGTACATGAAAGTTTTCTTCTCCTTGGTGTGACTTTGTTTCTTTCTTAGTTGAAACTTATGAATGTAAGAAGTGATGTCCTATTTTAGCATGTTATGAATTTGTAGTCAAGGCCTTTAGGTTTGAGAAATGCTCTAGGGAAGTTCCCCCATATCCACATTCCTATGATTCAAGCCCTAATCGTTATGTAGATGAGTATGACTTAGACTATTACAATAATTTTCACTATGCTTCTTTCTCTCTTTGCCCATGCAAGTGTTGAATAAGCTCATTGAAATTTTGACAAAGGGTTGGCTTCTAAAATCCTAGAGGTTGTTTTTCAAACCATGTCTCATGTCTGCAAACTTTTCATGTTGGTACAAGTTTGCATGCAAATATGGATTTAAACAATTAATAGTTTTGGCATGCCTAATGGGACACGAGTCTAAAGTTCTCAATTTGTGCTTTATTGTATTGAATCCTTGTTCTACATTTTATGATTTTTGTAGCAAATCACAAAATTATCAACTCATAGGAGTATGAATCTTCTACCTAGAGACTCCATTAGTAATTCCATTGCTCATAAAATTTTAAATCTCTATTCCTACAAACTATGGAAGCCTCTCATATCTAAGTGTATCTCAACATTTTGGCAAGAAATTTTCCATTTGTCGTATGGGATTCAAGTGGACTATTACAACATCAACAATGGTATCAAATTCTTGAAGTAGCATGAAAGGTACCACCTCTCTTTTACAAAGATGGCTTGGTTTCTCACACATATCACATTCAAGATGTTACAAATTTGTGCAACATTCATAACATTACTACTCAAAGTGTGGGTCTCCAACTACTAGCTTCATCTCTCAAGGGCAAAGCATATGAATGGTTCATAACTTTTCATCCTAGTTCAATTGCAAATTGGGATCAACTTGGTGATCTCTTCAATCAATTTTAAAAGAATGCAAATACCAGCTCTCTTCTTTAGTACTTCATGGAAATCAAGAAGATCCCTACATAATGCATACATGACTTCAACTCATGGTTCAACAAAGCTTGGAAGATATTCCTAGTCAATGTTCATCTACCTCTAGGTTTTGCATTCTTGTACTTTCTAAAAGCTTTAAATTTTAAAATTCCAATTGTGATTCAAATTCTAGGAGGTCAAATTCTTCTTGAATCATATGATTTAGCTATCAAGGTTGAGCAAAGTCTAATAGCTACTAGAAAGATACCTCCCATACCTACACAATCTTTGTCTCTTACAAAAAGTACCTCTTTATAAGCTATCCAAAACAATCAAAATTCTACATTTAGCTCACTGCACACCATCCCCATTGAGTTTGACAAGCCTAGTGTGGTGAATGAAGAAATTTTTTTGATAGAACATCTCTCCCATGAGCTCATGGAATTAAAAAATCTTACAAATTGGACAAAGTGAACAAGCTTTTATGCATCCACACACTTTGGAACAACAACTTAGCTTGTATCCTATTGTCAACACCTTACCTCCTCTTGCACAAATGATGCAAATCCCTAAATTTGATAGATATATTCCTTGTTCCTCTTCAACCTTGGTCCTTCCTAAGCTCAATTTTTAGCAAGAAAGTGTATAAAATAAAGTTTTCTATCAAATAGACATAATGGATAGCCATAATGAGAAAAATAATGTCAAAAATTAGCAACACAAGAAAATTGTTGTTTATGCAAGTTTTCTAGCACATCATGATCATCATGTGCATGTAGAAACTGTGAAATTAGTTTGACCATTATATCCATTGTATTTTAGCTCCTTCAAGTCTTTTTCTAATTCTTTTTATGAAGAAAATAAGGAGAAATTGTAGCTATCAAATGGCATAAATCTTCAGGCACAAAGAGAAGGCAAAGGTAAGTGTTAGGTGAAAACAAAAATCAAGTATTGAAGAACTAAAAATTGATGAAGATATGGAAAAATCAAGTATTGAAGAACTTAACATTACAACTATAATTAAATCAAAATAGGGGGGACAAATTTACTTCCAAAGTGGCCACTAACATTGAGAAAATGATTTGTGTTTCTCAAGTTTTTGAGATAAGGAAAGATGAGGCATGTGTGATAGGGAACAATAAATATAGAATTTAAAAGTAGAAGACATTTTTCTGATGTCGATAACTTCTAGTTGCATGAACAAACACTATAAACATTCTGAAGCATTAAGCTAAGACTATAAATATAAGTCAAAAAAATTGTAAACCCCATGAATGACATTGAACATTAAAATCTAATGTGTGATAGGGAACAATAAATATAGAATTTAAAGGTAGAAGATATTTTTTGATGTTGATAACTTTTAGTTGCATAAATAAACATTGTAAACATTTTGAAGCATTAAGATAAGACTATAAATATAATTCAAAAAAATTGTAAACCATGTGAATGACATTGAACATTAAAATCTAATGTGTTATAGGGAACAATAAATATAGAATTTAAAAGTAGAAGATATTTTTTTTTATGTTGATAACTTTTAGTTGCATAAATAAACATTGTAAACATTCTGAAACATTAAGATAAGATTATAAATATAATTCAAAAAGTTGTAAACCCATGAATGACATTGAACATTAAAATCTAAAGGGCAAAACATCTAAAGGGCAATATGGTATTCAATAATCAAATGATTATTTTCAAAGGATTGGAAGTTGAACCAAAATGGCAGCATTGTCAATACGCATTATGAAAAACATTACCTAAACTAATTAATAATGTGGATGTGGAGTGACGACCTCCACATGACCTCTTGTTAAGAAAAACAATCCCTAAATTTATGATGATGTTAATGTTAGTGCTGCAAAGCTCCCCTGGAATATTGGGAGGTGTTGCTGACTCTACATCCACCGATGTAGTTCAATTTCTAGAATAACAAAACATGTGGATGTAGTTCAATATCTGGAACAACAGAAATGTGCCCTTCTCCTAATAAAAGGAGAATAGAGAAGAGGGAAGACAGGCAAAAGAAAAGTAGAAATAAAAATGGGTGGTACTGCTTATTTGGTGTGTGCCCTAATTCTCCTCAACGTCTCATGCTACACTTGTGTGACCACGACATTGTCGACAAAAAGGGCCTTCCCCTATGGTTGATTCATATTCAAAACAACCCTTTATAAAAATATTCTACTACAATTAATGAAATTACATTGATAAATAAATCGGATTTAGTTGAAATAATGTTATAATAAATGTAGAATTTAAATGAATTAAATTATAATTATACTTCAATTTTGAAGATGGAAAAGTGATGTTGAAGGTACTAAAAATCAATTATTCACAATGTTGGAGTTTAGGTCTTGGTCAAATGAATGTTTCAGAATATGCACGCTAATCAAACTCTACTCTACTTTACCTATGCAAGTGCAGACCTAAAGCCGATGTGAAAATTTGAGCTACAATTTGTGGGGTTGGACTTACATGAAATGGATTGTTTGAATCGACTCACCTTGATCTTTTGATCACTAAACCAAGTAAGGGTTGTCTTTGTTTGCAAAACCCTATGCATGACCAACTCACCCAAATCCATCACCTTGGATTGCCTACATATTCCACCCAAGAAAGCAAAGTCATGTAGTTCTCCTAGAGGGTTGTCTATACTTTTCTTTTATTGAGAAAAAAATTGGTTACAAGATTTCACCATTTACATCGAGATTAGGTTCTCAACCTTTTTCGGTATTAACTAACAACTAAAGTGTTCACTAGTTTAAACATTTGAAATTCAAATTTAAATTTTTTATGTAGCCCTTTCTATGTTAACTACAGCTCGAACAACATCATAATAGATACCACATACAAAATAATAGAATACAATGTCCATACAGTTCCTATAGCTCCTCATGACATACCAAATTCATCTTGTTGGGATCACCCAACTCGAAAAATGCAAAATCATCTAATTCTTTATCCCTTTTGTGCACTTGACATTTTTGCCCACCATATATAACTAATCTGAGAAATTTTAAGTGGGTCTTCCCTTGGTCAAATTTTGCCTATTTTTTTCATAGTCATGCCTCATGTCCTTACCATATGTTGAAGTTGTAAAAATTGAAGAAAGTTCCAAGTTTGGGAGGTTTTAAGTCATTTTCTATGGTTTTGCCAGAGTTGTGGAGTTTTAATGGACTACCAAATGTACTCTACCTATTCAATATCCTATCCTAACCTCCTTTCACATGTAAAATTTCCATAAAAATTCGGTGGATCCTTCACCTTTTTCGTTTCTTTCATTTTCCTCATTTTACAGAATCCTGACATACTATCAGACATGATCCCTTCATCTCCCATCTAGTATCCACCTCCTTTCAGGCACATACAAGTTTCATATAACTCTATTGAGCCCCTTAGCCTTTTCTTTCCATTTGTTTCTTCCAATTTACGAAAATTTGATGGACTATCAAAATTTTGTTTTCAAGCTCCAACATTATGTCCTAGCCTATTTTTCTACATTCCTTCCAACCTCCATCCCTTTTCTAGAAATTCTTCATTTCACCTTTCATCCTATTTATAGAATTTTCCTCCCATACTAGATATGATCACTTCAAGTTCCAACTCTAATTTTCGGGCCTTCTTTTTCTGCATTCTTCCCAACCTCTTTGTAGGACATTAACTTGCTATTGAATCTCATCCATTTGACACATCCTCCTCCCACATTTGGTCCTGCATGTTCTTCCCACACCTTTGTGTCATCCATTCCTATCTATTTATGGAATTTCCATAGACTTCCAAATATGATTATATCCCATCCTAGCTTCTTGTTCCACAATTTTTCTCCATATTTCTCCCAACTTTTATTCCAATTCCACAATGAACTTCTATGTTTGTCTAGCTAACATAATATCTTGTTTCCTTCTAATATAAAGATTTCCCCTCAATTTTTGGATCCATATGCACATCCAATCATGTCTCCTTTTCCTAATTTTTCTGCATCCTCTCCTCACTGATTTTATTCCATTGTAGAAGCCCAATGGACTTCCAGATTCCCTTCACATTTCTATTTCCACTCCTACCTCTGGTCCTCTTTCCTTGTCCCACGTGATCTATTCACTCACTTCCTTCTATTTGAAAAATATTTCAAGCCTTATGGATTTCATGTCCTTCCACTCCAATGTCTGGTCCTCATGTCACATCCCGCATCAAATTTATCCAAATTTTTAGAACTTCTCTAATACACTTCAACAACTTCTTGGACCTCCATTAATGACCAAATTTGACCCCTAGATCTACTCAAATGCCATTTTCTCTCCAAACCACCATCACTCATCTCAATAAGATGATTATAGTTGCAGATTTGAATGGTGGATGATGAAAGGAGGCACAATTTCCATGAATGTGGTGGTTGAGTTTCATCTACCAATTTGATTTGCGTACACTCTAGACCATCCATTCTAAGTGGGAAACTTCTCAAATGTGGATCACACATAGTTTTCCTTAAATACTTTGATCTCTAGTAGTACATCAAATTCCTACAAGTGATCAAGAGGAAAAGAAATTGAAATGTTATAAATATGTGGTTGTTGGGCATCCAAAGAGTTGGAGACCAAGCCAATTTTCTTAAGTAATATGTCCTTCAATCTAATTGTATGGCATCAATAAATTTAAGTCTTGTCTATAAGGGGAAAAAATACATTCTATAAATCATAGGAAGGGTTTTCAATGAACACAATGCATAGAATGGTATGTCTCCATAATAGTTTGTAATAATTTAGGGGGATGCTCAAACCTAGTTGTGGATCCTCTCTTGCCACACTTATTGGTGTGAATTTAACAAGGGTTTGATTAATATGTGATGGATTCTAATGTATTGCAAATATTTTGTGATGTTCTCTCCATTGTTTCATGTGGGTTATTGCAGTTCTAAGATGGATTATTAACTATATCCATTTCTATGAAGTGTTATTTCTATTTTATATGTATATACACACCTAGTTCCATTTATGCTTTACTGGTGTATCTCCTTCCTCCTTACAGTTCATGGATCTATTGCATAATGGAGTAGGCATTAATCAAATTAGTGAAGGATCAAACACTTTTGCTTCTAATCATCTCTTTTGTTAGATGTAGGATTAGTTTAGTTTCCTACTCTACCTGCCTACACAAACTAGTAATATTACTCTGGCCATATCTTAAGGGATTCATACTTGAATGAGATGTTTAGAGATTTGTACATGTAGGAGCTCAACCCATCATTGAAGTTCATTGCCTTGCAAGTGTATATCTCCAGTGAGCTCATGTCATATAGATATTTAGAGGGTTGTGATGATGAGGATAAAAGATGCAAGTGTGTAAGTGACTTAAGGGGATTCACATGCACTATGGATGGAGTTCGTGTGTATGGTTGAGCGTCAATCAATATGTCTAGTCCACATGATTGTTTGAATGCTCGATCGAGTGGTCGACCGATATGGAGTATGTAATAATGTCTGATAGTATGTTGTACCGTAGTTGTCCATAGCCCCCGATCAAAAAGATAATGGATTTGTTGCTCCATCTAGTATGAATGACAAGTCCTCATACTCTCTTATCTATAGTCGGCTCCTAATTCCACATTAGAGGGTAGAAGCATTTCCCACATTCAGAGAGTGATCAATCACCCAATGAGTTGTTTGTTCTATTCTCAATTCATGTACTTGACCCCTATCCACCTTATCTATAGCTATAATCCCCCCTAGGAACACGTAATCAATAATGGCCCCCTCTCCTATAATAGTTGGGTTGGGGCTGGTGAAACTGCCCATCTCCAGGGGTTCTAGGAAAACTCTCAACTATATTTGTAGGGGGGAGGGCCCTCCTGCTTTAGCCTCCTCAAGTATATTATTGTGATGGGAGGCAATATATATTTGTTGGGCCTTCATGGAGGTGGATGTTGTTGCGTAGGGTGATTCTTCCTCTTCCCACTCCTACCCTACCGTGGGGTAAGAGGGAGGATTAAGATTGGGTGGGAGGGGATTATAGCATCGAAGATATAGTCATGTGAGCCAAACTATCTATCTGTTTCCCACCCACCCCCCATCCCCTTTATTATTATTTTTTAGGCAACGATATTTTCTTTGCTACTGAACCCCACCCTTCAAATAAATACTTCATCGCCCTGGCTAGTCTTGCCCTTATGTAGGTAGGGTAGGGCACTCCGTTCAGATGAGGGTCATTGGGGGTGGGGGGAATTATAGTTGAGAAACTAGATGCTGGAATCAGAACCGGAAGGAAGGGCCAAACAAATAACATACCAAATCGCCTTGGGATTCATCAGGGTGGGGGGAATTATAGTCATTCTCCAATACAAGCCCTATACTTTATTAGATCAAATAATACTCAACGTATTGGGGCTCATTTATCCACTAATTTTTTCCTCCCATTCGAACTTATTTCTATAATTCTTCTAGTTGCTCTTAAAGGAGCTATTACTATAGCTCAGCGAGAAGAAATGGTTTGAAAAGTTGCAAATAAAAGCTCTTGTGCTTATTAGTAGCATAAATATGTTGTTTTATCTTCATAGATTGTGAAGGAATCATTTTCTTCTTTTGATAATGGAAAATTAGAAACTTATAATAACTTTTGTTTGTATCTGAAGAGGTTAATGTATGGAGTTCCTCTATTAGGCTCGAACATGCGCTTATTTTAGGTGCTTATTTATTCTCTATCAGTATTTATGGACTAGTAACAAGTCGAAACATGGTTAAAGCACTTATGCGTCTTGAGCTAATAATGAATGCGGTTAATTTAAATCTAGTTACATTCTCAGATCATTTTGATAGTAGGCAAGTAAAGGGAGATATCTTCTCAATCTTTGTTATAGCTATTGTTGTTGTTGAAGCAACTATTGGATTAGCTATTGTTCTTGTTAGTAATTATTAAGATTGTCTAGAATATTTCTAGAAGTCTTCCAAAGAACATTCCAGGAAGAAGCTTCCAGTTGTTCTAGAAAAGAACTTTCTAAGAGAAACTTCCAGCTGTTCTAGAAAAGAACATTCTAGGAATTTAGAATCATCTAGAATGCTAGAAGCTTCCAGGCCTCAAAGCTTCTGTAGCTATATATATGTGTTTAGAGAGAGCTGCCGAACAAGCATTTTGGATGTAATGCAACTTAGATGAATAAATATTTCTGAGTTTATTCAACTCTGTTTGCCCTGTTTTCTCTCTGTTTTGCTGTTGCTGTTCTATTTTTATTATCTTGGGACTGTTTTTACATGGTATCAGAGCCTGGTTCAGCTAGATTTTTTTTTCCAGGTTCAACTAGAGATTCAGTTAGAGGCTCAGTTGGAAGTATAATGCTGAAGTGATTTGTTTGCAGGGCATATATATTGTTGGAAGTGATTTGTTTGCAGGGCTCTTTATTTTTGGCTAACATGGGATCTACAAATGAAGTGTTGCCAATATTTGATGGAAGTGGTTTTACAGATTGGAAGATTGCAGTCAAGAATGCTTTGAGAGAAAAGGCTCTATGGAGGATAGTGAATAAAGAAATTGGAGAACCCCAAAGTGAAAAAGAAAAGGAGCTATGGAAATGCAAGCTGGAACAAGCTAGAGGTATTATTGGTAAAGCTTTAAGCCCCAATCTCAATAGAAGATTTGTTGGTACTGATAATCCAATAGAGCTATGGGAGAGTTTAGAAAAAGATTATAAAGATGCAGATATTGCTAGCATGTTTATCATAGAAGAAAGATTGGTGAATTTAGATCCTTCTGATTTTGAAAAAATGTCTGATTACTTTAATGAAGTTACATTTTTAAATGCTCAACTGAAGAAAATAGGTGCTGAATATGCAAAAAAAGATTTTCAGTTGATTGCAATGGTTGAAAGTAAGCTTCCCCAGCCATACAAGGTATTTAAGGAATCAAGGAAAAGGGTTCTCCAACTAACTCCCAATGCCCCCCAGCAAACTTTTGATCAATTTTGTAAGTCTGTTTTAGATGAAGAGGTTCAGCTTATTAAAGAAGGGCATATTAAGAAAAATCATGCATATGTAGCCAAGAGTAAATTTTCTAGATATGATGGAAAGAAGAATTGGAAAGGAAATTATAAATTTTGAAATGACGGTTCTAACCATTTCTCTAGAAATGACTCTGCAAAAAAGCAAGTTGGAAGGAAATTGATTATTTGCAGGTATTGTGGAGGTGAAAATCATATGGAGAAATTTTGTTTGAAGAAGAGGGATAATGAAAGGCAGCAATACAAGCCCAAGCAAGAAAGGTTCAAGGATGGCAAGAAGGATAGGCATAGCTTCATAGCCATCTCTCTAAAAAGACCAGAGAAATCAAATAAGGAGGTAATTGCTAGACCTGAAAGTAGTGTTAAGGGGGGATACTTTGCTTCAGATTCTAATAAAGAATGGATTTTAGATTCAGGGGCATCATATCACATGACTGGGGATAGATCTTTGTTTATTGATTTTTATGAAGGTAAGAATTCAGATTAAGAAATTACTATTGGCAATAAAATGAGACTTCCAGTTTTAGGAACGGGGACTGTTAATGTAACGAATGGGTCTTTGAAAAATGGTCTGCTGGTTGAAGGATTAGGGGTGAATCTTATTTCAGTATATAAAATTGTTCAAGCTGGATATGAGTTTGTTGTCACCACTGATCAAGTTATTGTTAGAGATAGAAAAGACCCAAGCAATATAATTGCTATTGGTAGAGTTGATCATAAAGAGAGTTTATTTAAATTTGTCGGGTTTGTTGATGATGAATATACACTCTCTCATGCTTTTATTGCTCAGGCTGATTATATGTCAAAACTTTGGCATGCTAGACTTGGACATATAAATTATAGAAAATTACAAGATATGATTAGAAAGGATATGGTTAGTGGATTGACAAAAATTTCAGCATCTGAAGGTGTGTGTGAAGGATGTGTGTTAGGAAAACATCATCGAGATCCTTTTGATTCAGGGAAAGCATGGAGAGCTAATCATCCATTGCAGCTCATTCATAGTGATCTATGTGAACCAGGATATCCTTCACTTTCAGGTGCCAGGTACCTTCTGACTTTTATTGATGATTACAGTAGGAGAGTATGGGTTTATTTTCTTGAAAGGAAAAATGAAGTATTTGAAGTTTTTCAAAAGTTTAAGGCATTAGTTGAAAATCAAAGTGGAAAAAGAATTAAGTGTTTAAGGATGGATAATGGGGGTGAATATTGCAACTATGCATTTGAGTCATTTTGTAAAAATTGTGGTATTAAGGTGCAAAGAACGGTTCCTTATACTCCTCAACAAAATGGGGTGGCTGAACGAATGAATAGAACTCTTTTAGAAATGGCTCGTTGTATGTTGCATTTTAAAAGTTTGCATAATCAATTTTGGGGTTTGGCTATTTCTTGTACTGCATATATTGTGAATAGAATTCCAACTAAAGCCCTCCCAAATATTACCCCTGAAGAAGCTTGGAGTGGTAGAAAGCCCCACATTGGATATTTTAAAGTATTTGGATGCATTGCTTGGACACATGTTCCTGATGAAAAGAGGAAAAAATTAGAACCAAAGAGTCATAAGTGTTTGTTTGTGGGTTATAGTGAAGAATCAAAGGCTTACAGGTTATATGATTTGACAACAAGAAAGGTCTTTGTTAGTAGAGATGTAAAATTTGATGAGCTTTCACAACTTACAGCCACTTCCTCTCACTCTACAACAGCAAATGTTTCTGATTTTTTAGATATTTTAGAAAGAAATGAAGCCAATATTGATGAGGATGAGGTGAGCATTACTGATGATGATAATACTATTGAAAATGAAACTACTAATGCTTGTACTCAGCCATTTTCTGTAGGTAGTGATGATGAAGAAGATGTCATTTCAGCTAGACAAAAGACAAGGAGTGTTGAAGAAATATATAGACAAGGCTCAAAGATCCAAGGAAGGAATGGTAGTGCTCTCATGGCCAAAGTATTACAAGTAAATGACCCAATCTCATATGAGCAAGCTAGAGGAAAGAAGGAATGGGAGCAAGCCATGAAAGAGGAATATGATGCATTGTTAGAGAATAAAACTTGGGAACTTGTGCCCTGGCCCAAAGGTAAGAATGTTATTGGTTGCAAATGGGTTTACAAAATTAAATTTAAATCAGATGGTGCTATAGAAAAATTCAAAGCTAGATTGGTTGCTAAGGGGTTCAATCAAAAAGAGGGTGTTGATTATGAAGAAACATTTGCTCCTGTCATTAAAATGAACACAGATAGAATTATTCTTTCTTTGGCTACAAGTCTTGGGTGGCATATTCATCAAATGGATGTCAAAAATACATTCTTAAATGGAGATTTATATGAAGAAATATATATGGATCAACCACCAGGTTTTGTGGATTAGCAACATCCTAATCTTGTTTGCAGATTAAAGAAGTCACTTTATGGTCTTAAACAAGCGCCACGAGCATGGAATGAGAAGATTGACAGGTATTTTCAACTTCATGGATTTAAGAGATGTAAGTCAGATCCCAATCTTTATGTGAAGAAAGTTCAAGATGATATTCTTCTTGTTGCACTTTATGTAGATGATTTACTCATTGCTGGACCGAATATTGGGTTAATCAATGATTTAAAATCAGATCTTAAGAGGACATTTCATATGAGTGATTTGGGTGAACTAAACTATTTTCTTGGCTTACAAGTTTGTTGATTACATGATGGATTGTTCATCTCACAATCAAAATATGCTTTGGACCTTTTAGAAAAGTTTAACATGCTTGAATGCAAGCCAGCATCTACCCCGTTTCAATCCAGAGTCAAGCTTACTAAAGAATGTACTTCCAAGAGTGTCGATGCCACTTTATATAGATAGCTTGTTGGTAGCTTGGTTTATCTAACTCATACTAGACCAGATATTTGTTTTGCAGTCAATCTTGTATCTAGATTTATGCAGGCACCTAAACAAAGTCATTGGCTGGCTGCTAAGAGAATTTTACGATACATACATGGAACCATACACTTTGGAATCTACTATGGTTATAAGTCTTCAATTTCTTTGGTTGGATTTACTGATTCAGATTGGGGTGGTGATATAGATGATCAAAATCTACTGGTGGTTATGTTTTCAATCTTGGATCAGGCCCTATTACATGGAGTAGCAAGAAACAAACAACTACATCATTATCTTCATGTGAAGCAGAATATAGAGTAGCAAAAGAAGCAGGCAAGGAAGCAATTTGGATTCAGAATCTTCTATTTGAGATTGGTTTTCTACAAAGTTCAACCAGCACTCTGTATTGTGACAATCAAAGTACCATACAGGTTGCCAACAATCCAGTCTTTCATGCTAAAACAAAGCACATTGAGATAGATGTTCACTACCTTCAGGATCTTGTTCAAGCATCTATTATCACTCTTCAGTTTTGTCCAAGTGAAGAACAAGTAGCTAATATATTCACTAAGAGTATGACTGAAGCCAAATTCTTAAAATTAAGAGGCATGCTTGGTATGTTAGAGGTGAACATTAAGGGGGGATAGTAGTATAATGTTCCCCTCTCCTTTGTATTTCCCCTCTCCTTTTGTATTATGTTTGTATTATTCTAGCCAATCTTAAGGGGGGATGTTAGGAATTATTAAGATTGTCTAGAATATTTCTAGAAGTCTTCCAAAGAACATTCTAGGAAGAACCTTCCAGTTGTTCTAGAAAAGAACTTTCTAAGAGAAACTTCCAGTTGTTCTAGAAAAGAACATTCTAGGAATTTAGAATCATCTAGAATGCCAGAAGCTTCCAGGCCTCAAAGCTTCTGTAGCTATATATATGTGTTTAGAGAGAGCTGCCGGACAAGCATTTTGGATGTAATGCAAGTTAGATGAATAAATATTTCTAAGTTTATTCAACTCTGTTTGCCCTGTTTTCTCTCTGTTTTGCTATTGTTGTTCTATTTTTATTATCTTGGGACTGTTTTTACAGTTCTCGCAATATATCATAACAGAAAATCAACTCATATCGATCAATTTAATTTGTCAAAATGGAAATAGAGTGTATTAAGATCTCCATATGAGGAATTTGTATACCTATTCCTATTCAAATAGATACTAGGCCTGTCTCTCTAAAAATAGATCTAGATCTTTCTTTAATCTTTATTTTATAGATATTTATGTAAGATCAATCAAGAGCATAATTCATATTTAACTCATTATCCAAATGATCTGTCTAACACAGTTAGACCAATTAGACCAAATGGGTGGTGCAGGAGAAAGCACTCTTCCCACCCACCCAGGGATCAGGCACCTGTGATTGATAGTAGTAGCCCGCGATTGAAGGTCTCATTCTATCCTAGAAACAATGAGAAAGGTGCTCTGTTGTGACCCGGCCCCCTATCCATATCTCTGGGGCGAGAGGTTCTCTGAAAAAAAGTTTAGAGAGAACTAAACTATAGTTGTTTTGTTGTTCTATTATGTATGTCAGATCTTTCTGGATAAGAAAAGGAGTCTACTATTGACTGGGCCCAAGTAGTGTTATTCCATTGGTTATCTAGGTCGAATAGCCAATGATGAGATATGGCAACGATTTCTGGGTAGTGGTTGAATTGAAACGTACAGCTTGACAGAGCAGGTTTGGGGTCTCATGTGTCCCCAACTTACTCATCTTTGCTCTGGCTTATTCATCTTTTCCTTCCACTCCATTAGGGTTTAGTCATGATCATCAGTTCAGTCCCGCTCTCGGTTCATGGGGATTAGATATAGGAATCACCCTCCCTGCTTCTGTATCGGCTTATAGAATACTCAGGGATTAGATATAGGCCTGCCATTCATTCTGATCAGGCAAGCTTATTTGATACGGGAGATGTCAGTTTGACCTGCAATCCATGGGAAGCTAGTTGGCCTAGGTAAGATCATGGTCCCAGATGTTTCTCTAATTCCTCGAAATGACTCAGTGGTGTGCAGAGTTTTATTATCCGAGCACTAGGTAGGACTATCTATGCAATCCAAAGAGGGAATCGAGAGTTGATTTCAATCTAGGGTCAATAGCACAGATGTTCAAAATGCAGTATTTACTCCTATGAACAAATAGACATAAAGGAACTGATAGAGATGTGTATTCTAGAAATCTAGGATTCTATAGGGGCTCCTATTCCTCTACCGATTCTACAACTATTCGTATGTCCGGCTGATGGATGGATCCAAATCACGTATATAATGAAGTGGTTGAGAGATTTCTCGTTGCTCGATCATCTCTCCACGAATGGAATGAGCCTCACCCAGAGATCAGCAATGGAAGATGATATGTTATTCTATCTCTGTTCGATCCCCTACCTATATTACGAGCGGGAGCCTATCGTTTACAGATAGGAACTTCTGGTACCAAGAGAGGAACTCACGATCAAGCCCCCCTACCATTATAACTTGGTCACCCTCTCTTGTACAATGGGTTATGAACCATACGGCTTCATTCGAGACCATCTCTTCTATTGCCGGCAGGCAAGTGTAGTTCTGCGTCCTTGATCAGATTCTCTCCGTCCCTGAGCCAACACACTAAGAATAGTTAGTTGCTTGGCCCTAGAGAAAGAACGTTTACTGTATGCCCTAGCTAGATATTCAGTGAACGGAACCATAATAGCTATGCATAATGATAGTGAATTATCTCAATATTTATTTGAGACAGAACCCATACGTTTAAAAGATTGCTTGCCATAGTGTATTTGGTACAAGATATTCATTTCATTTTTTATAATATTAAGCATACTTGAGCTAGGAGTGTCATGCTCCTGAGAAGAAGAGGGCCCCATAGTTTCTATAGCTGGCTAGGATAGGCCATAGTTTCTATAGCATTGGAGTTTCCCATGCAGACCAGTGAAAGCTCACAAGCTTTGGCCTTGACCTCACATCTATTAGTGAAACGCATACTATTAATGTAGTCCAATCCTCTGAGTTTGTAACGGCTCTGTCAGCCCACCTCCCTCTCTCTTATTATATCGACCATTGCATGTCTCTTCTCCCATGATGAGGTTGAAATTAGTGTCCAACGGAGGTTATTGTAGTTGGCTATTATTAGTCACTGAGAGTGTTGAGTGTATTCTTGTTGTAGGAAGAATATATATTGCTGTGTATGTTGTAACAGCACTAATTGATTCTGAATTTTAATATAGAGAGCAATCCCCTGCTCAAAGTGGATGTAGCTATTTGGTGAACCACGTTAAATAACTTGTTTCTCTTTTGTATTCGTTCTGAATTTGATTTATTATTTTATTTTTGTCTGTACTATTCTTTTCTTTGCTTAAAAATTGGTATCAAAGATTTGGTGAAGAAGCTCGGTGAAGCAGCTTAGTGGTGAAGCTGGTTGGGAATCGTCAAGAATTTCCAGAAGAATGGATGAAATAGACAAATGGAAAATCAAGAAGTTTTCAAGGCAGAATTTCGAGCCGTGGAAGGTTCAGATGGAATCGCTGCTGATTAAGCAAGATCTCTCACTCACACTGCTAAGGAAAACCAAAGAAAAAGACTCAATGTCTGACGAAGACTGGAAGACTCTGGATAAGAAAGTAAGGGCCACTATTTTTCTTTCACTGTCAAGCAATGTTTTGTTCAATGTTTCAGCAAAGAAGACATCTAAAGAGCTATGGGATAATCTTCCAGATATGTATGAGATGGCATCAGCATCAAACAAGGTATACATCATGAAGAAGCTATACAATTAAAAAATGAAAAGAAAGCGAGATCATGTCTAATCACCTAAATGAGTTTAATACTTTGGTCACTCAATTGATTTCTATGGGTATAAAACTAGATGATGAAATCAAAGCAATTTTGTTATTATGCTCTCTTCCTAACAGCTGGGAAGGAGTGGTGATGGCAGTTAGCACTTTCGTGGCTGCCAAGAGTACATTAAAATTTGATGATGTTGCAACCACTCTTCTCAGTGAAGACATGCAGAGAAAAAATCAAGAACCCTCATCTGGTGATGCCTTGACTGCTGTAAGTATTGGCAATAGAGGAAGGGGTCAAGACAGAGGCAGAAATAATAACAGAAGAAGGTCTAAATCTGCTAGAAGATCAAAGTCCAGGGCTAGAAATGGAGAATGTTAGTTTTGTGGCAAAGCGGGTCACACAAAAAAAAATTGTTGGAACTACAAAAAGGCATAAGAGAAGGTGAGCAATAACGAAGCCAACACAACATATGACAAAGATGAAGGTGTTCTGGTTTTGTCGGCGAGTAATACTACTGCAGATTTGTGGGTGCTTGATTCTGGTGCATCCTTCCATGCTACTTCTATTGGAGTACAATACCACTGAGAGGGGGGGAGTGAATCAGTGGTATACAAATTTTGAGAAGACTTAGTGACCTTA
This sequence comes from Cunninghamia lanceolata, assembly GCA_027924645.1. Taxonomy (NCBI): domain Eukaryota; kingdom Viridiplantae; phylum Streptophyta; class Pinopsida; order Cupressales; family Cupressaceae; genus Cunninghamia; species Cunninghamia lanceolata. The sequence continues at coordinate 3,041,735 of BSBN01001247.1, read as the reverse complement.
AAATATGTATTTCAAAACTTAGATACAAAAACAATTCCTATTGACTGTAGATGACATCAGGACAGCCTTGGACAACTAAAACAGATTGATCAAAGTCAAGAATGCATCAACTCAATGTAGGGACTGTAAACAATGACTCATTATCATAAATCTTAACACATAGAGACTAACTGTGAAATATGATTGTTCATAAAGTGGACATGCACAGTATCATTCTTTCAGACAGTGATATAAGATAAGTATGTGTTCATATAGACCAAAGTAAATTAAATAACTTTAAAACAAATGACACATGATAAGAAACTAAACATGAGAAACAAACTCATCAATGACAATCCATAACACAGATATTGTCCTGAGTGGAAAACCCTCTGGGGCATAAAAAACACTCGAAAAAGTGCCTCACTGGCTTAATAAAAGAATCTCACTGATTACAGGCTTCACTGGCTATAGTTGCCTCACAGGCATACATCATTGCCTCTTTGGCATACAATTTCTAATAGAAATAAATATCTGATACAGAGGGACACTTTGTTTCTCTTAAGCCCACATCCACTACTATAATATCAATAATTATGTGCCAACATACATGAATCATACATATTACAGTAGGGAGTATATATACTTAATCCAAAAATCCCCTTTGACTCTCATCAAGATAGTTTCAGATCTGCAACTAACCACAACTGAAATGAAACCTTAACTATCCATCAATTACAATGTCCATGAACCATATGCATCCTATCATCATAGTTAAGATAACTTTGTTTAAAATTACAATATCTTAACTATGATGATAAGATCATAGGTTTAAAGTATTATGCTTGACAGTTATAAAACCCAAATCATAAAGATATATTTTTGAAGGAAAAATGCCTTTTTGGATACCAAAATAATTCTGTTTTCTTCATGATCAAAAGATGATTCTCAAGAGCCTTCGGTTACCAAAACCGTTTCTATTGGTAGGTGGCGACTAATTAGGAAAGTACTATACATAAAAAGCCTATTTTTATGGCCGACATAAGAAAACCCTATTTTTTTGTAACTGACAAAAGGGCTTGATAAAAGCAGCTAAGGGTTAGGGTTTTGATATATTGTATTGTAGCATTTGCAGCGGTATTGAGTTGCAGGGATTGCTGATTGTAATCAGTTTGATTTACTGGATAATAATATTGGACTATCTGTTTGGTGGATGTAGCCCGGGTTTGGGTGAACCACGTTAAAACTTGTCTCTCATTGTTATTATTTCTGTGTATTTCCATTCCTCTGTTTAATCTTTATTTGCATTTAATTGATATCTTCTGCCGGCTAACCCTAACAAGTGGTATCAGAGTGGGTTGTGTTCAATTATCGTCTGCAGGAAGGTCTCACGGTTGAGTGGGAGCAATGGTGGATGAGGGTAAATTGAAGGTTGATAAATTCAATGGGCAGAACTATCAGTTATAGAATATGCAGATGGAGGATTACCTCTATTAAAAGGATTTATGGATGTCGTTGGAAGGAGTAGCCAAGAAACTAGCAACAATGTCTGATGAGGATTGGAATCTTCTTGACAGAAAGGCACTGGGAACCATTCAGTTGTGCCTGGCACCATCGGTGGCATTCAATATAACGGAAGTGAAGACAACAGATGGTCTAATGAAAGCTTTGACAAAATTGTATGAAAAACCGTCAGCCTCAAATAAGGTATTTCTAATGAAGCGTTTGTTTAATTTAAAAATGGTTGAAGGTGGATCTGTGACAGGTCATTTAAATGAATTTAATACGATTGTCAGTCAATTGACTTCTTTAAATGTAAAATTCGATGAAGAAGTTAGAGCTCTCTTGATATTATGTTTATTGCCTGAAAGCTGGGATAGTTTGGTAATGGCAGTTAGTAACTCTGTTTCTGGTTCAAATACCCTAAATTTTGATGATGTTATTGGTGTTATTCTGAGTGAGGAAATTCGTAAGAAAAGCTCAGGTGGATCCACATCAGGCAATGTTTTGAATGCAGAAAGCAGGGGCAGACCAAAGGAGAGAGGAAAAGGTTCTGGAGGTCATGGGAAGTCACGAGGAAAATCAAGGGAAAAAAGATCTCAAACCAGATGACAGAAGGATTGCTGGTACTGTAGGAAACCAGGTCATCTGAAGAAAGATTGTTGGTCTCAGAAAAATAAAGGAGACAAAGAAGAAGGCAATAAGGAAGCAAATGTGGTAAGTAATAAATCTGAAGATGATGCTTTGATTCTTTCCCTAGATAATGTTGATGATTCATGGGTTTTAGATTCAGGGGCCTCATTTCATGCTACGCCCCATAGAAGTTATTTTCTTGATTATGTCCAAGGGGATTTTGGACTGGTTTATTTGGGAGATAATGAACCCTGTCAGATTGTTGGAAAGGAAAGAATCAAGATTAAGTTGCAGAATGGGAATCATTGGCTACTACAAGAGGTAAGGCATGTTCCAAGGCTCAGTAGGAATTTAATTTCAGTAGGGCAGCTAACTGAACAAGGTTGCACTGTTACATTTACTGATAAAAATTGGAAGGTTTCAAAAGGTGCCTTAGTAGTAGCAAAAGGTGTGAACTTAGGCACCTTATATCTTTGTACAGGTCATACTGTTCCTTCTACTTTAGCTGTTACAGAGGAAAAACAAACGGGTTCAGGAACAGTTGCTGCAGGTTCGCAGGAAGAGACTGAAACAGTTACTGCAGGTTCTGAAACAACGTTGTGGCATAACAGACTTGGGCATGAGTGAAAAAGGTATGAAGGTACTTCATTCTAAGAAAGTTTTACCAGGTCTAAAATGTATTAATATAGATTTCTGTGAAAGTTGTGTGTATGGCAAACAAAAGAGAGTCAGTTTTCTCAAGGATGGGAAGCAAAAGAAAAATGAAAAGTTGGAGCTTGTGCATACAGATGTATGGGGACCAACTCAGGTATCTTCTCTCGGTGGCTCTCGGTATTATGTTACATTCATAGATGATGCAACTAGGAAGGTCTAGATTTATTTCCTTAGACAGAAATCTGATGTATTTGAAATATTTAAGAAATGGAGAAGCTTGGTTGAGAATGAGACAGGTAAAAGATTAAAATGTCTCAGATCTGATAACGGTGGTGAGTATTGCAGCAAAAAATTTGAGGATTATTGTTCTTTTAATGGAATTCATAGGCAGAAAATGGTTCCAGGGACTCCACAGGAAAATGGAGTGGCTGAACGCATGAATAGGACAATAATGGAGTGTGCAAGGACCATGAGATTGCATGCTGGGCTGCCTTTAAACATGTGGGCAGAGGCTGTCAACACTGTTGTATATTTAATTAATAGAGGTCCTTCAGTTCCTTTGGGCTGTGGTATTCCAGAGGAAGCATGGACAGGTAAGAAGGTGAGTTATTCTTTTCTCAAAACCTTCAGATGTGAAGCATTTGCACATGTAGATTCTGAAAATATAACCAAGATGGATGCAAAATTAAAAAAGTGTACCTTTATTGGATATGGCATTGATGAATTTGGTTATAGGCTTTGGGATTTTGAAAATCAGAAAATTGTGAGAAGTAGGGATGTCATATTCAATGAGAAGGTGTTGTACAAAGATCAGTTGCAGTAGCATGAGAAGAAAGAAAAAGATTATGTGGTGCTGGATGATACTCCAAATAGTGATGTTCCAGTGGTTCCTCATGCTCCACAACAGCAACTAGAAATACCACAAACTCCAGTGAATGTTAGACGGTCAACAAGGCTAAGTAGACCTCCTGAAAGGTTTTCTCCCTCTTTGTATTCTATTTTGTTAACAGATGCTGGAGAACTAGAAGGGTATGATGAAGCTATGCAGGTGAATATACAGGTTCAATGGGAGCTTGCCATGAAAGAAGAAATGGACTCCTTACTGAAAAATCAAACTTGGGAATTATGTAAGTTACCTGCAGGTAAAAAGGCTTTACCAAACAAATGGGTTTACAGGCTGAAAGAGGAAGATGGAGGTAAGAAAAGATTTAAGGCCAAGTTAGTTGTAAAAGGATTTGCACAGAAACAGGGCATTGATTTTGATGAGATATTTTCTCCAGTTGTCAAGATGACTTCTATTCGTACTGTTTTAAGTATTGTGGCTGCTGAAGATTTGCATTTGGAACAGCTAGATGTGAAAACTGCCTTTCTCCATGGTGATTTGGAGGAGGAGATATACATGGCACAACCACAGGGATTTGAGGTCAAAGGTCAGGAGAAACAAGTGTGCAGATTGAAGAAGAGTTTGTATGGCCTAAAGCAAGCACCTCAGCAATGGTATTTGAAATTTGATAGTTTTATGGCTGAGCAGGGCTACAGCAGGTGTAATTCTGACCATTGTGTTTATTTTAAGAGGTTGGATAATGACAGCTACATTATTTTATGTTTATATGTTGATGACATGCTTGTAGCTAGGTCTAACATGGATCACATCAGAGAGTTAAAACATCAGTTATCACAGTCATTTGATATGAAGGATTTGGGGGCAGCAAAACAAATCCTTGGTATGAAAATTTGCAGAGATAGGAAGAACAAAAAATTGAATCTATCTCACGCTGCTTATGTTGAAAAGGTGTTGTAGAGATTCCATATGGAGAATGCAAAAGCTATCAACACACCTTTGCCTCATCATTTGAAATTGACTAAGGAGATGTGTCCAAAGACACAAGAGGAGGAAGAAAAAATGTCTAAGGTACCATATGCTTCAGCTGTAGGAAGTTTAATGTATGCCATGGTATGCACGAGATCGGATATTGTACATGCTGTCGGAGTCGTTAGCAGGTATATGAGTCATCCGGGATTTGAGCATTGGAATGCGGTAAAATAGATTCTCAGATATTTGAGAGGTACATCTAATAAACACTTATGTTTTGGGGGCTCTAATACTGATTTAGCAGGTTATGTAGACTCAGATTTGGCAGGGGATATTGATACTAGGCGGAGTACTACAGGTTATGTCTTTATTATAGGGGGAACATCGGTGAGTTAGATTTCCAGGTTACAAAAGGTGGTTGCTTTATCCACCACAGAGGTAGAATATGTAGCTGCAACAAAGGCAAGCAAGGAGATGATATGGCTGTCATATTTCATGGAAGAATTAGGTAAACAACAGGCTAATAGTTCTTTGTATACAGACAGTCAGAGTGCCATACATCTTGCAAAGTATTCTGCCTTGCATTCAAAGACCAAACACATACAGTTGAGGTATCACTTTATTCGGTCGGTGTCGGATAATGGACAGTTAAGGCTGGAAAAGATACATACAGATGAAAATCCAATGGATATGTTTACAAAGGCAGTGACAAGGGAGAAGCTGAGGTCCTCTTCAGCTTTGATTGGTCTTCTAGACTGAAAACAATAAAAATAGAACAGTCGAGTCCACAGTGCTTATTTCCAGTGGGAGCTGCATGCGCAGCAGTGTCGTCTAGGCTCAGTCTCCAAGTGGGAGATTGTTTGGTGTGGAGCCTGATCAGTCTCCAAGTGGGAGATTGTTGGTAGGTGGCGACTGATCAGGAAAGTACTATACACTATCCATGTATCCTCACCGAGGTTCGGGGCCAGGCCGGGACCCAAGCGGGGGTTCGGGGGCGGCAACACCCAAGAAAATTTTTTGGGGGGCCGACATAAAAAATCTTATTTTTATGACCAACATAAGAAAACCCTAATTTTTCGTAACCGACAAAAGGGCTTGATAAAAGTAGCTAAGGGTTAGGGTTTTGATATATTGTATTGTAGCATTTGCAGCGGTATTGAGTTGCAGGGATTGCTGATTGTAATCGGTTTGATTTACTGGATAATAATATTGGACTCTCTGTTTGGTGGATGTAGCCCGGGTTTGGGTGAACCATGTTAAAACTTGTCTCTCATTGTTATTATTTCTGTGTATTTCCATTCCTCTGTTTAATCTTTATTTGCATTTAATTGATATCTTCTGCCGGCTAACCCTAACAGTTTCTATAAAATCCGTACAACTAAACCAAAATCATCATAAAGGATTCTTCGTAACTGTTTAAAGAAGACTGTTATCAACAACTGCCACTGTGGTGCATAACATTGAAACATATTTGTGCCTCAAGGATATCCAAGACCAACACATATACAAGGTCGGATGTAAGACATGGACACAAAAAAAAAACACACAACAAATAACCCATATTAACCCAGATTAACAGCAAAGTTAATGGATTATAATCGACAGAAAGTAAAAATCCCAAACTAGGGTAAGAGGATTTGCGCAAAAACACAACAGAAATGACATAAACCCAATTTAAATGAAAGCGGTTTATTTTTTTAACAACATTATTAACAAGGGTTTTGATTTTGACCTTAAACAAACTCAGTATATTCAAGACAACCTCCAAATTTAAAACAACAAAAAGGTTAATGGATAACATACACCTGAAATGATAAATTTGATATAGTTGTGTTGGGTGAATATTTTGTCTTCAACTAATTGAAGGAAAAATGGTTATATCGACCATAGTGTAATGAGATAAATCTCTCCTCTCAGCAAGGGGAGGTTCCCTATCAATTATTACAAACTTATTTAAACTAAATACTAACTTGGGAGTGAGACCATATCATCCATTTCTCTTTTTTTTAGAGATGATGTTTACAAAATGAGATAGCACTTTCTTGATACAAATCAAACAACCAAGAAACCCATGAGAGCACAAAGTCTATCGTTGCTTCTTTTACTAATTTAGAACTTAGAATCAAGTAGAATGAGTTGTAGCCCAAAGTCTTCACCGAAAACTACAACAAAATATGTGATCACAAAAGATAATAGTAGTTCAAAGCCTTTCCAGTATCTCTTACTTTAAAACACAAAAAACACAAACTAAAGATAATTGTTGTAGCACAAAGTCTCCACAATCAACTTTAGAATATCTCCCAGGTTATTCTCACTCACACTACAATTTGATCAAATAGATAAGATAGTATTAGGAAAAGGACATAAGAACAATTTCAAATATGCCGCAAATTATTTCAACACAAAGATTGAATGATCACTTGCTTTCTTATTCACTTGATAAAATTTGATTTACAATTTGAACACAAAGTCTCAAAATGCTCTTCAATTTGGCAGAGTTTCGCTTTAATAACTAAAAGATGATATTTACAATGAGGGCCCCCTTTATTTATAAGAGGAACCGAGAGCAAAAATAGGGAAAGAAAAACTAACTATGACTTATTCAACAAAGGAGTCCTTTTTGATTTGGGACTTCCTATGTTTTTACATAAATTACATATGGAAAAAGTACATGTAAATATGTCCAAAATTGTTTCAAAAGTACATCTAAAAAATAGAAAATAAACTAAGTAATGGAAAAGTTGCTTCAACTTGCATTGCCTTCTTAGGGTTTTTGTCATACTCCTTTTGTGCTTCAGCAAAATCAAACTTTATCACTTCCGTAGCAGGAGGGCACACGAAAACTTTAGGAGGGCACATGAAAACTTTATCAATGAATTCAGGATCTAGTCTTATTACCACATTGCCACTCGCATCCATCACTGTCCTAGTATCTCTATTGTAAAATTGAGCACACTGAAGAACAAACTCTGTGTTATGGGCCGCCACTGGGAAAGATGACACCAAATGAATGTTACTGTCAATAATCTTTTTCATTGCAGAACTAGGATTATTGGACTTGGTTCTTTCCACAAATTCGGCCATGTCCACATGACCAATCTATGTATCCCTAATGTCATCGACATTGGAAGTAATCTAGGTGATTGGGAAAACACCTTGATATTTATACTTCATCGCCTTCGACTTCTTCAGAGACAACTCAGTCATCTGAAAAAGCTATCACCAGAAAGATGTCGATGAAGAGAGAAGATCCACAGAAGAAACTGCAACAAAAAGCCATGATCATGCAATTAGGGGAAATACTGGTAAACTGGGAAAATTGCATGTCGACGATCACGACTATGGAGATACGCTTGAAAGGGCTAGAGTGTGAGCAAGTCAAAAAATGGAGGAAAGCGGGCTTGGAAAAGCAAAATTGAAAATATCCCAGAGTTAGAAAAATTTGAGATAATGTGTGCACGGGCAACAAAATTCTCTGCCCTTGCATGTAAGGGACAGCTCACAAGTGCATCGGCGGCCATTTTTACCGCTTCTGCATGTTTGGGAAGGATTTATCATTATCATGCAAAGTCGGTGAAAAATACCGACATTACATATGTTTTCTTTTTGGAAGAATGTTTTACATGTAGGGGCGGTCAAAATGACCGCCCTTACATGTAAGGGAGAGTTGTAAGTGTTCGAGCGGCGAATAACACTGACACTGCAAGTTGGTATTTCAGTCTTCTTTCTGTAAGGGCAGCGAATTTCACCGCCCATGCACTTACATTTGGATAAATTTTTAAATGCATAAGCGGTAGAAAATATCAACTTCGCATTTGTTTACAAACTTATGGAAGGTATTGATCGGCAACTATAGCCATCATTGCATGTGATGTAAAAAATGGATTCGGTGTTGATCGGAACAAACCACCGCTGATTTAAAACCTATAGACCTAAACCTAAATGAAAACTAAGTCATGAGCCATAGAAAAAAAGTTGGGAAAGTCCAGTCTAGTTTAGAGTGAAAATAGCTAGGGTTGTCACGATGTAGATACAAATCAAAAAGAGATATAACCAAAGATGCATTTAACGACAAGTTTAAACAATTAAAACAAATCTATTTTTAAACAACCAACAAACCCTAGATGCAAAGAAATGCAAAATAAATGAATCCCAACCTGATAAAAATGATGACACACCTGGTCTTTCTCGATGGAACCTCCATATTGCGAGAATCACGAATTCAATAAGGTGTAACCACAGGTTGCAACGAAGTCAACATAGGTGAAAGAAAACGAAGAACGTAATGAAAGTAATTTAAGAGAAACTTAGAAACTTAACATAAAACTAGAAAAATGCTATTAATGTCACATGAGTTAACTCGTGGTGACATTAATGGCATGTTTCGACGGTGCTTTTTACCACCCCGACGCATGAAGATAAAGATGCGTGAGCAGTCAAATTTTCTGTTGTTGCATCTCAACCAAACACACAAGCATGTAGGAGCGGCATTTCCTGCCGATTTGACATACTAAAACAAAAAGGTGCATAGACGGTAAAATTCACTGACATTGCACTTGGAAAGAAAACATAGATGTATGAGCGGCGAATTTAGCCGACATAGCACATCAACTTAAAAATTATTTCTAACACCTTTAAAAAGTCAAAATTGATATTTTGATAAACTCGCATGCTAGTCAAACTTCATGAATTTCGATAAATTGACTAAGGGGAACGTCACGAGCTATTTCAATGATGTTAGACAACTTCACATAAGACCAAGAAAATATGTCTCAATTTGTGAACTTATAGTGTAGATTACGAAACGGACAAGTTTTGTAGGGATTGTCTACAAAAACGAGCGTAGCTGATTTTGAGAACAACAGCTAGCTCAAACTGGGGAACTTCCATCGATCGAACTTTGAAATGATCGAAGGGAGGAGAATCCAGTCTCTAAGTGCCTTCATCCATGCCATTGGGCTATAGAGTCAAGCTACCAAAAAGAAAAAGACACAAAAGACTAAAAAAAAACACAAAAATAAAATCACAAAACTATACAAACATACAAATCAACTTATCTGATACTTCAAGGATTGAAGTATTTCAGATGTTGCCCACTGTGAGGCAGCAAGAATGGTGTTCCATCCTAATACTCCAGCAAGAAGCTATTTTCACGACAGAACTGATGAATGGTGAACGGACCTCTCCACAAGGAATCAAACTTTCCATGCATTCCCTTTGGTTCTCTCCTCTTTTCCCACAACAAGACTTGATCTCCAATCTGAAACTCACGAGCCCTTGCTTTTTTGTCAAAGAGTCTTTACCTAACTTTGATGCTTAGCAATACGATCTATCACCATCACTCGTTGCTTCTCAAGTTTAGTTAGGTACATGATCCTTTTATCAATAGAACTATCAAAAGTTCTATCCTCCACTGCCTTTGCCAGCTTCAGTGCTGGCAACTCCAAGGTAATTGGTATCTCCGCATTCAAACCATACAGAAGCTAAAATGGTGACATACCTATTGCCCTTTTAGGGGTAATCCTATCTGCCCATAAAGCATCAAACAACGCCTTATGCCAAGTTCTTTGATTCTCTTCCACTAGCTTCCTGATAATAGTAACCAGATTTTTGTTACTTGATTCCGCCTGACCATTTCCTTCGGGATAATAGTCTGAAGAGTGGGAAAGAATGATCCCATGCTCGTAGCAAAAGCCAGTAATCTCATGGGAAGAGAAACAAGTAACATTATCTGCTACAATCTTGTTTGGAACTCCAAACCGGGAACTAATGTTTTCCTTAAGGAAATTACATACCACCTCAGAAGTAGCATGTTTCACTGGGATGGCTTCCACCCACTTGGTAAAATAATCTGTCACGGTGAGAACATAGTTGTGTCCCACACTTGATGGTGGGTTTACAGCGCCAATGAAGTCGATGCCCCATTGCTGAAAAGGTTATTCAATCACCACCGGCTTGAGAGGTAATACGACCAACTTGGGTTTCCCAACAAACTGTTGACACAACTCACACCTACGTACCCAATTGTACACATCTTGAAACGGTGTGGGCCAATAGTATCTGGCTTGTAGAATCTTGTGAGCTGTCACTGGTGCAGAAAAATGTCCTCCACAGGCTAGATTGTGGAAGGATTCCAGAAGTCTACTTTGTTGCGCTTTATTCACGCAACGGAGAAATACTCCATCAAAATTCCTCTTATACAAACCATTGTCCCATAAGACATAGTTAGCAACCTTCAACTTAACAGTTCTTTTCTCCTTATAAGACAGATGAGAAGGACACTCACCATAGGTAAGAAAATGAGCAATATTTGAATACCACTCATCAGTAGTAGTGACAAAAAGAACAATTGGTATATCTTTAACTTCTTCTTCATCCCCTGTCTCCTTTGGTACATTATCAGTGATCAATTGACACAAACCTCTACCATGCACAAGCTTGGTAGGTTTGATATCAAGATCAAACTCTTGGATCTTAGCAATTCAATTGCCTCTTTTTGTTTCGAACTCCAATTGAGTCAGAATAGAATTTACTGTTGTATCAGGCACCAGGACAACAGTATGTGAATTCTGAATATAGAACCATAAATGCTTTACCACCTTGACCATGGCATAAGCATGCTTCTCCATATTCAAATATTTCAATTCATGAGCTTTGAGAGGACAACTCATAAATGATATGGGGCATTCCACACCTTCTTCATTCTGTTGAACAAGAATCGCTAAAAGTGTATGTTCTGAAGCGTAGCTGTAAACTACGAAATCTTTGGTATAGTCAGGACAAACAAGGACTGGAGCATGAGCAATAGCCCTCTTGATATCCTCAAATGCCACTTTGCCTTCCACACTCCAACGAAAAGTAGCCTTACCCTTCATCATGTTGACGATGTGATAGGTTTTCTCTACGAACTCTAGAATGAACCTTCGCAGAAAATTCACCTTTCCGAAGAAAGAATGAACTGCAGTCTTACTAGTAGGCAGAGTAAGACTTTGAATGGATTTGACTCTTTCAAAGTCAATTTTAGTGCCTTCTCGGGATACAATGTGATCGAGAAGTTTACCTTTTGTAACCCCAAAAACTAACTTCTTAGGGTTGAGAGAGATACCATTTTGTCGACATCTTTCCAACACATGTCACAAATGATACGCATGATCTTGACGGTGTTTGGAGAAAATAGTCAAGTCATCAAGATACACCATGATGAACTTACCCATCTCATCTCTGAAGGCAATGTCCATTGCTCTCTGAAATGTGGCGCCAGCATTGATCAAACCAAAAGGCATCCTGCAGTATGCAAGCATACCCCAAGGTGTTTTGAAAGCAGTCTTGTACTGATCTGCTTCATTGACCTCTACTTGATTATACCCTAAAAAATTGTCTAACATAGACAGCATTTCTGAACCAGTTACTGTTTACAACACTTGATCCGTGATGGGTAAGGGATAGTTATCCTTTAGAGAAGATTGGTTGAGATTCCTGAAATCAACGCAGATACAGATTTCTCTGTTCTTCTTCCTTACAGGAACTATATTTGTGATCCAAGTGGAATGATGAATTGGAAAAATTATCCTTGCATTCAACATCTTCTGAATCTCAAAAAGCATAGTACCTGATATTTTGGGGTTGTATTGCTTTTGTTTCTGCTTGTGAGGCAATGACCTAGCTTTGCGGGGAATTTCATGTTGAATTTCCTTTGGCCTGAAGGATTTTAAATCATCATAGGAATACGCCAAGACATCAATGTAATGGCAAAGGAGTGTAATGAATTTGAACTTCTCATTAGTAGTGCAACATTTCCCAATGTTGACCATTTTGGGATCTACCTCCGAACTCAAATTTACTTGCTCAAATTCCATAGAGGAACTTGAATCAAGTTGTTGTTGCTACTTGATATATCTGTCATGCTTATCAAATAGCTTTTCAAGGGAAACCAAACCTTTTGGAATCTTATTCCCTTTCAGTTGAAGAAACTCTTCACCAATTTGTGAATCTATTTCAAAAATGTATTCTCATGGTGGAGATTCACTGCCTTCGAAATAGAGTTCATCAAAGCTATCCGTCTTTTCCAAGAAAGCTATGATTTGGTTATCACCATTGAACACCTGCCAATGGTCAGCATTATCAGGTACACTTGGTCGAAAGACCAGCTCAATAGTGTACTTGTTTCCTTTGAAATCCTTATGGGGAACCATAAGGGTTACAGAGACAGCTAATGAATCTGCACGATCATTAAACTCTCTAGGCACCGCAGAAATATTGAAAGCATCAAAACCTTCAATGCAATCCCACACGCGATTGCGATAATGTCTCAATCTTTCTTTATTGGTCTGATACAAATTTCTCACTTGACAAACCACTAATTCGGCATCCCCTTGAGCATGAAGATTTTTCACACCTTTGGCATGAGCAGCCTCCAATCCAAGCAACAATGACTCGTATTCAGCAATGTTGTTGGTATTGTCGAATTGCAACTTGTATAAGAAAGGGAAGATATCACCTTGTGGAGATATCAAAACAATTCTAGCTCCAGAACTGGTAGAGGAACAACTGCCATCAAATTCTAAAACCTAGACCTCATTAGAATTTGATTTTTTCAAATTTCTTTGACCAGAAGATTCTTCATCATCAAAAAGAGAAGATTTTGGTATCACAATACTCTCATCTGCACTTTCATCTAAAAATTGCTTTGACTCTTCATCTGAGTCATCTGAAACCTCATCTGATGAACTAGAAACATCTTTAGTAGACAAGAAATAATTACCCATACCCGAAGATTCGAACAAAATTTGAGCTTTGGGATTTGCTGTTTGGGTAACAATGTATTTTGCCTCTTTCTCTGGAATCAACTTTTGCATGACGCCTTTAACAGGTATCCTTGCTTCAGATAGATCCATATTCAATTCACCACCCACATCTTTAGAAAAATTATGCCCAAGCAAGATGCCATAAGAGGGTGGAACATCAGCTACTAGGACGGTCATCTTAATCCTCTTGTCTGGAAAGGCTGCAAATGCAAATTGGGCATCTTTGATTTGATCCAATAATGGTACTTGTTTATTTTCCATGGAGAAACATCTCCCAAAGGTCTTAGTTAAGGTGAGTCCAAGGGCGTCTGCTACTTTAGTGGGCATAACATTATCAGAGGCTCCAGAATCTATTATGCAATTGCTCAACTTATGACCATTTACCAATAAAGAAACATAGAAAGGTTCTATTTTTACAAAGGTGACAAGGGGAGTAGTGAGAAGATTATTTTGAGTGCATTTGTTCTTTGAGGAATCATGGGCGACTTTTGGAAAATCTTGTCCTGTAGGGACGGTCTTGTTTTTTATGTATTTAGCTAACCTATCAAACTGTTCAAGATTAGCTTGTAAATACTCAACCTCAGACATTTGGATTTTGGTCTTTCTAGCATGATCTATTATATCAAATAGCTGAAATGAACTAGAGATAGAGGAAGGAAATCCATCATTCTGAGTTTTATTAGGGGTAGTACTGGTCGAAGGGACAGAAGTAGAAGTTACAGGATTGATAGATGTACTTACTTGCTTATTGCCCATCGGGTCCTTTGGTTGAAAAGGAAACGGAGTTCCCCATTTAGCAATTGAGATCACTGGTTGAGGTTCGTCTCTTGCCTTTCCTTTATCAGCTTGTTGATTTGGTTAATTTTGGGACCTAGTAAAAATAGCATATGCTCCATCATACACTTCTCCTTCTCTTTCAGCTTCATCTTGGTAATTCAAAAAGTAAATGGTAGAGTCACCAGCTAATTCTTCTTCTCCCTCTACAAAAAGATTAGCATCATTCTCCTGGTCCAACTCAGGTTGGAAAGAATGATCATGTTCTGCTTCATAATAGCCAATTGTTGAGTTGACCGGCGCCACTTCAATGGCAAGCTTCCCCTATGTGGGTGGAAGATGATTGTGTTGCCCTTGATTTTTAGCAGCGTTACCTTGATATGAATTATTGGGAAATGTCCTTGGTATATCCCAATAAGGAGGGGCAGATATACCTTGGGACATTTGCCTTTTCAGAGCTAGCAACTCATTTGCTAATTTTTGCACCATAGGATCCGTGGTGCTTTTGGAAGGATTATCAATAGAGGATTGACCTCTATTTCTGTTGGAATCTCTCCTTATCTTACCCGAAAGGATAAGATCATCTTCAACATCCATAGCCAAAATTTGAGCTGCAGGAAGATCTGCAGGGCCAGCCCACCTTCGCAGAAATCTCACCTCGGGAAGCTGAGTATTGATAAAGAAACACTTAAGATTCTCTGTTGTTGGTTGAGCGGCTGTAGGAATCCTGTTTGTCAGCTTATTGAACTTTGTGATGAAGTCTCACATGGGTTCATGAGGCTCTTTCTTCATTTGTGTGAGTTGGGCCAATAAGGCATGTACGTCTTCTGTAGGTTTGAACCTAGCCTCAAACTTGGTCTTGAGAGTATTCCAATTGGTTATAGTCTGAGCTTTAAGATGGTAAAACCAATCTACAGCAGCGCCTTGCAGTATTTCCACAAAAAGTCTTACTGCTACTTCTTCATTTTCAACACCTATCACACCGCAAGCTATGCAGAAAGCTGCAATGTGTTCATCTGGGTGGACTTTCCCATCGCCATAGAACTTAGGAAAATTCTTCCTCGAACTACGAGAATGTTCGTGCAATGGTGGAGTTAAGTTTAAAGGACAAAGAGTGTTACCCCAAGGGCCTTGAGCCGCCATGGTGCGCTGATTAAAGGGTGGGATACCAAACCTTTGTGGAATATGAACTGACAAAACTCTGTTAGCACTAGAAGCTTCACCTAGTATTGGAGACCTGGCATTAGTAGGAGGAAAACTCCTAGTTCGCTGAAGTCGAGGTCGTCGAGGCAAAAGACCAAAGTTATTTTGCTGCATCAACTCAAATACAGGATCAATAATGCCTTGAGCTCTCTTGCTTCTTGTATACCATGAATCTGCCAGAATGTAGTGTACTCAACAAAATTTTGAAAAATCTTGAAATAAATGGCAAAGAATTGAAATGCTTCAACTCAAAGCGTGAGGCTTCAAGTTGCGCATTCCTTCCCCAATGGAATCGCCAAAAATAGTTGGGTGAATATTTTGTCTTCAACTAACTGAAGGCAAAATGGTTATATTGACCACAGTGTAATGAGATAAATCTCTCCTCTTAGCAAGGGGAGTTTCCCTATCAATTATTACAAACTTATTTAAACTAAATACTAACTTGGGAGTGAGACCATATCATCCATTTCTCTTTTTTCAAAAATGATGTTTACAAAATGAGATAGCACTTTCTTGATACAAATCGAACAACCAAGAAACCCATGAGAGCACAAAGTCTATCGTTGCTTCTTTTACTAATTTAGAACTTAGAATCAAGTAGAATGAGGTGCAGCCCAAAGTCTTCACTGAAAACTACAACAAAATATGTGATCACAAAAGATAATAGTAGTTCAAAGCCTTTCCAGTATCTCTTACTTTAAAACACAAAAAACACAAACTAAAGATAATTGTTGTAGCACAAAATCTCCACAATCAACTTTAGAACATCTCCCAGGTTATTCGCACTCACACTACAATTTGATCAAATAGATAAGATAGTATTAGGAAAAGGACATAAGAACAATTTCCAATATGCCACAAATTATTTCAACACAAAGATTGAATGATCACTTGCTTTCTTATTCACTTGATAAAATTTGATTTACAATTTGAACACAAAGTCTCTAAATGCTCTTCAATTTGGCAGAGTTTCGCTTCAATAACTAAAAGATGATATTTACAATGAGGGTACCCTTTATTTATAAGAGGAACCGAGAGCAAAAATAGGGAAAGAAAAACTAACTATGACTTATTCAACAAAGGAGTCCTTTTTGATTTGGGACTTCCTATGTTTTTACATGTAATTACATATGGAAAAAGTACATGTAAATATGTCCAAAATTGTTTCAAAAGTACATCTAAAAAATGGAAAATAAACTAAGTAATGGAAAAGCTGCTTCAACTTACATTGCCTTCTTAGGGTTTTTGTCATACTCTTTTTGTGCTTCAGCAAAATCAAGCTTTATCACTTCCATAGCAAGAGGGCACATGAAAACTTTATCAATGAATTCAGGACCTAGTTTGATTACCACATTGCCATTCACATCCATCACTGTCCTAGTATCTTTATTGTAAAACTGAGCACACTGAAGAACAAACTCTGTGTTATGGGCTGCCACCGGGAAAGATGACACCAAATGAATGTTACTGTCAATAATCTTTTTCATTGCAGAACTAGGATTATTGGACTTGGTTCTTTCCACAAATTCGGCCATGTCCACATGACCAATCTATGTATCCCTAATGTCATCGACATTGGAAGTAACCTAGGTGATTGGGAAAACACCTTGATATTTATACTTCATCGCCTTCGACTTCTTCGGAGACAACTCAGTCATCAGAAAAAGCTATCACCAGAAGGATGTCAATGAAGAGAGAAGATCCGCAGAAGAAACTGCAGCAAAAAGCCATGATCATGGAATTAGGGGAAATACTGGTAAATTGGGAAAATTGCATGTCGATGATCATGACTATGGAGATATGCTTGAAAGGGCTAGAGTGCGAGTAAGTCAAAAAACGTAGGAAAGTGGGCTTGGAAAAGCAAAATTGAAAATATCCCAGAGTTAGAAAAATTTGAGATAATGTGTGCACGAGTGGCAAAATTCACCGCCCTTGCATGTAAGGGACAGTTCAGAATTGCATCAGAGGCCATTTTTACCGCTTCTGCATGTTTGGGAAGGATTTATCATTATCATGTAAAGTCGGTGAAAAATACCGACATTACATATGTTTTCTTTTTGGAAGAATGTTTTACATGTAGGGGCGGTCAAAATGACCGCCCTTACATGTAAGGGAGAGTTGTAAGTGTTCGAGCGGCGAATAACACTGACACTGCAAGTTGGTATTTCAGTCTTCTTTTTGTAAGGGCAGCGAATTTCGCCGCCCATGCACTTACCTTTGGATAAATCTTTAAATGCATAAGCGGCAGAAAATACTGACTTCACATTTGTTTACAAACTTATGGAAGGTATTGATCGGCAACTATAGCCATCGTGGCATATGATGTAAAAAATGGGTTCGGTGTTGATCGGAACAAACCACCGCCAATTTAAAACCTATAGACCTAAACCTAAATGAAAACTAAGTCATGAGCCATAGAAAAAAAGTTGGGAAAGTCTAGTCTGGTTTAGAGAGAAAATAGCTAGGGTTGTCACGACATATATACAAATCAAAAAGAGATATAACCAAAGATGCATTTAACGACAAGTTTAAACAATTAAAACAAATCTATTTTTAAACAACCAACAAACCCTAGATGCAAAGAAATGCAAAATAAATGAATCCCAACCTAATAAAAATGATGACACCGCCGGTCTTTCTCGATGGAACCTCCATATCGCGAGAATCACAAATTCAATAATGTGTAACCACAGATTACAACGAAGTCAACTCAGGCGAAAGAAAACAAAGAACGCAATGAAAGTAATTTAAGACAAACTTAGAAATTTAACATAAAACTAAAAAAATGCCATTAATGTCACACGAGTTAACTTGTGGTGACATTAATGGCATGTTTTGACGGTGCTTTTTACTTCCCCAACGCATGAAGATAAAGATGCGTGAGCAGTAGAATTCACCGCCGTTGCATCTCAACCAAACACACAAGCATGTAGGAGCGGTATTTTCTGTCGATTTGACATATTAAAACAAAAAGGTGCATAGATGGTAAAATTCACCGACATTGCACTTGGAAAGAAAACATAGATGTATGAGTGGCAAATTTAGCCGACATAGCACATCAACTTAAAAATTATTTCTAACACCTTTAAAAAGTCAAAATTGATATTTTGATAAACTCGCATGCTAGTCAAACTTCGTGAATTTTGATAAATTGACTAAGGGGAACATCACGAGCTATTTCAACGATGTCAGATGACTTCGCACGAGACCAAGAGAATCTGTCTCAATTTGTGAACTTAGAGTGTAGATTATGAAATGGACAAGTTTCGTAGGGGTTGTCTACAAAAACGAGTGTAGCTGATTTTGAGAACAACAGCTAGCTCTAACTGGGGAACTTCCATCAATCAAACTTTGAAACGATCGAAGGGAGGAGAATCCAGTCTCTAAGTGCCTTCATCCATGCCATTGGGCTATAGAGTCAAGCTACCAAAAAGAAAAAGACACAAAAGACTAAAAAAAAACACAAAAGTAAAATCATAAAACTATACAAACATACAAATCAACTTATCTAATACTTCAAGGATTGAAGTGTTTCAGATGTTGCCCACTGTGAGGCAGCAAGAACGGTGTTCCATCCTTATACTCCAACAAGAATCTATTTTCACCACAGAACTAATGAATGGTGAACGGGCCTCTCCACAAGGAATCAAACTTTCCATGCATTCCCTTTCGGTCTCTCCTCTTGTCCCACAACAAGACTTGATCTCCAATCTAAAACTCATGACCCCTTGTTTTTTTATCAAAGAGTTTCTTTACCTAACTTTGATGCTCAGCAATACGATCTATCACCATTGCTCACTGCTCCTCAAGTTCAATTAGGTACATGATCCTTTTATCAATATAACTATCAAAAGTTCTATCCTCCACTGCCTTTGCCAACTTCAGTGCCGGCAACTCCAAGGTAATTGGTATCTCCGCATTCAGACCATACAGAAGCTAAAATGGTGACATACCTATTGCCCTTTTAGGGGTAATCCTATATGCCCATAAAGCATCAAACAACGCCTTATGCCAAGCTCTCTGATTCTCTTCCACTAGCTTCCTGATAATAGTAACCAGATTTTTGTTACTTGATTCCGCCTGACCATTTCCTTGCGGATAATAGTCTGAAGAGTGGGAAGAATGATCCCATGCTCGTAGAAAAAGCTAGTAATCTCATGGGAAGAGAAACAAGTAGCATTATCTGCTACAATCTTGTTTGGAACTCCAAACCAGGAAATAATGTTTTCCTTAAGGAAATTACATACCACTTCAAATGTAGCATGTTTCACTGGGATGGCTTCCACCCACTTGGTAAAATAATATGTCGTGGTGAGGACATAGTTGTGTCCCACACTTGATGGTGGGTTTACAGCGCTAATGAAGTCACTGCCCCATTACTAAAAAGGTTCTTCAATCACCACCGGCTTGAGAGGTAATGCGGCCAACTTGGGTTTCCCAAAAAAGTGTTGACACAACTCACACCTACGTACCTAATTGTACGCATCTTGAAACAGTTTGGGCCAATAGTATGTGGCCCGCAAAATCTTGTGAACTGCCACGGTTGCAGAAAAATGTCCTCCACAGGCCAGATTGTGGAAGGATTCTAGAAGTCTACTTTGTTGCGCTTTATCCACGCAACGGAGAAATACTCCATCAAGATTCCTCTTATACAAACCATTGTCCCATAAGACATAGTTAGTAGCCTTCAACTTAACAGTTCTTTTCTCCTTATAAGATAGATGAGAAGGACACTCACCATAGGTAAGAAAATGAGCAATATTTGAATACCACTCATCAGTAGTAGTGACAAAAAGAACAGTTGGTATATCTTCAACTTCTTCTTCTTCATCCCCTATCTCCTTTGGTACATTATCAGCAATCAATTGACACAAACCTCTATGATGCACAAGCTTGGTAGGTTTGATGTCAAGATCAAAGTCTTGGATCTTAGCAATCCAATTGCCTCTTTTTGTTCCAAACTCCTTTTGAGTTAGAATAGACTTTACTATTGTATCAGGCACCAGGACAACAGTATGTGAATTTAGAATATAGAATCAGAAATGCTTTACTGCCTTGACCACGACATAAGCATGCTTCTCCATATTCAAATATTTCAATTCATGAGCTTTGAGAGGACAACTCATAAATGATATGGGGGATTCCACACCTTCTTCATTCTGTTGAACAAGAATGGCTGAAAGTGTATGTTCTGAAGCGTAGCTATAAACTATGAAATCTTTGGTATAGTCAGGACAAACAAGGACTGGAGCATGAGCAATAGCCCTCTTGATATCCTCAAATGCAACTTTGCCTTCCGCACTCCAGTGGAAAGTAGCCTTACCCTTCATCATGTTGACAATGTGACGGGTTTTCTCTGTGAAATTTGGAATGAACCTTCGCAAAAAATTCACCTTTCCAAAGAAAGAATGAACTGCAGTCTTACTTGCAGGCAGAGTAAGACTTTGAATGGATTTGACTCTTTCAGAGTCAATTTTAGTGCCTTCTCAGGATACAATGTGGCCGATAAGTTTAACTTTTGTAACCCCAAAAATTGACTTCTTAGGGTTGAGAGAGATACCATTTTGTCGACATCTTTCCAACACCTGTTGCAAATGATACGCATGATCTTGACGGTGTTTGGAGAAAATAGTCAAGTCATCAAGATACACCACGATGAACTTCCCCATCTCATCTTTGAAGGCAAGGTCCATTGCTCTCTGAAATGTGGAGCTAGCATTGATCAAACCAAAAGGCATCCTGTGATATGCAAATGTGCCCCAAGGTGTTGTGAAAGCAGTCTTGTACTGATCTGCTTCATTGACCTCTATTTGATTATACCCTGAAAAACTGTCTAACATAGATAGCATTTCTGAACCAGTTACTGTTTGCAACACTTGATCCATGATGGGTAAGGGGTAGTTATCCTTTAGAGAAGATTGTTTGAGATTCCTGAAATCAACGCAGATACGGATTTCTTCGTTCTTCTTCCTTACAGGAACTATATTCGCAATATCTTCTGAATCTTAGAAAGGATAGTACCTGATATTTTGGGGTTGTATTGCCTTTGTTTCTGCTTGTGAGGCAATGACCCAGCTTTGAGGGGAATTTCATGTTGAATTTCCTTTGGCCTGAAGGATTTTAGATCATCATAGGTATACGCCAAGACATCAATGTAATGGCGAAGGAGTGTAATGAATTTGAATTTCTGATCGGCAGTGCAACATTTCCCAATGTTGACCATTTTGGGATCTACCTCCGAACTCAAATTTACTTGCTCAAATTCCATAGAGGAACTTGAATCAAGTTGTTGCTGCTGCTTGATATATCTATCATGCTTATCAAATAGCTTTTCAAGGGAAACCAAACCTTTTGGAATCTTATTCCCTTTTAGTTGAAGAAACTCTTCACCAGTTTTTGAATCTATTTTGGAAACGTATTCTCGTGGTGGAGATTCACTACCTTCGAAATAGAGTTCATCAAAGCTATCCATCTTTTCCAAGAAAGCTATGATTTGGTTATCACCATTGAACACCTGCCAATGGTCAGCATTATCAGGTACACTTGGTCGAAAGACTAGCTCAATAGTGTACTTGTTTCCTTTGAAATCCTTATGGGGAACCATAAGGGTTGCGGAGATAGCTAATGAATCTGCACAATCATTAAACTCTCTAGGCACCGCAGAAATATTGAAAGCATCAAAACCTTCAATACAATCCCACACGTGATTGCGATAATGTCTCAATCTTTCATTCTTGGTCTGATACAAATTTCTCACTTGACAAACCACTAATTCGGCATCCCCTTGAGCATGAAGATTTTTAACACCTTTGGCATGAGCAGCCTCCAATCTGAACAACAATGACTCGTATTCAGCAGTGTTGTTGGTATTGTCGAATTGCAACATGTATGAGAAAGGGAAGATATAACCTTGTGGAGATATCAAAACAATTCCAGCTCCAAAACCAGTAGAGGAACAACTGCCATCAAATTCTAAAACCCAGACCTCATTAGAATTTGTTTTTTGGGAATTTCTTTGACCAGAAGATTCTTCATCATCAGAAAGAGAAGATTTTGGTATCACAATAATCTGCACTTTCGTCTGAAAATTCCTCTGACTCTTCATCTGAGTTATCTGAAACCTCATCTGATGAACTAGAAACTTCTTCAGTAGATAAGAAATAATTACCCATACTCGAAGATTCGAACAAAATTTGAGATTTGGGATTTATCGTTTAGGTAACAATGTATTTTGCCTCTTTGTTTGGAAGCAACTTTTGCATGACGCCTTTAATAGGTATCCTTGCTTCAGATAGATCCATATTCAATTCACCACCCACATCTTTACAAAAAATATGCCCAAGCAAGATGCCATAAGAGGGTGGAACATCAGCTACTAGGACGGTCATCTTAATCCTCTTGTCTGGAAAGGCTGCAAATGCAAATTAGGCATCTTTGATTTGACCCAACAATGGTACTTGTTTATTTTCCATGGAGAAACATCTCCCAAAGGTCTTAGTTAAGGTGAGTCCAAGGATGTCTGCTACTTTAGCGGGCATAACATTATCAGAGGCTCCAGAATCTATTATGCAATTGCTCAACTTATGACCATTTACCAATAAAGAAACATAGAAAGGTTCTATTTTTCCAGAAGTGACAAGGGGAGTAGTGAGAAGATTATTTTGAGTGGATTTGTTCTTTGAGGAATCATGGGGGACTTTTGGAAAATATTGTCCTGTAGGAACACTCTTGTTTTTTATGTATTTAGCTAACCTATCAAACTGTTCAGGATTAGCTTGTAAATACTCAACCTTAGACATTTGGATTTTGGTCTTTATCGCATGATCTATTATATCAAATAGCTTAAATGAACTAGAGATAGAGGAAGGAAATCCATCATTCTGAGTTTTATTAAGGGTAGTACTGGTCTGAGGGACAGAAGTAGAAGTTACAGGATTGATAGATGTACTTACTTGCTTATTGCCCACCGGGTCCTTTAGTTGAAAAGGCAACGGAGTTCCCCGTTTAGCAATTGAGATCACTGGTTGAGGTTCATCTCTCTTGCCTTTCCTTTATCAGCTTGTTGATTTGGCTAATTTTGGGACCTAGTAAAAATAGCATATGCTCCATCATACACTTCTCCTTCTCTTTCAGCTTCATCTTGGTAATTCAGAAAGCCAATGGTAGAGTCACCAGCTAATTCTTCTTCTCCCTCTGCAAAACGATTAGCATCATTCTCTTGGTCCAACTCAGGTTGGAAAGAATGATCATGTTCTGCTTCATAATAGCCAACTACTGAGTTGACCAGCGTTGCTTCAATGATAAGCTTCCCCTATGTGGGTGGAAGACGATTGTGTTGCCCTTGATTTTTAGCAGCGTTACCTTGATATGAATTATTGGGAAATGTCCTCCTTGGTATATCCCAATAAGGAGGGGAAGATATACCTTGGGACATTTGCCTTTTCAGAGCTAGCAACTCATTTGCTAACTTTTGCACCATAGGATCCGTGGTGCTTGTGGAAGGATTATCAATAGAGGATTGACCTCTATTTCTGATGGAATCTCTCCTTATCTTACCCACAAGGATAAGATCATCTTCAACTTCCATAGCCAAAATTTGAGCTACAGGAAGATCTGCAGGGCCAGCCTCCCTTAGCAGAAAGCTCACCTCGGGAAGCTGAGTATTGATAAAGAAACACTTAAGATTCTCCACTGTTGGTTGAGCGGCTGTAGGAATCTTGTTTGTCAGCTTATTGAACTTTGCGATGAAGTCTCGCATGGGTTTGTGAGGCGCTTTCTTCATTTGTGTGAGCTGAGCCAATAAGGCATGTACATCTTCTACAGGTTTGAACCTAGCCTCAAACTTGGTCTTGAGAGTATTCCAATTGGTTATAGTCTGACCTTGAAGATGGTAAAACCAATCTGCAGCAGCGCCTTGTAGTGTTTCCACAAAATGTCTTACTGCTACATCTTCATTTTCAACACCTATCACACCGCAAGCTATACAGAAAGCTGCAATGTGTTCATCTGGGTGGACTTTCTCATCGCCATAAAACTTACAAAAATTCTTCCTCGAACTACGAGGAAGTTCGTGTAATGGTGGAGTTAAGTTTAAAGGACCAAAAGTGTTACCCCAGGGGCCTTGAGCCGCCATGGTGCGCTGATTAAAGGGTGGGATACCAAAACTTTGTGGAATATGAACTGACAAAACTCTATTAGCACTAGAAGCTTCACCTAGTATTGGAGACCTGGCGTTAGTAGGAGGAAAACTCATAGTTCGCTGAAGTCGAGGTCGTGGAGGCAAAAGACCAAATTTATTTTGTTGCATCAACTCAAATACAGAATCAATAATGCCTTGAGCTCTCTTGCTTCTTGTATACCGTGAATCTGCCAGAATGTAGTGTACTCAATAAAATTTTGAAAAATGTTGAAGTAAATGGAAAAGAACTGAAATGCTTCAACTCAAAGTGTGAGGCTTCAAGTTGTGCGTTCCTTCCCCATTAGAGTCGCCAAAAACTCTTGGGTGAATATTTTTTCTTCAACTAACTGAAGGCAAAATGGTTATATCGACCACAGTGTAATGAGATAAATCTCTCCTCTCAGCAAGGGGAGGTTCCCTATCAATTATTACAAACTTATTTAAACTAAATACTAACTTGGGAGTGAGACCATATCATCCATTTTTCTTTTTTCAGAAATGATGTTTACAAAATGAGAGCACTTTCTTGATACAAATCAAACAACCAAGAAACCCACGAGAGCACAAAGTCTATCGTTGCTTCTTTTACTAATTTAGAACTTAGAATCAAGTAGAATGAGGTGCAGCCCAAAGTATTCACCGAAAACTACAACAAAATATGTGATCACAAAAGATAATAGTAGTTCAAAGCCTTTCCTGTATCTCTTACTTTAAAACACAAAAAACACAAACTAAAGATAATTGTTGTAGCACAAAGTCTCCACAATCAACTTTAGAACATCTCTCAGGTTATTCTCACTCACACTACAATTTGATCAAACAGATAAGATAGTATTAGGAAAAGGACATAAGAACAATTTCCAATACGCCGCAAATTATTTCAACACAAAGATTGAATGATCACTTGCTTTCTTATTCACTTGATAAAATTTGATTTACAATTTGAACACAAAGTCTCAAAATGATCTTCAATTTGGCAGAGTTTCGCTTCAATAACTAAAAGATGATATTTACAATGAGGGCACCCTTTATTTATAAGAGGAACCGAGAGCGAAAATAGGGAAAGAAAAACTAACTATGACTTATTCAACAAAGGAGTCCTTTTTGATTTGGGACTTCCTATGTTTTTACATGTAATTACATATGGAAAAAGTACATGTAAATATGTCCAAAATTGTTTCAAAAGTACATCTAAAAAATGGAAAATAAACTAAGTAATGGAAAAGCTACTTCAACTTGCATTGCCTTCTTAGGGTTTTTTTCATACTCCTTTTGTGCTTCAGCAAAATCAAGCTTTATCACTTCCGTAGCAGGAGGGCACATGAAAAATTTATCAATGAATTCAGGATCTAGTCTAATTACCACATTGCCACTTGCATCAATCACTATCCTAGTATCTCTATTGTAAAACTGAGCACACTGAAGAACAAACTTCGTGTTTTGGGCCACCACCAGGAAAGATGACACCAAATGAATGTTACTGTCAATAATCTTTTTCATTGCAGAACTAGGATTATTGGACTTGGTTCTTCACACAAATTTGGCCATGTCCACATGACCAATCTTTGTATCCCTAATCTCATCAACATTGGAAGTAACTTAGGGGATTGGGAAAACACCTTGATATTTATACTTCATCGCCTTCGACTTCTTCGGAGACAACTCAGTCATCTGAAAAAGCTATCACAAGAAGGATGTCGATGAAGAGAGAAGATCCGCAGAAGAAACTGTAATAAAAATCCATGATGATGCAATTAGGGGAAATACTGGTAAACTGGGAAAATTGCATGTCGACGATCACGAATATGGAGATATGCTTGAAAGGGCTAGAGTGCGAGCAGGTCAAAAAATGGAGGAAAGCAGGCTCAGAAAACCAAAATTGAAAATATCCCAGAGTTAGAAAAATTTGAGATAATGTGTGCACGGGCGGCAAAATTTGCCACCTTTGCATGTAAGGGACAGTTCACAAATGCATCGGCGGCCATTTTTACCGCTTCTGCATGTTTGGGAAGGATTTATCATTATCATGCAAAGTCAGTGAAAAATATTGACATTACATATGTTTTCTTTTTGGAAGAATGTTTTACATGTAGGGGCGGTCAAAATGACCGCCCTTACATGTAAGGGAGAGTTGTAAGTGTTCAAGCGGCGAATAACACCGACACTGCAAGTTGGTATTTCAGTCTTCTTTGTGTAAGGGAGGCAAATTTTGCCGCCCATGCACTTACCTTTGGATAAATCTTTAAATGCATAAGCGGCAGAAAATACCGACTTCACATTTGTTTACAAACTTATGGAAGGTATTGATCAGCAACTATAGCCGTCGTTGCATGTGATGTAAAAAATGGGTTCGGTGTTGATCGGAACAAACCACCACCGATTCAAAACCTATAGACCTAAACCTAAATGAAAACTAAGTCATGAGCCATAGAAAAAAAAGTTGGGAAAGTCCAGTCTAGTTTAGAGTGAAAATAGCTAGGGTTGTCATGACGTAGATACAAATCAAAAATAGATATAACCAAAGATGCATTTAACAACAAGTTTAAACAATTAAAACATATCTATTTTTAAACAATCAACAAACCCTAGATGCAAAGAAATGCAAAATAAATGAATCCCAAACTGATAAAAATGATGACACCCCTGGTCTTTCTCGATGGAACCTCCAAATCGTGAGAAACACGAATTCAATAAGTTGTAACCACGGATTGCAACGAAGTCAACTCAGGTGAAAGAAAATGAAGAACGCAATGAAAGTAATTTAAGAGAAACTTAGAAACTTAACATAAAACTAGAAAAATGCCATTAATGTCACACGAGTTAACTCGTGGTGACATTTTTGGCATGTTTCAACAGTGCTTTTTACCACCCCGACGCATGAAGATAAAGATGCGTGAGCGGTAGAATTCATCGTCGTTGCATCTCAACCAAACACACAAGCATGTAGAAGCGGCATTTTCTGTCGATTTGACATATTAAACAAAAAGATGCATAGACGATAAAATTCGCCAACATTGCACTTGTAAAGAAAACATAGATGTATGAGCGGCGAATTTAGCCGACATAGCACATCAACTTAAAAATTATTTCTAACACCTTTAAAAAGTCAAAATTGATATTTTGATAAACTCGCATGCTAGTCAAACTTCATAAATTTTGATAAATTGACTAAGGGGAACGTCATGAGCTATTTCAATGATGTCAGACGACTTCGCATGAGACCAAGAGAATCTTTCTTGATTTGCAAACTTAGAGTGTAGATTACAAAATGGACAAGTTTCGTAGGGGTTGTCTACAAAAATGAGCGTAGCTGATTTTGAGAACAACAAGTTGTCAACGACCTTGGTGTACAAATACTTCCTAAAGGCAGCCAAACCCTCGCTGAGAGCAGAAACACAAAGTATAATGATGAAATGAGATGCACTTTGTGTCTTTTTACTATGTTGACTGACTCAACCAGTTTGCCCTAAAGTGGGCTTAACCAAAATACATGGAGATAATCAGCTAAACCTGTTTGACAAGATAGAAGGCTCGAAGCTTCTTCATACTATTAATAAGGCATTTCAAATTTTAATTTCAAACTCTACCCTTTATTTAATCCTTCACCAAGAAGTATATCAAATGAGAGTCACATATTTCCATGTGAGCATTGACCAATTTACTAGGTAAGATTTGACATCACTACTAACTCAGCCAGCTACCAAATACCTATAAAGCTCAAAGATAACACGATTCAACTGTGTCAAGTGCCAAATACCAAATCAAATGTATGTCAAAGATACCATATCAAGATCAAGCAATATGATCAAAGCACCGTATCATGATGAACATGATTTTTGAAGATACCAAACTGCCAGAAGATGTGACAAACTGTATCATACTGTCCAAACGAATGTCATCATGTTTTGCCATACATGATTTTTGAAGATACCAAACTTCCAGAAGATGTGACAAACTATATCATACTATCTAAATGAATGTCATCATGTTTGCCATGAATATGCAAACATGCAAGCCAAATAGAAACTGAATCATGATCAAAAGTTGTAAACTACATGGTCAAGTGTCAACTGCTGAATATGTTTGACAAGCCACATGAAAGAACCACACTGAGCACCATAGTATAATGATATCAACTGAGCAAAGCAAGTAAACTATCATAGACATGAGTAAACACCAAGAGCATCATTATCACATCAGAAGCCAAGTGTTTGAACATCAAGGACAACAACAGAGGAGGATAAAGCCAACTATACTCCCCCTTTGTCCATGATGGGAAAACACCTCTCTTCTCCCCCTTTTTGACATCAGGGCAAAGGGAGTGAAAGAATGCAAAGGCTGCAATATACAGAAAACTTGAAATGGGCATTATAAGCAAAAAAATGAAAAGCATACCAATCATACCACAGCTGTCCCATGAATGAGAAGTATCCAGAACATCTGAAACTGAAACTGAAATGTCAGGACCAAAATGAGTACACAGATGGACAAACAACTGAGGATGCCGTTACAAATAATGTCAATCATCAATTAGAAACCATGCTAACTATCATAAGACACTGAAAACTATTAGGGATTAGAAATATGCAAGAAACTCCCCCTGAGTCCATCAACTAAAAATGTCACGGAATTGTGCACATGAGCTGCCGTGCTACTCATAAAAATGTCACTATCACTATAAACAACCTTGTCACTATATCATGCTATCATATCATGTCAACTGGTAATATCAAAATTAAATAGTATAGTAACTATAGCAGCTGAGATGAACATCAAATGCACCGTTATCATCCCATACGAGCACAAAAGATCATTATACCAAAAAGCATAAGAACACAGAAGATCAGGTGCAAAGACAATATGAACCATGAACATCAACAACAATATGATGTTGTGCATGATATGCAAATATGTGCCCACTGTCAAGCATATACTAGAGCATGTGACAACTGTATTCAATCATTATAGTGCAAGTTGTGAATTGATCGTCAGGGCAACAACCTCAACTGTCTTGTATAGCCTGTGTCAAACTATCACCATTATTATGATGCTAAAAAAATAATAACCTCTGTCTTGGCAATACACACTATGACAACAATATATCACTGTGTTGTAAACTGAATATGATGTCAAGATCTCTTCATACCACAGCAATACAACCATACCCCTAATTTGTATTACAAGATAACTTTCAATGTTTGCATACTCAACAATAAATATCTGGTCTGTAAGATACTGTTCTCACACAATTTTTCATGCACATTTGTATGAAGCATCATATCATTATACATCTTAAGAAACTTAAACCATCTTGAAATCTTGAAACAAACAACACTAGTATCTACATTGTCAAGACACATCCCATGAGTACAAAACAACATTGCTTTCCAACTTTCTTCAAGTGTCAAAGTTGCATCACTGCACTTACTGTCTTCTTCCATTTACAAAGGCCAAACTTCAACATGTATACCACATTCTGTATAATCAAAAAACTACAAACTATCAAAGTTGTTATATCCAAAGACCACTGTCAGAGCGCAAACTACTGCCACAATCAGAGCATGCATAACATAAAACAAAGATCACTGATCAGAGCATGACCAATCAATCTGTCCTACATACTTGCCACATTTTGCAAACATGACTACCAGGGCATTTGCCATCAATGTTGTCCCCTTTGTGAATAAGGAAATATCATTGTTCTCAATGACTAATCCTGTCCCAAATGATGCAGAGCCTAAATTTACAACTGTTTTCTCAACAAGACACCATACTTAACTATATACCTTATAAAGTGCATATGCCTTGTCTATCCTTCACTGTTAGACATCATCATTGTTATATTGATCATGATCTATAAACTGAATTGCACTATGTTTTTGACATTAAGTTACTCCCCATATCTATGAGCATTAAAACATACTAGGACTATTTCCATCATCAGGTTGTAAGTCAAAAACATCACTAATATGACTTATAATTAACTTGACAGAAGCAAGAACAATAACCTCAAGAACATCCTGTCATTAGGCAAACTGAAACTAAGAGATGCTGACTAGGTCTGTAGATTCTGATTCTGCACTTACCAACAATGTGTTGACAAATATTTACTATCAAAAGTACAAAAAGACATACTTCACCAACTGTCCCCATCAGAATATTGTCAAAATTAGGGCAAAAAAACATTGTGTCATCATGAGAAAAAGAAACTAATACAAACACCAATCACTTTCACCAAGCAAAACCATTCAAACCTTTGTATAACTGTTCTCACTGAATCAGTATTATCAGTTTCATTCAAATATCAACCATGTCTTAGTTTTAAACTCATTGTCACTATCTAAAAGAACTGTCTCTGCTTTTAGTTGTCCTTGGGGTAAGGATAGAGCATGGAATACCTTCCCTTACAACATGCTACTTCTCATGGAACAAATGAAGCTACTTGTGCAGTGTGCACAAGGTCAGGATGTGCTTTTCTTGGATCCAATTTTCTTTTCCAAACCCAAACATGTTCTTTCTTTTTCTTAATCAAGTCAACTATTTCCTTATTGTTACCAGATGATTTCTTCAACTTACTTCTGCAATGTTGTGCATTATGTCCTAACTTATGACATCTATAGCATATCATATTGTTAGAGAAATAATGATATTTGTTCCTTGAATTTCTATAATCATATCTTTCATGCATCCAGCAATCTCTTCTCATATGTCCAACCTTATTGTAGTTATAGCAAACAACATTGTAGTTTTGATTTGACAAACCATAATAACTACAATTCCTAGCTCTATGACCATACTTATGACAGACATAGCAATAACCATGAAACTGAGAATAGGTATACCTGACCGAATGATATTGCCTAATAGATGAAGGTCTTGAAAAATTGTTAGTTCTTCTTCTCCCAATATCAGTAGTTTTATCCTTTGCTCTCTTCTTGTCGTCATCAGAAATAGTAGACTGATAATTCAAATCTATCTTCTACCTAGGAGTCTGCCTAACCTTGAAACTCTTCCTATCTGTTGTTGCAAAAACTATTTCCTTTTTAACTTCATCTTTAACACCAAAGCTTTCCCCTTTTTCATATCCTAAGCCAAAATGATCCTTGTAGTTTTTTTGACTATTCAATATTTCATCTAAAGCATTTGTGCCTTTCACAAACTTTTGTATTTTGACAACATCCAGACTATTCTTTAGATTGACAACTTCACTTTCAAGTCTCAGACATTCAATTCTTTTCACCTCAAGATTAGAATTTGTTACATCTTTTATTCTTTTTGCTTCCTCAATTTCAATTTTTAGACTAACAATCAATTTATCAGTTTCATTAACATGACTTTTTAATTCTGCAATCTGATTTCTGGCATTTTTAAACTTTAAAGAAGCTTTTTCAAAATCTGAACATACCTTGTTCTTGGATTCTATCTCTTGTTGAAGTTGCTCTTCTAATCTCTTATTCTCCTTCCTAAGTTCCTTGATTGTATCCAAGGCACACATGAGTTCTTTTAAATTAGTCTTACAATCCTATTCATAATCATATTCATCCACAAATAGGTCTCCTTCTTCATCATCAAATTCAACTACAAAATCATCAAATTCATGTCTACTCACATTCACATTGTCATGATTCTTAACTGCAAGATTGATTTCTTTATGACACTTTGTATCTGTATTCATGGTTGACTCAGGCAATAATCCATTGTTGGACTTAACTGAGACTTGTTTTTCAATTTTATGATCAGCATCTATCTTTTCTCTACTCAAGGCCTTATTCCTATTCTTTTTACCCATTGTACTCCACTTCCAAGACCCCTTAAGTTGGTTAGACTTCTTGCACGAGTCTGGCTCTGATACCACTTGTTGGAGTACAATACCACTGAGAGGGGGGGTGAATCAGTGGTATACAAATTTTGATAAGACTTAGTGACCTTAAAATATGTATTTCAAAACTTAGATACAAAAACAATTCCTATTGACTGTACATGACATCATGATATCCTTGGACAACTAAAACAGATTGATCAAAATCAAGAATGCATCAACTCAATGTAGGGACTGTAAACAATGACTCATTATCATAAATCTTAACACATAGAGACTAACAGTGAAATATGATTGTGCATAAAGTGGACATGCACAGTATCATTATTTCAGATAGTGATATAAGATAACTATGTGTTCATATAGACCAAAGTAAATTAAATGACTTTAAAAAAAATGACACATGATAAGAAACTAAACATGAGAAACAAACTCATCAATGACAATCCATAACACAAATATTGTCCTGAGTGGAAAACCCTCCGGGGCATAAAAACCACTTGAAAAAGTGCCTCACTGGCTTAATAAAAGAATCTCATTGATTACAGGCCTCACTGGCTATTAATTTAAGCCTCACTGGCTATAGTTGCCTCATTGGCTACAGTTGCCTCACTGGCTACAATTCAAGCCTCACTGGCTACAGTTGCCTCACTGGCATACATCATTGCCTCTTTGGCATACAATTTCCAACAGAAATAAATATCTGATACAGAGGGATACTCTGTTTCTCTTAAGCCCACATCCACTACTATAATATCAATAATTATGTGCCAACATACATGAATCATACATATTACAGTAGGGAGTATATATACTTAATCCAAAAATCCCCTTTGATTCTCATCAAGATAGTTTCAGATCTGCAACTAACCACAACTGAAATGAAACCATAATTGTCCATCAATTACAATGTCCATGAACCATATGCATCCTATCATCATAGTTAAGATAACTTTGTTTAAAATTACAATATCTTAACTATAACCATAAGATCATAGGTTTAAAGTATTATGCTTGACAGTTATAAAGCCCAAATCATAAAGATATATTTTTGAAGGCAAAATGCCTTTTTGGATACCAAAATAATTCTGTTTTCTTCATGATCAAAAGATGATTCTCAAGAGCCTTCGGTTACCAAAACCGTTTCTATAAAAACCATACAACTAAACCAAAATCATCATAAAGGATTCTTTGCAACTGTTTAAAGAAGATTGTTACCAACAACTGCCACTGTGGTGTATAACATTAAACATATTTGTGCCTCAAGGATATCCAAGACCAACACATATACAAGGTCGGATGTAAGACATGGTCACAAAAAAAAACACAATAAATAACCCATATTAACCCAGATTAACAGCAGAGTTAATGGATTATAATCGACAGAAAGTAAAAATCCCAAACTAGGGTAAGAGGATTTGCACAAAAACACAACAGAAATGACATAAACCCAATTTAAATGACATCGGTTTATTTTTTTAACAACATTATTAACAAGGGTTTTAATTTCGACCTTAAACAGACTCAGTATATTCAAGACGACCTCCAAATTTAAAACAACAAAAAGGTTAATGGATAAGATACACCTGAAATGATAAGTTTGAAACAGTTGTCAACGACCTTGGTGTACAAATACTTCCTGAAGGGAGCCAAACCCTCGCTGAGAGCAGAAACACAAAGTATAATGATGAAATGAGATGCACTTGTGTCTTTTTACTATGTTGACTGACTCAGCCAGTTTGCCCTAAAGTGGGCTTACCCAAAATACATGGAGATCACTGGCCAAACCTGTTTGACAAGATAGAAGGCTTGAAGCTTCTTCATACTATTAATAAGGCATTTCAAATTTTAATTTCAAACTTTACCCTTTATTTAATCCTTCACCAAGAAGTATATCAAATGAGAGTCACATATTTCCACGTGAGCATTGACCAATTTACTGGGTAAGATTTGACATCACTGCCAACTTACCCAGATACCAAATACCTGTGAAGCTCAAAGATAACACGATTCAACTGTGTCAAGTGCCAAATACCAAATCAAAGTATGTCAAAGATACCATATCAGGATCAAGTAATATGATCAAAGCACTGTATCATGATGAACATGATTTTTGAAGATACCAAACTGCCAGAAGATGTGACAAACTGTGTCATACTGTCCAAACGAATGTCATCATGTTTTGCCATACATGATTTTTGAAGATACCAAACTGCCAGAAGATGTGACAAACTATATCATACTGTCCAAACGAATGTCATCATGTTTTCCATGAATATGCAAACATGTAAGCCAAATAGAAACTGAATCATGATCAAAAGATGTAAACTACGTGGTCAACTGTCAATTGCTGAATATGTTTTACAAGCCACATGAAAGAACCACACTGAGCACCATAGTATAATGATATCAACTGAGCAAAGCAAGTAAACCATCATAGACATGAGTAAACACCAAGAGCATCATTATCACATCAGAAGCCAAGTGTTTGAACATCAAGGACAACAACAGAGGAGGATAAAGCCAACAACTCCATGTCAGAGTGCTTTCACAAATTATCAAGAAGGTATGTTCGGAAAAGTTTTTCTAGGTGATAATAAAGAATGTGAAATCGTAGGAAAAGGTGATGTGGTATTGTCATTGAAAATGGAAATAAATGGATCTTGAAATATGTGAGACATGTTCCCACACTGAAACAGAATCTCATCTCTATAAGTTAACTTTATGCTCAAGGTTGTGATGTCAAATTTTCTATAGATACTTGGAAAGTAACCAAGGGTGTTTTGGTGCTTGCAAAAGGCTGCAAATTGGGTAGTCTTTATATGTTAGAATGTCATGGTGAAGTGGGAGCTGCAATGGCAATTATGGACATCGGCTCATATCTTTGGCGTAAGAGGCTCGGACATATGAGCCAAAAGGGATTTGAAGTCATGCTTCAAGGGGATCAACTACCAGGACTAAAATCTATGGATTTGGAGTTTTGTGAGCATTGTCTCCATGGAAAACAAAGGTGAATCAGCTTCCTGAAGACTAGTCATGACAAGAAAACATCACCCTTGGAGTTTGTGCATTCCGATGTGTTCGGACCCACAAAGGTAACATCTTTTGGAGATACAAATTATTTTGTCTCTTTTATTGATGATTATACTCGAAAAGTATGTGTATACATCCTGAATAAGAAATTAGAAGTCTTCCAAATTTAAAATTTTCAAAGCACTGGTAGAGAATCAAACTGGGCACAAAATCAAATGTTTGCAAACTGATAATGGGGGAGAATATTGTTCTTTGGAGTTTGATGGTTTTTGTGCAGATAATGGTATTAGACAGATTAAAGTAGTCCCATTCACTCCTCAAGAAAATGGCACAGCTGAGAGGCTAAATAGAACCATTCTTGAGAGGGCTCGATGCATGTTATCCAATGCAGGCCTAAGCAAGGAGTTTTGGGCAGAGGCGGTTAACATAGTTGTCTATCTAATCAACAGAAGCCCCTCATCCAAATTGGATTTTGATATCCCTGAAGAATTTTGGTTGGGAAAACATATTTCATATTCTCATCTTTGAGTTTTCAGTTGTGAAGCCTTCACGCATGTCCCCAAGGAAAAATGCTTGAAGTTGGATTCTAAGTTATAGCGCTGCATATTTGTTGGCTACGATGAAGAGTAGTATGGGTTTCCTTTGTGGGATCTGGTCACCAAGCAGCTTGTTCGCAGTCATGATGTCATGTTCAATGAGAAAGTTTTCCCAACTTTACAAAATCAAGGGACTTCTTCAAATGAATTCATACAAGTTGATATGTTTAAAAACACAAGTCATGTGCAAGATGCACAGAGGAAATCAAATGTCTTGAGTGGAGCCCAGCACCCTTTGCCTAAAGCACAGCCTCCTCCTCATATTCCAACACAACTCCTTGAAGATGCCTCACAACCTCATCCACTGCCTTCAACAGTGACTCTTCCATCTTCTAATATCCAATCACTGCCAGAGACAAATGCCACGCAGCCTATGCAAGTTTCATCAAACATTAATATGGAGAGTATAACAGTTTCAACGTTGTCTATAGATAATTTAGTGCAGCATATAGAAGCTCCAGTGCTATTTGACAAGTCAACACAACTTATTGGAGACTTTTCCAATGCTACTAGGAGAGATCAAGTTTCAACGCAACCTTTAACTTAATCGTTACATGTTGACTCATCACAAATGTTTAGGCAAACTCCTATGCTGCTCAATCAACCTCCAACGCAGCAGCTAACAACACCCATGCTACCATAGCAAAGGTATATGTTGTCTGGTATAAGTTCATCACAACCTTTGGCAAAGGCTTTGCCTAATATACATACATCTCAGCTTAACAGAGATTCACCTCTATCACAAAGTACTCTACAAACACAGTCTAATTTTGAACCTAGAAATGTTCAAGAATAGGGCAATAATGACGAACATAGTTGTTTACTAGCACAGGGTAACTTGAGAGAACCAACACCTCGGAGGTCAACCAGGTAGAAGAAGCTTCCAACTAAATTAGATGATTATGAGCTTTTACTTTTCAATCAGTCAAAGTCTACAACTTTCAAACAGGCTTGCAAAGATGAAAACTCAGTAAAGTGGATGGAGGCTATGCATGAAGAAATGGCCTCTTTGCAGGCCAATGACACTTGGGACTTGGTGAAGCTCCCACCTAATCGGAGACCTTTGAAGAACAAGTGGGTATATTGGCTAAAAGAAGAAGATGGAGGCAAACATCACTACCGGGCAAGATTGGTAGTAAAAGGTTTTGATCAGCAAAAGGCGATTGACTTCAATGAAATATTCTCACCCATCATCCAAATGACCACCATTCGTGTAGTCCTGGGTATGGCTGCTATATGGGATCTTGAACTTAAACAATTTGATGTCAAGACATCTTTTCTACATGGAGATGTTGAAGAAGACTTGTACATGGAGCAGCCTGAAGGTTTTATAAAATAGGGGCAAGAACATTTATATTGCAAATTGAAGCACAGTTTATATGGACTCAAGCAAGCCCCAAGGCAATGGTATCATAAGTTTGATAGCTTCATGGTTGAGCATAACTTCATTTGCTACAAATTTGATCTATGTCTTTACTTCAAGTGGCTTGTAAATGGTGAGTTTGTCATACTTTTACTTTATGTTGATGACATGTTGGTCACTGGTAGCAACATGAGGGTTGTTAGGGAATTGAAGCAACATTTAGCTCAGTGGTTTTCTAGGAAAGATTTAGGAGCAAGCAAGAGGATTCTTGGCATGACAATAATCAGGGATAGACAAAAGAAACAAATCAGATTGACTCAAGAGAAATATATTGACAAAATTATGGATAGGTTCAACATGAAGCTTACAAAATATGTTAGTACCCCTTTGGCTGATCACTTTCAGTTTCCTTTGCTATGTGTCCTCAAACTCAAGAAGATCAAGAATACATGAAGAGTGTTCCCTATCCATCTGCAGTTGGCAGTCTCATGTATGCCATGGTTTGTACTCGTCCAGATATTGCCCATGCAGTGGGAGTTGTGAGCAGATTTATGAGCAATTCAAGGAAACCTCATTAGCAAGTGATTTAGTGGATATTCAAGTATCTCATAGGTACTTCAGATTATGCTTTATGTTTCGGAGGACAAGATACTCAATTGCGGGGGTATGTTGACTCTAATATGGCTGGAGAAATATCAAGTATTTTTGTATTTTACAAACCATGTACTTTCTTCAAAAAGGTATTTAGGTGCTTTTGTTTAAGAAATCCATAATATATTTATTGACACCAAGATTTTTACGTGGAAAACCCAAAATGGGAAAAACCACAGTGAGTGTTAGCTCACAATATATAATGCTCACTGTTATAAAGATTTACAACTTTGTTTTAGGGATACCACCCAAGGAAGCTACTACTCCCTGAATACAGTTTTAGGGTCACTCCCAAGGAAGCTACAACTCCCTGCAGACTCACTGTCTGATGTAAAAATTACAGAGATAACAATTGCATGAACTGTTGTATGAAGACATCTAACTTATGCTAATATTGTAGTCCTCTTTTATTGCTCAACTTAAATCATCAAACTGACTTCACACACTTCATCCTTTTCACACCAATATGTCACACACCACTCTATCACATTCACATCAACACATTCCCTTCACTTAAAACACGCACCATTTCAACACCAAAATGAACTTACATTTATATGCACAATTTCTGCAAACACTTACAACATCAATTAGGTTGGCCTAATTAAATGAAACGTGCAACACCATGACATGTCGGCACAAACCTCTAACATACACACCTCGCAGAGGGAACCAGAATGTGTAGCACATCAAAATAGGTCAACATGACCTATAATTACTCCCATGAATCCACTCATATCATAACTCAACTCCACACAACCCCAAAACACTTAGGTCGGCACCGGATAGCAAAACTGGTGAAGAATGAACCAACTGTTCATCTACAACTTGACATGTGAGCCATCAAAATGCTTGCCACTTGAATTACACACACTTCTGACATCTATAAACACTTCCTAAAAAACACATAGCAAAAAGGTCATCCATGATGGAATGTGAAGCATTCCAATCATGCACTCTACCACTATAACACTGCCACAACTTAGCCGATACTCTATCAATCAATATCTTCAACTGCAGAAGATATACAACCATGAAACTTTGAATATAGATATCTTTAATCATGCACCATGAATACCACAAAACCACATAACAAAATTCTACATAGCAGAGCAAAATACTTTCTCTTTTATGATTGTTTAAGCATCGAAGCTCTATTTTCAAACTGTTAAACCAAGGATATTTTTCCACAAGTCCAAATGATGTGAAATTTGAAACATATATGCATAATACCATTATCTTCCTATCTTCAATTCTGCAAGGTCATATCTTCAATAGCAGTAAAGTGCGAAGTAGAATTCTGATCTAGAGTGACCACAAACTCTTATAAAAATACACTAAGTATTTATTTTGAAGTGTATCAGACCATGTTCCAATGACTTGAAAATGTAGGAGAGAGAGAATATGCAACATCTATATAATACTTGTGTCTAATTCTTCTGTAACATATGTACAATCCTTGTGTCAAACGGCAAGTCCATATAATATGCATCATAAACATAGTACTTCTTCTTGTGCATGATATCAATGACGACTAATGTAGATAGTCTTCAATACAATCTTCAACCACTGTTGACATCAATGATAATCAAATGCCAACAATCTCCCCCTTTGTCATTGATGGAAACACATGCCAAAACTTCTCCCCCTTTGACATCAAGGGCAAAGGCTGCACAATATACACTGATCAAAACTTCTCCCCCTAACTCAAAATTGATCTTATCATTTATATTTTCATGCTCCCCCTAAGAGGTATCTTATATTATCTCAAAATTGGATTTATGTACACAAAATTGTTATCTCCTATTCTTCCGCATATGTACATTAGATCAAGATATAATAAAAATGATCCTTACTTGCCAGTAGGAAGAATGTTCATGTATATGGTCTTCAGTGCAGTAGTGTAGAGTCCCAGTGCTTCCTAGAGGAAGTAAGTATTTGTGTCTACCCAATGATCTACAGAAATAACTCTTCTACTTCTTCTACAGAGGATGGTGCAACTACCATCTAGAATACCTTATCCGCTTCTGTCAACAATCCTATCAGCACTACCATTCTCAAGCTAACAATCTCTCTCAGCTGACTTTTTTGATCCTTGATCTGTTCTTTTTTATTTTGAAGCTTTTTGATAAGTGCATGAGATTTTTCAATTTCAGCCCTTAATTCTCCCTTCGTATCCTTTAAAGGTTCATATGTTGTAGAAATATTGGATATCTACAACTCAAGGCCATCAATTTGGTCTTTCAGATCCTTTGTTGTCATAGGCCATGTTAGGTAAAATTGATATAATACTTTTGCTTCTTCCAGAGCATTTTAAATGCTCTTTACACTATCTGTCAACATATTATGTGCATTGGAACATTTTTCTGATAAATCTATCAATCTTTATTATTTATTTGTTCCAATACTCTTTTCTTACCTTCCTTCTCCAAAAGTGCAAAATGATTGTTGAAAGACTCCAATAGTTGCTTCATCTGTTGAATAGGAGTCAGGGAAGCATCCCTCTTAGCATCCGGTAATACTTTTTCAAAGGCTCTCATTGCTTCTTCCAAAAGCTCACTTCCTTCTACTTGAGATTGCAAGATTTCTTCTTGAGCTGTAGCTTGGAATATATTTCCCAGTTGAAGCTTCTGCAGAGGAGAGATTTTGGACAAATTAATTTGTCCATCCATAGTGGGTAACTGAAATAATTGTGAAGATGCAACAGACTGAATTTGTCTTTGTTGTGCTAGGAAATGTTTAATGGAGTCTGTAGACACCGAAAATTGGTCAATCACCTGAGAACACCTGATTCATCAATTTTGCACAGGCAGCACATCATTCCTCATAGCACATCCCACTCTTCTAAACCCTAATTAAATAATCGATCTTATTTAATTAATTACCTAAACCTTTTCTCCTAAACCACCTTAATTAAATAAATATAATTTTATTTAATTAATCCCCTAACCAAATCCTATTCTTCTAAATAGTCCATTTCCCCTTCTAATTAAATAAATCCAATTTTGTTTAATTAAATCCCTAAGCCATGTCCTTTTAAACCGCCTTAATTAAATAAATCCAATTTTATTTAATTAATCCCCTAACCAAATCCTATTCTTCTAAATAGTCCATTTCCCCTTCTAATTAAATAAATCCAATTTTATTTAATTAAATCCCTAAGCCATATCCTTCTAAACCACCTTAATTAAATAATTAATTTTATTTAATTAATCCCCTAATCACGTTCTTCTAAACCTTAATTAAATAGCCTACCTATTTAATTAAATCCTAAACCTTATTCCTCCAAACCTTTTAATTAAATAAACCCAACCTATTTAATTAAATCCCAAACCCCACTCACTTCACCTTTTTGAATATGACAAATATCTAAAAAGTTAATGTTGCACAATAAATAAATATTTTCTAAAATATCTATTTCACCTAAAATCCTCACTTATCCTTCACCTTTTTCAATATGAAAAATATCTAAAAAGTTAATGTTGCACTTCACCTTTTTGAATATGACAAATATCTAAAACATTAATGTTGCACAATAAATAGATATTTTCTAAAATATCTATTTCACCTAAAATCCTCACTTATCCTTCACATTTGAATATGACAAATATCTAATAGATATTTTCTAAAATATCTATTTCACCTAAAACCCCCACTCACTTCACCTTTTTGAATATAACAAATATCCAAAAAGTCAATGTGCACAATAAATAGATATTTTTTAAATATCTATTTCACCTTATTTTCCACTCACCCTCTCATCAACTGACAAATGTCAAGTGACTACATTTCCAACTTACCAACTACTAATAAATCCCATTAACTTCCTTTTGGACACATGGCTCAACATGGAGGCTTCTATCCTCAAAGTCAATCCTATCCCTTCACCTCTCTTCCTCACATGTCTCCATCTTGACCCTTCATTTTCATACCCTTCCTCCATAAATAGGATCATTCCCAAGCCATTTTCTATCACATACTCTCATGCAACAAAGTGTTGCCCATTTCATTTTGGATCTTGAAATTTATCATAGCATATCTTGGAGTTATCATGGAATTTAGTGTTGTTTTATGTGATCACACATCATCATCTTGCATCTTAGCCTAGTTTTATTTGATCATTTAGCTTATAATCATGCCTTTTATCACTAATCTTGGTTGGTTTTTAGCATTTGCTTCCATAATAGTTGCATTTTGCATAGTTTCATACTCTCAC
This sequence comes from Cunninghamia lanceolata, assembly GCA_027924645.1. Classification (NCBI taxonomy): domain Eukaryota; kingdom Viridiplantae; phylum Streptophyta; class Pinopsida; order Cupressales; family Cupressaceae; genus Cunninghamia; species Cunninghamia lanceolata. The sequence goes on along the minus strand of BSBN01001247.1, from coordinate 2,999,519 downwards.
ACACCACAAATCCACAAGTCTTAAGCTTCTTCATCATCTAATAGTAGCTTGCTCTTAAACTGAGGGCTCTATTGATAAAAACAAGAATTAAGACAACAGGATAGAGCTAGACATAGTTGAGGTTTTTTTTTATGTTTTTATTGAACATGTTTTAACAACCTCCATTGCTTGGCTTGTGTAGGTGACTTTTGGGTTTGAATTTGATAGTTTGTGGTCCTATTTTATATTCTAAGCCTCATACCCATTTCACCTATCACATTTTGGCGCCCACCGTGGTTTTATTGTAGATTAATGAAAGTTTTAAAGTTTTCATTTAATCTAACATGTCTAACAATTTGATGGTTTTTGCAACTTTCATGCAGGTCTAACACTATGTTTGTAGGTGCTTGGAGTCTTATTTTCATCATATTTTCACATCTAGCTTAACTAAGTGGTTCAATGAATCTTTATTTTTGCAAACACATCTAGTTAACTAGGTTTTGGTAAATGAATCTTTCTTTTTTCCAATTTCATCTAGTTAACTAAGTTGTCAATGAACTTTATTTTTTGCAAATCACATAGTTCTAAACTAGGACTTGGTCAATGAACTTTCCTTTTTGCAATCTCACATAGTTCTAATCTAAGAGGATGGTAACACGTTCCCTTTGCTTCAACATGAGCAAAGTGGTCATCTAGTCATGTTTAGGAAGGTTTTAAAAGAAGACATGCTTTTCAAAGTTCACAAATCACACTTAGTCTAATCTAGGAGGATGGTAACACATTCCCTTTGCTTCAACATAAGCAAAGTGGTCATCTAGTCATGTTTAGGAAAGTTTTAAAAGAAAACATGCTTTTCAAAGTTCACAAATTCTCCTAGTTTAGACTAAGTGGTCATCTAGTCATGTTTAGGAAGGTTTTAAAAGAAAACATGCTTTTCAAAGTTCACAAATCACACTTAGTCTAAACTAGGAGGATGGTAACATGTTCCCTTTGCTTCAACTTAAGCAAAGTGGTCATCTAGTCCTGTTTAGGAAGGTTTTAAAAGAAGCCATGCTTTTCAAAGTTCACAAATCACACTTAGTCTAAACTAGGAGGATGGTAACACGTTCCCTTTGCTTTAACATAAGCAAAGTGGTCATCTAGTCCTGTTTAGGAAGGTTTTAAAAAAAGACATGATTTTCAAAGTTCACAAATCACACTTAGTCTAAACTAGGAGGATGGTAACACGTTCCCTTTGCTTCAACATAAGCAAACTGGTCATCTAGTCAGGTTTAGGAAGGTTTTAAAAATTGCTATCTTGCTCTCAAAGTTAACAAATTATGTGTGTGCCCAAGTTGCTTAGCTCATTTAGTCTTTTTCATTTTAACTAGGGGAAAAGAACCATTGTTTACCGTGATTTCAGAATGATACTAGGCCTATGCTCTCCCCTATCTTGGGTGATCAAAATGCCAGACATATCATTTCACATGTTTTTCCTTTAGAGTGGCCTGCCCTTGGATATCCGTCCATCCAAGTGGGAACAACTTTAAGTGGTAACAAGCTAAAGCCAAGTTCTACCTAGCCACTATAAATAAATTGTGTTTGGAGCAAAAGCTTCAAATAATGAGTGTTGTTAAGTTATACCGATAGCCAACCTCCCCCAAAACCTTCCAAGGCGTAACCCTTGCAAGTTGGGAGACTCCATAATAGACAGTAGTGTTGCCGCATGTATAACCACTCGAACGGTTGCCCTTACTACTTATCTTTTGTTTTAGAAGCCAAAAACCCCTATAAGTCAATGTAGGGAAGGGCGATTATCACCTCCCAAAGATGCCTCATCTAGAAATAATGAGAATTTGGTTTATATTGTCCCAGTCAACCTAGGATTTGTACTTGCTTTCTTAGTTTTAGAAAACAATACTTGTGTGTGTGTGATGTGTTTGATCACTATAACAGTTATAAAATCATCCCAACAAGCATCCAAACTGATCTTTAACCAAATTGCAAACCAAACTTGTCAAAAATCCCTTTTACAAAGCTTCACTGTACTCATTGATGTGCATTTACCCAATTCTATGGTGCATATACATAATAGAGTGGCGCATATGCTGAACACAGCCTCCTTTACAGTAACTATTTATGCTTACATTTCCTATAGACTTGCACATTTGTAGAACAGACCTGCGCTTTTACACTATAGACCTACGCATATATTCCTGTACATTTACAACAGAGAGCACTTTTGCACCTTTTCAGAGAAAAAGCTTGATACTTCTGGATACCCATTTGGACATAGATTACATAAACATCCTTGTTGAGTCTTGACAGTCACATTTGATATCAGAATCTTCATCATCTTCCTTGCTTTACACTTCACCCGTCATTTCACCTTCAATTTATCCTTAATATACCCTCAATTTCACCGTCATAACATCATCCGCAAACAAGTATTTCCTAAAGTGAACTTTTGATCTTGATCTCATGACATAATCACATTTGCCTCATCTAGTTTAGCATTCCTCGTCAAGGATAACACATTTTCCTTTGGGATTCTAAACTACCTTAGTGGTACTATTCATCACATCATAGGAATCACAATCATTCCTATTCGACCTATAGTTCTCACTTCATCTCATCATTGTCAATCCATAAAGATCAAAACATAACCTTAGGAAAACATTGTTTCACATCCCCATCACCTTATTTTATCACCACTTTGATCTTGACACATCAAACATCCCCTCATGATATTGACCTCATCAGATTCTATCTCCACATCATTGACCTCAACATAATCCCCCACATCACTCATGTCATACATTCGTATTATGGTACACACTAGATCTCAAACAAGCAAACAAGACAACATAATAGGGAACAAAATGGGACCCACAACAAAAGAATCTGGTGAGAGCAGTAGAGATCATAAAGGCAAACAAGGAATCCATGGAAAACACTATGATCAAGATGATTTATACAATCTAGACAATCTACAATAGAGACAATAAGGACACTCGTGATGGTCAACATAAATGAAACAAAGGTAAAGATAAATAAGGGAGAGATAAATAAGGTAAAGATAAATGTCACCCTCCTAATGATTGGAGAGATCAAATCTACAGAAATGATAGTCAAACATCTAACTCCAAATCTTCTAGCTCGAGCTCCTCTAGCAAGAGTGATAGTGACAGCATTACATCCCAAAAAGTGGATGAACTCCAACAAGACCCCAAGTTCCAAAAGTTCTTGGACCATCTCATCACAAGAGAACCCCAAAAATGGATGATCCACTTAGCAAAACAAGGTGTGAAACTACCACATGACTTTGATTTAATGGGTCTTAAGGAACCGGAGAAAAAAGACTCAAAGGACCTAATCATTGACACCTTCCAACAGCAAATGCAACAACTTCAAAAGCAAATTGTTAATCTACAAACAGGAACTACCACAAAACACTACAACGTGGACATTTCTCCATATCCCTTTGACAAGAGCCTTGTCATGGCTCCCTTTCCTAGAAACTTTGAAATACCCAAATTCGACAAATATAGAGGAAAGGGTGACCCTAGGGATCACATAAGAGAGTTTTGTGCAACAGGCATTGATCTTGCCTTTGATGACACCTACCTTATGAGATTGTTCCCACGTAGCCTAGGTGGATCCACAATGGAATGGTTCTCACACCTACTGCCGGGAATAAAATCCTTCAGTGAGTTGGTCGACAAGTTTGTCTCACATTTTTCCTATAACATAGAACATGAGATCTTTGTCCTTGATCTTTGCAATACCAAGCAAAAATATAGAGAATCCTTTGCAATATTCCTACAAAGGTGGAGACAACTCAACACCAAATGTTCTTACCATGTTCCAAAAAAACAACTCATAGAAATGTTCATTCATAACCTCAATTCTAAGTTAATCTATCAATTACAACTACAATGCCCTACATCCTTCTCTAAGGTAATCGACATGGGCTTGACAATTGAAAAAGCCTTGATAGCGAAAGGACAAATCAAAATCCAAAAGGACATACCTACCAACTCTAACAATAACAATAACAATGACAAATCTCAATTTTGGACCAAGAACAAGAATGTGGTCAATGATGGAGTTGTCGATGCAAAGAGGGCTATAATGGCCCCTATCTTAAATCTAATTGGCCCACAAAACAACCAAAACAACTGACCCAATCAAAAGCAAAATCAGTATGATAAATCACATCAACGTCAACAGTCCTTCCCCCAAAACCAAACAAATCAAAATCAAAATCAATATGATCAACAAGGACCAAAACCTTTCAGATCATCATGTCGACAATTCACACCTTTGGATGAACCCATCGAAGTAGTCCTAAGGAAACTCATTGTTGACAAGATCATCACTCTACCACCTATGAGAGACTATGAGCCAAATTTGAATCCCAAATGGTGGAGAGAAATGGATTTTTGTGATTATCATGGCTATAGAAAAAATAGGTGCCAATGCTTGAAAAACCTAATTCAAGACCTCATTGAAAATAAAGAAATTTATGTCAATGGACACCAATCTAACAATCAACACATGGCCTTCAAGAATCCCCTTCCCAAATACAACAAGGGAGGAAGTTCAAGACAAAACAACAACCTAGGAGATAGAGACGTCAAAGGAGTCAACATTTCTTATGACTTACTGTAAATAATGTATCTGCATCTGATGACCACATCAATGTAATTACCATCAACAAAAAGTCAAATTGTAGTGTTACAAACCATCGAGGTGCCATCACCCTTCCAAGGAACCCATCTAGGTCCGCACCTTTCTCTTCAAAATAGTATGATCTCCTCAATTAGCTAGAAACTACCCCAGCCCAAGTGTCAATCCTAGAACTCTAGCGTCTCTCATCGGCTTATAGAGCCATCCTAGATAAAGCTTTACAAGAGTCTTCTATACCGGTCAACCTAAACGTTGAAACAATTCCAAGTCATGGTGGCCCAACTAGTTACTCATTCTTCTATATCATTCAACAAAACTGATGATTACTCAGTAACACAATCACATAATGCTTCCCTACACATTGAGGCCTACATAAATCGCTACAAGATTAAGCATGTCTTAATCAATGGAGGATCTGGCTTGAACATCTGTACCCTAAAACTGATTAGAACATTGGGATTTGCAAAGGATTTAGTTGACTTTAGGAGAAAGATCACAATAAAGGCTTATGATGAAGAGGAAAGAGGATCTAAAGGGACCATTTCTCTTCCCATCAAAATCGGTCCTATAGAGATGAAGGTTGTATGCCATGTCTTGGACATGGAACTATCATACAACATACTCTTGGGAAGACCATGGATTCATGCCATGCATGTGGTACCATCTACCTATCACCAATGTATCAAATTTTCTTATAATGGCCAAGAGGTGACTATACAAGGAGATCCAAATCCTTACCATTACTGTAATACCATTAAACCCCATCCTGAAGTCAGTGTACTAGTAAATTGGGAAGCCTCAAAATCTTCACCGTATATTGATCCAGGCTCATTAGCCTCTTCTTCCAAATCTTCATCATCCATTGACCTAGGATCCTTAGCCTCTTCTTCCAAATATTCATCATATGTTGACCCTAATTCACTAGCCTCTTCATCCAATTCCGCCGAACAGAAGCTCAAATTCAAAGACAATGGATGCAGAGAATATACCATTAAAAGATCCCTATGTCTCGCTCAACGCCCTCCTTCTCCTAAATCAATAGGGAAACCATCTGAACCATCTACATCCCAACGCCCCCTCTTACAGATGCATGTTGGCCCTTTCATAAAGTGGGAGGACCTATCCAAGGAGAGTGAAGAAAAAGATGTCCTACAATGGTTATACCAAGACGAGGTTGACACATCAAAAGGTAAAATGTCAGAGCTCCCCACAAAGAACTATGGAGTGGGATTCTCTATTCTACAACGTATGGGATATAGTGGCCAAGGCCCTATTGGATCTAACAAGGATGCCATTCTTGAACCCATACAACCATCCAACAAAAAAGATCTCGTGACACTACAGGATTGGGCTACCGTGAAGAGATAGCTCGACAAGCTACTGTGAGGTTGGTAGAAAGAATTTAGAAAAACTAGGAAGATTCTAAATCAGAGTCCAATGATTATGAATGGGAGAGCCTTGAGGGTGAATGTGATGAAAAGACCATTGACACAATTCACACTTAAAGCTTGAGGGACCAAGCGTCATCTTCTCAACCAGTAGACTGGGTATCACAACTTCTCGGGAATGACCCCCCTTGGGACTTTGGCCCTTCACATGACACAAATGATTCAGAGGAGCATACCATCATGACCATCGAGGATCCTGTTAGTAATAATTTATGTTTGGGGTTTCAAGTCAGGTCTCTTCCCTAAAAATCCAAAAAATTCTAATTTTTTAGCCCCTGCAATTATCAAAAATGCAAGAAATCAGTTGTCTGCAGGTTAGAATGGCAGTGGCGGGTCGAGAGATCCTATCGACCCTCTAAATAATAAGTTGCATGCATTTAGGAATGCATTTTGAGCCACAGTTTTCAGTTTCTAAATGTTTCTATCAGTGGCTGGGTGGGTCAAAAATGTGCCTGTGCCGTGGGATCTGCCAAGTGTCGAGCCCCTGTTTAAGCCGCGCTTTTGCTTTATAAGTGACAACTCTAACACGGAGTGTGCCATGTAGCAGAAGCTGTGTCCATTCTATTTCTAAGTTGATCACGCGGAGAGCGCCATGTGTCAGCTTCTGCCAAAGTTTCAATAAAGTTTCTTTTATGTTTCAAGAGTGCCGCGGAAGGCACCATGTGGAGGCACCCGAGGGACGCAGAAAAAGCAACTAAAGGCCCGCGGACTATGCCAAGTGGCAGCCTCCGCCGATGTTTCAAAAGACCCTAAATGTTTATGAAAGGGGCGCAGAAAGCGCCAAGTGTCGATTTCTGCGGGAGCTTCAACAAGTCTCTTCTATGTTCCTCAGCAGGAGCGCTGAACCCGCCATGTGTCAGCTTCCGCATAAGTTTTAGCAGGAGAGTCCCTAATTTTTCAAGAACGTTGTGGAGGCCACCGCGTGTCCTCTTTTTTGAAAGGCAATGAGAAGCGATGGGTCCCAATGATAGAAACTTCAGGTGCCTATGTGGCACGATCTGGTTGGTGGTGACTTTTTGACACTTTTGGGGCCGTAGGTTTCACCGATGGGTTTTGATCGATGGCCACGTTTTGAACCTGCAGCGAGGGTTTTCTCCTAAGTGTTTGCAACTATTTTTGAGCAGGAAAACTCTAGAGGTTTGCTGCGGCTGCTGTATCCCGAGGCTGTGGGTAGATGAAGCTTTAATGGCAATCTTGCAGGGGCGCGATGGGTTGAGTTGATAGGTTCAACCACCAGTTTGATGAGGAATGTCCTTGAGCGGCGGCTCGGATCCCAATCTCACCTGCTCTATCCTCTGTTTCTGGCTGTTGCATTCAATTTTGAGCGCCAATCTGATCATACATTGTTTCTGGCAAATTTTTGATGTGCCATGTAATTAATTCGTTGAGTACACAGTTTTGCTATAAAAGGCAGACTGTGTCACTCATTTGAGGTTGTTGAAGACTTGGGCATTCTTTTGTGTAAATAATGAAGAACAGGGCATGAACTTGGTTGTTCCATCCCATTTTGGAGTTTATGTATTGCAGCATGAGTGTATTTTGCACATATTTTTAGTTTCAGTGTTGATTTATATGAAAAATGCTTATTGCATGTGTCTATCTACTTGTCTCCAGTTGCTGCATGTCATCCTTCTTTTGAATCTGGTTGCTAAGGATTTCATAGATTCTAGGGTATAGATATCTATACTGCATGTTTGATCTCTAACTTCCATTCAAGGAGTGGATTAATTTGTTTTAGGTTGAGCATGGGGAAGGTTGTATGTCTGCAGGGATATCTGTAAGTAGAGGCAATTAGATACCCTTTCTTGGGTGATGTTTGTAAGGCAAGCATCAAGTCCAACCCCCTGAAACTTGAGTGAAAGTTGCAAACCATCTGCTGTATACGTCTAGTTGACTCCTTGCCCAATGGATAGGCACCAGTCTGTTTCTGGGTCAGTAGTTATGAGCCAAAACCCCTTGTCTTGCATCCAGGACATTATGTCCACCCATCTCATCACTTCCACCTGTTAGTTGTAGGAGTAGGATTAGGAACCCCTTGCATACTCTCATACCCAACCAGACACGTATGTCCAAGAATGTTGCCAACCTTGTGATCTATCATGCAGATCTTGGTCCATACATGAGAGTATTCTGCCTATTGTTGTCAAGTTAGATCTTTCTATCTTTGAGCTAGTCAAGGTTACATCTTTAGTTATAAGGATACCCCCCTTGGTGCGGCAGAACCAAAAGTGAAGGGGAGGTAGCTCACGCAACCTCCTGTATTAGTTGGCTGAATCTGCATGTGCATAGGAACTGGCAAACCCTAATGCTGATTTAGAAGAAAAACCAACAAATCCCATCATTCGACCTAACTACGACTCCGTCCTCATGCTTGAACCTAGTGATCTATCTCCTACAAATGACATCCTTCCTCTTATCTATCCTAAATTGATTGATTGGAGTCAATGAGGTGAACCCATGTTCGACACCTTTTCTGATGATGAATCCATCCTAACCTATCTTAATGGAGATGACACAATAGGATACGACTGGGAATTTGATAGCATGACTTACTTTGGAGAGAGTGCCAAGTCTTTCAGTCACAAAACTGAACAAATAAATAAAATATCTAATGGTGAAAACCTCTCGTTGGCACCATTAGATTAAAAGCAAAAAGTAAAACTAAAAGATGCATCTGATGGTGAAAAACTCCTTGAGGTGCCAATGGATGAAGGACTTGACACTCTTCCCCTACCAGCATATCAAGAGCGATCTCCCATTCTCATCAAGCCTACTCAGCCAGTAGACTTGGGATCCAAAGAAAGTCCAAAGATCATCCACATGGCAGAATCATTGACGGCACAAGAAAAACTAGAATTCATGCAATTTTTCAAACAACAACAAATCAACTTTGCATGGACATATGCAAATATGCCAGGGCTTGATCCAAATTTGATAATGCATCATTTATCTGCTCTTCCAGGAGCCAAACCAGTAAAGCAGAAATTAAGGAAGATGTACCCACAAATTACCTTTCTTGTCAAAGAACTTAAGAAACTGTTAGACGTGGGATTTATCAGAGCAATAGATTATCCAGAGTGGATCTCAAATGTGGTGCCAGTATTAAAGCCAGATGGGAGAATCAAAATCTACACCAAATTTTGAGATCTCAATAAGGCATGCCCTAAGGATGATTTTCTGTTGCCCAACATCGACATGCTAGTGGACATGACTGTGGGCCATGCTATGATCTCCTTGATGGATGGCTTTTCAGGTTACAACCAAATCAATATTGCACCCAAGGACCAACACAAAACATCATTCATCATCCCTTGGGGTACCTATTGCTGGTGTGTCATGTCGTTTGGTTTAAAGAATGCGGGACAACTTATCAGAGAGTCATGACTACAATCTTCTATGACATGCTGCATGTCATCATGGATGACTATGTGGATGATATCTTGGGCAAGTCTATCACTAGAGAGAGGCATCTGCATATCCTAGACAAAATATTCCAAAGATTAGAACAGTTCAAGGTCTGCCTCAATCCCAAGAAGTGTGTCTTTGGTGTCACATCAGGGAAATTATTGGGATACATTGTCTCAGAAAAAGGAATCGAAGTGGATCCCGCCAAGGTCAAAGATATCATGGACATGCCACCACCGAAGAATATCCACTAGCCCAGATCCTTGCAAGGTAAGTTACAGTCCATCCGCTGATTCATCTCTCAGTTGGCGGATCAAACACAACCATATAGTCATCTCCTCTACAAGAACATTCATTTCAAATGGGAGCCAGAGTGCGAGAAGGACTTCCAATAGATCAAAGACTACTTGGTGAACCCTCCATTTCTTATGCCACCAATCTAGGGAAAACCCTTGCTATTGTATATCTCAGCTACGACAACCTCACTTGGAGCTCTCCTAGCACAACATAATCATGGAGAAAAGGAAACAGCCATTTACTATCTCAACAGGACCTTGGTTAGCTATGAACTATAGTATTCAGCTATTGAGAAGGCTTGCTTGGTTGTGGTGTTTGTGTATCAAAAAATCAGGCACTACATGATTACCCATCAGACAAAGTTGATAGCAAAGATTGATCCATTAAAACATTTGTTGAACAAAGCAGCCCTTATAGGCAGATTAGCAAAATGGGTCATGATTCTAAGTGAGTTTGACATTGAGTATGTAGAGAGGAAAGCTATCAAGGGCCAAATCATTGCAGATCACTGAGCTAAATCACCTCTTCAAGACAGCATGCCTTTGACTTCAAAATTTCCAGACGAGGCCATCTTCACAATCATGACCTAGCCATGGAGACTATATTTTTATGGATCCTATACACAGCACGGATCAGGGGCAGGAATCCTATTGGTGATGCCACAAGGAGACACAATCCCTAAGTCCTACAGGATCACTTTCCCATCCACCAACACCATATCAGAGTATGAGGTACTAATCACTGGATTAAAGATGGCAGTTGAGTGGAAAATCAAAGAGCTCAAGGTCTATGGAGATTCCCATCTGGTGATTTATCAGGTCAATGATGAGTACCAAACCAAGGACGAGAAGCTGATTCCGTACAAGAGAATGGCAGATGCCTTCAAGGAATACTTTAATCAGATCTCCTTCCACCAGATTCCATGACTGGAGACAAGGTTGTAGATGTAATGGCTACCATAGCTTCTCTTCTTGATATGCTGGAGCATGAGTCACGTTACGAAATCCTGGTTGAAACACTCTCTGAGCCTACCTATAATACATCAGAACCCAAACTTATCTATGTTATCTTAGGTGCTATTTCATCTCTTTATGGAAAAACATATGCTTATCTCAAAAATAACACCTTAGCCCCTAGCCTTCCCACTAACCAACATCGTAATTTCATTCGCCAATCCTCTCGTTATGTCCTTATCACAGACACCTTATATTGACAAGGTTTTGATGGTACTCTCAGATGTTTGGAACATGATGAAAGCCAAACTACCTTATAGAAGGTACATGAAGGAATCTTTGGTACTCATTCTAGTGGTCTGACACTAGTGAAGAAACTCATGCGACTGGGATACTATTGGCCAACCATGGATACAGAGTCCTATCATTTTGTCAAGTACAGGAAATGTCAAATCCATGGCAATTTGATCCATGCACCATCTCAGGAACTAGAGCATCTTACAACACCATGGCCTTTTTATCAATGGGGGCTCGACCTTGTAGGAAAAATCCATCCTTCATTTTCCAATGGCCACAAGTTCATTATCACCACCACAGAGTACTTTACTAAGTGGTTTGAAGTCATCCCTCTTGTCAACATCACTAGTAAGTAGATAGCCTCATTCCTCCTTAACTATATCATATGCCGCTATGGAATCCCTTCCTCCATTGTCTCTACAAATGGTTGCCCTTTCAAGAACCAAGATGTTAAGGAGCTCTGTGGGAAATACCACATCCAACACCGGTTTTCTACCCCATATTACCCTCAAGGTAATGGCCAAGCTAAAGCATCCAACAAGAATATCCTCAAAATCCTCAAACACACTGTCAACGACGCTGGCCATGATTGGCACATACAATTGAACCCTACCTTGTGGGCCTACAGTACTAGCATCCATACACCCATTGGCACCACTCCATATTCACTTGTCTATGGTTTAGAAGCCATCCTACCCCTAGAGGTCGAGCTCCCATCCTTTAGAGTATATTTGAAGGGTCTCATCACAGATGAAGACCATAGAATCGCCAGATTGCAGGTACTTGAATTGCTGGAAGAAAGGAGACAGACAGCATACAATCACCTAAAGGCTTATCAACAAATAATTGCATGGAGCTATAATCATCATGTCAGACCCAGAACCTTCAAGGTTAGAGATTTAGTTTTAAAGGAAAATCCAAGGAATCAACAAGATCGAGAAAAGAAAGGCAAATTTGAGCCCAACTGGATTGGCCCTTTTTGTAGTGATGTTAGTCTTTAGATCAGGGGCATATCAACTAGCCACATTAGAGGGAGACCTACTCCCAGAGCCTATCAGCACCATCCATCTTCACCAATACTACACATGAGATCCCAATGTTCTAATCAGAATATATCAAAAAAAAATTAGAAAAATATAAAAAAATCAAAAAAGGGAGAAAATACAGATAACAAATGGTGAAAACCTAGATTAGGCGCTATGTGTGGCAAACTTGTCTTCTCCATCGATTTAGGATTATCACTTTATCCTATCATCCATCTAACCTAATAGCTTACTATCCATCAGTTCACCTCTTCAGAATCCTCATCATGGCTTGGAACTTGTTCGTCTTGTATTCATCTATCCTTTGTACATCCTATCTTATCGCTTTGTGTCATGTCAAACTATGTCACCTCTGAGTTATCACGTAGGCAAGGCCATCATTTGGTCCCAGAGGCTTTCCTTTCCACCGCTTTCTTGTCCATATCTTCCCTTCCTTGTCTTTCACCCCATCCTAAACCAAGTCCTTCATCGCGTCAGCTTCCAATCTTGAACTACATTGCCTCTGTGTCATCACGTAGGTAAGGCTATCAACATTGATACGCCCCCAAGGCACTAGGTCCAGTCCTTTAGGGTCCCCTGTTCTTTTCCTTTCATTTCTCTTTCTCTCATCCATAATAACTTGATCTGGTACTTGACTAGGGGCATGATCCTTAACCTAGTTAGGGAACGGATTCTTGATTGTCACATCTCAAAGGATCGAAAACCTGGAAGGAGACCACTATCAACAAACATGCAAGCCTTATAACAACACCTGCACTTATACCAAAAATCTAGCTCTGCTCAAATCCTCTATGCCAAAACCTACAACAAATCAATTCTATGGAATGCTTGGGATGAAAATATCTGTTATAATGAACAAATCACAAACTGGTTAATTAATGTTCAATTATGAAATGTTAGCTTTGGATTTTTGTTATTATGTCTTTCTATGCTACTCGAGGATGTCAAAAATTAGAGATGCTATGATGGGGGCATAATCATTTTCTTTGTCTATTGTTTGTGGATTAATCTTTAGTAATGTGATGACTTTTTGTCTAATGGCATGATTAGCAGAAGATCATCGAGGGCTTAAGAGGTCTAAACATGAATAGGGGAAATCCTTGTCTGTTGAAATGCAAGAAATACTCAAGACATCTAGATTCAATTTTGATTAGATGCTTGTATTAGCTTGCTATATCAAAATCCATGTAAGTAATGTTCAGGTCATCCTGGTTTAATTATACCTAGATGCTTGTATTTTCTTACAACATTTCAAAAAGAGAAAAGTAACACAAAGCGCCCAATGATGAAAAAAGACAAGCACTATGGAAGAAGCTATAGGAAAATCACTACATATTAAGTTGCATATTCATATCATATCATTTTCATATTGCACATTGCATCATCTTTGATCACAAAAAACCAAAATATATATATATATCATTACCACTACATCATCGATCATTACATCATGCATATCATTTTCATATCATCACATTTGCATTTAAATCAAAAACATCATATAGTTGCATCATACATCATAGAATCATAACATCTCATACATTGCATTTCATTATCATACATCAATAGTACATCATCAATAAGATATCACCAGAGTGTCTACAACAATACATCATCCATCATCATCAAACATTACTAGAATTACATATCATTTCCATCGTAACATGCCCTGATCCCATGGATATAGGGTATGTAGGCGGTCTAGAATACGAAGGATGTACCTAGATTCAGGCACATGCATTCCTTCTTTTATCTTCCTATCATAGTCATCACATTCAATCTATCCAATCATCACTTCAATTCTTCCAAATCCAATTCAACCAATCATTAATCTATCAAATCCATTCCAATATTGATCCAAACACTCATCCATCTTATCTATACCAATCACATCAATCAATCTTGTCAAATTATCCAATCACATCCTTGATCTTGATCCTAATCTTGTTGTGAATCAATCAATCAATCATCAATCCACTATCAATGGGATATATCATCATGGTATTGTTCTAGGGATATATCATTCCCCACAATGACAATACTATCATCATCATCCTTGTATTGTTCTAGGGATATATCATTCCTCATCATCCTTGTATTGCTCTAGGGATATATCATTTCCCACAATGACAATACTATCATCATCATCATGTTATTGCTCTAGGGATATATCATTCCCCACAATGACAATACTATCATCATCATCCTTGTATTGCTCTAGGGATATAGCATTCCCCGCCATGACAATACTATCATCATCATCCTTGTATTGCTCTAGGGATATATCATTCCCCGTAATGACAATACTATCATCATCATCCTTGTATTGCTCTAGGGATATATCGTACCCTGCAATGACAATACTCCTATCACTATCATCCATCAATCAATTGATTATTGGTTTATAGCTTAACAGGGGCAATGCCTTGTTATTTTTGTATCATTTGTGCATGCTTTCTTGATTGCTTTTTCTTCTATCCATCCCCTTATCTTTCATCATTGCCCATCCCTTTCATTTCAAGAGCATATGCGTGTTTTTCAAACCTGCCTATCCTCTCGAGGGGACATCATCATCTTATCACCTCATCATCACCCTGTTCCTTTTCTTCTATCCATACTTTAACTTCTTTGAAATGATGTTACTCAACATAAATCTTATCATCTCGCAAACATCACTTCAAAGAGGGGGAAAATGTAGACACCAAAAATTGGTCAATCACCTGAGAACACCTGATTCATTGATTTCGCATGGGCAGCACATCATTCCTCACAGTACATCCCACTCTTCTAAACCCTAATTAAATAATTGGTCTTATTTAATTAATTACCTAAACCTTTTCTCCTAAACCACCTTAATTAAATAAATCCAATTTTATTTAATTAATCCCCTAACCAAATCCTATTCTTCTAAATAGTCCATTTCCCCTTCTAATTAAATAAATCCAATTTTATTTAATTAAATCCCTAATCCATATCCTTTTAAACCACCTTAATTAAATAAATCCAATTTTATTTAATTAATCCCCTAACCAAATCCTATTCTTCTAAATAGTCCATTTCCCTTTCTAATTAAATAAATCCAATTTTATTTAATTAAATCCCTAAGCCATATCCTTCTAAACCACCTTAATTAAATAATTAATTTTATTTAATTAATCCCCTAATCACATTCTTCTAAACCTTAATTAAATAGCCTACCTATTTAATTAAATCCTAAACCCTATTCCTCCAAACCTTTTAATTAAATAAACTCAACATATTTAATTAAATCCCAAACCCCACTCACTTCACCTTTTTGAATATAACAAATATCTAAAAAGTTAATGTTGCACAATAAATAGATATTTTCTAAAATATCTATTTCACCTAAAATCCTCACTTATCCTTCACCTTTTTCAATATGACAAATATCTAAAAAGTTAATGTTGCACAATAAATAGATATTTTCTAAAATATCTATTTCACCTAAAATCCTCACTTATCCTTCACATTTGAATATGACAAATATCTAATAGATATTTTCTAAAATATCTATTTCACCTAAAAACCCCACTCACTTCACCTTTTTTAATATAACAAATATCCAAAAAGTCAATGTGCACAATAAATAGATATTTTCTAAATATCTATTTCACCTAATTTTCCCCTCACCCTCTTATCAAGTGACAAATGTCAAGTGACTACACTGCCAACTTACCAACTACTATTAAATCCCATTAACTTCCTTTTGGACACATGGCTCAACATGGAGGCTTCTATCCTCAAAGTCAATCATATCCCTCCACCTCCCTTCCTCACATGTCTCCATCTTGACCCTTCATTTTTATAACCTTCCTCTATAAATAGGATCATTTCCAAGCCATTTTTTATCACATACTCTCATGCAACAAAGTGTTGCTCATTTCATCTTGGATCCTGAAGTTTATCATAGCATATCTTGGAGTTATCATGGAATTTAGTTTTGTTTTAGTGATCACACATCATCATCTTGCATCTTAGCCTAGTTTTATTTGATCATTTAGCTTATAATCATGCCTTTCATCACTAATCTTGGTTGGTTTTTAGCATTTGCTTCCATAATAGTTGCATTTTGTATAGTTTCATATTCTCACACACCAGAAATCTACAAGTCTTAAGCTTCTTCATCATCTAATAGTATCTTGCTCTTAAACTGGGGGCTTTATTGATAAAAACAAGAATTAAGACGACAGGATAGAGCTAGACATAGTTGAGGTTTTCTTTTTATGTTTTTATTGAACATGTTTTAACAACCTCCATTACTTGGCTTGTGCAGGTGACTTTTGAGTTTGAATTTGATAGTTTGTGGTCCTATTTTATGTTCTAACCCTCATACCCATTTCACCTATTGCAGAGTCAATTAGGGAGGCTCCAGAGTCATGAGTAGAGCTCTCTACATCTGTATTTACTTGCTCCTTTCCTAAATCAATGACAATGTGATTCTGGGTTCTCTGGATGGGGATTATTCACATCATTACCAGTATCACTATGTGTCCCTTCATCTTCTTTGTCCTTGTCATGGTACTCAAATTTTTTTGGAGGAAGAGTATTGTCCACGGTATCTTCAACTTGTTCATTTTTCTCAAAAAATTCCACTTTGTCTTCCTTCCTCTTCACCTTTAGACTTATCATTGTTCTGTGGAGTAGATTCAACATTTTCTATAGCAGGGGTGTTTACATATCTTTACATATTTTCATCGTCCTTCTCCTTTTCAGCATGTTCTGTGTTCTGTGGAGAAGATGTAACAACTTGATGTGGTGAACTTGTGGTGGTGAATCTTGTGGTTGTTCCACATTATCTATTTTTCTTACCTCACCAAGTATCCTCTGAGTGATTTCTTTAGTTTCTTTTGTAATTTGTTCAATATCCTCCTTTATGTTCTACATAAGAGTATCTACTCTATGCTTTGTTCTGAGCTCTTGGGATTGCCTTTGAGTTAATTTTTCTTTTTCTTCCTTAGACAAGGAAGCACCATCTTTATCCAAAGCATCTTGTCTGAGTTTCTCTTCTAGGACAACAGCTTCATCTCTATCCCTTCTTAGAGCTTTTTGTAAGCTTTTTGGTACTTTAGGAAGAATTTCATCAAGAGACTTGTTGTATCTCATCATATACATAGAAATTGCTTTTTCAATAATGACTTGATCCTCAGGAGAAGATTTTAGATGAAGTGCCACAGTTTCATCAAACAAATTGAAACAAATAATGCCATTGTAGACTGCATCTAGAGACATAGGTTCACTAGGAGGAGGTGTTAGTACCTAGGTGGAACTCTTCTTGTTCTTCTTCTTGAGTGGAGGAGTTGGCTACTCTTCTTCTTCCTCTTCTTCATTTGCTTCAATGCCTTATTTTTTCTTCATTTTGGCTTTCACCTTGACCCTTGGTTGCTTTTTATGTTTTTTTTTCTTGCTTCCTTGAAATTAATTCTTCTTTATCACTCTCAATCTCCTCTATAATGGTTTATTTATGGTTGTTTTCCCTTGGATTTCATCTGTGTTTGACCCTCAGAAACATGTGTCTATCTGGTAGAGGTTGTCTTTGCAGAGGAGGTAGGTTGTGAAATACTAGTAGTAGATTGAGAAGTAGATCTACCTAATCTTCTTGGTGTTGAATACATAGTGGTAGATGCTGCAATATGTTCTGTAACATTCTAAGCAGTGAAACCACCTAGTGAGATACCAACTTTTTTAAACAACTTTTCTTTGTTCTTCTATACATCCTCCTCAACCCTTTTCTTGCATAATTTGTCCTGAATCTCATCATATGTTCCAAATTTCTCACCTTTAGAGTTTTTAGGCTGATTTAGCAAGATCCTAGTATAGACCTTAACTTCTTCATCAAATACTTCATATGGAAGCTTGGGAATCCATGAAGTCCTTGGCTCAACTGCTACCATATAGCAACAATCTTTGTCCACAAGAAATGTTATGTCATATTTGTATTTCCTGACCAAGTCAAAAGAAATTCTATCCCTTTTATGCATTTCAGTTTGGAAGTTCTTGAACAAACCCCAGAAGATGGTATTATAGCTTTGTGAATCAAAGCTTCTCATATATTCTTTAATTTGTGTTGTTACAGGCCTATCTTGTTGCCATATTTTTCCTTTGTGTCCTGGTAACTCATCCATGAAATAGAATGCTAGGAAAATGATCAAAGAGCCATACTTGAAGTTGTATCTTGTCTCCTTTGTTCTTCTCAAATTCTCTAGCAATTGATCCTTCATAACTTCACACAAATCAAAATCCTTACCCTCCTTAGCCATCTGATAGGTAGTGTGTACGGTTGTAGTAGTTGCAGATCCCTATCTGTTGGAGTAATACACTTTGTATTCAATTCCCATTACTTCATATCTCACACTAGGGTCAATAATATCATCAATTGTTAAAGCCCTCTTGTCAAATTTGGCACCTGTTAATTCAGTGACCTTTTCATTCTTGATTGATTCAAACTATGGTATGGGTCTAGTAGAGCACAGCCCTATCACAGCCCTAATAGCTTCTTTCATTATTTGATAGGGTTTATCAAGGTATATGAATTCATCATGAATTCTATTGAGGATATATCTAACCCAGTCATGCTCATTGCATAAATCCATAAAATCTTTCCAAACATCCAACCATTTTGCTTCAATGTTGACATACCCGGGTTTGTAATGTATATCATCACCATCTAACAGTTTATGCCTTAGGGTTTCAAAATTTCCATGGTTTATCTCTTCCAATTTTGTGTGAATATATATCCTAACATCTTCCATGTATACCACAAATGTAGGAACATTAGATAATGCTCCACTACTATCAACTTTCATTGCCTTATAAGGATGTTTCTCAAAATTTTGGTCTGGGTTCATCAGCAATATTGATATTGATCAATTGAGGGGTAAAAGATGTAGCCATCATAAACAATAGTGATAACGGGAATTAGGGTTAGTTAGTATGAAGAATACCTCTAAAATTTGCTGCTAGGGTTTTGCCTTTATGCTTTGCTGCTCAAATGCTTCAAGTGCACCTTTTCTCCTTGGAAAATATCTTTCAAACCTTCAAGTGTAGAATGAGACTGAATCACATGACAAACGCATAAATAGATCCAACTTTTTACCATAATTGCACTTCCTTTTGGTAGATACTCTATCACTGAAACCCAAATCATTCTGTAACCTACCACATTGAAATCTTTTTCTTCAAAGTTTTGAGGATATGAAATTTCATTATATTGTCTGTGTCCTCCCTAGAATGTTTCATGTCAATCCTTCTATATGACCTGCTTCTGTTAAGTGAAACCTCAATAGATCAGGGGATACACTAAATTTCTCCCCCTAACCCATGCCATTTTCTTTTAATAAATAATGAAATCTTCTACCCCAGGTAGAAGAAATATGTCTTCTAGTCTCATGTCAAGAGCCTTCTCTAGTTTCTTTCTCCATACTTGTTTGACTTTCTCTTCTTCTGCCACCTTCTGATGCTAACCGGATGGTTTCTTGAAACCACTTTTGTAGAATTTTGCTTTATGTTCAAAACCATTACACTTGTAGCACACCTCATTGTATTTAGATGATGCACTGGTTTTTTTTTTCCCATAATTATTGTACTTTACCTTGGATTGACAATCAATATCCCTGTGACCAAACTTTTTGCATGCAAAGTAGTATCCATAAAAGGAATGAAGAATCTAGCATTATGCTTAGGAGATGTGAAGGAATTATTTCTCATGATGTTGTTTCTTCTTTCCTTAGATTTATAGTTAGCAGCCTTGTGTCCATATTTATTGCAAGAAAAATAATAACCATGAAATGAATGAGAGTCCACCGCATTGTACCTTGGAGGCCTAATTGAATTCTGATTCATTTTGCTCCTACATTCAACAACCTTGTGACCAACCTTATTACAAGTATAGAAATTACCATTGAAGGCTTGAGAGTATCTAGTAGGAGCAGGTTGTCTTGTAGGTGGACTTCTAAATCTTTTTTGTCTCCTGAAAAGAGTAAATCCATCTTCTTTTGCATCTCTGGAGGCATTTTTCTTAGGATCTACAGTGCAAGGTTTTCCTTCCTTTATTAGGTATTTCCCTTCTGATTTGAAATTATCATACAAGTTTGTAGATGTACTGATTATAGGACTTTCCCCTTTTCAAAACCAAGACCATATTTTTCTTTTGATGGTTTTTGAGAGTTGATTAATTCATCAAGAACTACAGTACCTCCTTTTAGATTTCACCTCTTGTCAATTTGTTCTTTTTATTTTTCAAGTTCTTTTCTCAAATTCACAACTTCTTCCTCAAGTTTTGAACATTCATTTGCTTTCTCAGTGAGCTTGATATACAAACAATCTTCAATCCTCTTGTCTTCTTCAATTTTGACCTTTAAATCAGAGATTATTTCTTCTACCTTTTTGAGGTTAACCCCACATTGTTTTTCTTCTTCTATCTAAGATTTCAGTTTTCTAATTTCCTCCTTTAGTTTCCCAGCTTGTGTTTTTATTTTATCAATTTTCTCCTCTGATTTTTCAAGCATAACCTCATATTTCATATTCAGTTCTCTTTCTTCATCTGAATCATTAAGAGTTGACTAGAGTTCTCCTTCAAGATCTATCTCATCTATATCCAAGTCCCAACCTTCAGGTTCCATAGATTCTAGATCCAGTTCTGGAGTAAATATATCATTAGGCATTACTTCAGGTTGCATGTGTTCAAATGCAGGATCTACCTCAGCTGTTAGGCTTCTGAAAGGAACTCTGCTCTGATAAAAATCGTTGAACACATCCAGAGACTAAGAGGGGGGTGAATCAGTCCATACAAAAATTAGCTACTTCATTTTAAATCAAAATACTTAAAGAACTGAAAGTAAAGCGTGCATCAAATCAAATCAAATAAAATAAGGACACTAGGATTTTTATGTGGAAAACCCAAAATGGGAAAAACCATGGTGAGTATTAGCTCACAATAAATAATGGTCACTGTTATAAAGATTTACAACTTTGTTTTAGGGTTACCACCCTAGGAAGCTACTACTCCCTGAATACAATTTTAGGGTCACTCCTAAGGAAGCTACAAATCCCTATAGACTCACTATCTAATGTAAAGATTATAGAGATAACAATTGCATGAATTGTTGTATGAAGACATCTAACTTATGCTGATATAGTAGTCCTCTTTTCTTGCTCAACGTATATCATCAAACTGACTTCATACACTTCATCTTTTTCACACCAATATGTCGCACACCACTCTATCACATTTGCATCAACACATTCCCTTCACTTAAAACATACACCATTTCAACACCAAAATGAACTTACATTTATATGCACAACTTCCGCAAACACTGACAACATCAATTAGGTTAGCCTAATTAGATGAAACATGCAACACCATGACCTGTCGACACAAACCTCTGACATACACACCTTTCAGAGGGAACCAGAATGTGCAGCACATCAAAATAGGTTAGCATGACCTATAATTATTCCCATGAATCCACTCATATCATAACTCAACTCCACACAACCCCAGAGTACTTAGGTCGACACTAGATAGAAAAACTGGTGAAGATTGAACCAACTGTTCATCCACAACTTAACATGCGGACCATCAAAACGCTTGCCACTTGAATTACACTCACTTCTGACATCTGTAAACACTTCCTCAAAACCACATAGCAAAAAAGCCATCCACGGTGGAATACAGAGCATTCCAATCATGCACTCTACCATTGTAACACTATCACAACTTAGTCGATACTCTGTCAATCAATATCTTCAAATGTGGAAGACATACAACCATGAAACTTTGAATATAGACATATTTAATCATGCACCATGAATACCACGGAACTGCATAACAAAATTCTACATAGTGGAGCAAAGTACTTTCTCTTTTATGACTATTTAAGAACTAAAGCTCTATTTTCAAACTACTAAACCAAGGATATTCTTCTACAAGTCCAAGTAATATGAAATTTGAAACATATATGCTTAATACCATTATATTCATGTCTTCAATTCTCCAAGGTCATATCTTCAATAGAGGTAAAGTGTGGAGTAGAATTATGATCTGGAGTGACCACAAACTCTTATGAAAATACACTAAGTATTTATTCTTAATTGTACCAGACCACATCCCAATGACTTGAAAATACAGGAGAGAGAGCATATGCAACATATGTACAATACTTGTGTCTAATTCTTTTGTAACATCTATACAATCCTTGTGTCAAAGGGCAAGTCCATACAATATGAATCATAAACATAGAACTTCTTCTTGTGTATGATATGAATGGCGACTAATGTAGACAGTCTTCAATGCAATCTTCAACCACTGTTGACATCAATGACAATCAAATGCCAACAATATATATATATATTTCTTACTTAAATGCAAGGTCCAATCCCTTGCCTATTTGGAAGATGCCTAACTCAAGGGAATTATGGTTTGGAAGGTTACTGTAGCAAAAGCCATTGGAATCTATATTTTATACATTACAAAAATTAGTTTGATTCTTAATAAACCAAACAAAATATTGATTGATCAAAAAATAGATTAGTCATTTATGAAGAATCAACTTCAATAACTAGAGTCAAACATGGATATATATCCCAAAAACTTCAAAAAAAGATTCTTGCATTTGTATTAGGCTCTTGGGGGCCCATCCAAAACTTTTTTGAACTACTAACCAATAGAAGGTGAAAGCCTTAGTTTCCGCTCACTGAGATATAATTAAGTGAAAGAGAGATTTTCGTCATTTATGGATTACTTGGATTAATGCAACATCTTGTGCTAATGGAGTCTCCTATAATAAATTCATACATTTTTTATGTAAAAGGCGGTTATTTACAAATCATAAAACACTTGTACAAATAGTTGTATTAAATAATAATTGTTTCTCTATGATCTTAGAAAATATTCTTGTATTACGAAATATTCAAACCCAATCTCCCTGAGAAATTCTCTGAGAAATTAGAGACAATACAAAAATGAATTTGAAATTGCTTTAATTCCATTAGTCAACTACTGGAACAATGATAACGCTAAACCGAGGGTTAGGGAATGGTAGGGAGGACATAGGGCCCACCCCCAAACATAGGGTAGGGTGGGGGGGCCTTCCAAATAGAGTTGTCATGGTGGTATATAACGTATATAATGTTGGCAGTGCCCTATCCTCCCTATCATAGGGTTTTTACTATCCTAGGTTGACTTCCAAGATTATAAGGGTTCTCAAGAACAAGATCTTGACCTTAGTGATTGTGATCCACCAGAGCCTCTTGTTGTTCATGATTGATATCAAGATCCTGTTAAGTAGGGAAAAGAGAGAAGGATGTAAAGTATGTAAGTACACTAGATCAAACACTCCTTTCACTACAACATTCAAGGACAAAACCAAGCCAAGCCACTACAAGATGGAAGAGGGTTGAACTACTAATTTTGTGCTCTTATTTGTAGAGGAAAGATGTGATTTAACCAAGCCTTTTATCAAACCCTAGGCCAATCAATGCTTTAAACCTTAGAATTGTGATAATCAGCTTATAACATAGAAATAGAAGTAGCAAATCAGGATCTAAAAGCACTGGGGTGATCAGTGAGATGTCCAAACCTATTCCTCAGAAGCTAAAATGTTGAAAGACTCCAGGGCTAGTGCCTGAGTCTAGAAAGTCATGATCTCCAAAAGATCTAAACTACAAAAATATCGTAAATGATTCTCTGATGCTGAATTTAGGGTTATTTTTAGTTGTCGGACACTAGGGATTGCACCCAAGCCTACTATGGAGGAATTTCTAAACTCTATTTTCAGATCCTAAATCTTTATCCTTCAAACAACCTCCCTATACCTTTACTTCTACAATTCCCACACCTGTAACTTGCATACACGAAGAAAAGGGGTTTGGGGTTTGTGGTGTTTAGGGATCTTCCTCACTCAAATCCTAGGTTAGCATTCAAGCTTTCCCAACACCGTTGTTAGAGAGAGAGAGAGATTGCCCTAGTAGTGTAGAGGCTAAAGATAATCCAAATGATGATGAAATGGTTCAAACACAATGATGTCACCTTAGTGGTGAAGTTCTTAGGAGGATGAAGATTGCTCAACTCATAAGGATGTTGATGATGATTCCAAATTTGCAACAAATACAATACTAACACAAGTCTGCCACAAACACAATGAATGCCTTGAATTCACCTTTGCACAATATCATAACCTTGCTATCATCAACCTTACTTAAAATTAATTCAAACACTTGTTTATATATGTTATCTCATTAAACTTTTGTAAATTGATTGAAAGAGCCAACAAGAGAGGACCATTTAAGAGTCCTATGTTGACATGCATTTGATTTTACCCCGACCAATCAAGGTGGACTTGGGCGCAGGTGCCGAAGTCCCAAGGTGCCTTTTTGGTTGAGACCTAAGCATTAAATGGGCCCCTAGTTCCCATTTGACATAGGTTTCAGGGGATTTCTCATCGGGATGAATAATTTGCTTATAGAGTGTAAGCACAGGGACCTAAGAGCTAAACTAGGAGGTAAAAAGGCATGTGTCCACTTTTTACTCCATAACATTTAGCCCCCACTTTAATGTGTGTGCGATCCTATGATTTAGCACATGCATTAAAGTACGGTCGAAGCATATCAAAAACATCAAACACTAGAATGAATACACACCCTAAGCTTGAAGTACTATTTCTAGCCCCCAGACTTAGGCAAACATAAGAAAACACTTAGCAGTGACATAAGACATAGTGAATACAATAAAGAAGCATGCAATACATGGAGAGGATAGTGAAAGCATGTAATATGTGGAGAAGACATGAATGCAGTCACGTAACACACAAAGAAGACATGAAGAGAAG
The DNA here is from genome assembly GCA_027924645.1 of Cunninghamia lanceolata. Classification (NCBI taxonomy): domain Eukaryota; kingdom Viridiplantae; phylum Streptophyta; class Pinopsida; order Cupressales; family Cupressaceae; genus Cunninghamia; species Cunninghamia lanceolata. The sequence continues at coordinate 2,974,578 of BSBN01001247.1, read as the reverse complement.
ACATGATTAAGAAATTACATATCTATATAATGCTAACTAAAGTAAACAAAACACACATGTAAAGACATACAAAACACATATAGTGTGGGGAGGGGCTCATCACCACACAAAATTAGACCATGCCACAAATACACAAGACACATAAGGAAGACACATAAAACACATGGAAGACAAATGGAATACATGAGCATCATATAGTATGTCATCGACACACTATACGTCTTATACACAGTAAACACGGGCGATAGGAAGGAGCTCGTCGTTGTCCTCCACTATCTAAAACATGCCAAACACACCTGATAGTTGAGCTACGCTACCAAAACCACCAAAGACACGCTTAAGGGTGAATGACTCAAGATCCAACCATGCCTTGTGATGAGGACTTTGTATAAAAGGATGTGCACTAGCTCAAGAGATACACCATCCCTCCTTGCGATGAGGGATTTGTATAAAAGGACTCGCACTAGCTCAAGAGATATACCATCCCACCTAGCAATGAGGGCTTTTTGCTTAAAAGGATGTGCACTAGCTCAAGAGATACACCATCCCACCTTGTGATGAGGGTTTCAAACACGCTTTGTCAGTGTCAAAAGTAATCAAACATATACCATTATATATGCCCCCACCTTAAGATGGTTGATCCTGCTTGCCGGTATCAAGCACATTAAGGTAGAGTGAAAACATGCAAGGGAAAAAGAGCTTTCACAAAGCCCATGCCCCAAAAGTGACATGTGCTACGATCACCAAATGTTCCCACAAACACATAGATATCATTTGCTAAGATAATCAACAAGAGATAAGCTTTGGTTAGAAAATCTCTCTAATATAACAACCAAATCAATTTATGAAAGTTTAGCTGAAACCATATCACATGATAGACCAAGGCTACACTTGCAAGTTCAAAACTGAGTATCGCATAACCAAGTGTAGCAACAAGGTGAGATACAAAACAATTCAAAGTGCATAGAAGCAAATTTGGAGTATTACAAAAGTTTGTTACAACAAATATCACAATACGAATTACAACACGGAGTGATTCTACTAGTCAAGTGTTGGATATATATGAACCCCATCTTCATATATGGACTAGAGGTCCATTTTTGCTTTCTTGCTAAAGGGACACATGGTGCTTATCAGTATTTGTTTGTTTTCGTCATCCACCAACCTAGTAGAGTTGCTGAAGAATGCAAACAATAAAATGGGAAAGGAGACAAGAGTGACTTGGGTTTACAACATGGAAAGATGTCCCCAAGACATCCTCCATGACGTTATGCCCCCAAGGCACAACACACAACAATAAAATAGAGGAGAGTAATAGAAGAATAGAAAAACAAATAGAAGAATGGTCACAACAAAGGTGGTCTCCTTGTATCCTTGACCTTACAAGAGTATCAAGAGTCATCCAAAGAGACCTAAACGACATATAACACAACACAGGGGTACACAACACATAAGAGGAAGGCCATGTAAGTGAGCAACTCAAAGGGATGCTATATCAAAGGTGGCTAAAAAGGGTTAGAGATGTTTACCTGTTATCTTTGATCTTGATCTTTACATGAATTGTTAAGGCTTTGTCCTTTGTTCTGCCTTCTCATTGAATCATGTTGTCCACATATTCTTCTCTTTGTGAAGAGGAGACCATAGGAGTTGGCAATGGAAAGCTTCTCTCTTGAAATTTTCCTCTTGCTATATGCAAGGATGGTGGGGAAGGACCCGGATAGATTCCCATTTCAGTCGGTTGAGGTGGTGTTGAAGCACATTGATCCTTAGGAACAATATGCTCATTTATGTTCTCCACATAGTTTGAGATATCTAAGGTATTTGAGTGTTCAATTTATGGTAGGTAATCTATTTCTTCATTTAAGATGTGGTTAAGAAGAGTTTTAAGATCGGTAGATGAACATCCATTATCAATAAGTTCTTCACAAAGAGAGTCTTCATTATCCAATTCTTCATCTTGGCTAGGGAGAGCATTGGAACGAAGAGATGGTAGAGTGGTGTTAAGGAATGTCTCAATGATTTCTTCTTCTTGTGCCAAAATATCCTCACAAGGAGGAGTTATGTTAGGAGAAGATTCCAAATCATTGGATGAGGCACATAAGGCTATATCAACCCCATATGTCTTAGAGATGATGTCCATTATATCATCATGAAATGTAGTAAGAGAAGGGAAAATTTCTTCATCCTTACCTTCCTCATGATCATTCATGGAGATGAAATTAGTGAGATTTTCTAATATCGAAGGGTAGATACCCATGAGAGTTGTGAAGCTTTCAAAATCAGATATGTAACAAAGGATTTCATATGTGGAACTCATGGAAATGTCAATATCAGACTTGAGGATACTTATTAGTTAATTTGTAAAAATTATCAATATCTATGATGTATGCAAACAAAGCTTCCAAAGAGGAATAACAAGAAGCATTCATTATGATAATTCATTGCTCACCCAAACACTAGTTTGAGGAAATTAGGTTTTTGAAGATCAAAAACACACTAGTTTCACTACAAACAAAGTAAATATGATGTAAATAGTGCTACACAACAAGGCAAGATGAACGATTGAAAAGATTGCTTAAAGAAGTGTGAAGAAAGTGTGTAAAACCCTTAATATTGAAATACACACTGTGTAATTACAAAATTTGAAATTTCAATGAAAGAACACACAATGAAACAACACTAAAACTCAAAATCGGATTTGAATGAGTGTTAAAAAGAGAATCAAAATCTGAAAGAAGATTTTGACTATAAACCCTATCTTTTGCAAAAACTAGCTTATATGAAAAATGCCAATTTTTTACAAAACCCTAGCGAATGAGATATGCAAATGCAAGGTGTGAGATCATGAAATGATTAATTGTTGTAAATTTGTCTTAGATCTGATGTAAAAATTAGATTTTCAAATTCTTCCAATGATATGCAATGAAAATAATGCAAAATTATGCCTTTATGCAAGCCTAGATGCTTATTATTTAAAAAAAAAATTCAAATGTATGCAAGATTTTTCAATGAAGAATGATAAGTATGATATCTATTAATGTAAGATTTAATTTCAACACTCTAAAAGATGCAAATTCTTTAAAACACAAGTTCACCAAAATGTTAAGTGGGGAAAAGAGAGAAGGATGCAAAGTATGTAAGTACACTAGATCAAACCCTTCTTTCACTACAACATTCAAGGACAAAATTGGGCCAAGCCACTACAAGATGGAAGAGGGCTCAGCTACTGATTTTGTGCCCTTGTTAGCAGAGGAAAGATGTGATTCAACCAAGCCTTTTATCAAACCTGTTGGTAATCATTTATGTTTAGGGTTTTAAGCTTGAACATTTGTAGATTTTCCCATTCAAACCCTAAAATTTTTGAATCATAGGGTCTTGCATTGCTTCTTCTATCCTAATGATGACCTTCTGTGGTGGGTTCCTGGTTACCAGGTTTCATCCCTGTGCTTTAGTGTTCTTAGGTTAACCGGCCCGCGTGCAATATTTTACCGCTTTTCCCGTCGCATGAGAAAGTGTCAAGTTTCTGTGTGTGCAAGTAATCAAATTTGTTAGCGAGCTAGTGAAATCTCATTCGGCCTTTAAAAATGTTGAAAATTTGAGTTATATGCATATTTTAATGCATATCAAGTCGCATGTACAAGGGAGAATCTTTTGCAAGATTCCCAGGGATATTCTGCAGTTGTATGCATTTCCAAATGCATATCGGGTTCAAAAGGAGGATGTACAAGGGCAGAATATACATTAAAGATTCCAGGAATATTCACTGCTTGCATATTGGGTTGCATGTATATTTGGTTTGTATGTTTAGACATACAACGGTTAGATACAAAGAAAAAATACATTGTAGGTATATTCCGTGGAAGATTCCCGTTTGTATGTTCGGCATACAATGGAAATGTACATTGAAAAATATACAAAGGCTGGTGCGCATACATTTGCTACAGTGTAGCAGAGATGCATTTAGTGGGGCCCACAGGTATATACAAACAAGTTTGTATATTCGGCATGCAAAGGAAATGTTCAAGGTAAAACATGCAAATAGGTCAGCAGCGGTCAATGTCAAAAATGGGGCCCACCAGTTGTATATGCATTTGCTTGTATGTTTGCACATACAAGCCGGTATACAAAAGAAGACATACATTTCGAACCCGAAGAAGAAATCAAATGCAATGTATAAAATTTGGGGTCCGTTGTTTGTATATTTCACTTGTATATTCGCATTGTATATGTGACATACAAGCAAATATACAAAGGTAAATATGCAAGTCGGATCCGATGCGAAGATCAAATTCAAGGTTGGCATCCGCGGCTCATATGTTTGAGTGCTTGTATGTGTGTTGATATACAAGAGGAGTTAGATACAAGCCGGATTTCAAAGCAACTTCAGCATGCTTCATGATAATTTGAAATCCGTGCCTTGTATGTATGAGTTGTATGTATATGCATCCTATATATACAAAGATTTAAAAAGTGAATTTGTATATGCATATGTTTATGCATATACAAGGGCAAAAATGGCAAAATAAGGAAAAGGAAAAGTCAGCGATAGGAACATGGAGTGCCTACGTGGCACGATATTATTGGTTCATGACTTTTCAAGGGTGTTTTGAGTTGTTTATCTCAATGATGGAATCAAAATTGATGGCTATCTTTCAATTTTGTGCAGCGATGGGTTTCTTTGTATGCGACCACATTTTTTGAGCAGGAAACTCCATGGGCATGCTACTGCAGGTTTCGAAGAAGGTTGCGGATAGCTGAAGCAGTAATGGCAGTCATGCAGAGGCACCAATGGGTGAGGTGACAAGTGAACTAACAGGCTTGCGAAGAAAACCTTCAGGTGGCGGCCCAGATCCCAAACCTACCTGCTCCTTCCTCTTTGTCTCTCTGTCGCATTCAATTTTGAGCGCCATTTCTCATGCTTTGTATCTAGTGGATTTTTGATGTGCCATGTAATTAATGCAGAGTACACTTTCTTGATGTATTAAGCAGACTGTGTTACTCAGTCTGTCGTTGTTGAAAACTAGACAAATTTTGGTGCTGCAATAGGAATACAACTTTCTGGTGACTCTATTTCAGGTGTCTTTGCGACTTTATGAGTTGTATGTTGTATGTATTATGCACAGAATTATCAATTTCATGTTGATTTAAATAAGTAATGCTTCATTGTGTGTGTTTTGTTATTTGTCTCCAGACTGAATGTGTTTTTCTTCTGACTCTGAACATCTAAGGGGTGTTATAGATTCTAGAATATAGGTTTTCTATATTGAATACTTAGTCTCTTACTTCTGCTCAAGGAGTAGATTGAATGTTTTGGATTAAGTGTTGAGAAGAATACATTGTAGTAAGGATGTTTGTAAGCAGAAATAACTAAACACTCTCTCTTGGGTATTGTCTATAAGGCAGACATTTTAGAAACCCCTTGAAATCTGATTATTGTGGTAAACATTCACATATATATGTCTATTGACTCTGAGCCCTGGATAGGCACTGATCTGGTCTAGTATCTCTATTGTAACCCAAAGTCCTAGTTTTGCATCCATATATAAATCAAACTCAATCTTCAACTTCAAAATTTTTAGGACTTTAGAAGTAGTTTTAGGACCCAAAATCCTCTGTCTACAACTGAATATAGGCCTGAAGCTAGCCCCTTTGCACTTATCTCACAGTTTTGGTCTACATAAGAGAGGATTTATCTGCTTTGTATCAACATCCCAACTAATTCATGGATGCATTTCATAGATGTTGAGTAGGGAATACCCCCCTTGGTTCTGCAGAGCCTAAAGAAGAAGAGGAGATATTTATAGAATCTATCTCCTATACTGTTGGCCCCTGGCCCAGGAATCCTGTCGATCATTGATGGCTACTTTGTAGGGGTGACTAGGAACAAGCATCTAGTCTGGGAAAAATACCAACAAAACCCTAGGCCAATCAATGCTCTAAACCTTAGAATTGTGATAATCATCTTATAACAGAGAAACAGAAGTAGCAGTCATGATCTGAAAGCATCAGGGTGATCAATGAGATGTCTAAACCTATCCCTCAAAAGCTAAAATGTTAGAAGACTCTGGGGCTAGTGTCTGAGTCTAGAAAGTCCTAATCTTTGGAAGCTCTGAACTGCAAAAATATTGTAAATGATGCTCTGATGTTGAAATTAGGGTTTGCTTTAGCTACTAGACACTGGGGCTCATGCCCAAGTCTGCTATGGAGGAATTTCCAAACTCTATTTTTGAATCCTGAATCATTATCCTTCAAACAAGCTCCATGTACCTTTATTTTTGCAATTCCTGCACCTGTAACCTGCACACGAAGAAAAGGGGTTTTGAGGTTGTGGTGTTTAGGGATTTGCCTCAGTCAAATCACGAGTTAGCATTCAAGATTTCTTAACATCGTTGTTAGACAGAGAGCTTGCCCTAGTAGGGTAGAGGCTAAAGATAATCCAAATGATGAAATGATTCAAACACAAAGATGTCACCTTGGTGGTGAAGTCCTTAGGAGGATGAATATTCTTCAACTCATAAGGATGTTGATGATGATTCTAAATCTGCAACAAACACAATACTAACACAAGTCTGACACAAACACAATGAATACCTTGAATTCACCTTTGCACAATATCATAACCTTTCTATCATCAACCTTACTTAAAATGAATTCAAACACTTTTTTATATATGTTATCTAATTAAAATTTCATAAATTAATTGAAAGAGCCGACAAGAGAGGACCCATTTAAGAGTCTTATGCCGACATGCATTTGATTTTACCCTAACTAATTAGGGTGGACTTGGGCGTAGGTGCCCAAGTCCCAAGGTGCCTTTTTGGTCAGGACCTAAACATTAAATAGGCCCCTAGTTCCCATTTGACATGGGTTTCGAGGGATTTCTAATTGGGATGAATAATTTGCTTATAGAGCATAAACACGGGGACCCAGGAGCTAAATTAGGAGGTAAAAAGGCATGTGTCCACTTTTTACTCCATAAAAGATCTAAACCCATAGCCGTCAAGCCTCTCTCATTACCCATCATCTCGTGCCCCTTTCACCCTAGCTGCCATTCTTCAACAATTGCTTGCTTTGACTGAAAGTTGAAGCAGCATTTCCAACAGCTCAAGAAGCACCACCACTAGCTGAATTATAGGCCTGGGCACCACTAGCAGGGGCATAGGTACCTAGAGAAATAGAGTCATTTTACTACCTGGCGGATCCCCAATACTGAAAGGGGAAGGAGGATCCCAGCTTAGAGCCGAGTGAGTGTACCTTCTAGTTTTGAATCCACCAGCACTGGAACTAGTGGTTTAGCTTGAACCATCAGCATCTCTCTCCCTTAGGTCTCATTTTTATTCATAGAATTAAGTGAAGCCCATCTCATTTTAGTTTGAAGTTCCAAGCCAAAATTCCAACCATATTAGATGGTCAGTTGGACGTCTATTACATATATTTCATTTTGGTGGAGAACCCTCCCCACCTGAGGCATTCTTTCTTGACAATCTGCATCCCCACCCCAACAACATTCAAATTCTAGACGATAGAGCATCCCCCACCTTCTTAAGCTCCCCCACCCCCTAAAATTTTATTGCTTCATGTATGTCCCTCCGAAAGGTCAGTGTGGTCCCTCCAATAATATATTGAAGGGGGCTCCTAGAAGGCCAAACAAGATTAAACTCTTTCGATGGTTAGGTTCTAGAACTGCGCATGGGTGTGTGTTTGATGATGTTTTGTAACTAGGGTTGGGTGAATCTCCCACCTGAGGGAGGCATTCTTTCTTTCTAATTGAACAAGCGGGGGGTAACACATTGGTTTATAACTTATGGGTATCAAGTTATCTCACAAGCCCCTACAATGGTGTATGTTGATAATAGCTGCTCGGGGAGATAGAGGAGTGTAACATATGAAATTGAATCATTCGATTACAAGGACCAACCCCAAAGGCCATGGATAGAAAGAGAGGGGAGGAGGGAACCCCAATATTACCTCGATTGATTCAATACCACCCTTTGCAGGTTTTAGCCTCTTTAGGGGGGCCTTCTTTTCTATTATTGGGGGGAGGGCCCTGTTAGCAAGAAAAATTGGGTTCAGTATAGTCTGGAGACTTGTATCTCGATCCTTCTTGTGTAGTCTTATTTATACCCCAGAAGACACTATACTAGAACAAGTCTAATTATCAAGAATGGACAATTATACATCGTGTGCATTAGAAGATAATCATACTCATACTTAAACTATAGAATTTAGTTTCTAATTTAGGCATCTTGTATATATATAGATGTATGTTCAGAATATCAATTGAGCAGGTCTAGTCTTTGCTCTAGTCATATCTATTACAATTACTACTCCTCATTCATATTTTATCTTATAGGTTTATATACATGTATCCTTTGAAGTTTCATGACTTTTCCCCTTTGTCTCATGCCTTTTCCAAAAGTGAAGTATTCCTCCAGTTTCTTCTAGTACCCCTATTCTGGTATTTTTGATATGTTCTGGTACTTGACCTGCCAACATCATCCCTCTTTTTAAAATGATGTCTTATCCTCAAGACATCAGACTTAGTTTGGTAGTATGTTGAGATAGTTGTAATTTATTCTAGAGATTTATTTTAGGGCCCCCTCCAAACTTTTATTTTCATGATTTACATACCGGACTCGTCATGGCATTATTGTGTTCTTTGCAAGTTGTATCGTATTCCTTGTAAGTATTAAATATTGTTAAGACACCAATGGGTCCGTTCATTATGTCTCTGTCATTTTTGTGCAGGGGTTGTGGTGGGTTCCTTTCTTTTCTTTTTACTCTTTGAATATTACCTTGGTTACTTGTGTGGTAAGTTATTGCCTTGAGTTTGATCTTATAGACTTCTTTATTAGTGGTGTGTGAGCTACATGCATTCTTTCATAGATCTATAACACTTTGCCACAGTTTTTTCAAAAAACATCTAGTTATATTAATTCATACTTTTTTTCATTACAAAATTGCCCCCTTCCTAGTGCAGTGCTCCAGTACTTTTCTTTTTTTACACGATATATGAAACTTATACATTTTCTAGAAAATTCTAACATTCTTCAAAACATCATCACAATTCATCATTCCAACACAATGACATCCTCAGCCCGCACCAAGTTGTGAAATTCCTGTAGCCATTCCACCCTGACAACAAGTTCTAGGTTGGATTATTTCTTCAGGAATGCACATCCGTTGGCTACCTTGAACTGGTGCTCTTGCAGGGTCATTGTAGATAAATTAGCAAGGAAAGGCAACATCGGCACATTGTGGTCTCCATTGCGGTGTCGATTGTAGTCTCTGGGTCAAGGAATCCCCACGCAAGTGTCACCATTTCCACCACTTCTTCTAGACCTCCCAGATAGTTTACTTTGATCATTGCCATAGTTAGTTGAATCACCATCTCCTTGTTCTCCCCTAGATCAAGTAGGGAAGCCACAAAGCATGAAGATATGTCAGTGTTCACCTGGTAGCGGTCATCTGCTTGCAATAAATCCTTCCCTAGTATCCATTTGATAGTTGCAATGACTAAATGGTGTTTAGTGTCAAAGAGTCTTTTTATTCTTACTTCAGTAATTTCCCCCAGAAATGAAATTTGTCATTTTTGAGAAACCAACCTTATCGAAGTATCCATTTCTGGTGAAGCTCAGCAATTACCAAACTTATTGAATTTTTTCCTCTTCTTTGTATTTCCTTTTAAATCCATGCCAGTGCATTAAGAAAGTATCAGATCGTGATTATCCTTGTCATGTCAAATCTTGTTTTGATTTCTTATTAATTTCTATGACCTATTCTGCTAATATGAACTTTATTTTGTTTGTGTGAAGAGGTAGCTCTATCAACTTGTTATTGCCTGCTTATCTTTTCATCGATTGAATGTCTTGTTTGGTGAGTCTAGTGATAATTAATTCATCAATTGTTAGAGTGGTAATCATGTGTTCTTATTTTCTTGTTATTATTGGTTCCTGATCTTACAATATTTACACTATATCCACTATGTACATTTGGATTTGAGATATTGATTTTGTGTGACTATCCTGTCAAGTAATGTTTGAGACATTCCCCATTCACATGTCCCATTAGTAGTGTATTATCCATTTGTCTGAGTTTGACTACCCCTGATTCAGTGATTTGGTGAATTGTAATATCCCACTTAGGATATTTGCTCAAAACACCAAAAGATTTAGATTTCTTGCAACCGTTTACCAAAGAGACTCTAAACAACATCAAAAGATCAAAGCAATTTAATATCAACAATTAGATAAGTGAATGAATGGCCTTCAACACCTTGATATTGACTTCAATTGGAAATGATTACAAAAGGATGGCTTTCTATCATGTATAGCAAACTTTGTTTGATTTATATCAGACCTTATTACAATGCACAAATGGATTAGAAAATGAAATTACAACTTATCCAATCAATGGCCAATGAAGGTATGATGATGATGGCTAAAACCAAGAAAGAGTGTATGATGCTTATAGACACCCTTTAGTCACTGTTGCACTTTCACCATGTCTGATGTTACAAACAATATCATTGTTGTAGCTATCTTCTATGCCCAAATTTTCAATGAATGCCTCCAATATGCCAATGATGAGTCTCTCAAGCTAGCGATGGATCTTTGAAATGATGCAATGTGGATTGTAGATGTTCCAAGTGCTTCAAATCTTCAAAGTCTTCAATATACGTATGCCAAAAATCCCTTCAAACTCTTCAAATGAACCTGCAATTCATAGCACATGATGTAATTTGTATGATAAAATCTCAAAATGGATATGAGAGCATCACCATATCAATGCCAAGGGATCATCTCCTTGACGGATAACTAAAAATTTGAATTTCCAGCCAAAGCATAATAATAAGAAACTTACCAAGTGATCAAGTCTATGCAAATTGAAGTCCAATGACCCTAGTTAAGCTCCTTCAAGATGACATAGCATTTCTTTGTCTTCATCAAATTTCTCCTTCTTTCTAGGGCGGCGCATCATGAAGACATTAATTTCATTGATTTTGGAAGCCTTTCTACTTGGTCGGCGATCTTCATAGGAGAGAGCATTTAATTAAAATTTTAGTATGGAGCAATTGATATTATTAAATGAATTATTGATCCCTCCTTAAATTGGTGCTAGTAGTTTAAAATGGAACCACCTTGATCGTTGCTATCCAAGTCCATGTTCTTTTATCAAATTTGAAATAATTCTCCTCTTGGTCAGTGCTCATCCTTGGGCAATACAAAATCATATTGAATATAACTCCCACCTTGTACACTTTTACCTTAGCTAAGACGTATTCATGACACATGATCCAATGTCCCATAAGGTCGAATAGCATCAAGACCCAAATGTGGCACATGATCCAATGTTATGTGTACACATTTATCTTGGCCGTTAAACTCCATCCTCATGAATGCCTAGCTTGGACCTATAACTCAACTGATCATCCCATGTTCACCATGTACATTTTTATTTGAATCAACTTAATTTAGGACCATCCTTATAGCTTCATCATGTACACATTTACACTAGCAAGGACCTATCTTTTAAACCCTCCACTGTGTACACAAAAACCTATTAGCTTGGACTTAAATAAGGAACACCATGTACATTGAAACCTGCTTGGCATGGACCTAATTTAGGCTAATGCAAAACATTTCTTCAAGCACAATTAAACCTCTTCCAATGCAAAGACTTATCCAGAAGTGATCGATGGAATAGAGACATGAAATTGCAATTAAAGATTGCCAATTTCTAAATGCCGACTTGTCATCAAAGAAATAATGAAAATACAATTTGAATTGTACATTCCATTAATCACAAACACCATATTTTGGCTAGCTCCAAAATGGGACATTACAAGTCCTCCCACCCCAAGATTGCTTGCCCCAAGCAATCACAAATGTGAAATTAGAATCAATTAACACCAGGATCCAAAACCCATCTAATTTGTCCATACAAATTCACACATACCATCTCAAAGATGTTGATGAAGGAGATCCTAGGACCACTTCCACTGTCGCACCATAATGCAAACATATCCATACCAATATAGATGTCAAACACCAATGTATCCATCTCTCTTGTTTTGTTGTCATAAATCAAAATAGCGGTATGCTATCTGAAAATGTCATCCCAAATGATATGAAAAGTACCATCCTCAATGCATGAAGAGAGAAAATCATTATTAGACCAATTGTCAACAAGAAAATATTGACTTCCATCATAGTAAACTCTTCTAAATACCGTTGTATCAAAACTGAAATCACATGCTTCAATGTCTAGCAATGAAGAAAATACATTAAACCATGGAAAATGAACTATCAAATCATCATATACACCAATAAAAAAGCATCATCAAAATCATGAGTAGGTTGGTTTAGTTCACCAATTGGAACTAATGTATCATGTAAAACTGAATTACCTTCATCTCCATTGTCATACTCATGCATTGTTGGCAAGAGATGATGCTTTGCATTGATAGGTGTTGTCATTGATGGCAACTAAGATCATCCCAATCATCCACATAACACAATTTGTTCATACCGGAAGTTAGAATCAGAATTTGTCTAAGTCTAGGTAGTTAGGAATAGAGTAGTAACAGGGTCCAGTATCTTGGTCTAGATCTCTCCGATGGAAAGGCATGGTTTGCTACAGATCTAAAGTAATCGAAAGCATTGTCAAGACATTCTAAATCTAGAGTTTTGTCCTCCGGTGATGAAGGAATCAAAAGATATTAGCTTTTGAGTATCAGGTTTCAGTTTGACAAAACAGATAGAAGAAGAACAGGTCAACTTTATGAATGATCTTAATTCTAGATGTATAAAAGTTGTTCATTGGGAAATGGTGATTACCAGTGATAGTGGCTGACCTAATTGATGATTTGTGAGTGCAAGTTTTGATCCACATCTCATATTACATATGGATCTAGCCGACAGAGCAGAGTACTCAACAAAGTTCTAAATGTTTTTGAAGCCGACTAGCAAAATAAATGTAGATCATGTTGCGGATATATATAGCCGATGGAATTGGATGATTTAGTGTGTGTGGTATGTGTGAAATAGGCGTATGTGAGAAGAGAAAAAATTCAAATTGTGAATGAAGGCAGAACAGTAAGAAGAGCAGAGCACAGATGAAATGTGTAAGATTAATTTTTGCACTTAACCAGAACTGAAACTCTTGCATGGGTAGATGCTATTAATCAGTTCAAATCTATGTTATTCTCTTGTGATATTTCCATAGGCAGTGAGCCTCCATTTGAGCAGTGAGCTCTAGGCAGTGAGCCCAAATACATGTGCATTCCCATTTGTAAAAATACTTTTAAAAGGGTATTAATATTTGTGGGTTAACCCCCACTGTGGTTTTTCCCTTAACCGGGTTTCCACGTCAAAAATCTCTGTGTCAAATGTGTTGATTATGTTTTTGCTTCTGTATTAATAACATATGCTTTTATGTTTGCATCATTAATCAAATTGACAATAGTGAAAGAAGGTTAAAAGAAAGATTTTGGAGACAATTGATTCACCCCCCCTCTCGGTTGTCTGGGTCAATTCCAACAATTGGTATCAGAGAAAGGTTCCTTTGAAAAGCCTAACAGCTTGAGGAAAAGATTTTGGAATAAGTTTCAAATGGGTTCACTCAAAGATCAACTTTAGGTGGCCCTAGAAGAGCTTGTTCAGTCTAAAGCAGAAATTAGTAATCTGAGAGGTGAACTCAAAGATGTCGATGATACCATTGAAATGTTAAAAGATAAATTAAAGAAATCTCTGCAAAGAAAAAAGGAGCTACTTCTGCAACTATCCAGTTTACCTGAAGAAAATGGCATGAATGAATCTTTGGATAAAAAGACAAAGGAATGTGAGAAGCTGTCAAAAGAAGTTGATGTTCTAAAAATTGAAATGGAATCTGGGGTGATGAGGCAAACCAAAGAAAGTGAAGATAGGAAGAAAACTAAAGAAGATCTAAATCAAAAACTAAGAGAAAGAACTGAAGAATATTGCAAATTGGATAGAATAGCTGGACATCTAGAGTCTGATCTACAAGAAAGTAGAGACAATGAGAGAGAACTTGAAAGGCAAATTGTCATTCTCAGACATGACCTAGAAGTTGCAAATGAATATAAAGAGAAGTTCAAGATAAGCTCAGCAAAACTAGAAACACTGCTCAAAGGACAGAAAAAGGCTAATGACAAGCATGGTCTTGGATATGAGAAAGGTGAAAGCTCTAGATCCAGACAAAGAAATTTTCAACCAAGGAATAGGAGAAACAGAACTAGAAAACCTCTGGTAAGACAACCTAATGCTCAAAGATATCCATCATTCAATTGAAATTGCTTCAATTGCAATAAATTTGGTCATAAAGCTACACAGTGCAAAAGCAGAGTAAATCAAAATGGTCCATCCTTCTCCGGTCAATGCTTCAAGTGTAAGAGGTATGGTCATAGATCTAATGAATGTAGAAGTGTGATAATGAATGGCAATTCTTTCAATGGCTACTGCTTTATTTGCAATGGATTTGGACACATGGCTAATCAGTGCAAATCAAGAGGAAATCAAGTTTATAAGAAAGAGAATGGTGTGTGCTTTAATTGCAATAAATTTGGTCATATTGCAAGATTTTGTAGAAGTAGGTACAATGGACGAAGAGGTCCGGTAAACAGAAAATCGAATGAGCAGAGATAAGACAAAGGCAAAGAAAAAATTGATGCGAATGAGACTCAGAATGAAATAAACAAGATATGGGTCAAGAAAACAATTATGAATGATAGTAACAGATCCGCACCGGGATCTGGTGCTAAAGATTCCTCTGGGAATTGATTTGGGAGCCTTGGCTCAGGGGGAGCAGCATTGTAAATCAAATTCCCCCAACCAGTAAGTGAGTGCCTGGATCTAGCACAATAAGAAAAGGTGCCTTGAATTGATTTAGAACAATTGGAAGGATTTCTGGAAGAAAAAAGGTGGATATGGAAAATTGTGGAATAATTTATGAAAAACTGTTCAACAAATAGAGCAACCGGATGTATTAGGGCAGAGCATTTATTACAAAGACAAATTAGGTGTTACGGAACATAAAAAGATCATTCATTCCTTATTTAGATCACTTTGCATCAAAAGAAAGCAAGAAGAGGAGAAGTGAAAGAGTTCAAAGCTGAGAATTCCCAAGAATTGAAGTGCAAAGAGGATCTCCAAGCAAAACCCTAATCTACGAAACAAGGTATTTCTATTTTTTGCAAAACTTCTTGAATTCTCAATCTCTGCAAATGGCTACACCTTTACTTGTTGATGTCACTGAGAGGCCCCGTCCTAAATTCAAGAAGTATCCCTATAAATCTGTTGAAGTCGAACCACTAGGTGCCTTTTCGAGTGTTTCATATGGGGTTTTACATGTTGAAGACATTAGGGCATACATTCATTGCAATATAGAAGAATTTGTGAATCTAAAACTGATGGAGTTGTTTAAGAACCATCTGAAAGATAACAATTACCAACTAAGACCTGAATTTGAAGCCCTTGAAAGCAAACATTTTTTGCAAATGATTGAATTTCCATCTTTTGATGAAAATGAATGGGTTCGATACATCTTAAGCCGAATACATGATGAATTCATATGGCTAATGAAACCATTTAAGATTACAAAGGACATTATCAAGATTGTAACTGGGTTAAACTCCTCCAACAGATTACCCATGTTGAAAGCCGTGAAAAACTAGACAGTAACTAATGCTACCGGTGCCAAGTTTGACAAAAGGGCAATGACCATCGATGATATCATAGAACCAGATGTTAAATTTGCCTCTATGGTGATCAGGTACAAGATTTATCACTCTAGCAAGGAAACTTTAGTTTTTGGGACTGCAATATATGTAGCTTATAAGATGTTAAAGGAGAATGCAGACTATGATCTGTGTGAATTACTATAGAATCAACAGGTAGAGAATCTGAGCAAAATTAAAAGAGACAAGAAAAGCTCTTTCAAATATGGTTCCTTGATCATATGCTTATTTTTCTATTTCATGAATGAAGTGCCTAGAGTGCAAGGTGTGCACTGGACAAATGACAAACCAATGGCAATCCAGATAAGAGACCATTTATATAGTCTTGGAGATTTAGGTGCACAAAAGGCTATAATCTGGGGATATTTCAAAAACTTTTAGAGTCTAATGCATGCAAGGGAAAGAATCCCTAATTCAGTTGTAGAAAAGTATGAAAATGAGATATGTTTTATGGTTGACACAAATCAATGTTTGATGGAAGCTGTAGAACCTAGAACAGTATGGATAATGTCAATGGGTTATGAGGTGGATGAGGAAATTCTGGACATGTATGCTCAATATCTTCTGAGCAAACCTAAAGACACCTCTGTTGAAAGGTTTGGAACATACAAGGAACTAAGCTTAAAGTTGCATGTGGAACTTAGACAACCGGAAACAAAAAGAAAAGTGCACAAGAAAGTGGAGATGTATGCAGAAAGCATTGGGATTACAAAAGAAGTAGTGAGAGAATAGAGAAAGGATTGAAAAGATAAAGAAGAACACTGAGCAAACTTTAGAAAAAAAAAAGTAGAAAGTGAGCCAACAGTCACTCTGGAAGTCCCACCAAGCTCCTCAAGAAAGACAACCTGAGTTCAGCAAATCTTACTAAGCAACCCAAGCCCACTTCTACCAAGAAACTAAAAGCCACTCCATCTAGTGAAGGAGGGAAAATAAAGAAAACCAAGGCCACAAGAATCCACAAGAGCACAAAAGATGATGAGGAGAGAGAAATAGATGAAGAAGTGAAAGAAATGAGATCTAAGAAAGCCAAAACTTCAAAGACTTCTGAAGACCAACCTTTCTGAAGCAACAAAGCTAGTAAAAAGCAAGCAACTGGTAAGGTGGCTATGTCTATTGATGAAATTGTAAAAACAATCACCGTTCATGGAAATTTAAAGCCCATCAGAGTTTACTATGACAACTTTGATCAAGCAAATAAGAAAATTTTGGAAGATGCCACCATCATGTATTTGAATAAATTCAATAGAGCCCTATTAAAAATTTTACAAGAACTTCCTAAAAGTTTAAGGAGAGTACTGGAAATGAGAAAAGAAGTAGCTAAGGCTAAAGATCTAGAACTTAGAGAGTATGTCCTCTCCACACTATGTCCTGTAATGACCAATAGAGAAGTAGATAAAATTCTCAAATAAGTCAAAGAAAAATTTAGAAGCAAAGTTTGGATGAACAAGCTAATGCTTGGTGAAACTGAGGAAATTGCAAAGGAAATAGAGGAAATTCTAAGAAAGGCTTTAGACAAAGATAAATACTATATTTTTTCAGAGAAACAAGTTGAAGAAGACAATCCTCCAGCTCTGAAACAAGAAGCTCCAAAAGAAGAAACTAACAAGAGAATTAATGACCAAAGTACTACTCTAGATCCTCCAGAATTAACCTATGAGGAGACTAATGATGGACTTGATTCATCAAATCTAAATATTGGAGAAGTTCAAGAAGAGGAACAAGTCAATCAGGAGGACATAGAAATGATAGATAGAATAGTTGATGCAGGAGTAACCCGACCTGATCACTCTGGAAAAGAAGAGGATATTGCTACCACACAAAACCCTCTGGATCAGGTAGCAAGTGGTGAGAAAATAGGAAAGAGTCCCTTTGGAGAGAACATGGAGAAGAGTAAAATAGAGAAAAAGGAAGAAAAAAGAAAGAAGGATAAGGTAGAAGAAGATGGTGCAAATGTTGATGCACCTAAAGTAGATACTGAGAAATCAGATGAACAAAAGGATGGTTCTAAAATTGTTGCAAGAGACACTACAGATGCAGTAAAAAGTCTTCTTGAAAAAGAAATGATTGAACTTGATGAGCCTGAGCTACTCCATGGTCTAGCCAATCCAAATGCTCTCTCTCCAATTCAATTGATGAAAATAGCATCATTCACCCAAGTAAAGGCTAGAGAAAATATGTTAAAGTTCCACATGGAGGATAATGAGCTATTGGGGCTTGCAACTAGAATTTTGGAAAAGTTAATGCCTTCCTACCATAAGAGTCCATCTGATTCCCCCTCCGGACATCTGAAAAACCTTGTAAGTTCTGTAAATACTCATTTTGAGTCATTTGAGAAGTCTGCCGAGACAAAAGTCAGAAATGATTTTTTGAATAAGAGATTGAGTGAAATTAAGAGTCTAATAAGGTATGACAGGACTATATTTGCTATCAGTATAAATAGTATTCAAAATGCTCTAAGTGATAGAAGTGATATATATAAATTTTGTCTATCCTGGCCCAAAGTAAGTGAGGATATTGAGAAGAAGATAAAGGAACAAGAACTAAAATTGTCAAATCTATCCAATAATTTTGATCCTCTAACTATTTCACCCATAAGTCAGGAATGTCAAGTAATTAGATTGACAGATGAGATTAAGAGACTTGTTAAAGAGAAAGGCAACATTATGAAGAGAATGTGTGAGCTCCGGGGATTGATTGCCCCTAAGTTAGAGACAATGTATAATGCCCTTTTTGAAGCTCATACTGCAATTCAGACCAAGGACCCATCAGATCTATCAAAGGTAGAAGCATATTCATTTTTGTTGAGCGGACACATATCAATTTTGGATGGAATGAAGAGTACTTGGGCCTCCAAACTTGTGCAAATAAAAACCAGTTTTGTAGACATTTTCAAGTTTATGTAAATTAGACTTAATGATTAATTATACATATGCGGCAGTATATACAGAATTTTTGGAGAATTTTGGCTTGTGGACCACAACCTTTGCCATTGATGTCAAAGGGGGAGTGAAGAGCAGTGAAAAATGAGGAATCTAGCAAAGGGGGGCTTTGGAACTAATAGAGAAGCACAAGTGCACAGAGTAAGGGGAAGCTACATTAGAAACTTAGTCATTTTTCAATAAGTGTTGCCATCAATGCCAAAGGGGGAGATTGTTGGCAAGAGACACTACTTTGGATTGATAGGTGTTGTCATTGATGGAAACTAAGATCATCCCAATCATCTGCATAACACAATTTGTTCATACCGGAAGTCAAAATTAGAATTTGTCTAAGTTTGGGCAGTTAGGAATAGAGCACTAACAGGATCTGGTATCTTGGTCCGGATCTCTCCGGTGGAAAGGCATGGTTTGTTGCAGATCTAAAGTAGTTGGAAGCATTGTCAAGACATTCTAAATCTAGAGTTTTGTCCTCTGATGATGGACTCAAAAGATATTAGCTTCTAAGTATCAGGTTTCAGTTTGACAGAACAGACAGAAGAAGAACAGGCCGACTTTATGAATGATCTTAATTTCAGATGTATAGAAGTTGTTCATTAGGCAAATGGTGATGACCAGTGATAGTGGCTGACCTAATTAATGATTTGTAAGTGCAAGTTTTGATCCACATCTCATATTATGTATGGATCTAGCCGACAGAGAGTACTCAACAAAGTTCTAAATGTTTTTGAAGCCGACTAGCAAAATAATTGTAGATCATGTTGCGGATATATAGTTGATGGAATTGGATGATTTAGTGTGTGTGGTGTGTGTGAATAAGGCATATGTGAGAAGAGCATAAATTCAAAGTGTAAATGAAGGTAGAACAGTAAGAAGAGCAGAGCAAAGATGAAATGTGTAAGATCAGTTTTTGCACTTAACTGGAACTAAAACTCTTGCATGGGTAGATGCTATTAATCAGTTCAAATATTTGTTATTCTCTTGTGATATTTCCATAGGCAGTGAACCTCCATTTGAGCAGTGATCTCTGGGCAGTGAGCTCGAATGCATGTGCATTCCCATTTGTAAAAATGCTTTTAAAAGGGTATTAATATTTGTGGGTTAACCCCCACCGTGGTTTTTCCCTTAACTGGGTTTCCACGTCAAAAATCTTGGTGTCAAATGTGTTGATTATGTTTCTGCTTCTGTGTTAATATCATATGCTTTTATGTTTGCATCATTAATCAAATTAACAATAGTGAAAGAAATTTAAAAGAAAGATTTCAGAGACAACTGATTCACCCCCCAGTTGTCTGGGTTAATTCCAACATGCATATCATCAATGGCTGACCCAAAGTCATCAAACAAAGTTGATTGCACGGCTATAGGACTATTGTCCTCAAACAAATCAAGGATTATGTCATGCCATTCTATAGTATTTTCACTTTTTTCTAATCCCAAATACTCTCCATCAAAGGTTGTCCCAATACAAGTATCTCCATGTGCATCATCTATGTTTGCATGAAACAATTCTTGACCCATAGCTATCATATATTTAGATGTTATTTGATGAGGTAAAGTGTACTTGAGGGCTCTCATAACAATTTGTTTCCCATTATGTAGGAAATTCAACTCCATAGATTGTAGATCTTAGATGACCCTTTGCAAAGAAAGTAGCCATTGCATACCAAGTACAATCTCACTGTCCTTCAAATCAAGTACATAAAAGTCATCACAAAGTGTATACTCCCCAAATATAATACTAAGCTTGCTCACCTTCTTCTTGCAAAGGATAGTGAGTCCACCTATTGTAGCTACATCAAAGCCCTCAAAGACATCACATTGCAAACCTTTCTTATTCACTAAACCCTCATCAATGTAATTATGTGTAGCTCCATTATCAAGAAGTGCCAAGACTTTGCAACCAAATAATGTACCTTCAAAGATGAATGGATTATACATTGAACCTCCTGAAAGATAAGCAATTCTAGAACTCTTGTTACCTTCACTCATCAAATTAAGTGTTGGTTGTCCATGATCAATATCCAAAGTAGAATCATCATCTACCTCATGAATTACCTCTATGTAATGCACCTTACCTTTGCCAAGACACCTATGACCAATCTTCTAAGGTTGTTTGTAAGTGAAGCATAACTTATTCCTACGAAGTTCATCTCTTTCTTCATAATTCATCTTTGATGTACCTTCATCTTTCTTTGGAGTGGGCTACTCATGAGATTTCTGATTTGCATTATCATCATTGAAACTCTTCTTTTGAGGTGTGTATGTAGGAGTGATATCCAAATCAAGTGCAAGATCAATGGCCTCATCAAGTGTACTTGGCCTATGGACCTTGACCAATCCCTTGATCCTGTCATTCAATCCTTCAAGAAACAACATTTTGATCCTCCTATCGGTCATGTCAAGAACCATAACCACAATCTTTTGAAACTCATTGACATAAGCATCCACTCTACTAGTTTGTCTCAATTATGCAAGCTCATGGTAGTAAACCTCTGCATCTTTGTGGTCAAACCTATTAATGAGTTTTTGAATAAATTCATCATATGAAGTAATCCTATTATGATGTTGAGAAACAAGTCCATGGTGCCACCAATCATAGGCTAAACCCTCCAAATGTATAGTAGCAAAATGTATAGCTTTTTCTTCACTCATGGGCTTGAGTGTAAGAAAAGTATCCAACTTATTCACCCATGCTCTAGCACTTATCTTGTCACTACCATTAAAATTTGGAAGAGAAATCTTGTTCAATGCATCCTTGTACTCCTTAGGTTGAGTGATTTGGGCTCTCCTTTCTCTTTGTCTATTAGCTCTTCCTCTTCGACTTTGTCTCTTCTGGCTCATGTAGTTGTTGAGGCTAATCTTGTCCTTCACATGCTCTGGAAGTGCATCACAATCATTGACCATTGATATCAAGTCCTCATCAAATGGTGGCTCCTCTTCCCCAACTTGTGGTTCCTCAACTACCTCTTCTTCTCTAGGAAGAAAAGTAGGTTGCATAGGTCTCTCAACTATAGGTGTGTGTTTCCTCCTTGTTCGAGGTGATCCTGCAATACTTCATGTATCATCCTGATTAGCTCTATTGTTGTTGTTCCTATTATTAGCCATCATAGCCTAAAACATCCTCTCAATATTTGCATTTGTTTGTTGATGTTGTGATTCCATTCTATTCTGACTATCCACCATTCTGCATTGATGATCCACCATTTCCCTCACCATATGCCCAATGTCATCCTATGGATTTCCATGCCTTCTATCACCCATTGTATTTGTTCTTCTTCGGTAATGATGTGGAAAAGGATCAACATAGTAGCTCATAACCCATAGGCTGGTAGGATCAAGGATCTGATACCACTATAATATCCCACTTAGGATATTTGCTCAAAACACCAAAAGATTTAGATTTCTTGCAACTATTTACCAAAGAGACTCAAAACAACATCAGAAGATCAAAGCAATTTAATATCAACAATTGGATAAGTGAATGAATGGCCTTCAACATCTTGATATTGACTTCAATTGGAAATGATTACAAAAGGATGGTTTGTTGTCCTGTATAGCAGACTTTGTCTGATTTATATCAGACCTTATTACAATGCACAAATGGATTAGAAAATGCAATTACAACTTATCCAATCAATTCCCAATGAAGGTATGATGATGGCTAAAACCAAGAAAGAGTTTATGACGATTATAGACACCCTTCAGTCACTATTGCACTTTCATCATGTCGACTATTACAAACAATGTCACTATTGTAGCTATCTTCTATGCCTAGATTTTTAATGAATGCCTCCAATATGCCAATGATGAGTCTCTCAAGCTAGTGATGGATCTTTGAAATGACGCAATGTGGATTGTAGATGTTCCAAGCACTTCAAATCTTCAAAGTCTTCAATATAAGTATGCCAAAAATCCCTTCAAACTCTTCAAATGAACCTACAATTCATAGCACATGATGTAATCTATATGATAACATCTCACAATGGATATGGGAGCATCACCATATAAATGTCAAGGGATCATCTCCTTGACGGATAACTAAAAATTGGAATTTCCAGCCAAAGCATAAGAATAAGAAACTTACCAAGTGATCAAGTCTATGCAAATTGAATTCCAATGACCCTATTTAAGCTCCTTCAAGATGACACAACATTTCTTTGTCTTCATCAAATTTCTCCTTCTTTCTAAGGTGGCGCATCATGAAGACATTAATTTCATTGATTTTGGAAGCCTTTCTACTTGGTCGGCGATCTTCATAAGAGAGAGCATTTAATTAAAATTTTAGTATGGAGCAATTGATATTATTAAATGAATTATTGATCCCTCCTTAAATTGGTGCTAGTAGTTTGAAATGGAACCACCTTGATTGTTGCTATCCAAGTCCATGTTCTTTTATCAAATTTGAAATGTCTCCTCTTGGTCGGTGCTCATCCTTGGCCAATACAAAATCATATTGAATATAACTCCTACCTTGTACACTTTTACCTTATCTAAGACCTATTCATGATGTATGATCCAATGTGCCATAAGGCCAAATAGAACCAAGACCCAAACGTGGCACATGATCCAATGTTATGTGTACACATTTATCTTGGCTGTTAAGCTCCATCCTCATGAATTCTTAGCTTGGACCTATAACTCAACCGATCATCCCATGTTCACCATGTCCATTTTTATTTGAATCAACTTAATTTAGGACCATCCTTATAGCTCCATCGTGTACGCATTTATGCTAGCAAGGACCTATCTTCTAAACCCTCCACCGTGTACACAAAAACCTATTGGCTTGGACCTAAACAAGGACCACTGTATACATAGAAACCTGCTTGGCATGGACCTAATTTAGGCTGATGCAAAACATTTCTTCAAGCACAATAAAACTTCTTCCAATATAAAGACTTATCCACAAGTTATCTATGGAATAGAGACATGAAATTGCAATTAAAGATTGCCAATTTCCAAAATGCCGACTTGTCATCAAAGAAATAATGAAAATATAAATTTTTGAATATTGTACTTTTCATTAATCACAAACACCATATTTCGGCTAGCTCCAAAATGGGACATTACATGAATATAGTATGGTCCTAGCTACCAGACTTTTAGCTTCCCTGGTTTTTGAATTTGTTGTCATATAGTAACACCAAGTCTTCTATCTTAAATGTTTTAAGGCAAAGATTTTTGTCATGCCAAGCTTTTTGTCTTTGCCTTTCAACCTGTTGGTTATACTGGGAAATTTGTTAAAATTAATCTAACTTTTCAAGTTCTTCCACTCATGTTCGTAGTGATTCATCTTCGTCCAACTAGAGTGCCAGGGCTATGCATATGTTGGGAATTAGAAAGTTCATCAGAATCATTGCATCCATCCCATACACTAGTTGGAATGGTGTGAATTTATTGGTTCTTTTGTAAGAAGTTCGGTGTGCCCATAATATTGTCGGTAGTTTTATATCCCAATCCATTTTGTGGCTATTGCATAATTTTGTCAATGTCTTCCCAATTATTTTATTAAGGGCTTCACTGGTTTCATTTTTTTGTGGATGATACAGAGAACTTTTATTGTGGGTAATCATGAAGTTTTGTAGTAGTTCTGTTACCATATTGTTTACAAAATGTTTCCCTTGATCACTTACTATGCTTACCATACATCCATACCGAGTATAATATTTTTGTATAGGAATTTAGTAGCAGTTATGGAAGTACAATCTTTGGTGGGTTCTTCCTCTACCCATTTAGTTAGGTAATCCACTCCAATGATGATAAATCAGGATTTGGAGCATTTTGTTGGTGGGTCAATGGGTCCGATGAAGTCTATTGCCCATTTTTCAAAGGGATTTTGTGGCATTACTAGTCATAGAGGCATCTCATCCTTGTTATTAGGTTTACCTGTTCTTTGACATATATCACATTTCCTTACATGTTCCTTAGCATCATTATATAGAGTTGGCTACCATAGACTGGCTAGTTTAATTCTCCTTGTTATAGTTTCTCTGGAATTATGTCCTCCAGCAATTCCACTATGTGCCTCTTGCAAGATAGATTCCCTTTCATGATTATACACCACTCTTCTCAAAATGTCATCGGTCCCTTTATGGTGTAATTCTCCCTCTATCAATGTGTAGGGTGTTGCTCTGTGTATCAATGCATATTTTTCAGTTGATAATAAAATTGCAATACTTTTCAGTTCTTCCAGTACTGTTGTTATCTACAATAAATGTGTTCCAGGTAGTTCTTCCCCATATATGTCTGGTTCATCCCCTATTTCAAGTCTTAATAGACAGTCTAGGCCTTGGTTGTTTTCCCCAAGATTCACCATTATCTTGAAATCAAATTTTTGGAACAATAGTAGCCATCTTGATATCCGGCCATGATTTGTTGGTTTGTTTAACAAATATTTTAGAGTTTCATGGTCTGTGAAAAAGATGAATGGTGTGGATAGTAGGTAGTGTCAGTATTTTTGTAGTGCGTAGACTATTGCCAATGCCTTTTCGCTAGTAGTGTAGTTTTTCTTGGCTGTTGATAGCTTCCTACTGGCAAAATCTATTGGATGATCCTTATTTCCTTTTGGTTGAGTTAGGAATACCCCTATAGCTATCCCAGAAGCATCCACATGCACATGAAATAGATTATTCCAATCTGAGAAGATAAGTATAGGTGCTTCTATAATTTTTGTTTTAGCATATGAAAGCCTGTTGGGCCTCCGTTGTCCATTCAATGTTTCGTCCCACATTTTTCTTCAATAGATCTTCTAAGGGGGTTGATGTTCTAGCATAGCCTTTAATAAATTTCCTATGATATCCAGTATACCCTAAGAATGTCTTGACTTCTGAAGCATTTCTTGGTGGTGGTAAGTTCTGAATCAAGGATATCTTCATAGAGTCCACCATTAAACCTTCTTTGCATATGATATGTCCCAAAAGGGTCCAATAAGGTGCTACGAATGTGTACTTATTTAGGTTCAATGAATTATGCATGGTTCTGCATCAGTTTAGCATCATCTAGAGGACCTGAATGTGATCCTTTATTAACCCATAAACCGTCCAATCATCTAAGAATACTTCAAGGAAATAATGGATGAAATCTTTAAATGTATTAATCATTATCCAACTGAATACTACCGATGCATTCTTCAATCCAAATGGCATGACCATGTACAAGTATGATCCTCATTCGGTTGCAAAAGTGGTTTTGGGTTGATCTTCTTCGCGGATTTTTACCTGATGGTATCCAGAGAATCCATCTGTGAATGAATAAATTTCTCTTCCTGCCACTTATTCCAATATTTCTTCTATGCATGGGGTAGGAAATGAATCATGTATGCATGATTTTA
The DNA here is from genome assembly GCA_027924645.1 of Cunninghamia lanceolata. Classification (NCBI taxonomy): domain Eukaryota; kingdom Viridiplantae; phylum Streptophyta; class Pinopsida; order Cupressales; family Cupressaceae; genus Cunninghamia; species Cunninghamia lanceolata. Next base: position 2,948,552 of record BSBN01001247.1, on the reverse strand, counting down.
TTTAGTTCTCTAAAGTCAACGCACACCTGGATTTCTTATGTTTTCTTGTTCTGAACCACCATAGGACTTATCCATTCTGCGTCTTCTACCGGTTTGATGATCCCTATGGCCAACATTTTGTCTATTTCTATTTTTACTTTCTTTTTCATGTTTGGATTTAATCTGTATGGCCTTTTCCGAACCAATTTGGTCCCTTCTTTTAGTTGTATTTTCATTACGCCTACTTCCTCTTTAATTCCTTTCATTTATGTAAAGCTTCTGGGAAATAAGTCTTGGAACTCTATTAGAGTTTCAATTGTTTGTGCTACTACTTTCTCCTCCCATTAATCTCCTATTTTTGCTAACTTGGGATCACCCTCTATTGCAATGTTGGTTTCTTTGATCTTGAGAGGTTCATTATAATATTTTCCTTTTGGTTCCTTGATTTCTTCTATTTGTCTTTCTCCTTGACCGACCTTGATTTCCTGTATTAGTTCTTCTTCCTCATCTTGTATTTTGTAGTAGTGTTTCTTTAATCTGGAATCCTCCCATTCCATCCAATCCTTAAAATTATACTCATCATCTTCTTCCAGCGATGTGGAATGGGACTTTAGTGTCGGTATTTCTTGTTCTTCAATGGGGCTAAAAGTGATTTGTTTTATTCTTCCTAATGTAATTTGTATTTGTAGATTCTTACTGAAGAATGAGAAAGTCTGGATGAAATCATTAGTTAATTCTTCCCATGTGTTGGTTTCTGCTTGCTTTTCTTGATCTATATACCAAGTTCTGGCTACCGGACATAGGGTCCAATAGAATAATTGAATATACAACCAATCATCATACTCGTAGTTTTCCTCCCAATAATATTGGCATATCTCCAAGTGTTTTTCAGGTGGGATATCTCCTTTGTAGGATGGAATGTCTTTCTATTCTCCTGCTTCCGGTAAGAATCTTGCTCATATTAGAGTTTTGAAAGTTTCCCAATTTCTTATAGTTTGTTTATGGGTGTTATACCAACATGTTGCAAAGCATGTAAGGGTATGCGGTATTCTAACCATTATGCCTACTTTGTCTAAAATTGTTTGCTCAATTTGATTTAGATAATGTTGTAATTCCCCTAATCTAGAATATTTTGGAAGTTTGGTCTGGGGATTTCGAGAAACTAGACAGAGTATTCAACAGTCTTTTATGTTGTTCTCCTCTATTGTTTCTTGTTAGAATAAGGTGCCATAAACCTTGTAAATTTCAATATTGTATTTATCCCAATCATTATTTGTTATTTGTAATTACCCATAAGGGAATGAGGTAGTCTCATTGACAGTGGTTATTTCAAAGTTATCGGCAAGAGTTATGGAGTGGTATTTACTATTGGCAAATGTAAAACTCATGAGTAAATGAGTGTAGGTGTTCCCCTTGGAGAATCTATTATTTTTGGCAGGTATGACAACTTGTCATAATGTGGTGTAAGTGGATTTATGGTAGCTGCAAGTTGTCATAAGATTCCATGCATGTGTGGTGCATGTGATACGCATTATTAGTTGTGGTTGCTATTATTAGACCCAGGTGCCCATATTGGGAAGATTCTTTGTTAGTGGTATCTATGATGGTTATGACACATCATAAGATGCTTTTACGTGTTATTCTTGGACCTAGGTGCCCAACCTTGCATGGGCAAGTTATTGCCACTTGGTGGTTGCATGTATGACACCATTTAATGCTTGCATGTGGGGTTGTTGGAGGAGAGATAAAGTGGACGCCCAAATTAGAGGGAAAACTCCTCTATAAATATTTTCCATTGTATTTTTTGTTGTATGTGAGATTTTAGGTACTCAGGTGCTGTCAGAATGTTGTCAAGTTGAAGATTGGTGGAGAGAGTTGTTGAGTGATTGTATTGTACAAATCTCTACAGATTAATACAAGCTTGTGCCTCTTTCTTGGTCAATTTTTTTACCTACAAGGGTTTTCTCCACATAAACACTTTGTTGTGAGTTCAATTGTCTATTTTGATGTTTCTGGGTTTGCATAGTTTCATTTACATGTTACAATCTCCATTGGTAATACACAGTTAAGATTGCAAAAATTATATTTGAATCAAATTTCCATTTGTGTAGTTGTGCCTTTCATTTCTAACATTTCTATTGTGTTGCACCTATCTTGTCCTACTCCGCTCTATTCTTGTTTTGTTTTCTTAATCATGAGTATCTTCCAAGAGCCAAAAAGTCTCCAAGAGTACAATTCTTGGTTGTTTTGTATCCAAGCTTCTAGTACTACCTCATTGTCTGTACTATTATTAGTCTTTCTATTTCTAGTTCCCCTTTTGAGTTGGGTTCTTCCAGAATTACTTCTTCTGGTATAATGATAGTGTTGATTATTCGGTCCTTATCTTCATAATCCTCTAGATTAACTTCTTCCACGTAGGCTTCTCCCGCCTTTCTCCCTAGGGGTATATGAACCACCCTTTTATTATCGGCAAATGAAATATCTTCCTTTCTAGCATCAATGATCCCTTTAGAGTCCATAAACCATCTCAATTCTAAGAGGGCATCAAATAAATCAAAGGTTTCTTTCAAGGTTACTACCTCAAAGTCAACTAATTTTTTTACTTTGTTCACATTTACCTCCACATTTTTCCATGTTCCAAGAGTCTTCATTCCAATCTTTAATGCTATACTAATGCAAGGAGTTGGTTCTAGTGGGGGTTTTCCCATCTGCTCCCATATTCTTTTGGGAATTAGATTGACATCTGACCCTAAGTCAATCATAACCTTGGGGATTTTCTTTTGGAGGATCCAGAGTTCAATCATGATTGGTCATAACATCCAATGCCTCCCTACTATCCTTACTTGAGGTAGAGTTCTTTTATTCCAGTATTTACTAAGTTGGATTAGTTTAGTGAGAAGATCTTGTTGACTTGCCATTCTTGTGAATTGTTTAAGGATTCTTGCCTCTTGTTCTGTAAAGTAGCTTTGTCCTAGTTTCTCCCTTTCCTCTTCTTGTTTCATAATCCACTTGGTTTGTTCAACAATTTGGACATGTTGTTCCTTGGTAGGATAGAATTCATCCTCCTCAGAATTGTTCTCCTCTTCAAAGGTTTCCTGGGTTGGTTTCCCCATATCTGTGCCCTTCCGAGTTACTACCATAGCCTTACTCCAGATCTTAGTTCTTGAGTCAGTATGGTAGTCACTTCCAGTAGTATCTTTTTCTGTCGTGTATATGTCAATTTTCCTAGTTTTCTTGCATTGTTTCCTTCCTTCTTCTTGTTGCAAATATGTGCCTAATCAATGTTGTCATTGATGTCAACATATCCTTGTTGTCATTAGTGTCAATTGTATCTTATTCTATTAGTTTTTTAGAAGACTTGTATGTTGAGGATATTGAGAAAATTAGCCTCTCTGAAAGGAACAAGTGATTTACAGAGAAGTGTAGTATAGACAATGAGTTGTATGCTAAAGAACAGTCCAGTAAATTGCTCCGCATTTATTTCTTCTTGAAGATCGTGGTTTGCATATTGGAAGTAAGTTAGAGGTATGACTAAGGATGCTACATTCTGGGTTTGAGCCCTCCACATGAAGATCTAAGTGAGTTGTGTTCACCAGAGTGAAACCTACTTTTTCTGTAAGTTTAGTTGAGACAAGAAGAAAGTATTTTGCTCCGCATTCCTCCAAAATTAAGTATTTTGCTCTACAGTTCTAGAAGGAAGTCTGGGATGATGATAGTGCCTATAGTTGTAATGGTTCGTGGTTTGGTGGTCTGTAAGCTATCTTTCTTTCATGACAGTTGAAGACAGTAAAGTTCATGTGTTCCAGTGAAAAGATTCCTATGGATAAAGTGGTTAAGGTTCATGTAGTTACTCCTGATGATTATAATGTGCTTGTGGATGTCTCCTAATCATGTTCCTATCTTGATATTGGTCTGCATTAAGGACTCAAGATCGTGTTCGAATATTGTTCCCAGATAGTGTAACGTGTAACCAATTTTGGCTGACCTGGCTAATCCCAGTGATTATGGAGATCTCTGGATGATTGTGGAAGTGTGTTGTGGCATGGAAGATCATGTTTGAGTCCTATATAAGGCATGGCATGATCCACATTTCATTTCCTTTGCATAATTTGTAATAGGTCAGGACCTATCTTATAAATGTTTGTAATACTGACCTGGAGATTGTTCCAATGGTTGATGATTGTGATGCCAACCTTGATGATCATTCCAAGGTTGATGGAGTGTATAAATACTTGTAGTTGATTCATGGAAAAGGTGTCCTTGAGTGGAAATGGAAAGATATTAAGAAAGGTCCAAAAGGTAGAGCAAAGAAGAGGCAGAGGAGAGAAGAGGAAGAGCAGAGCAGAGGAATTATTGTACTTCAATCACAGACATAAGAAGGTGTTGATCATGGCAGAGAGCCTGGCAGTGAGCCTCCAGTAGGGTTTAACAGCCTTCAGGGTTTAATAGCTCTTATTGTAATCTTGCTAGGTTTAGGGTTGAGGCAATGAGCCTGCTAGACCTAGTTGTTCTTCATGGCAGTAAGCCAGTATGTTTAGGCCCATGGAATGACCAAGCCTGAACATCATTATTTCAAGATTGCAATATATATTGAGAGCTAATCCTCTCTGTGGTTTTTCCCCACCTTGGGGTTTTCCATGTAAAATCTAGTGTCTCTTGTGTTTTATGTTGTATCTGTGGTTAAGTTTCTGATTTCATGTACTCATTGTTAAATCATAATAATTATGGATAAGTGATGAATGTATAATAGCAAAAAGTGTTTAAGTTTTTGGGACAACTGATTCACCCCCCATCTTAGTTGTCTAGAGCATTTCAACAATTGGTATCAAAGCCAAGTTCCTCTGAAGAAAGTTTAACAACTTGAGGAAGATCCAAAATGTCTTACAAGAAGGAAGTGCCACATTTTGATGGAACGAATTATGTTCTCTGGAAGGCTCAGATGAAAAGCCATCTTCTTTCTCTTGGTTACAAAGTATGGAAAGTTGTAGAAATAGAATACACCATTCCTCAAAATGGTCTGACACCTGAAGATGAAATCAAAGAATATGAGATAGATATCAAGGCAAAGGATGCTCTGCTAAGCTCATTAACCAACTCAATATTGATGAAAGTTGTGGATCTTGAAATTGCAAATAAGGTATGGGAAAAGTTGAAAAATCTGTATGAAGGAGATGATTCTATGAAGGAAGCCAAGTTATAAAGTCTGAAAGAGAAATATGAAAGTTTGAAGATGAATGACGATGAAAACATATCAGCTTTTATGCAAAGAGTTGATGAACTTGTTACAAGGATAAAATCCATAGGCGGAACTCTCAATGAAAAGGAAGTTGTTATGAAAATTCTCAGATCTTTGCCCAGGTCCTATTGTCACAAGGTAGCCGCAATTGAAGAATTCATGCAAGTAAAAATGGTTGATAGGGATCAGCTTCTTGGTAAGCTTACTCCCTTTGAAATGAGGGAGTTTGTTGATGCTCTATCGAAAGTTGAGACGGCCTTCAAATCCAGTACTCTTGGAAGTACTGAACCAGATCAGAAAGTACAAGGTAGAATCTGATGATGAGTTTGATGAAGTTGAAGCCAACTTCGTGGATAGACTGCAATGAGGATCCAGTAAGTATAAAGGCAAATTACCTTTCAATTTTTTTTCCTATGGTAAAGTAAGTCATTTTACTTCCATATGTCTTGAAAGAATTGAAAGAAATAGAAGAAGATATGAGAATAGGCCTAGGACCCAAAAGAAGTGTTATTATGTTGAAGATTTTGATGATGATGGAGTACCAGATAATGGTGAATCAGATAATGCTAGTTCCTCTGTAAATGAATTCTTGTTCATTGCTATTAAGGAAGATCCTGTGTCTACTAATTCTACTAGTTGTGTGAAGGAAGAAAAACCAGTGGAAAGTGCTTTGGCTGCTCAGGTCATTAAGGACAAGGATGAATGGGTTATTGATAGTGGCTGCTCTCACCACATGACTGGTGACAAAAGTAAGTTTGTGAGTTTGGAAAGATATGATGGTGGACTGGTTAGGTTTGGAGATGATACAACTGGTAAGATTTGTGGGAAAGGATCTATTTCTTTTGATGGCAAGCATAATACTGAAGATGTCTTATATGTGAAAGGATTAAAGCACAATCTTTTGAGTGTGGGTCAGATGTGTGACAAGGGCTATGATTTAAGCTTCAAGGACAATGGATGCAAGATCAGGGTGATGAAAGTAGATTGTCATTGATGTCAAAAAGGTTTATCAAGGATGTGTTTGATCAGGATGTCTTGATATTGTTTACAGGATGTTGTCATGGTGCCTCTTGGGATTTGAAATAGGATGATTAGTTCATAGGCAATGGCAGAGTTAAGTGTAATATGTTCAGTGGTTAAGTGGCAGCTTGAGACCTATTTGGTAAAGTTGTACATCATCAGGAGTTTGTTTTAGATGGTTCATTATTATTGACAAAATGTTGTTACAAGTCTTGGCAAAATGATGTCACATATGGAGAAGTTCATGTGTTCATATTTCTTGCATGAAGTTTGGAGTTGGTTAAGCATTAGTATGTGTTGATCTTGCATCAGTATGACATGATAGAATTATTTATTTGTTGATGATATGCATGCCCTGATGCTTCAGGTGTTGGTGCCTTACCTTAAGAAGATTTCACATGAGTCAGTTTGGAGGTTCATGTACTTGTGCATCCATATTGTTCATATGAGTTCATCTTGTCTTTTGCTTGATTAGAGTGGTGTCTTCTTGGTTACTTCTTGATGACAGTTGTTGATGACACAGTTGAAATAAGGTTGATGCCTTGCAAAAGCATAGAAGGTGTCATTCATGTTCATTCATGTTGATTGATCAGTTGATGATCATATTGGTTGTTAATGTCCACAGGAGGTAGCTATTAATGATCTTCATTAGGTGGTATTAGTTTGATATTTTTATGATGATATAATGCAGACTGAGGTAAGTCAACTTGGATCAGTGAAGAAGTTATCTTCTTAGCTTCAACATCAGGAAGAAAATTGACTGATAGTGTCTCATAAGTTTAGTCAATTCATTATGATGTTTGGTGATTTTGTTTGATGGTAATATGGGTTATTGTCTATGATAGAGGCATTAATGTTTATTAATGGAAGATATAAGAGGTTGTCTGATGACTATTGTGATGCAGAGTTATCTCTGATCAGTGTGTCGAGCATTTTATGGTTATCACACAGTTAGGGTTTATATTATAAGGAGTTTAAATCATTAAAACCCTAGTTATAAATCTTCTAAGTGTATTAAGGAGCCTCAAAGCTAAACATCATACACTTTACTTATGTTTTGATGGTGACCGGTTGAGAAGGTCAAAAGCAACTTAAGTTGTGTCTTTGAGGGTTCGGCCCCATGAGGTGACCATCCATGATCACCTAGGGCACCCAATGTTATAAGTTAGTTTTAAAGCCTTTGGCCAGAAACGACATCGGGTGGTTAGGATTTAAAAGGTTGATGCGTGGGTAAGTTAAGATCAATGGCTTACATTTAAACTTTGATCCTGTTCTTGATGCATAAAGGTTGACGTCTCTATGGCAGTCAAAAGGTTTGAGACTACAGATAAGATTTGTTAAAGGCTATTTTTAGCCAGTATAAAAGGCAGATTTTATGCACTAATTTTAAGAAGATTCTTTCTAATTTTTTGACTGCATCAGTGAGTCGTGGCAGTGAAGTAAATAAAGAAGGAAGATTTTTTTAATGAGGATTTTTTTAATGAAGTATTAAATCCCTTATGAAGATAAGGATGTTTTTTTAATGATCTTTTCTCATAGGGATGAAAAATGGGGTCCGAAGAAAGAAAGTTTTTATTTTTTTCAGGGGCAGATTGATTTATTTTTGAAGATATTTGCAGAGAAGGTGAATTGATTGAAGATTTTATGAAAAAGATATAATTTATGGTATTTTATTTTGGAGAAGATGAACAGATTGATGAGGTTGAAAATGTATATATAGGGTTATTCAATTATTTTATTACAGGTGAATGATTTTTTTTTGGAGGAGATGAAGAGATTGAAGAATACGAGAAGGAATATGGAAGAAATAGAAGACTTATTATTCTTATTTTTTACAGGTGAAAATGAATCAGATAGAAGAGGAAGATGAATGGTTATGCAAAGAAGAAAAATATAATCTTATTTTTGTAGGTGAATTGATTTTGGTGCAGAGGAGAGGAATATATCAAAAGTCATTTTTTGATTTATATTGAGGCTTGTGAATTGATTTTGGGGTGTGGACATCATAAAGATTGAGGAAGAATCTAATTATTTGTTGCAAATGCAAGGTCAATTTATTTTTCTTCTAGGTGGTGAAAATGAGGTGGTGTTGTTGTAGTTTTAAAATGGCACAATTTGAAATGAGATTTTCTATGAATAAGAGGGTTTGAAGAATATACATTTTTGTATAAGTTTCAATGTAAATATAGATGTTCAGAGACTTCAACATAGAGGATAAAAGAGACTTGATTTTGTTGATTGAAAAAGTTGTATTTGAAGTATATATTGACAAAAGGAGATATAAGGTTGTGGAGTGTAATGTGTTGTAGAGAATCAGGGTAACCCTTGAACTGATTTGTTTTCTTATGCACACTTGTATCAGCCAGTGAGGCACAGTGTATGCTAGTGAGGCATTTTTATAAAGCTAGTGAAGCTTCCTTGGTCAGTGAGACCTATTTGTAACTAGTGAGGTTTTGAATAAGCCAGTGAGGTAATTTTGAGAGGTTTTTCTACCCTAGGAGGGTTTTCCTCTCGTATAATCTTTTGTGTCTTGGTCTCATGTCTTATGTTAATTCATAATTGTGCATTTGTGTTTAATAGTTTATTGATGTGTTTCTCTCTCTTTGTCTTGTAAATTAAAAGATGCAAAAAGTTGTAAAAGTTTATTCAACACTGATTCACCCCCCCTCTTAGTGTTGTATTGTACTCCAACAAGTGGTATCAGAGCATAGGTTCCCTATAGAAGTCTAATCAGCTTGGGTAGGTCCTGAGTGTAGAGTACCATGGGTAAGTGTAGAAGAAATAAGAGCATGAGAAATGTCAAGCCTCATACTGGTCAAAAGACACAAAAGACACCATCTATATCAAATTTAGATGTTGATATAAAATCAATTGATAAAAATGTCTCAAAAGTTGAGTCAGGAGTTCCTTTCTTTGATAGTTCAGATTTTTCTGTCTGGTGTATTAGAATGCAAATCTATCTATCCACTTTAGGGTATGGTGTTTGGATGTCTGTTGAATTACATAATTTTACAAATAGCAAAGAGGATTATGAATGTAATCATATAGCAAAGAAGGCTATTTTGTCTAGTTTATCTAATGAAATCTCTTGTCAAGTTATGCATTGTGAAACAGATCAAGATGTGTGGAAAGAATTGATAAGAATCTATCAAAGTGATGCACTTGAAGGAGAGGATAGATTGTTATCTGAGAAGAATAACAATGATGGAAGTCATTCACATGAAGGGAATGAAGTACAAGAAGAAGAAGATCACATTATGAGTGATTATAATCAGGAGTTTGATGAATATGATTGTGAGGTTGATGTTGAAGGAGAGCTCATATGTGCTCTGAGTGTACTCAAGAAATATAAAAAGGAGAACCAAAAATTACAATTGCAGATACAACAAGAAAAAGACTTCAAAGACAAAGCACTCTCTGATCTTGAAGTGGCAAGAAATCATATTGTAAATTTAAGGACACAAATTAATGAATCAGACAATTTAATTATCAGTCTGAAGATAGAGGTTGAGGAAGCTAAGAGGATAGCTGATGTAACAAAATCTGACTTTGAGATTAAAAGAATTGAAAATCTGAAATTAGAAGCTGAAATTATCAATCTGAGAAAAGATTATGAAGGTCTCAAGGTTCTATCCAAGAAATATCAAGAGTTTGAAGAGAGCTCAAACAAGTTGCATGAAATGTTGGGCAAACAAAAGCATCATAAGGACACCACGGGTCTAGGTTATGAAGAAGGAGAGTATTCCAAAGTCAAAGAAACTCCTAGAAAGAAAATTGATCTGAGTTATCATGCTACTGCTCCTGAAGGCAAAAAGAAGATTGAAGCTGAAATGAAAACCAAAGATGAGTTTGTCAAAATGCATAATCAAAGGAGGAGAAATTTCAAAAGAACTACTTTAGTAAGACCAGCATTTATGTACAGGTATAATTATTCATTTTTTGGTTATTGTTATACCTACAATCATTTTGGACACAAAGCAATTGATTGCAGAAAGAATACTAATGTTGTATGTTTCAAGTGTAATTATTCTGGTCACAAGCTTAAGCAAGAAAAAATGAAACTTGTAGCACTTCGGCTATTACAACTTCGCGATACACATAGATGATTAAACATTACTTGTGCTTCTCCCAAATGAGTTGGCAAGACCTATAGACCATTTCCAAACACTCCTTAAACTCTGCACAGCAAGAACTTTGTGGTGCACATCACCAACATACCTCAATCAGCTTCAGCAACAATAACTCTTCCCATACTAACTTGAAAACTTTGTGTGGTACTGGAAACTTGAAAGGTTTGCATGTGCATCAAACATGAGAAGCATAGAGACATGTAGAATGTCCACATGAACTCATATAACTGATATGTACAATCTTCAACTGGCACAAGTACACAATCTATATCTTGAGAACAATTAGGCATCCAGAACCATCTGTAGTACACTATCATTTGAAAATTGAACTTTTGGACCACCAAATCACCTGATACTGCAAAGTAGAATGAATTCAATATCTCTAATCATGTTCACAAAACTACATGAGCAAATCTTCACTTGTGAAGGAATGCAGAGGAATGCGGAGCATTCCAATTAGCCTTCATCATCACATTATGTTGCCAGAGCATAGACCAAAACTCTGTCACTTGTAACTTCCACTACAGAGAAGAAAATGGTTTGAAACTTTAGATTTAGTACCTTTACAGCATACTAAACTTAACTTCTGAACAACATGACGATATCTTCAAATGCAAAGGAATGCGAAGCATTTTACTAAGCAATCTTCCAGGCAGCTTCCTACAATGTAGCAACCTTTATCAACATCTGGAGACCAGAGTCTTCTTGTATCAACATATACTTCCTTATGAACAACAGGAAGGATCATACAACATGCTTCATGTCATCATCAACATCTTCTCAACCTCTGCATAGTTTCTAATTCCCATCTTAATATATCATCATTCATCTTAATGCTTCTAATTCCCATCTTAATATATCATCATGGAATCATATCTACTGACCACAAACATGCTCAATACAACTCTAATTGACATTAATCAAGGCATGACATCCAACCATGAACATCAGCAACTGTACAACCACATCAGTGACAAACTTAGGTAACATATGTGCAATGCTCATTAGTGTTGACATCAATGACAACCACACAACCACATTAGTGACAATCTTAGGTAACATATGTGCAATAATCTCCCCCTTTGGCATTGATGGCAACACACACCTACTTATTCTCCCCCTTTGACATCAACAAAGGGCAACTTCTTCTGTCATCAACCTTCCCCCTGTCATCAACAACCACTACCTGCTCCCCCTGAGAGGTAGCCACCATCAGTCCAAGAAAATGATATAACAAGAATTACTCCCCCTGGACAGATGCACCAACTATGCATCTAGCAAGAAGAGGGAGGGGCAATTACGCCTAACTTCTGTCAGAGATACTCAAAAGTATCCTTTGCAAGAGCCTTTATAAAAATGTCTACAATCTGATCCTTTGTTGGAACATATTGCAACTTCACTTTTTTCTCTACAATCTTCTCTCTCAAAAAGTGATACCTGATTGATATATGCTTGGTTCTAGAATGCATCACTATATTCTTGGAAATATTGATAGCACTAGTATTATCACACAAAATAGGAATAGGCTCATCATATAGTACCTTAATATCCTTCAAAGTTTGCTTCATCCACAATAGTTGTGTAAAGCAAGATGTTGCTGCACTATACTCTGCCTCTACAGTTGATAGAGATACTAAATATTGTTTCTTACTATGCCATGAAACCAATATACTTCCTAAAAGAAAGCACCACCACTTGTACTTCTATCATCAACACAACCAGCCCAATCAGCATCAATGTAACCACTCAAGTCAAAATCATTACCTCTTGGATACCATAGGCCATAATCCAGAGTTCCCTTCAAATATCTGAATATTCTTTTCACTTCCTTCTCATGAGTTTGCTTAGGATTAGCTTGAAATCTGGAAACCATACATATTACATGCATAATTTTAGGTCTAGAAGTAGTCAAGTATAATAATCCTCCAATCATAGATCTATAAATAGTCTGATCAACCTCCAATGACTCATCAACCTTGCTCAAATGACAACCAATAACCATAGGAGTACTTACTGGTTTGGACTCCTCCATACCAAATTTCTTCAATATCTCTCTAACATACTTATCCTGAGAAACAAAGATACCATTATCTAGCTGAACAATTTGAAGCCCATGGAAGAAAGACATCTCACCAATTAGACATCTTAAACTCTTTTTGTATCTCCTATGCAAACCTTTACACATATCATCGTATCCACCAAAGATAATGTCATCAACATACACTACAACTATCAAGATCATGTCTCCCTCTTCCTTAATGTAAAGATTACTATTTGTGGTACCTTTCTTGAAACCTTGTTGAAGTAAGTACTTATCCAACCAAGCATACAAAGCTCTAGGAGCTTGCTTGATTCCATACAAAGCCTTCTTGAGTCTACACAACATTTCCAAATCTTCTAATAACTGAAAACCATTTGGTTGCTCAATGTAGACCTCTTCCTCTAGATCACCATTCAAAAAAGGTAACTTGGCATCCATCTGATAAACCTTGAAGTTCTTGTGAGAAGCAAGGGCAAGAAATGTCTTGATTGCCTCCATCCTAGCTACCAGAGCAAAAGTCTCCTCAAAATCAATGTCTTCAACTTGAGAATAGCCCTTACACACCAATTTTGCTTTGTTCCTCACAACTTCACCATCTTCATTCATCTTGTTCCAGAATACCCACTTTGTTCCTATAACATTCTTATTGGTTGGACTGGAAACCAATTCCCATGTATGATTCTTCTCTATTTGATTCAATTCTTCTTCCATTGCCTTCGTCCATCCATCATCTTTGCTAGCATCAACAAAGGTTTTGGGCTCTACCTGTGATACTAAACTCAAATTCACTTGCTCACATGCTTTTGTAAACCTTCTCCTGGTCTGTACACCTTCATTCATATCACCAATGATCAAATCTCTCGAATGATTCCTCTAAACATACTTTGCTAGAGTCTTAGGGATCTGCTCTTATTTTTGTTCCTTCTCTTCTTTCACCTCTTCTTCTTTTTCTTCAATGTAGGGAAGTATATTAGATCCGTAGTCCTTTGGTTCTTGTGAGACCTGATACAAGTCTTCATCCACCTTAACATTTTTGCTCTCAATCATCTTTCCCAATCTCTTATTTTAGCATCTATAGGCCTTGATTCTAGTAGAGTAACCAAGAAAGATCCCTTCATCACTTATTGAATCAAACTTTTCAAATTCTTCTTCATCTCTCCTGATGTAGCAATTGCTACCAAAGATTCTAAAGTATTTGACAGTGGGAGGTCTTCCATACCATAGCTCATAAGGGGTCTTAGTGCTATTGACCCTTAGTTGTACTCTATTAATCAAATAGATAGTAGTGTGAACTGCTTCCTTCCAGTACATATCAGGTAGATCTGCATCTTTCAACATTGCCCTAGCCATCTCTTGTACAATCCTATTCTTCCTTTCCACTACCCCATTCTGTTGAGGTGTCCTAGGAGTAGATAGATGTCTCCTAATACCATGATCTTCACCAAACTTTTTAAATTCATTTGAAGTAAATTCACCTCCTCTATCAAACCTTAAGCATTTGATCTTAGCATCCATTTCATTCTCAATTATTGCTTTGAAACCCTTAAACTTATCAAAGGCTTCTAATTTTTCTCTTACGAAAGTAACCCAAGTCATTCTAAAATAATCATCAATAAGCAACATGAAATACCTTTTACCTTGTTGACTCTTTGTTCATGTAGGGCCACATAGGTCAGTATGAATCAGCTCCAGAGGCATTGTAGAAGAATACTCCTTGCTCTTGAAATTTGTCTTTGTCTGCTTTTCCATTTGACATTCCTTGGATAATGAATTTACAAGCTTGGTTATCTTGGGCATATCTCTCACCGCATGAATAGAGCTGATCTTTACCATATTTTCAAAGTTGATGTCTCCCATTCATTTGTGTCACAACCAACACTCAATAGATTGAGCCAGTAAGCAGGTTCTTCCATTTACCTCCTTTAGATGATAGATATCTCCATATGTCTTGATACCTAAAGACAATAGAAACAAGATCACACAAAAACATCAAAATAAACTCAAACAAGTGAAATGAATACCTTTCTATGTGAATCTAAGCTCCTTCCTCCTTGATAATGTAGAGGACTTTGCACCCTTAAGCCCTAGCTTCACCCATACTACAAGTTTCAATGTGAAATGCTCTCTAAGTATCAGTGCAATTTCACCATAGCAATGGAGATGATTGAGAGAAATTTGAGCATAGTAAGATTACTCAAAATTTGGATGATAAAATGGCTTGTGGAGGCTTGTATTTATAGGCAAATTGGAGGGGATTTCGATCCAATGGTGGAGATTGATTGTTGAGCTCAAGAGATGAGATTGATTGTGAGATGGAGGGCTAGGATTTTATCAACAAAATTGGATGGTGGAGAATAAAAATAAATCTTTTATTCATTTTGAGGAGGACTTAGCATTAACTGTGATTTAGATGGATGAGGAAATTTAAAATTAATTTCCTTGGGATGAGATGGAATTAAAAATTCCATTTTATGTGGGGATGTGCAAGTCCAAGGACACATCTACATTTTTAGGTTCTTACATTTGTAAGCTAAAAAAGAGGAAGATGTTTTATCATGAAAATGGTAAAAATGAGTTGGAGTGTTTATGAATATTTTGCAATTTTTAATTTGTGGGTGTGAGAGAAGGTGTTACTCATGCTTTGACCAAGTTAATCAGGGTGATTAACTTAGTTAATATGGTTGGAAAAAAATAAAGGATGAGGTAATCAGGGTTTAGGATTAATTAAATAATGATTTATTTAATTAATCCAGGTTTAGGGGTCATTTAGGCTAGGGTAGCTAATTAAATAATGACTATTTAATCAACTAGGTTAGGGGTAGGCTAATTAGTAGGGTTGATTAATTAGATAAGCATAATTTATCTAATTAATTAGGTTTAGGGAAGTGGACAAATTAACTAAATAAATATTTGACATATTTATTTAATTAATTGGGATGATATTAGAATGTGTGACTATTTAATTAATTTTAGGGATAAATTGATGAAGGATGGATGAATGGTTTAGGGGTCGGATGAAATAATTAATTAAATAGAATTTAATTAATTAATTACACAAAAAAGTAGTGTTGTGGATGATGTCGAAGGGTGGTTAAAAGGGTCAACACATTTTTAGGTGTCTACATTTGCCCCTATTTGACGTGGCGTAGTGATCTAGTAGGGATATGCCATCAAGTCAAAGAATTTGCCCCAGCTATTGAGAAGGATTAAAATGGATGATGCCCCCTCGAGAGGTAAGGTGAAAAAATAAAAAAAAATTGGGTGATCTCTCGAAAGGAGGAAATGGTGGTGAAAAATAGATAGAGGACAAGAAATCGAGTCGACTGGAAGAAAACAAATGAAAAAGGTTATGTTTTGCATCCTGGGGAGAGAAAAATGTTATGGGGAATGACATGGCTTTCTATAAATAGAAAATGTGGGCCCAAAGTGCCACATTTGCACATATTGAGCTTATTGGATGAGAGGAGACAGGAGACAAGATGGTGCAACCACCTTTCACCCACTACGAGCATCGATCCAAGCGAGTGAGCACATACATGAGATCACCCTTGGAGGACCCACAAGTATGTCGGTCAACCTTGGCTTTGTCAATTTCATGTTTGAGTCATTTATTGCATCAAGAAATGGGTAGTTTAGGCAAATTGGCACCCTAACACAGCCATTTTGGCACCATCCATGGTCAAAATGGTGCCATCCTCTGGATTGGCACCATAGGTCAAATCAAGATTTTGGGAGTTTTAGCATCATTTTGTAAATTTTTGGTGCCATAAGGTAAATAGGAAATTAGAAGAAATGGCGCCATCTGGGGTAAATTTGGTGCCAAGCTCTGATTTGGTGCCATAGGTCTAGGGTTTGGAGCTTTGACACCATCGCCTGGCAAATTGGCATCATCTTCTAGAATGGCGCTATAACTAAAAGTTTTAGCACCATGCTCTGGAATGGCATAGGGGTCTAAGGGAAAATGGTGTTTTGGTGCCATATTGGGAAAATTTGGTGCTATCGTCTATTTTGGCACCAAATTTAGAAGAATTGGCACCATCCTCCGGAATGGTGCCATACTCCGCAGAAGTGGCACCAAACTCTATTTTGGTGCCATGTGGGTTAAAAATGGCGCCAAACTCTATTTTGGCACCATATAGGCTAGAATTAATGCCATAGCATTGCTTTGGGGGAAAAGTTAGTTTTTTTATGGTCTTTTTTGAATGCTGATTCTTGGCCATATTGTGGCATCTTGAGAGCAATGAGTTCCCTCAATTATGGAGCTAGTGGATCAGTTTGATCAACCTACCCTACTGAGATTAAGTATGATAGGATTGTGGATAGTTAGTGAGATGCACCATATACAGGCACATAGGGCTATGATGACATCCCTAGTGGGGCGATGGAGGAGTGAGACCTACTCATTCCTACTCCTAACAAGTGAGATCATGATCACCTTGGAGGATATATGGAGGATTCTGTGACTACCGATTGCTAGAGCGAGAGTCACCTATGATGTTCATATAGAATCAGTGGGATTACATAGGACGTTTGCCCCTGTTTAGCTAGTATATGTGTAGTAGAGGCAACATATGAGTTATAGACAAACCCAGTTGGTCGGGGTGGATGATTTCACCTTAGTTGTACGTGCAGTGATTAGAGGATTGGTTGTGCCAGATTAACACTTGTACGGCTTCTTGATTGGTTGGGGAGGAGTGATTGAGCAGATGATATGGCATAAGATGATGTATGCATGGCGGCCTTGCATATTAGGCCAGTTATATCATGAGATGCACATGGTTGTGTATCATTTGGATGGGGCTCTATCATCTAGGGTGACACTACTACATGTGTGGGCCTTCGAGCATATAGGTATTACGTGGCCTCAGGTGGGTCTATACTGAGCTCCATTTGAGGCTTTTGTATTTTTGTATAGAGCGCCTATTGCATATTCTTATGTAGGGCAATTGAGATACTGGAGGCGCATTTTTGATGATTTGGTGTCTATTGTCTGGCGTCGATCTATAGGAGTAGAGGCATGGGCAGATGATGATATTCACATGTAATTTACATTTCAGGCTCAGTATTTGATGGGTTGAGGGGATCATACTATTGATCGGTATCTCCCCTCGCGAGTTATGAGGCAATTTGGCCTATGTCAGGACTTACCCCTGGCCATGGTGATTTTTGGGAGGATGCCATGAGATGTGAGATGGCTAGCACAAATACCACCCCAGGTGGTGATACAGGATTTTGTGGCATTGCAACATGTGCAGTGGGATTGGAAGAGTATGGTGGTCAATGCAAGGACCACTCCAGAACTCCAGATTATGATCAATGGTGGGGAGTGTGGAGGCCAATCCATTTGACGAATCCTACAGTAGAGCCTAACTTTACCGACGTCGAGGAGGGAAAGGAGGGTACGAGGTTTGGGAGGAGGTGGTGATGGAGGAGGCTCCCATCGATGAGGGTGATGGTATTGGGTTTTTGGTTGTTGCAGTAGCGGTGTAGGTATTGGGGAGAGGATGGGGGCGGAGACAGCGAGGTCCCAACCAGTAGGCAACTCAGCAACAAGTGCCGTAGTAGGCATAGAGAGGGGCGATGCTGTCACCTCGAGTACCTCAGTAGCAGTAGCAGGGTCAGGGGCAAGTACCACCACAAGTACCTCCTCAGCAGAAAGTATAGGGGCTGAGGCCACAATAGTAGGCACAGCAGGTACCACCACATGTACCTCCCTAGCAGCAGGTAAGGTAGTAGACATAGGGGCCAAAGCCATAGTGGCATGTAGCCCAGCAGGTACCAGCACATCAGTTGGGGCCTTTTACAAGGGTTGGGGCATTAGAGGCATGGATAGGACCTGGCCCTGCTCTAGGTACTCGTACTGGGCGTTGGTACACTCGAGCTAACAAGGAGGAGGAGATAGAGACCTTACGGGCCCAGGTGGCCAGTTTGGAGGACATGGTGACTTGCTAGAGACAGGAGTTGGCACAGCTACAAGGGGTTTGGGACATGTTAGATTGATCTATAATTAAGGTTTAACAACTTATATTGCTCTTAATTCAACTATATAAAGTCCCAATCAATAGAATTGCATGGCTATGTTCATTTGTAGTTGAAATTATAGAACTAGGTGCACTTATTCATTACACAACTTAATGACATGTTAACTAATTACTTTAATTTTTATAATTAATAACTCAAAGAAGGAATCAAAATACTGAAAGAATAAGAGAAAATGAAGAGACAATAACAGGTTTGTTAACAAAGTTCACCCATGTGTTCGGGCTATGTCTTCGAGTCCGCTTCTCAATGTGGGACCGCTTTTATTAATGATGTCAAACTTCAATTCGCCTTATTACATCAAACCTGCATTAAACATCCTCTCACAGTCTCCTCTCAATAGCTAAATACTCTCTTGTATTCTCCTTATTCCTGAGTTCATGGGTTAGGCTTCAAAAGCCTTAAAAAAAACCCAATTACACTTAGAATATGATTTCAGAGTGTCTTTGTGCATACACTATCTCAGTTTTCATGCCCTCTTAGATACAATTTTGTGACAATATCCTCACCTTTTTTTTAGCTCCCACGTCTGCAATATATTTACCCCTTTATATCTAGGGGACACGCACTATTTAAATTATAACAAAAGACAAATATTACTAAAACTATTGAATAAAATATGCATAGCGCATTGGTTGGGCACCAGTATAGCTAAAGGGTGGTTGGGGGTTCAAACCACCCGACCCTTTTTTTCCTCTTCATCATGGTTTTACCATAATAATAGAAAATCTTCCACTTATATTTCCATGGATCACGCATGGTGTGTTGGTTGAGAACGCTTAATGGTATTTGGGAGGTCAACAAAATAAAGGCACCTTAGATAAATTGTTGAGAAAGGGGCTTATCCTAGTTGTAGTGCATGAGAATAGGGAGAGGTTGTTTGGGGGTTCAAATCCCCCAACAATTTTTTGAACAAACATGCCATGAAACTGGAGGAAAGCCGTGGTGCCATGTGGCATCCATTCATTGAGCCATGTGGCCCTTTCTTATTCACAATGCCTGGACATGTGTCAGTACCTGATTGGCCCACGTCATCAAACCATGCCACATCACCCTACGCCATGTGTCACCTTCTCATTGGTCCAAGTCAGCTTGTCACATGTGTATGCCATGTCAACATGTCTGTACGACCATTACATCATGTTAATGTCAGCACCTATATGTGGTCAACCTTATTCTGCACAACTTTGACCAGCCATAACTTTCACGTACGGACTCCGATTGACACAATTCAAGTGGTGTCAGAATCGTCTCGACAAACTCTACGCAATGGAGATGGTTTCATTGGATTTTAGGATTATGAATTTTTGAGGTCCTCTAGATCCTCCTGGATCATAGATGGAGCAGGAGGTGGAGATGGGGATTCTCATATTAGTGTATTGCAAGCGCAGATAGGGCAGTTGTAGTCATAGCTAGTCAAGCTTACTTCAGAGACAAATACAGAGAGGTCCCTACGTCAAGTTGCAGAGGCTAGAGTGTTGAGTGCTGACACTAGAGCTCAACAGGCAAAGGGACAGGTGGTAGTTCTATAGGCAAAGGTTACTTGACTGCAGGGGATGGTAGTCAGGACTAGTATTGGGAAGATATACTCAGACTCCCAATAGTGTATTAAGTAGCTGCAGGACCAGCTCTTAGATCAGCGTTGTCAAGCTGAGTACTACTATGGTGCCTATTGTGTCATGATTCTTGAGGGTCAGCGAGTACCTGGTTATAGTCAGTGGAGTGGGTCAAGGGTGTCTGGTTCTTACAGATCCAGGAGGTCCCAATAGTTAGTGCAATAGCCTAAGGTACCTCCACCATTGCCACCTCAACAGCCATAGTAGCCACCTCAACAACAGCAGCAATAGCCACCTCAACAGCTACCTCAACAACAGCCTAGGTCTCCTACTAACTCTGACATGGGGTCATCAGTCCAGGGTTGATATTTTTTAGACTTTCATGGCGTTATGTATCATGACATTGTATTATTATTTTAGAGCAATGTATTATTTTGGCGGTGATGTATGCATTTTGTGGTTATGGTTTATGATGATGATGTTTTTATGATTATGATGGATGCATTTATGGATGTTTATGATGATGTTATAGATGGATAGATGGATTATGCTTTATAGATGCTTATGGCTATATTGTGGATGTTATTTTATTATGGATGCATTTTTTGTTTCTAGTATGTAGATGGATATGTATGGATTATGATGTGGAATATATGCTCAGATTAACAAACATATATTATATATGAATGAAAATGCCATGGGATATGTAATGGCTATGTATGTAATGGATAAATGATATGTGGATATGTTATGTGATAAATGGATATGTTATAATGATAAATGGATTAATGGTTAATGATGTAATGATTAATGAAATGAATAAATAATAATGGATGTAATGATAATGAATAAATGAATAATGAATGACTGATAAATGGATAAATGATTATAATGGTTAATGGATATGTAATGGTTAAATGGTAAAATGGTTATGGTAAATGGATAAATGGTAAAATGGTAAAATGATGAATGGGAAATGATGAACAATATAATGATTAGTGGATAAATGGTAATGGATAAATGTAATGGTTGATGAAATGGATAAATGGTAATGGGATGGGAAATGGGATGGGTTGATGCTACGGTTGGATGTCATGATACATCGTGATGTTCTTGAACCCTGGGTGATGGGGTTAGTGGTTGGGGTAGGTTTAGGGATGGTTGGGATAGGTTTAGGGATGACTAGGATAGGTTTAGGGATGGTTGGGATGCTAGGTCACTTTAGACACCATGTTATTAGAGGGTTTTTTTTGGAATGGGTAAACTATGTAGGGTGGATTGGTTAAAGTGATTGTTTGTGAGGGGGGGGTATGTTAGAGTGGTTGAATGGATGGGGGGTTGAATCATTATTAGATGCTAAGTCCAGATAGTGTGTTGAATGGTTGGTGATAGAAGGGGGGATAGGTAAGCTAGGTTAAGTACTTGTATTAACATTTTTGAGAGCATTTCTAGTTTTATTATAGCAAAAGGAGATAATCACCAAGGTATGAAAGGACCAAGGTGATGATATATATTTGTCTTTGCATGGACTAGACTCACAAACAATAGGTTTATCTCATGCATGCCCAAGGTAGTATAACCTTGCCTAGATGAGGGAAGGGGACTCATAGCATAAGTTCTTTAGTACATAGAAGGTCTGATTAACCTTAAATGTAAATGGGGAACAATATGCTAGAATTGACCCTACATCTTCAAGATATGAATACCATTCTTGGAGTAATGAAATCAACCTACAAGCATGACATACAAAACAATGACCATATCCCATTCTAGGTATTTTATGCCACATATCATGATATAGTAAGATCAAGGTAGCTTTGGAATGATCCCTAAAATGAAACAAAAGATAAAAATCAATAATCAAAAAGACCAACAAACCATACAAACAACCATTGTATCTCTTACCAAGATAAGTGTTGATAAGATGATGGATTCTGCCTATTGTAGAAACAATATATCCATTAAGGTGAGAATCGGTTGGATATTGTTGGATAAATTTTGAAAGGTTGGAAAAAGGATAGTAGGCCATATGGGATTATTATGATTAGTTTGTTGATTGATGATTTTTGCGTAAGATGTGATGTTTTGGCGGGCTTAGTATGTGTATTGTTTGGTGAATTTAGTAAGCTCACGGGATAGGGACCATCCAAATGGGTTGGGTGGGTGCATCTTTTGTATCTGAGTACTAGATACTTCCTTCGTATTCCAAACTGCCTACATACCTTGTGTCCATGGGATCAAGGTACTTTTAAGATGCAGGTGAGATGAATATGTAGTTTTGGTTTGACTTGATGATGTGGGAATGGTTCAGGATAGATTTGATGATGGTGGAAGATGATGTGTTGAGTGTGATTTTTGGAGTTTTGTAATTTTTTTATTTTGTTGTGGTTTTTGGAT